>OY720144.1:7598007-9064395 GCA_963082955.1 Cheilosia grossa
GTAGCAAAGGTTTTCGTTTCTCGAATATACAATCCAATCTTAAAAACAGAAAAATTCTAAACTTCCCCACTTTATGAACAAGAAAGCTACAAGTGCGGACAGAATTGACCAAACGATTGTTCAAAAGACGAACAAATTCAACGTGCGAATCGAACCATTACAGATGTAAATTTTATAGATTTAAATAAGAATTTTAATCGTTTTTAAATAAATATTAACTAAACTTACTAACTCTAATCTTATTGGAGCACCTTTTTTGGCATTTTGCTTTCTTTATTTAAAGCATAACAATCCAAATTTGGTCAGGGAATTTCAAAAAATGTATGATATTTACAGTAGGATTTCCTCAAATTGTAATTTTCCAATTTATTAAGGTATCAAAGTTCATGTTATTTCATAAATATTTATCTGAAATATTCAAGTTAGTGTCCATAAAACCTAACAGAATTCGATACTTTAAAATTATTTAAGTACGAATTTTCTGAACATACCCCCAAAAACTCGACACCTACACTCAGAAGAAAAATTGTTATGCCAACAATTTTCGTTGCTTAAAATAAACCTTAATGTTAATATTTTTGTTTGCAGAATGCAAGTGTTTGCAATGATGTAACAAATTAGTTTTGGAGTGTATATTATTCTTACGCTGAATGACTTGATTCTTAAAAATGAGTCTTGTTAGATAAAAAGAAAAAGTTAAAGTATGAACTCTTGGTTTACAATTTTTAAAATAGATTCTCAATGGGAATAAGCAATAGACACTTTTTGGTTCGAATCTTAATTTTAGTAGTTCATTCCAATAGTTACATTTGCAATAAAAATTTCGCAGTTGTGAGCTTCCGTAAATTTAAAGTCAAGACTAAAATTTTTACTAGTACTCCACAATATTCTTCGTTTAGCAAACTTTATTTTTCTAATTGTAAGTAAACAATATAATTTCATATCCACACGAATCTATATATATAAAAATGGATCTTGGTTTGTTCGGATGCTTAAAACTCGAAAACGACTGGACCAAATTGGAAACTTCCTTCTGCGGATTTGTTCGTAATTGCTCCGCGAAGGTTTAGGAAAAAAGAAAAATTGAAAAATTCTCAACAGGTGGCGCTGTAGGCGGTCATTCCATTTGATAGCACAGTATATGTTCTTTGTGATTTGACTATTTGGGCTGTGTGGTCACGGAGGAGGGGGGGGGGGCAATGAATTAACTAATGTGCACTGATAAAGAAGTTGTACCCTTTTGTAAATCAAGAAAGAAAAATAAAACAACATTTGAAAGAAAGTCAAATTAATTTTGAATAAAATTTTTAAATTTACTATTATTATTATTGTTTTGTTAGATCGTTAAGTGTTTTGTTCTGTTTTTCCAGTTGTATTCAAAATTTCAATTGCACCCTTTTCGTTCGTTTGCTTTCTGTATTTTGGCTATTTCAAAGGTAAGTTAGTGATTTGTGAAAACTGCGTGCGATACGCTAAGAGCGCTACGTCCAATTTATGGTCGTCTTCATTTCTGGCTGAATGGCTTCGTCAATAAACAAAATATGCAGTATTGGTCAGGCAGAAATCCACACGTACTCCACGAGTCATCATTGCATACCGAAAAAATTACGGTTTGGTGTGGTTTATGGGCCGGCGGCGTCATTAGGCCGTACTTCTTCCGTGATAACCGGCACGTTACTGTGAATGGGAATCGCTACCGTTCAATGATAACCGAATATTTTTGAGGCCAATTGGATGATATGGACTTGGAGGACATGTGGTTCCAACAGGACGGCGCCACAAGCCACACAGCGAATGTCACAATCAATTTATTGGAAACCAAGTTTGGAAAACGTGTTATCTCACGAAATGGTCCAGTCGCTTGGCCGCCTCGGTCGTGCGATTTGACGCCGTTAGACTTTTTCCTGTGGGGCTTCGTCAAGTCATATGGTCTATGCCAACAAGCCAGCGACGATTGATGAACTACGTGAAATTGCAGCAGTATCGGTCGATTTATGCTTGAAAACCGTCGAAAATTGGGTTCAACGTCTGGACTTCTGCAAGCGTGCCCGTGGTGGTCATGCAAAAGAAATCGAGTTCCATACATAATGGCATCGAACGTACTTTCACAGGAATATAGAATTTCATTGATATCCAAAACCGTTTTTGTTTTATTTAAAAAAACGTTTGTAGCGCTCTTATTGAAAAACCCTTTACATTATCTATTCCACATATCTACATAAATATAATATAATTATAACTCGATATCCACTGGGCCAATTTTCATGATTCTTTCTTTGTTTTATTCGTATTGCTGTATTTAAAAGATAGGATGAAATTGAAAGTCGGCTCAGTTATAATTTTGTTGCGCAACCTAAATGCTCCGAAAGTTTGCAACGGAACGCATTTGATTTGATTGTGAAGAATCCCAAATCGAATGTCATGCAGCAAACGATTTTGAGGGAAAAATTCAAATGCCAACATATTCATTCAGCGGAATCCCCTTATTTAGAACGATTTGCCATTCGTATTTGAGCGTCTTAAATTTTCCGTGTGCCTCGCTTTCACTATGACAAATAGTCGCAAGGACAATCGCTGGATATTTGTGGCATCAATTCAATTCCCATGTTTCTCACATGATAAATTGTATATGGCGTGCTCACGCGTGAGCAAACCCATCGATATTGCTATAATATGTACTTCATTTATTTCATAAAGCAGCACGTGCATTCTGCATGCTCAGAATTATTATTTTTATTAGGTACATTAATGAATTTGGGCGGAACGAAGTTCGCTGGGTCAGCTAGTTTCTGTATAAATTGTAATTCCAAATTGGTGTCATATTTTTGCGGAGCTCTTTAAAATATTTAACCTTGATGATTTTCACCCCTCCGAACTTTTTATAAGTGCGACGGAATTTTTATAAGTGCGGATTTCGAATTTGCAGTGTGGTCAGGTCGCACTGAGTTCTATTTTGTAATTGCGAAGCTCTTATTCCAAAGAAATAAATTCAAAAAATATGACGAACGTAAGCATAAAGCGAATTGGACACGAAAATTTAATATCCGCACGATGTAAGCTATAGTGGCTTATGGGCATTGTGTGCAAAAACTCACTTTAACCTCCAAAGTTGAAACTAAATAAATCGCCCATCTCTCGCATGCCTTGGCATAACTTCAGAGAGTGTAACTATAGGTACAGTACAAATTAATCATTTACGAAATGGAAGACTGCAAAAAAGTAAGGAGACACGTGGCAAGCACAAAGTGGCTTCAGTCAGTGATATCAGATCGAGGGTAATTTTTTTCCCCCATCTTAAATCAACCGTTCGAAACAGAAGAAAGCTGACTTTAAATGCTGCAATCTCCCTTGTTAACTATACTCATTAAATTCTTTGCAAATATATTTTAGTGAAATATTCGGGAAAAAATTAGCTTGATTGCACTGCTACGCAGCTTATATGGCTGAATTATGTATTTTTGTTTTTGTCGTTTATAAATGTCTTGTCTTGCCCTTGACAGAATAAAAGGTAGTTGAATTTTCTCTAAGTAACTTTTCCCATCAGCGTTTTGGGATTAAGGGAAATTTTGGTAATTCTAATGGGAGATTTATTACCCTAAGTCTATTATCACTGACCTAGTACTCCGCTGTTTTTGTTTCCGCTCTTGTGTTGCTGACCTATGGAATTTTTCATACAACAGTATTTTGTAAATTAGTTCGTAATTAAAATTCGCCATTAAAAAATCATTGATCGATATACTCAATTGTAAGATCAATAGAAAAATAAATTAACGCTTCATGTGTGCCCACTTATTCCAGTTAATCGTGTAAGGTGTAACATAAAATTTTCGGAGGTGGACGGCGTCTTTCTATGGCGGCCAACTAATTTGACACGGTGTACTGATTGAAATTGAAGTTCTTTGTGAACATGATAAACTTTTGCCCAACTATCACTAGAATATAAATATATGGCAGAAGATAACCCTAACGAACTGGCCACCAACGTCCGTCAGAGTTCCGACACACATGCACAAAATTCCCAAAGTCACGTGGCGAATAATTTTGACAGCCGACCCTGGAACGTGTCATTTTTCTACACTCACACCTTTGTATATATATGCAGTATTTACATGGAGTCGAGACTTTGCTGACAGTTTGCAAAATAAATCTCAATTATGCCGCAATCATCTCGGTAATCATCTTTTTTGACCCTCCCTAAGTAACTGCCTAGACAGCCGTTCTACATAATCTACTTGCCACACTACAGCCGGACGTGGCTTTCGAGTCCCAAATCAAATCATAAAGCGAAAAATGTCCATCAGGATTTTGGGTTAAAAAAACTCGTCCTTATGAATTCGCAACACGTTTTCGAGTCTTCTAATCATAATATATTGACCATCGCCTCAACCAATTTGGAAATATATATTTTCCAAACCGAATAAATGACGTTCGAATTGTACCGTCAGAGGATATTTTTCCCCTCCACATTTACATTTAATTCGTTCCAAATATGGTATGACATTGACGCTCAAAGATTAGACACGACCATAATTTTTCAGCTCAAATGCGTAGTTACAAAAGCAATGATAGACTGTCGGTGTGTGGTTTTTAACCACATCGAGTGCTCGGTGAGAATGTTTGGAATTGACCCTGGGGGAGGATTAATTTGGCCACCAAATCCAAATTTAAGTGCCGTGAACGACACTTGTGCGAAAAATAAAGCAAAACGGTGTCGCAAAACGGAAATTGTTTCCTAGTCACTTAAGAAATACTCATCGCACAAAGGGGCTTGTGTCAGTTGGGCAAGGTCAGTGACATTACGCTTTTGATTACATGATTCGAGGCTGTCAACTGAGATTAAATTTCGCCACGATAATTGAGTGTGCATGGCATTCTGTACTTTATTGTCAGTGTGACACTTGACGTCTCCCACCACTTTCAAAAATATCTACACTAAGAGAGACAACAAGTTAGTTGGCAATAAAACGCGGTACATCCGCCAGTACGCTACTAGCGAAGAAATTGGATTTATTCCTTTAGCTTTGAAGATGAAAAATTATAACAGGATTTTATGGCAGGAATCCAGCTTAAGCTATTGAAATTTAATGTCGTGACAAAGAGGGGGATTACTTATTTATCGACTTAGGTGGAGCTACAGTGTGTGTGGGGGGGGGGGGGGGGAATCGGACTGATCAACTACGCCTTTTGAGTTAACGAGGTTATTGGCCAACTGCCCTTCTTGCACACTTCAAGTTTATTGAGGTCCATTTCCACTTGCGAGCGCTATCCAAGGCGAGGTCCTTCTCTACAGCGGTATTCCTTTGTAGTCGAAGACTCTTGGAGCTGGAGCGCTAGTGTCCATTTTTATTTCTACATTTGCTACCCATCTCAGCGGACTGTTTTACAATTTCTAGTCGATCTAGCCGATGCCACTTACAACTCGTATAGAGTTTAATATTCTTCTCCCAATGCCATCCACATAAATGTTGTCTAAAAATATCAAAGGCCTCGAGGAGCTTGATTGCGACAGGGATCCAAAACAAGGCATAGCTCTTTGTAACTTTCTAAATTAAGCAATAAAGAAACTCATACCTCATCATTTGCCAAAATTTTACCCCTGAGGGTTGTAAGTTGACCCTTACCGTATTCAAAATATATACTTTCACTTGAAGCAGCTGCTTTGACAAATTTCTTGTGCTTGTCTCTCTCGATGTGACTCTCGATTTCGCATTTCACACCTAAAGAAATATTCCAATTTCCATGCAAAATATAATTAAATCAGCACAGCCAACACTTTGGTCTTATGGAATACAAACTTTTTCCAATAGTTAAAATGGTACCACACGTTTCACATTTTAATTTCGAAACATCAACAGTTTTTTTAATACATATACGGAAAAACGGCTTCCAAATCTTGTGTAAGCGTTACATATTTTTCATTTTTGGATTTGCGGCATCTCGGATTTGGTGTCTCTCTCTTTATCTTTATAAATTTTACCGTCGTATTAAAAGCGAATGTCAATGAATAACATTTTGGTTGTTTCTTTGACACTGACATTTTTTGCAATTTTCGCGCACTTGTGACAACTGAAGTAGTCTTCGGCAGCTCAGATCTGCCATCAGCGTCTTTATCCAAAAATAAATATTGAATCTGCCAATCCGGCGAATAAAAGAGCTTTTTGTTCTTTACCAGCAGTACGAAAAGTATTTCAATTTTATTTGAATTTGGTATCGGAACGTGAACAGTTAATCCGGATAGGCAACTTGCACTTTGCGCAGTTGAATTGAGCAATGAAAAGGGACGTTTTTGACACTTAAAACTGTTCCTATTTTCTTCTCCTTTTAACACATAAAAAGGAGACAAGAGATATAAAAGTCGGTAAAACGGGAAATTACGATAATACGATAAGTGTTGCCAAAGTCTCAATTCCGATACCTGAGCGTAAGCCGAAGCTTAGTACGCCCCTCGAGCTAAGCTAAATTTTATCTGGTCTCCAACTTATTTCTCTCCAAACACCAGCTAAAGTCCTAGCTACATTTTGACATAGAGAGCGCTGCGGATAAATGTGACAAAAAACAGCTGTTCGTGGAAAATAACTCACTTCAAAAATTCAACTCTCTTTCACCCACTTCCAAATAGATGTACTCCTCGTCGAGCTATTTATTCAAAAAACTCACCTTTGCTTACTTCTCCCATGCAATACAAAAACGCAAAAAAAAACAAGACAACACAACGATCTGTCAAAATTTAGCTTGAGAAAATGTCCCGACCCATTAAATGGGCGCGCTAAATCTTGACAGATACATGAAGTACATTCTGAAACAAAAGTTTGATCATTTAGCTCGAGCTACGTACCACTCTGCTAAATGGGTTCGCTTAGATTTAGCTCAGCTAAATTTTGCCGAGAATTTTGTATGGGAGTGAAAATTTAGCTCGAGCAGCGTACTAAGCTTGACTATAAAGTTTTTTTTTTTTTTTTTGGGAAAACGAAATTTAGTCTAATGGAAGAGTCCGGCTCGGTGACAGGTTGTTATTTGTTTCTTTATTAATAAAATCTTCAAACGTAGTGAAAAAAAGGACTTAAGTTCTTAAGTTCTTAAGAAAATTAAATTCCGATTTTTTTTTTCAAAAAGCGGGAAAATTGTTGTTGCGGTTTTTAGGTAAAAAAGAGGGTAAAACCCGCCAAAATCGTGTGAAATAGTCTCATAATGATAGGTCCAGCCGTGAGGCATAAAATAATTTTGTAAGGGCGTTAATTTGCATGCGGTAGTTAAGACCCCCCCTCTGCCCATGGCGCCCCAGGCATAAGCCACATTATGTAGTCGAAAATGTTAAAATGAATATTCCGTTTCAAACGTGCAAGCTGCGCATCTGGGTGTACAGAAATCGGGAGTATTACGTTTCTATCTCCCAGGGATCCCGATGGGTCTTCATGGTTAATAGTGCCCTATGAGACCTTACTATCTCATACCCCTTTTTACCTAAGGCCCTAGTTATAGCCATACGTAAAACGAAGCCGTAAACATTTTCTTTTGCTTTTTTTGACCACTTCAACCTCATGGTTGAGCTCAATCTTGGTCCTAAAATGCTGCTTATGAATTATAAAGTTAGTTTATCAAAAAAAAAAAAAATAAGCAAGTGATCTTTAAATTTTCTAGAAAAATAATTTATTACTTTTTCCGGACGAAAAACTTTTTGTGATCGAAATCTCATTTAATTCCATAAGAAAAAACCAAATCATTCCACTGAAATAAAGGGTGATTTTTTAAGAGGTTTAGAACTTTTTTTAAAAAGAAAACACAAAAAATTCGAAAAAATGAATGAAATATTTATTTGAATCGATAGTTTGAACCTTGCAATTTAATGTTTAAAGATAATTTCATGCAAATGTTGACCGCGGCTGCGTCTCAGGTAGCCCATCCGCTGAGTCCAATTTTGGCATACTCTTTCACACATATCGGCCGGTATCTCACGAATGAATGCATGGATGTTGGCTTCCAGTGCGTCAATCGAAGCGGGCTTGTCCCTATACACATTAGCCTTGGCATACCCCCACAAAAAATAATCTAATGGTGTCAAATCGCACGATCTAGGCGGCCAATTGACCGGCCCGAAACGTGAAATTAACTGTTCACCAAACTCGCCTCGCAATTGCGCCATTGTTTCGCGTGCTGTGTGGCATGTGGCACCGTCTTGTTGAAACCACATATCATGCAAGTCAAGAACTTCCATTTCGGGCAAAAAAAAGTTTGTTATCATCGCTCGGTAGCGTTCACCATTGACAGTAACGCTGCGATTCGCATCTTTGAAGAAATATGGCCCAATAATGCCGCCGGCCCATAAACCGCACCAAACAGTGGCTTTTTCGGGATGCATTGGTAGCTGTTGCAATGCTTCTGGCTGATCTTCACTCCAATTGCGGCAATTTTGCTTATTTACGTACCCATTCAACCAAAAATGAGCCTCATCGCTGAACACAATTTTTCGATAAAAAAGCGGATCCTCGGCCAGCTTCCCAAGAGCCAATTCACCAAAAATTCGGCGTTGTGGTAGGTCGGCTGGCTTTAGTTCTTGCACCAGCTGTATCTTAAAAGGCTTTACGCCCAAATCCTTCCGCAAAATTTTCCACGTAGTGCTGTAACAAAGGCCTAACTGCTGGGAACGGCGCCGAATCGACATTTCGCGGTCTTCTGTCACACTAGCTGATACGGCCGCAATATTTTCTTCACTACGCACAGTACGTAAACGTGTTGGTGGTTTAATGTCCAACAAAGTAAATTTGGTGCGAAATTTGGTCACAATCTTCCGAATAGACTGCTCAGAAGGTCGAGAATGCCGATCATAAAATCGAAGCAGCGCGAGTTAAGTATCCATAGCAAAACATATTGAGAAAAAAGATAACATTATTTGTATTCAATGATATCTTTAGTCTCTAGTACAGTCTTGCACACAACGCTACAATGATAACATATGTAAAAGAGATAATATCGTTTGTATACAATGTTGGAATATTATCTCTTCTTCATTATCAAGCAAGACGATTGTACGCTTGGGTCTCCTTGTAGATAGATAAGAAAAGTATATAAATACGACTGTATGATGAATTTATCAACAGTCTTATTGTAACTACATAGTAGCCTTAAGCTCCTTTTAGAATTAGTAAAAAGTATTTCAATAATAAAGGACATAGTTCCAAATAAATATTGTTTAATTTTAAAAGTAAGAAACAAGTGTTCTAATTGGCGATCCTGCCAGGAGGTTAAATATACTTTTTAACTTCAATCGAGCGGACCTCGGGAACAAGTAGTGAAATCTAGTATAAACAGAACACTCGCGTTACCGGTTACAAGAATTACCTAGCATAGCAGGTACAAATATAGCTTCTTCGTACGAAGCAGCAAAGCAATTCAGTGAAAGTGTATATGTGGAGAAAAAAAACACACAAATTCGACGACAACAGACACGAGTTCAAAATGGAACAACTCGCAGTATTAATGGCAAGATTAGAAGCTTTAGAAACCAGGAGCAACACAGTAACACAAACCCTAGAGCACACACGCACAGAGAATGCAAGGTTAGCAGCAATAATAACTAACCAAAATCAAATAAACACTAATTTAGAAACAAAACTAAATGAAGTAAAATCTGGATTAGGCATAGTACCAAACATACCTGTGCTAGAGGAAATAAGAACCACATATACAGATGGTAGTGAAATACAGTTAGACGCATTTAAAAGCCTACCTATTTTCAACGGCGATCAATCAAATTATCGGTCGTGGCGCGAAGAAGCATCCAGATTAATGGACAGCATTAAAAACTTCAAAACACACAGTAAGTACGCAGCAGCATTGACTATAGTGAAAAGTAAAATACAGGGTGCAGCCGCGAATGTGTTAACTAATTATAACACAATTTTTAATTTTGAGGCGATACGTAACAGATTAGATTATACGTACTCTAATCAAGAACCTCTATACGTGCTACAAGACATGATGAAAGCCATCACGCAAAAAAGAAGCACACTGTCTGAATACCACGACGAGATAAATAAAAATCTCAATTTAATAATATCAAAAATCACTATGTCAGGTGATCCGCCGAATATAATCGACAGACTAATTAAAAATGCTAACGACGACGCAGTTCGTATATTCATTGATGGTATGAGTGACAACTTTACAAGAGGATCATTATATTCAGCTACAATAAATGATCTAGAACACGCATTCGCAATTGCTCGCAGAATAGAACATGATAATGTGCACAGGCATTTACATCTCACTCAGGATAAGCACCACAAAAATATGCCACATGAACGCAGAAACGAAAGAAGACCAAATTATTCGAGCCAAACAACGAATTATCAACCCCAGAAGCAATACGATAATATGCAGCAACACAATCAAGGACCACAGCCGATGGAGATAAACTCGAGACAAATTGTACATGCACAGCGACAAAATTGGAATCAATACAAACCCGATGTATATAATCCACCAGCGAAACGTGAACACAGCGGGAGTTTCAACACACACAACAGACCGCAACGATCTTATCAGCAGAACTTCAAGCAGCAGAGAGTAAATAACTCCCGACAACAACGCAGAGACGATGTCAGCAGTACATATGCAGAAGCAGATGAAACGGAATGTATGGTAAATAATAACATAAGAATAGATCATTTAAACTAGTAGACGGGTTGCCCTGCTTAAATTTAACTAGTACTATTTCTAAGAAAATTTATAAAATTCTTATTGATACTGGTGCAACCCATAATTACATTAATAGAAAATGCGACTCTAGCAAAAAAATTAAAATTAAACCTATAAAAATAAAAACAATGCATGGTTATTCTATGGTAGATACAAAGAAAGTAGTTAGGATATTAAAGAAAAATATAACATTTTTTGAATTAGAGGATATTCAGTCTTTTGATATGATATTAGGATATGAAGGACTTAAAGTTCTAAACGCGGAAATAAATTTCAGTAATATGACTCTAACTACCATAAGCAGTGTCGAATCTATTCAGAAAATTAATTACATAATTGGGGAAAATAATATTTATAAAGCAGACATAGATAGACTGATGAAGATTAATAACAGCATAGGACCGTTACCCTTTACAGATACTATAGAAGCAAGCATTAGGACGACCAATGATAATCCGGTTTATGTTAAACAATATCCATATCCCATAGCAGATAACGAATTCGTAAACAAAGAAATACAGAAACTCTTACATGACGATATAATAGAAAAAAGCCATAGTCCTTATAACAGTCCCATATGGACAGTACCTAAAAAAGGTTTGGACGAAAAAGGAAAACCAAAACGGCGCATGGTTGTTGATTTCCAAAAACTTAACGCTCACACTGTAACAGACAGATACCCCATTCCGGATGTCAACATGACAATTCAAAATTTAGGTAAAGCCAAGTACTTTACAACATTAGATTTGGAGTCAGGTTTCCACCAAATTAAAATCAAACCAGATGATAAAGAAAAAACAGCTTTTGCTATAAATGGCGCAAAATATCATTTTAAACGAATGCCTTTCGGGCTCAAAAATGCACCAAGCATATTTCAGAGATGCGTGGACGACATTTTGAGAGACTTTGTAGGTAAATTCGTACACGTTTACATTGATGACGTATTGATATATTCTTCATCTGAGGAAGAACATATACAGCACATAAGTCAAGTATTCGACGTACTCAATAAAGCCACATTAAAAATATCTGATGAGAAAAGTAAGTTTTTTCAAGAAGAAGTAGAATACTTAGGTCACATAATCAGACATGGTAGAATCACTACGAACCCTGAAAAAATAGCAGCTATAGAAAATTTTCCAGTCCCACAAACGGTAAAGGATTTGAGAGGATTTTTAGGTCTTACAGGTTACTATCGTAAGTTTATAAAAGGATACGCAAGCATAGCCAAGCCCCTGACATTATATTTACGAGGAGATAACGGTAAAGTAAACAAAAAACAAAGTAAAAATATTAAGTTAAATCTGAATGATTCAGCATTAGAAGCGATTAGAATTTTAAAAAATTATTTGAAAGAACAAGTCGAACTTTTTCAACCGGATTATAGTAAACCATTCGAGCTTACTACTGATGCATCCAACATAGCTATTGGAGCCGTACTAAGTCAGAATAAGCAACCTATACACTTCTTGTCAAGAACACTGAGTAAGACAGAAGAGAACTATAGCACAAACGAGAAAGAGCTATTAGCGATCATATGGTCCTTACAAAAACTCAGAAACTACATATATGGTATAGCAGACTTAACCATATATACCGATCACCAGAGCCTTATATATTCTGTATCAGAAAAAAATCGCAACACAAAGCTGAAACGTTGGAAGGGAATCATTGAAGACTTTGGAGCAAAATTAGTTTATAAACCAGGAAACCTAAATCTTGTAGCTGACGCATTATCACGTCAACGCATAAATACTTCTACCATAGAAACAGCACATTCAGCTGAAAGTTCTTCTAATGATATAATAAAAACTGTGAATCAGCCTTTTAATGCATACACTGCACAGTTCGAACTTATTGAAGATATAACAAATAATATCGAAACACAAATCTATTTTAGTAACAAAATAAGACTCATAATAAAGTTTAAGGACAAAGACTCTTTACTAAGGCAGATGAAAGAAGTTATACAACCCCAAAAGATTGTAGCTTTGCATACGAAATTTGAAAACATATACAAATATGGTGAAAACATAAAAAAAGAATTCCCACTAGTAAGATTTATATTCACACCAAGAAAACTTCAAGACGTGACAAATTTGGAGGAACAACTAAAACTTGTAAGGGTAACTCACGAAAGAGCACACCGAGGGTTACGTAACAATATACAAGAAATCTCAGAGAAATATTACTGGCCCGATCTAAATAAACAAGCAAAGAGTTTCAACAGAAAATGCATAGCATGTCTATTTGGAAAATATGAAAGAAAACCTATCAGAGAACCTCTGAATAATTCAGAAATACCAACACATGTGGGAACACACATTCATATGGACATATACTTCAACGACAAGTATACTTTCCTTGTAACAGTAGATAAGTATTCTAAATATACAATCCTTCGGGAAATCGAAACTCGAAACAGACTGTACGACGTTATGGAAGAGGTCTTATCTAATTATTTCCCAAAATGTGAACGACTCATGACAGATAACGAGAAGGGATTCAAAACAGAAATGGTGAACCAAATGTGTTTGAAATACAACATAACTAAAGTAGAAACTCCAGTATACAGATCGACAGCGAACGGTCAGGTAGAACGTGTAAACGGTACAATAACTGAACTGTCTAGAATATTCACAATTCAGAATAAAACAAGACTTATCGAAGAAATATTTAGAACAGTGCGTGAATTAAATAATTCTATACACTCAGTTACCGGTTTGAAACCTAGAGACATTTTCTTTAATCAAAATAAATATAGCAATAGTGAAATTATAATAAATAAACTAAACTCAGCATCCAAAAAAGTGATCGAACGTCTAAATAAAGGAACTCGACACAGAGAGTATAAAAAAGGAGATAAGATAATGATGACGAAAATATTAATATTCCTAACATTACTAGGAATTGTACAGAGTCAAGAAGGGCAAGGAAACGTTCAAATAACTGAGTTACTAAACAAGAAGTTTATACTTACGCAAACAGATGACGTGTATTTATTCAAAGAACAAACTTATTTGTTACATGCCACCAACCTGACTTCGATATTTCAACCTTACGTAAATATCGTAACTAGTAAATATCAACCTACACAAGAAGAAAAAATTTGGTTAAGTAAAATTAAGAATTTAGCAGACCAATTACAAGAACATACTAGGCATACTAGATCAATTAACTTTTTAGGAACAGCTTTCAAATATGTGTTTGGTAATCCTGACCATTATGACTTAGTTAACATAGAAACGAGTATAAATAATCTCATAGAAAACAATAATAAACAAAAAACTATAAATTCTAGATTTGAACAAATTTTGCAACAATTCGAAGGTCAGAGCCTTAAAGAACATTTAGTAATAGAACAAGTGTACGAACAATTATTATTATTGACCAGAACAATTAATGCAGCAAAAAATAATGAATATTTATCAGAAAGCCTAGACTTAGATGACATTAAAAATATTATTCAACATGAAATAATTCAAGTACCCATAATAAATATACTTGAGTACTCTAAAATATTATTAGCTAGAACTGATGAATTCTTCATCACAATATATAAATATCCAGTTCTAATTAAATCATGTAAATTGTATAAAGTAACACCTTTAAATTCAAAACATGGAAAAATCATTACAGATAAAACAATTGCCTTATGTAACCAAACTTATTTAAGAACAAGAAATTGTCAAAATCACCTAAGTAAAAACATTTGTGAAATTAACTTTGAAGAAGAAAATTGTCTTATTCCACTTTTAAAGAATATAACTTCAAAATGCAACATTAAACAAGAATACGATTACGACTTAGAAATTGAATCCGGTGTTATGTTATTAAGCGGTAAGCATAAGTTAAATAATCAAACAATTAATGGTATAAACTTAGTTACTTATGAAAATACTATAAATCTAGACGATAAAATATACAAAAACATGCATAAGCAAATTAAAGAAGTTATATTAAGAAATCATAATTCAGAGTCTTACATCGACCAAATAATTAAAGAAGATACAATGTACAAATTCGATAACATAGATACTTTAAAAAAACTAATTATTCCTTTTGAAGAAAAACCGATATTATCAACTATATACACAATTGTAACACTGATCGTTATTCTAGCATTTACGTACGTAATGATAAAAACTATACAATGTATAACAGATCGTCAAAAACAAAAAAAGATTGACGCATATAACAAAACTTATGAAAGAGAAATGTTAAAAATAGCGTCGAAAAATCGGGACGATTTCGTTTAACAAGGGGGGGAGTTAAGTATCCATAGCAAAACATATTGAGAAAAAAGATAACATTATTTGTATTCAATGATATCTTTAGTCTCTAGTACAGTCTTGCACACAACGCTACAATGATAACATATGTAAAAGAGATAATATCGTTTGTATACAATGTTGGAATATTATCTCTTCTTCATTATCAAGCAAGACGATTGTACGCTTGGGTCTCCTTGTAGATAGATAAGAAAAGTATATAAATACGACTGTATGATGAATTTATCAACAGTCTTATTGTAACTACATAGTAGCCTTAAGCTCCTTTTAGAATTAGTAAAAAGTATTTCAATAATAAAGGACATAGTTCCAAATAAATATTGTTTAATTTTAAAAGTAAGAAACAAGTGTTTTAATTCGCGCGATGAACATTTCGAACCGAGCACGAATTTTGATAGTAAAATTCAATAATTTGCAAGCGTTGTTCATTTGTAAGACGATCCATGGTTAAATTGCAAACCAAACTGAAGCTGTTTGACAGTGACACAAGGTACTAAACACACGTCAGCTGTCAAAACCAGTGTTGCCAAATCCAAACCAGCTAAAAAATCACCCTTTATTTCATTTCATTTCCATCAGGGAAATTTTTTTTCTGACCACCTAAACATAAAAAAACTCATTTTCACACTGTTCCAACTTTTTCGGTTGCGTTTTACGTATGGCTATAACTAAGGCCTAACCTAAGCCATGTCTCTATCTCTACCAATCATCATAGGTCAAAAATGAAGTCTACTTCTAAAACGCCTACGGCAACACTCCCTCCACCCATCAGAATATTACCAATTTCAATGAAGTTCAACTGGCATGACCCCATCTGCACCGCTGCCACCCTGATTGATTTGAATTTGCCAATTCAAATTAGCCTCATAGTCTTGCCATAAAAAAAAACATTACCCAATCTTTTGTCTGCACCACGTTTTCAAAACCAAACAAACCCATGTTAAGAAGGGCTAATCTCTACAACTACTTATTCGGCAAAAGTCCTCCAATATTGCGTATCAATTCCATTTGAATTTTATTTAATCTTCTTCAAGTTCGTCGCCAATTTGCAGGATAATCCCCGATTCTAAAAACACTTGCGCCTTTATTACATCTATGCGTTTGGCTGCTCTTTCTCTTTCAGTTTCGTGTCCGGAATCTCGCTGCTGGGAACGTCAACCGAAATCTACGTCTACGGGACCCAGTACGCGTTCATCCTTATGACGATTGGCTTTTCTGCCATCATATCGTGGTACATCTTCCTGCCGGTCTTCTGCAATTTGCAGTTGACGTCAACTTATGAGGTAAGTGATAGTATGGCTAAGAACTTAATTTGCATCCCACTCACACTCGGCTTGGAATTATTCATAAAATCTATTATTCCTTTTCCTTTTGCATAAAACAAATGTCATTTGCAGTTCGTAGCATACTTGCAGGAGTCGTTGTTTTGCGCGCATTCATCTGCACGTCATTATCATGGAGGGAAATGTCATTTTATGGAAACATCTTGTGGGTGTGCCGCCGCCTCTGTTTCAGTGCTGTCTAGCTGTGCACGCTCGTGTGAATTTTATCTCTTCATACTATGTACTTGCATATTTTCACTTTCTCTATGACAGTGCCAGCAGAATGTGCTCCTGTGTGTGTGTTTTGTAATGTAAGTGGATTATTTGTCACCCTTAAGAATGTTCGCTGCTCGTTGTTTCTTTTTTGTGTTGCTTGTGCTTTTCAAATCGTGCCTTGATCCTATTTGTTATGGAAATGGAATCGTTTTGTAGAAGAGTTTTGCATGCGATATGTTGGGTACCTCTATCGAAAATAGGGGTTTCTCTGGAATTGACATCGATTGGGATATACGTACTATAGCGTGGTGGACAAGTAGAAGGTTATATCGGTTAACATGTTGTGATTTTCGATTGGGATTGATTTTCTTCTTTTATTTTTGTGTTAACTGTCAGTCAATTGCGTTCTGTATCGGTGATGCTTTTTTTTTTTTTGGGGGGGGAGTGTTTTCCCAAGACGACAGATGTCCTTAAATAGAATTTAAAATGCTGATCCAATTAGGCTGCGTAATGGCCAATCTAGTTATTGTTTCATGTTTGTAAGGTCAATTAAGGGGAATTTTTGGTTTTTGTTTTCTTTGAGATATAATTTTGCTTTCGTAAATAACACAAGAATATTGCCAAAGAGCGAGTACAGTATTTTGCGATAACAGAGGGTGGAAAAGTCTGATTATATTTCTTTATTTTTTGATATACACAATAGGCTATTAAAAGTTCCCAATCCTGCAAGGACATTTTCCAAGGAAAATCTCATTATATAGTCTTCCTTGGGCACAGAGAACAATGCTCGCACAGATGTTCTTTAAGGGTTTAAACATCAAACGAACAAAACAAATAAACCTACAGAAGCTAAGAGATCTTACAAAAGTTCCACATTTAAATACTATGCACTATACAGGTCTAAGCCCTTAAGCCTCATGGTCTTGAAATGAATGATGTTCTACTTCAACGTCCGACAAGGATCGTTCCAAAAAAAATAAAACTGTGATGGATGCAAATGCAAGAGGACCTTAAGACAGCCGAATCGACTTGTAAGCAAAGGGGATTTGAAGACCGTACTTCTTTTAAGATATTTTGTTTCACAAAATTGCGCAACATCTCCACAAGAGACATACATTAAAATTCATTAAAAGAATCGAACATCTGAAATAGCAGGTCCGTATAAGTAGCCCAGGGGTGTAGCTTCACACAACCATTCGTTTGTGACATGTTTTTTTGTTCGGGACGAATGACTGAATTGAACAGTTTTTCCAGAACAGTGCAAAAAACTCTTGCAAGTATTTTGTGATTTTATGGCGATCGAACCTGAGACCACTCGCTTAGAAGTCCAGCTGACTTAAAACTGACTCAATGTGCCAATAAATCACTGGATACCTTTGACTGATTTTTAAGTACTAACTTTTCTTTTTGTAGCTCCTCATGTAGAACTCTAAGAGAAGCCTTAGAATCCCGAATTGTACCAACCTCAAAGCATTTACATCGTTAAAAGATGTAAGTCCCTGAGAGCTGACGGCATAAACCCGCCGCAATTCGACAGTTTCTGGACACGATCCTGCGCTATATGATGGTTGGTCTTAAAGACTGTTCGAATTGGTCGCTTAAATTCACAAACCTTGCCATTGACGGAGGTTGATTTAGGTTTTAAACTAAATAGCATTATTTAACACCGTTCAAGCCTTAAGCTTGATATCATTCTTGCTTGAAACTGTGAAAGACTGATTTATACCGCACTTACTACTATACCTATACTTTCGGAAGTTGGTTCCTTTTGTGAAAACTAAGGTTAGTTTAGAGCGAGGGCAATCATTCAAACACTTTTGGAACTTATTACACTTACTACACTTATAAAAGAACTGTTACTATGCAGGTCTGTTAGGGTCTCACAACTGCGTGGGAGATAAGTTATTTAGACTTGTCGGTTTCCGAATACCTAAAGCCAGTTCTTGTAACGCTTCCAATAAGATTAATTTTAATCTACTACGTGTTTGATGTCACCTCAATAGCTCAGTTACTATCATTAGGCATTGCTGTCATTATGGTTAGAATGATTTCATGACAAAGTCCTTAAGGACATCCTTTGGAAATTGCATAAACATGTTTGACATCGTTAGCCATCCTATGAAATCAATGTACCAATAGGCTACACGTTTTTGTGTAGTGCCGATTGTGGCGTTATTCTGACACCGATTCTATGCCCATCTGGAAGGTGAATTTTTGTAGATCCTACCCCCGCATGTAAGAGAAAGTTCCAACGCTTATGTTATTTGTTAATAAACTTCATGCAAAACTAAACAAAAGAATAAGTCAACTATTAGCTACAGGAGTGTGCAAACGATATTTAAGGCTCTAGTTTAAATGTCGGTCTTCTGGTCCTCTTAAAGCTTTTTAACCTTATGATTACTGCTTCAAAACCAGATGCAAGTTGAAATTTGTCTCATAAATCACTACAACATTCGAGCCCCAATACGAACAATAACATAATTTTCCAGCTCAATGAGCAAAGTTTAATGACGTCCGTAAAAATATGGCGCCCAATGAGAGGACCCAGCAAACATAAAGTTAACGACATTTTCATGCATTTGTTGGTTGAGTAAACGTTCACAAAGTGCATCAAATTTGTAACGAAACTTTTTAGTTTTTATGGCCACCAACTGAAACTACACATGACACATGTTTCTGAATAGATTTACCAGCAATGAACTCAGTGGCAGTAAAAGGGCAGCATAAATCACCAAAGTAGTTCCAAGGTCTTGGAGTATCAATACGAACATGTATGCAGAGTTCCGTTTGAAATTTTCTCGCAAATTACTCCGTTTTCATTCTTTATTATTATTTGTCTGTACATATTCATTCGTTCTTTCTGTGTTAAATTGTCATGTCTTGCGATTAAATTGAATGCTTGCTATATTTATGTTTTGATGTTTACACAAATTTTTCATAAAAGAAAAACAAAATTATACTTACTTAACAGTCCTTGGTATTTTTGAATAAAATTTTTTTTAACCCTGTTCACATACTCCAAAAAAAAAAGAGTCCCTTGCAGATGTGCTCTCCATATTTTACTCCCCCTGTTTGGAATATGAATTTTGCTTACGTGTCAATCTAACCATATCCCTGTATCTAATCCTTAACGAAGTATTGTCACTCGTTTGCGTCGTAAAACATTTCCTTCCCGTATAACCGCAACCCTAACAGTTTTTTTTCCGTTGTTTATGTAAATATTGAGTGCTCCCAAAAGTGTAACATATTGTTAAAAAAAAAAGAACAAGTACAAATGTAAGCTAAAACTGAACGTGTGCTTTCAGTACTTTGAGATGCGATTCGACAAAAGGATACGCCTCTTCGGTTCAACTCTCTTCTCTATTGGAACAGTAAGTACTAGATCACAATGGGACTTCAAATTTAACCCATTGAATTGATGTTTTTAGGTATTCTGGCTGCCGATTGTTATTTACGTTCCGGCTCTTGCATTCAATCAGGGTAAGTGACACCTGTCAAATTTGACATATTGACAAAAATGGTTGCGTTTTTCAGTTACCGGTGTAAATATTCACATTATAACACCGGTGGTTTGTATCGTTTGCATATTCTACACCATGGTGGTAAGTTTTATTACATGTCAACTGTGTAAGCAAAGTGACGTATTGCCATTAATCCTTAGGGTGGAGTTAAAGCTGTCATCTGGACAGATGTCCTTCAGACATTTGTTATGTTGGGATCGATTTTTTTGGTTATCATTAAGGGCACCATGGATGTGGGTGGCATCGGTGTGGTATGGCAGAGGAACTTGGACAGCGGCAGAATTGAGTTGCCAGAGTAAGTTGATACGATTGCATGGGAGTTTTCTAGCTTAAGCCGGTTTTGGAGTTCATTCAGAAGTCGTCCATTTCAATGGCTTAAGCTCATGAAAGTGAAAGTGGGAAAGTGAGATTAATTTTTGAACTGTCATCTTTGACAGATGGACATTGGATCATACGGCGCGATTCTCGCTGCTATCCATTTTCATCGGTGGAACTTTGTACTGGACTCAGGTGACGGTCGGAAACCAGGTCATCATGCAGAGGTTCCTGTCAGTACCGGGCTTGAAACAGGCCAAGCAGGCATTGATTTGCTTTACAGTCGGTGTGATACTTCTTCTAGGCTGTTGTGCATACAATGGACTGCTACTTTTCGCCACATATCACGACTGTGATCCACTAAGCACTAAGGTGGGTTTTGATGACAATTTGAAATCCCAATTCTTAGTAACGGACCGTAATCATTTTTAGCTAGCGAAAGCAAAAGACCAGTTGATTCCACTCTTGGTTATGGACATTCTTAAGGTGTTCCCCGGCCTACCCGGGCTTTTCGTGTCGGGAGTCTTCAGTGCCGCCCTGAGTTCGCTGTCGACGGGCCTGAACTCCCTGTCAGCGGTGATGTTGGAGGACTTCGTCAAGCCTAACGTGAGCAACCCTCTGACGGAACGACAAACCGCAATTGTCATGCGTCTCTCTGTACTCATATTCGGCATCATATGCGTCGGCTTGGTTTTTGTGGTGGAAAAACTGGGAATGGTACTTCAACTGTCAATGACACTCAGCTCAATTACCAGCGGGCCACTATTTGGTCTCTTCACCATGGGACTGTGCATGCCATTCATCAACGCCAAGGTAGATTTCCTCAAAATCACCCCACAAACTCAGTCCTAAGCCGCTCTTTTTCAGAGTGCCCTAACCGGCAGCATAGCAGCTTTTCTCCTCATGGGCTGGGTATGTATCAAGGGCCAGCTGGCTGCGCTCAATGGAGAATTGGTATTTGCCACCAAGCCTGTGAGCACTGAAGGCTGCTCATATCTTTTCGAAGCCGTCCAACATCTAAACAGCACTGCTCTGCCAATAGCGTAAGTAATATTATTCTTTACGTATGCATGGATAAAATTTTTCCTCTCTCTTTTCAGAGAGCCCACATTCTTTCAATCAGTCTATCACATGTCATTCGTTTGGTATGTAACACTCGGACTAATTATCTCAGTGACATTTGCCACCATTGCCTCGTTGATTTTCGGTACAACACATCCGTCAAATATGGACCTGAATTTGTACGCGCCATTTGTGCGACGGTTTGTCAAGCCAGAGAAGTATATCAGTGTGAACAGGGACGAACGTGATCAAGTGATACTGGCCTTCGATGTGAAAGAGAAATTATCGCAGGATATGTAGACCCGCCAGCAGTCTGCTATAGAATTAAGATTCCTAGTTCATTTTAAGGACTAGGGGAATGTATTTTCAATAATTTAATATTTGATATTTTAATATTAAATAATAAGAAAAGAGTCGTTTTACTAGCGTAACGTTTTGAAAATTGGTTCACTTCCTAGTGTACTTAAAGAGCTGCTCAGAAATAGATGGCGCTGGAGGTCCCACACCTTCATGTATACAGCATTATAAGTGAAAATGAAAATTGTAACATAATTTTTGTAGTAGTAGCTTATAATGAAGTGAAAAACACTTCATTTAAAAGTATTTCCTGCACAATAAAATATTTCCTGACGCACATAATTGTTCAAGTTTTCACTCGTGGAGTGCCGCTGTTAAGTAGAGACGGTTCCGTTCCTTTCCTGTGCTTGCATCACATCCTCCTTGAAAATTGACTATTCCCCTGCAAATCGTAATTGTAATTTAAGTAAGAGTTAACAAACACCGCACTTTCGCACAAAGCTGCACTCGTATTTATTGGCAGTCAATCGCAGTTCTTTCAAATTTTCAATTTTTAACTTTCAGTATTTTGAAATGCGGTTTGACAGAAGAATTCGAGTGTTTGGTTCCGTCCTGTTTGCCGTAGGTGTAGTAAGTGCCGCAGTCCATCGGATTGAGGGGACATTTTTAACGTCATTGTTATTATTCGCAGGTTGTTTGGCTGCCCATTGCTGTCTATGTTCCGGCTTTGACATTTAACCAAGGTAGGTAGACTAAACGAGATGGAGGTCTCAATAAAAACTGACTCATTATTACAGTGACTGGAGTAGATATTGGCATCATCACACCTATTGTCTGCATAGTTTGCACGTTCTACACTTGTGTGGTAAGTTTGAATCAAATAAATTTGTGGTACACCACTGGTCAAACCAAAACGTTTTCTCTGTAGGGAGGTCTGAAGGCAGTTATCTGGACAGACGTGCTTCAAAGTTTTGTTATGTTCGGGTCGATCTTTCTCGTTATGATCAAGGGCACCATGGACCTGGGAGGCTTGGGTGTGGTCTGGCAGAGAAATGCCGATAGTGGGCGGCTTAACGCGCCAGAGTAAGTGTTAGCTCCATACTCGAGAGCGGTCTCTAAAACTGTTTGTCTGTGTTGCAGAATGACTTGGGATCCAACAGTTCGCCTGTCGATTCTTTCTGTATTCGTCGGCGGGACTCTGCACAAGCTTCAGAGTTCTGCGGTTAACCAGATTACTATTCAGAGGTTCATATCCCTGCCTTCCACTAAGAAGGCTCAGCAGACGCTCATCAGCTTTACCATTGGATTAATTATTCTTTTATCTTGTTGTGCTTATGTGGGACTCCTGACGTTTGCCACTTACCACAACTGCGATCCTTTGACCACGAAGGTAAGTTATATGCGACTCTATAGATCAGTCTTATAGGATTTTAAATTTTTTTTTATAGCTCGCCAAGGCTACAGATCAGCTGGTCCCGCTTTTGGTGATGCACATTCTGGGGGTATACCCGGGACTGGCAGGCCTCTTTGTATCCGGAGTTTTTAGTGCGGCACTGAGTTCCCTCTCTACCGGCTTAAACTCATTGGCATGTGTAATACTGGAAGACTTTGTCAAGCCTGCTGTTTCCGAGCCTCTTACAGAGCGGCAAACTGGTTTTATTCTACGATTTGTGGTTGCATTCTTCGGCCTGACATGCATTGGACTGGTGTTTGTGGTTGAGAAATTGGGAATGGTTCTGCAATTGGCTACGACTGTCGGTGCCGTAACACAAGGACCGCTGTTAGGCATTTTCTTCATGGGCATCTGCATGCCTTGGATAAATGGAAAGGTTTTCCGTTCCCAGACTCCAAATTTCATAATATTTTGACTAATGAAATCCATTTAGAGCGCCCTAACTGGAAGTGTTGTCAGCTTTGTGGTTCTGGGTTATACCTGCATCAGGGCACAAATATCACTGGCGACCGGTGAACTGAGGTTTCAACAGCAACCCGTCTCTGTGGAGGGCTGTACATATGCCTTTGAAAATAGCACTGTGCTTACAACTGAGTTTACGTGAATCTATAGCGCAAATCAAGTCGGAATTATTTTTTTAATTCGTTTCTTTAATTGCAGACCGCCAGAAAGAGCCTTCCATCATATATCGTTCTTGTGGTATTCCGCGTTTGGCGGAGCTATTGCTATAATTGTTGCCTGTATCGCAACGCTGTTCTTTGGCAAAGAAGATGCTAGCAGACTTGACGAGTCCTTGTTTGCGCCATGCATTAGGCGTTTCATAAAATCAGAGAAAACATATTCCAGTGTCCAGATGGATGAGAAGTTGGAAGACACAAAGATTGAGGACTATGAAAAGGAGAAGAAGATTGAGGCGAACCACTGCAATGAAAAGAAGAATTCTTATTAAATATTTTGTTACTAAGACTTAGTTACTGACAGTTTTTTGTTGATTTTTCCGTAATTTTCTACCAAAAAATAAATTTGTATTCTTAACGAATGAACAATTTTTGTTGTCATCTTCACGATTTTTAGCTACCGTCAGCCGGGGAATATGTTTGGTTATGGGAACACGTTTGTGAACTTCTTTCTTTATTTTTCAGTACTTCATTTCTCCAAACTCCACACATAAATGGCAACACTGTGTAGAACTAAAATTACCCTTATCATTGAAGGAAGTCCTCGACTATTACTGGAAGTTATGTCCTTGTCCATCTATTGACACAATCTTCAAAAGAAATTTATTTACCACTATCGTTATTTACAGAACAGTACTTGTCATTTCGATTGTGTCAAATTTTGACAGTTGATATTTCTATTTGAATGCTTCGAAGCGAAGTGACGTTACACATAGATCTTGTCTTTGGGCTCAGGGGATATCTAGTCCGGACAGATCTAGTCGACTAGATTTTTAAACGCTTCATCACTTGTCATTGTCGTATGGGTGCAAGTTGACGAACTTTAATTTTTGACGGCTTACTAAAAGAGTATTGTTAAGTGAGCGTTTAAGTTTAACAGCATGATGCGATAAACGACGCAACATAAGTGACTTTGACCATACTGACGTTTGCAGGATTATAAAATCCAATGGGGACATTCAGATACCTAGTTCATTAAAAACGTCAAATAGATAGGTATGTCTAGACTTGGTATACGAACGCGTTCACTAGTCAACTTGGAGTGTTTTTCCATTCTCGCAGTTTATTTTGTATTTAGACACTTCAAACTTTCAACTGAGTATGCAGGCAGGAATTTCTTGAACAGATTTGTCGGCTACCCCACCATAAACGTCAACTAAAAAACACTATCCACGTGACCAATCTTGGCCAGTTAAAGCAGAAAATCATCATGTCAGCTGTCAGACTAACTAAACTATAAGTCAGAAAGTCCGCAATGCTACTCCCGATATGAATAGCTCCCCCCTAATTTGGTCACATGTCGGATCAATAAGCCACAATTTCGTGTTTGTGAAGAATGCGTACAAATTTACAAAAGTTGTTGTTTCATTATTATCGACTTACACTGTTTTCCAAACCCAGTCAAACACGTGTTTCTGTGTAGTTACCGACTCCATTTGTACACACTATACAGGTGGCAGCTGGCAGATGCGTAGCGTAGCAATCCTTGTTTTTGTTCTTGATGTTGCTATTGTTTGCGTTCGATTACGACAAAGTGTATTGTAGTAGATTTTCATGCCACGCAAGGGGTTTTAGTCGGAGTAGAGTCGGTTGGGATGGTGATGCGACGTGGATAACCTTTGCATCAGGCCGATAAAGTGATGAAATGAATGTAAATGTTATACGATGCTCGGCAGGGGGATAAACTCAATAAGGACATACTGGAAATCAATAATAATACAATTAATGTTTATTGCCGCAAAATGTGTTTGGTGTTTTATTTGGTTTGCGGTCTGGTAAATCCACTGTTTGAATGTGGACTAAACGGCAATGCAAATAATGGTTAGTGGATGATGATTTATAGAAATTAGATTTTGACTTTCTTGCGTAGGATGCTGGTAATTTATTAATGTTTGTGTTGCTCTGTTTTTATATATAACTGGAATTACGATTGTTAAAATATTCCGTCTGTCAGTCTTACCTACTTGTATCTGTTATTTGATTAAATAGAACGCTGGAAACATTTTTTTTTTTAATTCGGGGGAAAATGACTGGGAAAAGGTTGTGTAACTTTATTGTGGGAGGAGATTCAGTTACCATTTTCATTGCATCATCATCTGGACGGAAAAGATAGAGCAAATCTTGATATCCGAATTCATAAAGTTACGTGGGTGTTTCTCACTCTGTGGAACTGTCTTTAATTCGTAATAATTGATATGCGGACGGAGTAGAGTAGACCCGTATAAAGCGAATCGCAGAAGGTAGGGATAACAGACGGAGGAGAAAATTTGTTCCCAAGTCGTAGTAAAATATTCCTCAAATCTTGACTGTGGGTATAAAAGTAATTTTCGAACACAAACTTTAGCGAAATTTAAGAAAGTTATGCCTTAAATTAATAGAAGCAAATCAATCTACTTTAATTTCACAAATGCGCACGGAAAATAAAGAAAAACATTAGATTGTTGAGGGCTGGAGATCTAAGATACCTTAAATGGTAATATAATGACGTTTTTCTTGCAACTTCTACAACTAAGGTAAGCCGAAATGTCACTCTACTGCAAAACACTATCCACACTGGCTACGTCTAATAAAAGTACCACGTAGTAGTAGAAATAGCGTCAACTATCAAAGTGCAATTGAGTGAAGCTCAATGGACTTCCGCAATAATTCGGATTGAGAGCTACGTTTTATGCACAAGTTACAATCGTAAAAAAACATAAAGGCCTTTACCTGTGAACTACGCGTCAAGCCTGCTTATTTTACCTTTTTTTTTGTGGAGAGTGGTACGTTGAAGTGTACAGTGTTCTGATTTTTTCTT
Source organism: Cheilosia grossa (assembly GCA_963082955.1). Lineage (NCBI taxonomy): Eukaryota > Metazoa > Arthropoda > Insecta > Diptera > Syrphidae > Cheilosia > Cheilosia grossa. Next base: position 7,624,655 of record OY720144.1, read on the forward strand.
GGTTAACCAGTCACTCAAAAGCAGGTTTAATTAATTTATTGATCTACAAATTAATCTATGAGCAAAAGTTTTAATATTGCCAAAGAAAAGAAGCCCGCAATTTGGCATCACTGGCTGAAGCTGAGCATTCTCATTAGAGAAAAGTAAAGAGTTTGACAACTAGTGGGGTTTGTTTACGTTTTCATGAAACTTTTCAAACAAACGCATTGCATCAGGTGGATCTCTTTTTGTTAATTATTTATATGTACAAATGTTTAGAAATTATTCTGGGAGCAAATTTCGAATGTTTTAATCATAAAATTTAATGTAAAATTTAGCTATGGAATGGAAACCGCTCAGGAAACTGTCGATAGCTTTCCATTTTTCCATCGTACGAAATACGACTATCCACAAAAAAAAATGGCAAGTGACGTTTTTATGTTCGATTGGTTGCACGAAATCTGACATTCGAGAGCGACCTGAAGAAGCCCAATCGAATGCCATATAAGTAATTTATAAGTTTACGAAGCAAATGAAATAGGTATACTAGCAAAATATGCTCCTTAACATCCCAAATCTTCTACGTTATCACTTTCTTCGACAGAAAAAAGTGATTGGAGAGTTTAAACAAATGTGATTGGTGAACAGAGGTAGTTGTTGCTTTTTGCCGAAAGCTTTCTTTGTGTATATGCGACGACGCAAATTCCAGTACTGCCAGATCGATACCTAATTTTTCAGACTTCAAAATTCGAATAATGTCATTTTTCATTGAAACAGAAAAAGCTCCTTTTTCAGATTCAGAGAAGTTTGTTTGCTCTAAAAATCAGCTAGTTGTCAGATCCATTCATTCATCCATTCGCCGCAAAGAAATGTACTTTTTTCTGAATACCTAACTAAGAGCAATTTTGCGAATCTCGATTTCGTAGCGAGATTTCACCAAAATATTTGACATTTGTCAAATATTGAAGTGTTGTTATTTACGTTTTTGGACGAGTGATCTCATTTCGTGTGCCATTGGGCACGAACAATCTGATATCTGACAGCGAAATCTGAAAATCCGTCATATGCGTCAAGATGTTTCGCAATCAGAGTTGTCACTTTCAAAAGTATGCTGGATTAATTGGTAAGTTACCTGTGGATTTGAAAAATGGCCGCTCGATTTTAAGTCACCAATACGTAACACCACACAATATGTGGTGGGAAGCTGAGAATGAGGGAAGGGAAATAAGAACGAGCCGACGACAAAAAAAATATATAAAATGCAGTTTAAAGCGTGTCTGCTGTTTGGACCTTATTCGCTTATTCAGATGGAAAATGTATAAATTAAAAAGACTGCAGAAAAGAGATTAAAATTACTGTTGAACAGCGGATTGAAAAAAACACCGTGGGTGCAATGGTAGAGGTTAGGAAAATATTCAGGGGTAGTGGGAGAGAAGAAACAATATGGAACAACAATGGCTGTGTCGGCTGTAGATAAACTTATTCTCCGTACCAGTGTTTCCTGACTTCGAAGACGGTTTTTACATTTTAATAAATTGGTAGCGTTCAGGAATCTAGTTTAGTAAGTCTGACAGCTGGATGACTTGATGTGTCTCAGTGTCGATTGACAGATCGGTCATATGAAGAGTTTTATCTAATTTGACAGTTCGTATATGTGGCTGATGTAGGAAAAGTGACGTTACTGATGTAAGTTCTTCCGTTTAGGTAGTCGACCTAATTTCGCTTCGCGAAACCTGAATGGGCACACTCAAACATCTAAATCAAGAATCTTAAGTCGACTAGATTGGTCTGGACTAAATGTACTCTAACTGGAAAGAAAGGTGTTTTCTTTTGGTAGGACCCATGAATCAGTGCTTTTGGAAATTTTGTCATAAAAACTGCTTGCTATGTGAGATAGAAGAGTCGTTTCCAACTGGAACGAGGATAAGGTTAAATGTTTTGAAAAGCCTTAAAAGCAATTTCCTTCTCATTATTTCTAAGATACGTACTAACATTACTAACATTTCTTTGGCAACATCGGCGTGGTCATTTTCATAAACAGCACTAACTTGTGGGTTGTGGGGTGGCTGGTTAATTTTGCGTACTTCCATTTCATATACTCTCCTACTCGCTTATCCATTTGTCACAGCTGAATTGTCTGAATCGTTTGAATTTTGTAATGAACAAGTTGCTGCATATTTTTTAGTACTTTGCAAGACGTTTTGATCGACGTATTCAATTCTTTGGAGCAATGCTTTTCATCATTGAATCGGTAAGTTTTGTTTATGATGAATACTCCAATACATTTAAATTTTGTTTACTTTTTCAGACGCTTTGGCTGCCTATTGCTATATATGTGCCAGCGTTAACATTTAATCAAGGTATGTTGAATTCTTTCAGACATTTATAATTCCACTTGCGAAGCCCTTTGAAAGATTTTGTCCCGTCATTAGAGTAGGTTTGTATTTTTGAATAGCAATCTACACTAGCTGTCATTTTTTCAAAACAATGGAAACCGCCTTCAAGTATGCATGAATATGTGATCAAATGACATAATCTCGTGTATTTGGTATTCGTTTGTAATTATTTATTTTCTTTCACGTCATATTTAGGATAGTGCTCGTCGTAGATATCTTTAGGCGTTTTTCTTTTTTCGTTCAGAGCATGATCAGAGCGCGCTCTATGAGTTTAGAATAAATTGACTGAGCAGCCTTAGGAAAAAGCTGATTACACATGTAAAGAACAGGAAAAACAAAAAAAAAACATCAGAATGCTCTGAGCACACTCGGTTCAGAGCGCGCTCATAATGCTCGAGCTCGGTTCAGTGCTCAGCTCTGAACTAAAAAAGAAAAACGCCTATAGTGATAGATAATAGTGCTTTGCTTAAGACTATATTGTCTCGTATATAACATATATATATGTGGATGTCGTTATCCTGCGTCGTCACCAATAAACACATCCATTTTCTTGGCTATTCGTAGTAGCTCACATAAATTACCTGCCGTCTTGAATGTTGATTCAATCTCTAAGTGATTCAGTGTCTGGGGGAAATGTGTTAGGGTTTTGAGTTTTTTCCGATAGAAAATTGCAGTGTTCCAGTGTTTTCATCGCGTTCAAGCCTAGCAGGTCAAGTCGGCAGTACTTTGTGGTTAAATAAATACTGTAGATATGTATTTGACAGTTTCTACACTGGGTACTGCCATTTGGATGCCACAAGTCTATTTCTCTATTTAACATCAATCACCAATAACCACGAAAGGTATTTATATGCAAGCAAAAGGATGCCAGTGAAATTGGTTAACTGTCAAAACTCTATTTGTAGAGTACAAATCCGTTCTCGAAGAACGAAAGAATCGAACCAGGGATGAAAAATCAACTGTGTGGACTGTAACCTAATCTAAGTTCCGATTGTATTTTTTTGGGCTCAATTTTATTTTTTACCTTGGAGAAAGATATCGTTTTCGTAAAAAATTTGGAGATGTTTTCAATACTATGTAATAAAACCCAATTCCGTCCCTCTGTCTCCTCTGTCTGTCTGTCCGTCCGCTTCTTAGGCTAAGTGGTCATCGAGTTTTTCTCCCTAACCTTCTACATAGATGTAAAATTTACATATTTAAAATGATTGCGGCTTTCCACATGAATTTAACAAAAACAATACTTTAAGCAACGGCTCGTATCTCGAAAACCATACTTTCGATTTTGATAAAAATTTATTTGGAAGTTGATGGTTGCATTTACAACAAAACATTGTACTTACTCAGATTTTAGCTTAACAGTTGAAGAACAATACTTTTTGAAACAAAAATTGCATAAGTGTCAAAGCAATTAAGACCTCAACCGATGTGTGCCACTTTCTTGTACTTTTTTCTACTTTTGTTCTTCTTCAGGCATTATTCTCACATTGATGACAAGAATTTAATGTGGCATTCGATTGGGCAGAGCACTTTTTTACAAAACGAAAAAAAAGCAATATTTTTCAGATTTCAGAGCAATTTTGCGAATCTGGATTTTTTCTCAGACTTACCAATACAAGTGCGTTTGAGTTTGACAACTGGTGGAGTTTGTTTGGCTTTTCGTGAATTTTTTTGACAGCAAAGCAAGGCATCGCATCGGGCGAATATATTTTTGTAAATTATTTATGTATAAATATTTCGAAATCAATCGGGACGCAAAATTTCGAATGTTTCAATATAAAATTTAACCAATGACTGGAAAACGCTGTGAAAAGTGTCGAATGCTACAGGTATTCGAATCACACCAATAATGACATCACTGGTTGTTGGTTCTGATGCGAGGAGCTGCTTACATAAATTTACGGCCGACCGCGGGCTTTTTTAAAAAGCATTAAGAGTGCTGGTGAAGGGAGTTTCAAAACGAGTTCAAGTGTGTTGTATATGCAAGAAAACGTGATCTAGATTACGATTAATCCATTGATATCTTAGTCATTGAAAGTTAAGTGTTTAAGCTTTTGGTGCACAAAATAAATTAACCGACTTCACGTGATATATTTGAAGAAAAAAAAAGCAGCATGAACAAAAATGACATATGAAACACAAAAAGAAAGTTCACAATGAATAAATTAAGGCTAAGGTGAAAACGCTAGAATAAGATTAAGGCTAAAACACAATAAAGTGGTTCCTAAAAACAAGATCAAGATCTTCCAAAAAATTTTAAATGTTACCATCGGTGCCAAGGCATAAATAAAAGCAAAGGTCTGATCACTAGGACATCTCTGAGGAGGACGTTCTCCGACTAGACGATCAAAAAAGACCAGCTAAAGACTTTAAATGACGTAAAGTGGCTTCTTAGAAAGAAGGTTTTTTTCTAAAATCAAATCAATTCTCAGAGTATGCAAAAGGGAGATACTCCTTTAGGTTCTTCGAAAACAAATATCAAAATTACCTGCCAGATCAAAACGCATAAGACAACTGTTTCCCAATTGATGTGTGGCACAAGCAAAGTACATTGAATGGATTTGTTGGATTCTTTTTGTCCAGACTAAGTTCCAAAGAATCCTTGACACGCGAACGCGAATCTACTTGGCTCGTTCTTTAATTAAAATTTCGAAACTTTTTATCGCAATTAAGTTCTGCTTCGCAGTAGACCAAATGTCGGACATGAACAACTCTACACAGGGTGTAGAGACTTTATTCTTTTAAGAAAAACTTTCTGAGTGCCCTCTTGTTGTTTTGCACTTTCACCTTGGCCAGTGGAATGCCTTTAGTTCACTCACTGGCAACATGTACAGAAAAGTAAGTTAAATTAAATTGTTTCTCTCAATTACTGCCAACTATTTGATCAGGAACTTAATTCGACTGATTATTTCGTTTTTCTCGTTGCAGTGACTGGCATTGATGTCCACATAATCACCCCTATCGTGTGTGGGATTTGTATATTTTACACCACCGTGGTAAGGAAGTTAATACAGCGATGGTGTTCGTGTAAATCCTTTTACATATCTGCTGCTTTTTAGGGTGGCATAAAAGCGGTCATCTTTACGGACTTCCTGCAAAGCTTCGTCATGTTCGGGTCGGTGTTTTTGGTGATGATAAAGGGCACCTTCGACGTGGGCGGATTTGGTGTAGTTTGGCAGCGAAATTTGGACAGCGGTCGAGTTGAAATTCCAGAGTAAGTTCGGATTTGGTTTACTTTTTTAACCAGAGATACAGACCTCTATAGGACCTTCCTTCAGATTGACCCTGGATCCCACCGTTCGAATGTCTTTGCTGGCCATTCTCATCGGTGGCACTGTGTACAAAATTCAGAGCCAGACAATCAGCCAACCGGCCGTGCAGCGACTCATTTCGCTGCCCTCTATGGACAAGATCAAACAGACCATGTTCTTGTTCTCGTTTTTTCTGATCCTGCTTCTTCTGTCGTGCGCCTACCTGGGAATGGTGACATATGCCAACTACCACAACTGTGATCCACTGACAACTAAGGTTAGTTTTGGAACCTTTTCAATTCTCATTACACCACTTGGTTTCGCACAGTTAGCTAAAGCTGGCGATCAGCTTATCCCGCTGTTGGTCATGGATGTACTTGGAGCAATTCCCGGGCTGACGGGCCTCTTTGTGTCGGCGGTATTCAGCGCAGCACTGAGCTCACTTTCGACTGTTTTGAACTCTTTGTCAGCGGTCATATTGGAGGACTTTGCCAAGCCGTTCTCAAGGCATTCTCTGACAGAGAGGCAAACCGCGATACTTATGAGAGTGGTGGTCATTGGCTTCGGCACCATGTCCATGGGATTGGTGTATGTTGTGGAAAAACTCGGAATGGTGCTGCAGCTATCGGCCACGTTACAGTCGATCACAAATGGACCCATGTTTGGCATATTTGTTGTGGGCATTTGCATGCCATGGATTAACTCGAATGTAAGTATCTTCATTTTATTGTGAATGAGTTTGAAAAAAGCGTTTCTTTAGAGCGTCCTGGCCGGAAGTGCCCTCTCCTTCGTGTCGATGGGCTGGCTATGCATTCGAGCGCAAGTTGCCACGCTTACGAAGGAGTTCATCACGCCGACAAAACCAGTATCGGTGGAGGGATGCTCCTACACATTCGACTTCATCCCGATACTCAACTCGACGTTTGCTGAGTAAGTTGCCGGTTTTTTTGCACGTTTGACAAGGGTGCATCAATTTTTGTTGTATTTTGCAGCCAAACGCAACCGGAACGTTCCTTGCACCATATTTCCTGGCTGTGGTATTGTGCCCTGGGGGCACTCTTAACAGTTGTCTACTCAAATTTGGCGATATTCATATTTGGCAAGAATAACGTTGATGATGTTGACAGAGAGCTTATGGCGCCATTCGTTCAAAGGTACTTCAAGCCTAGGAAGTACGAAAGTGTGCAAATGATCGATAAGAAGATCGATTCGGTCTATGATTAGATGCCTTGTGGGGTACTTAATTTTTCCCAAATTTTTCCCTTTTTCAAAGTTGATTTTTATTGGCGTGTACTTAAATTAGGTTAACACAAATTAAAAATATAATTATTTTGAACTCGTCACATGATATTCATTTAATCGGAAAAAAGGAGAGTCGAATCAAAATCCACTCCGGCGGTATTTTGAAGTAAAGCTCACTGAACTTCAAAGTTGCCTTGAAGGCAGTTTATTCTAATATTAAATAATATTTAATATGTTAATCTTAAACGTCAGTGAGCCTTATGTACCTTGTTAAAGTTACTAATGTGCTACCGCCCAATGGCAGTAATCTGAAATGTGCTGTAGTACATCCCAATCCAGAATTGATCTACATGTACATCTTTGCTACAGCGTTGCCGCCGGAAAATTAAAAAAAAAAAAATGGTAACAAAAGTAAACCTTGGAAATACGATTAGAGCAACAAAAAACTTATATTTCATTTTTTTTCCACTCGTTTCGTTAAATAAAGAATAAAAAAGGGGCCATTTTGATAATTTTTTCAAAATGGCAACGCTGCTTTGCAATAATGTCGCTTTTCCCTCATAAAGGGTTTTTCATTCGCGACATGATAAATTCAAACTTTCAGTGTGAACGCACCCATAAAACGATTACCGAACTGTCAATGTCAAAAGATTCAATAAAAAACATTCGTCATGGTGCAGTACACGAAGGAATAACGTTCACAAATAAATAAAATTTACTACCGAAATTCCGAGTCGGTAGTCGCAAACTTTAAGAGCGTTAACGTCAGTTTTCAATGTTCAGCGCATTTTTGGTTAAACGGCTTCGTCACTGCCAATTATGTGTTACTGGACAGGTGACCTCATGTGCTTCATGAAACAGCACTTCATCCGCAAAAAGTCACTGTTTAGTGTTTGGTGCGGTTTTCATGACGGTGGCGACATTGTGCCGTTTTTTGTCGTCGATGAAAATGACCGTCACGTTACGGTGAATGGTAATCGTTACAGAGACATGTTGGAACGTTATTTCTTTGAACAATTGCATGAATTAGACATCAGTGATATTTGGTTCCAACAAGACGGCGCCACAAGCGGCTGCAACAATCGAGTTATTGAAGTCTCATTTCGATGAAATTGATATCTCGAGAAACGGACCCGTGTATTGGCCGCCGAGATCGTGTGATTTAACGTTCCTAGACTTTTTTTTTATGGGGCTACATTGAATCATTGGTCTATGCCAACAAGGAACAAGCCGGCGACGTTAGAGGAGCTCAGAACGAGAGACAGCGAGAGAAATGAGCGGCCGAGCCATCCAAAATCGCGTTCAACGTATTGACCTCTGCATACGTTCCCGTGGTGGACACATGAACGAAGTCGAATTCCATTCATAAATGTTTTGATAGCAATTCAACCCAATACAAATGTTTTTTTTTTTTTTTTTGAGATATCTCAAGTAGTTTGCCTTTTATTTAAAAAAGAAGTTGTCAAGTTCTTAATGTAAGACCCTTTACTTTATAACGCTCCTCACGGCTGAGCAGCTTACCCTTAATAGGCCTTGGAAAATTGACAAAGCTATTAGCTGACAGTCGAGAGAAAAAGGTTCACATCTTACAAAATCATCACACAATTTATAAAATGCAAAGTAAATTCATTTTGAATTTTTATTGAAAGTTTGAAAACTTATTGAATAAAATTAAGCGCGATACTAAAAATCATATTTAGTGTCCAGGCTCGATTTTGCACACTCACAAGGCGAAATTTTCTACATAAAACTACCCATTTTGACCTAAAAAAATATATAGTGTGAACTGTGAAGGTTAATAACTATTATAAGTAAGACCGGAAGTGTTTTTCTCTCATTTGAAATTCACTTCGCAAACTTGCAACTACGAAAAGACACACATACACATAATCATTTTTAATGCAAAGGCTAAATTTGTCGAACTCACAATGGCGAATTTTTCCACACAACATTACATATTGTGACCTAAATGCATTTATGAACCTACACTCGGATACAGTCCGCGTTCCTCAAGAGGGGTTGGAGTGTCGTCATGAGCTCAAAAAATTATTATAATGAAATATGTCTCATCGAGGTACATACCTACCATAAGCGTGCAGGTTAAAAAACTTATTTTTAAGCCTTGCTTTTGCGTTAGGAATGAATAAATTTGCACTGAAAGTGTTCCCTCAGTCCCATATCCCATTTGGAAAGTCTATCTCCTTAAAGCATTATCTCCTCTGACATTCGAGTTTGGTGCTGGCCATTGTCTTAACCAACGGTCTTTGTTATTATTTTTCTTAATAAATAAACATGGCGGATGGGACAGCGGCCATTTTTAAACTCCCTACCCAACGCACAATCCCAGGAAGACGGACTCGGCAAATACTGGCGATTGAGATCATAAAGATTCATGGTCATCAAACACTCCTCGGGCAAGCCAATTCCAATCATTGTCCTCGATTATCTTTCTTAAATAATGTGCCAACAGAAATTAGGTTTCTGGTTTAATCCGGGTCGCAGCACTCGTTTGCATAATCTGCGGACCACATTATTCCTCACCGCACCCCCTATCCGACAATGCACCACCATTTAACCATCCAAGTCGGTTTTTTGTCCACGAACATCGGACCGCGGAGCATCCCAACAGTAGTGCACCAGTCTAATGGACGAATCACTCACATATTTGCGGCGGAGACAAATGGCACCAGCCAACAAATCCTCCTTTGGTTGGACTTCTTTATATATGTATACCAACCTGTCATGGACGATTAATTTAGCTTAAAAGGACATTACATGACTGCGGTCTCTAAAGGAATTGTGCAAGAAGGATACACACAAAGGAACAGCACCCACATGATTATGCCCACGCATACACACTGAGGATACTTTAATTCCCAGGACGCTGTAGTACAATGGATCAGAGATTAGATTAGATGACTCCTTGGGTGATTTTTTTTTTTTGCCAATGTTGTATCCAAGTTGCGAATGGAATAATAATTTATTTTGGACCCGAAAACCATCAAAGGATCTAACAGTAGAGCGATGAAGGATTGATTGATTTAAGTGGTTAACAAATGTGCTGCGTGACCAAGGGAGAAGGTCAAGAACTTTGTAAAGAAACATTCGCAAACATCCCTTTGTTGGTTTTATTGGAAATTTATTAATAAACTTTTCTATATTTCGATTGTTATACACAATGGTGGCGGATGCATGCGGCGTGAAGGTGTCCTTCTTTATTATTTGCGGGCGGCACTTAATGAATTATTGAATTGGAAAACTCACCGCATTGTGTTGCAGAGTTTATCGGAGTGGGGGTGGCAGTCTTCATGACGAGGGTTCTGACCAAGGAGATGGAGTACTTATGCTGGCTGGGAAAAGACTTATTCTTTCTGTCGTCTTTGACGGGATAAGATGCATGATGGAATTATTTTTGTCTGCTGTTCGGGGTGTAATGGGTATACAAAAAAGGACTTAGGCAGAGATGACTTTAATTTTGGGACAATCTGGGTGACATTTACAGCAAGCAGATGCTGACACATGTTTGTGGGATAGATTTAAATTTTTCGTAGGATTCTAACCGAGTATCTGAGAATTTATAGGTAAGCTTTAAGTAGGCTTGACGTAGGTGACTACTATCAGCATACACATGAGTACTGAAGTTATTTATATTGCTCTGAGTCGTGTCAGACGCTTTTTGGGATATAAAAAAAGTGTCTACTATGATAACGCTGTAACTTTTGCTTTTCACTGTAAGGTGTTTGTCCGGAACAGATTTAAAAACAACGAGTAACGAGTAACTGTTGTGATTGCAAACTGTCGTGATTTATATAAAGGATCGGCCTTATCTTAATCCGCTTTCCAAAAGAGAACCTTTCCAGGACCCCTTCTAGGTCTTTAGCTTTGGTGTGCCGCTACAGACTTTTTTAATACTCTACTCAAAGATTATAAGTTTTAAATTATCTCCGTTAAACTTTGCGAAGTCGAAGAAGAACAAGCCTGTCCCGTTGTTATTTGACAACTGCATCAATTTGTGCAATCACAGTTGGTTGAGGTTCTTATATAAAGGGTTTTCCAATGAGAGGTGCTATTGTGAATGACCCGCTATTTCGGTAGCTGTCACTTTTGAAGCTTTTATTCTTTGACATTTGAAAAGTAGAAACTACGCCATTACTAAAAATGGAAAAAATACACGCTTCAACAACGCATTAAAATGATTAAAACTTACTACAAAAATGGTGAAAATCTTGCAGTTCGAAAAATCATCTTGACTGATGAGGCCCATTTCCACCTCGGTGGCTACGTCAACAAGCAAAATTGTCGCATCTGGGGCTCGGAAAACCCAAGAGTTATTGTTGAGAAGCCTCTCCATCCTCAACGTGTGACTGTTTGGTGCGGTTTATGGTCCGGCGGGGTCATTGGACCTTACTTTTTCGAAAATGAGGTTGGATCAACAGTTACGGTGAATGGATTGCGCTATCGAGAGATGATTAATGACTTGTTAGGTCGGAGTTGAATGGTATTGATCTGGACAACGTTTACTTTCAACAAGACGGTGTTACGTGCCACACAAGCAACGAAAGCATTGATCTTTTACGGGAAAAGTTTCCGGACCGTGTTATCTCTCGAAGAGGGGATCAGAATTGGCCACCGAGATCTTGTGATTTGACACCTTGCGACTTCTTCCTTTGGGGCCACGTGAAAGATAAGGTATACACCAACAGCCCAGCGTCGATTCAAGACCTCAAAGATAAAATTTGTGAGGCTATCGAGGACATAGGGCAGCCACTTTGCGATTTGCTGACACTGACTTTGCAGACTGAAGTCGAAGAATCTTCTGGCCATAGTTGATGTTTAATCATCTCTTGTTTTCCTTGATGGTGCCACGCAGCACCAACTCATCTTGTCGCCGAAAGCTCAAAACTATTTCTGAGCCCTTTCCAGCTATGCGCTTGTTTTCTCTGTAGGATGATTTGGTTCCTAGCCTGCATGTCCAACAACTTATGAAGCTGCTGATGGGTAGGACACCCAGAGACACACAGAGTAGGTATACCGGACACCTTTGTATGGTGAAATTAAATAAAAGTCTTATTTGCAAGTTTGTTGGTTTAAGATAAAAGATTTTTCTTAAAATGAAATAGATATCAAAAAAATACCAATCACATTTAATAACTAGAGAAAAAAGGCTTCGTTAAACAGAGCGCGTTTTACCACCGCGTTTGACAGTTCTAATGTAATATACTTCAATACATATCCAATGTCACACAGAGGTAACACAAAGTACAGGATTGTCTCGACTCATTTGTGCAATTTAGTTCCATATTTATTTATAATCCTTTTGCTTTTTCACGAATTACGTAGAGCTGCTTGACATTTCGCAAAAAATTATGACAGCTACAATTCTGTTTGGCGTCCTCTAACGCATCGTTAAAAACGTGTTCTCAGACAGAACAGAGCCTTAATGCCCAAAACACATGTGCAGAGTGCAGTGCTGCAAGTAAAGCAATGCCCTGATTTTGTGCGCTATTTTTCCGCAATGTCGCTAGGGAACGTTCCCAATCTGATTCGACTGTGAGTCGCGCGCTGTGACCAACGTGACCGTTGTGCGGTAATTTGGGCCTTTTTTCGAGGACGCTGACACAATTTGCTGCTACACGCAGCAAAATCCCTTATTTAAAATCAACCAACTTTCGCTTAAAAACTATCAAGTAATACTGTTAATATAGCTCCTGCAGAGTTAGTGGATTAAAAATAACCGAGTCAACTTGTTTGACGAAACTCGGTTAACAATAACCTTTTATCAATTTCTCTCGGTTGTAAATAACAAACTAACTCTAATGAATGGAACCAGCTGGTTGATATTTATCTTAACAACTGATAAAGGGTGTTATTTTTAACAGTATGCAATTTACCTATTTATATCGGTAGTTTTTAACAACGAACACTTGGTGTTTTTCAACAGAGACTTGGTTAATTTTAACCGAGCAAAAATCTAAGAGCCAATTTTTGAGCGTGTACTTTCTCCTTATTTTTGTGAGAATTATTTGTGAGAATGACATGTGATATGTTGAGTGTTGACACTGACCTAGTGAAGCGACTTATTGGGAATATCGTACATCAGGCATTTTATGTTATGAGGAAATATGACGTGTGAGCAGATATGAAGAGTGCATATGGGAAGAAGTGGAATGCGAGTGGTATTTGAAATAGAATTTATGGAATGGATACCAGATACGTTTATGTAGGTACTACAGATTGAAAAGGCACTTCGCAAATTATACAAAAACTGTGATTTGCAAATAAATATCATTTATAGACTATAACTTTACTTAATCATTGGTTGTAAGTTAAATCAACTCATTTTTATATCTACTTTTTAAGATAAAAGAAAAAAGTGCCTTTTTCTGACACTACTCTGCAAGTTTAGGATTTTCTCACAATATTTAACAAGTATTGGCCCGCTTTACACTACCATGCTATATTTTAAACATATTTATTTTGAAATCACAGTTTTTGATAACCTTTTAAAGAACTATTCACATGAGCGCGGATTGGGAATAGTCGAATAGCGAACGAATCAATTTAACTTTAGTTATGGATTGAAAATTGATGTTTGTTCTCCCACCAAAGCATTATATTTAATTATTCTAACATCAAATCTAAAAAACCTGCCTCTCAATTGATTTAAATAGCTAAATTCACAATTACAGCAATTTTCCCGCGAATTGAAAATTCTTGTCGCGAACTGTTTACAATCCACAGAAATCAGTCGCGATCCACATTCGCACGAATGAAACCTTCGTTCGAACTTAACCTTGAACAATGAACAATTAAAACGCTGGTATCTGCGGTTAAAAAAAAGTTTTCATATGAATGAATTGTCAAAAACTACGAAAATTCGCTCTGTGAATATTCCTTAAATATGCCTTTTCCTTCTAATAAAAGTAAAAAAAGTAACAACAAACTATAACAGGGTCCTCGAAAAAAGTGCCTACCAAATTGTCGCACAACTGTCAGGCTGTTGTCAGTTATTCTCATCAAAAATCCTTCTCGCTACCGAAATAGTCTGCGTATGAAAAAGCTCGTCTGGAATTTCCAAGGCTACATTAGAACAGTTCTCGATATCACTCACCCATTTATAGAATTCGCCCATACGTGAACACTTTCCGCAACCGCCATTGCGGAATAAATCGCACGAAATGAAGGAACAGATGTGCAGCTGATGTGTTTGCACCCAAAACAAAAACCAAACACGATCAGCAAATGCCAAAAGGCCAATTACTTGAAACTTCAATTTATTTTCTTTTGTGTTGTGGTACCCTTGAATTTTGCAACAAATTTAGAAAGAGAGACAAGTTGAAGTGCTGCAGTGAGTGCAGATCTGACGTGTGTCTTTTGGCATTACATTTGCTTTTATTAAACTTTTGGTATATACAATTTGACTTAAGGCTAGGTAACAAATGGTGGTGAATATTAAATATTTAAATGCGTTGGCTCAACAATAGGGGCCCAACGGTATACAATAGTGTTTTTTTTTTTCTTGAGTCTATTTTATATAAACTGTGTCTGTCTTCTCGGATTCATACTCGCAGTATGCATCGTTGTCTGGTTTGACCTCAGGGTGTTCAAGTCCGGGTGTTGATGCTGACGTGTGTCTGTATCTATATAAACATTATATACTAATCTTGCTGGGTAGTGAATTTTGCACATGTGTTTTCGGCATAAGAATAGTGCAGAGCGCACCGATTAAGTTAACAGAATGACAGACAGATGACAGCTGAGCGATGGTAGTTCAGTGGCGGTTTGAAGTTAGACTTGCCAAAACAAGTGCTACCAACTCTTAATTCTTTCTAGCGGATGCAAAATGTTCTTAAACGTTTTATTTTCATGCAATATTTATTATATTTAACATCTCTTATTGCACAAAACAACTAGAGAAAAAATTCAGATGCAGAAGGCAGTTAGGTAAGTGAAAAGTTTTCAATTTAGTGTCATAAATAGGCCAGGTAGATTCTAATTGGAAAAATGTTTCTTACCAGCAGCAATAAAATGTGTTAGGTAATATCCCTTTTAGTAACTTGAAGGTGGTCAATTGTTTGAAATTCAACTCTACATATGTTGCCACAAGCTTAACAAAGAAAACCCCTCTTTGCGTGGGTTACATACTTAGAGATTCCTTAAAAATAATTGAATAGAATTCCCTACGCATTAAACGCATTACATGTTTTTTGTTCCTCCAACACATCTACGCGTAATTGAACTTGCCAAAATAGAAAAGATCCCACTGGTAAGTAGATTAGTCGTAATTTCCTGAAACAACATTCGACCTAGTTTTCTATTCATCTATAGAAACGCACATAAATCGTTCTTAATGCCATTTAGGAAATCGCATCAATAACAATTTGCCAGAATCAAAAGTATATTCACAAAGTGGAACTGAATGAGCTTCCATTTATTAACGAATTAACGCACAATTTCCGACGACTAACTACCTACACTTTAATCTGTATACAAAATTAGTTCACGCAGTTAATCAAAACAAAAATGCCATCGTCCTTATAATCTCATTATCTTCTCAACCCCGAGATGTTTTATTTTTATTAACGTCTCCTCCAGTTCAAATATAAATAAAATCCGGAGATGAGTTCGAATTTCCTGCATACTTCAAATTCGAACGTCTCAATCAATTAGACAAGATTTATGTCGGTGTTTGGGAAAGAGTTCCCATGACATACGGTTGGGGGGAATATTCCATAAAATCGATTTAAAACAGGATCCCTCTCGACAAGGATGGGTGGGATATTCATTTTCATTAAAGCCAGTGTCATATCTCCAAATTGTGTGAAAGTTAACCGCATCATTAGAGGACATATCTTTTTTTGTTTGGTAAAGAAAATGGCACTGAGAACAAGCGAATTTATTACGGCGCGGCGGAGAGTTCGTTAATTTCCAACATCTCCTCAAGTTAAGAGACTAAGCGAAATCGGTTAAAATTAATTTTCAAACAAATCGCCGTCCAATTGTCAGGGGAATAGAGCTGATGGCTTAACTCTCTCAACACCAAGAAACAAAATGCTTGCATATCGCATTTGTTGGGGGCGATTTATGGAACAAGTTTAATTGAACATGTTGACGATGTTATGTTGCTTACAACTTTCGGGTAAAGTGGCTTTTGACATAGGAGTGAAGTTGGTTTGCCCCCTTTTTAGTTCTGCCCTTAGTTGGCCATCTTCAGTGTGCTAAATGTAAAGTAAGGAACCAGTTTAGGGTCCATTGAATTGTAAACGTTCTCGGGTTGGCCATAAATTGTTTAAGTTGTGCAGTTCTACTTTGGAAGGACATTAATACTGTCGGAATGGCGGTAATGGAATGACATTTGAAGTGTTTTTATTGTTGCGTTTGGTAAATCGGTTCGAAGTGATTTTTTTAAGTATGTCCATTGTCCATGACTAGTGTAAGAGTAAACGAGTTCTAAAACGAATATTTTATTGCCAACGACCTCTGTGAAATGGACTAGACAATGCGTCGCAGCGAGTTAACAAGATTGAGGTTAGAGTGAGGTGCTTATGGGCAAGTTGAGGAGTTAGTTCTGTGCCTAGGTCTTTTAGTGCTGTGCTAATTTGAACTGCAATTTATATATGAAAAAACTCAAGGTGATCCTTTCATTGCATGTGGATCAGTGATGGAATTTTATACATTTATATGTACCTAATTTTGACACTCGTGCTTTCCAGTCTTCGCCAGTCTGACACTTCTCAAATTCAGTGCTGCCAGGCCGCTTTAACCACTCGGAGTCAAAAAAACTAAACAAAAAGCGCTAGAACGCGCTGGATTTTTTTTTTTTCAAGAACAACTTACAGCCTAATTTAGCGCTAGATCTGAAATTCTTATAAGCAGAGTAAAAACCACAACAAATTCAATTTTTTTTTTGTTTATTATTTTCATAAGCCATCAAGTATTTATGTAATTGTACAAAATAATTAAACAAAATAAAAAATCGTAGTTTTCGTCTTCGCTCTCTTCGTCTAACAAATATTCATCTGATGCGTAGTATAGTAACTCTCACGTAGGATAGGAGATGAAGAATTAAGTATGGACCAATTATTCCATCAACCCATAAAGCACTCGAAACAGTCAGTTTTTGTGGATGTAACGGTGTCTCAAATACACTTGAGGATTATCATCACTCCAAATACGGCAGTTTTGTTTATTGACGCATCCATTCAACCAAAAGTGAGCTTCATCGCTAAACAAAATTTGCTTATGAAAATTTCGAACAGAGCCATGATTTTCAAAACAAATTTGCACAATTTGGAAGCATTGTTCAGGCGTCAGTCTATTCATGTTGAAATTCCAAACCAAACTAAAAATAAATCACTTGACAGCTGACGAAATGGCCGCCAGTTAAAATAGTGTTGCCAACTTAAAGTCTTATACCTATAAAAAAAAAACACCCTTTACAATTGACCATGTGCGTAACATGTGATTTCAAGATTGACGCCACAGATTTCCTGGGATTGTTCTTGCAACTTATTAATTCGCATAGCGGAGATATCGCTTGCATGATATTTGATTTGAGATTCATCAAATCAAATCAAACGAATTCCGTTACAAAGTTTTGGTGGATTGATGTTTCGCAACAAACTTTTAACCGAGCCGACTTTCAATTTCAAATTGTGTAGCGGTAAGCCCAAAACATCCAAAGATTTAAAAAATTACAAATTTTACATAGTTTTTGTTTTATTGGGACGGACTTTACTTTTCTACAGACTCTTATTCCCGATCTAGTCCCCTTAAAGTTTTGTTTTCACGGCAAAAAGTAGCATACGAATACACCAAGCCCAAAATCGTAAAAATCGAACAATCCGTTCCCGAGTTTTGAGTGCACATACGGACGAAGTGTCTGTACCCACTCGGTTGTGCCGTGCCATTTCGCTAAGTGATTTATTTGATAATGTCCACTAATAATTTAATTACACAACTTTAGAAATAGCGTTTGAATTTTTTCTTTTCCTTTTTTTTTTTAATTGGTTTTCCAAAACCTGCATTTCTTTGGCAAAGTGCCACCTAAAGGGTCCAAAACTATCCTATATTTCTAACTTGAATCAACCACACCCATCCACAAAATTTATATATTTTATACACATAAATTTTCTATAATAATTTAACTAATAAGATTTAAAATATTTTTTTTTTCCTATTTGAAGTTTCACTCCTCGATTTCTATCCAGTTTATATTTTCCAAAGTGCATTTCCCTATACAAACTTTCATAAACTCTTCCATCGCCTCAAAGTTTTGTTTTCGCGATAAAAAGTAGCCCATGTCCTTCTCATTGTTTTTCTGAATAGTTTGAAACAAAAACCAAGTAAATTGGTTGAAAATTACGTGAGTTATACGTAAACACACAAAAAATCGAGTTAGTTTTATAGATAGTTAAATCGCACATTATCGGCAATAAAATCAGCAAACCGTAAATTTGTGACATTGAACTGTCATCGCAAAAATCGGAGCATCGTCGTATTTGCTGCAGAAAATCTTGATGAAAGAAAAGGTTAGGTTAGGTTGGAGAGGCAGTTATATGCAGTTATCACTCAGGGGTGGCTAGGATTCACAGCAGTTAACGTCGCTCTAAGGTTAAGAAAAAAAATATTCGACTATGCGGCGTCACATCGATATTTGCATCCCGTTGTACAAATCTGTAAACGAAGTATTTTATTTTCCATTTGCTATTGCTGTCCTTAATTCATTTAATGGCCATAATACAATCCTCGCCTCGCACAAGCACATTTTAATGGTATTCTCCAGACACCCATTTGGAACGAGATAAGGAAAGATATATTGAAACTGCATAGCTAGTTGTTTTGTCGTGCCGCCATTAACACCCTTCTTTGTGTAAACAATAAAGGATACAGCAGCCACTGCCTGTAGGATAATTTCAACATCTGATAACCGAAAA
Source organism: Cheilosia grossa (assembly GCA_963082955.1). Taxonomy (NCBI): domain Eukaryota; kingdom Metazoa; phylum Arthropoda; class Insecta; order Diptera; family Syrphidae; genus Cheilosia; species Cheilosia grossa. The sequence continues at coordinate 7,643,456 of OY720144.1, forward strand.
CGTACTTTACCTCTTCCATGCTGGTGAAGGATTTTCAATTTTCACAAAGCATCGGAATTTGAAGTATACCTACTGCCACTTAGTTATTTAAGAAAACGTAGCTTGAACAAATTTTGTCATTTTATTCGATCAGTTTCAAAATTTCTAGTTGCGCGACTTTCTAGTTACGAGGAAAAAAATTAAAAAAAAATTTGGTTACCAATCTAAGCGAGCCCTAAGCAAGGTTTCAAGTTACCTTTCAAGGAATATGCCACAGTCCCGCAAAAACCCTGCTATCGATGACCATCCGTCAAGTTCCGACTATAACCAGAGTTATCCCCATCAAGATATTCGCAGGCGAACTGACATCGATAGGTTATCGCTTGCGTCTCAGAGAACCGAAGGGCGATTCAAGGCGAAGCATTCGAGAAAGTCCTGGGCGCCGCCTATCGAACTTAAGAAGATCAAAAACCCGAAAGTAAAATCCTGTATGTGCGCCTGTTGTACCACCGATGCACCTTCGTTTTGCTTCCCGGAGGAACTGCAGGTCATAGACGAAGACCATGAACCAGAGGAGCGGTTGGCAAGGCAGTGCGAACAGGCTCGTGAACCGCTTTTCGGTGCGTGTGATTCGTATATACAAAACAATCCATGCCCAGCGTTCAATCCAACGCAAGTTCCTTCCAAGGAGGAGGTACATTACATGGAGTTCTTCGATATTATGCGGGACACCATGGAAGATGCTGTTAAGGTGTTTTTTTTCTATCCAATACAATAAAATTGAAAAAAAATTACATAACTTTCCAGAAGCCTTTGGAAAGCATTCTACAACCACTTTTCACCTCATTCTCGGAGAAGATAGACAACCTTGCTGCTCAAGTGCAGCACAACGAGTGCATTCTGACTAAAATCTACACGGATTTGAATGAAAGTGAGTCGATGCGGGATTAAATTAAAAAAAAAAACCATCCCCCTCCTTTACAGAAATATCGTATTACGGCGATCGTAATGCCCAGCAATTCCAATATCTCTGCATGCGAATGGAACACGATCGGCTGTTCTACCAGGAGCAGCAAGAGCATTTTTTAAAAGCGCGTAACCGACCCTCAGGCAAGTGTCAAAAAACAGACGAAGAAAAGGGCTCCTATGAAGATCAAAGCCCTCACGACGATGAGTACAAAAGTGCAGCGGACGAAGAGGAATCGACAGATGAAGGACAACACATTGAAAAAGGTGGCTTAGAAAGTTCAAAATCGAAGTTACGCCAACCGAGAAGTTCAGAGTCTGTGAAACAAAATCCAAGCCAGATCAGGTCTACAACTTCAAAGGGGTCTCTGAAGAGATGATGGGGTCGCCACGACGGATGATTTTTAGAACTTCGGGAAAATGATTTCAAAATATTTTCTATTTGCATACGTAACTCTTGCAAAATAATTTGAAATTGTTTATACAAGAGGTTCTTTAATATTCGAGATACGAAAGTAGCACAGACAATGGTAACTGATTGAAATTAATATTAAAATCAATTGATACCTACTAAGTTGTTGTAGTTGTTCGTTTTTGAACTAGAAAGATGATCATCGTGCTCATTTGCTATTGACTTTTCAGGTCTCTAAAACGTGTCTGTTTCGAACAAAATTCGAGGGACCCTTGGGCACGGAGAATATTTCTTGTTGGAAAAACTCTTATCATACCCATTTTTCTTTTAAGGATTTGTGTCCGTTGAATATATGTCCTAAGCTAAAATAGTTACCGTGACACTGGTATAGCAGGAACTCCGTTTGCTAGTGACCCTAGCGATGGTACTTCATTCCCCGAGCAGCGGTAAAAACGTCCCACCGCCGAAAAAAAAAAAACACTGGGCCTTACCAAATCTCATATTTATCCTTCACTTTGCATATTTTTAGGTCACAATAGGAAATTTTATATGAAAAAGTTTACCATTGTTAGTTCACAAAATTAAGCGAAGACACTATGAGCCTAACCATAAACATTTTTAGTTTCCACTTTAAATTCGACCAGTTCACAATGGCTATATTTTTTTTTTACAAATTTCGCAATTGTGAGTTTCGGTAAATTTAAAGTCAATATTAAATTTATAATTACTATGGCGGCGCTATGATTATTTATACCGCACAATTAGCCTCACCCAGCAACCATTTTAAAGAGTTCACACTATTTCCATGTCCTGAATACAAATTCCGTAATTGTGATCTTACGTCAACTTTAAATCGAGAAGAAAAAGCAGTAAGTAAGAATTTAATATGGGAATTTACCAATAAATATTTTTAGTTTCCTCTTGAAATTTCACCAGTTCACTGTGGCTTTATTTTATACACAAATTTCGCTATTGTGACCTTTCGTAAATTTAAAGTCGAGGCTAAAATTTGTTATTATTAGGGCGCTGTGAGTAATGTGCAATATCAACCTTTCTTCAATTACAACTGCCTGTGCCTAACCATTAAACTGGCTTTTTGTCCTGCACCGACTAAGTCTAAGCGGGCACAAGACTTTTTTATCCGACGCCTTTTCAACCCCGACCAATAGAAAACTTTTCATCGTGAATGAGTGTCCAACATATTCGCAACGCTTCCACATTAGGTCATTATCATTACTATTCACTCCGAATCTCAAACTGAACTGTGGGTCACAATAGATAATTTTACATAATAAATCGCACCATTGTGAGTTCGACAAACCAAAACTGACAAAAATGGACTAAAAATAAAATTATTCGTACAGCTGAACATGTCTATGGTAGCAACATCGTTTATCGGTAGCCTTTTGCGGCGTCTGTAAGGGATATTTTGCTTCTCGCATCTGTTTCTATAGATATTATTTTGGGCTCTTATTCCTTAGTTGAAAATTCACCTTTCATGATTTCACTGGGTGTCTCCTATGCAGTTGCCTGTTATAACTCTGTAGCTAAGGCCAAGACTTATTTTCAGATGCAGGTTGGTAGTAGAGAGGCAGTATACTAGTACAGCCTATTATGTACTTCGTACCGTCAGGCGACGCTTAACATCGGATTAGTGAAGGTCGTAAGTGACCCTTCATCTGACCAACGCCTACAATGGCTAACCTATTAATAAAATTTAAAGCTGTGAATCAATGTCAAAAGTGACACAACAAACGCCCTCCGCGATTAAGTATTAACGAATTAAAACGATACTTTTCAACGACCCATCACTTTGATTCCGAAATCTCTGTCTAACATAAGTCTTGTGCTAAAAATCTCATGTTGGTCCTGTGGTTTAGTGTAAAAGTTTTCTGGTTTGACCCCCGAAAACACACAAACACACATCTTGAGGATTTTTTTTCCTGTGGCAACTCCCGCGAACCGCCGATTAATTGTCCTGGCTAGTCTTCCCAGTAAAATAAATTCGAATTCGGCACAAAATGGTAGGCCCGTTTCATTGGTCTCAAAAATAAATACCCCAGGGCCATAGATAAACCCACACCATCACAACTGAATTGTGACATAGTTTTTATTATTTTGCACCCGCTAGCGTAAGTTTATTTTTTCGGAAAACTGTTTCCCAGGAAGAATAGCTACTACTTAATCTATTGATTTAGTTTTAGCTGCTTTCGAATGAATGGAATACCGACTCCAATGTGGTCGGTTTGTTTCCTAAAATATATTGCTAAGACTTTTTTCAAAAATTAATTCGAAATCAATTTTTTGGAAACTTTGCATAAAACAATTTTTCAAATCAATGGTATAACATCATTTGTAGACAGGAGACGTTTGAAAAATATATATTTGGTGTGTCCTAAGACGACGCTCAATTAATAAGCCTTTCCAATAAACATTTTTAGACTCGTCTTTAAATTCAATTGATTCAAAATTCAGAGCGAAATTTTTTATTAGAACTACGTAAAGACTTTTTTAAGAAAAAAATTATGTATCTACCACAATTACTTACATGCATTCGCCTAGACGCACCTATTTGAAACAATAAAAATAAAACGCCGCTCATTCAATTGGAAAGTTATAAATTTATTTTATTACATAAATTTTCCAAATAGGATTTGCTATTTTACCATAAATTTACAATATACACTTTATAAGATACGCAATAAATATTCATATACGCAATAAATATCCATACAAGCAATCTTAGGAAATGATTTTGGACTTAAATTAGCTTTTAATCTTTATTTTACTATTTAAAAATTAAATTAACTTATCCACTACGATTAATACTTTGTGTATACATTTAATTATATTTTTTATTTATTTATACAAGTACACAATTTTACAATAGGCAAAAGTTAAAATTCTAGTTAAATACACGTTTAGGTCTAAATTGTCTACATTATATTTACAGTACAATTATCAGTCCTATATATATAGTTGGCGCAACAGGTCCGTAGGGACCCAAGGCCTAGCTTCTCGCAACCATTCGTTTTGTGTGAGTTTTATTTTTGGAACGAATGGAAGGGATCTACAGTTTTATGCCGATTCCAAACGGCTAATTGAGAAGCTCTAAAGACAGTTATACTCTCGGATGTTTGTCAGACGTTCGCGAGAGGTGGCGCAGTGGAAAAAACCCCAAGTTGGAATTTGGGTTTTTGCGGGATTCGAACATGGGACCCCTCGCTTAGTAGTCCAACACACTAACCACTAAGCCACTGCGCCCACGAATTATCAGTCCTATTCGTTTGATTAAATATAATTATTCTAAAAATGCCTGTTAAATGTTTCCTGTACGATCGAGAACTGGTAAGTTCAAGTAATGCTATTCAAAAAAAAAATATACTAAAGAGTTCACTGTTGTGTGGTCCTGATTTGTGGTTAATTTGGCTTTATTGTCATTGTAAAACCAGTTTTTAAAACGACGCATGTAGGTTTTGTATTTTCGTTGTTATTTAAGAACTTAATGAAATAAAATAATTGAAATATGTAAAGGGTTTTTGCACTTGAAGCTTGAAGGCCTCCAAAGTTTTAAGAACTACACTTCTATCTCTTTAGTGGAGTCAAGTACAAACTCGGATCTTCCAGAAGTTAGAATCTGTTGCCTAAGAAGGTTGACTTTAAGAGAAACAAATGCATGCGCCTTACGGAATTTCACTGTCAATCTTCATGGATTGCTTGAAGAACCGTGAGTTTTCATCTAAAAACTTCAACCTTGGCCATCCTGGTTTATCCGCCAAAATATTAAAGGGTTGTCTAAATCGAAATAAGAGCTATTTGTCAAGCTCGAATGTCGATTAACACAGCTGCGACAGCCCGGCTGCCATTTAATCCTTAGCATATAGCATAATAGCGCATAAAGCGGGGGAGCTTGCGGCGTATATTAAAGACTGTACAGCCTCATTTCGAAGATGCCATTCAAAGGAACTGCGCAGCGGAGCTTCATATGTTTTCGACATCAATCGCTGAATTTTCACTCATAACTTTGATCTACATAACCATCATAATCTTCAAGCCCTAGTTATAAACTCTGAGTCTTAACCCCAGATTAAAGTTTTAGCTTCAAGTCGTTTTAAGTCATCAAAAGCTTAAAGCCATTTTAAGTCATATTAAGCCTTATAAATTGAGGATTTTTCCCACCAAGCTAAAGTCAAATATAACCTTGTGCCAGGGAAGGGATATTGGCAACTTAAATCTTGAAAGGTGTCTTCGCAGGTAGTTCAATCAGTTCACGTTTTAAGAACTAAGGCGTAGATCCATACAGCGCTAGTCCAAAAGTCCAAAACTGTTGAAAGAAAATAAACAGCTGAACTGGAATTGTGATCACTTCTGAGCTTAGTTTATGCACAAACCAAGAAACCTATGTCTAATAAGCTCAATGCTCAATTTGCTGTTTTAAACTACTGCTGGTATTCCCGGTACGACAAAATCTAGTCTGAAAGTTCTTTTATTCTGCAAAGAAAGACTTCAACTTACGGCCAAGCCTCGAAAAAGAATCAAAGATGCCCATTGAAGCCTTGTAGTCTGTTCACTTCCCTATTATACACCAATTGTTCTGGTTCCCATATATCATCCCCCACTTTACTTCGGAGGCCTTAGCAGAAAGTCCTTCCCCAGCCCACTTCACACACCAGCAGCCGTTACAAATAAATTAAATAACTTAACTAGAATATACAATTCTGCTAGAGAAGTGATCGCCGGTTATCATACCTCCGACATGGCCAAAATGGTCTTGGGACGTTCCACAATCACCACACGTGCAGTCTTATTCGAGCGCCTTGAGACGGTCAGCGACGTGGTCAGCGTTCTCATTGAATCACAACTATTGTGCAGCCTTTGGCCAACGGTATTACATCGGTTTTGCGTTGAATTACTGCGACGAGACTTGCAGCAGCACAGGAACCACTTGAACGGTGGAATACGACTGAAACGAGACAACAAGAGAAATTTGCTTACGGATGGCTTGAGACAGGCGTATTTATCAATAAAATGGCATCAGCTCTGTGACTGTGAAAACGGTCTCAAAACTAACCTCAGAGTGCGGAAGATCTGCGTCGAAAATAAACAGTAGATCAGTGGATTCGCCGCAGAGTTCAGCGGGGCCAAACTCTGTATGAGCGTGGCAATCGCTATGTTGGTTTGTGTCCGGGGTATGTGGCCAAACACTTGCAGCAGATCGAAGACTATGTACGGCGACCAGCAGAGGATGAATACAATTACAATGACAAATGTCATTTTGATGGTTTTAACTTTCGCCCTCGGGATAATGCCGCGGGAACTGGCTCGGCGGGTTGTCGGATTCGCATATGCAGAGCGATCTGTAACGAAACAGAAGCCTTAACAAATTAAATACAATCAATTTTCTGGCCCCTTACCTGTGGGAACAAACACAGATCCCTTGACCCATATCGTTCGCACTATAACCGCGTAGCACGCTGTGATTATCAGGGCGGGAAAGGCAAACAGGGTCGCCGAGACCAAACTCATGTAAATCTGCCACCGCCAGGGCTCGCCCAAGTCAATCCAGCACTGCGTCTGCCCCTGGATGAGTTTCTCCTCGTACAGCAGCAACATCGGTGCCGAGAATATCCCACTGATGATCCACGCACTCGCCACCAGGCGTCGCGCTCGCTTCCCTAAATTACATCATAAGAACGAACACTTTCTGCTCTCGCACACTATGACTTACATGACTTGGAAAAATTCATCGGATGCGTGATGGCGTCATATCTGTCTATGCTCAACGCCACCAGCACATATGTCGACGCATACGTCACACAGACCTGTGAAAACCGAATCACCTTGCAGGCGACATTTCCCGCTCGCCACGAGATCGTTATCCGCCAAATAATATCCGTCAGGACGTTCAGTAATCCCACCGAAAGATCTGCAACAAAAAAAGGGTGATTTCACAATTTTCTCAAATGTCCTTTTCGCGTTCAATTAGTGGGGAATTCTCACCAGCCAGCGCCAACTGTTTGATGAAGAAATTCATTCGGGATTTACGATTCTTGTTCATAAACATTGCAACCAAGACGGAGGAATTTCCAAGGACAATGACGGTAAATAGAATCCATAGGATGGCAAATTGCTCGGTCTGAAAGTGAAAACAAAAATTTGTTTTTTAGGTATTTGCGATATTATTTCGAAGGATATTTGGCTGCCGTATGAGTGCTTTGGCGAGCAGGGTAAATCAATTTAATTTTCTGAGCAGCTTGACGGAATTTTGCGGCACGTGCTGACAATCGAATTAATCGGATACATTAATAATGCTCGCAAGGATGACGAGAAATCGATTTACAATTGAAATTGGTATAGAAAGTTGAATGTTATTGATACTAGTATAGGAGTATACGCTACTACGGAATGCTGTCTGATGATAGTCACTGTTCGTGGTCTATTAATCCTGCATACTTAATGTTTCAGACAGCTTACGAAATGTAATAATGTGTGCTTTGCCCAGAGGCTCATGATTTATTTCGTTTTCAATTTGACAGCCTAATACCTATTGACCAGGACTGAGCTGTTGCTGTTTTTCCATCGACAATATTTTTATATTCTCCGAGGAGAATTTGTCCTTGATTGGACAGTCGCAGACAATCGATTTGTATACCTTCACCCAGTCCCAAAAGAGTGGTCTCCAATAGTTGTCAGTCATTTGTACAGTTGCCGAATATTCACACAAGGGTTGGTTTGATTTATTTCTCTTTCTCAGGACGGAACGGTCCGGTTTATTTTTTTCCCAATAACGCTTCGAATTTTCTCAGAGTTTCTCGAACAACTGACAAGAGTTCGTCCGCGTAAAATCCTGTACCTCGAAAACAGTTGCAGATATCTCGAAAACGGTCCAAACAATTTCAGAAAACTCAAGCACGGTACTGTATTTTACCAGAATTTTAAATATTCAAGAACCTTACTGCCAGTTCGTGATTTTTGAACGACGTGCGATCTTATCGCAATTAAAAGTGGTCCCAATATATTGCCTTAAAATTTGGAAATTCTGGATACATACGTACATACGTATAAATGGCCTAAGATTTTCGTCTGCTGTTTTTGAAAGTAGTTCAAAAGATAGATAGTTCAAAAGGACACCCAATGCTGTCAAAAGAAGGGAGGGTTCTTTTTGAAAACTCACTTACTTAAGGTGGCGCTACAGTCTGGGGTGGACCTGGGCCTCAAACAATACGCCCCTCCAGTGAGCGCGATCTTTGGCTAACTGCCTCCAGTTGCGCACTCCAAGTTGGTTGAGGTCCCCTTCCACTTGCGCGCGCCACCTAAGGCGAGGTCTTCCTCTACTGCGTTGTCCCTCCGGGTTGGAATCGAAGACTCTTCGGGCCGGAGCGTTGGTGTCCATTCGCTCTATATGTCCTAACCATCTTAGGCGACTAATGCGTACTTTTCTGACCAGGTCGATGTCGCTGTACAGCTCGTAGAGCCACCTTAAGTAAGTCGCGTTCGAAGCGACTAGAAGATCCTCACCCGTCTTTGATAGGGTCCATGCTTCTGCGCCATAGAGCAGGACAGGGATGATGAGGGTCTTATATAGAATCTCTTTAGTGCTTCTTGACAAGGCCTTACTAATCAATTGCCGTCTTAGGCCAAAGAAACAGCGGTTGGCAAGTGTGATTCTTCGCTTGATTTCTGATGTGATGTCATTGTCAGAGTTTATAGCGGAGCCGAGGTAGACAAAGTCCCTAACTACCTCAAAGTTATAGCTGTCTATCGTGACGTTCTGTCCGATTCGTCGGTGTTGTGTGTCCCTTCTTGTTGACAGCATATATTTTGTTTTACCCTCATTCACCACTTAACCCATTTTTGCCGCTTCTGTACTAATACTTGCAAACGCACCAGTGACAGCTCGCTGTGTTCTGCCAACAATGTCAATGTCATCAGCGTATGCAAGCAGTTGCACAGACTTTTGGAAAATTGTGCCTCTGGTGTTGGCTTGTGAGTTTCGCACAATTTTCTCAAGAATGATGTTGAAGAAGTCACATGACAGCGCGTCACCTTGTCTAAATTCTTTTTGAAAAGGTTATTTTAAAAAGATTTTACTCAAGGCGCTAATGTCAGCAAGAAGTCACGGTCTCCCGACTTTTTCGCATTTTGACCTAAATTTATTGCGTCCACAAATTTTTCTTTTGCCTTTTCAGTTGCGCTCAGTGTTGTTATATTGTGGGATTTATCCCTTTTAGTTGGATTTTCGATGTCTGAAGAGCCTTCCTTGGGATAATGGGAAACAGCACGAAATCGTGGGATTTTTAGGAATCTAACAAGAACCATTCAAACTATAAATTGTTGCTGCAATTTCATCAAAACATTTACCTACATTTTACCATTAAAAATTGCTCATTTAAATTGTCTTTTATGAAAATTCTCTTGTACCACCAAAAATAGTCATAGTAAAGTTAACAATCTGCGATTTTAATACTAAAGGATAATTTAATACAATTTTTTTCACGTTTAATACAAATTTTACTTTAAAAATTCGAATTTTTCGGAAAAAAGTATTGAAGGTTTTTTAAGTGAATTTAAGGACTGTGATATGGGAAAAATTACTTCGCTTCGTGGGATAAATGAAGAGAGAGTCCCCCAAACACTGGTGCGCTACAAATTCGGGTATACTTGAACCTCATGCGACAGTTAGGTCGGTCCTCAGCAAACTTCAGTTTAGCATTCGAAGTTGGTGAAGTCTTCTTTCGTGACCGCCTACTGAGGGGAGGTTTTCCTCAAAAGCGTTCAACCTATGAGTCGAAGACCTTGTGGCCCAGAACCTTAAGAGGCCTCTACCTAGAAATCGAGCAAAAGTGCAAAAAATTAAATTTTTTTTCTCTGAATTATAAATTATTACTGGAGCGATTGAATTGAAACTGAATGCGACAGTTCAATTGGCGCAACCAGGACCCTAGGCCTAGCTTCTCACAACCAGTGGTTTTTGTGTGAGTTTTTAGTGTTTGTGAGACCTTCGCGAGAGGTGGCGCAGTGAAAATGATTGAAGGACTTCGGATGAATGTAGTACAAGTTATCTAAGTACCATTCCAGTCATTGAGGAGCAGTCAAGCTGCTGGAATGGTGACAACTTCATAAGAACAACATTGGAAAGAGTTTGCAAACTTGACTCCAAACAAGGTGAGCGCTTTCTTCAGGGGGGTTATTTATATGAATTTCAGGCACTTGGTTCAGCTTGGCTTTAAGCCGAGATATCAATATATAGACGTTTGATTTGGGAAGCAACGAGAATTTGCGACAGCTTTTCACCTTAAACATAACAAAATCAACTTGAGGAGCAAAATCAAGCAAAATCTGCAGCAAGAATGCTACACCAAGCTGAGCTATAGACTACTTGGAAAATTTCGACAGCTTCCACAGTTCCGATGGCCAACACCCTTTCGAAACAGTGTTTCAGGTCCAGCTTATTGCTCGAAATTCCCAAACAAGTGCTGTCCCAACTCTCCCCAGGAAGTGTCTCGCAAAATGAAAAATGGCAAAAAAAGGACAGAAATATTTTTCATAAAACAAATCTTCCCACCTAATTTAAACATCCCACATCCGGTTGTCCTCTTTAACTGCCTCTATTAGCATAGAAAGTATTTGCCTGTCAGAATCGCAAAGAAAAATTAAATTTATTCTCAAGGATAAAACATTTCTAGGGCATCGCCCTCTGTGTTGTATTGTCTCTTCCACATTTACTGTCCTCCTGTGCGTGGAATTATTATTAAGGTTGAGTGAAAGTGAAACGCAACAGGCCACGCAGAAAAATATGACAGACGAAGTTTCATTTTGTACGAGTCAAGCACCTCAACTGGGCCGCATTAATCATCCTAATGTTGCCTTTGTTCTATTTGGCGCATCTGCCTCATCACTCCTCCGGTTGTTGTATTTATTTTCCTTTTTTTTTTGTATAGCCAAGAAATGTTGAATTTAATTTGCACATAAATGGGATACATATGAGACATTTCCGGAATCTAATGAGGGATGCGCACAGTACGGCGCGGGTACATAAGATCGGTTTAATTTTTCTTCACAGCGTCATCGCTTTTAGTCCTTAAACCTGTCTTCCAACGGAGTGGGTTAATTTTGTTGATAAATGTATACATATTAGAACTCTTTGAGAAAAAAAAAATTATATATATTATGCACCTATGTCCACATCGCGTAGTGTTCTCATATGCCAACCGATTGAACCTGGGGATTTCAAAAAGGCAGCCCGCACTAGAACGAGAGATGAATTCCTAATATCATTAAAGTTAAGTCCTTAATTCTAGAATTTATTGTTTTTCCTGTGCGTTTTTTTTTCGCGTGTTTCGTTTCGAATGACGCGTGAGCCGAGCACGTATAAATTGACTTTGACGGCCGTGGGGGAAGGTAACACCACTTTATAGGCTCTGTTGAGCACTAAATTCGTTGAGTGACTCGCTCCGACACCCAAATTTGGGTAGCGGGATTTTGTTTGGTAAAGTGTCGGTGATTTTGGCACAGTCATTGTGAATTCATTTAAATAAATCAACAGGACGTTGTCGGCGAATGGGTGTTACGTACAGTTGAACTGTTTCTGTTTCATAGCTGGGATCAATCAAAAACAATGACACACATAGCTTTAGACGGGTAATAGGATTTGCAGTAGGTACATTGCGCAATTGTTTTCGTCCTTGGGCAGATATGGTTTTTGCGGAGAAGTTAATAGATTATTTGTAGTTTTTAGATGGCGGGATGGGATCTTTTGATATTTCAGCGAAGACAGCAGAAATGAGCATCAGCTTATACGTGTCCTGCATTGTGAGTGGTGGAAGCCCGGGGTTAGTTTGACATCCGCATGTCCTTGAAAAATGTGACGAAGTTTTAGCATGATCGCCTCTATTGGATTTCGCTTGAAAAATTGAGAGTTTGCAGCGGTTGGAAGCAATTTAAATAATCAATTCGTCCTTGTCATGATTATGTTTATGTGGGATTCATGGTGAATTGTTGCGAAGCAAAGTTTAAGGTTCTCGACCTGCCCTATATCAGTCAGGACTTTCTATGAAATACATGCGATTCAAACACCGTCTGCGATGTGGGACGTTTTACTCTGAGCATGGAGATGCGTATTGAACTCTAATGTGGTAGTTACCATTCCGGATCTGGTACCATATTGATAAACGAGAATCCCAGTGTAAGCTTGCACTGTGCCATAACTTAGGGTAAGGCTGTTACGACACTAAAAGGCGGACAGATTTGAACTGGAACATCCGTCAAAGAATGTTTAAAATGCTATGAACGACTTAAAGTAGTATTAAATATTTAATGTTTATTTTGAATCACAGAAAAGGGACAGTGAATGGCGTATGTCGTATTGAACACTGGGTAGGGTACTAAATTCCAGCTTCACAACTAACAGGAATTTAATGCACACCTAGCAAAAAATTTGTGTCCGTTTAACTATGAACAAAAAGACACTGGTTATAGTAGATTAGATTAGATTAGATTAAAAGACGGGAGAGCCTTCAAAGGCCTATGACACTGCGGCTTGTGAGAGCCTATTGTGCCTCATAGGTAAACATGTCGTTAGTAAATTGTTTGCCCATTTTGTTGTCCAACTTTTTTAAAAGGCTTTAAACATGAAACATTAAAAATTTCTTAAGATATGAATTCGGTAATAATAAATACGAACAACAGAGCAAACATCTTGGTGGGGAAATGCGGTATCCCTATTGCATTGTTGGGTGCAGCTTGTTCTGGAAACACTTTCTGAGAAGATGTTCATCATGCATCCGAATCCAGGATTGGAATTTTGTCCGTTTCCGTATGAAAACAGCGTATCGCTTTTATTTAAGGAATTTAGATCTGCACGCAAAAAGGGTGTTGAAGCCTTTGTTAAAAATTGCGCTCAGGTTTGCTTGACTTGAATATTATGTGTCAAATCCAAATATGTACAGCTAAAAGTATTTTCATAAGCACATGGATGATGGTGGTTGTAGATTAAATACCATCGTCAGTATTGTTATAGATTATTTAAAGAAAACATTGTAAAAAAAAAAACAGTTTTAAATTTACACCAACATTTGTCGGCTTCTTTTCAGTTTTCGTGTTTTTCATATGAGAAACGGTTCTATAGCTCTGAGTTTTGAATTCTTTTTTCTATAGCAATCTCAGGGACTGAGACAGAGACACACGATTGTTTGTGTCTATTACGCAACAATTTCAGAGAATTGATAAAGATCAAATCGTAAAAACTTTGTCGAAACGTGAAATCGGCCCTGAAAAGATTCAAAACATATCAATACGAACCTTTGGTTTTTCTTATTTTAAAATTAATTGTTAAATTATATATACCTACACTTTTCGATTCATAAAAAAAAAAAAAATTGTTTCTTGTTGAAACTTTGAAATATCTACAAGAATTATTTTCGTAAATGGCATCACTGTAACATTTTGAAATTTTAATAAGTAGGTATGTACAATTGTCCATTTTCTTTCGAAAGACATTTTTCCGATCGTCTCCAAATGGACGGTGAAACGTCTGCGAAAAGGCAGAGGAAAATAAGTTATGAACAGTTCCATCAGCTGCTACACAAGTAGCAGTGTTACCAGCGCACTCATTCCGTAACTTTTCAGACGATTGTCGTCGAAACGATAGACCTGTAAAACTACCAACTAAAGGCTAGTACGGACCTGTTTCGGAACGAAATTTTACGAAAAGGCAGTGGAAAATAATTTGTGAAGAGTTATATCAGCTAAGTGTTACCAGCACTGGCTTTTTATCTCTTTTTTGGCTACTCGAACTTTTCACTGGCTCCTTAAAATTGTCATTTGGGATGTGTGGTTGACGATTTTTAGGCTGAACTTATAAAAAAAAATTTACCGTGTAACTAAAACTTTCTAAACAATTAATTGCGGATTAGCCAACTTGATTTTCATACAGTTTTTGAACAGACCCTCACATCTCATCAGTAAAATCATCTCCCAAGTAATACATGAATATGAAAACACACCGTCCAAAGATGCAGCAAAATTCATTTTTTTGTAGGTAACACCACACTACAAGAATGAGTGTGCCTAAATAATTATTAATTAATTGACTATTTGTGGCTCCAAGATTTTTCACATTTGGCTCCATTTGGCATATGACCGCCACGGCTTGCTCGGACGTATTCTAATCTGGAGGTCCAATTTTCGATGATTGTTCCAACATTTGTGGCCGTATATCGGCCATAACGCGGCAAATGTTGTCCTCCAAGTGGTCAATCCTTTCGGGCTTATCGGCGTAGACTAGCGACTTCACATATACCCACAGTAAAAAGTCGAGCGGCGTTAAATCGCACGATCTTGGAGGCAATTTCACGGGACCGCAACGAGAAACTATGCGGGCACCAAACGTTTCCTTCAATAAATCAATTGTGGCACGAGTTGTGTGACATGTTGCGCCGTCTTGTTGAAACCACAGATCCTGAACATCAAAGTTGTTCAATTGATGAACGAAAAAGTCAGTAATCATGGCTCTATAGCGGTCACCATGGACTGTAACGTTTCGGCCAGCATCGTTTTTAAAGAAGTACGGACCAATTATTCCACCAACCCATAAAGCACTCCAAACAGTCAGTTTTTGTGGATGTAACTCCAAATACGGCAGTTTTGTTCATTGACGTATCCATTCAACCAAAAGTGAGCTTCATCGCTAAACAAAATTCGCTTATGAAAATTTCGAACAGAGCCATGATTTTCAAAAGAAATTTTCACAATTTGGAAGCGTTGTTCTGGCGTCAGTCTATTCATGTTGAAATGCCAAACCAAACTAAAAATAAATCACTTGACAGCTGAAGAAAATGGCCGCCAGTTAAAATAGTGTTGCCAACTTGAAGTTCTATACCCATAAAAAAACATCCTTTATATAGTATCGTATATACCACAATCCAAACGGAACTTGTTAAGAGTTTAAGCTTAGAACGCTGCTCGAGCGAAATTCTGGCTCTCACACGAAATTCTCTCCAAAATTTATCTGAGCTAAAAAATCAAACTTTTTTTCAGAATGTACATATTATGGTAATTGTTTTTCGCTAAAAATAAACAGCAGAGGTAGGAACTAATGTAATTTTTATGTTTAGACATTTTTGTAAAAATCGCCATTGCTTAATTAAAAAAACTCTCAAATAATTATTGAACCCTGCATTTGACAGATGTCCGAAAAAAGGTCATAGAATCGTTAGTGCTTGGTAATAAGTTCGCAAGAAACTTCAATTCCTAAGGCCCATTTGCTGATACTACTCATAGCGATTTAAGTTCTACTTAAATACCTTTTGGGCTGCTTTTTCTATGTCATAAACAGTTTTCTATGTCATTTTAAGTCATACCTAAATCGCTGTGAGTAGTAATCATCAAACGGGCCTAAATGCCTTAAAATCGAATTTGCCAGATAGCTGCCGGCTCTGGAATCAAATTTATGTTTAAAAATGTCGTAATAGGTATTAAAATTTTTATTTAACATAGAAATGGAGTCATCTAGGAAGATTATATAAAAATGGCTCTACTACTACATGACAATGTTCTCATATCCAATTAGAAATTCCCGGAGTCGCCGACTGATTGGGGATGGTCCTCAGGACCATAAAAAGAGATTGGAGGATTCGAGTCAGTGGTCCTGGTCCGTCTCAACAGAGTGTATAACACAAACCACATCGTTAATGGAATCGACAGCCCATGGCAGGGCAGTTATCATGAACACCCATTCATTACGAATGGTACTTGTCACGAATAGGGTGCCAATGGGGTACGAATTTATATCAACGCTCTTTGATGTGAGACCAGTACCGATCTATATATAGGCGGCTGCACGCTTTGAGAATTCTAAATTAAGCTACGAATTTTCTATCAGTTGATGCTTAAGATTGTGTCCAATAATGCAGCAAATTCATATACAATAAAAAAACAACAACTGATTATAAGGCGGACCTGCGTTAAAAGTGTTTTATAGTTATACTCCGACAAGCTTTTATTCAAAATCGATAAATACATACTCACATTGGTAGGAAGCGCTATATCGCGGGCTTACACGTGATGTTAGCGCAAATATCCTTTTTTTTTCTGATAAAAGGAAAAACCATCAGCACACATACTTATAAATGTGTGGTACTTCAGGATATGAACACGACCAATCACAACAAAGTATACACTTTATGGCAACCCATAAGATAATGTCCGTGAACATGCCTAAACCGAATTGGGAATGTGGAGCACTAAGGAGCGTGGTAATACGAGGACAATGGATTTGTTTGCAGAACGGATGCGTACACAGAAAAATCCAAAAAATCTTTTAGTTTCCTTAAAGGATGTAACAACCACCAGCATTTTGCGGAAAAGGGGAATTTAGTTCTGGAGCGGTCCAAGCTTTTGCATATGAATTTCCTGTTTCCTCTATGGGGTGGCATAAGTTAGTGTTTTTGGTTTCAGCTGTCGGATGGGTGAGTGAGTCGGGTCAGGAAATTAAATACAAAAGGGATGAATGAGGAGAGCTTATGCGACACTGATATTTTGACGCTTTTAATGTGGGAACTCAGGAAACACAATAGAAGAATTGGAGTGCGATTTTGACAATAACATCTTGGTGCTGTTAACACTCTTTTCCTTAGATAAATCCGTGCATGTAAATGCATTCTTTTTCTTTCTTTTTTTGAAGATAAATTTGACAAGGACACTGAGCAACTAAAGTTCGGACCAAATATTATTTGCGGCCAGAGTAGCTTTTGAACATCCAAAATGCCGCAGTTGACTAAATGTACAGTAAAATTTACATATAATTTACAACGACTTGTGCAAAAAAAGCGAAAGGCACAAGCCAAGGGTGTTCAGATTCAGAGGTAGATGGACAGCACCAGACGCTGTGTACGGTTCCATTAATATTATCTGTATACACGTGACAGCGTTGCCGGACAAATCAAATATTTCCCCCAGCTAAATCTGAAAACCCCCCGATTAGGCTATTTTTCCTCAAAAAACTCCCAATTTTTGGTGATTTTTTTTTTGTGTCTTAAGTACGACTTAAAAATATGAATTTTGAATTGTCACCAGCACCATATAAATGCAGTATTGCGAGTGCAACACTTTGTTTTAAGCCGGTCTGAAAAGCGGCAAAAAAAAATCTTAAAATGTTAACGCTTTGTTTATGAAATCATTTTTTTAGAAAATTTACTGAGCCCTTATAAACCTTTCAGATTAGGTGTGTTTATGAATATGGAAAACATGTTACAGAAAATACCGAAATCTATTATTATTATTTCGGTTATTTTGAAAGACTTGCTTTGTAAACGAAAATTGTCCAGAGCTATTAGAACATTTAATTTTTACCGGACAAATATCGTTTTGGAGAAATATCTGAAAAGGGTTTATAAATCATAAGAAACTAGAAATAAAATATTATTTAAAAGAACAACACAGATTTCCACCCGGTGACCAATAAAACCATTAATCTGGGGGGAAAAACCCCAAACTGGCAGCCCTGTTTCGTGGAGTTCGACCAAATGAGAACGCGCCAAAAGCAGTTTTTATTCGTAAAGGGTTTTCCAATAAGAGGTGTTATTTTGGTATTCAAAGAAAAATGCCATTTTTTGAGATAAATGATCGGATGTTTATTTCATAATAAAGAGGAGTATGCCGTTAATAATGGAAAACAACATCAGCCAAATGGCCACCACGAGCACGCATACAGGACCATATCCTTTCCATGAAATTTTCCATAACCAAATCGCAAAGTGGCTGCCCTATGTCCTCGATAGCCTCACGAATTTTATCTTTGAGGTGTTGAATCGACGCTGGGCTGTTGGCGTAGACCTTATCTTTCACGTGGCCCCAAAGGAAGAAGTCGCAAGGTGTTAAATCACAAGATCTCTTTGGCCAATTGTGATCACCTCTTCGAGAGATAACACGGTCTGGAAACTTTTTCCGGAAAAGATTAATGCTTTCGTTGCTTGTGTGGCACGTAGCGCCGTCTTATTGAAAGTAAACGTTGTCCAGATCAATACCATCCAACTCCGACCAAAAAAAAATCATTAATCATCTCTCGATAGCGCAATCCATTCACGGTAACTGTTGATCCAACCTCATTTTCGAAAAAGTAAGGTCCAATAACCCCGCCGGACCATAAACCGCACCAAACAGTCACACGTTGAGGATGGAGAGGCTTCTCAACAATAACTCTTGGGTTTTCCGAGCCCCAGATGCGACAATTTTGCTTGTTGACGTAGTCACCGAGGTGGCAATGATTTTTCGATGGAATTCCGGATCATTTTCATGCATTTCAAGGACCCAATCAGCAAAGACACGACGTTGTTAAAGCGTGTATCGTTCCATTTTTAGTAATGGCGTGGTTTCTACTTGTCAAATGTCAAAGAATAAAAGCTTCAAAAGTGACAGCTACCGAAATAGCGGGTCATTCACAATAACACTATTATTATTTTGAATTAAAAACTCCATGCAGACGACCGGGTGATAAGCATTTCCTTTGCTTAGAGTTCGTTATAAGAAGATTTTGTTCGTATCTAGTCGCATTTATTTGAGAATGTTGTATACGTTTAATGTAAAATGGTGGAGGAATCGGCTGCGATCTGGCAAAATCTTCGCGAAAGAACACTTCACGTAAGGGAAGAAGACAAGGAAAACCTTTTAAATCTACGAGAGAGGGCTCTGCGAACTGACAGGAGAAGCATAATGCAAAACGTATGTGGATCTACTACCGCTGATGATAGAGGTTTTTTCTTCTATATCACGTCGCTCTAACAAGTCAGACAATATTATGGCAAATACTCTGCATCAAGACATCGTCTCTTATTGCAGTTGTTTCGGTGACAACAATGAAACCAATTCAACTTTAAATAGGCACATACGGAAGTCACACAATTGTTACCCTGATTGACACCATACGCGAAATCACGGTCACTGACAACGACTTCATTTTATGTCATGATATTACCATGATTGTGTAGCCATGGTCGTGGAGCGTCATGAAAGTCATGTCCAGCGAGTCAGGTGGATGTTGAGTGAATAGGAAAGAGAAGGTTGGATGAACCGTAAAACCACTTCCGAAAAATAGTTATCGCATGATGATAACGGTTTGTTTCCAAGCCATTTCAAAGCAAATGCACTGACACGTTTGCACCGGATGCCACGTTTGCACCGGATGCCATACAATGTGCCAGCTACAGCAAAATGGGGCTTGCTATGTCAGATATCCATAGAATTTTTTACTCTTTTCGAAATACAAATAAGATTGCATGTAGTATATAAAATCCCGACTGTATATAGCTCCCGTGGCTGTAATCGAGGTCGTTTATTGACATTCTAAGACTCGTAATGAATCAAACCATGCATTTGTCTATTGCCTTGTTGTCACGCAACATGCACTTGTTAACAGCAACGACTCGTATTATACTTTCAGGAAAACCTCTCGCCAACTGCTTATCACTTTACAATCTCCCTAATTTAAATTACTGCAACCATGTCAGATGTCAGATATCTACAGATGTAAACATATTGCGATTCAATGATAACCAGCCACCCATGTGCATATTTAAAGCCCTCTCGCAATCCAACCGAAGTCAGTTATTTGCGCAAAAATGTCCATAATCCTATTATTTATCATCGGATTGCTCCATAATGTGCGTTACGTGAGGGCGACTAATTACGTATTTGTCGTTAACGAAAATGGATTAGTTCCTTGTGCTGACCAAGAAGAGAACTTCATAGATAAGTACTTTGACATGAGTAAAATCAAATGCGAACAATTGGACGAGGAAACAATGGTTCTCAACGGTGATATGACGTTTCTTAAAACTACAACCCCGAATCTTCCGTTAAAAGTAAGCAGAGTTACCAGACAGTTCAATTTTAACCACACAAGTGCATAAAATATGCAAGTGACGCAGATTTGAAATGGAAAATGCGCCACTTGCAACTACGTCACAATTCATTTCCACATATTAAATCATGGTATTTGCATTCTTTTGTTTTGCTTGTCTTATTCAGTTCAAGCTAGATATCGAAAAAATGACGAGCGGACGATTGGTAAAAACCGCATTCGGTATGGACCGTGAGAATATTTGTGAGTCCTTCTTTGACAAAGATGCGCTTTGGAATGACTTTGTTGCCGATTTCAAGGATGAAAACAAACTGTGCCCCCCAAAAAAGGGAGTGTGTATAGTGAACCTCAATCGCATAAAGTATTTCTGGTAAACATTTTGAAATTTTCAGGTAAAATACGTGTTTAAAAATAAAACCGTGCCAATGACTATAAATCAACTGGCACCAGGGCTAGAGGGACAGTATGTGGCAACCGTGCATTTGAACAACGCTGAAATAAAATTCTGTTTGGTACTTGAAGGTGATGTCGTTCGAAAAGAAGTGAAACAAAAGAAGCTTATTGCGCATTAAAGTTGATTCTGTAAGAGGTTTTGCAGGAATACTTTTACACACATGTCAGAGGATGTTCTAACTGTTCCAATACGAAGTGAATAAAAATCATGTTCGTTTAATAAGTAAAAAAAAGAAACTGCAGCTTTTGTTTGATCTATTTAAATTACTGCGGTAGTGAAAATAAGCACACGATTTGCGTCACCAATAATCAGTTTTAACCACCACACTAAATATTTTCTAGGTCACAATAGATTTGCAAAGTTTTATGGAAAATTTCGCCATTGTGAGTTCGAAAAATTTATCCTGGAAAATTTATCCTGGACACTGAAAATCATTATAAGTATGGCGTGCTATAATTATTACATGCGGATATTGCGAATAAAACTTATTTTCCACACCCCGTGAATTATTTTTGACATACTTTTTAATGAAGACTAATAAACAATCATACTCGCGGTACGAAATACTTAAGGATAATATGAGGTCGACAATGGGGCTCTCTAATTTTACGCTACCTATGAATATTACTTATGGATAAAGTAACGAGTTGTCTCGTTGCAGCCTTAAGGCTGCAACTAATCATATGAATGACTAGGGATATGCACTGAGAAAAAAACAGGAAGTTTTTCGAACATAAAATACAGAACAGGCCACAAAGTTCGGGCTTGCAAAAGGGTTATCTTATACTCCAACACAATTTCATTTATTTGCACGAGAACAAGATTAAGTAAAAAAAAGTTGAGACCACTAAATCCAATACACTTCTGCACGAGTCACAATAACACCATCGCAATTATTTTTGAGCAACAACAAAAGCAGGATCAAATTTTTAGACCACGTGCAAGCTACTTAAGCTCATTTTAACAACAAAACCTATTTGCCATCCTATTCATGTTGAACATCTCCCTTCAGCCAACAATCGTTGGCCCAAACAAGGAATAAAGTCACCCCAACATCCTTCCACTCTGTCCGCATCATCATCGCTCATTGCAAATAAAAGAACACACTCCTCCAATTCAGCTCATTTCCTCTTGTCGCGCCGTTAATATTCCCCTTCTTATCCCACCAACGGAACAGACAAATGACGAGTCATTAACATTTTGCCAGCTCATTAGACACCTATAGGCCACTTGTTATCCCAACATCCTGAAGAGATGATGATGACGATGACAGAACCAGACCAGTCGACAGCCGACCTCTCTCTTTTCGTTGACTTCCAGACGACGACCGACCGTATTACTTAAGTAATTTATTATTCATGACCATGGACGAAGGACGACCCGTGAGCTTATGTTTGTATTTGCTCAAATATTGACAACTTCTCTGGGAGCGACAACATTTCTGGGAGCAAAATGCGTCACCTCAAGGATTTTCCTTCGGAGAGCTGCTCGTGGATGTGAGACCACTTCAACAGTCCGGTAAATCTGATGAGTGATCAATTGTTATGCGTTTTGACAGATGCTCGACTATTAATGAATTTCCCAAGATTCTCTAACTTGATTGTTCTCGTTTGGGAAGTGTGGGCGGAGCACTTTGGATGGAGTTCAACGGAACGTCGAGGGCGCTTAGCAAATTGTCACCTAGGTTTGAGTTGAGGTGACTGAATTCAGGATTTTATCAAGCAAATTGGCTTTTTGCAGCAATTGAGATGTTAAATGATGATTAGTGTTGAGGAGGTTTAGGGAGTGCTTGTTATTTTTGCTATGGTGACGGAGTTCATTGACATCTTGTAACCTAGCTGGTGGAATCAGCTACACAAGTGTGGATAGGGATCTCTTTTGAAATGAGCATACTAAATGAATTAGGAAAATCACTCGAAAGAACCAGTTTTCCTTAAAATAATCGCCCATTTAGTGTCGCACGTGCCTATCCACAATCCACACCTTATGACAACTGAGTACAACTCATATGTACATAAATTCGACATGTTGTAAAATTGCTTGGCCGCTGGTATGTGGATTTGGATATGTTTACGCATCGCGTTAAAAGCAGTCACCCAATCCATATTCGCTTAGAGACGATATAGGACTTAATGGAGTAACATGCAGTTTTTAATTCATCGCAATCGAGCAACTCGTTCAGAAGATGCACGAGCTTAAAGCCCATACTTGTTTAAAGCAAGCTTTGTAGAAAGCCATAATCACATGGGTAGAAGACGTCAAAACGGGTGTTTTTATGAGAATGCATGGAACAAGCACGGAACAGAAGAAGCTTGTCGATGGCTTAAAGTCTAAACAGACTTTTAAGCAAAACACGCGGACCATTAGGTATTTTTGTCGACAGTGTTTTCGTCTACGAAAACGAGCTGAAAGTTCAAGAAAACCTGTAGCGGGACTACTGTTCACACCGACAGCAATAAGTGAAACAATTTTTTGACACTCGCACGGAAGGTTATGGGTTCGGTTCGAGTTGTTTGCCACACTCAGGTCAATATGATGTTATTTGATAGAAAGCTCGTCAAAATTATTGAAAAAGTATGTGGGTTGGGTGTAAACCCTCACAAAACTGAACTTGTCCTCCATATATAAATAGCACTAAATTGACATTCTCAAATGAAGCTAAATACTTGGGACTCATTTTTGATAGAAAGTTAACCTGGAAGCCTAACATCCAAGAAAGAGTTAAAAAAGCCACTGTGGCACTTTTCTCTTGCAAAAAGGCCATAGGGAACAGATGATGATTTAAATGAGCTAAAACTTGGTGGGAGTCTAACCGACTCCCAATTGCAAACTGGGCATGTGAATTGTCGATTGTGGTGGACTTTTGTGTAGCTTAGCACGACATTTGTGACGTCTGATTGTTTTTCGTACTGTTGTCTTTGAACATCTTCCTGAAAAATAAATAAATAGTTGGCGCAACAGGTCCGCAGGAACCCAAGGCCAAGCTTCTCACAACCATTCGTTTTGTGCGTGTTTTTTACATCTTCCTAAGTAACTTCATTAAAATTGGCGCCCAACGTAGGGACCCCAATTAGGCTCAGCAACTCATTTCTATCGTAGAATCTTTTCTATAAACTATTTTCAACTGCCCCTTGAACGCAATATTTCTTGTCATTCATTGGGCAAGTTTCTTTATTTACACTTTACCTGGGTGTAGTTAAGCCTACCGTCGAAAGGCTCATAAATACTGAAACCCTGCTCCACCAAAGACCAGAGTTGCACCTAGCAAAGACAAAGCTCACTCTTTCGAACAAAAAACTCGTCCAAAAACTCCCCAAAACAAACTACAAAAATGAAAACCGCTTCATTTTAGACCAGAATTCGATAATTTATTCGCCCCGACACCAATTTATGCGAAAGTGCTTTTCCATTAACTTCTCTGCATTCCTTAAAGTTCCAAAAACGCAGAGTGCATCGCTGTCGCAAACTTCTTGATTAAACCCAAGAAATGCGCACAGAATCTTAAAATTACCCACAAATGGCTCCGGAAGCCACCCCATGGGATATTCTCACTGCTATTCCATACCAGAGTGTGTTTCTCTTTTAAATTGCACTGCAATCGATTGGAAATTAAATTATTTCTCCCCACAACAAAGGACATTGTACGCCATGAACTATAACATTGCGCAATAAGGAAGGCATCCTGTAGTTCACAGCACTCAACAGACCCTGTTCACACTCCACATATACACTACGAGTATGTTCAGCGATCAACTAGTGAGTATGGCCTCCGAAGAAAAAAATGGGTCAAAAGCAGTCCCCACCAATTGCTGTGCACTGTCCAAAACAAGGATTCCTAATCGCCAGGGATCTCGTGCTGTGCAGAGTCACATAGGACGAAGGTATATCCAGTGTGTGCGAAAGTTTGCTCAAACATTTCTACCCTTCGTGGAGGGTTTTTTATATATTAAATTTGCCAACTACTAAGAGTTGCAGACGCTGCGGTATTTCGTGGTGGCTTCTTGGACGTAATTTATTAGATTAGTTTGCAGTTTTGTGTTGTTCTTTCTAATTCCAAATGAAACGGGCGAAAACAATCAAAAAGTTCACCAGGGACGTGCAATTTTTTGCCGGGTGACTTGGTAGAGGGATTCAATTAAATGTTTCATTGGAATGAAAACGATTTCATTGCTGTGGTTCATAAGTGTCATTGAGTGACGAATTCCATCAGGTAATCCCAAACCGCCTGTGCCGATGATGATGACTCCTTAGATAAAAACCCGCCTCCGCATGACCAGCATTACTGATATGGTTTTGAGGCAAAAAGCCACTCTGGCATTCAACCGGCAAGACGGGCCGTTTCATTAGCCTCCTGGGAAGTTATTATGCCCAGATGGGTAAACGAATGTCCCAATCGGAATGTACACTTCTAATTTATGAGCGACCCCCGGCCGGCTTTCCGAGATTCCTGACTCCCTCAGACATCTCTGCAGTCATGCTCGGTGTATCTGATGCTGCCAAGTCATTGAAATGAAATTGAGTTTTCTAATTTGACCCAGATACGATAGTACTCCTACCTACACTACTTGGTCAAAGGGAAGGGGACAGGAAAAACTTTTTATCAAACAAGTCGCACAGCATTACAAGTCGTACCATACACACAGTGTATCCTGTATCCACCATGGATGTGTGTTAGTCAAAATCATATTTTTTTCGTTGCTGCTGCGCCCTTTCCTCCCATTAGCTATCCTTGGGGCCAAAGGAACTGAGCGTTGCCACTCGAAGCGAACGGAAGAATGGCGCAACAAAAGAAAGCTCTTATTTGTACTTATGGAGGAGAGATGTGTGTTTGAGTTTGAACTAATAAAAGACGGATCCTTGATGCGTAAACACACAGAAATAAAAGATGAAATAAGGATAAACTGTATATATATTCCAAGGGGGTGCACAAATAATACACACAAGGATAAACGGCGCACATCCAGCGAAGTGCATTTTATTTTATGAATAAATAACATTCTCTATTAGAATAGGGTTGCCATTTACGTTTGGCGGGGGAATTTTACCCCACACTGCCATAGATCTTAGTTGATGTATTTTAAATAAATTTAAAGTGACATAACGTTGATCGGGGGTCTTGACAGAGTCTTAAATCAAATTGAACGGAAAATCGGAAAATGTAAAAGTTTGCAAATTCACGTTGGCGGAAATGTCCTTGTCAAATTAGCCCTTGAGTCTAACAACATACACGTAGGTACTCGACTCGAAGGTTGAAAATGATGACATGTTAGGCCCATAAGCTATCGTGCTAATGGCTACCACGGCAACCTCAGGTTGTTTTTTGTCGTGAAGATTACATCGTTATTTTGAAACCGAATTTTGTGAAACATACATCAAATAAAAGGTGAGTTAAATCAAGCGCACATTTTTTTGTGTTACTATCAAGAGAAACCAAATACCTCAACAAAACAACCATTTTACTGTCACCTAGAAAACGTTTTAGTCTCTCACTTCGTTTAACACATTTCAGCGAAAATACCTCCCAGTCCCGACATCTATCCAAAAATGACGATTCAAATGCCTCATTGAATCAACTCTGACATAAGGTTCCACAATTTCGAATCGAATGAATAACCTAAGGTAATAAATCAATTCATTTGGTTTAAGGAACGAAAAAAGAAGAAGAAAAAACTCAACACCTCCCTGTTCAAAATTAAGTTTACAAAAATGCCTCGCCCGTTTCATTGAGGTTTCCCTCTCCTCGGGTGGTGTCACATTCGCTGTATCCAGGTAATGTGTTGAACCTCATGACATTTCCACTCTCTATCTGCTGTCACGGTTTGACGGTTGGGCTTTAAGTGTCTTGGAATGTTAATATAGCTTTACCTACAAGTCAAATGACATTTTTGCTACCCCGCGTCCTTAGCTCCCTTTAAGAGATTTTCCATTGAAGGGAGCAAAGCTGATTGTCTTATACTTTGGTTGAGTGAATATGTATAAGTATTACCGGTAAGACTCGATGTGTACAGATCAACAAGAGGACATAAAAGGTTTATGGCTGCCGGCATAAACTTCGGATTTAAAGTGGATCCATTCTGCGTCTTCTGTGTGATTTCCCATGACAACGTCATCGACACATGAGTGTCAATGTTATAACCAAATCAGCACTTCCCGTTCTCCAGATTGTTTGCGTGAGGGACCCTCAAATAGGACACTGACAGTATTTGTCCAACTAATGAAATAGTTTGTCCTCTTATTATACAAATATATCGATTGGGGATGATTGACGCATAGCACATCCTAGTTTATGCATGAGGGTTACATTTCAGATTGAATGGGAACACATTACTTATATACAAACACAATGTCATCGTGTTAGCAATGGGTGAGCAAAATTGGTTTAGCTAAAAGGATGCGGATTTCCCCTCTTGGAATTTGACAAACGATAAACGAATCAGTTTGCTGATTAAAATTAAATGTGATGTCAAGTTACTTAGTCCTTATTACATCATTATTGTATTAGGTTTTGAAATTTACATACCTTGGTCGTCTCGAAATAGTGTGAAAGGCATTCTGTTGTCCTTCAACAAGTCGATGTAAATAATATTGCTTTCAATCATATATTTTCATTGATATTCTTTGAAGAAGAAGGATAAAGTGTTTTTTTGTCAAATTAGAAATTTTAATGTAATAATTTCTAATGGAAATAATTTTGAACGCACCCACAAGCCTCCATAACGAAGGGTAAACTAGCTAGATTCTAGAAGTAAATACATGAGTGACAGCGGCAAGAAGAGGTAACTAGGAGACGTCCATTGGTATTATTATTCTTTCCTGAGGCGTGGACAAATGAAGAGTAATAAGAAAAGAAACTTTTATAGCGTGTAGAGATAAAAACCTGGACACTCTCGATTATCGCCAGACGATAGCGTTTCGACGATAACTTTGTTTTATTTTATTTTGGCATAATACAAGATATTACAATAACTTAAAACTAAGACTTAGAACTAAACACTTAGATTTATAACTATTATTTATAGTTAGGGCTTAGAGTGAAGGAAGCTGAGTTTCGTGGAGAGAGTGCTGCGGTTGAAATCATGAATGGAAATGTTTGAGTCTACCTTTCGTAGCTTACGGGAAATTAGTTCGTTGGATCCGTAGAACGTGCGGTGGGTTGGTAGGTAGAAAAGGCGGGGGTTTCTAAGATTACGATGGTTTGTATTCAAGAAGATGGAGTTGTAAAGAGACGAGCAATCGATAGAGCCTGATAGGAGTCGATAAATGAAAAGAATGTCTGCAGCATCCCTGCGATCCTCAAGGCTATTCAAGTTAGTAAGTTTGAGGCGGTCTAAATAGGGGGGAAGAATTAAGGGATCTTTCCAAGAAAGACCGCAGAGCGCAAATCGAAGAAAACGTCTTTGTACGTTTTCGATTCTGCTTATGTAACCTTGCTGAAATGGTGACCACGTTTGGCTGGCATATTCGAGGAGGGGGCGTACAAAAGTGGTGTAAAGAGATCTAGTCACATAGGGGCCAGAGAATTCCTTTGACCACCGTTTAATTGAATCCAAGGGATGAATTGGCTTTGCGAATTATTTCATCTATATGCGAACGGAAATTAAGCTCATGGTCGTATAAAACGCCAGGTCACGAAGAGACTGTACGATGGATATAGGCTGGTCATTAAGTAGGTAAAGAGGGGAAGGGGTTTTTTTGATCGAACATTATAAAAACGGTTTTCCAAATACGAGGAAATCCATTTCAACAGTATTGGTTCAAAACCGAGTGCAGACAGTTTGAAAAGAATTAAATTTTCCGATATCTTATCAAAAGCTTTACTAAAATCAGTTGCAATAACATCAACTTCTTTACCACTTTCTAAGGCCGACAGTGCAGAGGACACGAATTCAACGAGGTTAGTTGCAGTCGATCTACCTTTAAGAAAGCCGTGTTGGTTAGGAGAAGTGATAGATTTTCATTGAAAGCTTAAGGATTCGTACAAGATACTTTCGAGGAGTTTGGGTACGTGCGAAAGTTTGGCTATTGCGCGGTAATTGGTTGCCTCGCTCTTTGAACCCTTTTTATGAATCGGTGTGATGAAGGAGGACTTCCATACCTGAGGAAAGATGCCTTTGGAAAGCGAGTGCTGGAAGAGGTTCGAAAGGGGGTGGGAGAGAACAAGGGAACACTTCTTGAGAAATATAGCGGGAATACCATTTGCTTCACGTAACTTCAATAATCGTCGAAACGCTATCGCCCAGACGATACAATTTGATGAGGTATCGTTTTGCATTGATTTGTATGTTTTGCAAACAGCTAACGATTATTTATTGAATTTCAAGAATAATAATTGAGTTTAGATGTTTTTCAAATGCTTCCAAATATGTGAATAACGACTTATCTACATTTTAGACTTATTTTGTATGAACCTCACGCAAATTCGCTATAACACTAA
The DNA here is from genome assembly GCA_963082955.1 of Cheilosia grossa. Classification (NCBI taxonomy): domain Eukaryota; kingdom Metazoa; phylum Arthropoda; class Insecta; order Diptera; family Syrphidae; genus Cheilosia; species Cheilosia grossa. The sequence goes on from OY720144.1 coordinate 7,672,557, forward strand.
ATTACATGTTGTCATAATCCTCATGTTGATGTAGTATTATAATTGAAAAAAGGAAAAGTTATTACGTCCCCAGAAAAATTACTATTTTTGCTAATTTTTGTGCTGCCCCCCATAACTTTTGTATGGATAGTGATAGTACAGTAATCGAAGAATACGAAGTGGAAATAACCGGATGAGACAGTTCGCTTCCAAAACGAGGGACGAAATAAATAAATCACTTTTCTTGGTTGTTATTTTGGCTTATGGCCCTTGGACAAGTCGGGATGCTTATCCATCAAAAAGCAATTAAAATTGAAATTCGCTTTGGTGTAGCTGACCCATAAAGAGGTAATGTTCCTTTGTAAGAGGTAATTTCCGGAACTACTGAACCGATTTCCAAAAATGCTTTCTAAAGCTAAGGGATAGAGAATTGCGATAGGCTACTTTATTTTTTGAACTACGTGAATTAAACACTACGCTGAAAATTTTCGAAAAGGTGATTAAAAAGGGGACCAAGGCGTAAAAAGGGGCCTTCACATAAAATACTAATACAGGAAAAAATAAAAAACAGAGCATTTAGACATTTATTTTTAACAAAAAACAAATTTATTCATAAGAAACAATTCTTTTCATATGTTTGAATACTTTTTCGTTCAATAAATAGTAAAATCTTATTTAAACTGAAAAAGGGGCCATTTTGATCATCATTTTTCAAAAAAGGGGGGCCAAGGGTCCTGAGGCTCAAAAAGGGGCCATTTGACCCCTAAAGGGGGGAAATACTTTGCTTTCATTCTTCATGCCCGTACAAACGACGCCACTAAAGGGAGTCGACGACCGAAGGGAGTTACAGTCATAAGAGTATTGAATACGTGAATCTTTACAGATAAGAAATCGAAGATAGAAAATTTGCGGAGGATAAGGTGCGTGGGAGCTGACAGTATATCCGATAGGTGGCGCTGTTGTCGATCTCCGAAAACACTCAACCGATTTCAATAAAATTTTGTGGAGGGGTATTGTTTGATTCAGTTTTAAAGATAAGCTAGTTTTAGAACCGATAGGTTCAAACGAAAGACACGGGCAAAACCGGGTGGGTACAGCTGTACATAAAAGAGACTGACGTCCGTGTGTGCATTCATAACTCGAGAATGGATCGTTCGATTCTTATGATTTTGGGCTTGGTAGATTCGTATTAGCCCAAGGAAGGTCATATGTTGTGAAAATAAAAGTTTAAGGGAATGAAATTGGAATAGAACTTTGTATGGGGAAGCGCACTTTGAAAAAACTAGACTAGATAGAAAAACGGGTAGTGTCACTTCCAATGCAAACAAAATTATTTCAATTGTTTAATTTTAAAATTCTTTGCCACGCTAGGCAATTTGAATTCCAAACCCACCGAATCTTTTTAACGGATCACGTTTGATTTGATTGTGAAGAATCTGAAATCAAATGTCATGGAAGCGACGATTTTGACTGGAAAATCCAAGGCAAACATAATAGTTCCGCGGATTCCGCTTATTCAGTTATTCAGAATGATTTGCCATTGGTTTTTAAGTTTCTTCAATTTCCCATGCGTCTCGCTTTCACTATGGCAAATAATAAGCCGCAAGGACAATCGGTGGATATTTGTGGCATCAACTCTTGAATTCCCATGTTTCTCATACGGTCAATCGTATGCTCACGTGTGAGCAAAACCTTCCGCTTTGTACGTCGTGTACCGTAAAGCACTTAGTGAAAAAGCGGAAGGTTGGCCAACACGTCAATCACTCCGGTTTGATGTCACAAGTACAACATAGAAATAATACAATATCTGCATTTACTAGTTTATTTGTTTGTCCTCCTTTCACGTTGTAATTGAGTAACGCATCGACGACAGATCCATAATGAGCCTAAGACTAAGCTCTCTCAACGTATCGGTATAAATGTGTCTTCCGTATACAAAACCCCAAACCGCTGCATTTCTTAATGAAATAACTGATTTATTAATTAAGAATACACACAGTACAATTTCAGATCCTAATTGCCTATCGTTTTTTATGTGCGTTTCCGTACAGAAGATGAAATAAAAATGCAAAACTGCCTATTCATCCGTCTGTATAGCTTAAGGGTATCGGATGGAATAGGCCCATATAATCTGACATGATATTCTTACCCTGGAATACATGTCCATAATACCTCAAAGTAGCTAGGGAGCTTTAGAAGGAAAATACCCAAATTACGTTAATCCGCAGGAGCTTTCTTTTACCCAGCATACCAAAAGTTCCATTCAAGTGCTCCCAAGGAAGACTAAGGATTGAATTACAATTAAAAAGAATAAAAACTGACTCCACGTGTTTCCACAGAAAAATAAAAACCCTAAAGCCCTCAAAAGTTCCCACAGAGTTTTCTTTTAAAATACGGAAATAAATGCCATTGTGAGCGAAGAATTTCCTCTAACGACCGTAAGACGTCTTTGACTGAGTATATCCGAGGATTATGTCATCTTTATAGCCACAGGCACACGTGCCATTAACATGCCCACGTTCATTCCTTTTTGTACCACGGTGCTTGATTTACTCAAGCATCATTTCATCAGTTTCTTCGCCGTAACACTTCAGTGCAATAATTTCTGGAAAGATCCATTTACTCATTGTTCTGTGCAATAAAAATTATGTACAAGTTCTTTCACATTGATTACGGGGAGTGTCCTTTTATTTCCTGTTACTTGTATAGTTATTTCGCTTTATCTCTCAATGGATGGCTTAAGGACATTGCCCTTCAGGTTTAAGTGCCTGCACACAATAAACGGGATACAACAGCTGAATTAGGATGAATAACTTTCACGAGATGCTTTTTTGGCGATGGTTTTATTATTAGCCTAAAGGATATTCTCTGTCCTGTTCTTATCCCGTTATATATCTTGTTTTAATAAGTTGAATTTGAACAAAGGGAAAATGGGACGAAAGGCTTTTCGTTTTTGTTGGGAAGTGTAGCTGTCAAGAGAATAAGGTAAGAACACTTGAATAACTTTATTTTAAAGGTGTATTTGTGGTCGAGTTCCTATATCATCGATCAAGTATAAATCCTCGGCAAGTTGCAACCCATTCTGTGTTCTCCCAACTGTATTGGTTTCCGTGCAGTGGAAAACTTGCAGGTACCTACCAATTTAAATTTAAATTTATACACTTGCAACTTCTTTTAATCTTAAAGTTCTTTATTGATTTTTAACTTTTTGTAAACAATATTATAATGGCTGCCTTTCGTTCTCTCTCACTGTCGTTGTTACAATAGTCTCTTTTTTCCTAACCTTCCGTCTTGGCCCTGTTGTATCGGTTTTTCACCGTGCTTCCTTGTTTTCAAGGGAAGAGTGAAAACCGGAGAGAAATAAAAAGTCTTTTTTGTTTTAGCTATTATTGGCCCGCTGTCTTAAGCAGGGCTGCGACCAATAATGTAACTTGTGTTTTATTGTTTTGCACAAAAGTTAAGACCCGCTGTCTTAATGCTAGGCTGCGATCTTAAGCAATTGGTTGTTGATATTTCTCTGCCGTTTCCTTCCAAAACCATGCCCTTTTATACATAATTTTAGTTATGACCCGACTTCTAACTTCCCCCTCCATATACCATACTTTTCCTTAATAGTTCCCATATGTGCGTACCTATTCATTGTTTTGGGTATTGCTTCATTGTTTTCCGTTCCCATTTAAGAAATGCCCAATCGACATCTTGGTGTCAATTGCCTCTGCACTGGTATCAAGTGTCACCCGTTCATAAATCGTAAAACAATTTAAGTGGTTGCGTATCATAATATTCCTCCGATATGCTCTCGTTGCAGTTTTGCCATATGTTGGCGTGCCGCTGAGGAATCGGAGTTGTATTATCTGTGTACCCGTGACACTCGATCCAATTGTGCTTGGGTATGCATTCGGGAAACGAAAACAAAGCGAGTGACCGATTAATAGCCGTGGCGCTTGGGAATGATATTAGATACATATGCGGAACATATTAAGTATGGCTTGGTTGGAAGATTGAAGGTAGGTCATGGTCGGGGTAATGTTGTGTGGATCACAACATCCCACCCCCCTTGGAAAAAGAAAATTCTTACCTGAAGGGTTAGAATTTTCTGTATGCGGGTTGGTTGTGGAAGGAATGTTTACATTGTTTGGCTACGATTGAATTATAAATGATAGATTGTTTAAAACATTAAATATCTTAGAAATTACATGAAGTTTACATATTTTTTAAAAGGAAAAATTTACTGCTATGTTTATTGATTGTTGAAAAACATTTTTTTTTTTTTTTGACTATTGATATTGCAATCATGATAAAATTACATTTTACTAATAATATGTTTCTTGTTTGTTCTTAGATAATATTCCTGCAATTGTTATAAAATTACAGTGGCATTCATGTGCAAGCACTAAGTAGGTAATAAGGATAATATGTATACATATATTTGTATATATTGTTGTTTGAATTATTATTATTATAATTATTACACACTTAACCGTCTGTTGAAATACTCAGTCTAAATTCAGGGTTTGGTATTTGTGTGGGTAATTGAGTTTTCGTCATGTCTTTGTCATCTCTGTGGTTGTCAGGTGTTTTGTCTTTGTTAACTATGTAAGTTCGATAGCGTTTATAGCAAAATAGAACTAGTGTTAGTGCTACTATCAGATAAATTAATGTGTAATGGTGAAGATTATGATTGTCTAGTGTAAGCATAGGTTTTGACTCTTCAATTTTTAGGGAGTTTATGTCTTGGGAAATCAGTTTCAAGTCATTCTGGCTTGAGAATTTTACGACTGCTATGTTAGATGTATAGTTTGGTAAACTGTTGGATATGATGTGTGAAATGTTTAAGGGAGGTACGTATGAGTTGGTAAGTGTTGATGCAATCTCACTAACTGCTTGTATTGTGAGTTCTTTTGGCAGGATTCACATTTGCGGATGTATTCCGTTGTGTCCTTAGTCATGGTTGGCCAGTAGTAACTCTGTTTTATTCGTTTTATAGTGCGAGTTACTCCTTGATGTCCTCCAAAAGGAGACTCATGGTTTTCGTGTAGAACTTGTGCAATGTCTTCTGTATTGTCTAGTATTATTCTTTTGTCGATGTGAAGGTAAATGGTCACATGTTTTTGTTTGAAAATGTCGTATATTGTCCTTCTTATATCGTTCTGGTCGTTGCCGCTAAGTGGCAAGGAAATTGCTATTGAATTTAGCTTCTTGTCTGCGCAATCAGTAGAGATGTCTTGTAGACACTTGGTAACAGTTTGTTGATCAGAGGTACTTCTCAAAGGAATTGGTAATGTGACGATTTTATATTGGCAATGGGGTTTTGTTTGTGAAATAGTCAAGGTTTGTCCTATGTTGGGTTTTACGAAGTTGTCAAATTGTTCTGTTAAGAGTTCTTCGTCAGGGGATTCAATGAGAGGAAGGAATATTGTTTTAAATGAAACTTTGTTGTTTGAAAATATTGAGTCTGTTTTTTCGATAAGCGTCAAGCTTGAAGTAGGTTGAGGATCTATTGGATTTGGTTCTACCCTATCTGCTCCGTTGGATGTGTTAAGCGCTTGTTGTCGACTTCTTGTAGTTACGAGTATTTTCGTGTTCTCTTCGTTACTTAATCGGACGCGACTGAGGTGTCAGCGATGACATTACTTTTGCCGGACTTGTGCACAATTTTGAGCTCATATTCTTCCATCAAGATACGCCAGCGTAAAAGTCTTGAAGTGGGATTCTTTTGTCCAATTAACCATAATAGATTATTGTGGTCAGTGCAGATTGTAAATTTTCTTCCGAAAATGTACGGTCGAAACTGTTGCAGGGCGTAAGTAATGGCAAGTAACTCCTTTTCAGAAGTTGTATACCTCGTCTCGGCGTCGTTAAGGGTTCGACTAGAGAAAGAAATCGGTTTATCTTCACCTATCGGACCTTGAGAGAGTACTGCTCCTAAAGCTATATCGCTTGCGTCAGTGGTGACGATAAATTCTTGGCTGAAATCAGGGTAGACGAGAATAGGGGGTTTTATGATTTTTTCCTTTAATTTCCTGAATGACTCATCGCAAAAAGCGTCCCACTTAAAAACAGCGTTTTTCTTTAAAAGTTTGGTTAGGGGTTTGGCCAGATCTGCGAAATTAGGAATACATTTTCTGTAGTATCCAACGAAACCGAGGAATGACTTGACGTCTTTTGGCTTCTTTGGAACCGGGAATGTTTTTACTGCCTTGATTTTCTCAGGGTCTGGTTTTATTCCTTCTTCAGAAATAACGTGTCCAAGGTAGGTAAGCTCTTTTCGGACGAAATGACACTTGTCGGGTTGTAATTTAAGATTGTGTTCTCGAAGGCGGTTGAGAACCTTAATAAGCCGTGAGTTGTGATCGTGAAGATCGTAACCATAAATGACTATGTCATCTACGTAGACAAAGCATTCGATGCCCTGTAGTCCCATTAATACGTTATTCATCAACCTCTGAAATGTTGCGGGTGCGTTTTTTAATCCGAATGGCATACGATTGTATTCGTAATGCCCGAACGGAGTACTGAAAGCCGTTTTGTTTTTGTCGTTTTTATCCATTAAGATTTGGTGGAAACCTTTGGCCAGGTCAAGCGTACTAAAATACTTTGACTTACCGAGCTGGTCGAGGATGTCGGTTATGTTTGGTAGTGGGTAAGCATCTCTAAGGGTCAGCTCGTTCAGTTTTCTGAAGTCTACCACTACTCTCCACCGTTTTGTTCCATCCTTGGCGGACTTTTTAGGAACTAAAAGCAAAGGCGAGTTCCACGGGCTATAGCTTGGTTGTACTATGCCATCCTCCAACATTTCATTAATTTGTTTATGAATTTCCTCCTTCTGACTTTCAGGGAGGCGATAGGGTCTTGTAAATAACGAGGGCTTACTTTCTTCAGTTATTACCTTATGTCTTATTGAGTCTGTATGCGTCAGGTGGTCTCCTTCAATATAAAAAAGGTCGTTGTATTCGCGACAAATATTAGGAATAGACCTTTTTTCTTCGGGGTTGCAATGACCTAGTTCGATTAATGAGTTTAGTTTATTTAAACGTTTTCTTACGGGGTTTTTAAATTCTTCTCCTCTGACTATATTGAAGTTATCTATTTCATCCCATTCTAAATTTATTGTGTTTACGTTAATCTTCTGATCTGTTTCCAATGTATTCATCAGAAGTATTTTAATTTTTTCATTGTTAGGTTTGACTACCGTTTCGCCTAGGTAAATTCCTGGGACAATTTGTTTTTTTCTTGTTACTATCTCTGAGGAGGTAACTTGATTAAAAGGAATTTCGACTATCTGTTGACTTCTTTGTTTTAATGTGAGTAATGAATTTTTTGTTTTCCCTTGTTTATTATAGTTTTCTTTAATCTCGGTCTTATGCTCTGCTAAGGATTTTGTCATCTTAGTCGTTTTGTCTGCCGGAGTGTGTGTAACCTCAGTTTTAATTTCTGCCAGGTTTTCGTTTACCTTGGTCTTACTATTAGCTGGGTCTTTAAATTCGATTTCCTCTGATGATACCAGAATTATCTCGTCTAGATTATCCGTCAAATGTCGAAGCCTACTGGAAATTGGTTTGCTCCTGGCTTGCTGTGGGTGCTTTTGTGGAACTACTGAACTGCCGTTTTGAGATGCGGAGTCAGACATCAGTTCCCATGTCGATTCTTTTCTTACCCCAGTGTCTTTATGGCGCATGGTTTTGGTAGAGCAAGAATCGATATGTTTGGACCCATCCATTGCAGGCTGGAGGTTACCGGAAGTTGAGTCAGTGTTTGGTTGCCTTAGGTTGAACCTTTCTGCTCTGTTACCGTGTTTCTCAGCATTACCCGTAGGTAACACCCCGGAAGGTGTAGCTTCTTGAAGTTTTTCTAGGAGGATTAATTGCTTGGTATTTGAGGTTTTCGTTATTTGTCTTGAGATACTTTGAGGAGGAGGATATTCGTTGAATACCTTTCCTAACCCGTATATAATGGCTGTTGAATCATTTACGAAGGGGTTTATCACTAAAAGATTATCGCGATAGTCGATGTGGCATTCATACTTTTTTAAGAAGTCGTTCCCAATAATACCGTCAAAATTTTGTTGCACCTGGTGATCCAGTATATGAAACGGGTGCGATAACATGATCGAGTCTTCTTCCATTTGGAAAAGCAAGGATTCAGTAGTCACGTTGGAACTTGTCACCTTTTCGCCGCTCATAGTAGATATTATCATGTCACTATTTAGTAAGGGCGAATTGGTGGTACCTCGCATGATGCTGATTTCGGCTCCAGTGTCTATGACTAAGTCTCTGTTTTTTCCATCCTTGAAGGGGACTCGTATCATGGACAGATTATTGTTGGGAATGAGGGAAATTTTTAGTGAGAACGTTACTAGTGGTGAACGTCGGCTTGGACTGTCAGTCGGGAGGAATTGCCGTCTACTTCCTCTCGACGAGGGTCGTTTCCCGAATTATTTCCTTGAGAAGGTAGATGCTGTTGCACATGGTGCAAATTTACCTGTCGGCCTTGATTATTCGGTTGGTGATTATTATTTCGATTTCCAGACGGGGGTTGGTAATTATTGTGGTATTGAGCAGTCTGTTGGTTTTGTCTTGCGTGATACAATTTGAGTCGACACTCGCTTTCTGTGTGATAGCGCTTGTCGCAGTAACCACATCTGACAACTTGTAGGTTACATTGCGCTTCACGTTTTACCGGATGGGGGACAAAGTTTGGCAGTCTTGTGTTTTGATAACACGTCGCCGAAGTGTGGCCTACCTTATTGCAGGTTTGGCAGATGGGTCGAGGTGCATTATTTCTCGCCGAAGATGTGGAAGGGTTTGAGTGAAGGTGGTTATGGTCTACACGAAGGGATTGTTCTATGGCGTAGGATATAGCCTCTTTGAGTTGGTTTGTGCTGCGGGCTTTTACCAGTAATTTCAAGTCGGGATTCCTGATTCCATCTTCGAAAGTCTGTAGCGCAAGTCTGTGGTTTTCTAATATAAGAAAATCTTGAACAGCTTTCTCGTTTGAGCTATCGTATGTAGCTGAATCGAGCGCAAGAAGTAGGTGAGATAGCCTATCGCCGTATTCGTTGATAGTTTCTCGCGTATTTTGTTTGGCTGCGAGAAGCTGGTTCTGCGCCGAAGTGCGGGACCTACGTTCTTTGAACTGGGATTCCAGTTCCGTCACCAGGTCTTTCCAATTAGCTAGGTCCTTGTGTTGTGTAAGCTCGAAGGCGGGACCTTGGAGTCGGGTTTTTACAATACTGAGGAATAGCCGGTGTTGGGCGTCGTCAGTGATGAAACAGAATAGTGTGTTGCCACACGAAATAAATTTAGATAGGTCGTCGGGTCTACCATCGAACATGGGGACGATGCTATAGACATCGTTCAACGAGAGTTTGACGCTCATAGTGGGTGAGTTTTGTGGTGTGGGGTCTTGTCGAGTCGGAAAGTCTGAGAAGGGTAGGGCTTTAAAAAGCTCTAAAGTGTGGACGTTTCGTCGGGTAAAAATGTTGGGGATGTAAAATTGACGGCTGGGTATGAGTGTGTAAAAGAGTGTGTAATAATATAAAAATAATATTTACTTAATGACAATTGTTTCGGCTGATCTCTGCGGTTTGATCTGCTGCGGCTGTTCTGCTGCGGTTTGTTCTGCTGCGGCTGTTCTTCTGTAGTCGCTTTTGGTTCTGCTCACTGCTGCTGATACTGCTTGCTGTTATTGTTACACTTTACACTGTATCTGGTGTAAGCCCCAGAGACGCTATCACTTTTAACGTTGTGATCACTGAACTCTTTTTTTTCTTTTTTAGTTTGACGGTGTATAGCCCCTGTCACGCATCGAGATTGTTTTAGTTCTCGTTTTTTTTTTTTTTTTTTGTTGGGTAGTTGGGACCGTTTTTCGTGGATCCCACCGCTGCCACCAATGTTGTATCGGTTTTTCACCGTGCTTCCTTGTTTTCAAGGGAAGAGTGAAAACCGGAGAGAAATAAAAAGTCTTTTTTGTTTTAGCTATTATTGGCCCGCTGTCTTAAGCAGGGCTGCGACCAATAATGTAACTTGTGTTTTATTGTTTTGCACAAAAGTTAAGACCCGCTGTCTTAATGCTAGGCTGCGATCTTAAGCAATTGGTTGTTGATATTTCTCTGCCGTTTCCTTCCAAAACCATGCCCTTTTATACATAATTTTAGTTATGACCCGACTTCTAACTTCCCCCTCCATATACCATACTTTTCCTTAATAGTTCCCATATGTGCGTACCTATTCATTGTTTTGGGTATTGCTTCATTGTTTTCCGTTCCCATTTAAGAAATGCCCAATCGACATCTTGGTGTCAATTGCCTCTGCACTGGTATCAAGTGTCACCCGTTCATAAATCGTAAAACAATTTAAGTGGTTGCGTATCATAATATTCCTCCGATATGCTCTCGTTGCAGTTTTGCCATATGTTGGCGTGCCGCTGAGGAATCGGAGTTGTATTATCTGTGTACCCGTGACACTCGATCCAATTGTGCTTGGGTATGCATTCGGGAAACGAAAACAAAGCGAGTGACCGATTAATAGCCGTGGCGCTTGGGAATGATATTAGATACATATGCGGAACATATTAAGTATGGCTTGGTTGGAAGATTGAAGGTAGGTCATGGTCGGGGTAATGTTGTGTGGATCACAACAGCCCTAACAGAGTGCGATTTTTTCTGGGTTAACATTAAATAGACCTCTGTTGAAAAGAGCGAGTAGCTATTCGTTGTTAAAAAAAAAACTCGCTTTTGTCAGTAGTTGTTTGAAGTTTCTAGATTAATGTCAACCAAACAGTTTTATTTGGAGGGGAAATTGATAAAGCCGTTACTTTTAACCATTACTTTTAACCGATTTTCCTTCAACAAGTTGACTCGGTTATTTTTAATCCACTAAAACACTAAAGTAATTTATAACCGAAAGTGGATTGATTTTAAATAAGAGATTTATCTACATGCGAATACTGCCATTGGGTTAACCTTTAAAATGTGCTGTCATTTTTGACAGCATAGTGTGTTTTACAAATAGCTTAACAAATTATGACTTACATTAGAAGAAAGCTACGATACGAATTGTGCTTAAGATGACATATCCGATAAGATGACATACTTGCAATTACCTAGGTACTCTTTAACCATAAATGCCACAATTCTGCCAAACACGTCTGGACATGCAGTTTAACGATGTTACTTACACCCACAGTGATTTGACAGCAAGTTGACAACGTGCTATTATTTTTGTTTAAATAAACCAACACAATGTCTAACAAGTTATAAGGTCCTTTTTTTCTTCGAAGATGTCTCGGGACGTAAAAAAAAACGAAGGAACGATAAAAGGAAAAGGCGCGCGATGATAAACAAAAAATGATACTTGACAAAACAGGGCGACAACAATAAGAAAAAAAGAAACTGACTGAACTGAACACAGTGATTGCGTTCAACGCGAGGTCGAATGAACGCGACCTGACATTAATTAAATCTGACTACCCGTGGATGAAGTTTATCCCCTACACATACGATTGTAACAAAAAATTCATCATTAAGGTAATATGGCACTTTTAAACTTAATAGCTACACAGTTTTTCTCTATGTTATCGTACAATACATTTTTAAGAAAAGGCATTTTTTAAAAATTTGGTTTGCTTTAGTTTACTCGAAAACGGCAATAACGATTTTTACCATTCTAAAGATAACATATAGGTATTCTTAATAAGATCCCGTACTTAGTTTTTCTAAATAAAATCGAATTCAATCACTTTCTGAATTGTTTTATTGCAAGTTCTGTAAGGAATGGAAAATATATTTTTTTGGACCGGTCCCAAAACATGCAGGAAAACGAAAGAACTTTGACCGATTGCGAGCGTGTGAGTCGGAGCTCATGATCGGATTTAACAGCAAATGCCTTCACTTAAAGATCTTGCCGGACACTCACATTTTCTAAAAATCATTTCCATAGTGAAGGCTGTATGATGCAACTCTTTGGTCCAACCTCATAGTGCTACCCATCCCTGCAAGAGCTTCTGGGATATATACAAATTTTAGCTCTACGAGATGTTATTGCTACGTTCGGTAACGATAAAAAAAACATGATGAAAGATGAACATTCAGCCCAACTGTAAAACGGTATCACCAAAGAGTTTTGCTGAGAACAGTCTACCACCTTTCGTAAAAGGAGTTAACAATATTGTCCGCTCTTTTTGATTTGGTGTATGCAATAAATAAACCAGACATCGTTCTAGGAAAGGTGCAGAATTTGGTCATATATACTATATAGAGCAATGTTGCAAAGCAATGCTACATATGATATGTCCTTGTGCTCAAAAAATGCTGTTTGATGAATATCTTTGGCGAAAAATATAGCACAAGCGGTTGTCTGACCCCAGATATAAGCTGTTTAAAATGATTTCACCGCCCAAGGTAGTTAGGACCTGTAATTCCAGTCCACAAAACTTCTTTAGCCCGCCACATCTTAGTAAAAAAAATTAAAAACCGCGCTTCAGCGGATGGTAACCTCAATCAACTGGATAGACTTTTCAGTAAAGCTATAGGTCCACCCCCGAATACTACGGCCCATGTCAGAAGATTGCAGTTTCTTTATTGAACAGAAAGCCAACATATAAACCCTCCAACATTCATGCTCATGCTCATCTCCTTTTGATGCCTTTGGTAAATATATCAAAAAAGTTTCCACCAATAAAACCCACACAGCCATTTACCCATAGATGTGTAAACTCATAAACCAATTAACAAACGATATTTGGATTTTCCTTTTTCGCCGAAGACACCTAGAATGTTTGGCGGAATGAAGCCGTCACATTTTTGCTAGCTATACTCGTCCCATGAATCCTCTTCATGATTTTTTGAGTATTTGTTTGAGAGACACTCGTAAAGTGAATAAGGACAATTTAAGGACTCGCTGTCTTTTTTGGGTAACTTTCTCCCTCAAGATCTCACACACACACCGATTACAGTATCCACCACAATCAGCGTAGATAGTACTGTCTGAGGCTTGTTGTACTGCTCACGCCTGACAGATTGATAATTTCTGCGTTTTCTTTAATCGGTCCTTGGTGGTCTTTTGTGTTCTCTGTATTCCCAGGGGTAACCTTGTTAATAATCAAATCAGACTGAGTATCCCTATGGATAAGGACGACTGATGAACCGGAGGTTTTCGTGGCTGATTGCACATCAGACCGTTTTTCGGCAAGCGACCTCTTTGAACTTTGAGCCGTTAGTGCGAGCGGCATTACGATAAAGTGCTGCCTCTCCAAAATTACGCGATTGAGGTTATTTATGGTTGATTAGATGTTCATCCATCAGATAGATATGGCGAAGTGGAAGGAAGAAAGGATTTCGATTTTGAAGATTAGATTTCGATTTTTATTAATTTCATAATGATTTTAACAATAAATAATTGACATAAAATCATTTGACATGACATTGCCGTCTGCAGGGTGGACAAAACATAGATTATATAATAATATTGTGGAGTAAAGTATAACTTGCTAGTGTAAATATCATGAAGTACATGCAATTACAATTACAATTACTCAAACATGCACAAATACATATCCTAATGCATGATCTCTTTCTTAACGTATCTTATTAGTTTTGTTAGTAATAAAAGTTAGTTGCTCTTCAACTCTTGATCTGGCGAGTTTTAATTCCCAGCTTCTTCCAGTAAATCTACAAATACATAAAATTCCCAGAAGTTTTAAGTTATAATAATATTATCCCTATATTGTAGAGCAGTCTTGCAGTATTTAGTGAGTAACGACAAGTTTGTCAGATTTGGAACTTCAATGACTTTATTCTCCGATAACACATCGCTTCCAAGAATAGACCTCCTCGTTTCTTGTAGAATTGGGCATTTGTCAACAAAATGGAATGTGTCCTCCCTTCGAATCATCCCTGTGAGGAATTTATAGTTCAATTTCAGAAACCCTCCACGTAGCTTCAATAATGTTGCTATGTCGCCAGTGGCGTACTCATAACGAAAGTTAGGGCCGGACTTAGAGGACTGGAGGCCCTAGGAGTGTAGACCGTCTGGTCCCTACTTATTTTCCAAATAAAATGCATAATTTTTTTTCAGTCGAGTTTTTCAATAAGTAATTATTTATTGTGAAACTATCTTTTAACAAACAAATATAAATATAATCAAAAACAAGAATTATACGAAATTAAATCCAAGCGTTAACGAACAGAACCTTCCGAGCTCTTTCAGACGAAAAATCATTGATGATTTCTGCAGTAGGTAAATGGCAACTGCTTATCAGGGTCATTATCGATGGCTCTGTGCAAAAAGAACTTCAGTGCACTTAGTTCCTATAGTTCTTTATCGAAAAACCTTGAAAACGAGCTATAATGACACTTAGGACTATGCGAACATTTATTCCAAGCTCAATCATGAAATCAGCTCTTAGTATTGTTTTCAATAAATTTTCCAATAATCACATTAACACTATTTTGATGTTGACATTGTATTCTTTTGCATGGAACTTTTTATAGTTTGCTGTGACTTTTAGTTCATATTTCTTTGGGTACACCAAAGTGTATTTTTGTATAATTTCCAGTGAATTTTTTCCCGTGACTGAGTTTTAAGTACAGTGACATTATTAATGACAGTCGAATTTCGATCACTTGACTTTATGAGCTAAATTTGTAAAGAAGTTATTAGCATTAGCTGAAAAATCAGTTTATCCGAAAAAATTGCTATACTGAAGAAACGAATATCTGAAAGGTCTCTTCTGAAAACTGGCATAAATGCACTTAGTAAATTCTTGCACACGGCCATCGATTTGACATACTGATATTGGAAAATGTTATCAGTTTGAATAAAGCACTGAAGTGAAAAAAACAATATCAAAAGGAAATTTGTTTACTTGGTGTTTACTCGTTGGAATTTGGAATATATTTTTTTTAAGTCTCTATTGCGTGGAGGCCCCGGGGTTCCAGCCACGGTGACTCTGTGGAGTGACCCTGTTGCCTTATTCACAAATTCTTTTCTGCTCTTTTCGTCCGCCTGAGCAATAAACTGGTACAACTGTGGCTTCCAAGTGGTTGATGAATGCTCCAGATATAGTTCTGTACCAAAACTACTAGCCAGTTCTAACCAATCTTTGAGCCATCCACTTTTCTTTTAGATAGCCGATTTATAGAAAACTGTATAGTTTTTATTCTTTCCTTGTGGCTACTTAGCTTAGCTTCCTTCAAGGCAATTCGTCTATCCAAAAGGCCATTCTTAATGTCTTTGATAAAAAACTATCCACAATACTATTGAGTACAAATACATGGTCAACAGTCGAATATCCCGTTCGGAAACCTGTCTATTCATGAAGTCAGTCAGCATTGCAAAGTTGAAGTCAAAGTTTTGTACGATGCATTAAGGGACGAAATTCCACGGTAGTTCGCTGAGTCGGCCGTACAACCTTTTTTATGAATGGGGAAGATAAGGGCTTCCTTCAATCGCTGTGGAATTAATCCACTCATTAGTGCCGCATTTGTAAAATTCAGCTGCAATCCTGTCGGATCCTGCAGCTTTTCCATCCTTTTAGCTACTTAATGCTTTCTTAGCTTCCTGCAAAGCAATTGGTCTATCCAGGTCGGGCATTGCGTATTGCATGTTATAAATATTGCCAGACGGGTTCAGAAGGGCATAAAAGTGAGCTTGAAGGGTGTTGCGGCTTCGGTCCCTGTTCATCACATATTTTCCACCATTTATTCTTTTACCCACCTTCCAAAAATCTGAAGACCTTTAGCAATGGCCTAATCTTCGAGCCTGTGTTTCGTAGTACCTTCTTCTCGTTTCATTATATAGTGACTTAAATTCCCTTTGGGCGTGTAAATATGCATCCTGCGGAATAGCTCCAACCATCCGAATGACCTTCGTCTCGACCTCTCGCATTCTAGATCAAATCATGGTTCCTTGAACTCTTTCCTTCTGTTTATCGGGTGATTGATGATTTCCAATTTCTTAATACAGCTTTCGATGCCATTGAAGTTTACCTCTTGTTAGACTCCTATAGCTGCTCATCAAGTAGTCTTCCGTAGCTTGATGCACTGCCAATATTCCAGACCAGTTTCGGTAGGAGCTTCATTTCCCTTGTACGCCGATTATCTTCCATCCTAGGGTCTAAGGTGACAATGCGTGAGTATATGGGACTTGTTTTACTTCAAAATCAGTTATGTATGTGTCCCTCTCACCTCCAAACAAACAGTAATCATTTACCGGCGTTCCTGGTCCTCCTATACAAATGTGTATTTAACATCTCTGTCACTCAAACATGGACCATTTAGCGCTCGTAGACCAAACGAATCACAAAATTCCAGTATCTTCTTCCCATTCCCGTTACAAATGTTATCCTTCGATTGCCGACTTATCCCTGTCACCAAATTTCCCTCCCCGAGTTCCGTTCCCACTCGGGCATTGAAGTCTCCTATCACCATCATGTTTGTGTTATTCCAGTACGTAGTTGTGTCATGGAGTTTATCAAAGTCTCTTGGCCAGTGACTGCAATTCAAATACGATGGTACGAACTTCGAGCTCCGTTCTAAACACACAGTCAATGTTACCCTTTTTATACCCCAGCGCACCTCCTCCACTAGCTCTTCCTCGTCCATGTTCTCTTTTTGCCGGGATTCACTTGAAGTCGTAGTTAGAAAAATCGTTCTAATATTTTGCAAAATTCTTGTTTTCCACATGAGTTTCATATAGGAATAAAATTCAAAATTATTGGGAAAACTATAAAATTCGTTAAATTCATATTTACTGCCCAAACCACCAACATTTTATGATAAAATTCAGATTTTTGTATTTATTAAACTTATGGAAGGAAGAAAGGATGGAATGGATATAAATTGAGCCACAAAGAAGTTCGGCCTCATCTGAGGTTCAGAGTTTGTAAGCTGCTTAAAAGCATTCCCCCCTAATGAAAACGCTGCTGCTCCACTCATCCACTTTGCCTTGGACATTACCACGCAAGGGGTAATAAAAATTTCCTTTGATTTATGTCCCCGATGAAACCCGCCAGCAGACTACTCGCAAACGTCCATAAATCATACGCAAACTAAGACAACCGTGGGCTACGTGCGCAATCAATGAACCGCACACAACACATCCCGCTGCACATCGTGTCAAGGATATTTGATCTCAACCGTCAAAGGTCATTGAGGAGAACAAATTGCTGACTGTCGACGCCGCTTCAACTCAAGGAAGTACTTTGCTGTCAACTGAATGGCGTTTGTCCTGTCAGTGACCGCAACTGATTGTAGGCAGGAAATTGAATGCCCAACCTAAGGACAGGAACGTTTCCCGTTTCGGTTGAAAACAGACTACTACAGAGTCTGAACAGAGTCAGAACAGTGTTCTCTTCCAGGCAACGTGTCATTAACCGCAATTAAAAATCTTGACTCTAAAGAGCTCCTTCGAATTAAGTGCCAAATTACTTAACCACCGAATAATGACACTGCATAGCACGCAAGGACCCCACCACCGCTTGAGAGGAGGGTTTTCAAGTTTTTATTGTGACATATTGTTATGATGACTGTCATCCGGCGGGGGCGGTCTTTCTCGCTGAGACGCCACTTAAGGAAATCTCACCGCACAATCGTTGAGCGGTGCAGTTGAGTGTTCTTCTCCTTCGTCCCTGAATTTCTGACACTTCTGAATAATCCTTCAGTTGTGTAAATGTAATTGAATGTTCGCTTCAGAATTTTCTGCAATAACGGATACACAGGGAATGTCAGTCTCTGACAGTGAGCAAAGCAAATAGCATGAGAGTGCATTTTCATTTTCCAAATGAAATTTAATGTTTCACCCGACGACGACGAGGATGACGGCGTCAACGACGAATGTCCTCAAACAATGCATTTGGATGGGTGTAAATGAGGTGGTTTTTCGTTTTCCTTTTGTAGCAGTTTTCTGCAGAAGGATTAAGCGGAGGCAAACGATCTAATAGAATGGATAACTGAGAAAGCTGAGCAAGAAAAAAGAAAAAAAAAACATTTTACGTGTTTGACATTTTGGCACTTCCGGTGGAGGGAGGAAATTGAACAGTTTTTCCGTTCTGTCCGTTGCTATCAGATGAATCACAAGTGGTCCACTGTAGCCACTGATTAGAGCGCAAAAGAACTCCTTCAACTGGTATTGTAAGCGTACTAATGGAGGCGGGAGTGATTTCTGTTTTTTCATGTTGTAGTTATAATGGGATAACAGTGTGTACGTATATTTATTTCAACGTGGAGATGATTTAGAGTCATTACCATCAGGGTAAGGTATTCCACAGTTTCTCACGTCGCACAGTGAATCTTTTAAATTTACAGAATCTCACCTTATAAGAAAAAAACGAAGTAAAAAGAAACAAACCGCGTTTCGATCCTTTATGAATTTACCTGGGAGTTGAAGCAGAGCGCTCGTCATAGTCGGTTGTGCCCAAAAAAAAGTGAATTTTACTGCTAAGTAATTAGAAGTGGTGCTTCTTTATTTTTGTTGCACTCAAAAAAGGAATGTGCTTGGTGAGATTTGTGGGATACAGTTTAAAATGTTGATTATCATTATTAATTAAAATTAGTATATCAATTGTAAACTTTGATAAGAGCGCCATCTGTGCTTTGCAACCTAAAACATGAGAATATGTATGGGACGCACCCATCGATATTACCAACTGCACCGAACTTCGCTTTTTAGTAAAATTCAAGTTTGTTCTTGTTTTCGGTTTTTCTTCCCTTCTTGTTCTGGTATCTGACATGTGCGGGTGTGTTTATTTTGTAAAGAAGAATATTATAATCTGCGTTAATCCTAAGAATTGTTGAAATATATGAAGATTAAACAATAAAGTTTGTGAAATGTTTATTTTATAAAATAGTTGTACACAGTGAACCATGGTGAACTTGGCAGCACTTCCAGGATTCAGAATTCCGTATTTCTTTTAGCAACCTATCAGAATTTAGAACTCGTTACTATTATTTTTCGTTATAGTTATAGGTTTTGTGATGTTACTGAAGTCCTTGAAAGTCATTTTTGTTAGTGTTTTTTTTTTTGTTGTTGTTATTTATTTGTTGTAATTATAATTGCAATTGAAAACATAAGTATTAAATTATGTTTTTGTATTGTTTACCTACCGTTTTAATGTTAATGTTAAATAAAAATTGAGTTTTATCAATTACTCTTTATTGTTCATTATTTTTCTTATGAAATAATAAATAAACACTATCACTGTGAACTACTCGGTGGTTCATTGTGTCCACCTAGTACACAGGGAACCAATTGAGGTTCGTTTTAAAAAACCCAAAATTTACTACATTACTACTACTACTTTTTATGATCTTTCTAAAGCTGGATTTGCTGATATACAAAGCTAATAAAGCTAATAATAAGTAACTTTAAGCCGTTTAAAATTCAAACCAATAGTTTACAAACTACATCGAGTCAAACCCAAATTGGTCCACTGTTGGACAGTTTAATACTGATTTCATCGGTACCAATAATTGTGACAACGGATAATGTTTGTCTGAAATCACTGGAAGAATTCTTATAAGAAAATTCTGATTTTGAAAATTCGGCTTTACAAAATTCTGCCAAAAAAATCGTTTGGTAAATTTTCGACTTGTTTTTTCACGCGTTTTTTCCGACTTATTTTTTTTTTTTTTTTTTTTTTTTTGCTGTACACGTTTTTTTCTGCCAGTCTTTAATCCCTTTTTCACTCGTTTTTAACGTGTTTTTTGGACGCGTTTTTCGGTGGTTGTTTGACGTGTTTTTTTCAGGGCTAAAGTAAAAATTCGGGAAGGGTAAAAATTATTTTTGACAAAATTCTGATTTTCAGAATTCTAGTCGGGTTTTTCGACTCGTTTTTTTACGCTGTTCTTGGCGTTTGAGCAAAACAATTGTTCGTGTGATTTTGGGACATGTCTACCTTAACTCCTCCGACACAAATTTTAAATTAATCTGTATAATGGAGAACTGTTGAAAGCGCATGGACCTGATCTAGTACATCTGCAGGGAATGGGTACAAATATTCATCACAAAAGTGCAATTCCTTACCCAAGATAATGTCTACGTCTACGTCTAGTGTTAGTCTACCTGCTGTCTGCAGGCAGTCACCCATGCATCGCGTTTTAATTCCGTTAAAACTTAGGCTAGCTTGTCCTGCCATCGCAAGTAAAACGTGAATAGAGTGAAAATCGAGAACACAAGAAACAGAAGTGGCAGTAAAAAATCGTCGTTAATCTAGATCTATGACTAAGTGGGCTAGTAAAACGGTTTCTTACTTATGTAAAGTACCATTCCTTGTTAGAATTTCCAGTACAAAAACACTTAATCAATATAAACATAACTTTTTGCCTCTCCCTTTATTTATCTTGTGCGCAAACAGAGGCAGTCGTAAAACATTGCAACTGGCTTACTCTCAAAGTTTTATATCGCCTTGCCATCTCCGTACGTCCTATTCGTCGCAATAAGTTTTATAAACCCCAACATCAGCCTACTAAAAAAAAATGTCTACCCAACCGCAAAAAAATCACAATAAAATTCCAAGCTGCTCCTTCTTCAAGAGTCAAATCAGCGCAGCTCATCAGCAATATAAAAAAGAACCAAAAATGTCTGTCAGTTCTAAACCAAATCCATTTCGGATCGCAGTTTTATTTACGAACTACCAACATCGTCGTAATTCACTGCTATAAAAAAAAACCTTATTCTTCCCCCGCCATAGATACAGTCTGCGGGTGGCAATAACTCTAACAATGCAAGAGATTTGAAAATCCCCAAGGAGTGTCACAAGGCAGATCCCCCACCAACCCGGGAATAATGAATAAATAAATTACTACGCCTAAACGATAAATGATCCAAGGTCAACGACAAAACAATTCAGCAACGAAAAACAAATTCAAAAGGACTAGAAAAGCTCAAAAGAAACTCAACTCAACGAAAAAGTGAAAACGAAATCAAAACACAAATCACAAACGACCAAAGACCAAACGAACTGTGACTGACTTCAAATGGGTGTCAATAATTGTATTCAGGATATTATTACAGATACCATTCAAACCCCGCATCCCCATACCCATTCCCAGACTCTATACTCGATTTTATTCCCATCCATTCGGAAGGACATTCACAATTCGCGCGATGGGTGAAAAAACTCATTGCTTAACGCCCATTATTGGGATATTCCCCCTCGAAATGTATTTGACCGACCGACCGAGTGGACTACATCCATCCAAGCGCATTCCCGCTCTCATCGCATGCCCCCGCAACCATCAAGCCTTAAGCTCCTGTATGAGGAGGAAACTTTCCTAGTTTTCCCTCAGTGATGACAGTAAAATGAAGAAAAATGTTCATCACGTAAACATCGGTTTTATTGGCAATATCTTGCGGGGAGAGATCCATCTGGCCACACAAATCAAGTACATGTGCTGGCGTCCTTTAAAGACAAAACCAACACACAGATGCCGGAATCATTTATTATACACTTTGTCCGGTTTTGAGGATAGCCATTACCATTATCCATTCATTTTTGTTTTTGTTTGCTTCCTTACTTCAGTTAAGTGAGAGTTGGGGTGTCCTTGAGAGAGACCGTAATAATGACGACAACGACGACGATGATGATGATGATGGTTGGTACGCCACGGTTCATTTTTGCAGACATTCGAATTAATTTCGGTCTATTAATAGATCGGAAACGAGTTCGGTCTTCGGTGTTGCTTCTATCCGAATCCTTTTTGTGTTTAAATGGTAAACCCATGTGTGTTTTAGAATCCAGCACCAGTACATTTGTGCGCTGTAGTAATGAATTTCAATTAGAGAAAAACCGCCAAATGTTATGGTTTTAAGTGGGATTAATGTGTTTGCTCATGATGAGGGCCGACGCGACGGCAGCGCGAGTTAAGTATCCATAGCAAAACATATTGAGAAAAAAGATAACATTATTTGTATTCAATGATATCTTTAGTCTCTAGTACAGTCTTGCACACAACGCTACAATGATAACATATGTAAAAGAGATAATATCGTTTGTATACAATGTTGGAATATTATCTCTTCTTCATTATCAAGCAAGACGATTGTACGCTTGGGTCTCCTTGTAGATAGATAAGAAAAGTATATAAATACGACTGTATGATGAATTTATCAACAGTCTTATTGTAACTACATAGTAGCCTTAAGCTCCTTTTAGAATTAGTAAAAAGTATTTCAATAATAAAGGACATAGTTCCAAATAAATATTGTTTAATTTTAAAAGTAAGAAACAAGTGTTTTAATTGGCGATCCTGCCAGGAGGTTAAATATACTTTTTAACTTCAATCGAGCGGACCTCGGGAACAAGTAGTGAAATCTAGTATAAACAGAACACTCGCGTTACCGGTTACAAGAATTACCTAGCATAGCAGGTACAAATATAGCTTCTTCGTACGAAGCAGCAAAGCAATTCAGTGAAAGTGTATATGTGGAGAAAAAAAACACACAAATTCGACGACAACAGACACGAGTTCAAAATGGAACAACTCGCAGTATTAATGGCAAGATTAGAAGCTTTAGAAACCAGGAGCAACACAGTAACACAAACCCTAGAGCACACACGCACAGAGAATGCAAGGTTAGCAGCAATAATAACTAACCAAAATCAAATAAACACTAATTTAGAAACAAAACTAAATGAAGTAAAATCTGGATTAGGCATAGTACCAAACATACCTGTGCTAGAGGAAATAAGAACCACATATACAGATGGTAGTGAAATACAGTTAGACGCATTTAAAAGCCTACCTATTTTCAACGGCGATCAATCAAATTATCGGTCGTGGCGCGAAGAAGCATCCAGATTAATGGACAGCATTAAAAACTTCAAAACACACAGTAAGTACGCAGCAGCATTGACTATAGTGAAAAGTAAAATACAGGGTGCAGCCGCGAATGTGTTAACTAATTATAACACAATTTTTAATTTTGAGGCGATACGTAACAGATTAGATTATACGTACTCTAATCAAGAACCTCTATACGTGCTACAAGACATGATGAAAGCCATCACGCAAAAAAGAAGCACACTGTCTGAATACCACGACGAGATAAATAAAAATCTCAATTTAATAATATCAAAAATCACTATGTCAGGTGATCCGCCGAATATAATCGACAGACTAATTAAAAATGCTAACGACGACGCAGTTCGTATATTCATTGATGGTATGAGTGACAACTTTACAAGAGGATCATTATATTCAGCTACAATAAATGATCTAGAACACGCATTCGCAATTGCTCGCAGAATAGAACATGATAATGTGCACAGGCATTTACATCTCACTCAGGATAAGCACCACAAAAATATGCCACATGAACGCAGAAACGAAAGAAGACCAAATTATTCGAGCCAAACAACGAATTATCAACCCCAGAAGCAATACGATAATATGCAGCAACACAATCAAGGACCACAGCCGATGGAGATAAACTCGAGACAAATTGTACATGCACAGCGACAAAATTGGAATCAATACAAACCCGATGTATATAATCCACCAGCGAAACGTGAACACAGCGGGAGTTTCAACACACACAACAGACCGCAACGATCTTATCAGCAGAACTTCAAGCAGCAGAGAGTAAATAACTCCCGACAACAACGCAGAGACGATGTCAGCAGTACATATGCAGAAGCAGATGAAACGGAATGTATGGTAAATAATAACATAAGAATAGATCATTTAAACTAGTAGACGGGTTGCCCTGCTTAAATTTAACTAGTACTATTTCTAAGAAAATTTATAAAATTCTTATTGATACTGGTGCAACCCATAATTACATTAATAGAAAATGCGATTCTAGCAAAAAAATTAAAATTAAACCTATAAAAATAAAAACAATGCATGGTTATTCTATGGTAGATACAAAGAAAGTAGTTAGGATATTAAAGAAAAATATAACATTTTTTGAATTAGAGGATATTCAGTCTTTTGATATGATATTAGGATTTGAAGGACTTAAAGTTCTAAACGCGGAAATAAATTTCAGTAATATGACTCTAACTACCATAAGCAGTGTCGAATCTATTCAGAAAATTAATTACATAATTGGGGAAAATAATATTTATAAAGCAGACATAGATAGACTGATGAAGATTAATAACAGCATAGGACCGTTACCCTTTACAGATACTATAGAAGCAAGCATTAGGACGACCAATGATAATCCGGTTTATGTTAAACAATATCCATATCCCATAGCAGATAACGAATTCGTAAACAAAGAAATACAGAAACTCTTACATGACGATATAATAGAAAAAAGCCATAGTCCTTATAACAGTCCCATATGGACAGTACCTAAAAAAGGTTTGGACGAAAAAGGAAAACCAAAACGGCGCATGGTTGTTGATTTCCAAAAACTTAACGCTCACACTGTAACAGACAGATACCCCATTCCGGATGTCAACATGACAATTCAAAATTTAGGTAAAGCCAAGTACTTTACAACATTAGATTTGGAGTCAGGTTTCCACCAAATTAAAATCAAAACAGATGATAAAGAAAAAACAGCTTTTGCTATAAATGGCGCAAAATATCATTTTAAACGAATGCCTTTCGGGCTCAAAAATGCACCAAGCATATTTCAGAGATGCGTGGACGACATTTTGAGAGACTTTGTAGGTAAATTCGTACACGTTTACATTGATGACGTATTGATATATTCTTCATCTGAGGAAGAACATATACAGCACATAAGTCAAGTATTCGACGTACTCAATAAAGCCACATTAAAAATATCTGATGAGAAAAGTAAGTTTTTTCAAGAAGAAGTAGAATACTTAGGTCACATAATCAGACATGGTAGAATCACTACGAACCCTGAGAAAATAGCAGCTATAGAAAATTTTCCAGTCCCACAAACGGTAAAGGATTTGAGAGGATTTTTAGGTCTTACAGGTTACTATCGTAAGTTTATAAAAGGATACGCAAGCATAGCCAAGCCCCTGACATTATATTTACGAGGAGATAACGGTAAAGTAAACAAAAAACAAAGTAAAAATATTAAGTTAAATCTGAATGATTCAGCATTAGAAGCGATTAGAATTTTAAAAAATTATTTGAAAGAACAAGTCGAACTTTTTCAACCGGATTATAGTAAACCATTCGAGCTTACTACTGATGCATCCAACATAGCTATTGGAGCCGTACTAAGTCAGAATAAGCAACCTATACACTTCTTGTCAAGAACACTGAGTAAGACAGAAGAGAACTATAGCACAAACGAGAAAGAGCTATTAGCGATCATATGGTCCTTACAAAAACTCAGAAACTACATATATGGTATAGCAGACTTAACCATATATACCGATCACCAGAGCCTTATATATTCTGTATCAGAAAAAAATCCCAACACAAAGCTGAAACGTTGGAAGGGAATCATTGAAGACTTTGGAGCAAAATTAGTTTATAAACCAGGAAACCTAAATCTTGTAGCTGACGCATTATCACGTCAACGCATAAATACTTCTACCATAGAAACAGCACATTCAGCTGAAAGCTCTTCTAATGATATAATAAAAACTGTGAATCAGCCTTTTAATGCATACACTGCACAGTTCGAACTTATTGAAGATATAACAAATAATGTCGAAACACAAATCTATTTTAGTAACAAAATAAGACTCATAATAAAGTTTAAGGACAAAGACTCTTTACTAAGGCAGATGAAAGAAGTTATACAACCCCAAAAGATTGTAGCTTTGCATACGAAATTTGAAAACATATACAAATATGGTGAAAACATAAAAAAAGAATTCCCACTAGTAAGATTTATATTCACACCAAGAAAACTTCAAGACGTGACAAATTTGGAGGAACAACTAAAACTTGTAAGGGTAACTCACGAAAGAGCACACCGAGGGTTACGTAACAATATACAAGAAATCTCAGAGAAATATTACTGGCCCGATCTAAATAAACAAGCAAAGAGTTTCAACAGAAAATGCATAGCATGTCTATTTGGAAAATATGAAAGAAAACCTATCAGAGAACCTCTGAATAATTCAGAAATACCAACACATGTGGGAACACACATTCATATGGACATATACTTCAACGACAAGTATACTTTCCTTGTAACAGTAGATAAGTATTCTAAATATACAATCCTTCGGGAAATCGAAACTCGAAACAGACTGTACGACGTTATGGAAGAGGTCTTATCTAATTATTTCCCAAAATGTGAACGACTCATGACAGATAACGAGAAGGGATTCAAAACAGAAATGGTGAACCAAATGTGTTTGAAATACAACATAACTAAAGTAGAAACTCCAGTATACAGATCGACAGCGAACGGTCAGGTAGAACGTGTAAACGGTACAATAACTGAACTGTCTAGAATATTCACAATTCAGAATAAAACAAGACTTATCGAAGAAATATTTAGAACAGTGCGTGAATTAAATAATTCTATACACTCAGTTACCGGTTTGAAACCTAGAGACATTTTCTTTAATCAAAATAAATATAGCAATAGTGAAATTATAATAAATAAACTAAACTCAGCATCCAAAAAAGTGATCGAACGTCTAAATAAAGGAACTCGACACAGAGAGTATAAAAAAGGAGATAAGATAATGGTAAGAATCACAGGTCTTAGAAAGAAATCTAACGCCAGATACATAACAAGAATAGTAGAAGAAGATAAAGGAGACACTGTAATCTCTAAAGAAGGAATAAAAATTCACAAGGATAACATAAAGAATTATCATTTTTCAGATGACGAAAATATTAATATTCCTAACATTACTAGGAATTGTACAGAGTCAAGAAGGGCAAGGAAACGTTCAAATAACTGAGTTACTAAACAAGAAGTTTATACTTACGCAAACAGATGACGTGTATTTATTCAAAGAACAAACTTATTTGTTACATGCCACCAACCTGACTTCGATATTTCAACCTTACGTAAATATCGTAACTATAGTAAATATCAACCTACACAAGAAGAAAAAATTTGGTTAAGTAAAATTAAGAATTTAGCAGACCAATTACAAGAACATACTAGGCATACTAGATCAATTAACTTTTTAGGAACAGCTTTCAAATATGTGTTTGGTAATCCTGACCATTATGACTTAGTTAACATAGAAACGAGTATAAATAATCTCATAGAAAACAATAATAAACAAAAAACTATAAATTCTAGATTTGAACAAATTTTGCAACAATTCGAAGGTCAGAGCCTTAAAGAACATTTAGTAATAGAACAAGTGTACGAACAATTATTATTATTGACCAGAACAATTAATGCAGCAAAAAATAATGAATATTTATCAGAAAGCCTAGACTTAGATGACATTAAAAATATTATTCAACATGAAATAATTCAAGTACCCATAATAAATATACTTGAGTACTCTAAAATATTATTAGCTAGAACTGATGAATTCTTCATCACAATATATAAATATCCAGTTCTAATTAAATCATGTAAATTGTATAAAGTAACACCTTTAAATTCAAAACATGGAAAAATCATTACAGATAAAACAATTGCCTTATGTAACCAAACTTATTTAAGAACAAGAAATTGTCAAAATCATCTAAGTAAAAACATTTGTGAAATTAACTTTGAAGAAGAAAATTGTCTTATTCCACTTTTAAAGAATATAACTTCAAAATGCAACATTAAACAAGAATACGATTACGACTTAGAAATTGAATCCGGTGTTATGTTATTAAGCGGTAAGCATAAGTTAAATAATCAAACAATTAATGGTATAAACTTAGTTACTTATGAAAATACTATAAATCTAGACGATAAAATATACAAAAACATGCATAAGCAAATTAAAGAAGTTATATTAAGAAATCATAATTCAGAGTCTTACATCGACCAAATAATTAAAGAAGATACAATGTACAAATTCGATAACATAGATACTTTAAAAAAACTAATTATTCCTTTTGAAGAAAAACCGATATTATCAACTATATACACAATTGTAACACTGATTGTTATTCTAGCATTTACGTACGTAATGATAAAAACTATACAATGTATAACAGATCGTCAAAAACAAAAAAAGATTGACGCATATAACAAAACTTATGAAAGAGAAATGTTAAAAATAGCGTCGAAAAATCGGGACGATTTCGTTTAACAAGGGGGGGAGTTAAGTATCCATAGCAAAACATATTGAGAAAAAAGATAACATTATTTGTATTCAATGATATCTTTAGTCTCTAGTACAGTCTTGCACACAACGCTACAATGATAACATATGTAAAAGAGATAATATCGTTTGTATACAATGTTGGAATATTATCTCTTCTTCATTATCAAGCAAGACGATTGTACGCTTGGGTCTCCTTGTAGATAGATAAGAAAAGTATATAAATACGACTGTATGATGAATTTATCAACAGTCTTATTGTAACTACATAGTAGCCTTAAGCTCCTTTTAGAATTAGTAAAAAGTATTTCAATAATAAAGGACATAGTTCCAAATAAATATTGTTTAATTTTAAAAGTAAGAAACAAGTGTTTTAATTCGCGTGATGTTGGAGAGCAAACTATTGTCTACCTCTTTCTCAGGAAATGACGTCTACTTGAGTAATCCTCAGAGTGTGCCTGAGATTAGATGGGATGATGGAGTAATTTCTGTAATTGCACACATGATAGTCGGATTTTTGGGGGAGAATATAACGTTCGTTTAGCGATTTGGTATTCATACTTCCCAAGGCAGCAGATACCGGGGGTAGGACGATGGTAAACTATTCGAATGATGTGTTCAGTGTTTGCTTAGACAGATAGTTAGAAAGGATGTGGCTGTGGATGGGGAGGTGATGGAGTAGACACTGTTTTATTGGGAAGAATGGTGCCTCTGTCAAATGTATATCATGAAGAAGCAGTGATTGAATGCGAAGACGAATGAGTGCTTGAGTCGGTGAGAAGGGACAGACAGCTGCTCGTCGTTCGTACCGAAAGAGGCTTTTTCTGTGGAAACATTTGAGGGTAGGTACGTCCTTTTCAGAATCAAAAACTGGTCCAAAAACTGATGGATACGTAGCTATCTAATAAATGCCTATAATTTGTTGTGCCGTGGAGGAATGATAAGGCCATTGGCCTTTTCTTAGCTAAATTTTGTATTAGTCGGCCGATTACGATGAAATAAATAGAAAATATTGCTCATACAAAGCCCTTTATTTTGTCTAAAATTCATTCTGATTCCACTAGCAGTTTAATTGTGATGCATGCCAATGCACAAAGTCAAATATCTACAAGCTTTTAGCTGAAATTTGTCCCTTGGTGACCTATTTAGGGAAGTAATGTCCCATCGTTAAATAAAACCATACACTGAACCAAATCGCGTATTCATATTGACGGAAATATTTTGTTAAACATTGAAGAAATAATTATTCGGATCGACAATTTTTCATACATTTTTTCGTGTTATTGAAGATTTAATATTCAAAACAAATAAAATTTCTTTAACTGCTGTCCGATTTCATATTTTATTCAAACCAATGAAATTTTGTCATATTGACAAACTGAAGTCGTCAACAAAACGGTGCCCTGTATGTCATATTGACAAAAATATGTTGATCATTTTTAGAAGAATCAGTTATTCAAATTAACAATTTTTCATAAAATGTATCTTCATATTGAAGATTTAATATTCAAAATCAGTAAAGTTTCATCAAATGCTGTACTATTTATTATATTCTTCAAGCGAATGAATTTATTTTCATATTGACAAAACCACCCACTATTTAAATTGACAATTGTTCATCAAATATTTCGTCTTATTGAAGATATTTTCCCCCCAGCGGATTTTATTTTATTTAAACTAAACACAATATACATTTTTTTGACATAAAAAAGGGGAGAGGGGGGAACTTTTTTTTATACATGTTTGAATTTGATGTTCGTGTACAAAGATTAACACAGGAACGATCGATGGCATATTTATTACTTTATTTTATAAGCTCTTGGATTTTCTTAAGATGTAGGTAAGACTTTACACTAAGCTTAAGAGAAATCAATCAAACAAATTTCAAAGAAATAGTTTAAAACAGTTCAGCCGTTTTGATAAAGTCGAAATTTAAAAAAAGAAAATCATTATAAGACACTTCCTGAAGAATATATATTCCCTCTATAAGAAAGAACAATATATCACTTATTCTAATATCAGTGAAATCATTGAAGCCATTTAAAAAAAAGGAATAAATAAATCGGTCGTGCTGGACCCACTTTGTCCTCTTGTGATAAATAGCTTCTTATCTAATTACCTATAGTATAAATTTTTTTAAAAAAAAAAGGAAAAACATATGTTCATTGCGTTTAATGCGCAGTAGGTACAGAGGACCACGAACGACGACGAACCCTCCATCCCAATGAATCTATAATGAATCCATGCATCTAATATGTCAGTGTCGCCAAAGAAAAGTTTATTATTTAGAGCGAAGAGCTACTATAATGTAGAGATAATATCAGGACTAAAACATTCAAACATTACATTTATATATGGAGCTTGGGCCAAAAACATTGACTTCATCGAATCAACAGCAAACTGTTCGACTAACAGAGGGTTCTGAACTAAATCTAATACTGTTCGCCCAAAGAAGACTAACAGCTAACTTTTATCTATTCCATAGGTAACAAGCGAAACGCCTAAAATAAAAACAACCAATGGGCATTACCTTTCAGTATAGGTACTTAAGAACCGCTAAGACATCGCCTTTCCAAAATTTTTGAGTTTTTTTGAGTTTTACAACATTCTCGTAATTAAGTTAAATCTAGCACCACATTCCCCTAAATTGTCTACAAATTTGTATTATTCCCACATCTAAAGTGTTCTTCACATTGACGAAATTAGTCAACTTGAACAAGTTTCTTCAATATGTTACTATAAACATTTGTCCTCACGTTGAGAAATACCCATTAAACCATTGCAGTCTAATCAATTTTTCTACGTAATATCTTTAAATTGAAGAAATTTCATTATAGAATGGAAAGTTTTTCTTCAACTTGACGAAATTTTCCTCATACCGAATTTTTTTTTATAACTATTAAAATTGTTCATTATATTTTTTTCAATTTGAATAAATTTCTTTAAATGGAGGAAAACGTTTTCTTCAAATTGAAAAAAATAATCAATTTGAAGAACTTTCATTAAATGTAAATGTTGATTGTTGTCCCAGAACAGAAGTGATAACTTTTATTCTTGTGAGTGAAGTGGTGCAGTGCGGATTGGCAGGAACGTGTTCGTGTGATAAAAATGTAAGTATTATGACAACCTAAAAGTATAGGAACAAAAATATCTTCACATTCTCAGGATTCTGCAAGTAGCATCTATCTCCTACACATCTCTCAAATACCCATATGCAATACATAATGATTTTTCTTTTATTTCAGTTAGTCGCTGTGGAATATTTTTCTTAATGCACAGTCTCCTTGTGCCAACGGTTAACTTATAAACATTAAATTCTTAATTATTTGATCACTTGATTGTTATTAATTAGTATAAGGTATTATTAATTATCTCAAATAGGTTAAAAGCTTTGAATTACAAATTATTTATTAATTTCTTATTTACTTTTATATTAATATTGCAATTACCTTACTTTTCTTACAAATTTATTAAATATAAATAAATAAAATAAATAAAAAAATTAATATTTTTAACTTAACTTGTCTTATTTGTTCTAATGGGGATTGAGTGTTTTATTTGAAAAAAATAAGACATGAAATTTAATAATATATCATGAACTTCAAAAAATATTTGTCAGATTGACAAAAAAATGAAGCGTGAAACAGAAGAAAAATCATCAATTTAAAGAAAAATATTTATCATATTGAAGAAAACGATGCGTAGATTTGGTGAAAAATTATTCAACTGGAATAAAGTAAGGAGTTAATTTAAAGACTTTTTCTTCAATTTGAAAAAGCGTTCATTAAACTAAAGAGTCCTATGCGTCGAATTGAAGATTTTTTCCTTTAGTTTGAAGAAATGTTATGTAAAAATGAAAATTTCTTTCTTCAATTTGAAAAATATTTAAGTTAAATTGAAGAATGAGTATTCATTGAATTTTACGAAATAATAACTAGTTTTATTCAATGTGACAATTTTTTGTGAATTTAACACCACAATGAAAAATATTATGAATTTCATCAAAATGACAATATTTCTTGTATTGTACAAAACTTTCATGAAAACAACAGACAGGAGTTGTTGACCTTATATTGATCACCGTTTCTTCAAATCTACATGCTTTTTTATCAATATGACTACCAAATTTGGTTCAGTGTATGCGAAGACTTCTTACTCTGGCAAAAGGAAGCCTCAAAAATGTATAACCCAGGCTTGGAGAAGTTTTCAGCTTCCGGGCAGTTTTAATAAAGCACTCAATCTTATCAGGAGGTTCAATAAAAACAAATTAATAGATGGCGCAACAGGTATGTAAGGATCCTAGGCCTGAATGGCGGTACATGCTACATGGATGTCAGAAGGAAAGTCCTCCGTATAGAGATTAAGCATTAACATAGACAAAACTTTGGCAGGCTCTGCTAACATCAGCCATATCTGCCACACTTGTAAGAGGTCTGAAACCACTCCTCTACCATGTGAGTTAAGGCAGCTTCTGTTGGTTTGTGTGTTACAACTCTTAAACAGGGCCGAACCAACCATATGTGCAAATGCACAGGGCGCCAAAGTTCGGGGGGCGCAGTAGGAAAGAAAAATTAATTTTATCTTGCGCGAACAAAATACCCACTGCCATTTTCATTTGAAACAAAAAGCTTGTTCAAATAAGCCCAAAATAATAACATCCATCACAACTGTGCTGAGTTATTTTTGCACACACATCACTTGCAATGTTGAAACTTGAAGGAGAATCTAAGTCTAACTCTAAATAATCCCACTCGACTTATGCAAGTTCATTTCTTACCTACCTAATCTCAAAATACTCCTGTTCGTGTAGGAATATTTCTTTCACATCCTCTTACATTTTACAAAAGAATCTAGATCAAAAATCTCAAAACCAATAAAGTTTCACCTCATATGTGCAGGTTTTATTTCTTGCACATTTACTCGCAAAATCTGGGGAGAGAAATTGTTTAGGGGGAAATCTGGGGTTTTTCTTTGTATGTATATTTGGTTATAATATTCGTTTTTGATGACCTTAAAATACGCATCAGCCTTTTGCGAACGTAAAAAACGATAAGTAGCTTAAACTTAATAATGAGTTATCATAGACATTCGTCCGGCACTACTAAATGACTCAAATTTGAAATAAAGGATGAAATAATTGTGTGTGTCATTTTAAAATGCTGAAAAATAATCGATGGATTCTCCTAAGCTATATTTACGTCTGAAAATTCTAATATCTTTGACGATTTTCGTTTTAAAAACAAGTCTTTCAAAAAAAAAGCTAATTCCAGTTTCACTAAGAAAACGCAGTAGTTTTTTTTGTAACAGATCCTAAAATATTTTTCCTGATTTAGTCACCAGCCTAATCAGTAAATTTTATTGACAACAATATCAAGAAATTCCGTGGGGCCATGTAAATTTCTACAAAATCGTTTCAAAAAGCAACATGCGTTGACATTTTCATCGAGTGTATTTATTTGGGGCACACTTTTGCATTTGAAAGAGCAAACATGTTCGCGCTTCAAATTTACAATTCCTACTTTTAAGTGGTAAAACATACTAAGAAGATATTGACAAGAAGTTTGGGGTTTGAAGCATGATAAAAAACAAATCAAAATTACCTCAAATTTTTAAAACGCAGCGAGGAACATGCAGATTGGGTTAATGTAACTAATGTAAGTAATTTAAATAATATCGATGAGGTACAGGTGGAAAACACATTAGGGCCAGGAGAAGGGGTGTCTTTAGTTCAAACGGATGATTTTTTTAATGATCCCAACAATTACAAATACATAATAGAAAATGTGAAAAAAGGGCGCTTTCTGTAAATCTTGCAAAGGGCGGTCGTTTGGGTGGAGCCGGCACTGCTCTTAAAAACGAATCCGCCCGATCAAGGAAAGTCAACATTTTTGAGAAAGCTTTGTCCGGACAACTATTTCTGAATAAAAATCAACGACTTACCTCGTAAAAATAAAAGGAATTCAGGTCCTCTGCCGCTGTGCCGTTGCCACTTCCACCCATCGCCTCTTCCAGCGCGGTTGGTATGGTCTCCCCCACTGGCAGGACGGGTATCAAAGAAGCCGGTGTCGGCGCCAGCACAACCTGTGATATAGCTGGTGTGTAATTTTGGCTGTCGCTCATATCCTCATCGCCGCTAACATTCGTTGCCAGTTCGATCCAACCCCCATCGGAAACAGCACCGATCTGGAATTGTGACAAACCATCCCCCGGTTTCATGTCGATGCTTCTCTGTTTTCTCTTCTCAATTTCAATTTGCCTATTCGACCTGAACGCACTAGCTCTGGTACAGTTCAAACATTTCACGGTGTAATAGAAGCCTATACTGCTTCGCTTCGGACTTAGTTCAGTGTACTTGCTGGTGAAATTAAATTTGTCGGCGTTGCCAAGCCCTCGTTGGTATAGATACATTGTTCCATTTCTGTCGCAGTGTCAAGATGTGAGAGACTTGATAATTTCATTTAATTTCACGTTGAATGTCCTTCGAGTGGTCATACGAATCTGTGAAGAAAAAAAAAACACGTTAAAAATAAGCAAAAGGATGTTTTAACAATAAGCCCGCTTGCGCTCTCAATTTATTAGCATACGGGGGAGGGGTAAGACAAATATTCAGAGAAAAATAAATATATGTCTCGAATGTCCCCTTAAGGATGGTGCAGGGGTAGGTACACCTGTTTGCAGTCATAGAAATCAATATCCCTAATGAAATCCTATCGAGAGACCATTTTGAGACACTCTAGTAATATCTGTGAATGAGTGTTGTTGTCATACCAATGTGAGACAA
This sequence comes from Cheilosia grossa, assembly GCA_963082955.1. Lineage (NCBI taxonomy): Eukaryota > Metazoa > Arthropoda > Insecta > Diptera > Syrphidae > Cheilosia > Cheilosia grossa. The sequence goes on from OY720144.1 coordinate 7,707,442, forward strand.
GACATATGATCCTTGAGCACGACAGCCTTCCAGGAGTGTGTTCACCTATTTGTCGAGCGTCCTCAGTCCGAGCTGGGTTATTCCTTCCACCGACCGTGCGTCGGGTGGAGAGCCACCAACCACAGAAATGGAAAAATTGTGTTAATGCAATCTTCCTGAGTCATAAATGTTTCTCCCGCGGGGGATATGGGTGGTGCATTAGCTGCCGGTGAAGTGCAATAGACTATCGATTGCATCAGTGTTTCGTGCGATTTAAGTGTTTTCTTTCGCACACTGACTATCTCAATGGAAATGGCTGTCGTTTGGTTATTTGTCCACATGTCATGTGGGCACCAGAAAGGAGAAGGATTAGTGGTGGACGGACTAATGGGTTTCTGCAATTTTATCTATTTACAGTCAATTTGCTATTTATCTAGGGATGGTTGTGTGCACAGATGGTAAGATTGGAACTGTGGGTTGGGTGAGTTACTCCTTTTGCATAGGTAGTTAGTTTGGGTCTGGTCTTTTGTAACGAGCTCACAACCCAACTCACCCTTACCTAGTTTGGGAAGGGAACATTTAACAGGTGAGGTCTGTCATTGGGTTCATTGCTAAGCCATATGTTTGAAGGCGTCCACCTCCAAGGCCCTATAAGATTCAGACAGCTATACCTATATAGTAAGGCGGTAGTCCCCTGCAGTCTGTGTCTGTTACCATGGTTGAAGTGGAAACCACTGGAAAAATTTCAATTTCTTCTTGAAATATTTTCTAAGACTGCGAGGGAGATATACTATACGCTATGAAGTTTATTGCCACGCCTACTTTTGGCCAGTGTTTTTGATCAAAATGTAAAAAATTCTACAGAAAAACTTTAACTAGTTAACACTCAAATAGTATTTATTAATACAAAACAAATTTAAATAGTGCTTATGGGAGGCAACACTTTTCTAAAAAAATTTAAGGATATCATCAGCTTTTTGCTTTATCTTGAAGGTGCGGATCATTCTTTTTATTGGTCCTGCTTTAGACAAGCTGGTTCGGAATACATATTTCAAAGCTCTTTATGCTTGTACGTACAAAGAGACATAGTCAAAAGAGAAAACATATACATGACGTTGCCTTGTGTGAAAGATTCCGCCACAAGTGCCTTGCATTTGACATACATATCTAAAAGAAAGTTATGCACATTATAAGATCTCATAATTTTACAACAAAAACAGGAATCATTCCCAACTTTTATAATGTCCCACAAAACTGGGCACAGAAGTGACCTCAGTATAAGACTTCTTCTGTAATTTAATATCGGTTAAGAATCTTTTCAAAATTCTGCTTTACAAAAGGGTCCGCTTTTGATAATTTTCCAATCCCTTTTTATTGTTTTGCAGAATTTTATAAGTCATCGGTGTGGAGAACGTTTTATTTTTTCTATTTTCAATTTGCATTAAATTTGAGAAGCAGAATTGTTAAATCAGAATTTCGATTGGTCCCGTTTTATGTCGTGTCAGCCAGTGATCTCAGATTGAGGGGAAAACGAGAGACATACTTAAAGAAAGGGGGGAAAAATATCAAAAATCTGTTTAGAAATAAAATTAAAACGAATTTTCATGACGAACAAACTTCAGAGAATGAATTGTTCTTATTAAATATGACAGAAAACAGACCATTAAACGTGTTTTTGTGTATCTTCTTCGCTCGTTTTGATATTGGGCTCTTAGAAATAGAAAAAAACAAAATTCGATTGCAGTTTCTAAATTCCAGTTATCATTTCATAGAAATAAAACAAATCCAATTAAAGGCAACTTCTGCTAGCTCTTGTGACTCAATTTTCTTGCTTCACCAGAGTCGAGCTGCAAGTTGTCGTTGACGTGAACTAAAAATAAAGAAAAATTGTTATGATTAGACACTTGACAGATATACAGTGCGGTTCATTTGAATAGACGCACTAGAGTTACGTTTTGAATTTTGATTTTTTTCGTCTGATGTTGATCAAAGAGAAAAAAAACGTATTCAAGAGAGAGGTACAGTTATATTGAGTAAAAGAAACATAATTTTAAATTTAACAAGAGTCCCATAACGGTAGTCTTACTCTCCTTTTCCTATATCATGTAAAACTGCAAGCATTTTTTCGGTTCATTTGGATAGTCGCACCGGTTAAACTGATTAGTTAGCATCAAGTACTTGGACAAAGAGCAGTAAAAAGTTAATTAGAAAGTGAGGCAAATTGTTTTTTTACTAATTTCATTAAAATGGGCAGAAAAAAAGTGTTAAATTTGGAAGAAAGAGCTCAAGTTAAAGCTTACCTTTCGAAGAACTTTTCAAATCGCGAAATAGCCCGTAAAATTGGCAGAAGTGAACACGTTATAAGAAACTTTGTCAAGAATGGTGAATCCTATGGAAATGGTTACAAAGGAAGGATCCAAAAAGTTATAACACCGCAAGACAAGCGGAAAATTCAAAGACTAGCATCTAATTCCGCTCAATCCACAAACAAAATCAGGGAACTAGCGGGGTTTCTTGTAGCAAATCCACTGTGCGTCGTGTAATTGTGAGTGCTCCACACTTAAAGCTTATAAAACTACAAAAAAAAAACACCGCTTAATCGAGCACGCAAGCAACAGCGCCTTGAATTTGCAAGATTGCATATGACTTGGGATTTGGACGTTGAAGCGGTCTCAAGAAACTGGAGCAAAGTTGTCTTTTCGGATGAAAAGAAATTTAACTTAGATGGTCCTGATGGCTACAACTATTACTTTCATGATCTCCGGAAAGAAAATATGTTTTTAGACCGTCATCATTCAAGACAAGGAGGAGTAATGGTATGGGGTTCGATTTCGTACTATGGTGCTTTTAAATTGGTGATCGTTTCCAACAAAATGACTGGGGTTTCTTACAAAGCTCTTTTAGAAACGGCTTTTGTGGAACTAAAGGAACTTTTCGGACCTATTTCATGGATATTCCAACAGGATAACGAGCCTATACACAATTCCCGTGTTGCACTGTAGCAAGGGTAACCTCGAAAAAGTAAAGACGATTTGAATAAGTCAGCGGTGATCCCAATCTAACTATTTCCTAACTTACAGTCAAATTTAATGCTTTATTTCTTATAATTTAAGCTAAGAGTTCATTAATTGCTTGGCGCCATTATGTCTATTAGAAAAGTAAATTATTGTTCAATATGTTTATTTTTATGTGGTACATATGCTTACTTTCACCTTGTTGATAAAAACGTGCAAATTTCATTTAGGCAAAAAAAGGGGAAATAATGCTTTTTCTGATAAAAAAAAAGGGGGAAACAATCTTCAAAGTCGCAAAAAAATGATTTCGAGATTTTTTCCAACTGTTCAGTACCATGTTGTTATTTAGTCATTTAGTCAGTGACAATAGTTTTATTATTAACTAGCGGACCCCAGCCTGCTTTGCTAGACGTTCAAATTAAAAAAAAAATTCATTCCTGCTGGGCATTGCTTTTAAATGTTCCCCGGATATCTTAACGCTGCTTGGGCAGTAGTCAACCATCTCTTTCCACAGATTGCTATACTTATCCAGCCCAAAGTTTGTAGCCTTTTGCGGTCTTAAGCTACTGAAACCGTCTTGTTTGTATTTCCTCGAACACGATGGACCGGTTATGGGGATCAATGTTGGTAGAGACTTGTTCCCATAGAGATTGGAGGTCAGGAACTTTGTTCACTGCCGAATATGTCGGATCTATAAACGAATCTTTTTTCCAAAGGTTAAGAAGTCAAATCTTCGTGTTTCATATGTTTTTTTGTTTTTTTGCTTTCGGTCAAAATCACTCAATCCAATTAAAATCGAAAAATTTACTTATTCTTAACATTTAGTTAATTCGTCCTGTCTGACGAGTCTTAGCTTAATGCACCATCAGTTCTAGCTTTGACCTTATGAGCAAAGTGAAAAATTTCATCTTTAACCGTACGAAGTCTACTGGCAATTTGAAGTCACAACTTCTAACCAGCGAAGGGGCCAAATGGCTCAAGCCTCAAGACCCCAACTTTTTTGAAAATGATCAAAATGGCCCCTTTTTCAGTTTAAGTAAGATTTAATTCCTTACTGAATGAAAAAGAATGTAAAGATATTAAAAAAAGTGTCTCGTTATGAATTCAAAGATCCCGAGCCATATAATATCATAAATAGTGAGACTAATTTTTGAAGCAAAATAGACATACATTTTTTTTTTTTTTGTTGGGGCGACGTTTCAAAACCGATTTTTTTAAATTACGGATCAAATCAAAGGTTGACTTTTGTAGCTAAAATCCCGCATGCATTGTTTTCTCACAATTTGTTAATTCCAATAGAACACAAAGTTGCAGATCACACCTCTTACAGTGGTTTTTTACCCTAAATAAATGTTTTCGCTGCTTTGTTTTCTTTTTTCCTGTATAATATTTTATGTAGAAATCCCTTTTTTGGCTCGGGCTCCTTTTTCAAATTTTTCATCGGCAATGCTGCCAGGGTGACCGCTGCAGAGTTCTGAAAAGTCGCAAGAAAAAGTTTCAATGAGAAAAAGTGTCATTTCTAAAGCCATTCTCCAAATTTACAATTTTCCAACGATATTTCACAAACTTTGGCTCGTTAAACACTATACGAAAGTTATGCTAGGCAACTGCTGTGCATTTTAAAGGTTTTTCGAAGCGACCCTTCAAACTAAGAAAAGGGCCAAAATAGCAAAAGTTCTAACAGACTCTGGAAAAAAGTGTCAAATTGCAACTTTAGTCGCACAACGGTCACGCTGAACTATGCTGCATCCAACCATCCGCACCAGAACAGACCAACTTTACTCACTCACAGCCACGATGCAATAAGACGACTTTCTAGCTCTAAACAAAATTTCCAACTAAGTATCTCCAGTTGCGACTGTTCGGTTGGCTGCCTACTATGTACATCCCTATTAACAACTTTTAGGCCCAAAAGTCAAAAAAGTATTAAATTCCATGCCATTCAACAAAAACTTAAGCCCCAACGAAGAAGCTGAAAACAAATTTTCCCCATCCCTACTTTATACATTTCCGCATATGAAAAGTTTCTCCATTCAAAGAGGATGTTTACCACATCCCAACAAAGAAAGGACGAACATTTCTTTTGGTATGTAAATCAAGTTCCATGCGCACTGGCTATCCTTTGTACATACATTTCCGGGCCATTTTTCATGAATTCATTTCTGCAGCTTAGCTGTAATAATTTACATGAATTATGGTCGTTCGTTTGGCGAACTTGCAGCCCATTACAACCGCCGACGAGCTGTGAGACCACCCTAATCGTAAACAAATTTCATCTGGCGATGCTTGTAATTAACGATGTTAGATTCGTCGCCATATTCTGTTGTTGAATGAGATTGATTGCAGATGTTGACGATGGGTATTTTCGTCTGGCATCGGGCCAGGATGCTGAGCATACGTTCTACGCATTTATCGGCACACATTAACGCACGGACATATTCGTATTTGTTGTAACAAATTTATGTTTAGTGGCAGAGGTGGCAGTGGTGGCATTCGCCCTGGCTAATGATCAGAGGAAACGCTTTACAAAAGTTCTATCGGGTGTTGTGATTTGTCGTAACTTGACAAAGTTAATGGTTTCACTGCTGCCAGGAGGAATGACATTGTGTTAATGTGAATAAACATAGAGAGCGTTGAAAAGGGGCGTGCAACTTTTTGTAGAATACTCCCGCAATTTTTGTGTGAACTAAGAAGCCCCAGCGGCCAAAAATTGACCACATTCTGGCAAAAAGTTGGATATTTATTATTTTTCTAATATATTTGGCTTGGAAAGAGGTTTTCAAGGGACACTTCTTTATTTAAAGTCAGTCGTTGAATTACAAACAATACTCATGAAAATGGAAAACCTCTTTTACATTCCACTTTGGGATGAGTGACCTGTAAATCGCCAACCTTGTGTTCCATTAGAATTAACCTTTTGTGAGAAAATAATGAACACGGGAATTTAGCTACGGAAGTCAACCTTTCATTTGGTCCATAATTTAAAAAATTCGGTTTTGAAACGACGCCGCATTCGGTACGACAAACAAAGATACAAATATATGTCTTTTGGTTCGAAAACCAGTCTCTTGGATGATTTAAATGGCTCTTCGCTTGAGCTCTTTGAATTAGCTAACAACTTAGTTTAAATAGGATTGTCCTGCACAATGAACAAAATTAAAGGGAGTACATCAACTATACCAAAGTCTTAAATATCTATAGGATATTGGATATTTCTGCAGAGACCGATCAGAAATCAGTGGACCATTTCAAATGGATTTGGATTTTTTACAGAACTCAATACCTCTCCTACCACCATACATGCCGCCAAATTTAGCCACCAATTGCAACAGAATTCAATCAGTACACGCCATCGAAAAGGGGCAACGAATATACGTGTACTGCTCAGCCCCAAAAATCCAGTGTAATGTGATAAACTCTAAAGCCAGTCATATGCAAAATCAAGTTCAATAAACAGACACTTGCGATACGCAAACAAACACTTGCACCCATCAGCCCCCTCAAAAGAGAACACCTTCTGTCAACGCCAAGGACCACCCCCGTGTTTCCAGTGAGTGCGTAGAACTTTTAAATCTAAAAAATAGATACGAAAAAAAAAATAAAAATCAGCTCTCTGGAAAAAAAATGAAAATAATCATCCTTAAGTGAAAGTCACATATCAATCGATTCAATCGCTTGATAACACTCGCACCGATCCTCCCACTGTGCGACAGAGCAAGTGTACCTTGAAACGAAGAAATCTGTCATTATTCTTGAAAAAGGATGAATTCTCGCACCATCATTAGAGCGATGGCATCCAGGGATCAATACACTAGCTATAGCGCCTCTCCAAACATCAACATTGCCGATAACAAGAAATCAAATCAGAGGGAAAATATCTGCAAATCGAAATCTGTTCTCTGGCATTGAAACAATTTTTCTTCTTTTGGAGGTTTTTCATTTTTTTTTTCCTTAATTTTTTGACGAAAACATTCCAATTTCAATTCAGATGAAAGATACACCGTATCAATCGGATGAATGCAGGACAATGCAAAAAAATAACAGAAAAAGAGAAAAATGAGAAATCAAAGAACACACTACACTTAGGCAAATTAATTGTTTCTTGGAAGCTGGGGGCAACTTAAATTCGATGTCTGGAAGGTTTCCCTTATTCATGGCAATGATATGCCACTGATGCCGATGTGTGATGAAGTGTGGCCCACTTAAGGGCCCATCTTCACAGTCGTATCCAGTGACTTTCGTTCTTGAATTTTGAAAATTAAATTGATATAGGTTGGCATTGGTGTCTTTTCTTTTTGTCTGGCTTTGGGAATGTTTTTTTTTTTTTGGATGTTCTCCAAGAAGACTTGAAAAAGATGAAGGGAGGTATACATCCTTCTAGTTTTTTCGGGGAATTTTCTCAATCATTTTAATTAACTGAATTTCTGCAAATGAATGCCGTGAATGGACGGTTTTTAATAGAGAAATTCTGAACTATTTGAATAAATTCGCATAAAGTCGGGAGGCAGAGTTGCAAAGACAGTCGAATGAGTTGTCAGAAACGTTTCATATTTCAAAGCGCTTTTGGGTCTGGAAGGATAAATCAACTTGATCTGGTTGTGTGTCCCATATTTGCCCCGATTTAACCGAGGTGAATGATATCAAATGAGTTTGAGTTTCATTGATTAAAAGTAAAAATATTTCAGAGGAAAATTAACATTTATGTGAAACCACCAATATCGCTGACGAGTTGCGCAAGTCAATGTTTTGAAGATGTTTTTGAAAGCTTAACTTGAATTTATGAATAACACCCTTGTAAACTGAAAGATTTCTGTCACAGTGATTGCCTCTTTGGAAGATATATGCGAATTGAACTGAGTTTGTTGTAAGGCTTAAGGCACTGGGGTAGTTGTGTGCTGCTATTGAGTGGTGAGTGATCTGAGGTTCAACTCAAAATACAAATATTTTTAACACAGCTTTTGGACTAAAAACACAAATTACATATTGAAGTTTCTTCCAGTGCGCCACGTATGACTGACATCCGAGAGTATAACTGTCACGAAAGAGCTTCTCAATTAGGCGTTTGGGCTGGGCAGAAAATTACACTTAAATTCGCCGCCAAAAATGAAAACCTCACACAAAACGAATGGTTGGTCAGAAGCTAGGCCAACGGTTCTTAATTATGTATTTTGTTGGACTAATTTAAGCCCTAATACTGTTAGCAAATTGGCTCAATATTGTCTTAAAATTGATCCAGTCTTGCGAATCTCATAGAAGTCCGAGGTAAGCCTTATACGTCTGGTTAAATTAGGTTTCCGCTTCACATCTCTGTGTAGGAAGGCTGGTTCCTTCAGGAGGGTTTTATTTTACACAATTCTAACCTTAAAGCATACTTACAGGTAGTACGCAAGCTTGTTGTAAAGAGGTATGCATTGGATTGATAACCAATGATTCTAATAGATATAATGTGGTTCGTACCATCTTTCGAACGCGCTGCTCATCTTTTGAAGTTGTCTCTAGCAAATCAGATTTATTGCTTTGTTAGTAAGTTAAGCGGGAATTTACCTACGGAAAGTCACTTTCCTTTTGGTCCATATTTCAAAAAATTCCGTTATAAAACGAAGCCGTAATCGGTAGGACAAGAAAAAATCCCATTTATACCTCAGATATTTGCTTTAAACAAAATCGAGAACGCAAAAGACAGAAAGAGGAAATGAATGAGTCCATTTTAGATGGACAAATGCCAGCAAAAATAAGTGGTTCAGTCAAAGTCCAACTAAAGGTAAGTTTAGATTGTACGTCAAGTGGTCATAAAATACCAATTTCTGAGAGTTCTCGGTCATCGGTGTTCGTGGAATTGTTATTTTTTTTCATTTTCGTTCTCTTTTTGGTAAGAAATAACAAATGCCTCAAATGAGCATCTGACATTTCGTTCATTTGACAGCTAATCTGGTCATTTGCCTTTTGGCATTCATATGCATAATTGGCATAATTAGCTTAAGCGCTTAATTTCTCGTACAGGAACTACTGGGAAGGTTTATTCTACGTTTCCACCGGACACAAGTTCCGAAATTATCTTTTATTTACCTAATAAAAGGACTTGTATTCGAGAGACAGAATGACTTTTCCCCAGAGGCATTTCTCCGTTTTTGAGTCTTCTCTTTTGTTGCTGTCAAATTCAGTTCTGTTTGTTTTACATATTTGACATACCTAGCTGTGGAGGGTGTGTTGACAAACCGAACTCTACATGCAACTCTGGTTGGTTTTGGAGTTAAATTAATATTTGTGTGATAGATCTCGATATTTATACGAGATTAATGGAACTTAATCCTAATCTCGGAATTAGTCGCCGGTGGAAAAGGTAGCATAAATATGTTCAAATTTCCTCTCAGTCAAGTTAGAGACTAGGTCCAAAATGGCTGAACACTATTTAACTAAAGTGGACAGATGGAGCCCTTTTTCCCTATAATTGAAAAAAAAAACCTCCAAAGTTGTTCGCAGCATTTCGAAAAAGCATCAACTATAATTATTCTTTTTGAACACATTAATGACTCGTTTTGTTGCAATTTGTCTGTTTTATTTATTTCAAGAGGTTTCTTAACAAATACTACTATTTGTAGTTAATCTGATTTTATGTATAAAAATGTATTGTCTGCACGTTTCTTCGATGGAGCTATCAAAAAAAAAAGAAGAGTTCAGAAACGTGGCAAAGTTTGACAGCCCTATTTTATTGAGTTCAGTTCAGGTAGTTCGGCTATGTTCCAACATTAAGATACCTACCTAAATAGATGATGATCCGTCAGCCGAACCTTTATTTTGTCCACTGCAATGCAGACAATTATTCGCTGAATCGAATAGCTCTTCAACTAGCGCCATCTACGGTCTTATTTTTGTTGCTGACGACTTCCCCCAAGCTATACATAATTTATAATTCGCCATTTCACAATGCATATTCAATTGTCAAAGTTTTAATGTCAAAAATCAACTGACCTAACTTTTCCCACAACACACAATCCACTTAAATGCACAGGAAGAAAAAAGTTTGTCACCTTTCTCCTCTCAAAAGTGGTTTCCAACTTTGACACGAAACGGCGATTAATTTCGATTTTCTCTTGCCGCACTCTGTGTGAGGGAGAAACTGACCTACCGACATTGCAGATTTCACTTATAGGCATCTGCCTAGCCTATGTCATCTCGACTCGAACTATCAAACCAACAAAAGGTCATCAGATTTAACTTTTAAGTCATTGTCAGCGGGACTCGGTCTCGGACTACCTTGGTGATTTGTTCTTATCCATCTGTTGGACTTCAATTTGCACTGCTACCAAGACCTACCACTTAGTGCCGCACTCACTTTGTCTGTGCTTGTGATTCACGCACGATCGATTGCAGTGATTTGCCATGCTATGGCGATGGCAGACAAATTGTTTTCTCACAAAAAAATTCAGACCCCCTCCTTAAATAAAGAACAACGGAATTGCCGATTGAAGTCGTAAATTAATTATGGAAATTTAATTTTTCTACTTAGTCTGCCACGTTTATTTCAGAGTAGCTTCGAAGAGAATTCTTTCCTCCTTACTTGGAGTGCCTGCTGACGATGTTTCGTCCTTACTCTTTTGAGATAGGATACTAACAACGACGGAGATGATAGTCCAGGTGCTAATAGCCATCATTTAATTGAATTTGTTTTCAAAGGCAAGATGATAAATGGAAGAGTACGAATGGTGTTTGACAGAAGATTAACGGGGCTCATGGCAAACAGAGAGAATGGGTTGTTTTCCCTTTTTTGAGGACGTTGAGAGCCGTAGCTAATTAATTACGAATTTCGAGTTTTAATTATTTTTTGAAAGTAAATAGAAATTCTTGTTGGGGTCAGTGACAGCCGTCGAATTTACCTTTACTAAATAAAATGCGTATACAAATTTAAAAGGTTTATTGTCCTTTCACTGAGTGCAAGTGAAAGAATCTGCAATCTGTCAGCAGATTTATTAGTACAGTGCAATCCCAGCAGAAATAACAAAAACAATTGATGATCTCGCAAAGCGAAGCTTAAATGTCTGCAAAATCAGATAGACTGTAATCTGGTTTGATGATGTGGTTCTATCCCAACACGTATCTCCAGTTAGCGCAGTCCTTGACTATAATTTCATCCAGTTGCGCAACCTTTTTCTTTTCACCCGACTAGTTGGACGGTTTTGAAGATAATTCAAAAAGATATTTTGCTAACTTGATTTGGAACATTATAGAACTCTAATCAGAATTCACGGGAGAGTTGTCAACCTCCTCCCTATTGCACTCAAACAATCAAGGTCCGGTGGCTCATCGCTCAGATAAAGTGTTCAAATAATCACTTGACGGCGCCTGGAGACAAATTAGTGATAAAGGTTTTTTAAGTTGTTATTCTTTCAAAATATCACATCAAATATTTTATCTTGCAACCTAACACTTAAAAGATTTCCTTATATTCCATTTTTGAAAAATATTTCAGCTCAGGAAATTTTGAAAAATATTTGTTGCAATTCTTAAAATTTGTTTGCCATTTTTCGAAAAAATTTCTTGGCTAGAAGACTGCACATCTATGGTAGATTTTGTCAGAAAAACTGTCCTTTAAAAATAGCCTGGTGGTTTTTTGAGTAACATAACTTGTTTTTTCATTAACTTGGTTGAACCTTTTTTTGAAAACTAACAATAACTTTCGAATTCTTCTTATTCGAAGTGGATAGAAATATAACAGGAATTTAAGAAGAATTAAAAAAAAGCTAATAACTTTTGAAAATTTGTACAGAGGACTATAAAATGCTTCTGAAGAATGGGACAAGCTCTTCACATTTGGATGAAAGGTACAATGTTATATTCAGTCAACCACTTAAAGAAACTATCTATACATTTACATACGATCCGACTATCTCAGCAATTGCTAGATCTCTATAATTCTCCTACTTTTGTATAAAAGTGGCCTGACGAATAAGCCTGGGTTAAAATTTCTCTTAAGAAGAACGAAAAACATGATTCCTACTCAGACCAGGGCGAAAGCAAGCGGACACATGACGACACATAGCCGCCTATGTATAACCTCTGATAATTGTTTACCTGCCGGCTTGCTTATGTTGCCAATTTCAACTTGAACTTATAAAGTTGTTTGAATATTTTTTTTTTTTTTCTTTAATTTTAGAGGCTTTTTATATCCGCCGTGGACTAGTAAAAATAAAAACCATTTTATCTAACCAAATTTTTAATTGAGGTTAAAAAGAGTTTTCTGGATAAAAAAAAACTTTCTTAACATAAAACAAAATCCTATTATAAGAAAAGGTAGGTCTACCACGATATCTAGAAAAAATAGCCCCGGAAGAAAAAATCTCGAACTAAGAAAATTTCGAAAAAAAATCTAGAACTACAAAAATCCCGAATGACAAAAATCTCAAACTAATATACATTTACATACGATCCGACCCTCGCGCTCAAGTCGTTACCATTTTACCGCTGAATCGACCCCGCTGCTTCGGGTTTATTCCAGGATAAGATAGGGTGGTGGCTAGGTGCAAACGTTTTTTCAAATCCATGCGAAACATGGATACAAAGTTACCGATTTTTCATATCAGAGTTGTTTTCATTGTTAAAATTTATACCCTTTGCACATCGAGCCGAAAAACGGGTTTTCGCGAAAACATTCGAAAACCTCTTCGAAAACAGAAGCCTTCGCATAAAACGAGTCGTTTTCCACTAAAACGACTTCCAGTCATAAGGTTGTTGAAACAAACATACCTTTTGCAATATTCACCAGAATAGCTGACCGAACAAATGTCACCACACACAACTTAAAATCATTTTCCACAATTAATTGAAGGGCTATTATATTTTAAAATGCACTAATTCATTTCATTTGTGAATTAATGCGATCGAAATTTGTAACCAAAATATTCTACATCGAAGCGTCTCACGGCTGATTGAAACGTCAAACGAAAAGTAGTTGGTATTCGGGGTGAAGGCATCGACGAGTTTTCGGTGGGAAAAGGATTATTAGGAATAGAAAAATCTCGAAAATGGTTTTATTAAGTCTTTCAAAATTTTTGTTCTTTCTAGATTTAGTCTTATTCGAGATTTTTGAAATTCATTCAAGATTTAGGTCTTTCTAGTTCACGTGATGATCCCGAATAGGGTTCTTGTAATAAGAAAAAATATCATCAAATAATATAAATTTTGTTCTTTAGTATAACATGAACCAACTTTAGAGTTTTTTAAATTTTCTTAATTTAACAAATGCCGTCGATTAAGAATATAAATCGACTTTAACCAATTTGCGTCTGTTGCATTTCTTGAACTTAGAACTCAAATTCATTGGCAGGGCTGTAGAGAAGTTTTGTATAAAACAATGTTCTACAAAGACTGTCAGGAAAGCATAAATTAAGACCGTAACATAAATTTTGAAGAAAGTTAAGAAGTCTATAATGAATACCTGAAAAATTAGTGCAACCTTTTTGCTTATAGTTTCGTAACCCGGTTAATTTTGGCAAATCGGTCATCTTTAAGAAAATTTAAACAACGATACTGCCAGTTTTGCCTTTCGCGTCACAGTCCTTGTTCAAACTTTAAACTATTAAACATTCAACCAATTCTGCAATCTTTAAGGTCCAACTTCCTCTTATTTTGCTTTTTCCTCTCTTTTCAATGGAAATTCGTTTCCCTCTCCATTTTGTCTGCCGAAATGTTCATGTTATACTTGCCCTAGGAAGGTCTACAATCTTCCTCATTTGAATTGGATCATTAACCATGACCTAATTTTCATCTGCCCAACATCAGATAAGTACCATTTTCCATTTGTGTTATGTACGATTACATATACCCATCCCATCCTCTCGCTGTAATAAAAATGTCCTCCGTCCGCATAAATGCTCCTTATTCACAAATCGCTGCGAGAGTATCTAGTTCACTATGTCGTGAGTGAAATCGCTTTGATTTAATTCAAATGCTCCTGCCATGGGACTCAAAGGCAGTCGCTATAGGGAAATTTATTTGACAAACAAAATTCTGCCAAAGCAGCAAAACAAACAAAAAGGATTCAAGAAAATAAGTATTTTCTTCTACAAGCTAAACACACAGGTGATACTATGTTTGCTGATGGGAGGTGGGGTGGGGGTCGATTGGGGATGATTAATGAACTCAGTGATTTATAATTTTTCCTCTTGAAATGATGTTGTCCTTTATAACTCGGATAATGGGTTTACTCTTCTAGGAAATTCGGTTTCTATTTTGTTTTTTTTTTTTTTTTTTTTTCGGTAGCCAGAAAGTTTGTTTATTTTCCACCAGAGGCATGGTTACTACAAAGAAATCAAGGATCTGCTTCCTTTTTCACTTTTAAGGATCTAAGGAAGTAGATTCAAGTGGATGATTTAGTTTAGAATGAAGCAGCTCGTGCTAATTTGTACAGACGGGGGTAAAACGGATTGCTACGGAGGAGGCTTGCGGAAGGACATTCACGTTTCCTCCCATTTGGATGAATTTCTAAATCTGGTTATAGACGGTTTCAAGATATATGGAGTCTCTTAAAGATTGGGAAAATTCTTGTCGGTAAGCTACCAAATGTTGGGTTTGAACCTAATTGAAGTGGAATCACTGGCTAAAGCAGAAAAATCACTTATTTAAATTAAACCAACTTTCGGTTGAGCAATACTGTTAATAAAGCTCTTACAAGGTTAGTGGATTAAAAATAACCGAGTCAGCTTGTTCAGGGAAACTCGTTTGAAAATTACCGATTTATCAATTACCCCTCAAAATTTTCTCGGTCATAAAAACCAAAATAAAACTGGTTAGTTCATATTTGTCTACAAAAATGGTTCATAGCAATTGTTGTTTTTACGAATAATCGTTTTTTTCAACAGAGCCTTAACCCACTTATTTTTAGGCGATGAAAAATCGCAGAGGCAATTTTGGAGACTGAAAGTCTTTCTGTTTCTGAAGCGTTGCGGGCCAAACAACTTATTTAAGAGTAAAGTCAGATTTGCCAAAGTAAATTGCCTGTTTTAGAAAGGGTTCCCTCATCTCTGATAGTGGGCAAACGGACTCCTCATCAAAGCGTTTGTGATTAAACATGCAAAAGTTTCAGGAGCTAAATTTCCTACCCCATTCGACAACTAGCTCCTCAAACATTTGGCACCCCTCTTGTTCTACCCAAAAGTTATCCTCCCCCTAAATTAAAACTAAACAGGAACTATACATACCTACTGCAATCTTAACGCCAAATATCCCCAAAAAAATAAAACCCTAATCAAACTAAATGCCCTCGCATTTCCCGCTCCAAGGATCCAACAACCGCCCGAGTGAGGAAAACTTTTTGTCAATCCCAGAAAATTAATGTCCAAACCGTCTTTTTGTACTATATTCGCCTGCAAGTTGATGGCTTTTGCTGTCCTGAAATTATCCCGACCCAAACTACATTACGGCCGAGGATATTGGAAAAGTTTTCGTCAAACTTCTCCAAAACTAATATGACATGACACAGTTCTCCAATTACAAATAAACGGCAAGTTACAGAGCGGCCATCACATTTTAAACAAGCAGAAGGGTCCTGTCAACATGTACAGTTGCTCATGCCTGTCTGTTGGGCAACGTTTTGATGTGTGATGTAAGATCGCATCGTACCCATTTATCTTGTTATGCTTCAACAAGTTGCTCGGTTCCCGGTCAGTATGCTCCTTAAGATATGCAGATAGCATTTAGGAACTCGCATGTATGGCACCTGTGGCTATCGCCATTAAAGAGATTTATGTACGAAAAGACGCGGAGGAGGATTCGTTAAAAGTGCCTTTGAATTTCGCGCCGGCGGATGGCCACCGTTGGGTTAATCCGATCAACGTGGACGCCGAGGAATTTCGATAAGCGAATGCATGTGCAACCGGACAATCCGTGCATAATTGGCGACTTTTCTTTTGGCAGCTGTATGTGCGTGCGTGCGCCTTTTGAATTATATTGGCTCGAGATAAAACTGGGGCAGGTACACACGAATTAATTTTGAAGGAAGCTTGTACTTGGATGAATATATCTCGATGGCTTTAATGGCGAATGAGAGAATCGGCTTGAGTTGAAATGCGGATTGATTGCCCGAGGAAGTTGGTCTGCTGACTGAAATCTTTCTTCAAGGGAACGTAGGTATACCTCGTGACAAGTATTCGTTTCGGCTGTGTAAGCAGATTCTGAGACAGTCGTTGATTAGTAATTTCATTATTTCATCGAAGGAACAGTCTTTGGTTTGCCTTTACAGCCGCAGGGTGGCTTGTTACCGTGGTGGCCAGACACAATTTGCACAGTGAGGAGAGATGCGGTATTGAGAACGTGCATGTGATGACTCGCAGCAGATTGATTCGGATTCTTTTTCTCCTGTCCTTTAAAGCATTTTACCAGTAAAAAAAAGCCAAAAGTAGGTGGGTATAATTTTGAGTCGTAAACATTTGGTCGACGGTCGATTTACTGCAACGATGCTCGCCTTGATTAGTGGCTAATAGCAGCGAATGTGGCCATTAATCGTCTTTGTATGGTAATAGTGTGTAGTGCAATTGGCACAATTTTGGATGAAGGATGCAGTTCACTTAATTACACACTTTGGGAAGATTATTTCTGCGAAATACCATGTAGTCAAGAGGATAAAGTTTGAAGCGAAGAAGACATGATTATTGGGCCAAACTTGAGCATTGCGTGCACGAATTTTTTGTATTTCATTCATTTAGATCGGCAGGCTCAAGGCCATAAACTCTCATTGCGAAGGTAGGTGGCTTTCTGACATTCGGTTTGGATACCTTTTTTTAAAAAAAAGGAACACCTTGCACTCCAAGCAGAAACCCCTTTTTAGGTGTAGTGAGAGAGAAACCCTGATTTTTTTCGTTTCGTCCTATAAAAGGTCCGCCATCTAACTTTTTTTCTTCAACTAGTGCTTATTTCGCGAATGGTAACACTTAGCTCATGTCTGATCTGACAGATAATTAGTTTTATCCTTCCGCTGAACGAATATGATTGTGTATACGCTTGAACAACGCTGGGAAATATTGCGACATTACTTTGAAAATCATGGTAATGTTGCAGAATGTGTGCGAAAAAAAAATCATCTTTTCAAATGAAGCTCATTTTCATCTTGGCGGGTATGTAAACAAGCAAAATTGTCGCATTTGGGGCACAGAAAACCCGCACGCATACATTGAAAAGCCGATATACCAAAAACTAGTCACGGTTTGGTGCGGAATTTGGTCCAGAGGCATAATTGGGCCATTTTTCTTCGAAAATGAGCAAGGAGTGGCCGTTACAGTCAATGGCGATCGTTATCGGGCCATGTTGAACGAATTTTTGTTCACAAAAATTGAAGAGGAGGATATTGGCAACATTTAGTTTCAACAGGACAGCGCTACGTGCCACACAGCCGAAGCTACATTCGATGTTTTGCGCCCTGTTTTTGAAGATCACATTATCAGCCGCAGAGCTGATGTCGTTTGGCCACCTCGGAGCTGCGATTTGACACCGTTGGACTATTATTTGTGGGGTGCCGTAAAATATAAGTGTTATGCCGACAATCCAGAGACAATTGACCCCTTAAAGGACAATATTCGTGAAGCCATTGGTGAAATACAGCTGCACACAATCGATAATGTGCTTAAAAATTGGACCGATTGTGTAGGCTACTGCATGGCCAGCCGAGGCAGCCATTTGAATGAAATTATTTTCCATTATTAACCGGACGGATTGTACTTTCAAATAAAAAAAGAAATTTTAGAAAATATTCAGTAGTTTTTTTGTATAGCATTTTCAAAAAAAAAAGTTATTTGGCGGACCTGTTACTATTCATTCGAATCGAATAATAATGCGCGGTACATTCTATACAATTCAAATCCGCATGTCAAATGTTGCGTATTTGAAATTAAATAGATCGTCTGGTGGTTGATAAAATGAAAGCAAAAACTAATTTATTGCTTGATTATTTGTTTGTAAATAACGATTATTCATTTTTAGGGGTAGAACTACAAATAGAGACCAGTTTACTGCTTTAATTTCTGTTTGAAAGTGGAAAAAAAATACATTTTATTTTTTATTTAAAATAATTAACCAAAATGATTTATCCAACTTTCCAAAGATTTTCATCAAATTGAATACATTCATTTCCATTTGCATAAAACAAACTTCTAATGATTTTCACGTGAACAGCTGTTAACTTGAATGTCAAGTTGGTTTGGATAATGTAGTTCTGACGATGGATAGCAGAATGGAAAGGCAGAGTGAAAGGGAATCGAATGGGTGAGTCGAATCTAGGGCTAGGGCTGTATGTCTTAAAATAAAATGAAATTGTCTAAAAATAATAATTGTTCTTGCCTAACACAGGACTTATCAATCAGCATACACTTGCACATAGCAACTGACACTCTGACAGTTCATTTTGTGTTTTTTTCTCTCTGTTATTACACCTCCGGCCATGTTTTCACAAATATTAAATTAAAAAGAGAATTTTAATTTCAAAATGTGCTGGGCGAATCGGGTAGGTTCGCGGGAGCTGACTGACATTCTATATAATTCTTAGCTTAGCTAGTTTATTCTGACAGCATTTGTTTCTTTCTTGGTTGGTCTAGACCCTAGACTGATGGGAAGACAATTTTTTCTATTGAAGTTGCCGGATGGGTACCCGACTAATGTAGTTTAGAAAATCTTGCCTAACTACTGAGTTGACAATTCGAATTTCATATGACGCCGTTCCAGAATTACGTAACTAAATTCTGGAACGTCCCCAAACGCACCAGTTTTAAAATTTCACTGCATGCTTAGGCGCGTTCAAACAATACGTACAACGTAAAAACTAAAAAAGAGAAACAAATGAAATATATGCTCGTAGAGGTACACGAAATCTGTTTTCCTAAGAACGAAAAGCAAGTCCCAGATGAAAGGCATCGAACAATGTGGAATGAAGGAAGAACTCTGAAGATTAAGAATGAATAATGCCATTAATATTGTAACCCTTTTTGCTCCCATCTGAAGTCTCGATTAAATTTCGCTTGTCAAACTGAATGGCGAAACTACGGCTGTCAAAAAGACTACGAAAAACGTTCAAGAGATTAGGAGAGAAAGAAAAACGTGGAAGTCAAAACAGAACCAGAAGTGGCAGACAAAGAATTGTATTGAATAAAGGAGTTTTTATTAGTTTTGCGCATTAAGATTGTAGTTTTATTTGAATCGTAACAATATCTACAAGTCGACATTGCAAATAGATTTTAGAAAAACGAGTCAACGAACTTGATAGTTATATACGAGTATATACAAACAACAGGGAAAAAATATTTCAGCCAAGATACGCCAGATGTATTCCCCCATGTTTGCCCACTTGTGCAAATACATATTCACATCGCACATTCGGAATGTCACAATAAAAATAGTATTTTTTCGGGTGAAAACATCTCTCTAAGTGACTCGGTCAATTTGAATTTAATTAAAAATTTAACAGATTGTAAAACGCGAATGTGTCACTCTGCATCGCTTTCACAGTAACATTGATTAATGCTGAATTCGCACATAGAGAAGTTTTTGGCGAGAGGGAAATTTAAAATATTTTAAATTTCTTCGTTGTTAGCCAAATTTTGTGTACGCCTGCTGAAAATCACATAAATTTAATTTCTATGAGTGTGTGTAGTTGAAAAGTGAATAATTGTGCAATCATGTGCAGTTGTCAGCTTTGCAACACACTCTGCCAGGATACATGGACTTGGACAATATACCAACTTTGTGATTGATGATGTTGTATTATAGCAGAGTTGGCTATAAACCAAGTTTAACGAGCGTTGTTTGAATAATTTAGTATGCTGGAGAAATATACACACTTTTCAACTGACAAACGGATTTGTTGCCACTTCCTATTAGTATTTAACTCTTGCCAAGAGATATATGGCCCTGCTGTAAGGATTTCACTGCTTGCGCTAATTGTAATTCATAAAAGGGGTTAAGGTCGTTTAACTGGTCGCTAATTATGGTTGAGGATAAAGTCAGTAAGCGCCGGGCAGTAGACAATTAACTGCAACCATTAACCCAGCTTTTACTAGCAGCAGACGGAGGGCTTTGCTAATAAGCGTTCTTCGTTTTTTGGAGCTCCAATTTACAGCCTCTTTCGACAGATATCGTAAGGCCTCGATATTGAAGATGTTTTTTTATCTAAACAAAATAACGTTTATCTGCTTTTAAGCGGCAGCATATAGGTCTGGGCCGATCTATCTGCTAGATACCTGGGCGCCATTCTAGACTTCCAGCTTATTTGGAGGAACAAAATTGAAGATTGTGTAAAGAAGGCGTAATTGGGACTAGGGTTACCAGATTGTAAAACGTGAAAAAGGGGAATTTATACATTTCTAGGGGGGCCAAAAACTTCAACGAACATCCAAATGTTACAGAAAAACAAGAATAAAAGTTTCAAAATATTTTCAAATATTTTATTAAACTAGAGTTCGCCCAGTGGTAGAAATTCTACCATCATAGTAACCTGACCTATACTCCAAATATGGGAAAACAAATTACACACAGCGGGCCTTACTCATAAGCATTTTTAAACTTCACACTTAATATTTTATAGGTCACAATATACAATTTTATATGGAAAATTTCGCTACTGTGAGCTAGAAAAATTTAGCCTGGACACTAAAAACGCTTATTAGTATAGCGGAGCATTGCATTTCTACATGATCTTCTCAACAAAAAATCAGGCGAATATGTTGTGTTAAAGGCAGGGAAATCGCCTATTAGCTATAAGATAAGTTCCTAAAATGTATGTATTCAGTTGTTTGTGAAAGTGTGCATAACACTTCGTCAATCCAAAAATCGATAGTGAAGAAAATAGGCAAAGTGGAAGCAGTTACATATTATTTTAGAGGATAAAGTCATTTTTAAGACGAAAAAAGGATTCTGTCGCCTGAAGGTGTACGTACGGTAACCTACTTGGGACTGTTCGACAGCAAATCGATAGTGATGCGCATATTCATATTTGTCTTGAAAGCTATAAAGAACCATCTTTCAATTCTTTCAAAAATCAGCGATGCAACCTTTATGGGGATAGTAGGGTTTTTAAAAAAATACACCCATTACAACAATAGACATAAGTCTGAACTTCACTGCCTTGACATACACCTATTGCTGCAGTGCAATGACCAATGTAGCTATCGATTTTAGAGAGTTTACACTATGGACGCCTAAGTTTTTAGGGCATCTTTTCATTGAACCACAATGGCTGCAGCAGCCAGCAATAACCTTATCTACATCTTTGCAGTATATGCAAAAAATCGTTACACTCAGGAGGAACCGTAACAAAATAACAGGAAAGTAATCCAGCTTAAGCCAGTGGGCGATTACTTGGGAATGGCCTAAGGTCCATGTCCACGTTTGACACTATACCTGGGAAAATTGTCGTTTCAGGCTTATGAGGGTTTAAACCTGATACCAGCTTAAGCTATAATTCTCGAAATGGTATCAAGAGTAAGCCCGTTTTCTTTCTATTCTAGCAGACCGCAGCTCCGCCAGTAATAAAAAAATTAACGGTGTGGACTGTAGGCAAATCTTAGTTCAGACTGTATTTTTTTCACCTGAAATGCATGCAGCAGGAGAAGAAGGAGGTTTTTATCAATTTTACTAAATATAACACATTTACGTTCGTCTGTCTGTCTGTTCGTCGGCTTCTAAGGTCTATATGCTGGTAGGCGGATTTGTTTTACACCTCGTTTTTAGAATTGCGAGCTTAAAGTTCGGAGGCATTTTTTTCTCTTGCACGCCTTTTTTAAAATTTGGATTTAAACAAATAATAAATAAATACCTAACTCGAACCAATTTTGTACATTGATTTTCTAAGCATAAAAACGGTTACAAAAAATTTCATCCAAAATGCATGAGCAATTTATACCCTCAAAAGGTATCTTTCGTTTACCAAAAGAATTTATCAATAACAGAAGGCACTTTAAGCAACTGCTCGTTGTGGTGTTCGAGATACACCACATTTTCGATTTTGAACCATAGCGTTCTGCAAAATACGTTGTATACTTACTCAGTTTTTAGCTCAACAGTTGAAGAAGAGTACTTTTGGAAACATAGATTGGAATATAAGTGTCAAAAAAATCGAGACCTCCCACTTTATAAGCGACCACAATATGTACCTTCTTTCATTTTTCAAGAAATCAAATTCAATAAATAAAGTACGTTCAATACAAGCATACAAGTTTATGTGCATAATAATGATTCTGTATTAAATATTATCTTTTAGAATTAGAAAAAAAAAAACAAAATTCGACTCTAAAGTCTAGCATTTCGTACAAATGAACAAAAATCAACAAAAGTCAACTACTAGAAGACGAAAAGCTTCTAGTTGTCAACTGAATAAAAACGGGTAGGATTTGACAGAAAAAAAAAAGGCAGGAACAATTTTGAAAAATTAAAAACGTTTCTGATTTGTGTTGCTTTTAGTTGTTAATACATGAACGCGCCCCACTTTAGACATTCAGAAAAATTCATTTGCATGTGCACATAAAGATTGGCAAGCACTAAGTTGCCAAAGTAATTATTACTTCACTTTAATAATAACAAACTTGGACCTCACCTTCATGGGAACTTTAAAAAATTGGATTTGACAGATGCTAGTTTAGATTGGATTCAGTGGCGTAGCGTGGGTTGGGGCCGCCCGGGGCAGACCCAATTTATGGCGCCCCTAGTAATTTTTTCATACACTAAAGAAAAAAACCTTTTTCGACAAAGGCTTACCTACCAGTCTTACCTACACATACAGTCCGTAAAATATGAATAGCCTCACACATAATTTATTTTTAAATTAACTGATTTTTGTACCTTTTTGATCTGTACATATTATGTAATTGTATATTGGGTTGAAAGGTAGGACTGAGTTCGTTAGATTAAGAAAAGTTTCAAATATGTAGTTTCGAAAAGCTAACGGAATTTTCTGAGGTTATTTTGTTTTGATTCACTAAAACGCATTTTTTTTCTTTGTAACATTAGAATAGAATCACCTTGTTTTTTTTAGTTAAAATGAAAACGATGCATTTTTATTTATTTACTATAGCTTACACAATTATTTTAGTACTTCGTACAACCTCCCTTATTTTGAATTACTTCAAAAATGCGGTCTTTTAAGAATCATACAATGATTTTGAAATATCAAGGGAAATACTGGCCCAGGCCACTTTGATACCTTCAAACAGGTCCTCTTTGTTGGTATACTGCTTCCCACCTTCATTTATGCATACGATGTTCAAATCTGGGGAGTAGGGCGGCCAGGAAAGTTGTTCTTTATTTTGGTCTTGTAACCAAGTCTAAGGCCCGTTTGCTGATACTACTCATAGCGATTTAAGTTCCACTTAAAATCTTATGTGCCAGTTTATGACAAAGAAAAGGTAGCCCATAAAGTATTTAAGTCGAACCTAAATCGCCATGATTAGTATCAGAAAATGGGCCTTAATTATTCCAGCTGTGTAAATTGGCGCATTGTCCTGCTGGAAAATGATCGACAGTGGTCCGAAAATATCCTGGAACTGAGGTAGAGCCATTTCCAGTATGGTTTCGTAGTAAGGTGCTGTTATTCTGCAGTTCACAAAAACCAAATCGATCGTTCCATAATTTGATATGACGCCCCATACCATAACCCCGCCCTCACGGCTGTGGTGACGGTCCAAAAACAATTTTTCTTTTCTTAAATCATGGTAGTAATAGTTGTAACCGTCGAGGTTCAACTTCTTTTCATCAGAAAATATTACTTTCCGCCAATCGTTTGAGTGACTGCTGCCATCAGTGTTCCAACCCAAGATCGTACTTGCAAGACTAAGCCGCTGTTGTTTTCGAGCTTTGTTTTTTTTTTAGTTTCAGACGCTTCAGGTGTCCGGCACTCTTAATTACTCTACTTATGGTCATTCGACAAACTTGTAGCCCAGCTTCGGGTCTAATCTTACTTAGAGAATGGGTTGAATTGGAAGCTAGCCTTATAATTTGCCGTTTTTCTCGGCTTAAAAGTACAGTAGAAGTACGGGCTTTGCATTTTTTTTCCGTAAAATAATGGATTTCTTAAATAACTGTTGATTACTTTTGAACTTCGATCAAGTGTTTTTAGCTATAGCGCGATTAGAGAGATTTTACTCATGGTAAGTCTTTTTTTTAGCAATTTCCGTTGCATTTAAAGATTTTTTTCTTCCCATTTAAACTAGCTGCATACTAGGGAGCAGCGTTCATTTGAATTTTTTGCTATGCAACACGAGGAATGTCTGATTACTTACTGTGAAGCAGTTTTAATGCTGGTAAACTTTGTAAATAAATTCGTTGGGCAAAAAAATAGTCCGTCTTATAAGTTTTATATATTTAAAAGTTGTGGCCCGGGGCATGTGCCCCCCTTGCCACCCCCTCGCTGCGCCACTGATTTGACTCACTCCGCGGTGACTCCAAACTAACTATTTCCCAACTTAAAGTCAAATTTACTGCTTAATTTTTTACAATTTAGATTAAGAGTTGGTTTTTTGCCAAAAGTCGTATCTAAACTGATTTTTTATTGCTAGGGGCATGAGTGTAATTTTTGATTAAAAAAAAATATTCTGTGAGGTTAACTCTTTCGGATCGATCGTATTTTGTATTATTTCAAAGTCCATTGTAGCTTTGAATCTTCGATTGTAACACAGCAGAGTACCACGCTTTCACACATTCCTACGCCTTCGATGTCCCACTCGACGTTGAATTGACTGTTTTATCCTTAGCCCCATGGCAAGAGTATCTCCCCGACGTCAAAAGGCTTCCCAAGTCTGTATACGTTTGAATAGTGCAAGTAAAAATTGCTTACTACATTTATTCACAATTCACGTAATTCAAACAACGCGTAACAGTGATATATCACAAGGACAATTCGCCTACCATCGTTGGTCCTCGAACAAGATAGATAAAATTTCCTAATTCATGCTACCGTCGAGAACAAATTCGTTGCCTTTAACCGAAGGTCGTTGTGCATTGATATAAATGGAGATAAATTTGAGGCAGACACCTCCAGGGACATTGCGCCCTCACCTTTCTGCATGAAGCGTGAAAATATATTCTTCTCTCCGAGGTCGGTTTGGTGGGTAAGTGGTAAAGTTTTCAATTATCTTCTGCAAACTAGAAACAAAAAAAAAAGGTCAACTAGCACAGCAAACCCTTTTAGCAGTCGTCGAGTAATTTAATTATTGCCAACTTTTCAAATTTGTAAGTACTCACTATTTAAACAGGCTGACAGAATAGACCTAAAAGTTGATGTTTGATTTTGTTCATTTCGACTTGAAGAAGGTAACGCCGGATTAATTATGTTGCTATTTGTTTTCTTTTTCGGCACTGAAAACTGTCTTAGGATTGTTGGCAATGGAAAAGCCTTTCGAAAAAATTGTTTATCACTTCTAGAGCTTTAAGTAGGCTCTGCCACCGCACACGCAGTTGTCAGTCCCAACAAATTATGGCAAACAAAGTATTCACACCACAACTGTCATCTTCAAATGAGGACCATTTCTATTTTTGGTCCATTAAAGGAACGAAAACCACTTTATTTCAAATGCAAAGCTCTAAGTGACATAAAAATAAACATTCACACCTAATGAATGCCAAAACATCCCCTTTCGAAGTTTTCATTGTAAAAACAAAACCTGGCGCCACGTGAAAATGAAACAAAAAACCACCAAATGGACAAAAAAAAAAAAAAACTAAATTCACGTTCCGAGTGAATTAATGGGCGCATAGGATAATTTATTCATTTCGCCGGCATTCTTGGGACTCGTCCGATATCCGCGGCGCAGCTTCCAACAAGTACCTACTGTTGCTTTGGCGGAGCTACTGCTGCTGATGCTGATGGTTCCTCGTATTCGTATCAAAGTCGTCACGGTGTGGCATTCTCTGAACACGCCAAACGACACAATGGCAGACACGGACCACGGACATAAAATGCAATAGTATATGTTTGACAGATTTGTTCCTCGAGGATTTTCATTTTAATTTTGAAGCAAGAAAGTTTCGTGTCTCGCGAATTTGTCAGCTTTTAAAATTATTTTTTTATGATTTTCTTAATATTTGTGTGGACTCTCTACTCCGCGACCGATATGTAGCCAGTCAATAGTTCGTTACTTTTGGTATTTTCCTTTGCGGTTTCCTGTCTGTGTAAGATATTTATGCTAAGGATATTTAGAGTTCCATAACTGTTTCATGTTAATTAACAACCTCGATGGAATTTATCGCTTCGTGAGTCGTTATTCACAAGAAACTAGCTGCCCCATAATAACAGAGATATAAGTCTGCTTAATATCGCATAAGATATCCTACCTGGTATTTGCGTAAAAGGCTTAAACCCCTCGGAAGCACCCTGACTTGCACTTGAGAGCGCGGTTTATGGTCAAGAAAGTCCACCGACGATCAAAGTTCCACACTCATACAGATCATGGAAAACCTCAGAAAGTCCAAATTGATACAACTTTGAGGGAGCAAGAGAGTCTTCATTCTGCTCTGCTTTTTGGCAACAACATTTCCGCAAAAATTTAGCAAAAATAGCTCTTGCGAATCGCAGTTTCTTCGGGTTCAGATGTCAATTGAGTAGCAGAGCCCTATCTCGAACAACTAAGGGAATTCCGTACAAGAGCCTGGTTATACTAGCCCTGAAGCTTGAACTTTGTCTGAAGCAGATGAAGACATCCTCGGGCGCTTTGAGGGAAAGATTATACGTAAAATGTTCGGTCATTTTTGCGTTTTTTTTTTGCATTTTTAGCGAAGATTCAACGCCGAACCTTACGAGCTGTACCGAAATATTCGACTTGGCGGATCAGTCGTCTAAGATCGCTGGAATAATTATGTAGATTCAATGAACACAAATGTTTCGACTTCTAGAGTCACCGATTCTAACTCTAATGCAGTAGAGAAAGACATCGCCTTGGTAAAGGTAGAAGGACCCCTTAACCGACTTGGAGGGCGCAACTGGATGTAGTTAGCTAAGGACCGGGTTAATATGAGAGTCTTCTTGGTTTAGGCATCGGGTCACCTCGAACTCTAGAGCTGCTCAAGTTGGCTTTCTGCACGAAAACCATTAAAAAAAGCAAACCTAATTTTTAATGGGAGTGCAGTTCTTAGTAGGTACTAAGTTTTCAAAGAAGGGAAGCTGCAAGAGACTTTTGCACTTCAAAGCAGGATACGATGGCGTAGCCGTGATATTTTTCAAAAGCAATTTAATATGAAAGTCGACTACAATGCGACGTGTCACCTGAATGGTCTACCTCTACATCATTGAACCACAAAATCACAAGAGTGTAATCAAAGTCCTTGAGCCCTAAAACATGGACATTCGTTTCGGTAGAAAGGGCATGTGTTAAGACAAACTATAAAAACGCCCTCATTACTGTACCAGCTAAATACCCAGCTTTGGTCGGACTTCTCATACAAATGATAAAACTGTGAGGGGTTTTAAGTTGCGGTTCCGGGTTGGCGTAGTAACAACAGGTAAGAATTTGATGAAACTCTTTTAAAATGTTTTAAATGACTCTCAGAAGACTATATCGTTCATTTACAGAACGAAAAATTACTAAATTAAATAATATGATGTTTCCATACAACATTTTTATAGGATCTTTCGTTAAGGTTATTTTTAAATGTATACGTTTCGCAAATAATTGTTTAATAAGTTTTTCATATATTTATTTTCACAGTTATAGTTTCGATAAGTTTTCCCCATTGCTGCGAAGAGATTTTCACATAATTTTCAATTAGTTTTCATATTGTTTCAAAATGCCTTCATATTGATATTAATGAGACGTCTTGTTAAGAATATGGGGCTTTCATATAGAAAAATTCACCAATTCCCTTTCGTCTTAACACGACATTCTTCTCGGATGAAAACCGTAGAGAAATCTTATAACTTTACTTCTATTTTAAGCGGTTGTTTAAGCTCTGTGTTGCACGCCTAATTTTTGGGCGTTTTTGACCGAAATGTAATTTTTTTTCTGACCCTACAGCCTATAGCTTGGCAGTAGTCAAATAATTACGTACACTTTACACTTTAAAATTTGAAATCTATAATGAGATTTCCGCTTCCTTATAAAAAGCTAGGGTACAAGCAAAAATCACACTTTGTTGTTCTGGATCATGTAAAAGTTATTTGAATTGATTGATTGCATTTTTATTACTTACAAGTAGGTACAATCCAGAAATTAAAGAAAAAAAAGTTAATGCATTAAGTATAGAATATAAGAAATATTAGCGACACTCTGTATTTTTACCAGACTGTACACAGAGAGGGTCAGGTATGTGTTTCGCGCGTATCCTATGTCCGTTCCTACGGTACGCCCTGTAGCCCAAACGGGTTGACCGATTTTGAAGAGCGGGGTGTCATTAGCTTGTAATTCTTCCCCGGAGTGTCATAGGCTAAACAAATATATATGAAAAGATGAATTAAAAGAAAAACAGAAAAAAATGTTCACATAAATGTCTGTGAGAAATGTCAAGATATGGAATACCTACACTGAACTGTGAAATAAATTACTTTCTGATGAATTCACAATAGCGGTCTTGTGGAGTGTCTGCATTTATTAGTCATGAATTCAATTATTTTAGTTGAAATATTATTATATTTATTACATAAGCATATCGAACACTCTATTTGCGACCGACATGAAATAGAAGTGCTTTAAAGATTTTAGTAAAGTGCTCCTAAAACGCTGACAAATAAATATAATGCACACCATTCACAAAAGAAATGGTTTAATACTTTTTTCTTAAATCTACATAGATTTTACACATTTCATACAATTTTGAATTGTTTTATCGAAACTTAACTTTGTACACATTTTTAATCATTTGATAAAATTTTAGTTTGCGCCGTACTTACTAATAAGAAATTTTAGAATCAACTTTAGATTTTACGGAAGCTCACAATTGCGGAAATTTGTATGGAAAATTTAGCCACTGTGAACTACTAAAATTTAGAGTTGAAATTAAAAATGTTTATTGTTTATTTTTATCTTTATACAAGAAAGTACTTTAAATAGACTTGCAGGCTTGATTTTGAAGAGTGAGGCGTCATAAGATTCGCATTCTTCCCCGGAAAGTCAACGCAAATATGACGTCAGTGTGACCTCCGAAATGTGTAAGTCTTTGTTAGAAATATTTACAGCTCAATTAGTGGATTTTAAAATAAAAAATATTTAGCACTAGGGTGGTACGAAAAATACTTATTTACATTTCTCAACACAAATAGTAGTTTGCACTCATTCTCACAGATGGCGCTGGGCGGCACATCATGTTATTAAACATTTCAATTAAAAGATTATAATTGACGTTTACTATGATCCTAACTGTGTATAATAGAATAAGTTATTATTATTAATAGTCACAAATGATATGCAACTGAGTGGTAGTCACAAATATATTAATTTGTATTGAAATTCGAAATAGCCTAAATCGTGCAATGAGGCTGAGTGAAAACGTGGCTTTAATAAATGATATTTTTTCACTGTGAATGTAATACTCTGTCGGGGAGTCATCGCATCTCATCCCCAGCACCCAGCGGCATCTACATCTCAACTCTGCCACCGGACACTTACCTCCTCACTACCCTTATCGTTCGAAATGTATAAATTAAGTTTACTAGCACTTTTCCCTTAAAAAAATAAACAAAATTTTAACGCCTAAAAAGTCTAATCGCTACTAACGAACTCACAACTTACTCTCCGAAGTCCGACTACATATCAAACTAAAAAGCTATAAAACAAAAAGTTAACTTAAAAACCAAAAAAAAACCCACTGACCCGAAAAAAGGTTTAAAAAGATTAAAACAAGACACTTTCAAGTATAAGCAATTGGCAGTCGGAGGCTGCGCATATTTTTGCCAATTTTGTTTTCTATTTCGAAAACTTAGAACTTAGAAGATGTTGAAACAATTTTTTTTTTAAATTGTCAATTAAAAAAAAAAACACTTTCGCCATAAATGGCGTCATATGCAGGAAGTCATTTTTGAACCTAAAAAAATTATGCCATGTATGGCGTTTCATGCAACTAAAACAAATAGTGTTTTAAAAAAAAAAACTTTATTTATAGACACTAAAATACAGAAATAAATATGAAAAATCATGAAAATTATTAATTAGAAAATATAGGTATGTAGTTACACGTGGAGTTAATTATTTACATGTGGAAGGAAGTAAAGCAATTTCGGTCTTTGTTCAAGCATAGGTGTACTTTGCATTTAGTGCAGAATATAAAAGACCTGTACTGACAATCATTTTTTCATTGTTGTCTTGATTGTTGCAATTCCGGAAAATGCCCGACTGAATCCAAATGAACAGCATTAAGTGGGAAATCATGACGCCGAGCTATGGACTGTTTTACTTTTTTCGCCAGCGAAGATGACGACGTCGGGGTCGAAGAACACGAATTTGAGATTCTCTTCTGGGATGTTGGTGTACCCGAGCTTGAAACAGGTCGACCCCTCTTCTTACTTACACTTTTACCAACCTTATTCAAGTGTTCTGCTACTGCCAGCTTAAAATCAAAAAGAGGCATGTAAATGTCGTTCTTCCGACGCCACAATATCCAAGCATTGACCACACACATGTCCAAGAAGTGAAAAAAGATCTTCATGTACCACTTTTTTGATCTTATATCAATTCGACACAAACCGAGCATGGAATCCAAGAGATCGACGCCTCCCATATATTTATTGTACACGTCAATTACCTTGGGACAGTCTAGCTCTATATATTTTTTTTTTCTTTCCTGGAATGCCTTCTTTTTTTCGTGGTAACATTGCTTCCCACGAACGTTGATAACATATTGACCAATTTGTTGTCGAACCAGGACACAAAGGATACGTCGACACCATCTATCTTAGCCATTTTCTCGATAATGTTTCCGCGTCCCTTCTTTTTCCTTTCCCTTTCGGATGGGACATCTATGTTTGGAACTCTGTTTAGCCTTACAGTTCCCAGTGGTAGAAGACCCGTTTTCGTAAGATATACTTGGAGCCTTGGGCTATAGAACCAGTTATCAAAAAAGATTTTGTGATTTTTTTCCCTTGGGACTGTAAACACTAGCCGTGACACAACATTCCCGCTTACACCAAGATCTTCAGCACCATTTGGAATAACATTACTTTGCTCTCCCGCAAATAGATCAAAGTCGTAACTAAATCCTGATACTCCGCTAAGAACAAGATTTTTGTAGCCTCATTTATGCGGCTTTTTTGGATTATATTGCTTTAGGTGATGACGGCACTTAGTTGGAATAGTTTGCTCGTCCACAGCTAGGTATTGCTCTTTCGGTATTAATAGTAGCCGCTCTCTTATTTTGTTAAGAAGTGGCCTGACTTTGAATAGCTTATCGTGTCCAGCTAGACCAGGCATAACAAACGTATCATTGTCGGCGAAGTGAAGAAAACGTTTTATTTCTTCCCACCGGCCACACGTCATTGTGTCGTATACAAAAGCCTGCCCAAGTTGAGAATTCCAATAACGTCTTGTGGACGGCAATTTGACAAGCGACATGAATAGCCATATACTAACAAATTGTTCTATTTCAGTTCGTGTAATATTGACTGGCTTATTTATATTTGTCTGCAATGCTTTCCTATTAGATTCTTCAGTGATAATGTCCAAAAGCTCATCAGTAAATAGGTATAAAAAGAACTCAGCGGGAGTTTCAAAAGCAGTCATTTCCTCTGGCAGGTCCCTAGTTCCTAAAAAGGGATAATCGCTTTCTTTATAAGGACCTCGTTTTTTGCTCTCCCAGATTATTTTGCTCTCCTTTTTCACAGTGAATGCTTGAAGAGACATATATGGACATTGCAAATAATGCATTGTACCATGAAATGCACATGAATATTTTAAAAAAAAAAAGTTATATTTCCGTATTATACCCGTTAACAACACAAAATAAATATTTTAACTCCACTTTATTCTTGCCACTTATTGACGATGCATGAACATGATTGCGATTATTTTGTCGCTTGTTTAAAAAAAAAAAAAAAAAAAATTCACACGACACATACACAAACAATAACAAGGTCACTCAATAACGGTTTACTTCCCGTCACTATTCTGTAGTACTTCCAATCGACGACGGAAAATTAAAGTGCATATATGGCTCCATATGCAGTAGAGGGTTAAGTAACTATTAAGAATTAATATTATTATTTAAGGGGAGTGGGCCAAGGACCCAAAAGATGTACGCAATGTGAAAGTAAAATTAGTCAACCACGACAATATTTTTCTAATGAAACAATCAAACTTTGTGGCGTTGGAACTTCCTGTTGAATGTAGACTGAATTTAATTTGATTCTAAAACCATTTTCTATTACCACACTTCTGACGTTTACGACTCTAAAGTAAAAATCCTTAAAACTATTACGTACTCACAGAAGTAGACAACTTTACTTCATCTAAATGTATCCCCTCTCGGATATGCAAATGATTTCACTACTTCATTCACAGATCTACCTACAGCTACCCAAATGTGTTAATCTAATTTTATTGCTAGAGCTCAACTCGAAAACAAATGCTTGACACCACAGTCGACGGTCAATTTGTAAAATCAACTTTACAGGCTCATCACATAAAGCCCATTTTGCACCTTTTGCAACCTTCACTAATCATAGGATTACATTGGCTCCCAAAAAGGAATTTTATTGGCAACTCATTTCGAATCAAATTGCCCATGCAACATTAATATTGCCTCCTTTAGAGGGATATTGTCGGGGATTTGGGTTTCACAAGCAATTTGATCAGTCAATGAAATCGAAGTAAAACAAAAAATTGTTACTCTTGCCAAACGATTCCAGAATACCGTCTGAGCTGAAAGAATAACACTCTAAGCCCCACACCGCCGTCCACCTTTGACTCGGCTGTCTTAGATTCATGTGAATTACCTTTCATTTGGATAGTCTTCATCTTGATTAGGGCCAAGTGGAATTCCCCCAAATTGAGAAAGAATTTCGGTATTAGTTGAAATATTCCAAAATAGACATGTACATTGTACAGCCAACCCCTGATTTCACCTTGAAATCTCTGTTTGCACACGCAGAGATGCCCTCGTTTGATTGTCTACAATTAAGCTGGATAGGGCCGGATTTCTTGGGTATTTGACTTTTACTTTTAAAATAGTTTTGCGCAAAGACTTGCATACATGGATATACGACAGTGAAGTGTGCGAGGGAAGAGGAACCTTAAGTCCATACGAGGGCAAACAAAATTCAGTAACGTGTTGGATTTTCATGAACATTTCCCACATTCAGGACTGATGATGCTGGATTTTGCTGTGCTTATGTTATTCCAATGTGGTTGATGGGTGGGGTGTACAGTGTGCACCCCTTGGGTTGATTAGGGCAATGAAGATATCATATCAGTGGGTTCTTTGAGGAGTAAGACGAATTGACCGAACCGACTCGGGGAGAGTGGAAGGAAATTTACAAAGTTCTTAATTACATAAAGATGTAGTGGAAACTTTCTTGATTTTGTTATTCGACCTTCCCATGGACGTTGTTTGCTTCGTAGAGTTGCTCTGTATTATATTCAAGACGTTCAACTAACTCCAGTTGATCGACGTTTTTAAGTTGACTTTGTAGTTGAATGTCAAAGATAGGGACTCAAAGAAGGATTGTGATAGTTAAGTTAACCCTAAGAGTTTTGGTGTTACGTACCAAAACGGAAGCGTGATGGGATGCTAAAACTTTGGAGCAATGGGAACTTGTTTTTCACCTAAGCTGAAAATTGAAATAACACCTTTTTCAGGCTATGAGTCGGTTTAAGAGAACTTGAGCGGCTTTGTTGCCGAATGTTTCGTATCGGTGGCGCGGTGGACGCGACCCAATTTAACACTATTAAGACTGACTGTATACTTCGAAATAGGGTTTTTGAGATATCATGAGTTCTTAAAATTAACATTTTCGGTTGTTCGAATTGAATTTTTGGAAATATCAATTTTACTCTAAGTTCATTTTGATCGAAAATCGTTGTTGCCGTTTTCCGGTAAATTAAAGACAACCAAATTTTTACAAAGGGTGTTTTTTCAAAAATCCATTACACGATACTATAGACAAAAACTGAGTTTTCATAAGCTAGAAATGAATATATTACCTTAGAAATGAATTTGTCCAACAATCGTATGGACCGTTTTCGAGACAGGTCAAAATTCAAAATCAGCGTTATTCGATTTTTTAGTCAAAAACTGGGTACGCAGTAATGGTAACCGGAACAAATCAAACTGTTGTGAAAATTGTATATGGGAAGGACCTACGTACCATTACCTTGTACAAAACGACCCCGAACTGTGGACCCCCAAACACCAAATCCGAAGTTCGAACCAAATCTAGGCAGCCGTTTAGGCTGTACGCCTCGGCCGCATACGGACAGACAGACAGAATTTTGCGACCCACTTTTTTGAGTTCCCCTATCCGAATAAAAATGTGAATACCTTAATTTTCCCTTACTAAGTAGGTAATCGAGAAAGATAAGAATGTGCATTATTTTCTTTAGATTTTTTTTGAATTTGATCACTGAAAAAACGTAAAATTCGATTTCTTTTAAGACCTCCCTTCGGGTTAAATTTGCCTACCCTTTAGTGTAAATATTTACCCGGATTAAATCAACTGAATAATATCTCAGTTAGAGGGCTAGAGCAAGGGCTCATCGTAGCATTTTTATGTATCAAACAGCATGGCCAGATATATGGAGAATTACCAACAATTACGGAGAGTAAAATATTCACCACAATTCGGCCATCCATTCGTTCAAGACGACCGCATATCTAAATTACGATTCAACAACGCGCCTGGACCTGACGACATTTCCACAAATCATATCAAACCGTAGAAGGGGGACACCACACGTTACATTGCATAAGCCGACTACATCTACATCTAATCTGTGAGACATGACGAAATGAAAGCCTGGCAATAATGGCATCTCAGCAGTGTGTACTCATATTTTATTCCACCTCATATATACGTCACATAATTTCCAAGCGCAAAACAAAAATGTCCCACAACTTCCTGCAGAAATATCTCTGCGATGGCATTATGCGAGCCATGCCATTGGCCTTTGTCGACCCAGTAAATCCGGATAGCCTTCAAATATAAACAAGATTTGGGTCATCGTCCTTCCGCTAATACCTTCATAAATTCCGCTCATAAATTCGTTTCCAACATTTATCAATTGAACCGCCGCACATTTTCATTACACACAATGTCTAATCGTAGCTCCCCCAGCATATTTATTGTTCCTTTCACCCGCACAGCGCCCCGATACAACTTGTCTGATTTTTACGACCATAAACTGGACGAAATTGCGTGCACCAAATAATTTTAGCCCGCCCAAAGGGGATCATGTTCCCGTTCCTCTTAATGCACTGCACTCATTCGGATTGAATTCCGCCTGTTGAATAATACATGCAGATTGCAGATTGCAGGTTGCAGAGGCAGGCGAGTGAAAAAATCCAATTAATTATGCGACCACAAATCGATTTATGAGATGATGGCGATTGTTAATTATGTTCCGCGTTCGCCAAAAAGCAATTGCGGCAACAATTTATTCCGCCCATTCCCTTGCCGGAGATAATCAGAACAAATTGGTGGGTTCTACGTTTTACGTCTGTTGCTGATCAACAAAAAAAAAAAAAAAAAAAAAAAAAAAGAAGAACTTAAATATTTTACGACTTTAAAATTAGATCGGTACATAATTTTGTGTGTTTGAAAGCAAGCGGAACTATATTTACTTTGCCGCACATCTGTACCGATACTAAAGAGCGATTTTTATTCGACACGCAGGACTAAATATTTACGCAGATAAATGGAAGCTCTAATGAGACAAACAAGCGGCGAATCCCTCCCAAAATTAATTACAGCAATTAGAGCCTTGACAGCTGAACTCGTCTTTGATATGCATAGAACCGCAAGGATGCCAGAAAAAATACAATTCCTTTGGCGTTTGCTAAAAATATCACCAAGCCATGGAATTTAAGAAAAAAATTAATAAAAATAACTGTCCTAGACAATGTGCGCGCGATAACCTCCTAAACCATCTCGAAAGTACCTATATTAAGTTGAACATTTCGTGGGAATCTTTGAAGCTGTCTGGCAGGTTTTTGCTTATTGCTCTGGTTCTCTGGCCGCGTTTCATCATGCTAATCATATTTTCGGTTAAATTGGTAGACAGAAGCCCATCAGTGAAGGGAAACGTTGCTCACTTAATGAGTATTCAATTTCAGAGGAAGGTGCCAGACAAAGGGATTTCATTAACTGAAACTCACTGTACCCTGGTGTTCCTTCGTCATCAACTCATCACGGTGCATGGGGCGTAATTTTGACAAATTGTGTGAATAAAATTTGACGGCTCCATAGAGAAACTAATCGCATCGAGCATCGAGGGGATGTGACGGGGAGAGTTGTCGAAGTGTAGTTTACAGGGGGATGGGTTGGGGTTCTTTGTTTTCGTTATAGAGATTTGCAACCCAATTTGGCTTCACTACCGGTTTTGGTAGTGGGAGTTCTAGCGTTGAGGAGAATAAGTAAAACGTTAAAGGTAAGTCCGTATTCAATTTCATTCGAAAAGTGCTGTGGACAGAGAGAGAGAGTCCAGCTGGACTGATGTGCTTAAGCTTAGCCAACTGAAGTGTGCTATTTAGTTTGGCGATATTAATATCCTCACTCGCCCCAAAAATAAAACAAATACAAAATAAATAGTTGGCGCAACAGGCCTTTAAAAGACTTTATTAGCTTCTAACAAAAATGTCCTTCTGCGTCCTTTCTTTTGAATCCGAACGGCTGAATTGAGAAGCCTTGCCAGACGTCCGTAAAATGTGGCACGGCGGACGAAATCTTAAGATGCGATTTGTATTTTTTTGGAGATCGAACTCCATAGTCCAGCCACTGTCTGCCAAAAGTAAAATTCACATGGACCAGCCTACACTCCAGACTGGAAGAATAGAGCCCGCCTAGCCGGTGCTTATTTCAGAGGAATGCGTAGTGCTGTCTAGTGATGGGATTCAACAGTTTTATTTGCGAACAAAATTGATTTCCACTCGACCAATAATGTGAACACTAAGTATACAAATGTTTTTATAGTTTGTTTCTTCATTCTGAAAATAATTTTGTATAACACTTTTCCGACAACACAAAGTTATTCGTTACGCCCACATTCGACATCCTTTGACAAAAAAAAAAGCTGTAATTAAGCTGCATATTCAATATGGTTGAAAAAAAGAAGATGTGGGTAATATTTGCTAAAAATAAGTTTTGAATTTATTGCATTTTTAATAGAGTCTTAAAAAATTATATGAACACAGATCAACTTTTGGGTAGTGATTTAATAACAATTGTTTTGTTATCCTTAATATGTATTTTGATCAAACTCGTCAAAGCGATTTTTGAAAAATTACGCAGACAAAACAGTGACAAATATTGAAATGTCTATACAAGGTGGCGCAACAGTAATCCTCCTATCAGAAAATGCTATAAATTTGCGATTGGCCCCTAATGTCAGTTCTGTTTTGACATTTGTGTAGTAAACACATGCGAAATACACGTTAATAAGCAATGTTACGCTACACTGCTCCAGAACGCGGAATATTGGTGACTATTTATTTGAGCAATAATCGGTCGGTTTTTCATCAAAAATAATCATGAGTGATGAGGCCCATTTCCATCTTAGCGGGTACGTAAATAAGCAAAATTTACGCTTCTGGGGCACTGAAAATCCGCGTGTAACCCACGAAGAGCCATTACACCTGCTCAAAGTCACTGTATGGTGTGCTGTTTTCGCTGGAGGAGTCATCGGACCTTTTTTCTTCGAAGACGTCGCGGGCCAAACGGTTACTGTGAATGGTGAGCGCTACAGAGCAATGATCAACGAGTTCTTTTTGCCGCAACTTGATGAATTGGAATTGGAAAACATGTGGTTCCAACAGGACGGTGCAACGGCACACACTGCACGTGCCACAACCGATATGCTGAAGGATGCATTTCCCGGGCGCCTAGTCTCCCGTTTTGGCGATTTGCACTGGGCAGCAAGATCGCCTGATTTGACCGCTCCAGACTTCTTTTTGTGGGGCTTTTTGAAGTCGCGGGTTTATGTCAACAAGCCTCAAAGCCTCAGACTCTTGCAGCTCTTAAAGACAATATCTTTCAAGAATGTGAGGACCTATCGCCGGAAGTTTTGGCCAAAGTGATGGAAAATGCCATAAAAAAGGCTCAAATGACAATACACTGTGGCGGCGGCCATTTACATGACATCATATTCTCGACTTGATGTAAAAAAAATTAAAAGACCAAATAAAAATAATCCACAAGAAGAATCAAAGTTTTTTTTTTTTTTTTTTTAATTACAGCCAAAAAACTTCGGAAGGTTATTTTTGCGCCACCTTAGTTTGAAAAATACAATTGCTTAACTATTTAGCTGGAAACTGAGTATTAGGTGTGGTTTGGGATGTTAGCATTACTTAGCTATAAAAGTTATCTCAAATGGGGTTTTTTTTCATATGAGCAGCTTCTAAAATTAGCGTTTTCTGTGATTCGATTTGAAAATGAAGGACGCAACAATTTGGAAAGCATCAATTTTACTATAGGTATGAATTTTGGTCAAAATCGTTTGTGCCGTTTACAGGTAACTTAAAGAAAACCGATTTTTAAAAAAATGCGTTTTCTTCAAAGTCTATTGTAAGATTATATAGACAAAAACTGAGCTTGCTATTAAGTTAGAAATTACAATATTAAGAGCCGTTTCCGAACAAATCAAATTGGTGTACAAAATAAATTGGAAGTTTATATTAAATCAGTGGGCTAGTCACAAGGCGCAGTGGCTTAGTGGTTAGTGTGTTGGACTACTAAGCGAGGGGTCCCAGGTTCAAATCCCGCAAAAACCCAAATTCCAACGAGAGTATAACTGTCTTTAGAGCTTCTCAATTAGCCGTTTGTAATCGGCATAAAATTGTAGATCCCTTCCATTCGTTCCAAAAATTAAACTCACACAAAACGAATGTTTGTGAGAAGCTAGGCCTTGGGTCCCTACGGACCTGTTGCGCCAACTATTATTTTTATAATCACTAGAAAAGAAAGACCTGTCGCCAACACGAAGTTTGAAACTTTCCATTGAATTATATTTTAAAGGTGTTTGTTTTTTTTTTTTTAAATCGTAAAACTCCCTTTTTGAGGGGTCAGCTGCTTTTATAAAGTTTATAAGACCTTTTCATATATGGATATTCAGTTTTATGTGCTTGATTAGGAATAAAATATTTGCAGGCATATAGAAGATTTTCATTTTATCACATTACCCCGTTTTGGTGTGGTGGCCCCCCATTGGGGGCATAAGCTTTTTTGTGCGGAAAAAATAGTTCTTTGTTCGCAGTAATTTTAATAGTACTCTAAAGTACTTATGATGATGACCTGTTTGGAAATACTAATCTCAGGAATCGAAACGATGTTTTGTTTTGAACAGCAATAGCAGTTGCAAAAGTTAACTGAAAAAATCCAATTTTAAGACTTCTTTGACAGTCTAGAAGGGACTAATCGCAATAAATATCAGACTACTGTTCACAACTTGAGAGATTGACAGCTAAAACTACAATCCCCCGAATGCAGCTCTCAAACTAAGGTCATAGTTTTTGCTACATTTCTCTTGTCATACGCATCAAGAGCTCAAAATATCTTTCATTCCTATGCCTTCCGTAATTGAGTTGCTTAACTTTCTTTTGATGTCAACTGTCAACAACTCAACTGTCGGTATCCCCTTCACACGTCGTTATCACGTACAGAAAGACAGGAAACAACCCCATGGTTTATCTATTGACACATCTGACATTAGCTGTCCTAAATAAAGTAAGAAATAAATCGCTTCCATTTAGCTCTTAATTAACCTTTCTCTATACACAACAGCCAGTAGCACTGCAATCAGCATCCATTATAGGCCTCGTTTCATCTGTCATTCTAAAAACAAAAAAAAAAAAAAAAAAAAACCCAAAACACTTAAACTTTTTTATCGCCTTTCTCAGCTAAAGTCATTCACTTTTGTACCGACACACATGGCCGCTTTAAGCGGATTAAAAAAGTCGTA
Source organism: Cheilosia grossa (assembly GCA_963082955.1). Lineage (NCBI taxonomy): Eukaryota > Metazoa > Arthropoda > Insecta > Diptera > Syrphidae > Cheilosia > Cheilosia grossa. The sequence continues at coordinate 7,747,487 of OY720144.1, forward strand.
AAACAAATTATTATCTGCCTGCTCCTGCAATGACTTTCGCCCGCATCTTATAAGACACAAAGCGACCATCAGAATAATAAAAGGTCACCTGCGCCCACCTCATTCCCTACATTCATGCATTGCCGGATGAGTACATTCTTACAGCACGTATTATTACAGCGCTCCTCCTTACACCTTACTCGCAAGCACAATGAGAAAATTTTATCACGCCGACACATAACTGTTGTTATTGTTGAATCATTTCGGATTTAATAACAAAAGTAATAAATTCATCTGAAAATTTCACCTGACTTTGTGCTATAAAACGCCAATACGACCGACTTCTCGTGACCTAAGCAATAAGAGAAGTTAAACAGAACTCGCTGAAACAGGCACACGATGAATCCATCGTATTTTCTTAATCACATTCCATTAAATATATATTCGTCTGAAAAAGTTTATTTATTCGTCATCTCGTCATCGTTGCAATTCATCTTCCATTATCATCGTGGCAGGGCTGTATCCATCTTCAGAAATGCAATAAAGAAAAAAATAGTCGCTGTGATTTGGGCCGATGAAAATAGTGTTTATCCAAAGTGCTGAACTCCGAATGTGCTGTGCAAGAATGGTGACAGGTAAAGTTATTTCTGAGCAGGATTCATCGAAGTGTATCCTAATCCTTCTGTTTAAAGTGACTTTAAACTTGAGGCCAAGTTCTAGGTATGTTGCGAATGCCAATAAATTGCCTGCTTGACATTAAAATCGAGATCGATGATACTTTCGTGTTCCAAAACCGTCTAAATAGCGAAAATAGAGGCATTCGACTTCGTAGCATCGCTTAAAAGACCCTGTTCGAGAAAGTCCAGATCGATAGCCCCCATCTGTTTATCGTTTTCGAAGACACATAGGAAAACATGCGGAGATTTGAGTTGTACAGAGCCACGTCTTATTTAAACATCCCTGATGCCCGACTGTATTCAAGTTGTGAGGATGCAGAACACTTTGTCGAAACCAAACTTATAGAGACCTTTCAAGGATTTAGGCGAGGTCGTGTCAACTTTACTTCTTCTGCATGATAGTTGAGAAAATTGTGCGAAACTTACAAGTCACAAGTCTGTTAAATTTAATACACAAGATGATGACATTAACCATTGGAAGACGAACTTAGGCGAGGTTGTAAGGTTTAAAAAATATATCACCTAAGAAATCACGCTTTTCCTTTGGCTCATATAATAAGGCATTGTCATCATTGAAGTGAAATTCTTCGAGTGATTTTTGGACCTATATAGTGAAATAGGCGAATCAGTCTAAATATAGGCTTACATGGTTTTTTTTTTTTTTCTTTGTGACTGGAAGTGTGTTTGCACATGTGTAATCACCTTTCCTCAGGCTGCTCAGTCAATTTATTCAGATCTCATAGAGCGCGCTCTGATCATTTGAAACACAAATTTGAGCTCTGATGAATCTGAGCTAAAAAAGGAACACAAACTTTTTGTATAACAGTTCAGGTTCTGCTCTGAACTAGAAAAGAAAAACGCCTATTTTATGACGGAGAGTCTAGACCCATAGGTATACAAAGCAGTAGAAAAGGAGACAAGGTCGACTCTGGCCGAATTCAGTTCTGTAAACAATTCTGTAAACAATCAGCCAACACCCATACGTCGACGGATTCCCATATCGGCCGAGAAAATTGGCGCGGTCCGTGCAAGTAGACAGGATAACCCGAATTCTGAAAGTCGGCCTTTCACAGATTTCAACATGTCGAATTTTTCATCTGGACTTGGGCCTACAGCCGTACAAGATCCAACTAACCCAGGAGCTCAGAGTGTATGATAACTCCGTTTATTCGCTGACTGAAATTCAAAGCACGTGGAAGGGGACCGCAATTTTGGCCGAAGAACCATTTTCAGCTACGAGGTGCATTTTTGGATGAATGACTATGTTAACAAGCAAAATTTGTTTTACTATTCGGTGCTGATTTTGGACCGGCGCCCAAACTTGTTTCGTGCTTTTTTTCATAGATACATAGCCTTAAAGCCTACATAACCATTGCCATTGCTTAAATTCAGCCGGATCTATGCGGCAAAGTCAATAAAAATTGGACCACTCGGATCCGTGTCGCCGTGAGAAGGTGTAATTTTTAACAATTTTGTAATTTAATACAAGCCTTCAAGTCAGTCAGTCAAGTTCAGATCCAATTTTGTCATTGTAAGGTGAAGGTACGAACTAGCAACGTTTGGTTTCCAAAAAACTACCGAAATACTACCGAATCGTTTTGGTCGCAACCTTAAAAGTCTATTCGGTAAAAAAACTCGTTATCGTCAGAAATTGCCTCATGTGTACGTTTGCTTAAAATATTTATGAAAAATCGACAATGTAGATTGTTTGAGGGAAAATAAAAACATTTGGAGCAATTTTTCAGTAATTTAAGAACAATTCCCTCATAAAATCGAAGTAAATGATATTCAAAAGCGGAAAATATACAACCATGTTTGCCCTCACCTCATTTGGATAGTTTTATTAACCAACCAAATTATATTATTCGCCTTTTAAAAATATATAACAACTAGCCGATAGCATTCATCTAAAATTTGGTATTTGCATTCCAGAACTCTTTCACATTCCCCCACGGATGGCAGCGATTGGCAGCATTTATTTTACATTTTTTGTATGTTTTTGCATGTCTCGCGGATTCTTAATTCACAAAACACCGATAGGAAAACAAAATGGCGAATTTGAAAAAAATTGAGAGGGCCAGCGGCAAGAAGATTGCGAGTTGGGGGTCTCAGTATTGTCTCTGATATGAACGCCATTGAATTTCATACTAAAATTTAACATGTGGATTTTAAAACGTTTATTTCAATATTTTCAATAAATTTTAGCTCGAAGTTTTATTTATAAATACAAAATTGTTATGTCCTAGTTAAGGAATTACTCATATTTTAATATTTAAATACTGCCCTAAGAGCATGCAACGTAAAATGCAAGTCCCCACCCCGAAATTACTTCTTCAACGTCCACCTCTATGTCTATTGTTCAATTCCCGTCCTTAGAACCCTTAGCATATTATGCGACAGATACCTTCATTTGCATTCTCAAATGAATTTTTCTAGACATGACATTCGTTCGGCATCCTCTGGAATACATGCACTGGCCAAGCGTGGTCTCTGTTTCAACCGAGAGCATACAGAGTCATTTTGTTCGATTTTTTCTTTGGTTTCTATTTAGGAGCGCTCCTCTAATCTTTCCTCCCTATCGAGACCTGCTCGACTCTCTTATGTTGAGGAAACCCATCACCTACGGTTCGATCGTTTCGTTTTCACTAGATTTGTTTCGTTTTTCGAAAAGCGAAAAAAGTTTTCGTTTCGTTTTCTTATAGAACATAACCCTTCCATCACCTACGATTTGATCGTTTCGTTTTCACTAGATATCTTTCGTTTTCCGGAGAGCTACAAAAGTTTTCGTTTCGTTTTCTTATAGAACGTAACCCTTCCGTCACCTACGATTTTATCGTTTCGTTTTCTCTAGATTTCTTTCGTTTTCCGGAGAGCAACAAAAGTTTTCGTTTCGTTTTCTTATAGAACGTAACCCTTCCATCACCTAGATTTGATCGTTTCATTTTCACTAGATATCTTTCGTTTTCCGGAGAGCTACAAAAGTTTTCGTTTCGTTTTCTTATAGAACGTAACCATTCCATCACCTACGATTTGATCGTTTCGTTTTCACTAGATTTCTTTCATTTTTCGAAAAGTGAAAAAGTTTTCGTTTCGTTTTTTTACAGAACCGCACCTTTCTTTTACTACTTTTTTAATTTATCGAGTGGAAAACTCCTCAGGGCATTCATTCACCCACAAAACTCGATATATGACACTTTTGCACTGTTTGCATCTTAAGCTAGGTTCAATAATGGACGTTAAACATTCATAAAATAAATTCTGAGTGAAAACGCGTAAGTATAACTGGAATTCACTGCATAATTGTAAAATCTTTCGTATAGGAAACTTTCCTACTCTACATACGGTGGTGGAATGCAAATTTTCCCTGCAATACATCATTGCTATTAAAAGAAATTTGTATTTCTCTCCATCCCGCAAGATAACTCAAACATGCTTTTAATTTGAAAAACATACAAATAAATCAACGCCATGCGAACTCTTACACTTAAAATCAGCTCTCCATTTCCAATTGGCAGACAAATTGAAAATGAATACTTTTCTGACGCATAAATCACACTAAAAAAAAAAGAAAAAAAGAAAACACTCCGTTCATGTCACCCTCCCCACACCCAATTCATATTTTCGACAACCCTGACAAGCATTGAAATACCGCTTGCCGTCCTGTCTGGCAAATCCATAGGACCCTCCACTTCAAAACACCAAAATGAATTACGTATTTATTTATATCCGATTTTATTTCGCTCGAAAACATGTTCATTTTCATTCTTCGCTGACATTGACAGTTGCGGCAAAAGGAAAGACAGAAAAACCGCAGAACAAAATATTTATGTCAACATCTCCCTGTCCGTTGTGTGAACTTACCGCATTTATCTTTTACTGCTCCCTGTCACTCCTATCCATGTTTCACACCTTCAGTAATTATTAACTTTTGCTACTACCGGCCGGCGTCAGTTTGTAATCGATAGCACAAAATTTTGACACTTTTTGATTTGCTAAAACTACACACACTCACCGAGTATTTTAATTTAATCCACATGTAGACCGTTGAGTCACCCGCCGATGCAGTGCATGCAAATTTGATCAATTACACGGTGATTAATGTTGGAATAATATTGATATTAACACAAGAGATGCACGATGGCATCGATGCACAAAAGTACCTACAGTTGGGTTTATAAATAATTAAAAATTAAAATTTATGTGACGACCATTTCAAAGTGCACGCAATAAATCTGCGGCCACACACTCCGCGATGCACACATCAGAATGTGTAGCAAACGCACCTTAGGCACTCGTCATTCGTCGAGATACATCCGCAGTCACGAGCTTGGTTGTCGAAGAAAAAGAAGAACAAAATGCGAACGACAAAAAGTGCAAGTCCAATGCACTAGATCTACCGATCTGCCCGCAAACGACGTCCGCGATTCGAAAAGCAGAAAACTGCTTCTCACAGTGAACTTTTTTATTTAAATTTTAACAGTTGTGCACTTTGATTGTTTTCTAACTTAGGTGCAGAAACTAGAAAAACCAAAAAAAAAAACTCTAGTGAAACAATGAATTTTTTGCGCGTATTTATGGACGCATGGAATTTATACCGGGAATGCGTGTGCTGTTACTTCGCGTCGTGGTGATGAACTAAGCGCAAGGTTGTACTGGCAAAAGATACACATCTGCTGGTACTGAAAACGATTGGCTTCTGGCTCTGGCATGACACTGGCCGAATGGTATAGTAGCGCTGGTAGCGCTGTGGTACTGTAGAGCACGTTCAATGGTTTTTATGTTGCCGATGGATGTGGATTGGATGATGTTGATGTTCCTGCAGATTGTGTCCCTCGTTTTGTGGCAAGAGAGCAGTGTTGGCATTGGCATTTGTTGCATGCAACAATTTTTCGAAACAATGCTAGTGGTAACAAATGGTCTGGAATGGATATCTTACTTTCTGGGTACTTTTCAAAAATCATGAGGGGGTGTTTTTTTTTCCTTTTATTGACTTGCCGCCGGGATAGATGTCAATCTTGCTGACAGATTGATTTTGAAAATTGCCATTTATTACAGTTTCATTTCAACAAAAGGTTAAAATGCTTCCGAAGCAAATTCACTGACAAAAACCGGTGCTCACTTCACGGAATTTTCAATTCACATAGCCGAACATTTGAACAAGAAGCTCAGTCGATTCTTACAAGTGAATGGAACTAATCGTGCCCAAACTAAATTCAATAGTTCAGTAGATTGCCTCTCTGTATTGACAAATAAGACCAGAAGAGGATTCAATAAAACGACAGGAAATGTTGAGAAATGGTCCTTAGTACTTGGAATTTGGGTTCAAAAGAGCTAAGGTGGATACAGGATTTGGTTCGTTAGAATCTGTTGCAATCAATACCGATTGTTGAAAGAGGCCGATGACACCTTAATAGACGTAAAAAGGTTTAAGTCGTAATATGCTTTGCATTTTCCACCTTAAATTGGATTTTCTACTCAATTCTCATTCAGATAGGGGTCGGTTTACAAAATGAGGGCCAAGCAATTATTTAAAAAATAAAATAAAACAGCTACTTCTTTGAACTGTAGACGGGGTCTTTTGGGTCTTCCCCAAAAAGGCATAATCGCTTCCGCGATTTACATATTTAGAGCTGTATGTTATGAGGAGGTACATCACAAGCCGCTGGAAAGAAGACATCGCAGGACACATATTTAAGATGGGGATGGACCCACAGATCTAACTTATTTCAATGGCCTGTCAGCAAGGCATTTGCATTGATGGAGCTTTGTATTTTGCTTCAATGGTTTACGCTTGGGTTGATTATCTTCACTGAAGCGATACAAAATATTTTTCGTTTCCTTATCAGGCCCAAGAACGAAAAAAGTAGATGAAAAACGTGAAGAAAAACATCTAAATTCAGACCACAAACACTCAATGAATGACCTTGTGATTTGTTAATCGTCATGGTGAATGCAAGACGGATCGGAAATTGAATTCGTCCCAACTCAAAGGTTGGGATCATCGGAATCCTCGGAGTGAGAACTTCCTCACCTTTGAATTTTCCTTTGAGTATCGGCACGTGCACCACATCGATTATCAGTTTTCATATCAACAAACGCGTTTCATTGCGTAGTTTTGGTTGGCTTAGTTTTCGAAGCCTGATGAGTACCGAGCCAACCTTTAGTTGTCAATTGTGATGTGGTAAGCCAGGCACATCCAAGGAGTTGGATAGTTGGTTGCTTCGTTTCAATATATTTGAAGTACCAAGGATTTAATTCTGAATTACAAGGCTAAGGTCAATCACATTATTTGTATTCTTAGCCGCTAAAATTGCTCGCTCACTCAACCATTCGTTGTTTTTGTGGTTAGCAATTATGTTCGGGAATACTTTGTTTATGAGCTCGTCTTTCGATGAGACAAAGTTGCGAAAATTCGAAATGAAATCAACGCGCTCAATTCGCCGCCTGGGCAAGTTTCGAAGAAGTTTGTTAAGTTATCTTGTTGCAGGTTCTCGATCGGCTCGCTGAGGTACATTGGTTGCCGTGAAATAGACACGTTCCCCATTTTCCAAGTGAACCACCAAACTGACTACAGCTGGGTGACGCTCATGGAGCGGAAACGACAAAAATCCGCCACACAGCCTTGTTGCAGATCAAGTACCGGCCCAATTGATAGCGAGTCAACGATCATATACTTATTATCATGAGCCTGAATCTCGAACATCGCCATATCACCTTTAGTCACGTATTTGCACAGATATTTGATTGATTTGCTTGACCAACATAGCTCAACATTGATATGAGTCTGCAAGCTTTCAACAAATAAGAACTTAACAAATAAAGTGCACGAAACTTTCTCGTTCATCAAAAGTTTGGTTGTTTTTTTTTTTGATAAGTACTAGGTAAGTAGGTAAAAGTCTAAGAACCGAAGCTAGATAAAAGAAACAGTTCATGAAATATACGAATAGTGTTAAATAAAATCCACTTTTGGGTTATCTGATACGGCAGTAGCTATAATATTAAATCAAATAACAATGTGAGTTTTTATAAGTTGATGTCTCAGTAAGAGGCTCTGGTTAGAGAGTTGCAAGCGCTTACTGTACACTGTTTTATATGCTCTTACACTTTACAAAATTTGTGAGTACGAGGACAAGCGTAGTAGGAGCTTCTGTTTTTTGATCCATTAGGGCATGTTATTATTTTTGACTGGAATATATTAGTAACGCTGGCTTAGGGTGTCTATGACTGGAATTAGGGTTTGTATTAGACCGATATCTTAACATAGATTGTTAATAAATCAATATAGGAAACCACTGCGTAATTTTAATACTCTACTTCTGGGAAATATTTAAAAACTAACTTAGTATAACTACAAATTATTTCTTTCTACAAATTTCTAATTTTGAATTCATTATCATAAAAACTCCAACATGAAGTCACTATAATTTTTTGAGTCTATTTTACCTACTTACAATAAAAAGAAAATTTACTACAGAAGAATAGTGCCTTTCAATAAATCTACATCTTTTCAACATAGATAGTATAAAATTGTAAGATTTTAGAGATTTGTTTTTAAATTTGCATTAGCAGTTATAAACCGAATATGCCGATAGACGTGTGTGGGGGGGCAGTTTCTAATTTTGTGTAAGGCTCCAAGTGGTTGGAATTATTTTAAGGCGCATATTCAATATTGTTGCAAAAAAGGAGAAGTTGGTAATATTTGCTAAAAATAAGTTTTGCTTCGCTGTTATTGCATTTTTAATGGAGTTTTAAAAAAATATATGAACACAAATGACCTTTTGTGTAGTGATTTTTGCGAAACATTAAAAACGGATTTATTCGAATTTTTTTTATTAAAACTAAATATGTGATCTTAATTACAATTATTTTACTATCCTAAATACAGGGTCTGCCAAATAAAATTTTTTTTTTTTGAAAATGCTATAAAAAATAAACTACTGAATATTTTCTCAAATTTCTTTTTATGTATTTTGATCAAAATCGTTAGAGTGGTTTTTGTAAAATTATGCAGACAAAACAGTAACAAATATTGAAATGCTTATAGTTTGGAAAATACTATTGCTTAACTGTACTGTTTAAAATTACTTGGTTTTGAACCAGGGTTTTTGAGATATGATGAGTTCTTAAAATTTACGTTTTCGGTTATTCGAATTGAAAATTACGGACGCAGTCAATTTTGGAAACATCAATTTTACTCTAAGCATGCATTTTGGTAAAAATCGTTTTTGCCGTTTTCAGGTAAGCCAAAGAAAACAAAATTTTTAAGAACTTTCTTTTTTCAAAAATCCATTGAACGATAATATAGAGGAAAACCGATCAAACTCGGTTAGAAATTACCATATTACCTCAGAAATGCATTTTTTTTACAATCGTATGGAACGTTTTCGAGATTTGTACCTATGTCCATATTTCAAAAGTACGGTTATTCGATTTTTTATCAAAAAACTGGGTACGTAGTCATGGTAACCCAACCTACTTAAGCTCAAATGACAATTTTGGTTGAAATCGTTTGAGCCGTTTTCGAACAAATCAAATTGGTATGAAATCTGTAAATGGGATGTACCATTAATATTGAGGTTGCCTCGCAAAAAAAAAAACCCCGAACTGTAAGCCCCCAAACTCCAAATCAGAAGTTTGAACCAAATCCGGGCAGCCGCTTAGGCTGTAGGCCTCGGAACAGACGGGCAGACAAACAGAATTTTGGGACCCCCTTTTTTGAGTTCCTCTATCATCGTTATGTCAGAATTGATTAACAACTCGAGTTCGAAATTTTGTGCGAAAACAAATCTTTCTCTTACGAGAAAGTCAACAAATTTTTCTTTCAATGAATCCCAGTAGGTACCAGGACAAGCTTCCGCTTTCTGTGCTAATTCTTATTTGATTGATCTAAGTTGATATTTCCCGCCGTTTTTTGGCCACAACTATAACAAGACCTGTGGATAAAGACGTAATGGTGTGTTTTAGACGTTGAAATCTTGAACTGCCGACAGGTCATCGCCGACGCCGAGTAACTAACCTATAAATAATTTTATTTGCACCATACCATGCTGGATTTATTAACCAACCACCCATCAACCACCTCAAACGCGAAACTGTTATACTCAACATGTTTCCATTGGCATTTTCTCTTGCTCACTCGCTCTTCGACTTTTCTCGCAATAAATTTCTCTTCACCCGCCGGTGTTTTGTTGGAAACACCGGCCGGCGTTTGGTTTACCACCTCTCCCAAGGCCAACCACTTACACATCCACCCCCCAAAGTGTATCTACACACATTTACCTGTCAAATGTCAAATCCACTCGCATGTTCCTAGGCATGGTAGGCAAATACTGTATTCACCCACTCAATGCAAACACCATGACCTTCATCACTTTATCACTTCACACTCGCACGTTTGTGGCAACACAAGCAAACCTAATTAATGCTCTTCCCGCACCGGTGGATGTATCGTTTACAACAAGCTTGGCACCGTGTACCCAGTACCAGTACCCACCTGTTGCATACGTCATTGCATTAAAAACCAATGCGAAACGTGCCTGTCAGTGGATAATTGTTTAAATTTGTTTAAGTGTCACTTTGGTGCTGCGAAACTTTTGTCATCTTTCTCAGAATTGTTACAAAAGTGATCCAAGGGATGATGAGATGTCAGAAAAAATTAAACAAAACAAAATTTAAATAAAAAAAAAGTGAATACTCAGCTCGTGGCAAAGCACAAGTCCAAAAATAACATTTTTGTATCCGAAAACTTTTGTCTGGAACAAGAATCATGTTAGGCGTTCAGATTTATGATATCGTCGCCGTAGCTCGAGGTAATAATAAATACCGGTAGATGGACGCAGACAGTGCTACGAACTTTCTGTGCGAAATTACTTGACTGGCCGCTTTATTCGTTTTTATTGTTCAAACTTCGTGGATGCACCGGGCCGCGGGGTGCTGTAGGTGGGCAGCGTTAGTCCATTTGTAAATAGAACGACGCACAGCGAGACAATGGAATTGTAAATGAAATAAATCTGCAGATGTCCATAAGCAAATAAGGTTGTGTTTTTATTTTGTGCTGCTACGTGCTGAGGGTGGATTGAGAACTGATATCAGTCTATTCATGGAACAGATATAATTGACGAAATATATGGTTTGAGAATTGGGGTTTGATGTTAGGCAGTGCGGGTGTAGCTTTGGATTTGGAATTGACCTAGTTTCATTTGCTTAGCTGGCAACTACCCCGGTATGGGGAAGTCTATTTGAAGGGTGAACAAGAGGTACTGATGTTAATCACTTTTTGCTTTGAACGTGTTTTGCATGGTGGGAATTCGATAATAACACGGCCATTGTCTGGCTGACGACTGCCGTTGTTCTGTTCGGCGTTTGGGAGTTTTGGGACATTTGTTTGGCGAGAAAGCAACATAAATTTAATCGAAAAAAGAAGTGAGGGGGGGTGCAGTCTCTGCAGCACAATGAAGGAAATTAATGCGTCGCTGATATTTACGGGCAAAAAGCCTATGGAAATCGTTTTGACTTTGCATACGTAGTGCATGACGTTTGATAGATGCACTTTCACAGGAAGAATAGAAACCCCGCACTCGATTCATTTCAAAGTCTCTGGGCGAACCAAACATTTCCTATTGAGTTTTTTGGTGATCATTTCCCTCAGTCAAGCCAAGTTAGGTAGAATGTTAAGAACACATTCCTGCATCTTTCTTCACGAATTCGATACGATACTCAAACCAGGCGTACGAATAAGGGTAGCGTAACTCGTTGATAACTTTTGCTTAAAGGTAGGTGCTTGTCGAAAGTGAAGTTTCTTGAAAGCACTTGAATTCATATATATCTGAGGGAAAAGAGAGACTTACAGTTCTAGTTAACACCTTTCTCTTTATGATTGTGACCCGGTAAACTGATTCTAGTGCTGTTCACTCTCAACGAGCGGTTACTAGGATTAAGCTGAAATGCCTGTACAAACGCTAAAATAGCCACCTTCCAGCAGCACTTCATCCAAAATACTTGCATACACTTCGGCTGATTCGAAGTAAGTCACTGTGTACTGTTTTATTGAGCTTTTGTCTTCATTTGAGTACGATTTGCCTTGCTGAGATGTTCAATAAAACAGACCAACAGATTGCTCAAGCTTTGTCCACGCAACTAGTTGAAAATGCCAGTTTTATTTTTGGGACGAAAGTAATGCAACCAAACTAATTTTACGTTTTAAAAAGCATCTCCAATTAAATGCACTCGGGTCTATGCCATAGTCGACATTCATAGGTAGACAACGAACGTGCCTTTGGGACTGAAGACTTCATCCAAAAGAACTGTTTTGCTGACCAAAAATACGAAATCAAAAGGGGGAAGTAGCGGTTAAGCTATTCTTAGAAATGGTAGTCGAAAAAGTTAGTAACAAATACAGTTAAACACAAACCACTCACTAGTCACTACTGTGATTCCATGTAGCTCAATACACGCACACGCACGCCTATTCCTGACCAGCCAGAGTCTGAGTGCTTCCGAATTTGAAAACAGTTCCGAAATAGACTTAGATTTCCGGATATACTAACCGCATTCAGCTAAGACTCGAATCACTAAAAAGTTGCACGCACTAAATTTCCACGACATTGGAAAAATATTGAAAGGAGATTTTTGCGTGTATCGTTTTTAGTAATGGCGTAGTTTCTACTTGTCAAATGTCGAAGAATAAAAGCTTCAAAGGTGACAGCTACCGAAATAGCGGGTCAATCACAATAACACCTCTCATTGGAAAACCCTTTATATTAACTGCAGATATAACCGGTAGTATTAATGAAATTAAATATTATTTTGTCTTATTTGCTTTTTTCGCAGTTCGCTATTAGTTAAAATTATAAAACTGTTAAATCAGCTTAAGACAAACTTATAAGATAATATATCTTACTGTTTTTAAGCATTAATTTAATAAAATAAATAATAATAAAAAATAAAAAAAAAAAGATTTTGTACGTTACATATGCAATTCTGCTCACGACTGTGAGCTTGAAAAATGTATCCTGGACACCAAAAATTATTATTAGTATCGCTGATAATGTCTGTGCAAGAGTCGGCTGAATTTATGTCCAGACAGATTATAAGAGCTGTCGATTCTTATTTAGGATTTCAGTCACACGTGTTGCCAATGGCAAAAGAGAGACAAAAGCTCTTGACGTCACAACTCATCAAAAGGCTTTCTTTTGCTGTTTTTTACATAGAGTAATGTTCCTCTCATTAGGTCTCCATTCATGTCACCGATGACGTGCACTGTCTCCTGTCTATCTAAGTACGCTCATGAAATTGAGGACCATTTACGAACCCTGTAATAACAATCTGCACACCTACTTAACACAAGCGGCTCGCCCTCTTAGGCTGTCTGCCGACCAGACAGGTATCGAATTTATTACTGTTAAGCACCGTATTCAATATCCTTAAGAGATTTTTATACCTACCCCTACCTACGCACCATCAAGTCTAATAATAGCTTTCGCTTTTTATCTAAGTTCAGGTTCACCCCGCATCATCCAACATCGAACAGCGTAAGTCTCAGCCAAGTCATTTAATAATAAAGCGTCTGACCCACACCAAGCCAAAAGAACGGATTTCATTCCGTCTGCCTGCATCTGTTCGGCTTTCATAACAAGGATCCACGCGTTGTTTCGGTTGTTTCTCCCGCTAGAACTGAACCTATCCAAGGAGATACTCGTATAAGCAAATTCAATTCTTTGCGAATTTTATGAGGCTAACTACCCCTACCCCGCTCTCGGAGGTCAGCCAGCAGCCAGCAGGGAGCCGGCCGGCGCGACGGGGTGCCTGTTAAGTGATTTTACGCGTACGCAAACTATTGACAGGCACATTGTTAGAGACAGATATTTATTTGAATGATTCGAGCTCCATCATAAGCCGCTTCCCGCTTATCTCTCTTCGTAATAACGTGTAAATGTTTCGGGCGGAAATTGTTTTATGCGTGAAATTGATGTCCCTAGTGAATAGCCACGCACTCAATTGTTTCGGCATAAAATGGCCCATTCCACTGGTACGCTTGGTATATTTAATTAAAATCATAAAATAATCACTTTCCATTTTCGACGTTAAGAGTAAATCACGCGACTCACTGGGGTAATAAATTCAGACTTTTTATTTATCCCAGGGTTTTTTTTTTTTATGGTAGACACCATTTGCGTGATGGTTCCCAGAAATGATGCGGCAGGGGAATTGCGGGAACTTTTTTCTTATGATGGCATAAAAAATTTAATTTTTGCATTCGAGCGCAGTGATACCTACCTATGGCCCTGTGCGGCAAGTGAGTGACGTAAATTAATGTCTGATTAAGATTTTGTGTTTCATTAAGTGGAAGGTAAGATATTGAATACGATAGACATGGCTGTGGAAGGTGAGTGTCTTAGGCCCAGTTTATTCGATGTTGATGCTTTTCGGCGTCAATGGCACTAGTTAGACCTTTTCCATCTCAACTGATAAGCAAACTTGTGGACATTTTACTTAAAAAATAAGTAAAGTCCTCAAGTTGCAACAATACAATTGCAGAAATTTTTTTTAATCGCTTAGAAGGCACTGACAAGTGACAACGTCCTTCGTTAACTTGGGCCAAAAGTAACCACCAAGCGCTTTTGCACTGAATCACAGAGACCTCCTAAGTCGCCCTAATATCTCCCTTTGATCGCACTTAATTGAGTCGCAATTGAGGTTTGAGGCTTCTGTAATTCACTCTTAGGAATGAAATCGGTTGAAAGTCTCATTGAGGCTGTTGCGCAGATGGTGCTTTGGTAATCCAAACTTGAAGGCACGTTTTTTCTTTACTTGATGAGAACTCCCATTTCAATGCGTATATATATTTCTGGCAAAATGCGGTTCCTCTATAGCTTATTGAAAAGCAGCAGCAGTTCAACACATGAAATTGACACACGGAAAGTTTCTTTCGTTTTCAGCTGCCTGACCCTTTGGGAACTTCTGACAAACATCTAGACTCTAGTGTTTATACAGCTCAATTTTAAATACGCATAACACCTTCCTCAGCATTACGGAACAAAGTTGTGAAAATCATATCCAAATAGTTAGCTACAGACAGACCCCTTTATAGAACTTGATTTGGTATTGTGACTTCGTCAGAAACAACCTGAACACATGGAAATGATCACTGTCCCGCCCTGAGAAGCATCTTAATTCAGCAGTTTGCTTCGACGCCCTGTTGAGTAAAGACACGCTCATTTGAGATTGGTTATAAGAAATTAGCTCTGGGTCCGACTTTAAATAATCTCTCACAGTGCTGCCAGCACGGGCTTTTCATCGCCGATTTGGCTACTCCAATTTTTCGCTGGCTCCTTAATATTGTCAGTTTGGGTTTACCCCTATTTGGAATATTTCGCTTTAAAATTTGCCGATATTTAGGCTCCTTAAACTCCCCGAACATGCTCGTGTACGTACAGTACATCAAAAACTTTTGTTGGAAACCCTAATTATCCCATTTTTTTTAGCCACCCACTTTCACTTCTGAGCGGTAAAATTATTTCACGAAAACCGACTATTTGTCCAAGGATATGTTCCCTTCCTTCCAGCAAATGTGTTTTTTGTTAACATTGAAAAATGGAAAATTTACCAATTTGTATATAAAATTGGAATAGGTAAGGAATTTTTATTTTTTTTATGTTTATTGTTTAGTTTTTACATTTAATACCGACTTGGTTGGCAATTTTTTTCAAATTTGGCTCCATACCTCTGAGAAAAGCTGGCAAAACTGTTCTCCCCTGAAAAGTTTACACGTTTTCGTCACCCAGCGTTGTCAGTCGGTCAAAATATATATAAAAAACCCCAGATATAACCCTAAACCCCTAAACAATACCCTCCCCCCCCCCCCCCAAGGTTTCCCCCCATCGGTCCAAAAATAACCCTAAATCTATGGGGAAAACCCCCAAACTGGCAACACTGTCTTCAACAAAATTACGGAGAGGTATCGTCGGTTACTTCTGACTTGGGATTTGGAATTTTTTTAGTAAGGGTCTTGAGACTCAAAAAGGTCCCAAACCTCAAGGCTGCTACGGACCTATTGCGCCAACTTTTTTTTTTGTTTTATGCATACAGAAGAATCATCGTTATACTTTTATATGTATTAACAACCAGTTGATCTCCTTGCAGGCAGAGACTCCGTACAGCGGATGTTTGGCCTCCAAACTCGAATCCAAATTTGTCGTAATCGTTCTAGTTTGAAGAAAGTTGTTCCTTTTTCAATACTCTTATTCCAGTAATTCGTTTTCCCCCGGAGTGATTGGAGTTTATTTCTTTTTCTAGTCAATGGGAGCTCTGAGCCATAATCTATCGCTGCCGTTCTCTTGCACACTTGTACTGTAAGCTTATGCAGCTGACAAATTTACCAGTCCCACTTTGCGGAGCTTACTGGACCGCAAGCTATACCGAACGAAGTATCCAAGGTTGACGAACTTATTAACAAATAAAGTAGGTACAATTTCAATTATATCTGCTTGTTTTTAACCTAGAACGTTCTATTATTTCAATAACACCTCCAGCAAGAGTCCTCGGGGAGGCGCGCAGTTCAAGTGTAAGTTGAACTTAAATTGTACAGTAGAATGTATTTAGCGCTCAAAAAGATCGTCCTTTCTTTCCACCTCTATATATTTGGTTTAAATTTCCTCCTCAAAGCGTAAATTATGTATCAATAAACAATATCTTCACTGGTGACGACCGCTGAAAATTCCCCAACGCAACTCGCTGTGCTCGTTAATATTCACTTAATAATGTTCCTTTCCAACTAATTAATTGGTTTTCCTTCATCAGGACGATATTAAAAAATTCACTCGTTTGGCAGACAATAACAAAAGGTGGTAAAGTCGCTATAAAACTGCTCATAAGTCTTCCTCATTAAATATGCTGCTACCAACATTTTTTTTTGTTATATTAAATTAAAAAAATATCCTCTGGAGAGAATGTTTATGACCACCCAATCTACCTAAAGTATTTATATAGCGAATAAACGATTTCAACTGGCAAATATTGACGACAGCAATAATTATATATCCTCCCCGACAAGGAGGAATTTACCGATCAAACTGTCATTTATGATTGCAAATATTTTACTCGTCCTTTATCGTCGAATTTAAATGCAGACACCAGTGATGCATCATCGTTTGGTTCATCATCCTTGATTTACATATTATCCGTTCAAGGCACACTGATGCATGAAATAATCTGCTGCGCTATTGGATCCCAACGATCGGTTATCCTTGTTGGTTGGGCTTTTGTGTTTGCCCGCACTTAATTGAATTTGACGTCATTGCCGCCGCCCTGGTGTGTGTCGTGTGTTCCTACCGCACACTTGTTCTTTCTCACTGCGGCTCACTGTTTTGGACACCAAGTATGCTGATAAATTGCGGCGTCAGGAGTACTATACCAGCTTTAATGTGTGTGTGGCTTTTGAGTTTTCAATTCCTTCCAGTTGTTTGTTTTGGATTTGTTTGGATGCCGCCAGGGGTTTCCAGGTCGATGCGTTTTTGGTTCAATGGTAAATATGTCAATTGGTATAGTGTGTTTACACAGTAGGTCACGAATGATGCCGCATAATGCTACTGATGGTTATTTGGTTAGGATTTGTGGTGTTCTGTTAATGGTTGTATGGGGTGGCTAATTTGTTAAGTCAAGAGGAAGGATAAGTAGACTTGCGTCATGTTGTTACAGTGGCAATCAACAGGTTCAATGCCTCAACGGGATAAGCGCACTTTCTGTCCTTATGTTCTTAAAGCCTGCACGTTTCCTGCAATTTATTTCCCCAATAAGACACAAAGAACAACCCAAAAACCAAAGAAAAAAACAAAAAGCAACCAAAAAAACCTTTGAAATTCATTAAAAAATGCCCTAAGAAGTATTTTAAAGAGCCAGAGAAGAACAATCTAAGAATCACAGTGGAAAGCTCTCCCAAAGCTATTTTTAAAAATATCTGAAAGCGCCCTAAAAATGTCCAAAAATTGAACAACTCCCCAAAATATACACGATAAGACCTGGAAGAACGCTCAGAAAAAATTATCTGACAAACGGTCGGAAAAGAATACACTTAAATTCGGTCCCAAAAGCGTCTCACAAAAACGAGATCCCCCATTATTACAACTAGAACGCTTGAAACACCCTTAAAACGCACCGAAAAAGACTAAAACTACTTGAAGGAAAAACATGCACAAAATCAGCCCAATACCGCCTGAAGAAACACGCCACAAAATTGAGAAAAAACACCTTGAAAAACAGCCCCAAAATGTTTGAAGAGGTGCACCGTAAAACGGAACAAGAAACGTGGCAAATAGCGGCCTAAAAATTATGAAAAAAATTACCCGCGAACGCTCTGAAAAAAACCATTCCAAGAAAGCCCTAAAAAGACCAAAGAACTAATAGAAAAAACACCCTGAAAATGATTCAAAAAAGGGCCCCAAGAAAAAGGCTTTTCCAAAAAACGTCTCAAAAATGTAGAAAAATCGTTCTTATTTTGCATCGAAAAATTACCTCTAAGACGCCCCAGGCAACCAGAACAAAAAGGCTTCAAAAAGTGTCCCAAAATGAGCCTCGAATATCGCAAAGAAAAGCGACCAAAAAATCTCCAAAAACCAGTCCAAAGTACGGAATTATTGTCTTTGCTAATGTAGTCTAACCTTCAGCTTATTACCAATTGAAGTAGACTGTCATTTAAATTCTACAAACCTTTTTTAAGTATCTTATAAGCTTTCGGCTGGCATTTTGCCATGCTTTGCTTCCTTCGAAAAGACGATACCTATTGTAAAGACGTGGAATTGGCGGAATCTTTCCTTCATTAAGCAATCTGTAATTAAATTATTTTTAACCTTGCGAAATTAAACAGGGAAACAAAAACTATTTCTTTCCCTCAGCAACCGTCCCACATAAATCATCAAACTTTTCCAAATTTTTACAGATTTTTTACCGCACTATTGTTTAATTCAATTTGTTGAACATTCTTTGACGCACTCTTCCAATAAAACCGTTTTGCATGAATATGCATAATGTACTTACCTAATTTGTAATCAAAATTCGTTTACTTATTGTGCTATAAATCTTTATTAACAATCACTTAGCTCCATTTAAGAATAGTAAACATCTTCAAGAATATAATTAAGCGCAGAACGCCAGCACAAACCTAGTCAAAGGACACATGAGCGGCGAAAATCCTTGCTAAGTGAAAATCATTAATTTAGCCAAACATAGTTTTATATTTTATCAAGTAATTTAATTAGTTGCATGGTTTGGGAAATGAATCCTTCTGGCAAAACGTCCATCATTTGTGTTGGGAGCTATACAGTCCTTAGTCTTTACGTCAAGCATGACGGTGGCAATTATAACATCAAAAGGATTGTTTAATGAGTGTCTCCATTGGAAAATATTGCCGGCGCATCAATAAAGAGTGCTGTGGTTTAGCTAATGAAGTAGCTAGTTAAGGTATCCTTATTTGGAAGATTTCCATCGACTAACTGAGAAGGCAGGTAGCAGCGATCGGATGTATGTAACCTTGTGATAGAAATGTGGTATACACGATATGGAGAGAACGGATTTAACTGCAGTGGATGTAATACAGAAGGTGGACTTGTAAGGAACTTATTTGCAACTGCATTAAATTTAATGATAACACCGCGTCGACCATGACCTTAAGTGCGGAGTTAAAAAGAAATTTGTCAAGGTCCTTATAGCACTGTAGCGTCATCATACAGCAATTCACAGTCCATAGCTTCGGTTATCAAACGGCTACTTGATGACTAGTCGAATATCTGTCAATGGGCATTAGTTGCATAGATATAAAAAATTCAGAGTTTTGTCTTTCAAATCGGAAGACCGAAGTCACGGCATATAAAATGTCATTCGTTATCAAAAACTGTGTTCAAAGACCAAATAGGTAATAAAATTCAACGGGAGTAATCCAACTTAAGCCAACGTACGTGAGATTACAACTTAATTGTTGTGTGGTGACGGTATCGTTGAGGTTAGGAAAAATGTTGCCCAATGCAAGTATTTCATAGATCTCAAGCAGACTGTCCTTCATATTTTGACATTTAATTAATAATTCCAACTTTGAAGTGACAGACATTAAGTCAGAGACAAGTTCGCAACTAAATATAATGACAGTTAGTATACTGTGAGCACTTCAACTTCTGTGCTGTCAGTCTTATTCATTATATAAACAGTCAAAAAAGGTTTATTTTGCCTATAAACTTCATCTGTTCTTCCTCCTTTGCATTCCCTTTCCATCAATCCTTAAGTCCTATATGCCTGCTGTCATAATAAATTGTCGAAGCAGCCACTACATGAATTTTCAATAAACTGCTGAGCGGTGTATCAATCATTTTACGAGGGCTGTTTTTTTTTACTGTGTACCATTTTTGGTGTCAGATATTATACACAGAAAAAGGATAAAGCACACAATACTGGTATTTCCAAGTTTTATCAAACAAGGACTCATAGTTACAGAATAAAAATAACAAGGACCTTTGTTGTGCGGTTTTTTTCCTCTTTCAGTTTGATGTATGTTGAAACACTATCGAAAGTATAGAACAAAATTGATTGTCCTGCGTGGACGTTTATTGTTGTCGATGTACAAGGGACAGCACACACAATTTGTATTTGTATAGTTTAGTTTGCTTGTACTTGGTGAAGACACTTGCATTCATTACATCAGTGGAGGGGGTTGGAGAAAAGGTTTGTTTTTTTCGTTGATGGATTTGCATTTAAAGCAGCTTGAGATGTATGCATGAAAATCAGTACACCAATTTCAATTCTTTTAGAAAGTTTCTTGGAAATAAAAAAAACAAACAAAATAAATATTGATAGATTTAAGGCCGAAAGGCAATAATTTTAAGGATATAGTTAAGTTTAGAGTGCTCGCTAAGAGCCAGTAAGCTAGAATTAAGACAAATGTTAGCTTTAATTTAGATTTAATCGTTTTTGTCTAGTTTTTAAGTATAAATAATGATAAAATAAAAAATGAATTTAAAAAAAAAAAAAAAAAACAATTTCAATTCAATTGGAAGACTGTCTGAAAATAGAACACACTGACATTTATTTAATTAAATGCGATAAAGTGGTGGGATGGTGTTACGGTTTAAATTCATTGGTAGGAAACAGTTTGATTGTGAAGTAGAATCATTTTGAGCAACGCCTTTAAGTAACGAAAGGAAGTGAGCTCTGGGCTGTGCTGGTGAAAACAGAATTGTCATTTCCAAAACAATTGTCAACTGTCTAAATTGAAGTGTATAAAAAATCACCTAAAGAAATCTGTCGAATACAAATGAATGACCGCCATTAGCTGTGAAGAGACTGTTACGGATCGATGGTAGTTGGCAACGCCATAAATGTTGACAAGCAGTTGTCACTTTGACATCTGCAAAATTAATGTTCAATTAACCTAAATTAATCTCATTTGTAACGCGCAGTGGCTTAGTGGTTAGTGTGTTGGACTACTAAGCGAGGGGTCCCAGGTTCGAATCCCACAAAAACATAAATTAAATTCCACTGCGCCACCTATCGCGAACGTATGACAAACATCCGAGAGTATAACTGTCTTGAAAGAGCTTCTCAATTAGCCGTTTGGAATCGGCATAAAATTGTAGATCCCTTCCATTTGCTCCAAAAATGAAAACTCACACAAAAACGAACGGTTGTGAGAAGCTAGGCCTTGGGTCCCTCGGACCTGTTGCGCCAACTAATTATTAATTATTAATAGGCATGCGCGACCTAGTTGTAATATTTAATGTAAACGCTTTTCTATCGCCACCTAGAGGTGGAACATTCTGAAAAGACATCATACTTCAAGTTGAATGTGTCTCGCTCGTTTTTTGGTGTCAGAAAATGTTCTTTATATTCATAACAAATGTGGAAATTGTTTTAAAGCATTAAAGTACAGTTTGTCAGGATCCAATGATGACCAACTCATCTCACCAGTCAAGCAAAAGTAGCTCCTCCAATTCAAAACATTCTACGTCATCTTCAGGTTATGAAAAGGAGAGGAGACTAAGGGCCATTTTGTTCACTATAGTTCAACTTGCAGATAACTCTGAAGTTAGCAAACTTCGGAGTTGATTCGAAAGAGAGAGTTGAGCGGCAAGTTCAAAATTGCTTTTATTCACTACTTTAATTCCCAACTCCTCAGTTGAGATTCAAAAGTTGGCGTATTTGAGCTGTTTCAGAAATACCCCTTGGAATATTTGTGACAGATGACACCAAAAATGTCAGTTCAACTTTGGATTTGAATTTCGGCCGTCACTTTCGCCATAGACAAAGCATACTTTATGCTTTTCGTTTAAGGGAGTAGATATATATAAAATTTAAATTTATTGGATGGAATTTCGCTCTTGTGAAAAAGTCACTAGCTGTTTGCAGAAGTTCCCGCAAGATTGCATATTGCTTTGGACACTCGTTTCAACAAACAATTTACGCCAACTGAATTGATCCAAGTCCAGAGCAGTGTAGCAACGATTAATAACTGGGTAATTGGTCGGAATTCACTTTGTTATGGGTCGTAATTCACGCGATCTTATGAAGAAGAAACAAACACAATATCTTTTCCAAACGCACGGCAACGAATTCATTATAAGATGACGAACCATCATTGCAGTCCGCTTTGAGAGACGAAAATGATATATGAAGTCGTGGTCGTCCAATTTTTCGAGTCCAACACGTGATAGCATCTTGTATTGGCGTCTTTCACAGACCATGGCCAATCTTCCCAGAAATAATTTGAACGATACATCGTTTAAGTTTTAAAATTAATATTTGATTACTTTCGCCACTTGATTGGAAGTTCGCATAGTTAAAAACAGAAATGAAAAAAAAAAAAAAACTGACATTTGACGTAAAAATCCCAAGATCACTCTACAACTATTTACTACAATTTCGAGGAGTTGAGAGAACCCAAAGTTGATTAACTTTCGGGTTTCCCAACTTCGGAATATCCAAAGTTGAGCGAGTCAACTTTGAGTGAATAAAAGTAAAATCTCAAGTTGAAAATAAAAATCCCCAAGTTGTGTTCAACTTCGATCGAATAAAACGGGCCTAAACGCACCCCTGCCGAAGTCCAATGCTCACGAATACACGGATGGACTTATTACCTTTGTGCGATAATGAGATGAGACATTTAAGCCGCAGTTACCTAAAAATATGTGTGGACCCCCTGACCGCCCACACTCCTACATCATGAGTCACCTCCGAAAGACCATCGCTCCATTATTCCTTTGGTATTTCCTGTTGCTGTTCACATTGACCTGTTCAATTGGTTCATATGTTCAAATGTCATTCCCGATTGCCAACGTAATGCACTTCAACAATGTATCAACTCGTGCGCATCATTGCAACGACTTTCTTTCGAATCGGCGCATCACCGACGACATGCGTTTACCTTTCCAAAAGTCGTACTCTCAAAATTATCGTGTGGGCTGATTCTTTCATCGACAACAAATTGGACCGTGTTGTCCGCTCAAAGCAGACCGCCGCCGCCTGTGTCAACGTGATCAAAGCCATCAACGATTAAATTTCGCACATATATACATATAAAATACACATGCTGAACAGCGCACCGTGCTCATGTAAACAAATGTACTCCACGTGGGCGGTAAATGTCTGCAGTTCATCTTCGAGGTTCCTCCTTCGACCGTCCGACCATCGCCGCTCGGCCCCTCTCTGTGACAAGATATCACCAACGATGCACTTACGTAAACATACTAAAAGGAGCCCTTTGTGATCATTAAACGCGAATTAAAGTTATACGCCCGAGTGAATCGACAAGTCATCTTCGATGAAGACTGTTCTGTGTGCACCTTGCAACTTTTGCGCCTTGACGTGGAGCGTGGAGGTTTTGTTTTGGTTTTCTGTGCAGGCAGGAGCAGCAGCAGCTTGTAATCGCACGCAATCAATTTAAATTGCTATATATAAATATGGATGTAATTATAATGACGATGGCGACGGCGATGGTAGTCGTTCTGTTAAACGGGAAAATTAAAGATGAACAGCGGCCCCGAGGACGTGCGGGCTAATGAAGTGATGCGCTGTGATGGATGCTTATGTGGCCCATGTCAATTTGGATGCTTTTACAAATTGGCTTACACGCCGAACTGTGTGTGACGGAGTGATTGATTATTATTGAACCCATAGCCTGGGTGGATGGTGTTTTTTCGGTTTGATTCCTTTTTGGAAGAATGCGCTGGAAATTAATATACCTACGAGAAATGTAATTAAAGTTGACTTTGCAGCGACTGTTATTTAAGCTGTGCTGAGAAAGTGCTTCGTCACGGTGTGTTTCTCGTAAACAACGGGATGGGGCTATTGCCATGGTCTAGACTGAGTGGAGCGGGTTGTCATGGTCGCACTTCTGCTTAACTTGAAGGATATTGTAAAAGACGTACCTAGATTTGTTGTTTGGATATGAGCTTGCAAATCTTACGCCTTGCTCCTCACAGCCATTTGAGTGGCCGATTTTTCTTCGGAAGAATGGAAGAGACCTACAATTTGAGAAGCTTTCCCTGGACAACTAGACCCTTTTATGTAAGTCAGGCGTTTGCGAGAGATGGCGCTTTAAAAAAATATTCCAAAATGTGTAAATTGTGTCCCTGAAATTTCAACTAAGCCATGTCATTGCAGCGCAAAAAAGTAAGAACAGAATTTTTGCGCAAAGCCTCTGCAAAAGCTGAAAAGTGAATGAGAGCCTTCAGGCTTCACTGGTTCAAACTTGTTATAAAACAAAAAAGGGTAGAAATAAAAGTCGGACTATTTCCAACGACGTTTTAAAATGAATTAATCTTTACTAGCGCCAAAAATACATTATTCGCTGGAGATTCTTACTTGGGCCTCAGATGTTATAACCTCACAAACTGAATTCCGAAATATTCAGCGCTGGGCGCATCCAAGTTCTACAGCCCCCTTACTGTGACCAACACTGATATAAACTTCTTTGAAAGCAGTTCAAGTACCAACTGTTCCCTCAGGCTTTGAGACCTTTAACACCTTCGGTCGGCTGTTTGGTAGAGTGGGGGTAAGATTTCAGCTTTAAATTCGAAAGAACGATCTCTCTCGGCTGCATAAAGATCTTCCCCGAGCACGCCTTTTATCATGGGCTGTACTATCCAAGCTACGCATTCAAGTCTTGTTCAACTTTTGCGACACCTATATATCCTTCGAACCTGGGCTCCATGGATATTGTAGTCTTTGACGGGTGGGCAAATTTAGAGTCACTTTTCCGTGCGTTTAGGACTAGCTTCAGCAAGTGTCTGAGGTTGGATTTGGGTGTATAGTCGAATCTTAACCAATGTCTTCAGAACTGATCACAAGGACCCGGACTTCCCTACTCGTTAGGCAATCGTGGCTCTGTTTTTCTAGAAGAGCCCAGTATGCTATCCAAACGGCTGCCAACTATATTATCAGGAAAATTTGGCACAGTCGGACTATCTGCGCCTAAGCCCTTGCGCCACCCTGTAACCCGTTCCAGAATAGCTTGATACTGTTTTGAACTCTTTTGAGCTTATATGGACCCTTAGTTACGAAGACCTTGCCAAGCAAGACTCAGAAGTTACTTACCTGGTACCTCAATCTACGGTGGATCTTCCTGCGTCTTCAGTCAGGGCTTCTTTTGACGATTCAGTTGTTCCTTTTGACGATTCGGTTGCTCATAAGCCCAATTGCGTGTGGCCGGACTTCATGACGAAACGCACGCCTCCAAACGTCTGTAAGAAATCTGAGGCATTAACGTTTTACGGGACACCTTTATTTTGCTGATTATTGTTGTCTGATAGGCGTAAGTGACACCAATGTCGAGGCAACGATTCGAGTACTTGGAATCACTTTGTTTGCTATGGTCAACAGATCTTAGATGCTGTTGTTGTAAGTGAACCTATCAGCTGAAGTACACTTTCTGCCTTTCTCGGGTCCACTAATCCGCAAAGTACTGGGGCGACCGGGAAGAGACACTTGAAGTAAGCAAACAAAGATGTTGTCAGACCTTGCGAAAAAATTGGAGATGGAATCCCAAAAAGCAAACTCGCAAAGGTCACACCAGAAGAAGACTGTTCGCTAACTTATGGGCTAACTTGTGGCCATAGCTACTGCTGATGGTAGGAAGAAGTTACAAAGTTTCAATGTTATCAGTGTACTTGACAGCCATGACGATATACCTTTTCCAAAACTCCTTTCGCTGAAGGACAAGCTTTTGACAAATATTTTCAGAGAGGACAGAAATTTGTAAAGCATTTCAATACAGATCTAGGACCTGCTGTTAATATCTTTCAAGACGCTGTTGAAGCTTGCTTACGCCTGCAAATCGATGTTTAAAAAACAAAAAGAGGTTCTGCTTGATTTAATGTCCAGGAAAAAAACCCACGTTACTTCTTATGTCTATACAGAGAATCCTACAAATTTAAACTTCGCATACATCTCAGATCGTTGATGGCGAGCAGAACGTCATGACTTCCATTACAAATATAAAACAATTTCCTTCACAGACTCTTAGCACCAGTCTCATTCACACTGTTAGATAAACAAATTGCAACTACCATCACTTCAGCAACCTTTGCAGCGTCAACAATTTTCCAGAGACATCTCAGTCGTAGAAGCAACGTCTTTTCCGCTCCAACAGCATAGACCACAATGCCTTTGACGTGGTCTGGGTTCTCCAAACTGCACCCTCTTTGGGTGGTATGTTTTGGCTGAGAGAAAAATTTAATTAACAACTACACTCGCACACAAAACACCTGCTTATTTGGCAGAAAAACTCATTAACGCAGACGGGCGATGAATTTTTTTAATTTTTGTAAAATAAACAAGCGAAACTCTAGTTTGTTCTCCTCGGGAAAGATGGTTCGTCAGAAGTCTCGCAAGACACTCGAAGAACTGTACGCGGTTGCTCCTCCCCCACCTCCGTCGGCTACACATCGGTTCGATGAACATTTTCTGCAAAATCCCAAAAATTCAAAATCCAATAAGGTCAATGGTTTGAGGAAAAAGTCGAAAGGGCCAGTCGATACGGGACATGTGGAGAAGAAGGACGAAAAGACGTTCATGAATGAGGAGACGCTCTTTGGAAAGGCCAGTAAGTCGAAGAAGCCCGATCTGTTTACCTCATCCAGTTTGGACAACAAGGATCTGGTGAATTTCGTCGATGAGACGGAAAAGGACGAGGATACTGAGGAGTTTTTCCAACTGATCAAACAGACCGTTGTCAATGCCGTTGGGGTTAGAATACTTGTGTAAAAAAAATCCGTTTCCAACTTGACTTTGCTTGATTTTAGAAAACCCTGTCGGACACTTTGAACCGCAACTTCAGGGAGGTGAGTGCCAAAATCGATGATCTGCGCGATCAGGTGCATGTCCACGAAGCTAAGTTGGAGAAGATGCAAGCCGATGTGAACAGCAGTAAGAGTTCTTTGTTTGTAGGGAATTTAATTGACCCCTTTGCAATTCTTCCAGAGATCGTCCACTACGGGGAGGAGAATTCGAGGCACTTTCGTTACCTCTGCATGAAGTCGGAGTATGACAAGATGTTCTACCAGCATCAGAATGTCATGACAGCTATGCCGGTGGATCCCCGACCAAATGCATATCCTCCGCAATTTGCCCCAACGCAACCATCCCAACAGGATAAGAGTTCTACACTTCCGGCCAACTCACAGCAGAGCCCGATGAAGCAATGCAGTTGTCAGAAACAGAACACCGGTGATGGGGATTTTGACAGCGTCGAACGGTCCAAATCAAGTGTGAGCACGAAATCATCAGAGACAGGCATTAAGGAGGTGAAGGACTTGCTAGAACAACTGCAAAAGTTCTGCGAAAATCAGAAAGCGGATGAGTGCAGCCGCAAGGAGGATAGGAAAGGCACAGCTCTGAATATCCATGATGATAGCGGTGACGGTGACGAGGACGACGATAGCTCTGACGATCTGTCTTCTACAAGTATTGAGGAAAAATTGGGGTCCGGCGGCGATTGTTAAGCCGAGTTGTATATTTTTTTAGAATTTAGATTTTTCGTGACAAAATAAATGGGAAAACGAAGATGGAGTCGAAGTTGTGTTCGTGGACAGTTTGGAATGGTTTCAGTCAGGTCTGTGTTTAAAGAGATTTTGGGCACATTCAAGAATCTAGTTATCTTAAGTCGACTAGATTGGTCTGGATAAGATGTAACCTGAACGCAAAAACTTAATTGGTCGGGAACGTCACGTTTTCTTCGTCAGCCACACATGCGAACTGTCAACTTGTTACTCAGTTGAATCTTGAATCTTGACTCCATAAACGTCAACTGAAACAGCTGCTCAGATGATCGATTTCAGCCAATCAAAACCGAGATACATCTAGTCAGACAACTACTGACAGATTTACCAATATAAGTGCATTGGAGTTTGACAACTGGTGGAGTTTGTTTACATTTTCGTGAATTTTTTTAGAGCAAAGAAAGGCATTGCATCGGGTGAATCTATTTTTGTAAATTATTTATGTACAAATATTTAGAAATCAATCGGGACGGAAATTTCGAATGTTTCAATATAAATTTGAACCAATGAATGGAAAGCGCTTAGAAAAGTATCGAAGGCTACACATATTCAAGTCGCACGAATATCAACACAAAAAAGAGCAAGTGACATGTTTTTGTTCGATTACGCACACGAAATCTGAAATCTGAGAGCAACTCTGAAGAAGCCCAAACGAATACCACATAAGAAAGTATCGCGAGAACAATTCAAGTTGTCATTCAACGCGTTCGGATACCTAGAGTCCAGACAAATCTAGTTGACGTTTTACATAAACTAGGTATCCGAACGTCCCCAATGAGATCACAAATCAGACGCAATATTTCTGCAATCACTTGAAAACATTTCGTTTTTTGATTTTAAAGATGTGAAATGAGAAATGAGAGTGAGGTGATTAGTTTCAGGAAATTAAATCAACAAGACATCAAAGACGAAATAATTAAATAATTGTCTATTGTCACGACACGAACGCGGAATTACGTTAGCCATGGCTATAAAAATATTAACGTGCGGAGCTTTCCTATAATTCCTACCACGTAAACAAGAAGCCCGGCCAAAATACGTTTCACCTATTTTTGAGTGTAAGGTACTAATGCTGTCCTTTCAGTCAGACGGCGATTTGGGCATCCCTTAAACTTCCGTGTTAGGAATGTGTGATGGTGTAAATGCAAACGCAGCATAATAGTTTTATGGAATAGAGTCTGCTTAGCATGTAGAGTCGGGTTTAAAAAGACACCTTCACAACTCGGGATGCCAAAAAAGGTAAAACAAACAGAGCTGCACTTAACAGGAATGTAAAGAAGACGTCAAAAATGGAAAAGAGTCTCTCTCTCGTGAAACGCAATTTTGACTCTCGACTCTCGAATGCAGAGAGCCAGGGAGAATACGTCAGGTTAATCTTCTTTTATTCAAACTTCAAGATTAATTTTAATCCTCTTGTACTTGTCACCCGGTGTTTGTGTCCTGTTGAAGGTAGCATAAGACTGCATTTGTGATAATTTTGAAGTGGTCATAACCTTCAGAGGCATGCGACAGCAGACGTGTTTTATTGAACATTTATCTCAGCGAAGCAAAATTAAGTAGAACCTTCAGCAAGCAACTACAAGAACTGCATTATACTTGTTGCTTCCGGTGACTCAAACCGGGCAGTTAATCGAAGAAAAGGACTTTTGACATCAGCAGTTCATGATGACGTAGGTTGTGTGGTTACGACACTGCTAAAAAACTGCTTGTTTTCATTTGAATTTAGCAATAACTAGAAGAACGTCGGATGAAACTGAAGACTCACATCGAAATGTCGCAGTTTATACCATCAGAGAAGTGACTGTGAAATGTTTTATCGAACTTCGCTTTGCGTTGCTGAGTTGGGCGTTCAATAAAACACGCCTAATGTTACATGGGTACGTGCACACCGAAGTGACCGGTATGTAACTAGATTATCATTCGGTAATTTTGTCGGAGTTCCGGAGGGGCGTTTCTAAATCGAATTCCTCGTTCAACTCTTCGACTTATCTAGGTTGTTTCTAAGGGTGTTTTTTTTTTAGAGGTATAGAACTTTGTAATGGAATAAAACAAAGATGATTTTTTTCAATTCACATGCAATTTACTTTATTCAAAAGATAATCTACTTAAATATGATTCCTGGCATATAACCGCCACAGTTGGCTCGGACGTAGTCTAATCTGGAGGTCCAATTTTCGACGACTTTTTCCAACATTTGTGGTCGTAAATCGGCAGGAACGCGGCGAATATTGTCCTCCAAGTGGTCAATCGTTCGGGCTTATCGGCGTAGAAAAGCGACTTCTTGGAGGCCAATTCACGGGTCCGCAACGTAAAACTATGCGGTTACCAATCGTTTCCTTCAATAAATCAATTGTGGCACGAGCTGTGTGACATGTTGCGCCGTCTTGTTGAAACCACAGCTCCTGCACATCATTTGTTGTTCAATTGATGAACGAAAAAGTCAGTAATCATGGCTCCATAGCGGTCACCATTGACTGTAGCGTTCTGGCCAGCATTGTTTTTAAAGAAGTACGGACCAATTATTCCACCAACCCATAAAGCACACCAAACAGTCAGTTTTTGTGGATGTAACGGTGTCTCAACATACACTTGAGGATTATCATCACTCCAAATACGACAGTTTTGTTTATTGACCAAAAGTGAGCTTCATCGCTAAACAAAATTCGCTTATGAAATGGACGTAGTGCGCGATACGTATTTCGAACAGAACCATGAGTTTGAAAATAAATTTGCACAATTGGAAGCGTTGTTCAGGCGTCAGTCTATTCCTGTTGAACTCCAAACCAAGCTAAAAATAAATCACTTGACAGCTGACAAAATGGCCGCCAGTTAAAAATAATTTTGCCAACTTAAAGTTCTATACCTATAAAAAAAAATACCCTTTAGAAGGTGAACTATATAGGCGTAAGCCAGCTTAAGCAAATTTGGCCTTTTTCTGTGATTGTAATAATTAGAGGATTTGTGGTACATTGCAAGGATTTGACGGAACTGTCAAACGTATACTGCTCCAAACACTTGACAGCTGACAAAATGTTTGCTGTTTTTACCTCAATTCACGTTTGGATCATCCCTCGCTTTGCCAAGATCAGTCTTCTTCGTCTTGATACAAACCCTCCTACTCTGCTCGGAGAGACACCATTCAAAAAGGCACCACCCGATAGTAAGCCACTCTACTATCAAAACAAGAGCAAATACAATACCTAGGATTCGGTCCAGGTGTCCATTCAAACTACAAAAACAACCAACTTTATAAATAAAGTCGAAATTTATTTATCCAAGAACCGTTTGACACCTCATACATTCACAGAGCTGTTGGTTCTTTCTAAAAATTAACTTAATGACTTTCATATTGTTTCCGTTGACTAGAATACATTTTGTTTGTTAAAAATTACAGATGTCCTTAAACCTAAAAAATATTGTTAGACTACGATTAGTTTCCTTTTTTATATTTTAACCTATCCTAGATCCGTGAATCGATTCGTCCTTAGGCTTTGGGAAAAAAAAAATCGAAATGACGCCTTAGAAGCGTGTGATCTTGTTGTTGACTGGCGAGTCCGGCAACGACGATTGCTGTGAACTTGTTGGACTAACTGGCCGTCGTGGAGGCGGTGCTGCTCTCTGGTTATTGTTGGCTTGGTTGCTCTGGCGAATGTTGTTGAAGAACTGCTGTCGGCGGGCTACGCCGCCACGCAGAGGAAGAGTTGGTATATCACTTTGGGACTGCCGCAAGTGGCCCACCTCGCACATGCCGTCCTCACGCGACGAGCAGTTTCTCATCGCAGGGTTAACGCACTCGTAGACGCTCTGAAACAAAAAAGGGAGAGAGGGAGAGCTGTATAGTAAGGCACGTGTATTTAGATGAGTGAGGAACTCACCTGCTCGGAGGAGTACTGATTGTTCTGGGCGAATGCCAGGGACGTGAGCGAGGGCAGCGCCTGTGCAATGTCCGACCGTTCGATGCCTCTCACAATAAGGAACGTTCGTGGTATCAAGATGCCTGTAAGGATCGCCCACCCGGTGGCCTGGATACCTATGGGTAAGGCCGCATCTCTCCACTCATCACCGAAGAAGCTCATCGTTATCCACGTGCACCAGATAATGAAGATCAAAACCGCTCCTATGACCAGCAGAATGCCCTCCCTGTAGTTGCGCTGCGATCGGTAGACAAACGGAGTCATGGACACCAGGAAGACCAGTAGAACGAAGTCGTAGGCGAGAAGGGCCCACAGCCAGTTGCCATAGTACATGTTCTCGCAGGAGACACTCTCATTAGCGATATGCATGACGACGATCAGCTGCGTTGACATCCCCACCTGCACCAGGGTGCTGAAGATGCAGATCACTCCCTGAATATAGCCATTGACGTGGGAGAGGAATCCACCTTCGGAACCGATGGATGCCAGCATGAGAGCCCGACACAGAAGCAAAGAGAACGTCATGCAGTAGCTGAGCGTCACTACGAAAACCCGCACCGCACACAGCGTATTCAGCGTTGAGGCGTCATCAAAGGTCACATGGGAGTTGCGATGTTCGGACACGTACTCCATCGAGAAGGGAATGAACGAGGAAAAGAGTAGCACCAGCGAGAGCAGGAGTAAAATCGAGGTGATCGGGTTTCCCTCGAAAACGTCGCCCAACGATATGCGGATGATGATAAACACCAAGATCGCCAGGCTTATGATGACCCCCAAGACGGCTGCTGTCATTCCGGCTGCGATCCAAGCGTCTGGCTTGATCCTCCAGTACATCACAGATTCACCGTCGAAAAGGAACGGGTACCGTCGGTTGCTGCCATCAACGTACTGACAGTTGAAGACCTGGCCGAACTTGGACTTCATCTCGTGACTGGTGTCGTTGGCGTTGTTGTAGTGGTAGTAGGTGGTGACGTTTGATATGAAATTTTGAGAAGCGATCTCTTTAAGATCGGGGATCTTCTCACGTGTGGCGTTGGCCATTGTGTCAGTCTTTTGGAACATTTTGATGGTCATCATGTGGCTCAGTCGAGTCAGCTTGAGGGTGTCCAATATCTTGACAGGATGGTAGCTATGCTCTTCCGAGTGCCAGTCCTCGACGAAGGTGAGGAAGTTTTCACAGCTCTCTAGGACAAAGGAGCCGTACTCCAACTGGCAGTTCTTCACGAGAGAGTCGTTGATCCAGTGCACAAGGTTGAGCACTGGTCCGGCCAGCGTTATGAGTTGCGATGCGACTATGCTCTGTCCGATGAGGTTCTCTTCGATGGTCACCTGCGTGGAGTTCTCATCGATGACCCGTAAGTCGATTTCCGCTTCCAGGAGGAGGTATGATTTGTTTGGCAGTTCTGGAAGTGAAGAATGTACTCATGATGTGTGGAATAAGACGCATATCCTAATATATACCTGACATTAAAGCTTTGCTGGCCCGCCCAGTTGGCACCACGAAGATCGTCCCGTTCTCATGAAAGTTCGCCACCATTTTGTTGCCAAAAATAATATAAATATTATCAGGACTCCGAAAGTGCATCAGGCAGAGGTGCTCCTTCCTCGCCGAGTCCATAAAGTCATTGTAAACATCCAAGTTCTCGGCTAAGATCTCCACGGAGGCGATCTTCTCGCCCCACGGCATCTGATAGAGAAGATGAGCGACCTTTGGAAAGACCAAAGCCCTCGGCGATGGAATTGGCCAGATGTAGAACTCCAGATCGTCGATAACGTGCTTCAGTGCGTTGTAGATGTCCAGATCGATGAACAAACCTATCGAGTGCTCAACGCATTGCTGCAGGTATTGAACCTCCTGTAGGAGAATGTTCTCCGCTAGTTCGGCGTCTTGGATATCTATCGCTCGGATTCCTAAAGACGAGTGGATAAAGATGATGAAACCATATATAACATAAATACCATCAAAAGTCTCACCAATTTCGAAACCAGCGCTAACCAGTTTCGCCTGGTTTATCCGGTTCAAGACGAAAATCGCAGTAATTGGGTCTCTGGTCATCACCGAGAGCATTGCATCGCCTTCGATCACCTGCACGAGTTTGCTATTGCTCTCACTGGACTGGGACTCATTTTCATCATCGCGGCCAGACCTGATGCCGTCAACACAGATAAGTGGGATGCCGGGCGATGAACTACTCGACGGTGATGTTGAGGGTGGCTCTGTGGTGGTGCTTGTGGTTGTCGTAGTACTGGGTCGCAGTTTTGGCGGGATCTTCTTACCAGTACCAGCTAAGGATATACTTAGGAAATTCAGGCTGATCAGGAGCCATATTGTAGCTGGAATTGGAAGAGAATTTACGTATTAAAAGTAACGGAGATAAAAGCAGTCTTTCAAGTACGATAAGTTCTACTGGGTTCCGGGAGGTTGCAGGCTTCATGTCAGCTTTTAAGAACATGAGACAAGAAACTGTTGGCGTAAGAAGGCCTAGAGGTCTCCCAAGTCTCCCCTAAGAGTAGGTATCAAAAGCTTTCATTTTAAGATCGGCATTCTAAAAGCAATCAAATTTTCCATGTAGGTCTCATGTGGCGGCCTTTTTGTGCTACAAACTACAGAGTCTTGAGCTACACTACTGCGAACAAGTAAGCTGTCCATAACCTAAGGGGCTAACATATGGGAAACTGTCCACCAGGCAGGAAGTATAAAGCAACTCGGGTACAGATGCACTAGATGGGACATTTTTTTATACATTCATATCATTCACACGGTCAATGTGTCAGAAATTTCGGTACAAAAGAAAAAATAAAGAGCAAAAAGAAGCTTGCGACCGAGGCCATAGAGATGTTTTACTCCAGGAATAATGTTCGGAATATATAGA
Organism: Cheilosia grossa; assembly: GCA_963082955.1. NCBI lineage: Eukaryota > Metazoa > Arthropoda > Insecta > Diptera > Syrphidae > Cheilosia > Cheilosia grossa. Next base: position 7,781,962 of record OY720144.1, read on the forward strand.
AAGAACCTATAAAGGCAACAAGTCCCAATCAGAAGCCTATGGAGATGAACGATGAAATTACACTGCCAAGCAGAAGGATTCAATTCAATGTGTTTGATGTAAGCCAAGATTTCCGTTGATCCAACCAAATTAAATTGGTCAACTCAATTTTGATTTTTGATTCCGAACTATCATCGTTATAGGAAATACTTCAACATATTCGGAACCCGGTTCTATAGAAGTCTCCAGGGTGTTTTGAAAAAAGCATTGGATGAACTTTTTATAGTAATTCCAAAACCGATAGAATATTTACGACGAATCCTGGCGAAAGGTCAAGAAGTCCAGCTCGACGCACCTGTTTATTTTTAACGTTCCTGGTTAAACTCATTCTCAGGTTGTTTAGACTGTTGAGGAAAAGCGCCGCGTAGTTCCATTAAGTTAGTTAAGGTGGCTGTTTAGAAACACACACAACAATCTCATCGAAAAATTTGATGTCAAAATGAAATCTATAAAAGATGATGCATCAGTACTCGGCTTCCTCAACATCATACTTGAGAGTATTGTGCAAAATTTGCATGTCCAAACCAAAATTTGCACACTTTTTCAGAACTTTTGTCAAGTACATTTAACAAGCAATAGATCAATGTTTCACTAGTCACAGAAAAGTGCGAATCAGTCATTTAATGTGGACACTTTAGAGCTCAAGACCGAAGAGTCTGCAGTACGAACCCTGGAGGAAAACTCAGTAGAGAAAGACGTATGAAATTACATAGAAAAAAAGAGCTTATTTTAACTTTCCGGTCAAACTCGTCAGTAGACGGAGAAAGCAACTTGAGTGCGCGCAACTGATGGCAGTCCGTCAAAGACCGCTCTAACTGAAGAGGCCAGTTTTACGCCAGACTATAGAGCCACCTATAAGTTAGTATGTGAGTCTGAAGTGACTCAGTGGATGATGTCATAGACAATTGAGCAAAGGCTTACAGAAAAAAATTGCCCAACTGTTCCCAACCTCAGACAAGTTTCTAATGGTTAATCAGTCTTGGAAAGGCTTTTTTTGAATCGATGTCAGCATCAAATTGTAGGTTATTTACATCCTACATCCATCCCATAGTGTTTATTTATAAATCTGATAGAGCTGACACTATACGACCGAAAGTAAGAAACTCGCAGAAAACTAACGTGAAGCTCTATCTAGGGTTCTTTTGGTTTATTTTATTTAGCTCACTCAGAATGAAACCTACCTGAATGCAGCCAGGCTCCAAATCATAAACTTAGTATTAAATAGACCGTCAGCTACCGCGCACCGCCAATTTTGAAAAGAAAATGCTCTCTTAAATTTCCTATCTGTGAATACGTGTGAAGCAGTAAACAAAAAAAAATCTAATACTGACACTCAGCAGTCATCCTGCATCGTGGAATTTCTGCCTTTTTGTAGAAATGTGGATGTCCAAAAACCTTCCGTGCTAAACAGGAATAAAGCCTCAAAATTATGGAAATATCAGGAATCTAACGAATCGAACTACATTACACCACTCTAAATGTCCATAAAAAAGGGATTTAACTCTTAGAAAAAATGTCTTGTACCAAGAAATAATCAATATAATATTAACCAACTGCGATTTTAATACTGAAGGTTAATTTCATGTGAATAATACAAACGTTCCCACAGTTTAAATATGTTGTTTTATTTCACCACGAAAGAATGTATCTTGCGAAATGGTTAATAACTAAGGTAATCTAATCAACATATAAATAAGAAATTAACTGAGAAATATTCATTCGTAGAAATAAAATAGACATTTTTGTACCTACAATTATTGTTTTTATTTTCGTTTGTTGTTTTTGGCGAAAAATTATTTCGCTGGCGAATGTCGACAGAAAAAAGGCAACAAATTCAAAGGGAAGAATTGATAAGGAATATTAAAATTTAAAGTTTGTTGGCGTTCAGGGGAGAGATATGAACATTTCTGAGTGGGTAAAATTTTTGAGTTGTAATCCTTCCATGTTTTTCCGTGTAATAATAGAAAAAAAAAACAAATAAAATTTATTACAAAATTTCAATAATTTAATACACAAAAGAATTTCAAACTAGCGTAATTAATGAAAACAATTGAGTCAGCCATGAATAATGTTTATTTAAAAATTAACTTTTTTGTCCTATCCATTGATTTCGGCCTGTTGGTTTTAATACTATTTTGGTGCAGATTTATTTTCGAAATTTTTCCTTCCAAAACGATATACAACCTTCATAGCACTTAACAATTAATAGGACATGACAAACACATTTTTAGAAATTCTGATGACCAATCTATAACGAAAAAAGAACTACGACTGACAAAAAAAAAATTATTTCAACTTTAAAAAATTATGTTTTTTTTATAAATTTTCATTGCACTTTTATAACAAAAATGTCTTATAAATATTTAGATACAATCAACGAAAATGAATTTATTCTCATTGAACTGAACGAGAAAGACTGAAACTAAAATATATAGCTATCAGTAAAATTTCAAATAATTATTTGTAGATACTGATTTTATTTCATTATTGCAGATGATCCCTATAGTTCATCGATTTCCATTGTTTACAACTGCACAATGTAAGACAGCTTGTAGGCAAACTCTCTTAAGTTGGAAGTGCTTGCGGTCTATTTAATACTTAGTTTATGCTCCAAATAAATCTGCCTGGCTATTCACTCACTTGCCTCTCTTATAACTAAACAGTTGTCTGAGTTGCCACTTTGCTGCAATTTCAGTTCATCTACTGGATTTTTTTTTTTTCGAAATTTAAGCCTGCTGCCAAAAAATTAAATCTACTGCATTTTTGTGGTACGCTTGTGCGCACATATTTTTGACAGATCCTTTTAGCAGAAAATATAGCAACAAAACTTTTCACCTGAATTAATATTAATGCATTTGTCTGTTTTTTAATAATTTTGTATTGTAATTTTTTCTTATTAACCTTGGGTTTGTTTGGGGAAAAAAATCAACTGCATTTTTGTAGAGAGAATCTGCTGCGAAATAATTATGCTAAAGTGGCAGCGCTGGTCTGAAATAGAGATTCACAATAGGCCTCTAACTGGAATGAGTTAAACACCAAATATACCTAATTCTGCTATCACTTCGGTCAGCCAAATGGAAAACTACTGACCACGTTCCCAAGGTCGTTTGTCGTTTGCCGTTTTATTCAGTTCGTTATTATAAGTATCAGCCCCATGGCTCACTTCAGTATTCAGACTCGCACAACGAACAAAAATAAGTGATTGAAAGCGCATTTCTTTATTTACCGTTTCGATGGTATAGTTATAAGTAACCCATGTACAATTGAAGCGCTCTGGGCCAACAATCACACGTGTTGTTAGGTGTGGCAGTAAACAACTGCAAGTGTCCAAAACAACAATTCCATTCGATTATCCCAAGAGTGGTGCCCAAATTGGGCCCTGCTTACTCAAAACTCTGCGGCTGGAGTTATTATTCGCTATCATTCTTCCTGATCATACAATACTACGTACGGACTTACCTTTTTGTGTATTCCAACTGTGTATTTGCATTTTATTTGTTTTGTTTTGTTCAGTATTCCCAAAATGTATCTCTCGCGCTTAGCGTTCTCGAACCCGTACTCGTACTCGCAGTTCGTACTCGTTGATGGGTTCTATTGATTTTGTCTCCACATTTGGTTCGAGCAACAAATTAAATTATGCAGCATGCATGTAAATGTGTTTTTTTTTCGCATAGAAGCAATTTTCGCTATAAGACTACCACTACACACGCATTATAATCGTATTAGGAGAAGGGGAACAATCACAGCATTCTTTTTTTTTTTTTCTATAACGTATTTCTTTTTAAATATAACTTTATTAAAAACCGAGAGCAATGCACTATTTTGTTGAAATCACTTTGTGTAGCTTGCAGTTGTAAAATTCTGTAAAAAACATAAATAAATAAATTCACTTAAGTCACTTTAGAGCGACACAACAACACTATAGCCACCGTAGCATAGATAATTTGGTTTTAATCTACTGGCCGATTGCCATCCGATGTTCATGGTTCACCAATTTCAGGCCGACACTGTTTCGCTTGTAATTAACTGATTTCCGTTTCATCAGTGTGCAGTCTATAAAATGTAGTTAATTGCTAGAAAGATGTATATGTGTTTTAGCAGCGACACCGAGCACCAAATAGACTGACGCTGGAGTGCAAAATAAATGGAAAACGAGAAATCCCTTCTGCAGTCGACAGTCAAATACGGGGTTGCTATAAGCTATACCACCACCAGCAGCAGTGCTGCCACCAACAACTACTGTGTACGGTTGTTGAGTGCGGTGTTTTGTTATGTCAGAGCTGTGTGGATTGACGTTGTTATGGTTATTAGTGAGGACTGGTTAATATTGTTTTTTTCCTTCTGCCACTCAATGCACAATTTTACAATAAGCTGTTAAACGGCTTATAGGGGTTGGTGCTACCCTTAAGATTGACCCCTATATGGGAGAAGCGCTAAGAAGTTGTATCGTGTTTGCTTCTGCAATCATAATTATTATAGTTGTTCTGTTTTGCACTTGAATTGATTCCTTCTTATAATGTTTGGCAGTTGAACATCAGGTTGGATCATATGAACCGTGTAATTGGATGTTGAACAAATGGCATGGGGTCGACAAATGGGTTGCATTCAGCTCGGTCAAGGCGAAAGTACAAACGAAGTGTGGGCATTTACTCGTATATGGGTGGCTAACAGCCATCTGACATAATTGTTAAAGGTACTCCGAAACTAATTGTTTTATAAAGGAAGACGAGTTAAGGTGCATGTTTGGTGGATTTTGGACTGCTCTTATGACCTGTCGCATTCAGTCTTTGTGAGCCGGCGGTAGAAGCAGCAGGTATGCAAATAGGCAGTGACTGATACTTTCTGAAAGCTCGATTCGAAAAACTAATATCACTCAAATGCAAAGTGGATAAAAGGCCCAGCACAGCTTCCTACATGAAACTACAGTAGCTTGTTCAGGTACTTCTGTCCATGTTTGGGGTCTTTCACGGACATCACCGAAAACAAGGTCATAATTAAATAAAATGTATTTTCTTGTTAAAAAATTGTCTTTCGATTAGTTTCGCGTCGCATTAGCTTGAAATTCCAGGTTCAGTGTCAACAAAAAATAAATAATTTGTCTGCCAAACATCCCTGAATAGGTAAAGGACGGGGCATAAAAAAAAAGACACGTTGATTCCCCGAAAATCAGATGATGAGTGAAGTTGTTTGTTAAGCCGATTAGGACTTTTGTCTTGCGATGGATCACGAGAAGTAACGCCGCTTGCTATTGAATATGGCTTCAAGTCGACTGATGCTGATGAAATATATTTGGTAATGGTGCAAGGATGTACTGAATAAATCCTTTTAAAACGACATTTCTGTGAGGCACAACATGCCTACTAGCATACTCGTATATATCCTATAAGACGGCGCTTTAAACCTGGTTGGTTTAACTGATGGAAAGAATGAGCTAAAAGTATCTTCCACGACACAGAGGTTGCTTTTGACAATGCAACTTTTGACAGCATGCTTGGAATGTGATCAGCTGACAAAATGATGTTAATGAAACACTTGTTCGCTGCGCCTTTTTCAAAACTGAGCGCAGAAATTTGACTGGGGTATAGATGTCTTAAGAAACATGGGGGAAACCATGCGTAAGCTGGTTTATTTTGTTGCTTTCGTAATTTTATAGTTATATCTATTAATAGACAACATACAACTGACCATATGAGAAACATGGGAATTCAAGAATTGATGCCACAAATATCCAGCGTTTGTCCTTGCGACTTATTACTTGTCATAGTGAAAGCGATACGCATGGGAAATGTAAGACGCTTAAAAACCAATGGCAAATCATTTTGCATAAGCGGAATCCGCGGAATTATAATGTTTGCCTTGAATTTTCCAGTCAAAATCGTCGCTTCCATGACATTTGATTTCAGATTCTTCACAATCAAACCAAACGTGACCCGTTAAAAAGATTCGGTGGATTTGGATTTCTCGACAAAATTATAACTGAGCCGACTTTCAATTTCCGGTAAGCCCGGAACATCCAAGGAATTTAAGAATCAAACAATTGAAACAGGTTTTGTTGTATTGGAAGTCACACTACCCATTTTTCTATCCAGTCTAATTTTTTCAAAGTGCGGTTACGCATACAAAGTTCTATCCCCAATCTCATCCCCTTAGAGTTTTATTTTCACGACAAAAAGTAGCATATGTCCTTCCTTAAGTCAATACAAATCCACCAAGCCCAAAATTATACAAAGCGAACGATCCATTCTCGAGTTATGAGTGCACACACGGACGTCAGTTTCTTTTATATATAGGTTTTCCCACCCGGCTTTGCCCGTGCCTTTCGTTTGGACCTATGGTGTCTAAGACTACCTTATTTTTAAAAATGGAACCAACAATAACCATCTACCAAATTTCATTGAAATCGGTTGAGTGGTTTCGGAGATCGACAACAGCGCCACCTATCGGACAGACCGTCAGCATATCCCGCGCACCTACCCACTTTTGAAATTAGAATACTCTCTTATTTTTGTTATCTGTGAACTGTGATTTATAAAAAACAAATGCTTTGTTTGTATACCCGCTCAAGTCCAATTTCAGATAGACCACCAAAGAAAAAAATATCGAAGACATAAACCATACTTGGCACCTTAAAGCATTTTATTACAAATACTGATTTAGCTGTGGCTCAAAAAAAGTGATTTATCATCATTTTAGTGATCGTTTTTTAACGTGAAGGACTTGTCCCTTATTAGTTGTCAAGGGATCGAAGCAGGCTAGGTACCCCGATACAAAATATTTAGGCCTTAAACAATTGAAATATGAAACTTCTGCAAAACGTCAAATAAAACACCAGAAAAAAACTACATACAATTAAGTTTGGATTGTTGTATTGCATTTTAAATGAATACGAAACCTTTATGAACTGTTTGACAAGCATTCTGTTGGTGTTGGTCAATTCATTGTGACAGTTAGAGCTATTCAATAAGTTACTTTTATCATCTTGATCTTCACGTCTTTCTTTGTAAATAAAGCAATACTGATGAATAAGAACTGACTGCGAAGGAAAATGCCGGAGAGAGAGTATTCAATAAATTACTACCATATACCACAGCGCTGCCTACCGGATTTCATTGTAAGTTCTACGTAATCAACATTGATTTTAAGGGGAACAAAGAGTTTAATACTCTGCTAACTGTATTTGTTTTGACTAGACCTACGAACGCGCTGACTAGTCCACTTGAATTGTTATTGAATTCTGGTGGTTTATTTAGAATTTTGACACTTTCAAATGCCAACTGAGTATGCAGGCAAGATTTTCTTTACAAAATTTGTCGGATACCCTATCAAAAAACTTTACTCGGAAAACTTTGCTGATAAAAACTAAATCAGTTAGTCAGCTGTCGGACTCAATAACCTAGAAATCCGAACGTCTCCATTTGTTGAGTAGTTTTTAAATCAATTAGAACATTCAACATAGGCTTTTACTAATAAACAAAAACATATCCGCGCTCTGAGATTTGATCGCCGAGTGAACTGTCTTCATTTTCAGTTTCGAGGAAAATTGGTTCACTGTCACGAAAATAACCTGGGGTCATTCATTTCGTGGTTTCAAGTTGGTAGCGCTGGCATTTGACGCCTGTCAAACTCAGCTGTCAAATATAGTGTCATAATATTAGTTGAATGTTTGCCATTTACGATAATGGATCGCTTAACAATCGAACAACTCGTCAAAATTATTGAAACTTACTTCAAAAGTGGTTACTCAAACGTAGTAACTTTTCGCGCTCTACGCGATAGTTACGGTCGTCATAGTCGACCGACTGCGCAAGCAAACGGTAAAATTGTGAAGCAAATTTGAAGAGAATGGAAGCGTTACTTATGTCGTAAGGCATGTGCATCATCGTAATATGCATGCTCAATCGAAAATATTGCTGCCGGAAGTGCAAATGTTGCATGACTTGGATGATATGTAGTTCCAACAAAACGGGGTAACAAGCCACACAACAAGACCAATTATGCTTAATTGCGTGAGAAGTTCCCTGGTCGCGAAATTTCACATTTTGGCGACGTCAATTGTCCACCAAGATCATGTAATTTGACACTGTAAGATTTTTTTCTTCGGGAATACGCAAAAGATCGTGTTTACGCGAACTATTCCCAAACTCTAGACGCATTTAGAACCGACATTACTCAAGTTTTGGCCGAAAAGTTCGAAAAGTGGTTCAAAATTACCTCAAAAGAATTGCATGCTGCGAATCTTCCCCAGGCAGTCTTAACTTTATAATGAAACACAATTTTCATCAAAAATGTATCGCTGTGTGTGTTTTATTAGTTTTACTTTCGAAACCGAAAAATGAATGCTGTCAGCTATCAAAAAAAAAAAAATTTTTGTTTTTATTTGTAAATTGTGCGTATTCAAAATTTTGCTGGGAAACTACGCGAACTTCTGCTTGAATAAAATATGACACCAAATTCAATTCGTAATCGACTCTTAGAATACGAATTTCGATTGAAATCGAATGTACCTACGCAAATCGATTACAGAAACTCGAGACCTTGCTACTCGATTTTCAACCGAATAACTTTTATTTTCTTGGTGGTTTTGTCCCACCCATTCCATATAAAGGATTTATTCATTCAACTAACCCCAAAGTGAATCAGTGATAAATAGATCTCGGTCTTTAGCAAGCTAAACAGTGGATTTGTATTTAACGAAACCGTTTACCATTCGACTAGCACAAATGGGACTTGGCAATGTTGATTCTAAGCTTTAGTTCTCAGTTGCCGCCCACAAATGCATAGAGACCCAGTCAACTGATTCTTGTCGTCTGCATTAAGTCCTACCACCATGGATTACATTTGTTATTGAACGCCTTGCACCTGACCTTCTTAACTTTCGTATACTTATGACATAGAAACCACCCACAAGAACGGCATATCGATTGTGCTTAAGTCGAACCGCTTCCGTTTTCGTAAAGGCCACACACAGTATCCTTGAGCCGAAAAGCAAATGTAAACTTTCCGATAATTTTACCAAAATGTGCTACCACCCTGAAATTAATTTCAACCACATCCCACGCAGGACACAATCTTACACCGTATCCCAACATCACTCATGTGCAACCGACTGTAAAAAATAAATTCCCGTTCGAGTTTATTAAGTCTAGACTCGTTAGTCCTTAGCCGAACTCCAGGGTGGTTCACGAATTAACTCTTTGCACCTGTCCATGCGGTGTCACCTCTTTTTTTTTTCTTCTTATTCCATGCACACGCAAAAACTACAACCGGAAATAAAAAATTAGATTCCTTTCGGAAGTGATTGACAGGATAACGCACTCGAAACGCGATTTCTCTCGATTTAGGGCGCCGACACACTCGACACAACTCGTTAACGAGTTGAACTGAAAATTTGTACTATTCGCGCCGACGACATGGTAAACTGTAACGAGAACGGAAAGCATACAAAAGAACCGCACAAAAAGAACGAAAGTTCACACACAAGAAATAGTAGAAACAATTTCCAATGTTGTTCACTGTTTCGTCTTGCGATGTTTGGGGTTGCGAAGACTGGCGTTGGACATAGGTCAGCCTCTTGGCAAAAAAAGCAACTGCGAAAGGGAAAAGTGTAATGGAAAATGTCAACTGCAGTTGCATTTCCCATGAAGAAGTCTTAGAAATTCAAAATCTATTTTCCTTAGATAACATGCAGTCGGCAGTGGGGTCCGAAAGAACAGACACACAGAGTTTGCCAACTTGGTGCAGAACGATGTGGTTTCGATTGTGCAGGCAGACTGTGCACATGTAGTCAATAGTAAGCCTTTCATAATATGTAATCATTTGAATACACATTCTAGCGTGGTGTTGGTATTTTCCATGCATGCTGAGATTTTTCCTAGTAATCTGGAAACCAGTTTCACCAGCCACCCTCTGTTTGTCGTTCGAACAATACAATTTATACGGATGTTGAACTGGTGACACACTTTTTTGGTGTCTGGTTTGTGGGGTAAAGTTTTTCCTAAGATTTAAAATGTCATAATGAGATTTGACGGAGTGACACGTGGAGCATATTATACATACTCGTACATAGGCATAAGGGGAACGCCTTTAAGGGTGACAAACTTGCTTAAGTTGTTTTTAATGGTTTTATTGTTTTCTTAAATAAGAATTACTGCTTGAAGTGCCTTTGCCTGTTAATAAGTTAGGATCGGCATTTTTAGGGCTTTACTTAGAGGCGAGCAGGACTGACGATAATAACTGTTTGTTTAAAATTGAATAGGCAGTCAGGTAGTGAAGGGTGTAAAACTGTCTTAAGATCTGATGCGTAGCTTCAAAGCTTTTAGAAGAAAGATTGTCCTAAAATTTGACAGTTCTAATGTGAAGGAAATCAATAAACAGTTGGTCCAAAAAAACAGCTTCGGACAGCCATTCAATTTATGTAAGCATTTGTTTTTTTGACGGAGCGTAAAACTAATTTTTCTAGCAACTTAAGCTCTAAGATAAAAAAGAAACGAAGCAAATACTAATTTTTAGGGACACTCCCAAATTTTGGTTTGCTGTTCCCGTACTTTTCCCAGAGAAGTTTTTAGAATATCACATTTCGAAGAGTGGGGGAAGTATTTCTCTGCGAGTGGTGAAATTGCTGAAAAGTAAGAAAACTGTTGTAAAGCCTTAGCACACTTGAAGCTATTATGTGTAGAACCACTTAAACGTCAGTTTATTGGCTCCATTTAACAAATTAAGGACCTCTAGTTCTTAGTTAAATCTTAGCCAGGTTGTAACTGGGGCCTGGGGGATGTGTTTGACTCATACTCTTGGTTTCGAATACGAGAAAATGATTAAGGCAGATAAGAACCATGTTTTTCATTCACAATGTGTCATAAACAGCTGTACAAACAAATTAGAAACCTTTAACTTATCTACCTTCTGCATCTGCCTTATTTAACCTTTATTTAACTCGTTTGTTTGCGCAGTAAAATGTATCAGAAATAATAAATATTGGATTAAAAGAAAACGAATTATATAACAAATTGCAAAGAAAATTCTTTCATCTTCAACCGACAGACTGATGAATGGCAGCGCCATCTTGGAGAGAGAGTTTGAATTAGTATATTTGTCAGATTGGCTGGGGCATAGCAAACCTACGTTCAACCCATTCATGGCAAATATCAGACCAATACAATTTATCTACGAAATTACTGACATTTTGCCAAACTTTTCTGTCAAATATTTAAGTTGTAACCCAAGAAGTGGTATCAATGTTTGGTATTTTTCCACTAAAAGCAATTGGTGTTTATTAGAAGACTATAGCAATGCTTAATAGCTCTTTTTAAACCTATACGAGAATCATCTCAGATTGTGACCGACCAAGATCTAAGCTATGGAAGAACCAGCGTCCTGAATAAATGAGTAGTTGCACAAGACATGTTCCGGAAAGATTTAAATGGCTATCAAGGCTTGCAGACTCTGCAGAAGACCATCGTAACCTTTTAGCCATGTTCTCTTCATACTGATTGACCGATTAACACCCACGACGAAATACCCGCAATTGGTTTGCATGAGAAAAAGTCAAATTACACATTTCGGCATCTCCACCGCAGCAATTATGATCACTTCTGCATGAAGTTAAGCCCCAATCATGGTATTTCCTCCCATATACTCAGAAATGCAACGACTTCTTCGAAATGATGTCATATGTGGATCAATTGTCCCATTCCCTTTCCACTATTCATATCCAAGAAGAAATCAACCACCGTGCAGGAGATCTTGCGTCATATGCTGCAAGCCCGAGGGATATGCACAAATATGCGCAGGACCCAATGGCATATGTGCGGCATTATGGACGCCCCGACTCATTCATCAGGTTCACCTTCAATCCGAATTGGACAGAGTTTAGGCAGCTGTTACTTCGTGGGCAAACTTCGAGCAACCGCCAAGGCATTGGTTGAAATAAGTACCCGATCAAGACGCCAAAAGTCTACGAAGTCGCAAATTAGCATTGAGTTCAATTTATTTCCAATTGGGTTCCATTCTTTCAATAGAGTGGTTTGATTTTCGCAAGGGATATTAATAATTTAATCAATTTTAAGCGGCACGAAGTTCGCCGGGTCCAGCTAGTTGTTATATATAATTTTCTTGTATTTTGGAGAATCCTTTTTCAATTCGTGCATAAAAATTACAGCTACAAGAAAAAAGGGAGTAAGCTTTATATTTGAATTCTGCTCTGAACTTGCGTTTATTTAGCCAAAAATCAATCGGGACTTTGGCTTCAAAGCAGCATCTCGTTTTACAAAATTCATGCTCGCGCTTTGCCATTTAAAATCGTAAAGTTTCTTTAAAGCGTGCTATACACCGAATTGTGAATTGGACATAAAAAGAAATAAGTTTGCTCTTCGCTTCGCCGGGTTCTTCCATACTAAACTTAAGCTTTCAGTGAAAAGTTTTGGTACCGTCTTTTTTATCTGTCATCATTTTACGCTGAAGGTAAATGTGAACAAATTTGAAAAACCTGACTAAACATTAGCTTCGTTTGTGTACCTACTTTCAGCATAGAATAATGAAAAATAGCATATCTAAAAAATCGAGAGAGAAATCTCTCAATATCCAGAGAAGTACCAGACCGGTTTTCTTACGAAATGTTTAAGAAATGTCATTTTGATAATATCGTAAAATAAACGTCAACATCGTAAAATATGTATGTAATAATAATCTAGGCACAGTTTTCGAACTTTTCAGCGAAAGTGAAGACGAATACGAAATGTTATTCAAGTCTAGTGATGAAGAAGATACCTATTCTAAGTTTTACTTGTCAAACTTTAGAGCTGTCACTTAGTTGTCAGTTTTCATTTTCAATAGGTCTGTTCCCTTGCTTTCTGGTTCCATTTTGGCAATATGTCACATTTCTCTCATTGCGAGAGAATTCACTCACAGAAATGAAATGTAACCAAAAAGAAAAGGAACGCGTTGAACCACAAATGTGAAAAATGTGATTTATTTTCTAGGCCGGAATATTAAAATATCAGTAGAAAAAAACACAAATTTATATTTAAGACCAATAGTTGATTTGCTTTTATTGCAGAAAAAAGTTCAATTCATTTGCTTCTTACATCTATTTTAATGCTACAAAATATAAATGATAATAAATAAAAAGTCAGTTACAAATAAGCATTTGAACGATTTGACAACCATCTGTCAGCAATAACCAACCAGACCAAAGACATTTCTTGGGTTGTTGTGTCAAATATCTGTTTTTTAGCTGTTTAGTTCACTTAAATCACGGAAAAGGTTTTGATCTCCAGTGGTATGTCATTTGGAAGGAAGTTGATCGCTGCACTCTTCTCGACAACTTCCTGACACCAAAGTTACTAGTAGGAACAATTTGACTTTTACTAGTAGGAACAATTTGACTTTTCTCTTTCTAAACAGGTCGATATGTCAAGCAACGTTTTAATGGTAGGTTCGACAATTTGAACTCATCTCAAGCGAGGACTTTGCCTCGTATGTAGGCGCACATCATTTGAATCTTCACAAGGGATATAAACAAAAATTCAAGTCCAACGCAATCTATATCTACAACTTGGTTATGGCTCTAGTGTCGCTATCCATTTGTCAAATTTCACTCACGTGCGTATGCAGATCACAACGCCTACCCCGAATCATTCAAAACACTTATCACTTCACATACTCGTATATAGATGGCGAACATCTAGTAATAACCGCAAATGATCAAGCACACGAACTTCGCCAGCACCGAAGTCTTATGGATTAATCTCATCAGATCTGTAAATTGTTCGTTTGTAATGAGTATCTCATCCAAACGCTGAAATATCTCAAAGTCGTGTTTGTCCATAATTTTGCTTTGCACGAACTTCAAAACGTCGAACTGATTGAGTTTTTTCTTTTCTCTCTCTCTTCAAAATGAACAAAAGTAAACCCGTCGACGACACCGATTCGACAAACTCGAAATGTCTAGAACTACTGACGTATTGCCGGAAAAATTGAAACGCCGACACCCCCATGGGATGGGGATTGGGAGACGTGCATGCATCCCAAGGTCGTTTGTACCGACTTTATTTATGTAATTTTTAATTTTTATAACTATTCACGGGAGTGTGGGTATGCGTGCGTTCATATATGTACACAGTTTTGGGCCATAATAGCCCGAAAACAAAAACGACGCGACGTTTAATGGCTCCAATCGAAACCGAAATCAAACCGCGCTGCTATACTTCCTTATAACTATATATGATTGAATTCCGAGTCTCTGAGGGTGTCTTGAATGCAAATGAGTACGAAGAGACGTGCCAAGCAATGCGTCCAGATATTGTCGAAAACATTTTTGGAGATTCACTACACAATTTTGTTCTTTCCATCGTGTAACAGGTACTACCCCCACCTATATATCACTTCATAGTTAATTTGGAATTGAAATCAGGTGCAGTCATAGATCTGTCTGTGTAAGTTTATAGGAAGTAACGTGTGGAATGAGCCTCAGCCCGTTTCCAGTCTTGGGATTCAACTTCACCCATAGGAGATGTGCAACTGCCTCCCTGCCAATTAGTACCTTGCATTTTTCCAGACATCAGAACTGTACATCGCCTATAAGGGGCTCCAAATCCCAGCACCAATTATTTGCGCCGCTTCAACATCTACATATCCGTCTCTGAAATGACATACAATCACGGTGACCGCCAGTGCGTAATTATAATCCGCAAATCGCAGACGTGACACGCCTCATCGGCCTAATGATCTCCGGCTGTATGTACCCGTACGTGTTGATCGCCACTCGGCGAAAAGCAAAAGACACCAATCCACTTACGAGTAGTTGTAGTTGCTGCACGCACAACACACTACCAGTCGTCAGAAATAATGTCTACGGCTTCTGGGTAATTAGCAACTTTCGGATCACTCCCTTTTGGGCAAACATGAGACATGCAACACAAAACACAACCGCTTTGCATGATTGATGGACGGTGCGTAATTCGGACGCGGCATCGACGGATAATCGCTAAGAGGCGCGATGAGACTAATCGCTTCATGTTCGATGACATGGGTGAGTAGCTTGGGGTGAAGCCAGTTTTATATAAGTCGCATATGGGTTAAGAAGAAAATGTTGAGATGAAAATGTCCTCAAGGAAGGACATGGATTTTTAATGACAGCTTTGACATGGCTACTTAATTTAAAGCGGTTGCAGATTTATGTGATTAGAGATTTAGTTGAAGGACATTCAACGCGTTGGCCTACATCTGGATAGATAGCGACAAAGCCCTCGGGTCATACGATTGAAAGAATTTTGCAGTTTAGTTTATCATATGAGAACAACTAAAAGGAAAGGAGCCCATGGCGAGGCTTTTGCTGTCCCTTTAAGTGTAGTATTAATTTGCCTTCAAAAAGTATTCTCCCATCTGACAAAGTGTCACGTTGTTTGTTATGTCAAAGTATGACGTATCGTTCGTTAGAAACCAGGTTTGGCCCGCGGCAATCCAAATTTCGGAGCAACTTTTACTAATAACGATGTCCACCCCCGGGATCATACAGGATTGTTAATAGCTACTGGCAAAAACTATCTTAATACATCTGGAATACTTAATATTCTTATTTAGGCTAGGCCAAGTCATAGCTTGGTATACAAGGCTAACTTAGGTTTTCGTCAAAATGAGTGGACGCGTGACCTTCGTCAATGCATTGTTCTCACGGAGCTCACACCTAGTAGGCAGCTTGACAGATCTTGCAACAACTTAGACCCTCGTTGAAGCATATACAGCGGGAGTTGAGACTTTTGCCAGGAAACCTTCATTACCGTTGAGCTCAGAACGAGTCACTGCCCTTTTCTAGCAAGTGTTTCGTCAACGCATAATACTTAAGCAAAGCTGAGAGCTTCATCAATGCGTTTGCTAATGCGGTACCAATGCCCAGTCAAGAGTTGGTACCTTCGTCAACGTCGATGGATGGGTTCTAGCAAATCTAAGTAACAAGACAGTGTCCAGTTCTAAAAGGCGAGAATACCTTAGTCGATGTAAGATACAATTAAAATTGACACCGGACCACGAGCCCCACGTCAAACCGCAAGCTCTTTTACAGTTGGCGAAATTGAATAAGTTAACACTACTTCGTAGTGTTGCATCATTTCGACGTGCTGCTTAATGTAACTTAGCATTGTAATTTCGTTTTAGCGATTAAATAATAAACACCAGATTAAGACAGGCGCCACCAAAACAACGTCGCACTTCCGGTACTACCCAAAAAAAAATATAAAACTGTAACCCTGATCACTGGTTTGGTACAGTTTTACCACTCAATATAGCGGTGCCAGATCGTTTTCCACTACTGTGAAAATTATTTACCTCAAACAACAATAAGTGGGAATTTTTAGTTAAAATGACTTATCCTTTTTTTAAATAAAACAAAATACTAATTAGAAATTCGAGGGCACCTACTTTTTTCATATAAGACAAACATAAGTACCTAAAAGTGCAGTCTAGTTTATTATCGTTGTTTGAAAACCTTTTTATGTTCCATGAGCTGGAAGTTTGTTACTCAATTCAAGTCATACATTTTCCAATCCGCGTACATTTAATGCGTGTACATTTGAAAACTGGCCACCATATTTAAAACTGCGCTTAAGGCGGTCAAAAATGCTTAAGCAAATGGCAAAATTGGAATCACTCCTGTGTGTATTTAGAAAACATTTTTCAATACCTTTATGCAGCTTTATGGCCAAAATGGAACACGAATTCCCCTACACTTTTGGTTACTATTACAACTTTTAGTTAATTATCAGTCATTGCTTTGGGACAATTTAAGGCAGTTCTTGAGAGAAAAGGAATATTTTATCTTTCATCTTGACGATTTTCAATAAAAACTGGCAGCACTGATTGAATAGTGTGGTTTGGTTATAGGTTAGGCCAAACTGATTTGTTCTGCTGTAAAGAGAATCGCGATCCCTGGTACCTACCAGGAACAGGTGCAGAAGATGGAGTAAACAAAATTATTGGCTCTTAGTGAGCGCTCTTAACTTAACAATATCCTTAAAATTATTGCCTTTCGGCCTTAAATCTATCAATCTATAATTTGTTTTTTAATTTCCAAGAAACTTTTGAAAACTTGAATTCTTTATTATTTGTTTTATTTAAATACTACTTCAAACTACCTGGGCTACTTAACCGAAATTGAATATAATCCTGATCCCGTTCATGGGCGCCTGACAGCCGTCATCAAGGGTTCACCCGTGCCGCCGAGCCTCGAGCGAGGCCATTCGCGTCGGTCGAGTCTAGGAAGCATTGTTCATGGTGGCAAGCCCGGCCACTCCCAAAGACCCTCTACTCTAATCCTAAACCTACTAACTTAATACTTAGATTAAAACTAACGAGGATTACTTAACTCCTCCTTCGCCTAAGGGCATCAATTGTTGAACATCGTATATCCGATCTTTGGTTCGTTGATGGTGGTTAGAAAATAAAAGTGTGAGGCTTTGAAAAATGTAAGCGATGGCGGCAATATACCTAAATATGAAAAGAAAATCAACGACCCAAGGTTCAGAGGCTTCAGGTTCAGCTTTTTGTTTGGAAAGAGAGCCGCGCGAAGCCGCAATATTTCCATTACCACACATAGTGGCAACTTTTTTCGTCGCCCTTGGATTTCTGACAGTGGAAGGCAGCGGTAGGCTTTAATTTACATTTGCAATGCGTGTGGAAAGTGTTGCCGGCCTACTACCGTCCGGTTTTAAAAATGAATCGATTTACGAGGTCTATCAGAAATCTGTGGTACAGACTTAGCATAAATTCGTAGTCTCCCTTTAATATTATTTAAACATTAATCAGTTAAATTGAATTAAGCCACCCTGAGCTTTATGGAGGAGTTGTTTGTTAGCTTCAAAAATTCCCGCTCACCAACTTACTCGCAAAAAATATGAGCCACTTCCGCTGTCTGCAAAGTTGCTGTCAGCGTTCATAGAGGTAACTCTGTCTTATATGTAACTTTTTATCCGTTAAATTTGAAATTATTCGTTACGTGTGGTTCGTATTTTTTTCTTTAGGAATAAGTGTTTTCCTCAAAATGTTTATGAAAAATTGCAACAATGTAGATTGGTTGAGATTCTAAATTGGCATTACACCAATAGGATAACAAAATGGAGAATTTGAGAAAAAAATTGAGGGCCCAGCAGGAGGAGGATTACGAGTTGGGGGTCCCAGTATTTTCTCTGCTTCTAACACTTGATTTGTTAGGATTGGTCAGGTGTGAGTCTGTGAGAACCGAAAAATGAATCTATATTTACTACAGGGTCCGCCAAATAACTTTTTTTTTTGAAAATGGTATAAAAAAAAACTAATGAATATTTTCTCAAATTTATTTTTTTATTTGAAAGTACAATCCTTCCGGTTAGTAATGGAAAATATTCATTCAAATGGCTGCCTCGGCTGGCCATGCAGTAGCCTACACGATCGGTCCTATTTTTAAGCACATTATCGATTGTGTGCAGCTGTATTTCACCAATGGCTTCACGAATATTGTCCTTTAAGGGGTCAATTGTCTCTGGATTGTCGGCATAACACTTATATTTTACGGCACCCCACAAATAATAGTCCAACGGTGTCAAATCGCAGCTCCGAGGTGGCCAAACTACATCAGCTCTGCGACTGATAATGCGATCTCCAAAAACAGGACGCAAAACATCGAGTGTAGCTTCGGCTGTGTGGCACGTAGCGCCGTCCTGTTTAAACCAAATGTTGCCAAAATCCTCCTCTTCAATTTTTTTGAACAAAAATTCGTTCAACATGGACCGATAACGATCGCCATTGACTGTAACGGCCACCCCTTGCTCATTTTCGAAGAAAAAAGGCCCAATTATGCCTCTGGACCAAATTCCGCACCAAACCGTGACTCGTTTTGGGTATATCGGCTTTTCAATGTATGCGTGCGGGTTTTCTGTGCCCCAAATGCGACAATTTTGCTTGTTTACATACCCGCCAAGATGAAAATGAGCTTCATCTGAAAAGATGATTTTTTTGGCAAAATCGACATCTTCTCTAAGTCGATCGCAGGCCCACTTTCCCAGCGTTGTTCAAGCGTATACACAACCATATTCGTTCAGCGGAAGGATAAAACTAATTATCTGTCAAATCAGACATGAGCTAAGTGTTACCATTCGCGTAATAAGCACTAGTTGAAAAAAAAAGTCAGATGGCGGACCTTTTATATACAGAAACAATATTATGCAGACTAACTTTTAATCAGACAGAACGACAGAAGGTAAAAGAGACGCTCCTTGTGAGACAAAAGCTGTGAATGCTTTAGCATTTACTTGGGCTTAATCTCAGAGCTGTTTCCTGTTATTGCGGGTTGTGTGCTGAGTGCTGACACAGCCGACACAGGGCTGCCACTTTAGGATTATTCATTCGTAGTAGCTTCTCTTAAAAAGTAAATGCAATAGGTTGAATTTGTTTGCAGTCGCTTATTTTCAAACAAAACCAAGGTAAATAACAACAAATAACGTAGGCAAAACAAAAATAATGAAAACTATAGTATTGAAACCAGCGTTGCCAGTTTCGAGGTTTTCCCCCCAAGACTAGGAGTTTTTTTTGGATGATGGGGGGAAATCTGGGGTTTTTCTTTAAATTCTATTTTATTTGTATTTGGTTACAATATTCGTTTTTGATAATCTAAAAGTATGCATCCGCATTTTGCGAACGTAAAAAAGCGCTAAGTAATTTAAACTTAATAATGAGTTATCGTAGACATTTGTTTTCTGTTCACTACCAAATGACTCAAATCTTAAATAAAGGATAAAATAAATGTGTTTGTTAATTGAAAATGCTGTTAAATAGTCAATCGGTTCTCTAAAGCTATATTTACGTGTGAATATTCTGATATCTATATGGACGATTTTCGTGTTCAAAACAAGTCTTTCAAAAAGAAACAGCTAATGCCAGTTTCACTAGGAATAAGTTATAGTTGTTTGTAATAGTTCCTTAAATATTTTTCCAGATTTAAGCACCAACCTCATCAGTCAATTTTACTAACAACAATATTATGCGTTGAAGCTGCGTAAATTTCTACAAAATGGTTTCAAAAAGCAGCATGCGTTGACATTTTCACCATCACAAATATTTGGGGCAAACTCTTGCATTAGTAAGACCAAACATGTTCGCGCTTCAAATTTGAAATACCTTCTTTTAAGTCATAAAAATATTGACAAAAAGTTGGAGGTTTTTCAGATTTATCTCGGGGGGAATATTTTGACCATCTGGCAACGCTGATTGAAATTGATTTCTTTAATTTATTAACTTTGTTGCTATATATTTTTGCTATAAAAGTGATACATTTTCTGGATCTAGACGTGCATGCAAGCGCATTACAACAATGCCGTAGATTTAATTTGTTGGCAGTAGATTTCATTTGCAATCAAAAATCAGTAGATCTACTGCAATTGCAGCAAAGTGGTAACGCTGCCGACAGCCGTATTAATAGCGGTGCAGATATTTGCCAAACAACTTCCACGCTTTCTCAATAGTTAAGCTTTTTTTAACTTTCAGTTTATGCTGAAACCTGAAAGCTGCAAAGCATACTCAAAAACTTCGCCAAAGCAAATCTAAGCTTGCTAAGCTCCAGCTAATACTAAGAATAGCTTTACAGACTTTTAGTACATTACCAAGCTTAATTCGAAAAAGCACTCAACTTGTTTCGATCTCGAAGCCACATATTTTATTCAGAGCTTGCAACTTAAAGCGATTTATTGTTTAAATTTTATTTGGTAAGAAACCTTTCCAAGGTGAGTATTAAAATGAAAAGTCCTTCTCAACTTTCTGGCAGCGATACGTAAAGGTAACTATAGGGACGTACAAAAAAAAACCCCCAAATTGCATGCCAACACCCCCCTTCACCTTCCCCATAGTGCAGCATGTAAATACAGGTAAAGTGCCAGCGATAGCGATTACAAACAGCTTCTCTCGCCGCCTCGTCACAAATCGCCTTGTAAAATTCAAAAGGGTGCACCTGTGTACATTCTGTGAAACTATTCCAAAACGATTTTCCAACGAAGCGCTGGTGGAACGACGAACGAGGAACGGGAAACGGGGAGGGTAATTACAGCAAATTATTATTTTCTGACGTCAGTGTGAAGCGCGCTCTGGGAACAAATTGCTCTGTGTTGTGTTGGGCGTAGGGTAGGGGTGGGTGAGTTTTCTACGTTGACTCATTGCCTTGCTCTTGGCTATCGCTTTCGCACCAATTTTCTCATTTGTCTGACGTTTTAATTTGTGTTGCCTTCATCGGCAATGTTTTTGTAGTTATACCACTGATGAATATGTGTGTTTTTTTTTTTTTATAAGAAGGCACACTATACAGGTGCTACCCTTCTAAATTCGTGGGGTGACTCCGATTTCGTTGTTTTTGCACAAGTTTCAATCTCTCGCCCTTTAAAGGCCGTTTGGTAGAGAGCTTTTACTCTACCCGAGCAAGATCCACGCGCATATTGTTAACAATTTGTAAACGGGCCGAAAGCAGTGGGCGTTTATAATGAATGGAAGGTCGATGGGTGGAGGGCTAGTTTTCGCTGGCGGTCTTTGTTTTCGTGCAGTCTTTCAGGGCGAAAGTAACACGAAACATAAAACACTGAAAAAAAAGCGAAACAAAGCATGGCACACGTGAAATTGTTATAATGGCCATTTCCGTCATTACTCGCGCAACGGTTTAATTTATGGCGATTTAATGGCGACGAAATGTTGTCGGTAGCGTAGAGGACTTGTCCGCTGAATGGTTGTATAGTTTTATGGCGTTGGGGCTATTTTTACTTTTGCTTTGTCTTGTCTTTGGATGATTTGGAAGTTTATTTGTTGGAGTTTACTCGTATACGTCGTGTGGAGTAACTGGAGGTGGGTATAACGGCTAAAGAAGGGTGTCGATTTGGGTAGACTGGAGGAACATTTTAAATCGAAAGAGGTACTGACCTAGTGCTTTGTAAAGAAGTCTTAAGTATTGAGGGGCTTCCCATAATAGGAGCGCGTTTTTGACATCAATCAAGTTTTACTAAGCGATTGAAGTGGGAAACGTCTTACTAGGTGCTAGAGTTCACCCAGTGGTAGAAGTTCTACCATTTTAGGTACTAAACTGGCCTACAAACAAAATATTGTAAAATAAATTGCACAGAAGATTAGATCGCTGCATAATCTTCCTGAAAAAGACTAAGCGAATAGGTTTTGTGAAAGTTTTTCTTAAATATTTGCTTTCTCCTATTTATACCTAATGTATAATGTTAGATTACGGTTATGGTTCAACCCTTAGTTGTGATGAGCAAGTAAGTGCTATAGACTTGTAAATTGGCCTGGGACTTATGGACCCTAGGAGGTTTCTTGTCACGGAGAATTTATGACACAGACTTTTCCCGAAGGACTCCTGACCTATGAATTAGTCGAAGGTTTGCTGCTTGCGCTCTCAACTCATAAATCGACTGCCCGTAAATTATGTTTTTTCTTAGAGGTAGGTTGGTACAAAACATTAAAATAAGATAACAATATTATTTTGTTGACTTTATGGGAAAGTTTGACTGATTATTTAAATATGTGTTTGGCTATGATACTGAATTAAATAAACCTCGTTCTGGCGGACTTATTTTCGATGAGTTTTTCAAACAGCTGGGTCCTTGAATCGTTAGTTAGCCTTACTTAAAAACTTACTCATGGGGAAAAAGCAAAAGTAAGTCTTCTAAATTCAAAATAGCAGACCAAAGTGAATAGAAATCAGCTGTCACCTGTCAAATTGTGTTTTATTGAACAAAGTGTCAAAGTGACAGTTTAAGAAAAAAAATAAAAATAAACTAATCCTTAAACAAAACATCGCTTGTGTAAATAGATCTGAATCAGATCACCTTATTGGGTACCTTTCCGTGCCTCTTAAGAAGTTACTTCTTCTTTCTGGATTTGCTTAAGATTCCCTATAGCCGGCAGGATCGTGACGTTTGGTTACCAACTAACCGCAGACTTAAAACCGTCAGCAGTATAGCAGATCTGTTCTTATAACTTCAGTAAACATTGAAACGCATTGCGGGGCTGTAAAAGCTGTCATTTGACGACATTTTCGGTTTGACATGCCCACGTCCTCATTCTGAGTTGTTCGTATTGGACTTCAGAGACTCGTTCAGCAAACAATTCTCGACACATCACAATATTGTCACATAATATTAGCTGGACTAATCTTCCCCGCTACATTTGCTGTTTGACAGAATAAAACATCAATTGTGCAATGGAGCTTGGCCCAAATCTGCCTTCATTTCTATCTCTCTACATCTTTTTAAGAAGATGTAGATTGAGAGCTTGAACCAATTCATTCGAGCCGCTAACATTACGTTCGGACCTGCAAATAGCATTAAGCTTAGTTTTTAGTTATATTTAAGATTCATTTGATTAAAGAGCTCGGCTCCAAGAAAACAAACAAATTGGGTTGAATTAATTAATAAAACTATAAAGAGTCGTTAGTTGCTTCCTATTCAGCACTGGACCAGTACTACAGGTGTTGTCAATCAGTGGCTATGACTGCCCAATTGAGAACAAAAACCAAACCACAAAATTCCTTAAAGCGTACAATCGCACAAACTTTCTTAAACCCTACACCAGAATTTTTAAAATTCTCCCTGTCAAGCGCAGCATCTAAGAATCAGTGTCCGATTCCCTCTCCCTCGCTCCGCAACTTGCCCATCATAAAAGTAGACCTTGTTACTGCGTAGCAGCGTTGTTACAATTTTTCAACGTTCGTAGTTAGTGAGAGCAAACAACATTGATGTTATTGAACAGCGAGGATGAGGCAAGTGCAGGTGACTTTGACACCTACCTGCTCCTCCAAGGCATTGTCCATTCAGTCAGTTACTCACCCACACCTACGATGCATTTGACAGTAATCCCGTATTAAACCTACAGCGCCAGAACTTCTAAGCAGTCGCATGTTCGCTCTCATTGTAAGCCCCGGCAATGTTCGATGATTCACATGACTTCCACTCAATTTATTGATAAATCGACTTGTTTTC
Source organism: Cheilosia grossa (assembly GCA_963082955.1). Classification (NCBI taxonomy): domain Eukaryota; kingdom Metazoa; phylum Arthropoda; class Insecta; order Diptera; family Syrphidae; genus Cheilosia; species Cheilosia grossa. Next base: position 7,805,991 of record OY720144.1, read on the forward strand.
TATCATACGCCTTACGACGACGACATAACATGCATGACGTCAATAGAACAAAAGTCCCCTGTGCGAGTCCGACAGAACTACGCCAAAGTTTACAACGATTTTTATGTTTGTGACGTCTTTTCCCATGGATGGAAAACACTATCGAATTGAAATGCGTCATTCGTTCCATTACGCTCTCAGTAGTGCTGCCGAATTTGTCATTCATTAGTCATGCTTACAGGTACCGAAATGTCTGTGAACCCTAATCCCATACCTGCATGAAGCAAATCACATCCCATACCCATTCTATACCTGTGGTCCATTGTCCTTCAGCATTTGTTAAGATCTTTCCCAATTAATCAGATCCCCCATCGCCCCCTTGCTTTGCATAACGGATTCCTGGTCTGCAAGTCGTCGCCGCAGAGAGTGTGACGTGATTTCGTCGCAAAAACTTCCCAGCAGTTCCTTCCCCACCGTATTCCATCCATATACTAAAATATTGCTTGTAGTTTCATCATTTCAATCCACTCGAGGGTTTCCATCTTGTTAACCTTATAATAAGGTGATTTACTTGTGAAATATGTTCCACTGTCGCAGAAGAGTGCGGCACCCAACCCCCGTGCATCCTTTCGGCCCCATTCCGACATAACCTAATCCACTATGAAATAGATAAAGTGTCATTCGTGTCAGAAGTAGAAAGTGCCACCGGATGCTTGTGTTGGTAGTAGTAGCTAGTAGATACTGGTGCTGCCCACCCACTCGAAGCCTATGTCGCCCGTTTTGTGTTTCGGCTTCAGCTCAACAGTATTCTCGTATACTGTGTGACTCAGAGAGTATTTTTGGGATCTTAGCTGTCATTGCTACACACTCAACACTGAGGGGGTGTGTAATGGGATTGTGACGTAAAAAGGGCGCCGCCAAATAACGCCCAACAAAAACAAGCCTGGTTAGTCTTATGAAAGAAACGACAGAACTTCGACGATGGGTTCAGCCATTTGGTCTTGGTCCTTTTTGCGATTGTCACTTTCTAGTGTGGTGCGAGTTCATATTTCAACGAAAAAATACACACACACACACACACACAAGGAGACAATTGCAATTTGTTGTATTTTTGTGGATTTTGTGGAAGGGAGCGCATATAAATACATACCATACACACGACAGCGAAAATAAAATGACGACAGTTGAAGGGGCGGCGAGGGGTTTGGTTGAGGGAGCGTTTGCACGAAGCTTTTCATTCATTAACGAAAAGCTGTTGGAAAATTCCTTTTTTCGCATTTCTGCGCCGAGGGGTGGGGGTGGGGTTGTAGAGAAGACAAATTTGTTGGTGGGAATTGGCTGAGTCTAGAGCCTGCGTAGCTGTGCTTAGAAGAGTGGCCATTATGATTTCCCGCGTTGACTGGTGACAGCTGGTAGGCTAAGTTTGCGAGCTGAGTTTGACAGTTAGTTGTGCATATAATCTTCTTAAAAAAAAAGATGTCTCCTAATAAAAGAAAACAAATTTTTAATATTAAAAATTCATCTTACATCTTTACTTTTCTTCAATGAATCGAAATGGGGAAAAAACGGATACGGAATGGGGGAAAAACTCTGATGTCACTGGATGTACGAATACCTGTTACGATCTTCATTATGTCGTTTTCCATTGGGACAGTTTTTCTGCTCTCGAAATCAGCTGACTGTCTTATTTCATGTTTCATTGGCCACAAACAAAGAGTCAGCAATTTTGCGAATCTCGATTTCTGAGCGACATTCACACCTACTTACACTAACAGCAAACTATTTTCATTTGTCGAACTTTAAAGTGTGTTATTTTACGTTTTTAGAGACGACAAGTCTGTGAAAAATCGAAAAAAAAAATAAACATTTGGCCGCTGCAATGGATATCAACATAAATTGAATAGATTTTTATAAAAACAAATTACAATTTAAGAACAGCTGACTTTTAAAACACGCACCAACACAAATGCAAAGAGAGATAAAATCTCGTTTTATGTTCCATTGGGCACGAAAAATCTGAAATCTGAGAGCAAAATCTGAAAATCCCAAAGAAAAACGACGATAGAATTTCTGAGAATGATTTGCCCACATGATGTATCTGTTTGCTGGTTTCATCGCAGTCAAAAGACAGTAGTTTCGTTTGTCACTAGTCCGTCACATGCTATGTTTTTTTCTCTCATCAATAGTGCGATCTTTGTTTTTGTTCGTGTCTTCGTCTATGTCGTGACATTTGAACCTACAAAATTTGCATAGCGATGGAGTGATCTAGCTTAAGCTAACTTGCGACTGCACTGAATTATGTCTCGCGACCATTGATGTGTTTGACTGAGCTTGAGCTGGCTTAAGTCATGACTGATCGGCACCTATCAACGCATTCTGAGTGTACAAAATCAAGAAAATTATTCAGAAGAAGATGAACAAAAAAAACCTTTCCAACTGTCCCACATTGTATTGCCAGCTTAACCCCACAAAAACATCGCATTTTCTCACCAGCCATTAAAAGCTAACTCTACACCACCCCCAAGACCCCAACCCCCCTACCATTCCAACACAATTAAGAGGCCAACTTTATGAAAGAAATACTATGTACCTTGTGTTCGGCCATTGTTGAAGAATTTTCCAGCTGAAAACTTGGCTGGCTCTCTCGCCAGTTCTCAACGGATATTCATCGCAACCAGTCATGGGTTTCCACATACGCGTTCGTCGACTGCATGTCAAAGTGTCCTAGAAAGAGAGAACTCTTTCATTTTTCTTTTCATTTCTGCAGTTTTGAGTACTCGTAGCTGGCAGCTAAAGCTAAATCCTTTTGTGTGGCCCCGTTAATTGGTTGCCGCGTGTGTGCGTGTGTGTCTTCTAACAAATTCCCTCGATTTAGTGAAAAATCTCTTCGCTACTATTTCGCGATAGTCTATTCCTCGAAAAGTGTGAAAAATTTTTTCCAAAGAAAGGAAAATCTCTTCTCTCCCTCCCCTTTATAGAGAAAAGGAAAAATCATCCCCCTGTCTAAGCGCCCCCAAACTCGCCTATATCCATCTCTGTCGCACGAACGGCACAAACTGGGAACAACAACAAAAACAACAAGAAAAGCAGAAGCAACGACGAAAAATAGTACACAAGAAAAAAAAAAAAGAAAATCCTCCGCATACAAGGATGTATCCTGCTATCTACTCTCGCAGCATAAAATAATTTCGGGTCATTGTCGATGTGAAAAAGATAGAAAATATATTATAATGTGTACATGCTCAATCGCCATCTTATAATTTTGTTGTTCCTTTCTGTTGGATGTCTTTTTCTTCTGTTCTTCCTATCTTCACACATGTTCGCACAGGAGTAGGAAGTCCAAAGAAAGGGAGACGAAGATAAGAAAAACCCATAAGTAAAAATCAACAAACAAAGTTGAGAGCAGGAAAAGGAAAAAAACAAACGCGAAGAAAATTCGTGAGAAAAGTTAAAAATATCCCAGCCTTTTCCCGGAGCAGGACGAAGACTACACAAACCAGGGGGATTGTGTCCTTGCGCGTATCGTAGTGTATAGTGTGTGTTCGTATATAGTGCAGTGCGTGGTATATGTTTCTGCATTGAAGCTGCGGGTAGAAATATAGATATATGCAGGAAAATATACGAGTAACACGGAGTAACCACAGGTGAAATAAGGATATTTGAACAGAGCTGGCATATTTAATGTTAGCGGGACAATTAGCGCCGTCATCGGCGAATCTACTGCTAACAAATAATCTGCTACATTCACAGAGATACTTTGGAGGTGAGTTGTGCGTCACAGATATCCTTTTTTGTTTGCACGCATTTATTTTGGAATTGGGGGGGGGGCTTGTGTGCGGTCTTTTTTTTTTCTGGATTGAAATGGTTTTCGGTTTCCGTTTTCGTCCTACTGGTGTTGGTATCACTGTCATCTGTGGTACAAAGGGGAGTTCGAACGAATTGCACGCATTTCGTATGATATTCCGAAATGCGGCTGACAGCTAAATTTCGTAAACAGGATCAGTTCGCTCGTAATTACGAAAATTGTGTATTATATTCTGAAAGGTGGCGCCCAATGTGGGGAAGCGAACCCAAATAGAGCTCAAGCCTTCAGTCGAACTTATTCTATAAACCAGTTGCACCAATAAGTGGACTTAAGTTTTTCTCCCAACCTCTTCTCTAAAGCGGATTAAAATGCTTCGCACCACTGTCAACCCATAAAATATTAAGATTCATTATTTTAACGTGCTCCTTAAAGCTTGCGAATTTAAAAAAGTTCATAAAGTGCATGTAAAATAGGCTTTTTCAATTTTCAACAAATATAAGGAGGAGATTAAAATTTGCATTAGCAAGACCTTGTGACGTAGAGAAGTTGTACAGAAGTCTTATTTTAAGAAGGTTTGTTGACAATTCACGAGTTTATTTATAACCGCAAGTGCCTATAGCTTATGTTCAACAAACTCTAGGAGCAAAATTCGAGCTTGTCATTGATTTAAATTTAGCGGTCTTGAAATGGAACTCAAGCTGATAAGGTATTTTAGCAGCCTGTCATTGAGTTTATGTAGGAACTTTCAAGTTTCAGGCAGACATTAAAACAAACACAGGTTCAGCAGTCTGTTTTAACATATAAAATGTCAGTGGCTCATTTACTTGCCATCTTCTGAACCGGTAATTCCATTTCTCACCAATCTTCTGGCTATGAGCACAGCTGCTGTCCAGTTTTTACCAAACTGAGGTGGGCCTCAGAGTGCAACACAGGTGGGGGACGGAAGAAAAGGAGCAATTCCTTTATAAATGTGAAATACAAAAAATGACCATTTAATTAAAGGTCTTAATTATGAGCCTTGTGAGCATACTCTTAGTTTTAATTGGAAAACTAGCAGAGTCCATAGCAAGACTTCTTCTAAAACCGGCACTACCTAAATAACTGCAGACTTTACATGAGAGTTCAAGAAAATAACCTCACCTTGATCGGTATTCGGAACGGGCCTGGTTTGTATACTTCTACGGACAAGTTTGAATGAAGCCATGAAGTGTGATTCGAAGCGTCGTTAAAAATGCGCACAGCCAACCTCTCACTAAAGTCGGATGATCTACAGAGGATCTCTGAAATATCTATCGGCTCATAAGCTATCAATAAAGTTGTCAATATTTTTAAAAAACATAAGTAGCCATCAGTGTGTAACGTTTCAGTGTGTTTATGATCAGTGATCAATGACATTTGTGCATTTTCACCGAATCCCGTATCTTGTTGACGAAAGCTTCGGCCTAAGGCAATGTTTGGACGGGTCTTCTACAGAGCACTTCCCTGAATTGAAAGAGACATATGCATGAGAAATTCTTTGAGAGTAAAGAATAAACCGAGGTAGGTAAGGCCTAGAGTTGTAGAGCTGATTTTATCAGGGCGTGCAGTCGTCAAGACATCATAAGAGCATCTCTATGAAGCTACTTACATCGGTTCATACTTGTTCGAGCTTGGAGGTCATCAGAAGCTCAGAATTTGTACACCAAATGATAATCCTCAATACAAAACCTAAAAAGGCTATCGGTTTTGAGTTTCGGTATTGTGCTGCTGCCGACAACAAAAAATGTCAGCACTAATGAGAGCATTGATTCCATGACTTTGCAGAAACCTTATTTACACGTTTAATCCATCTTTATTCTCGAACAGCCGAAAGAGCCATAAGTCATTACTTTGAGGGACTCGAAATAAAAACTTTAGCTATAGCACTATTTAGATTGATGGCTTTTTACTGGCGCTCTAGACGTTTTGATGCTAAAGACGTTTTGTACTCCAAAACAGGGTCTTCAAAACACCAATAATCAGTCTTAAAGGCGTACTAATAGTCTTTGATGTATTTGATTTTTGTAGGATAACTGAAACTCTGACAAAAGCGCCAAGAGTCACAAAGTCACATGGTTGAAAACCTTCTTTATACCTTCCGACTACAAACGTTGCTTCCCTACTTTACTTTGCTTGAGGGTCTTTGCGATCGCGGTAACGTTGCCTTTATGGGTTCAGTCCTCCTTGTCATCTTCAAACTTAATGCTAGGTATCACTTGTCACAAGTTCTAGGTTCTCAAGCTCAGAATTCTTTTGGCAATAAGCCCAGCCCGCAATTTTTCGAGTTCCAACCATGTTCTCTACTTCCGTTGGCCGCTGTTTCCTTTCTCACGTTCTTAATCAACGAAGTTTTCAACTGAAAGACCATCTACAATCTTTTAGACCTTAACAAATGTCAACTGGTTGCATTGCATTTTAAATGCATTGTTTTAACATTTCCCAGCGACTCTTAATTTTTTTTCTGCGTGGTGACAGGCTTCACGCCAAATTATATGCTCAGTAGTGGCCAGCGATACATATGTACTAGCCACTGACTTCTGCTTTGCACATTCACCGGAAAATAATACTTATTCACTGCTGGTCCATTATGTCGGTCCTTAAACTCGTCTTTCCCTGTGCGTCGTAAAAGTCCTCTCAATTTTAATCGGAAATATTAAATCTGTCAAAACATATATTGGTTCCTTTAAGTAGCCTGTTTAGTTGTCCACTCTGGATATAAAAAAAAGAACACAATAACCGGCGCAAATGATTATTCTTTCCACATTCCCCCTGATTGCCACCACTGGCAACATTACAGCGGAGTTAATCTTAAACTTCAACATTCACAGCCAGCCACTCAAGCCACCAGCAGGATTATCATCTTTATCTACTAAGAAGTCAGACCGTACACAGATTCCATGCGGCTGCATAAAGTATACGAGAGTATTTTCTCCATTAGAACGTGGGTGGCTATAAGGTCAAAGGGGTAGCGTCCTCTCCTCTCTCTCTCTCTAATATTGCAATGGTGAAATTTATTCTGTCGCACTTTTCCTATGGGATACGATTATAGCATGTATAAAATAGTTAAATTTTCATTTCCTTTGCACGAAAAACCGGCATCCTTGACAGTGCCTCAAGTGCACACACATCCGGCCGATGAAAACTTTAAACGAATTCTAATTTAAATCATTGGCAGCCCTCTTCAACACACGTAACTGTGTGCCCCGCACACACACATACAAAACTGCACGACACAGCGCGAGCGAGAGAAAGAGTGCGTGTAAAACGGTCATTAGTCGAACATAATGACATTAACTACGTCGAACCGGAAGTTGAGGAAAGCGTTGAGGACATTTTGCAGCCAATCAAGTGCGGATTGTTGTAATAATTACGGTTGAAAGTAATTAAATCCAATTATGAAGGAATTTATGGGAATTTCGTTGTTTTCCTTCAGTCTTGTCGGTTTTTTTTTTCTGTGCAAGGATATTTTAGAGAGACAAAGAGATTGCCTAATGAGCTAAAAATAGCCTCAGGCCTCACACAAGTGGACGTGAACATGAAGTGAGTGTTGACACATTTCTTTTGCGACATACACAGAGAGAGAGAGATTGTGTGTGAGGACCAGCGATGCCAGATGTGGGGATTTTTCCCCATTTTGGGGAATTTTTCACTTGATGGGGAAAATGGGGAAAAGTGCTCTTGAAATGGGGAAAAAACGAAATGCAAGGATGTTTATCAATTTTTCATATTTTAAAAATAAAACTCGTGTAGTTAACTTTCAAATAAATCCGGAACGTAAGAACATCACCGAAAATGTAAACAAACTCCACCAGTTGTCAAACTCAAATGCACTTGTATTGGTAAATCTGAGGAAAAGTGCTCTGAAATCTGAAAAATATTGAAAAAAATTGATCTGAGAGCGCCCAATCGAATACCACTAACTGCAACCTTTTTGCAAATTCAATATCAGCTGTGAAGTTCAGGGAAAAAATGTAAACTAAAATGTTATATGATCTATTTGATTTTACGTTGAATACACTTTGATAAAGAATATTTATTTTCACGTTGAAACATATTTGATTTTAATACAATGTTATTTTAAATAAAATCACCCTAGATTCAAAGTAAAACGTATTCACTTTAACATTGTGACCATCTTTTTTAATTACTGAAACACTTTGAATTAAGGTCGTGCCACTTTGATTTAAAAAAATTCGCAGTCGAAGCTAAATCATTCCGAAAATTCTTTAAATCGAAGTGGTTTTCTTTGATTTTACGTTGTTTTTCCTCAGGGTGTATATAACGCTGTGTTTTATGGATTACCTATATTGTTTTTCTAGTATATTTTGAATAAATGTACCAGTAATATTAGATATTAATAACTAAGTCTGTATTTCTTAATTCATTTATTATTATTATCGCTTGTTTATAAAGAGTAAAGACTTGTTTTTGTTTTACTTGCTAATCCAAAATGAGTAAATACTTTAAAGCCAACGTATAGTGCATTGATTATTTATGTTTCAAATTCACATGAACTTTGTGTTTGTATTACCTTCTTAAAAAAAAGATGTCTCCTAATAAAAGAAAACAAATTTTTATTATATTAAAAATTCATCTTAAGGTACCTTTTTTCAATGAATCGAAATGGGGAAAAAAGTGGGGAAAAAACGGATACGGAATGGGGAAAATTCACAAAAAATTTCCCCAAAATGGGGAATTTTGGCAAAAAAAATCTGGCATCACTGGTGAGGACTGAGGACACTTTTAAATTCGGCTTTTAGAAGGACGAACAATAGTGAGCAATCACGCCGGAGAGCGAGTATAGTCCTCCTCGAACAATGGCTAGATAGTTAATGCATCAGATAATGTAGGCTCTGGCACTTAACTTTCTTTGATGCCAGCAAGGCTTGCCATTCATTATACGAGCTGGTGAACATCTTTTGTCTGTTGCAAGGTATTGAAGCAGCTATGGACTTGAGAAGAGTGCCTATTGCAATTGATGCCAAGTACTTGCAGTCTTACTTAGTCTAGGTGTGGTTTATTGTGGTATCGAAATGTCAAACATTGTGTCAGATTCGACGAGAGCTCAGTGGAGTGCCTGATGAGATATTCGCGTTCTGAGTGATATGACAAGTGACTTGGAGAGTATTTCAGGAATTTACTTCAGGTTCATGTGAGAACTCGTCCTTATCGGCAAAGGAAAGGAATTTACACAACTCACACTAAACGAATTGTTGGGAGAAGCTATGGCTAGAGTCCTTTACGGACCTGTTGCGCCAATTATTTATTAATTTTTTCTTATTTTAACGCCATCTTTTGTGCCACCAAGTAATCTACTGACAGCTGTACTTATTATGTCAATGTCCTCGCCATATTCGAGTGACTACACTGACTTTTGCAAAATTGTTTGGTGTTTGAGAATTTCTGTACCTTTGATGATAAAATTGTCTCTGGACTTGTAAGTCTGCTGCTGCTGCAAGCTTTTGTTGTTTATTGTTATAGGCCCAAGGTATCGGCTTGTGAATTTCACAAAGAAAGATGTTGAGGTACTCAGAGCGTAACTCTGCCTAAGACCCTGTGTGACTTCAAATGGTTCGATGTTGTTGTAACAGACATTTATCAAACAGCGAAAACTACCAAGCTTCCACATTGACAAACGGACGAAACGGCACAGCTATGGATGTCAACTGCCTTAAAATTTATGAACAGACGGTGGATATTGATTTGTTGTATACCTTAGTCCAGGACCGATAAGAGATTTAACGACCAGCATTAGCATCCTTCTTTGTTAAGACCGGGCTAACACCTCCACCTCCACTGTTCCTACTTAGATTTGACTAAATTTTACTTAGCTAAAGCCTATAATATTGCTACCCTTCGCTTACTTCGTTTTATTCAGGTTGACAGTGTTCTTGCGGCTACATTGTCATTCTTAAATGCCCGAGAGAGTGATTTTTGTCTTCACGTTTGTGTGAATCAGAAGTAGCCCGCTCGAACAGCAGGTTTTTAGCTTGAATGGATTCTTTTCAAGCTTCGTTTTTTCTAACCTCGTGGTAAAACCTCATTCATTTACGGAACTAAACTAATTGCGGCTTGTGAACAAGTTGAGCTACACAAGAACTTCTCAAAACTTCTTTTGACTGAGCATAATATTTGCTACTCAACAGCTTCTTAACTATAAAAATGGCTAACCGAATCTTATCGAAGATTGACCATTAGATGTTGGCGATCTTCTGTTACGACTTAGAACTTCATTGTTATACCTTCTTCATGTAAGTCTTCTTGTGCCGCCAGTTGGTTTGGGAGGAAATTATAAATAGCGTTTATAAAGATCGAAAAGGAAACGATTTTATTTGCTAAGTTACAAAAATATTTTAAGGCACTTACAACTCCTAACAACTTCCCTATAAACCAAACCTTGTGCGGCAAACTAAGCTGGTTCTTATTCAATACAATATTTTTAATACAAAGTGTCAAAATATAATATAAAAATTAACCTGCTTTTAAAAATCCAAAATGGCCGACTAACCTCGTGGGCAACGTGTTTTTATCTGAACAATTCTCAGAGCAAGAAAATAATGACATTTCTCATTCGTTAATTCAAAGAAAGAAACAAACGTATGCAAAAGGCGGGTAATTACATTACCGGACAAGGTTCAGGATATTAGAATGACACTATAGTTCAGGCTAATAACTCTTAAAGTCTTGTTACTTATTACAATAACTGTGATAATATGATCGGCTCGATGACAGTCTGGTTATACGTTCCGAAATCATCAAACGTCAGCAGTGCTTTGCCAGTTAGATCGTCGCTATCACTGCCTGAGACGTACCCATTAACCTAATCGGCCTTATTTGCTGAAGATGGCTTGCAAGTTAATTTGTGAGCGACCTTAATCTTGAATATGATTCCAACCATAGTCAGAAATGTTGTGTGCCCCCCTTAAGTTTCTTCCATCGACTGGGACTTTTTATTTGTGTATTGAATATGTTTTTCAGTAATCCCGGTACATAACTGCCTTACACCATTCAGAGGTTATTTCTTCAAACCCCGCTGGCTTATAGTGGTTAAGAAAATATCAGTGGCATTATCTGCCAGCGGTTTTAAAAGTCCTAGAGTATGAAATACTTACTTTGACGCTTTTTTCGAGCCGCAATACTATATTGGTTCGACTCTAAGGAGTTAGAAAAACAGGCTCGAGGAATCCACGAATCCCGATCTTTTGAAACGACTCTATCTACACAGTTTGTCAGTCTTGTTATATTGTACTGGTATTTTTTTCGAATATCAATCTGGGAATAGATCCTTCATTCTTCAAGTTCAAACAATTGTGTGTTTAATGACAGTCAATTTATTTTTTCCAGGAAACATTTATGTTACACAATACTGTCGAAAAATTATTATCAAATAGCATTCGGTACACGGCGTTTTGAGTTCTTCCACTTTTTCGATGTCTCCGCGAGGAGTCAACCAATCCTACACAGTATTGTAATTTTTTTAAGCTCCGATTTTTTTTATTGAAGTTGTCGGTGCTTTCAACGTCTTAACAAAACTTTTAAGGAACGCATATACTTTTTAAAAAAGTAGGTTCCTTTCGAAAAGTTCACCATTTGGAATCTTTTAGTCAGTAGCATCACCTTGTAGGTATTCCTACATTTCAAATCTACCCGATAAAGCTTTTATGCTGTGGCTTAGCTCCTACCAACGCCCAACAATATATTATTTTCTTTCTTATCAGATATTATGTTTTACCCTACTAACTTCGTGACATGCAAGACGTAATGGGACCATCGTGCCAAATGTCTCCAATCTTATTTCACAACATCGCCATTCTTCCAGTTCCCAGTTTTCTCAAGCTAGAAATTACCACAGCAACCCAACCACTTCCATCATTGAACAGAGCGGTGGCCTACCTATACACTCCTTCCACTCCCCTCAGTCGATGAGTGCGTCAGGCCATATATTTAACACCCGGCTGAGTCAAATTTTCATTACATCCTTGATAGAACTCGTGGCGGTCGCCAGAGTGTCTCGGGCATATAGATACCAACAAAACCAGGAAGGGACCGTCCTTCGAAGATCCCCAATTTAATTTTATTCTTAATGCCTCAGCACTGGGTAAAAATCGATACACGCATCATCCCAAATATAGCACGCGTCGTCGATAGGAAATAACTAAAAATTCACAACGCACCACGCACGAGTATACAAATACGAAAACCAAAAATAACGATACTCCCATCCAAAGCCATACGCCCATCAGAGAGTAGGTGTATCTGTATAGCTATAGCTACTACGAGTATGGCGAACTGCGCGCCACATCAATCATGGTAAACAGAAGCTAAAGCCTTGAAAGGGAAATCAAATCCACCTGTTAATGGTAATGCTATCAAAATTTATTTTTATTTTACGTTATACCATAGACACATTATTACTAGATGGTGCATTTCATATAAAGGAAATGGTTATTCCGAAACACCCCAATATCTAGATGGCGCCACCGTGAAAATATACCTCAAACTCGGATACATGCTGCAAAACACTTTATTTGAGGTGTTCTGTTGAGAAACATTTCCGATCAACGTGAACCGTGGACCTCCTTGGCTTCGCAGTGAGGTTCATACCTGATTCTTCTTTATTTTCCTTTTTCGCAAAACAAACAAAATGTTCCTTGGTTCTTACGGCATCATGTATCTTAATGAGACTTTTGCTATTGCGTTGAGGAAATGTGCTTAAAGAAAACCAAAGAAACAAAACAAAAACTAACTACTCGTGTGCCTCTTTTCTTTCTTCATTCATTCTCGCCATCCCCAACCGTCGCGACGGTATAAAAAGTCTTTCTGATATGACAAACCAGGGTAGGGAACTGGTTTTGGTTTGGTTTTTCTTATAGAAGAGGAGGACAAAGGAAAGGAGATGCAATATTATGATTAAGTATCAATCAATAGCAGGGTGAGGGAGGATGGTGCAAGGGATGATGCCTTCACACAGAGCTTTGGGGTATTCGCGCCAAATTGTATATGAATGGGTATGCAGCTGTATACATTTCCTCAGATTTCATTTCGTGATTCTTTCGATATTGACAACTTAGTGAAAATATTATAGTTGGCTTTTGCTTTTAATTAAAACAATATTGTAAATGCACCAATAAGAGGTGTTATTTTGGTATTCAAAGAAAAATGTAATTTTTTGAGATAAATGATCGAATGTTTATTTCATAATAAAGAGAAAGATATGCCGTTAATAATTAAAAACAACATCAGCCAAATGGCCACAACAACAACAACACGCATACAGGACCATATCCTTTTCATGAAATTTTCCATAACCAAATCGCAAAGAGGCTGCAATATGTCCTCGATAGCCTCACGAATTTTATCTTTGAGGTCTTGAATCGACGCTGGGCTGTTGGCGTAGACCTTGTCTTTCACGTGGCCCAAAGGAAGAATTCGCAAGGTGTTAAATCACAAGATCTCTTCGAGAGATAACACGGTCCGGAAACTTTTCCCGTAAAAGATCAATGCTTTCGTTGCTTGTGTGGCACGTAGCGCCGTCTTGTTGAAAGTAAACGTTGTCCAGATCAATACCATCCAATTCCGACCATCATCTCTCGATAGCGCAATCCATTCACCGTTACTGTTGATCCAACCTCATTTTCGAAAAAGTAAGATCCAATGACCCCCCGGACCATAAACAGTCACACGTTGAGGATAGAGAGCCTTCTCAACAATAACTCTTGGGTTTTCCGAGCCCCAGATGCGACAATTTTGCTTGTTGACGTAGCCACCTAGGTGGAAATGGACCTCATCAGTCAAGATGATTTTTCGATGGAATTCCGGATCATTTTCATGCATTTCAAGGACACAATAAGGAAAGTCACGACGTTGTTGATGATCGGCCGGCTTGAGTTCTTGTGTTAACTGAACTTTATAAGCCTTAAGACCCAAGTCTTTATGCAAAATACGGTGTAATGACGTTTGTGGAATGCCCAATTCCAAAGAACGCCGAGGAATGGACAAACCTGGGTTTGGGCTACAGCAGCAATATTCTCAGTTGTTCTTGAGAGACGTGCACGGGTTTTATGACTGTAAGATTTTCACCATTTTTGTAGTGAATTTTAAAAACTTCAATGCGTTTTGAAGCGTGTATCGTACCGTGTGTACCATTTTTAGTGATGGCGTGGTTTCTACTTGTGAAATGTCAAAGAATAAAAGCTTCAAAAGTGACAGCTACCGAAATAGCGGGTCATTCACAATAACACCTCTCATAGGAAAACCCATAACAATATTAGAAAAAAAGTTAAATGTGCAGTGAAAATTCGAAAGATTTTCCCGAGAGGCATTGTTTTCGATCCCGAAAAAAACATAAGATAGGGAAGTATTTTCGTATTTTTATAGAACTAGTAAACATAGTAATATAGTATGTAACTACCTGTATAATATACGTTTTCTTTTGTGTATGATAATTTAAATGAATTCGTGTGTTTCAAACTATACATAGTTAACTGAATTATAATTATAATAGATTCCGAGAAATGTACATTCCACTCGTAAATACATATGATAATTGACATTTTAATGTTTATATAAATTATTATTATTCTTTATGTAGTTATTTTGTGTCATTCATGCAATCAAAGTTTCAAAGACGCCAATATGAAACCTGAAAATTTATCTCAATAAAAGTTCGAACATAAACGCAATATTTTTCTTGTGGCAATGCTATAAGTGGAATTAAAAAAAAGTGCTGTGTCAGTCAATCATTCAGTTGGTATCTTTAATTTTCTTCCATTCACTTCCCAGCATCAGCAATCAAGGAAGTACATACATATATACCTGTCTACTTTAAATAATTTATCATAATCCTTAATCATGACCTTTGCCAATAAAATATGGGAATATGCACACATACTACCTAATTATTTCACATTTCCATAGACACATTCTTTCCACATTGTTGTCTTCATAAGATACTCCATCCCCATCGTCATCAGTATTGTCACGCTAAAGTTTGTTAGCCCTACCACACGCACCATACAACTAGCTATATGCTACATATATCAGGCAAAAAGAACTCGATCTCGATTTCCTCATCGATTTCATTTGCTATTTTTCTTCCTCCTCTGCAACATGCTTGTGTATCTTGCAAACACCAATCAACACAAAAAAGGTTTATAAGTTGACCAACTGCATTGGGACGCCATCTATTAGGAGTAAAAGTGTGAGGTATACGCTGTTCCAGGTCGGGGTATGAAATGCACCATCTAGTAATAATGTGTCTATGGTTATACTCATTTTTTTGAGTTTAACTTCCACCTTTCAGCCACCTACCCACTCTTGCGCCTCTGACGAGGTGACAGAGGCGCAGGAGGAGCTTTTTTGCGAAAAATTCTTGTTTATGTGGGGATGGTGATGGTGACGCTCTCCACCTTTTCCTGGTAAATTGTATGACAGCAGTCAGCGTCTGTGTGTGTGTACTTTGTAGAGCTTTCTCGCGTCGCCCTCGCCGCCCGTTACAAATAATTTGACATTTTTATTACGGCAAAAGTTGTTCACTGATTTGTTTTGTTTTGTTTGCTTTGGCCATTTCCACAGATGGGAAATTACATCACGAGAAACAACAACAACCGCAGCAACAACAAGAACGACAAACTTCGATGACGACAACGATAACGACGACAACAACAACATCGCAAAGTACACTAGACTCATCAACGACAAATAATAATCATTCAACGACAACCACGGCACCAGCAACGAGTCCAAAACCACCAGCTGTAGGAGCAGCGACAAAACCCTCGTCGAGAGATCAATACTATCGAGACATTCCATCGCCCAGGTATCGAGGAACAAAATTAGACGCAGTGGGGGACGTTCACAGTCGGTGCAGCAGCGACCAGCAAAGAGGCAACGATGCCAGTGGACGTTCGGCTGCATTGGAACGGGCATATGTCCACGATGTGTATGAGAATTGTGAGGAACCATCGGGGCCGGTACGACCGAAAGTGGCTCAGTTTTTGGCCGCTTTGGATCCCGGATCGGTTGTGTGCGACGTTGGCTGTGGCAGTGGCCGATATTTGACGGGTTGCAATCCGGCGATATGCACGATTGGTGTGGATCGATGTCATCGATTGAGCAAGTTGGCCCACGAAAAGGGCGGTGAGGTGAGTGGTAATTTGGTTGGCCATAATATATTTTTTTTTTATTTCAAAAATCCTATCTTGTAGTAGGGATCAAATAAAGTTCAGTTCATGAGGTCATTAATAACTTCTACAACTTTTTCCATATCAAAGGAATCCAAATCAAGTTTTGACAACTCTTCAAGATTTTTCACTAGTATTGCCAGGTTGATATTGGAATTAACTTACAGCTTTAGTAATCAGATCTTAGATGAACTTAGAGAATGGGCGCGTCCAACAAAGCCCTAGCTAACTAAGTCTGACAGCTGGCTGCAATAATCTGTCTGAGTTTGGTCTAGGTTGATCGGGTTTTTTTCAGTTGAATTATACTTCCCTTCAGTGGGGTTACTAACACATTTAATCAATAATTTTTTAAATGATTACTCAGTTGACATTTCCGGTTGGGGTTATGCATTTGACATAGTAAAGGTGACGTTAAAGAACAGTCAATAGAGTTTGCGTTCATACGAAATTTAGTCGCCTTAAAGCGACTTTTGAATGAATACTAGAAGGAAGCCCCCATTTCGCAATCCTCTAGCAACTTTCCTCTGAATTTCGTTTCAGATCGACCATTTTGTTTTCTCTATAAATTTAATGTTCGAATATAGTACATCCATTATTTGGAATTTCTGGAAGGTTTTTACAATTGTACATTGTACAATACAACCAGTAACTTTGTTTGCAAATGTGGTTAGTAAAGGAGAATATTTGACGTTTCGCGACAGCAATTAAGCAAATCTAAATTTTAGGCTTTTGATTTTGGAGTACATAATTTGTTTATTTGAATAAATAAAGAGCTCACGCTTCAGTTTAGCGCTTTTCAATATACTTCATAGCTCAAAAATTGACATGTCGCGTCTGCAATATCCAACTGTCATCAAGTAATAATGACACTCCAAACAAAATCCACAGCTAAAAACTCCAAAGCCAGTCATCAGCAAACAGATAGTTAGTTGTTGAAAAGGATTTTCAAGAAATGGGGACGTTCAAAAAGAATTTACCACTAGATTTGTCGACATTTCGATTATATCTGTATAAGCTACGTCTCGTTTTTACGTTCAAGAAAAAACTAGTCCAGATAGATCTGGCGAGTATATTTTTGTCAATTGTTTGAGATATCAATGTCAAAATATTTTACTATTAAATTCCTGCATAAATCGACTTTGTTAAAATTATTTAATAATGAAGGCTTCATATGTTCGCAAAGCCGCAGTCTGTCAACTGTCACTTAAATTCACACTATTATGTTGTATACGAATGTGACAGTATTTTGAAACATGGAGTACCTAGACATTTTAAAAGGAATGTTGATACATTTATAGAGTTTCAGCTTTACTCGAAAAACTTTTTTTATAGAGAAAGTTTAAAATTTGTATTACATTTATAAAAATCCTGAAAATCGTTCAAATTTATTAAATTGTTCTTATAGGTTGGTAGTATGTTTATAAATATTACAAACAATTAGATGGATAACATAATGTTTTTGTTTTTAACGTCAAATTCATGGACGAATTCTTTAAATCTGCTGTTAACCGGTCGAAAAATAAGATTCGTATAACCATCGTTCAGCTGTCAAACTCGTTTCTCTTTAAGGTATTGAATACAGGCTGAATACAACCATTTATTCAATTTTAGCATCCCACCAGTGAATGCTTATCGCAATTCCTATTACCATTTACAAATATATTTAAACGATATTCGACTTTAATAATATAAACAAAACGATTTGCAACTCCCATTTTTGAACTTTAGCACAGTCAATGTTTTTAAATGCAAATAAAGCGAGTCTGCATGTCTTCTCCTCAAAGTGTATCGGTAAAGTTGTCTCTCTTTATGCTGATAACAAATTAAGTTAATATTGCTGTATACGCCTACTTATTTTGGTATATTTTTCTATCCCATGACCTTTCTCGCAATCTTGCGGTTGAAATTGTCCTGACTGAGGACTGAGCACCCAAAAATATTCCAAAGGAATTAAAAAAAAAAAGTTACTCGCCCGAGCAGGGACTTGAACCCTGGACCGTTGGATTAAAAGTCCAACGCTCTACCGACTGAGCTACCCGGGCACATACCAAGCCTCGTCCAATTTTCCAACACATCACTTGAGCAAGAAAAAATACAAAACCCCAACCTACCCATTTCAACATCACGTACACGACAATCGACTCTCTACCCTTATCATTAGTCACACTCAAAACAAATCAAGATAACCTTAACCCGCATATAAACAACTACCACCGTCTAAGGGGTTGAACCTCACACAATCTAAGGACAAAACAACAACACCGCACAATATAAAATTATCATCATGAGAATTGAGAAAGTAGCAACAAACGGTACCTATTTTTTATTCGAAATTACACTCAACCAGAGAGAGAAAAGTATTCTAATTTTCACTGCATGCTATAAATTCCACTCGCAGGCAGGGTCCAAAAATAGTCGAAGCAAGTTTAAAATAACCGACAGAGCACAGAGGGTACGTCTTAAAACAAATTGTTTGTCTGTTGGTATAAGTGGATTTTTCGTTTTCACTAGTTATAGAGTCCGACTTATTTTTCGCTTCCAAATAGAACAATTTCAAGAGGTTGGTAGTAGGTACAGGTACCGGTACCAATGAGGTAGGCTATACCTTCCCCATAACAGCCGGGTCCTTTGGCAAGGAAAATCGATTTTCGTTGGAAAATAATTATCAACGGTTTGACGGCAGCAGTGGTATAGAAGAGTAGAGGTGGTAACCGCCTTTTTCCCATAAAGAAGCATGAATTAATTATTGCACAGTGTACGCTGAAGTTTGTCCGGAAAGATTTTCGACGAGGTTTACACGGTGCGGTGGTGGTGCGTTTTACGTGTGACGCAGTTGAGTGGGGTGATACTATAGAACTGGCATGTCCTTTTCCATGTTTTGTAGAAAACAAATTATTTAAAAAAGTTATTTTGACATTTAAGGTTGAAAAGAACACAAATTGTTAAGAACTAATTTATACCGCAGTTTGTTTTCTTTTTTTCGTGTGTGGGTACAGTATTACCTACAGGAGTAGATTTAATAAATTGAATGTTTAAGGCACAAGCGGGTTCCTATATTGTCAGTAGGTACATTAACTGTTGTTAATATATAAATCGGAATATTACGAAAGGAACATTTGTCTTTGTAAATTAGGAATCGACGTAAATGAGAGACTTTCTGCTTCAAAAATGTCAAATGTGTCAATTCAAAATTCATATGTGAAGAACTGTCAGATCGACAAATAGGTATATTATTTATATTCAAGACTAGAATTTAATGAAATCAAAGTAGATATTATACGTTCTTATCGAAAAGGAAAAAAAAACCTCGAAAACTGAGTATAGCGAGTAATTCGCTTTTTGCTTTAAGTAAACTCAGAAACTGTTCGAACTGATGAATTATTGAAATGAGGAAAGTTGACGTGATCATAATGAGAGCGAATTCCGAACTGCTAACAAGCGAATATTCGTAGTTTCTGACTTCTTTTAGTCGCAGTTACCCGCGAATCAGTTTCATTGTTCAAGGTTAAGTTCGAACGAATTTTTAATTTGTGGGTTTGTGGATTGCCACTGTTTTATGTGGATATTGAATAAAGTGTGTGTTCGCGCTCATGCGAAGAAAAAATATTTAAATACAAGCTCTGTGAGGGTTTTACGTTAGTTATTTTTTTTAATTTTCCAAATTTCTAGTGTGTGTTTTTTGCCGGAATTCACATTCGAACTCTCCGGCAAACGAAGTGCGACTCAATTGATTTGATGGGGTCAGGTCAGACAAGCGCACATAACAAACGCGTACGTAAAGTGACATCATAATAAATTGTTATCGACCACTTTTAACGAATATCAATTATGAACTGACAGTTACAGATAACATTCATACATAAATGACATCCAGAGGTAGTTTTTTTATAGACTTTGTCGACGATTTCAATTTATGTGAGGCCAGATTTTGACATTTCTGTGAATGTGTCAGATTATTGGCTTTTTTTTCTAAATTTTAAGACAGAGTGATGCATTGGAAATTAGAAGTACTTTTAAGTTTTGAAGACAGATATCTATCTGTGGCAGGCATTATATGCCAAAATGAGGTACCGCTTTGAGGAAGATTCTTTCAACTCTGATTGCAAAGCTATATGGAGCGCAATTTTTAAATAACTTTACCAAGATGCTAAATCCCTTAAGCCTTCACCCTGATCCTGAATAAAATCGCAGTAAACAATTTTAGTTACCTGAAAAATTTCGCTATTGTGAGCTCGAAAAATTTCACTTAGACACTAAATTGTGCGTACCTACCACTTACTGCGGAGTTTTGCACGAGAGTTTGTCCGCAGTCAATGCGATCACAAATCAGACGACTAAAGTGTCATGGATATTCTACTCATAAATATATCTAGAAACAAGATACGTAAAACGGAAATAAACACAAGTTCCGGCGATCAACATTTCTGCAATTACTTGAAAACGCCTCATTTTCTGATTTAAGACATGTGAAATGAGAGTTGCAATTAGTTTCAGTAAATTGAAGCAACACTTCATCAATCAGTTACACGAAATAAAAAAACAATTGTCCGTTCATCACTTGCGGAAGCCATTTTGTTTTAGGATCTTTATCTTACATGCAAAGCTTTCCCATAATTCCTACCACGTAAACAAGATTGCGGACCGACGAAATACGTGCCTCGTATTTTTTCTTGTTAGGTATTGCTGTCACACGGCTATTTAGTACTGGGCAACACTTTAATCGTCCGTGTCAGGAATGTGTGATGTTTTAAATGCAATATAATGGTCTCGTTCCATCTGAGTTCCATACACCTATCGAAGGTGTCTCACCATACTCGCTACATCCTCCGACTTCCATTTTTTTCCCCGTTTCGTTTATAATCCCTTTCTATACTGCCCAGTGATCTGTTGCTTTTTCGTCTCATCGGAATTCGGAATGGCCGCATAACGAGAAACCAAATTTCCGTGAACTTTCTGTCCAAAATCTGAAATGACTGCCCTACGACCTGTCGCGCTTCCGTTTCAGTTCTAAATATAATAAATCAAAAGATGGACTTTACTTTCCATGAGTTTGTTTATATCTTGTTAAAACAAGTTGTTACAATCGCTTTTTTTCTCAATCTACACAGTTTTTTTTTCATGACTGAATCAACAATAGTGGCTTGGTGTATTCACCTATTTCTAATTTTCTAGTGGCATTACTCTTTGGTGATACCAAACCACCACCTTCTGTGTGTTATTCTGTACAATTCTACTACGGTTTCTTTATTTTTAACTACGGATCGCAGTAAAAACAGTTCCTGAGAAACGTCCGCATATCGAAAGCAGTGTAAGTTGTAACCTTTTCTTGTTAACCACACAATCACCACTTAATGAGAGTTGTGGCGATAAAACTTCTCCATTTCATGTTCATAATTTCCAAACTGCAAAATGAAATGACGGCAATTTCGCCCACTGCCGCTGCTACTGAGCTCTTTCCCTTATTCTGCTCTGCTGTCCCCGTTTGTTAACAACTATTTTCCGACTTTTATATACTGAGGCGCATTTATAGCTGTTTGAACTTTCGTCCCCCTTTCCACCCGAGGACATCAACGAAATCTGTTCAATTTGGGTATTTATTTATTTCTTTGTTACACCCCCCTTTTTGGCACGCTATTATAACAATTTGTAGTTCAGTGCTTTTGTTGTTTCTGGCGGATTTATTTGTATTTTTGTTGTTTATCGATGTAGGGGGGGGGATTTACAAACCTCTTCACTTAATACTTGGAGGCAAGGTTGTGGCCTATAGCCGCAGTAATTATGCTGAATTATGCATGAACTATACATGGTGAATCTTTTGCTTCGCCATCATACGTCATCATTTTAAGTGCTGAATATGAATGACTGTGAGCCAACAAACAAATGGAAATTATATGTTTTTGGACTCATACAAGTGGTGTGCAATTTATGTAGTACTCTGGCACTTTTTGACCCTTGCGAATATGGATGGCAGTTAGATTTTTTGTTGGCAAGTGTTTAAATAGAGCATTCTGCATGCAAGTTGCATCGGTGCAGCGTTAGCAGAAATTTCTCAAAATTGGAGCAGTGGTTGCTGTCTGTAGGGTGTTGTGCATAGCCTATGCAGATCAGAAGAATATTAAGCGGCTAAAAATATATATGACTTGGAATGTTTTCAGAAAAAATCTACAAAAAAATTCGCTTATATTTAACGGAGAGTCCCTTAGATTCGCTCTCGAATACAAATTTGCTGAATAGCTTCTCATAGAGTCTACAATATTTGGTAGCAAATAGAAGTTTTTTCGTACCAAATATTTTGCTCAGAAAATGTGTGTACCTATAACTATTGTGGGGTTTGTTCAGTTTGAGTTCAAACTAAAAATAGTAACAAACCAGGGGCCATAATCACGCAACTTTTGCGACAACTATCGCTTAAAAAACAAAAGACCTCCAAAACTATTAATGAAGTGCAAAAATTACGACTTTAAGAACTTTAGCTAGTTTATTATCCGCAAATATGAAAAACGATGTCGTCTAGACGATCACGTCATCATCTTGCGTGATCTGTCCCCAGATTGAATGTTTAATTCCTGTTTAGACTGCCCACTTCAAACTGAAGTGTTTATTCAAATCGAGAGCTACTCCGCCCATAGTCCTTAACCCCAATACCAAGATGTTCTGGTGCTAGTGTGAACAAGAAGTGCATAAATATTGTGTTGTGCTGTATGCCAACTATTGCACCGGTGTATTATACAAAACTCGGCACAATTACTATTTCACGCAAATAGTACTAGTTTCAGTGCACAGACAAAAGAAAGCAAGTCACTATGACTGCATGTATTTTCTTTAATTAAAGATGCGTCCATCCCATGAACTTCTTTGTCAATATATATATTTTTTTCTTTGTGTAGGTATGCTACCAGCTCGACTTTCATTTTGCTCGAATTGTTCTTTTGTCTTTTGTTTGAAGAGAAGAAAAGATTTCCAATAAAACTGAGTATACCTATGTTCAGGTGGACGGAGTATACGATTTTGGTTGTTTCATTTGATGCCTATGTATGAAATTAAGGTTCTCTTCTCACTATGGTTGTATCGAACGTAAATTGCATGTATTTACAATGTGTTGAGCAGATTATACTTTACCACCAGAAACACCTATGACATAAAAAAATTAACTTCTTCTAGATGCTTCTAGATTTTTTTATTTCGAATGTGTCGCGCAAATGAATTTACAGATTCAGACTGAGCACGAATTAAAAAATCAAAGCGTATTTCATTGCTGAACGATGGCTGTTATTTCTATATGAAAAACCACTTGGTAGAACTTGAAATGTCAGGAAGTGTGAGGCATATTTTATTTTAGCGAACATCTGGAGATTTTTCCATAGAAATTTGCCGCAACGCCAATCAAATTATATGGCATTGCCTGGGATTCCCAGATGCGCGCGCTGGCAAACGAAATCTTCTTTTGTAGAACTCAAACTGAAAGAGATACATATCGACGTCGACTGATTGCTAAGTTTTTTTTTTTTTTTTCACTTCTCTTCGAATAAGTGCGCCTATCAAGAAATGTGCTATTCAGTCAACTATTTAATTTTTTGTTTTTTTTTTTCCTCTTTTTCTCTAATACCCTATTCACACCGCACCGACATTTGTTCGGTCAGCTGTTCTAATGAATTTGCTGAATATAGCAAAATTTGTGTTTCTTTCAACAACCCAACGGTTGCAAGTCGTTTTCGTGGAGTTTTGTTGGAAAACGACTTATGGGAAAACTTCTGTTTTGGATGAAGTTTTCGAGCGTTTTCGCGAAAACCAGGGGTCAGATTCTGTAAGGCGAAACGAACAAACGCTTTCGCGTGCACGAATGATTTGTCTTCTGTTACACAAGCAAATTTCTTCGTGCAAACGAAAGCGTTTCGTCTTTCAGAATCTGACATGTGAATAGGGTAGGTACATACGAATTTTGTATAAAACCACAGTTAGTTTAAATTTTAGTTTTAAGAACTTTGTTACCTCATTTAAACCCCTTTTGTACTATAAAATAACAAGTCTTATCGTACTTCTAAAGATTGTTGTATAAATAGAATATTAAAATTGAAATTTTAAGTTCAAAACATTTGCAAATATACTTTAATAGAAATCTATTGGATTTTGCAGGAAATTGTAAAAATCTGATACAAAATGATTTTCTAATTTAAATAAGACAAAATATTTTGCACTGCTAAAGAATTTTTAACGTTTCTTTGATTCTCGTCGAAAAACCTAACACGTGACCAATTAAAATTCCAATCAAACGAGCAAAAAATGCTGTGTGCGTTGACAGCAGTTTTTTTTTCTGTTCTTAATGGGGAAGTTCAAGCAAGTACCTATAGTTTAGTAAGTCTGACGGCTGATGGCTTACTAGCCGACGAATCTAGTCAAGAAACTCAGTACGGACGGGACGTTACCGACCGATCTAGTTTTTTTGCATTCAGGTTACATCTTATCTAGAGCCATCTAGTCGACTTAAGATAATTAGATTTTTAATAAACTTCCCCTATTTCGAACTGTCACAATTGTCAACGCTATAGTTTAATGCATTATTATAATTTAACGGCAGCCACACTGTAATAAGTCATAACTTCCCACTAACTTTTTCTGTTGAATACCTATAGACCGTTTAGTATTAGACACCAAAAAGGCAAAGTAATTTTCCACAAACAAATGTTGAAATCAGGTACTTTAACAAAATAACCACGGAATCCCATACAAAAAACTAACAAAAAAAAAGGAACACAAATATCCATCAGAGTGCCCAACAGCCGGGCGAACTTAAACTCTTAAACTCAACAAGTATACTTATTGCGAAACTTATGCCTCGCCCACTGTCTAGTGGCAGCTAAAATGGGTTTCCATTATCCATTAAGGATCTAAATATGTGACACTGCACAGATAGTTCGTCTCCAAGCTGCCACCACTCGGTCTTCTCCTATATATAGGTAGGATAGCCTATAAAACAAAAAGAAAACTTAGCTACACTCTAAAACTTTACTTAGAAACTTCTCGTTCTCCCTTTCTTAAGGACATTTCCACACTTTCTCGTTACATAAAATAATATCGTCATCCTCATTTCTTCAACATTTTACACGCTCACTTATGTCTAGCAGAAGGAGAATTTATACGCTGAGAAAAAGTTCCTTTGTCCTTCTTACCACCTTAACCACTGGCAAAACATAAAGGATATTACAAAAAGCGAACAATTTTACTCAACTTCAGTTCTCACATAAAGACCAGAGGAAAATTCTCCCAATGTTTTAATAAAAACTTTTCGCATTCTCCCCGCATGCATATTAACATTGCAAACACATACAGAAACCACACACAGAAGCATTCCACTAATTTAGCAAGAAAAAAAAGCAAACAGCACACAGTCATCCACTCATGAAGAAGGACATCGGCACAAGGATGTTTATTCCACAGCCCAATTTGCACAGGACGCCTTGCGTTTTTTATTTATTTACTTCTTTTTACGTGCGTCAGAAGTTGTTTTTGTTAAAAATTGCATGTTTTACTCGTTCAAACGGCGATGACTGGATGCGTATAACACTTCAGCATAGTCATAAATAAATACTTACACCACCGACTATACATTTGTTTTTGTTTTTATGTGACTTTGCATTTAAACTTATTATACTCGGCGGCGGCTGATGCTGCGTTGGACGCCGTTTCAATTTCTTGTCGAGTGTCCTTTACTTTACACAGTGAAACAGAACAGAACTACTTGTGTTTTTTTTTATTATCATCCTTTTTTTGTTTCCGTTTTTGTGTTAACGGGGAAAAAAGGATATAATGACACAGTGAGCTTATGCCACTTTAGTTGAAAAGTGTATCCATTCGGATAACGAATGGATGCAACACACTTTGGGGTATAAGTTGGCATAGAAAAGGACATGCACGACTGGATTAGCGTTGTAGTTTCTTTTTTTTCTGCAGCTTATTTTTTTTTTTTTTTGTCGAGTGCAATGTACGTAACATTCTTGACTGTGCAACGAAATACGAGTATGAGTATGTACACAAAAAGCGAATGAAATAAAATTAATTGCAAGAAATTGTGTAGAAGAGTTTGCGTAACAAATTTTATAAAAAGAGTAGGTACCTATGGCGTGTGAAGTGAAGTAAAGTGCGCTCGTCTTTAGTAGTGGTGTTGACTCTTAGTAGGTGTAAGGAATTTTGTTAACCTTAGGAATTTGTTTTGTTGTGTTTGACAGAGACAAATCTAAAGTGGCCCATACACGGTGGGTACGAAGTCATTTGATGCAATTGAGATTATGCGACATTATTCCATCAACTGGTGATGTAATTTGGATCACAAAACTGGGCTTTGTGATTGTTTTCTTGGAAGATGGAGGTCCGACTAATGCAGCTTGAATTGCACACAAAATTGTGAATCGAGCTGAAGCTTCTCTACATTACTCTTGCCTTATGCTCGTCAATGTCGTTTCTTATTACTTACATTTTGCTGTAGCATAATGGAGGTTCGCTTCATTCACTTTCAGCGAACTGGGAGATCGTTGAATCGAACAAAAAGTAAGACGCACAGCAAATATCAGTATTACTTAATCACAAAAGTGACTGCGATCTGTTCTATCGGGCATTCGTTTATACTTAACCTTACTTTGCTTTGCCGAAACAGGAGTAAATTTACAGCTATCAGATTTATTTATGAAACACATTTGAATAGTAATAGCTGCCACGTGAAAAAATTACACCATGTAGCCAGAATTTGTAATATTTCTTTAGTGTACTACAATTTTTGTCCATCTACTACACTTTGTACGTACTACTTTTTTGTGTACCAGCATTCATATTGCTAATTAGAAATCATTATGCGATATTGTCAAAATATACTGTGCTCAGATTTTGACTTCGACTGCTAGTTCAATCCTTCTTTTTTGACAGTTCATGCTCAGAATAATAATGGGGACGCTCTATTTTAGTTTAGTATGACAGCTGACTGACCTGATGTACACCTCTGTTTTGATTGGCTTATGTCGTTTTCCATTGGGACGAAAAATCAATCTTTTTTTTGATCTATATCACTTTTCATGTTCCATTGGGCAAAAAAATCTTCTTTTTTTTTCGATTCGGAGCACTTTTTGCAGATCTCGATATTTTTTCAGGTCTACACATACTGCCACAAATCCAATATGTTTTGCACAGCTGTTTTACGTCATTTTAAGAAGTTTGCTTTCAGGCCAAATGCGCAAAGTTTCGTGAAAACCAAAATAACGAAATACATAAATAGCCATGGATATAATTTTGGAGGAATTATTATCTTCATAGCCTTCCTCGTCATCTGAAGACTACAAATCACAGAAAATACTAAATTTGTGTCTACAACAGGGAAAACATTTTTGAAGTCTATATCAACTTGCGATTTTTGCAAAAACAAATGCAATTTGAACAGCTGATATTGCTGCCAAATAACGCACTAATACATTTATAAAAGCAGATCACTTTCATTGCGCGTTCCATTGGTAGCGTAAAATCTGAGATCTGAAAAAGATTTCTGGTGGTCCCAATGGAAAAAGACATTAGATCGGTCATATAAACAACTTTTTCAGTTGACGTTTATGGAGGGGTAGCCAACTAATCTTGTCATGAAATTCATCACTGAGCAGTAAGTTGAGCGTTTGCATAGTTTGCTGACGTAGAAAAAGTGACGTTTCCGATCAATCTAGTTTTTGCGTACATGTTGAATCTCATCAACTTAAGATTTTAAATGTGCCCAATCTAAACAGTGCATATTTTGTTTCATAATGACAGGAATGCAAATGCTAAGGTACAGACGACGAAATTTAAACGATTTAAAAATTGTAGTAGATCGCTAAAAGGTGAAGCAAACAAAAAATAAATACCATTAGAATATTATGACACTCTGACAGCTAGTGGTTAAATGTGTTTCATAATTTTTGGCATATACGTACAAAAAAAACTTCTAGAATAAGATTTTAGCAGTGTATTCTTTTCAAACAATTAAAAACCTCACAATCACTATTAGGTATTCTAACTTTCACATTGACGTTTAAGAAAAACTTAAGTTTAAACCTGGTGGTTTCTCTCTGCATTATGCACTTAAATATAAACTTTTCAACATTATTTAAACATAAAAAGTCAGCTTTACAAGAGTTTTAGTTGTCACTTGGCCTTTTTTTTTCTTCTCATTTGCCGATGCTGTCATACACTATTGGCCTCAAAAATAAAATTTATAGTGCGATGAAAACTCAGCCTTAAGCAAACTGGTAAAATAAAAAAGTACATTAGTTAATTGTGACGTACTGTACGGATATCTGAATGGAATCGCTGGTGTCAGGAACTGTCAATGCTGTTAATGCACTGCGCATCAAAAGCTTTTGTAGTTAGCTCACATTTTTTGCTGGTTCTATTGAACAACACTAATCCGATCCTGCACAATCTCCGATCAGAAATTCGCTGGAATATGGATGAATAGTTGCACACCCGACGACATGCCATTCAATGGCCTTACAATCAATACCAAATCATGCTTAACATAAATCTTCAAAGTGCAACTACGCTCAAAAAATTCCGTTTCCCTCTTTTTACATTTAGCATGTATATATGGGATGAATGTGTTAAATTAGACCAACGGTGTAGTTTCCTTTTTTCATGCACATCATTTCTGCAGAATTCCATTTTCTAAATGCTAATCCCTTTCAGTACTTTCCGCACAATCCTTCTAGGTGTCAATTATGGCCTCTCAATGTACATTTTAAGGACAATTCAAAAGCATTTATACAACCCCCTTACAAGTCCACAATTCCATCAAACTGACACCATTGCCACTATCATATCATCCACATATATAGGACTAAGCAATTCAAATGAAATGACATGAAGTGTTGACTGTATCCTTCTGACATGTTTGTCCATTCAAAATGATGCTGCTGCTGTTGGTGCTGCACTCTCGCCATTTCTATTTTAGTACCCACCAACGGACGGAATACCTGAATAGCGCGCGCTCGACTGACACCTCTCTCAGATGAGTGGATAGCGCAAAGGGACGTGCTACAAAACGAGCATTAATAAAGTACGTGTTGCAACCCAGCCCATACTGTGCTAAATGTCCCTTGAATTTTATAAAAACAGAAAAGAATCACTGAAAATAGTTCGACAGACGAATGCTGTACAGAACCTGGGAAGTCAGCGCGCTGGCTGACCAAACCCAACGAATATTTTTATTGTGATAAATAATGATTTACAATACATGCACACAAGTTCTAGGGAATACAACATTCTGCGAAAAGGACACAAATACCTCCGGGGCAACGAATGTAGTTGGCATTCTACTACTTTGTTTGCTCCATCGGCCGAGAGAAAGACTACGAGTATACTCATGCCATCGGGTAGATGGATGGAATTAAAAAAAGGATATGCGGAAGCATTTCGTTTATTTTCCTTGAAATTGATAAATGCAACACACCAACGAGAAAAAATATTCACACCCACTGCCGGCGGAACAGAAACTACCGCAGGAATAATGAAACGAAAAAAGGATTCCAATTTATCTGCCTTAATTGGGCTTGCTGTTGCAAGGAGACCACAAAGGAAATACATACATCATCGAACGTAGCTCTAGAAATAGTAAATTTATATATAAATGTAGCGTAGAGTGGGGCTTGGAATCGAATGAAATCCTTAAGGACAAACTATGGCGCAGCGTGCGTGGGTTCATAGCCCATGCTCTATGCGATTGTGAAAAAAATAACAGGATAACAGCCCACCAGCTCAAAGGAGATTGGGGATTTCTTCAGTTGTTTTCCTTTCTGTTTGCCGCAATGTTATATGTGCGCAGCAAAGATACCGCGTAGGCAGAAGCACTACACTCATATGTCCCACAATGCCCTGAGTCACCGATCTAAAACGAAGTGGGTTGGATGTTATAGATTCCTTATATGGGGTTGCGATGCCAAACATGCATTCTGCACATAATTGGAATACTCGTACTCGTACTATTGTGGGCAGAGAATGAGATTCTCAGTTGCGTTTAGTCCATCGGCTTAGATGGTGGACTAGGATACTAGAAATAAAATATATATATCCACAATCGACGCGACGAAGGAACAAAACAGATTTAGGTGATATTTATGTCCTAAAGAAGGGGATTACTTGTTTTATTTTCATTGGCATTGTCCTTTGAAGCGGTAATGTCAACAGCTCGGGGAAATATTTATTTATTTGGCAATTATTCGGGTTCCAGTATAGATGACACCCTCCCACAATTCGCATTGTCTTCATCCTTGATGGCAATTGATTAAACCACTGCTGGTAGTCAAAGTAGATTTTCATGTTCATTGAATCTTATTTTTATCCCGATGTCTGGCTGCAGAACTGGAAACTGTTTTTTTTTTCTACTACAAAGAGGTACATATGTTGTGTTTTAGTTTTTACTTACTGATCCTTCGAACCAATTCGTGCAAGGAGGATATGCCTTAACATTTGAAGTGTTCTGAGTAATTTTTTAATGAGACGAAGCAAATAATATGACAGTGGTGACAGCAAGCTTTTAAATGAACTTCAAAAGATTTACCAATAAGATTGTAAATGATAAAACATAAGTCTGATGGACCTTTTCTTGGTCCTGGCTTACATTCTACAAATAATTTCAGACTCACAGACTGGCAGTTATTGTCGGTACAAATTAAACAACCAACGAAAATGTAGTGCGGAAGTGTCATATAATACCATACGAGCACCATTACAGCGGCTACTTAAATGTTACCGCTGTAAGAGTTTGCTTTTTACGCCGGCGAATACATCAATTAAACGAATTGACCAATTCTTTTTGCAATTGAGGGTGTGGCTCTTGACATTTAGTACAATTTTATGGCAATGCACATTTACCACTTTCCCGAGTCAGTTCATAAAACGAAAAGAAGTTTATTGGTCCCTCGAGCCGGGTCTTTTTGTGTTATGCCTGCTAAATGTTGACTTGGTCGCATGGCTCGTCTACATTTAAATGAATATGAAGGAGACACAGGGTATCTTAATAGATATTTGCAGCTTTTGGAGCAACGCCATAACATAAGGCGATCTGCAAACGAATTTCATCCGATAACTTACTTTCCAGCGCTAAAGCTAAGATTTCTAAAGCCGAAGATAGTAATTTTTGTTCGTCTTACCTGCAGCTGTCACACTACCCCATAATTGACAACATTTTTGTCCGCTGAGTTGTGTTTACTTTGAGCTTTTCTTGGTCCTTCGAGCCTAATATTTCGCTTGCTGGACTTTCTCACCAAAAATCGTTTGTGAAGAAGCTTACTTAAAAAATTTAGCAGTGAACTGACCTGTTAGTCCTTGCATGCGACTAGTACTCCTATTTCTAAAACAACATTTGTAGAAACACCAACACAACACATCAATGTTTGACTGCATCTTCCTTTTGTTGCAGGTGGCAGTCTGTGATAACCTAGAACTTCCATTCCGCGACGAATCATTCGACGCAGTGCTCTCTCTGGCGGTGGTGCATCATTTTGCCACCACGGAACGTCGGGTGGGAGCGATTCGAGAGCTCGCTCGCATCCTTCGAATCGGTGGTCGTGTCATAATTAGCGTCTGGGCATTGGAGCAACGCCATCGTCGTTTTGAATCACAGGATGTTCTCATACCTTGGCAGCCGCCCAAGAATCGCAACCAAACCTTTTCGGACGAAGAGGACGATGACGATATCCTACCACCCTACAATGCCTACACCGAGGAATCGACAAACTCAAGCCGATCAGCAGGTGATGGTGATAGCTCCAGCTTGTCGTCATCATCCCCGGGAGAGTCATGCTACAGTTTTGTGCGACGGGCTATACAGGTATGAATCTTAAGCACTTTTCTCTTGTACGCATGCTGATTCTTTCTTTCTAGAAATTAGCCGGAACTAAGCGCCACCCATGGTTTCTGGACTCATGGACCTCCAAGGATACCAAGAACAACAGTAGCCTTGACTATGAAGATGCCAAAGATTTACCAATCGAACTGCGCCGTCTGGAGGACTTCGAAGATTTACCCGATCCGGCACTTTCGGGGGGTTTGAAGTCGCGCAGCCTGGGCAGCATTCTAAATCCGCCGCCACGACAAATTGTTCGCTCGCTGTCCAGTGTGCCCAGTTTGGGAGCTGAAATGATGGAAACCAAACAATTGGTGGTTCAGATCTCACCGGGACAGATTATACCGACAAGTAGTGCCATTGAAATAGCGAGTCACAGCAACAACCATTCGCCAGCAGGTTCGGGTGGAAACACAAACGCTTCTGCGTCGGGCACAGCGACGGCGACTTCAACTCCACCACATTCTACGGCGACACCAAGTCGACGGCCAAAACTAATCAAACAAAAACAATCCCTATGTGATGACGACTATCAACTGCCAGATACCCCATTTCATACGATAAGTAATTATAGTAGTAGTAATAGCCTAAATAGTAGTAGTCACCAACAACAACAACAGCAGCAGCCGCCGAAGAATGGCATACGAGGGCAGACAACAGCGAAGCAACTTGCCGACGCCAAAACATTCCTGCGCAAGCAGAGCTCCTTGAATGAGGAGCTGATGGCGGGCAATCGCATTCGTGAAAAGGAACGAGTTCGGAAGCGTATTCAAAAGCAGATGTCACTGAACGAGGCGTTCCTGTGCCGGTCTGTGTTTTCAAAGCGTCTGCAAGTCCTGCGCGAAGGCTTCACCAGCAAACTGAGAACATCCACAGGCAGCCTGGAACGCGTTACGAAAAATGGATTCGTCAAGATCATGCAGAATTTCAAGGCCACAACAGGCCCAGCCACATCCACCTCGGCAACGGCAACCAGCACTACGGCGGGCCGAGACCACCATCACCACCATCATCATGCTAATCACTCAACCGTGCACAGGCAAGGTTCATTGTCATCAAACAAGACCGGTGAAGCGTGCAACTGCGGCTTGGCGGCAGCTGCAGCAGCCGCAGCTGTTGCCTCCCTCACCAACGGTAACGAGGACCAATCCAACAATAAGCCGAGACGCCATTCTCGCGAGTCCGGTTCCGATTCATCCAAGGACAGCAGTCTGCAGTCAGACACCAGTGTTGAGTCGGAGGACAGCTTCGCTTCGGTGATATTCATTCCGAAGCCAGAGCTGCAACAGCAGCAACAGAATCAGCCGAATCCCCAACTGGCAGCTCAGAAGCATCAGCAGCAGATCTACCATCAGCAGAATTCGAATAGTAGCAGTAGCAATAGTAGTAGCAGCTGCAACGGGGCGCACAGTAGCACCTGCAACAGCTTGACCCTCAACAACAACCTCAGCAGCAGTAACTGTAGAAACCGTATACCATCAGTGCCAACATCACCACTTATAATGCCGTGCCCGCCAACGCCGGCGCACTCGCCGGCGGCAGCATATACGGTAGTGACATCACCTCCGCAAACGATGTCCGCGGTCCAGGCGGCCATGGCAATGCTAACACCACCCAAGCTCGTGCAAAAGGGTACCAAAACGAATACAGGATCAATACAGGAAAAATCCCGCTTCACCTTCGAAAAGGAGCATATTCAGCAACTGGAGGGTTCTACATCCGATGTGCCGAATAGCCATACGCGAGTGACAACAATTGTAATCGACAAACCGGAGCCTGCCGGACTTCCGTCAACGCCTGCGGCAAGGATTACTCGACAAACAATCAAGGATTTGCCGCCAATTCCAAAGTTTCGCAAACACCAGTCGCTCAATAGGCCCGGCTACGCGATAGTTCGACGGTCGTCGGCAACGGCCCCGTCAGTTCCCAAGTTCTTATCGCTGGAGCTGTTCAACCCCGCCACAGATGATCTTGACAGCGACTCGAGTGAACCCTCGTCGCCGGATTCCATTGACAGCGTAATCAGCGCACCCAAGTCGGCATACTTGAACGGCAACGAATTGGACGAAACGGGGGCGTCGCCTGTCAAAAGTGACATTTTTAAGTCTGATTTGCATATTAACGGTGACAGCACATCAATGGAGAATCTAAATCTGGACGATGATTCTGTGGGAAGTGTCCCCTATCCTAGGGCGGTGAACAAGATCCGCTCGGCAACACGTCAAGAGTGCGCCGACTTTGCGGAACAACTAAGTGCTCAACTCCTGCGGGAGCTAGATGATAAGAATCGATCCGACAAAGTAGAGTGTCGCAGCCTGGACGGTATTGGTGGGGATATTGGTGACTACATCGATGACCCTGTTATGGCGAATTTCCGCAAACGTAACGGTGATCTAACCGCACTACGGGATGAGTTGCGAGAGCGCCGCTTGATGTTGGCCAATCTGTCAACCCAACCCAGCCTTCAACAGTCGCCCAATTCGTCGTCAACGTCTTCGCTGTCCTCGCAAACTCGAAGTCTGACTATTCACGAAGAGGACGAAGAAGAGGAGCGTGAAGAGGCCGAAGGTAACAGCTCAAACAGTTACTCGTTGAACCTCTACGACAACTACAAGATTTCAAAGTTCAAATACAAGCGGAACCGTCAGTACAGCCTTAATCCAGAGACCGCTTACCTCCTCGACGACGGAGACAGTTCAGCACGAGAGGACGATGACGATGTGATTCTAGAAGAAGACGAGGATGTAAAGAGCGATGAGGGTGTACTGGATGAGGACGACCCAGAAGAACCAGAAGCGGAGGGCTATGCCAAGAAGACGACACACAATACAATAAAATGCGAGAGTGACTCGCTAGAGGAGAACAACAAGAAGGACGGCTGTGGGGCAGTAGCCAATCGACAGTCAACAATCGAATCGTGGGAGCACTCCAACAGTTCAACTGCATCATTGGACAGTCCATCGCAGGGTGGAGCAACCACGCATCATAGGTATTACCATGTGTTTCGTGAAGGGGAACTGGATGCACTCATCAATCATCACGTGGCGAGTCTGCACATAGTGTCGTCTTATTACGAACGGGCCAGCTGGTGTGTGGTGGCGGAAAAAGTGCAGGTTTGGACCATTTGAGTGCAGAAGATGTACATATGAGTATATTTTTGAGATTTCAGTGAAAGCTTTTTAGATGGCTACGCATAATTTTGTCAAAATACTATTTTTTTTTTTTTAGAATTGCTTTATCGTGGAGGTGGCAGCACAGTTGCTTAGGCATAAATGAAGTAATTCCCTGTCAATGTTGCTTATAAATGAAACGCAAGCATTATATGTAACAATAACAGCGCGAAAGAAACAGCCACATATGCGAACTATCAATGTAGTATTTACTACTCACGTCGATTTCCATTGGGACAGAAAAAGCAGTTTTCAGATTCAGAGCCGTTTTTCTGCTCTCGAAGTCAGCTGGCTGTCAGATTCCATGTTCCATTGACAGCAAAAAAAAAAAACAATTTTTTCAGAGTCGGATCAATTTTGTGAATCTCAATTTCTGAGCAAGATTCACACCTACTTACACTCACACCAAAACATTTTTCATTTGTCAAACTTTAAAGTGTGTTATTTTACGTTTTGAGGGACCTCAAATCCGCTGCAATCGATATTAACATAAATTGAATACATTTTTATAAAAACAAATTACAATTTAAGAACAGCTGACTATTAAAACACGCCCCACCACTAATACACAGAAAGAAAAATCTCGTTTTATGTTCCATTGGTCACGAAAATCTGAAATCTAAGAGCAAACTCTGAACATCCCAATGGAAAACTACATTAACGATGTTTGCAATACATCAATCTAAATTTTAGAAGAACACATTCGCCTAGTGGCTTGTTAGTTGGTCAGGCGTTTACTAGAAATTGGAAACACTTCGATCAGGCTTTCAAAGCTCTGACCACTAAACCGCTACATCGATGTAAACTCCTAAGTTTTTTTTTCATTCAGTTTAGTTATGACTTTTCTGAGCTCTGACAATGACCACCACATTCTGGAACTTGAATGAAGATATCCTTACATTTTTAGTTCAACAACAGCGCTATTTCATATCTAACTGTGAAGACGGCCAATTTGGTATTTAATTTCATTAAAAAGGAACTGCAAGTGCATATATTATCGTACCAGCTTAGCTTGTGGCTTAGCTTGATTGCAAAATTTATATATAAAGGAGTGCAGAGTTCTGTTTGCAGAAACAATTTGCTACCGCTGTTCGTTTTACAATGGCATTTAAAAATAAAACAAAAAACTATTACTAAAATAATTTAACAAATTTACAACGACTATTGCGTTCGCCTTTTTATATTGCATAATTTACTGTGTTCTTTGCAAATAAAACAAAATTATACATTTAGTTTCTTTGCGAATATTTTCCATTATAATCTTTGTAAATAAACTATCGCTAGCTATTTTAATAAATATAACAAAATGCATAAAGTGATCATTTTATCAAAGCAAAAAACCTTAGATTCTTGCCTAACGATTCAAAACAACGCTGAATAGATTTAAAGAAAACAAAAAAAAAAAAATATTTTACATTAAACTTAATATAACAATTTAATTGATGCTACTACCAAAGTATCCAACTTACCGTAGTTTTGTATATATAAATTGTATTTGTTATTCTGTCTAAGAACGTTTTTTTATATCAATTCAAATAAGAAATTAATTTCCCCCCTCTTAGAGTTATTAAGCATATAACAATAAATCTTTTAGATTTTTTATATAAAATAAAAGTATAACTTTTTAATGTTGATTTTGTTATTTAAGAATTTGAAATACAAGTATTTAATTTGATTTTTCAAATAAAACAAGACACATTTATATAGAATATGAATATGTACACTCATTATAAATAAAGAAACAAAACTAACTAAATAAATAGCACATTTCAATTTAATGCATTTATATAATTTGCATATAAAATATAAAAATGAATAACCTTAGCAAATAAACCGACTCTGACTATAATTTTTTTCGAAATTATTAAAATATCTGTAAACCAAAGCGAAAATATTGAATTTATAATTGTTTTGATCTTAAAAATATGAATTGCTGTAAATATAAAAAACGAACATTTTAATGAAGTAATACAATACATATATATGTATATATATACATACATATACCGATTTTGAAAAGATATAAGACACTTTTGCCTATAAAGAAACTTCGAATATAACCTTAGTTGTTTTTTGTTTACATTTTATTTACATACCTACTATTGGTTTTTTTTTTTTTTGTAAACCAAACCAAATACATATTTACAAATATAGTTTTGTTTTGTAGTGAATAAAAGTATAAGTATAAATTAAAACAATATCTGAAGTAAAAACAAATAGAAATTACAATTTTTGCCTACATAAAGTATTTTAAACTATATTATAGAGAGAGAATAATAAATTATATACATACAACACATAAAGAAAAACTATATCCTTGCAGTAAATAAACATAAAAAATGTTAAAAAAAAACTAAAATTAAATTATCAAAAAAAACCGACCACACCTTCACTTTTTCTTATAATTTAAATGGCATCTTAAAGTATAAAACAAAAAGTTATGTGAATTTATATATATCAGAAAAACTTAATAAATAATGATTGTTGAATTGTAACTTGTAGTTAGCATAAATTATGTTACATGTGTGTGTGTGTATGAACTGGCTAAATAGGAAAATAATTATTATTTAAAAAAAATTAAATAGCTAAACACAAAGATAAAAAGTATGTATTGGTCTATACATTATATGAAAATGCTGATAACTTTATGAAATAAAAACAAATTCTATAAATCTATAAACAGAACAGCTTTTCCTTGAAAAATGAACTCGGTTCGAATACATAAAGCGTAAGTACCTGTGCTCTATATAGATATTCATATCAATAAGAAACTTCGGAAGTTTCAGAAGGACACATGCATACCTACAAACATGGCTATCAACAAGCTAATCTGTCGTTTTCCCGAAAAACTATAAGGTCCTAGTTACAGCCATACGTAACCGAAACCATAAGAATGTTCTTTTGTTTATTTTTTTACCACTTAAACTAAATCTAATGAAGGAAGATATTATCACTCTAGAAAAATAATTTATTCATTTTTCCGTACCTACGAAACACATTTTCCGAACTATTTCTCCGTCAATTCAAAAAAAAAAAAAAAACAAATCGTTCCACTGAAAAATTTAATTTCTTTACTGTTTCATCTGGTTTCATTTGTCAGGAATTTTATTTCTGATGGATTCCCATTAGTGGTGGTTAGCAGAGACAATACTGAGACCCCCAACTCGCAATCCTCTTGCCGCTGGCCCCCTCAGTTTTTTTTTGAATTCGCCATTTTGTTTTCCTATCGGTGTTATGTCAATTTAGAATCCGTGTGAGCTTCAACAAAAAAAGCAAAACAAAAAAAATGAGGTGAATTTCTTTTGACAGAAGTCGAGTGACAACTGTCAAAATATGGAAAACAAATTGTATTTTTCCTCCAACAAATTGAAATAATGTAAGTTTTCACGTATTTTAAGTGTTTAAATTAATAATTAAATACATTTATCTTACAGCTAAGGAAGAAGCCGACGTTGAGGTGTTCGCTAACCTTACCAAATATAATGGATCGCACTGGAGACAACGATGAATATCAATCGGAATCGATATAAGTAAACCATACTATTCAATGAATTTGTCTCACTATAGATATTTAATTATTAGATATTTCTTCAAGGTTTGTTAAATCACAAGCTCCCACTCAAGATCATGCTAGAGAAGCCCTTGATTTGTCCACGATGCAGGAGATCACACGTCATCAAGAGTGTATGGCCAAAGCCAAGGAATACGAAACACATATTGAACAGGCGAAAGTTGAACACAAGCGTTTCGATCACGAAGAGCGTAGGAAGACCCTTATTGTAAGTTGGATTTGAATTAATATGAACCTGACGACGAATTGCTAATCATTTGTATCCACTTCTAGGAAGAGACCAAGCAACAACAGTATCGTGCCCAATATCAAGACCAATTGGCAAGGCGTTGCTATGAGGATCAATTGTCGCAGCAGCAACGTATCCAGGAGGACAATTTCAAAAAGTAAGTATATTGTAAAAGTTGTGTGAATTGATTCTTTAAACGGTAACACTTACTAGGCAAGAGGAAAGTGTCGCACTCCAAGAGGCAATGCGCCGGCAAACCATCAAACACGAGATCGAAATGAAGGAGGAAAACAGTCTTAAACTATTCGAGTACGAGATGAGAACTAAAGCCCAGGTCGACAGGGAGAATCGTGACATCAACATAGAACAGATTCGTCTAAAGGTACTGCTGCTGGTCTGCCAAGGGAGCAACTGGGCGTCACAACTATTTACAAAGTCTTCGACTAGGCCAACACCAGTAATCGTAGTTTATTGTTGTTCCGAAACATTTTATTATATGTATTGAATATAAAATAATTTACATGTAAAACTATCAGTACGTGTTATTAATATGAACGATGAAACGAATCTGCACTCTGTTCTGGTGGAGCCTTGTGTGCACTCCAGCCATGGAAACTTTTTGTGGGACGCTTCGACTCCTTTTTCTTCAGAGTGGGGAAAAGTTTGCGCGCATTTTCTGGTTATTTGATAGATGTTGTGTTGAATACCTGGAATAAAAGTTAATAAATGCATATTTGTGTAAACTGAAAGAGTTTCTGTCGTCGGCTGTGTTACTTACTTGTGCGGTTTTCTAGGCCAATTTAATTTCGACTTCACTGCCGAGCCAGAAGAATACTTGTTCTCCGCTGTCCAGTATCATGATGTCGTCGTCTGTTAAATCGTCTTGGCAGAAGTCGGAGCAATTTTAGACGACGGTGAAGTAGCCCTTTTCTTTGGAGCATAGGAAAAGTCGGGTGAAACTCATGATTCAAGTTGGGCAAGTTGTGCAGGCAATCGGTACCTGACAGCGAATTTCGCGAAAAAAAAAAGTTGGGATAAGTTAGACTAGTTGTCAGTGTCAGTGTCAGATTTCAACCGTGGTGAGCTGTGACAGTGTTCAGAAGTACAGCTTTTTTTAAGAGAAGTTCAACTCAAATTTGGTGAATAAGTATATTATCTCAGTACATTTTCATATTAGTTTTTTCATAACATTTAGTATATCTATTCAACCAAAGTACTCATTCACCATTTTTTTCCCATTATAATACCAAAATAAATAAAAAATATAAATGTAGGCTTTGAAACACGAGACACGTAAACATAAAAAAAATGCACATACGTATACTATATTTTAAATTATATTTAGACTAACAGAGGAACTCTTAATTTATACTTAATAACAGCAACGATATTAATCTTGGTATTTATAAATTATAACTAAACTCCAGAAGTATACTAAGCGACGTATGTGATAAGTATACTCTACTCGATTTATGTTAAATGCCTTACGAATGTTCGCTAAAAATGTTTTAATTTGTTTATTATTCTACAGAATTGCTCATCTTTCTTTTATTTCACATAAATATACAATTATTTTGTGAAATTAATCACTGTCCACACAAAATTTAGTTGTAACATTTATTTTCAAATTTAACGGATAAAATTCTATGAACGCTGATAGCAACTTTGCCCACAGCGGAAGTGGCTCTGAAGCAACTTTGCCCACAGCGGAAGTTGCTTATTTTAGGTGCGAGTGTGTTGGTGAGCCGGAATTTTTGAAGTTTCGTGACATTTGTCAATACGATT
Source organism: Cheilosia grossa (assembly GCA_963082955.1). Lineage (NCBI taxonomy): Eukaryota > Metazoa > Arthropoda > Insecta > Diptera > Syrphidae > Cheilosia > Cheilosia grossa. The sequence goes on from OY720144.1 coordinate 7,846,580, forward strand.
TTCTATGTAACAATACTAACGCACTTAAAGTTTACAACCCCATGGTAATATAGCTTGTAGGCAAGTAACGGAAAATCGGCCGGAGTTGGGGGTCTCAGTATTGTCTCTGGTGGTTAGCTTGTGTGGTTGTTTTCGCAGGGATTTTTTTTCTGACAGAATTTTTCCTATGATCGCCTAACCGTAAAAAAAACTCCTTTTCACGCTGTTCCAACCAGAGAAAATACAACAACCACTGTGATTCCTCGAACTGTCAAGTAGAGCGTAGTTGTTGCAAGTGCGTGCTGAAATTTCTACTTTACTTTGCTTTGCTGTGATCGAAGCTCAAAAAAACACGCCTAATGTTCTTTTTCCCAGGCTGTTTCAATCGGGTTTCAATCAAGTAATTGGTAGAGGTAGGGAACGTCCGCCCTTTTGTAAACAGCCGCTGTATTCGCTTAAAACGAGCCGCCCATTCGGTACTCTGTCACTGTCACTTTTTCTAAAATAAGAAATAAACATTTTTTATCCGGCTGGTGTTATTCGCAATTTTATTTCATAAAATAATTGCAAGAAAACGCATTTAATTAAATTCTAAACTCGTAAAACAGTATGGCTGCTAGCCAGGACGCGTGTTATATCTCACTTCTCGGCTTGGCGGAGTATTTTCGCACCTCCAACCCACCCAATGTGAAGAAATGCATTCAATGTCTGCAAGCGTTGTTCACTTTCCAGCCGCCGTCGAAAGTAGAAGCTCGTACGCATCTACAAATGGGTCAAATCCTAATGGCCTACACAAAGAATATCGACTTGGCGCGAAGTCACTTGGAGAAAGCGTGGAAACTGTCTGAGAATCTCCTTAACTTTGACGATGTGAAGTTCGATACGGCCAGCCTACTGGCACAATTGTATTTGCAAATGGAACTGGGCTCTCTAGCAAAAGGAATCCTGAGAAAAGCTGTAGAATTGTCGCAGAATAACGTGTATTGGCATTGCAAGTTGCTCTTGCAACTGTCGCAGATTCACGCCACTGACAAGGAGTACAGTTTGGCCTCAGAGTTGCTTGCGGTTGGCGCAGAATCTGCAGAGGAGGCGAACGCGACTTATTTGAAGGTTTTGTTTCTGCTCAGCCGTGCGATGATACTTATGATCGAAAGGAAAACGAACGATGTACTTACTCTGCTGAATCAAGCAGGCTCCATCATTGACAACAACATCATAAATCCACATCAAAAGGAGTACCTGAAGGTATTCTTCTTGGTGCTGCAGGTGTGCTACTATTTAGCTTTGGGACAGGTGAAGACAGTGAAACCGAGCTTGAAGCAGCTTCAAATGAGCATTCAGACGATAATGGCACCCAATTGGCCGTCAGATGATGTCATCTTTGGACAGAATCCACTGGAGATGTTCGTCTGGCTGCCCAAGGAGCAGTTATACGTTCTGGTTTACTTGGTGACCGTGTCCCATTCAATGATGGCAGGATACATGGACAAGGCGCAGAAATACACCGAAAAGGCACTGACACAGATCGAGAAACTAAAGTCCCAGGACGACAAGCCTATCCTTTCAGTATTCAAGATCATCCTGCTCGAACACATTGTGATGTGCCGGATGGTAATGGGTAATCGTGAATTAGCTATCACTGAAATTGCCGCAGCTAGGGATGTGTGCTTGGCCACGACGAATAGAAATTTATTGCGTCGTCATTCAGCACAATTACATTGCTTGTTGGGACTGTATTCTATGTCGACGAGTCTGTTTGACTACGCAGAGCGGCAATTTCTCGCATGTGTCAACGAGACTGCTGAGAGGGATTTAAAACTGTTCGCCAATCTAAACTTGGCCATCATATACCTGAGAACCAAGCGCGATCAGGACCTGAAACAGATTTTGGACTCTGTTTCCACTGAGAACACACATTCTTACAGTTCCCAGGCGCTGATGGGTGGATTCTACTATGTCCAGGGGTTGCATGCGTTCCACAAAAGCAGTTTTCATGAGGCAAAGTAAGTGCGACTCTTTAGAATTTGCTTTAGAATTCGTGTCAAGTTCTTTTTGTTTTCAGACGCTTTCTGCGTGAGACTCTGAAAATGGCTAACGCCGAGGATTTGAACAGACTCACATCATGCTCGCTGGTTCTGCTGAGTCACGTCTTCCTCAGCATTGGCAATTCGAAGGAGAGCATGAACATGGTGACGCCAGCAATGCAGTTGGCTTCGAAGATACCCGACATTCATGTTCAACTGTGGGGAAGTGCTATCCTCAAGGATCTCCATCGAATGTCAAAGGATGCACAGCATGAAAAGGAGGCCTACGCAAATCACGTTAAGTACTCGGAGAATCTAATTGCGGACCAGAGGAAATGCGTAACCATGCCGCAGCATACCCTTATCAACTGGTTTAGTGGCGAACCGATGGCGACCTCGGAAACGTTGACTTCAGGAGTCGGACAGCCCTCAACCTCTGCCGGACAACATATGGTCATCGTTACACAACAACAACCGTATGGACAATTTTGAATACGACACTTCAGTGAAAGTAGGTTAAGAGAGTGCTGTAAGGTCTTCTGGGAATAAAGTCGAAATGCTATCCGATGTTGCATTGGGTTCCTTTATTTTGCTAGCTTATAATGTAATTGACATATGTAATTGACTTACAGACTACACAAGCTATACCCCACTGAAGTCGTGGAAGAACACGTGCTCATCGCCCAGCGCCATCAGTTCTTTCGGTAGGTCTCCGTTGCTGCTCCTCGTTGAACATTTTCCAGTCTCCTACCACTTCTGGCAAGTTTCTTGCACCTAAGCTATTCGCCACTGTAATCGTTGTTCTCGCTGGAACACTCCTCGATAACGAACTGCATGTGGTCGTCTTCGCTTAATGTTACGGGGTCTTTTTTCTCCTCTTCTGAGGGTTCATCCTCCTCTTGCTGATCGTCGTCGGGTGTTTCCCAGTCTTCAGTTACACCTTGCTCCTCCTTCATCTCCCTGTGGGTCCTCATATGTGTGCGCAGGGTACCTGATTGCTGGAACGCCGTCCCACACACCTGACAAACATACCGTCTCTCTCCAGTGTGGGTTCGCATATGGATTGCGCAGTCACTTTTCTGCGCGAATCCCCGTTGGCAGTAAGTGCATTTGAAGGGCTTTTCACCAGTGTGCGTCCGTCGGTGATTCTTTAGCGTGTTCAACGCGGTAAACCGCATCGGGCAGAATTCGCAGGCGTAGGGTCGCTCTCCGGTATGAATTCGCCTGTGCTTTACCAGGGAACTGGACGTGGTAAACGACGCTTGACATACATCACAGACAAACGGATGGTCGCCTGTATGGCTGCGGACATGTGAAAAGAGTTCGCCCTTACTGACAAACGACCGGGAGCACTGCTCGCATTTGAATGGCTTCGTCTTGTTGTGCCGCATGACGTGCTGCTTCAGATTAGCATTCTGGCTGAAGCCTTTTCCGCATATGGGGCAGAGGAAAGGCCTCTCGCCACTGTGAATCCGCATGTGGTCCTTCAGAGTCGAGATCATAGTGAAAACCTTATTGCAAGTGGGACATTGGTTCCTCATCTTGTGCTCCTCTCGCTTGTGCCTATCCAGCTCCTGCTTGCTGGTGAATGACTCGCAACAAACATCACAGTCACAGTCGAATTGCTTGTGGGTTCGAACGTGAGCGCGTAAATTTTCTTGGGATATGAAGACTTTGTTACACGTTGAACAGGTGTACTGTTTCTTAGTACATTTACCCAACTTAATGTGGATATTGAGAGACTTTTCGAGTGCAAATCCGGCTCCACAATTCGGGCAGCGATGTTCGAGCATCGGTTCGTGATACATTTCCTTCAAGAGTGCACTTGATTTGTCATCCTTGCTTTCAGGGACGTCGACTGAGTGGTATTCCACATGGAATTCTTCAACCTCACTTTCAATCTCAGCGTTATCCTCTCCCAAATGACCGCCTTTGATGGAAACAACCATCAATGGCTCTTGATCGATGATCTTGTGATGCTTTTGCAAGTGCTTGGCTAAATTTTTTCGGTGGACAAAGGACATGTGGCATAGTGTACACTTGACTTCCGTCTTTTTTGTAGACGAATGTTTTTTTACGGGCTTATAATCTTCAACATCTTGTTCTTTTTCGTCGGGTGGCTCCGCAACGAATTTATTGAGTATCTCCTCAAAGTCCGCAGAATCTTCAATGTCTTCGACATCCTGCTTCACATGGTCACCTTCATTCGCCTCATCATCGTCATTAACGTCATCATCCGAATCCAAGACAAAGTACGATGCTTGTAGGTCGTCCTCGTTTTGTACAGAGTAAATCTCGTGAGTTTCCTGCGATCCGGCCGATTCAGCTGGCTCCTGGTTCAGTATTCGCATGCTGGTGTCAGCCTTTACCTTCTGCGGTTTCTGCTCTTCCGGCAGACTCTCCATGCTATCTGATATATTGGTTTCCTTCTCTTGAATTGCTTCAATTTTTTCATCGCTAACATTAAGCAGCTGCCTGAGCATTCTATCCGAATTGTCACATTTCAATTTGAAGGAGTAGGATCGATTAATTTCGCTAATACATGCGAGGCAAACCTTCTCGGGCATGCCATCGGATCTGTTGGGCTAGAAAAAGGAAAAAAATAGACACAGCTCTTTGTAAGTACTTTTTAGAAAGCACTATGTATATGGTACTCACTGCAGTACTTGTTAATTCACCGAGCATATCTGCAACACAGCCATTTCCACTACAGCCTTTACTATCGTAGATGGACAAAAGTCCTCCGTCCAAAGATAGACACGTTCGACAGATTTTCGCAATTTCTAGCGACATTGTAGTACTTGCACGATATTCCTCTTTCTTGGCGAGTACTTTTCTTTAATTTGAGTTCATTATAAACAACTTTTAAAGAAGTTTACTAGTTTCACCAATAAAATAATTAAACTTTTGTTGGGCATCAAGCCGTGACTTTGACAGGAAAACAAGTGACAGTTGCTTTTTTTTCTGGTATCACTGCCAGATTAGATTTTTTAAAAAAGCAATTCCCAACAAAAAGCAACCTTCGGACCTGTGTCGAACTCCGACTTCGAATTTTTTTTTTCCAAAAAATAGGTTCATTCGCGTAGGACGTAGGTACCAGAGACCTAGGAAATCGTGCAAACGCTTACAAAATAAAAAAAATATACGAAACCGAGCAAGTGTAATTGTGATGAAATTGGTAATAACGTAAATAAAATAGGAATTCAGACATTGTTTTCAACGTATTGTATCATTTCTGATTGATTGTAGTGTGGAAATAAATATGCGAAAAAGTGTGTCAAATTTAATTTTGCCGCTGGCGCTATCGTTCTTGCGCGAGCGTTCCTTCGTCTGGGATATTTTGTGGCCGGGTTCCACTGCCCGCTAGATGACCAGCGGCATGAAAAAATCCATAGAAAAAAGAAAAAAAATTTCACCATTTGCGGTAGGTAGATGTCTAGCACTTTTTGTAAAATATGGCTTTCAGGGTTTCTCAATCTAGCACAAAACTATCGGCTAAATTGATAGCAAAAAAAAAAAAAATATATCACTTGTCAAGGGAAATCCTTCAAACCTGGTAGGTAGTTTTTTTTTAATTTAAGTTGCTGAACTTGCTCATTAACGTCGAATTATGGCTTTTTGATGTCAGTCCGTGACAGTTCTATTTGATTAATTTTGTTTGGTCAAAAAACAAGTAAAATTTATAACGAAGTACCTACCTATGAAATGTTTTCTATCTTTGCTAAAACTATAGTTTAAAATACTAGTGCATAGTACCAAAATGCTGAAAATAGTCTGCCGGACGTGTCTATCACTGGAGGGGAAATTCTCGTCCATCTACGACAGTATAGGCAGCAACTGTGTTGCAGACATGATCGGAGATATAACAAGTCACACAGTGAGTGGGATTACAAAAAAATGTATACAAAACAATAAAGGGATGTACGTCCGTTTCAGCCGAAGAAGTCCGATGGAATGCCCGAGATGGTGTGCCTCGCATGCGTCCAGGAAATTAATCGATGCTACCTCTTTAAAATAAAGTGCTTGAATTCGGAATCGGTGTTAAAGCAGTTGCTATACAGCTGTAAAGAAGACCAGGATGCGGCTACAACAGATACTTCCTTAGAAAAGAACCAAAAAGAACTTCCTGAAGAGGAAGTAGATATCCCAAATGTGGTTGATGAGAAAGCTGTTGGTGAACCGTATATTGTCATTGATTTAAAGGATGAGAATGAACGTTTGGAAATTGAACATGAGGTAGAGAAACAAATGCAGTTGCATAATACGAATCAAGAAGACGGGAATGCATCTAATGCATACATTCCGCTTGAAGAGAAGGAAAACGCTAAGCAAAGAAGTTGTGTACTTCCCCATGTTGATACGCCAGATGTTGAATTCGTGGAAAATGATAAGGTATCGTGTATTGTCATTGATTCAGATGAAGAGACGGAAAGTCTGGAAGTTGAACCAAAGGTGGATAAATATTTAGAAATGCTCCATAGACAACATGTGTGTATATCTAATACAGACAATCCAATTCAAAAGAACCAAAACCCTGAGTCCGAAGAGTGCGCACTTCCCCATATTGATACGCCGAACATTGAATTCATAGGAACGGCTAAAGAGTCGTATGTTGTCATTGATTCAGATGAGGAGGGCTTAAACTTGGGAATCGAACACGAGGTGAAGAAACATGGGGAGTTACTTTTCTGCAATGAAGACAACACTCCGATTGAAAAAGAGCGAAATGTTGAATTTGTAGAAAATGACAAGTTGCCGTGTGTTGTCATCGATTCAGACGGTGAGATTGAACATATGGAAACAGAAAATGGAGTGGACAAAGATTTACGTGCAGAAACTACAGGATGCATTCTCCCTCCAGAGCAAGATGGCACACAAGATGTTGACTTCGTGAAAACTGAAGACGAGCCATATGTTGTGATTGATCTGGAATGCGAGAGTGAACGCTTGGAAATCAAACATGAGGTGCAAAAGCATTTGCAGTTGCTCTATACCACTAAAGAAAACGAAAATGTAGAATTTCCGTCCGAAGAGATACGAAATGTTGAGGCTAGAGCGTGCATACCTCCCCAGGTTGATGAGCTAGATGTTGAACTCGTGGAACCCAACAAGCAGACGTACATTGTCGTTGATTCAGAGGACGAGACGGTACAATTCGAAATTAAACATGTCGCGAAGGAACATTCGACACGCAATATCATCGAACAATATCATCCCCAAAATAGCGCCAGCCTCCTGAAGGTTAAGAATAAACTTAAACCATCATTCCATATGATTCAGACAGCTGTAGAGAATAGCAAAGTTTCCAAAGTAAGCCGTCAAACTGAAACCAATGTAATCTCTGACGACCGTAGCCACATTTTCGATTATTGCGATACCGGGGGTAAAGGCGAGTCAGATAAGGATTGCTCAGTTGATTTCGCACCTCCAGCACGAAAGTTTCAGTGCACAAAGTGCGCATTGAAATTCGTAAACCTAACGAATCTGAGAGATCATATGTCTTGTTGTGAAATCATCCGACAGGCCAAATCTACAATGAAACACATCACTTTCCAACCAATCGAATCTCATATCAGCAATATTGGCAAAGTCGGCAGCGCTCCTGTCAGCGATGCGACGAATGTTACGAAAAACTATGTAAGTAATCAAACAAGCCAACATCAGTGTCCCGTTTGTCTGGAATGTTTTGCACATAGGTTGCTTCTGACGCATCACATGCGCCTTCACCCCGGCGGTTCGCGATACTACTGCTCTATTTGTAAGAGGGCCTTCTCCAGTAAAAGCAGTCTGAACGATCATACGCTGCGACACGGCGGTAACAAGCCGAACAAATGCGAAGAGTGTCTAGAATCGTTCTGCTCCATCGAGGAATTGCGCCTACACGTCCGTGGTCATACAGGTGACTATCCATTTATCTGCGAGTTCTGTCAGCGTTCCGGTAAGTCTGACAAAAACTTCGCCAGCCTGGCGACTGTCAAGTACTCAGATCGGAAGAAGAACGGTGTCATCCAAGCTAAAGATGAATCTGACACGAATGCAATCATTGTGGGTGACGACACGGCCTGCTCTTCCTCTACCCAAACGAAATACCAAATGAATGACAACGTGGAACACGATGAGGCAGCGAATGATAATGTCAGACAGCTGTATATGCAAGCACATCGCTGTTCCCATTGTGGGGCGGGATTTGAAAAGAGAAAATCCCTAGACATTCACATCAATCAGTTTAAATGCAGCACTAAGCCGTTCGTTTGCTGCCAGTGCAAGTGCCAGAGATTCAGTAACCCAAACAAAGGCATTTGTCAAATTGATATACCCGCCTGTCATATCTGCAAAATAGTATTACCGAACGATGAGGATCTTCTTCAGCACAATCTGGAAACCCACAAAGTGAAAAGTCAGTGTCCCATCTACAAAAAAAATCTTCGAACCATGTCTTCTGTCAAGGTTCTCATGCGTCGTCACAAAGCTGTGGAGCCATATGTTTGCCCTGTTTGTGGCTATGCCTCTGCTAGTCGCGAATGTTTGTCGCAGCACATGCTCCAACACAGAATAGCAAAACCATTGAAATGCGAGAAATGCCCACATTTCCGCAGACACACAGGAGATCATCCCTACGCTTGCCCAATCTGTCCAAAGCAGTACGCCCAAGGGACTGGTTGCGGAACCCATCAACAGAAGCACGATGAAAGACTGACACTTAAAAAGTCATGGGATGTTGAGATACAAGATGACTCCGCTAAAGAACTGAGGGTAGAATGTACGGATGCAATCAAGGACGACTCTGTAATAGTGACTACAGGTGAAAATAGTGTATAAGGTAAGTTTGTAAGCTTCTGTGAAATAAATGATTCTTTGTGTGAATACAACAATTCTTGACATCTTTTAAAGTGATGCTGGTCGTCTCAGGGCGTAGGTGAGTTCTGTGAGCGCATAGCTGTCATTTGAGAGAGAAGACGAGGAAAAACACATCAAAATACACATCAGTTGCAGCTAACGCACTTTTATATTTAAGAGTATTATTACAGCAAGACAGGTAGCAGGTACATTGACGGACTCAGTCAAACTCATCGCCCCTTTTACACACGGGCTCCTTCTGGAGTTTGTGCTGTTGCAAATGCTTTTGCATCGTGTGACTCTTGACAAACCCCCTAAAGCAAATCGGACACACATAAGGCCGCACGCCGGTGTGCGTTCTCATGTGAATGCTAAAATCGCATTTCTGGCTATACGCCTTATTGCATACTTCACACTTGTATGGCTTCTCTCCGGTGTGCGTCCGCATGTGCAGCTGCAGCAGGAACACTCTGGAGAACTTTTTTCCACATACTTTGCACAGATGCGGCTTCTCGCCGGTATGGGTTCGCATGTGAACCTTGAGATTACTCGACTCGATGAAGGGTTTGCCGCACACCTCGCACTCCCAGTCGAATTGGCCAGCGTGCCTGCAAGAAAGATTAGAAATGAACGACCCTACTTCTGCGCAAAGCTATATAGACAAACCACCTTTTGAGATGAAGTGTTAGAGCTGCTTGAGTCTTGAAAGATTTTGAGCACTCTGTGCACGCGTATGGTCGGTCCCCGGTATGAGTGCGAATGTGGACCTTCAAATTCGCTTTGGTGTTGCAAACCTTGCCACATGTATTGCACACTTCCGACGTTTTTCCCTTGCTTGGAAGGGATTCTGCGATTTGGATAGGTGTGTCGTCTAGATGAGTGTTTTGGCAATGCGTTTGCAGAGACTCGATCTGGGTGAAGGAATGCCGGCAGTGCAGGCATGTGTGTAGCTTTCCAGCGAATTCCGGATGTGTTCGCAAATGACGGTAGAGATTGTCGTGATTGCTGAACGCCGCGCCACACTCGTCGCAATCGAACTTTAATGGTGCTGCCTGATGAATTTTCTTCCTCGTCTGAACGGAAACTGATGATGACGAGTCACTTGTTTGTACAGTGGGAACCTTAAGTTTCTTCTCAATCAGTGTCTCCACAGTATATTCATCGCAGTCGGTCTCATGGAAAACCAATTCATCTTCGCTTTCGCCGGTCGTGGCACGGTTTTCATTTGCGATAAGAACATTTTCCACGTATTGATCCGGTATTGCACTTTGTTCAACAATATCTTCGCACTCCTTCTTGACGTTTTTTGGCTCTACGGTCCAGTCGATGTTTGCCTGTTCTTTCTCTTCCACTTCTTCGATTATGAATTCATTTAGAATTTCCTCCGACATAGTAAGAAATGGGTTGGCTTCTATCCCGAAAACTATCTCTGTTCGTTCTTCTTCGTGTTCTTCATCTTGCACCACGATTTGTTCAAGGAGTTCATTTGACTTGGCGCATTTTTCGCGGAATTTTGCAGCCACCAAGAGTTCTTCAGCGCAAACCTTACACAGATATTTGGGTAGATTATCTGAACGATCTACCTGGGAATTGATAAACAATATTGAGCATTACGCGGGTAATAATGTAAAATATTTGTCTTACAACCAGTCCACCACATGATTCGAGAAGTTCTACCAGGTTTGACTGGAAATCCTCGACCTCTTCGTGTTCGTAGATGTTGACCATCAATTCATCAACATTTAGGCACACTCGACACGCAAGATCTGTTATCGATTTATTGTTCATTTTCCTATAAGACAAGATTTCATTAAAACGAAAAAAAAAAAAAAAATACACGGTTCGGTTTGGGGCACTTTTGTTTATTTATAAAATAGATTTTGAAGTTTCCGAAATATTTATTTTCAGTGATGCCAAAACTTCATTTTCTTTGTCTTTTTATTTCTTTGCCAGCGTCGATCTCATGTGGTTTTCGTTTAGGCTTCTTCAGATTTGCTCTCAGATTTCATACTTCGTGTGCCTAATCGAACATAAAAACCAGATAAAAACGCTCTAGCTCTTTTTTGTGTCGATAGTCGTGCGACATGAATATGTGTAGTCTTCGACACTTTTCTATGCGCTTTCCATTCACTGGTTAAATTTTATATTAAAACATTCGAAATTTCCGTCGCGATTGATTTCTAAATATTTGTACACAAATAATTTACGAAAATAGATTCACCCGATGCAATGCCTTTCTTTGCTGTAGACAAATTTCGCGAAAATATAAACTAACTCGACTAGTTCTCAAAAAATGCACTTGTATTGGGTAAATCTGAAAAAAATCTGAGAAAATATCTATTTTCGCAAAAGTGTTCTGAAATCTAAAAAAGATTGCTTGTTTTTGTACCAAACTAACATAAAAATTGCTCTGAGAGCAAAAAAAGTGCTCTGAGAGCGCCCGATCGAATACCACATCAGCAATGGAAAAACGTAGGATTTTCAGTCTTTCAGTCAGCAATTACAACAGATACGCTCTACTTCACACTTCGAGAACTCATAGTAGTTGTTGGAATTGCTTGCTAAAAATCCTACTTTACTTTGCTTTGCTTAGATTGAAGCTCAAAAAAACACGCCTTACATAGTTTTGAAGAACTGACAGTTGTTCCGTACCTAAAGGTAAGATTAGACGGTATGCCAAGCAGAGACAATACTGAGACCCCCAACTCCGGCCGATTTTCCGTTACTTGCCTACAAGCTATATTACCATGGGCTTGTGACGTTTTTTTGCGCTAGTATTAATACATAGAAATTCGTATTGACAAATGTCACGAAACTTCAAAAATTCCGGGTCACCAACACACGCTCAAAAAAAGAGCACAACTTCCGCTGCTTCCAAATTGGCTTCCGGTGTGGGCAAAGTTGCTGGCAGTGTTCGTAGAACATTATCCGTTAAATTTGAAAATAAATGTTTCAACTAAATTTTGTGTGGACAGTGATTTATTTTAAGAATAATTGTATATTTTGCTGACAATACAAGAAAAAAAACAATTCTGAAGAATAATAAACAAATTAAAACATTTTTAGCGAACATTCGTAAGGCATTTAACATAAATCGAGTAGAGTATACTTATCACATACGTCGCTTAGTATACTTCTGGAGTTTAGTTATAATTTATAAATACTCAGATTAATATCGTTGCTGTTATTATGTATAAATTTAGAGTTCCTCCGTTAGTCTAAATATAATCTAAAATATAGTATACGTATGTGCATTTGTTTTACTTTTACGTGTCTCGTGTTTCAAAGCCTACATTTATATTATTTATTTATTTTGGTATTATAATGAAACAATAATGGTGAATGAGTACTTTGGTTGAATAGAAATGCAGAATGTTTTGAAAAAACTAATATGAAAATTGATGAAAATGTACTGAGATAATATACTTATTCACCAAATTTGAGTTGAACTTCTCTTAAAAAAGGCTGTACTTCTGAACACTGTCACAGCTCACCACGGTTGAAATCTGACACTGACACTGACAACTTGTCTAACTTATCCGAACTGGATTGTCGCGAAATTCGCTGCCAGGTACCGATTGATTGTACAACTTGAGCGATAACGAAATAACCGAACAATCATCCGGGGTCGAGTTTTGGCAAAAGTTGGAGATCTTAAATCTGTCGCGAAACCAGCTGACAGCTCTACCTTCATCAATCTTCAAGCTGATGAACCTGCGCCGTCTGTATTTGATTGACAACAAACTGGATTTCGAGGGAAAACCATCCCTGATACGTGAGTTTCAGCCGACTTTTCCTATGCTCCAAAGAAAAGGGCTGCTTCACCGTCGCCAAAAAGACGATTTAGCCGACGGCGACATCAAGATACTGGACAACGGCGAACAAGTATTCCTCTGGCTCGGCTCTATATGCAGTGAAGTCAAAATCAAACTGGCCTAGAAAACCGCACAAGTAAGTCACACAGCCGACGACAGAAACTCTTTCAGTTTACACAAATATGCATTTATTAACATTTATTCCAGGTATTCAACACAACATCTATCAAACAACCAGAAAGTGCGCGCAAACTTTTCCTGACTCTGAAGAACAAGGATTCGAAGCGATTCACAAAATGTTTTCATGGCTGGAGTGCACACATGGCTCCACCAGAATAGAGTGCAGATTCGTTTCATTTTTCATATTTATAACACGTACTGATAGTAGTTTTACATGTAACTTATTTTACATTCGATACATATAATAAAATGTTTTCGAACAACAACAAACTACGATTACTGGTGTTGGCCTAATCGAAGACTTTGTAAATAGTCGTGACGCCCAGTTGCTCAATTGGCAGACCAGCAGCAGTGCCTTTAGACGAATCTATTCTATGTTGATGTCACGATTCTCCCTGTCGACCTTGGCTTTAGTTCTCATCTCGTACTCGAGTAGCTTAAGACGATTTTTCTCCTTCATTTAGATATCGTGCTCGATGGTGCTTTGCTTTGGTGCGACACTTTCCTCTTGCCTAGTAAGTGTTACCGTTTAAAGAATCAATTCAGACAACTTGTTCTACATTCTTACTTTTTGAAATTGTCCTCCTGGATACGTTGCTGCTGCGACAATTGATCTTCATAGCGGCGCCTAGCCAATTGGTATTGATATTGGGCACGATGCTGTTGTAGCTTGGTTTCTTCCTAGAAGTGGATACAAATGGTTAGCAATTCGTCGTCAGGTTCATGTTAATTCAAATCCAACTTACAATCAGGGTCTTCCTTCGTTTTTCGTAATCGATACGCTTGTGTTCAACTTTCGCCTGTTCAATATGTGTTTCGTATTCCTTGACTTTGGCCAGACACTCTTGATGTCGTGTGTTCTCCTGCATCGTGGACAAATCAAGGGCTTCTCTAGCATGATCTTGAGTGGGAGCTTGTGATTTAACAAACCATGAAGAAATATCTAATAATTAAATATATATAGTGAGACAAATTCATTGAATAGTATGGCTTACTTATATCGATTCCGATTGATATTCTTCGTTGTCTCCAGTGCGATCCATTGCATATGTGTAAGGTTAGCGAACACCTCAACGTCGGCTACTTCCTTAGCTGTAAGACAAATATATTTAATTATTAATTTAAACACTTAAAATATGCGAAAACTTACATTTTCTCAATTTGTTGGAGGAAAAACACAATTTGTTTTCCATATTTTGACAGTTGTCACTCAACTTCTGTCAAAAGAAATTCACCACATTTTTTTTGTTTTGCTTTTTTTGTTGAAGCTCACATGGATTCTAAATTGACATAACACCGATAGGAAAACAAAATGGCGAATTCAAAAAAAAACTGAGGTGGCCAGCGGCAAGAGGATTGCGAGTTGGGGGTCTCAGTATTGTCTCTGATGCCAAGTGGTCATAAAATGCCAATTTCTGACAGTTCTTCTGTCAAAATATGGTCCTACAATATAATGAACATATCTCATAATGCTCTAATGACCTGAATGCCACATATGACCAGGCTGATTTTGACAGATGAAAGTGCCCAAATGGCATATAGTATACCAATATGCACATTTCGTTATGGCATTGATGGCATTTTTGATGGAACAGGAATTATTTTGTTGTCATTGGTGTTTGAGTTCGTGGAATTGTGATTTATTTTCATTTTCGCTCACTATTTGGTAGTAAATAACAAATGCCTTAAATGACCACCAAGGCAAATATGACCATATTTGTAATTTTGGTCCTATAGTCTAATATACAGTTTTGATAATCCTGACATTTTGTACATTTGACAGCTAATCTGGTCATTTGCCTTTTGGCCTTCATATGCATAATTGGCATACAGTCTAATCTTAGCTTAAGACACAAAATTATCAACCTAATCGGATTTGAAAAGGATAATAAATTAAAAAAAAAAAAAAAAAAACACTCGTTAAAGCAAGTTTCGCTTGAGATTTTAAGATAAATTCACCGAAAATGTAATCGAAGTGAAGAAAATCCGGTTTGATAAAGATGCGAAACAAATCGTCAAGGTTTGAGAGCTGTAAGATGAAGGCAAACAGTAAATTGTTCTGGAAATTTCTATATACACAAAAAGAAACTGCCTGCCTGAGTACTGTCATCAAAAACCTCCTCACGATGAGTTTTGAATGCTACCATTTGAAATGTCACAGGTACATTCGAAAGTTGTCAGTGTTGCATCGGTCGAAACATATTTTTCTGCGACCGAAAATTATTTATAGACTGTACAGTTCGGTCTAAACGTTGATTATTTTATTTTGATTTCAAATTTAACTTCAAGTTTCAAGAAGCATAAGGCCTTTTTGTTCCACTGAATATAATATCAATTTTCGTGAGAAAGTTCGCCGCAAATAAAGAATTTGTCACATTGTAATGGTTTCGGTGTGTCGCTTGTGTGCGTCGTTAAAAAAAACCGAAAAGTTGACGTTTATTCGAGATAGCAACCATGAATTCTGTCAGAAACTATACAAATGCTGCCAGCTCTCCATTGACTTGAAAGATGTGCTTCCGAAAGGTGTTTGTCCAGAATGTGTGCACAGTTTAAATACTTCTTTCGAATTCTACAAGAGGGTACACGAATCGCAGCAATCGCTACGGCAGCTCCTCAACATCGGAAATGCACCGCCATCGGAAAAAACAGAGGAAATGGATGTGGACGAAACTTCTAAAGATCAAACATCTGCTATGATGGCAGCTGTGGCTGCCTGTGGTATTGAGAATCTGCCCGAGGTGACTCCACCAACTGCGAATGAAGAAAATGAAGACGAAGTCAAACGTGTTATAGAGGAAATACTGGGCGTTAAGGACGAACAACAGGTGTATTTGGAATTCGAATCAGAGCATGAGGACGATACGCCAACTACTGAAAAAGTTCCAGAAGCTGATTCCTGTGATGTGAGCACTCAAAACAGCGTTCATAGCATTATCATACCGGACATCGGCTATACTGGCATAGAGCTAATTGAAGAAGTGGAAATTGACTTCGATAACAACGACTACGAAATAATCGAAGAAGAAGAAGAAGACGAAGAGGAACAAGTAGAGGATGCACAAGTTAAAGTGCAGTATGAACTACAAGACGTTGGTGGAATTGCAATGGGTGTGGTAACGCAACCTTCTACACATTTGTCAGCTACGGATGCACCGCCTGATACTTGGATCGATTATCTATGGAAATGTGGGCGTTGCATGGTAGTCTGTGGGTCCCCCGAACAGCTAACCAAACATAATGAGCAAGAGCACCTAATACATGCGTCTGATATGGAATGGGTATGCGCAGATTGCCAAAAGTCTTTTCCGCGTTATTATTCGCTAATTACGCACATTCGCCAGCGACATCGAACCCATTTGGCTTTGTATTGTGACATCTGCAATGAGCGATGCGATTCATTTAAAGAGCTGGAAGAACATCGAACCCATTTTCACACATGTGATGAACATCTCATCATGTTTCTATGTGCGACATGTGGAAAAGGCTTTCATACGACCAACTCCCTGCAGATGCATGGCAAGTGCCATCTGCCGGACGATCAACGGATGAAGTTTGGTTGCGACTTGTGTGGCAAGAAGTTCCGTACGACAACCAGTCTGAAATTTCATTACAAAATGCATGCAGGTGAGTGTCAATTGGAATTTATTTCGAAATTGTAGGATATCGTTAGAACAATGAGCAAGCACCAACAGTGTTTTATTTTGCGATTGAACTAAATTGAACGGCAACGTAAAGAATGAAGAAATGTGAAAATGAGTGAGTTTAGTACACATTTTTGATAAAGCAATAATGGTTGTATTCAGTGTTTTCAAAAGAATTTTATTGAATTAGTATTTTGTTTTGTTGTAATGATTAATGAAACAAAATATCGCAAAAAATAAGAGATATCTCAAATTCGAATTTTAGACCGCAAAATAGAAAAAAATTATCGTGTTTTGCGATTTAGCGCACAATCCGGCAAACTCCTTTCAGTTTTATGTAGACTCTAGAAACAGATTCCTGAATTTACCTCAATTCAACGATGGGACTCACTCACTCGAAGACAGATATATCTTTATTTGTTGTTTCATGTTAAATTCGTAGACGTCATTTCACGGAAAAATCTCACGAACACCTATTTATATTTTGATGTATTTTCAGGAACTCGTGATTTCGTTTGCGATCAATGTGGCAAAAACTTCATACAGAAGGGAAATTTAGAAGAACACTTGGTATCACACTTGAACTTTACACCATACGAGTGTTCTTTGTGCAACAAATTGTAAGTAAATCTGTTTGTAAAGGGTGATTTTTTAAGAGGTTTAGAACTTTTTTTAAAAAAAAACACAAAAAATTCGAAAAAATGAATGACATATTTATTTGAATCGATAGTTTGAACCTTGCAATTTAATGTTTAAAGATAATTTCATGCAAATGTTGACCGCGGCTGCGTCTCAGGTAGCCCATCCGCTGTGTCCAATTTTGGCATACTCTTTCACACATATCGGCCGGTATCTCACGAATGAATGCATGGATGTTGGCTTCCAGTGCGTCAATCGAAGCGGGCTTGTCCCTATACACATTAGCCTTGGCATACCCCCACAAAAAATAATCTAATGGTGTCAAATCGCACGATCTAGGCGGCCAATTGACCGGCCCGAAACGTGAAATTAACTGTTCACCAAACTCGCCTCGCAATTGCGCCATTGTTTCGCGTGCTGTGTGGCATGTGGCACCGTCTTGTTGAAACCACATATCATGCAAGTCAAGAACTTCCATTTCGGGCAAAAAAAAGTTTGTTATCATCGCTCGGTAGCGTTCACCATTGACAGTAACGCTGCGATTCGCATCATCTTTGAAGAAATATGGCCCAATAATGCCGCCGGCCCATAAACCGCACCAAACAGTGGCTTTTTCGGGATGCATTGGTAGCTGTTGCAATGCTTCTGGCTGATCTTCACTCCAAATGCGGCAATTTTGCTTATTTACGTACCCATTCAACCAAAAATGAGCCTCATCGCTGAACACAATTTTTCGATAAAAAAGCGGATCCTCGGCCAGCTTTCCAAGAGCCCATTCACCAAAAATTCGGCGTTGTGGTAGGTCGGCTGGCTTTAGTTCTTGCACCAGCTGTATCTTAAAAGGCTTTACGCCCAAATCCTTCCGCAAAATTTTCCACGTAGTGCTGTAACAAAGGCCTAACTGCTGGGAACGGCGCCGAATCGACATTTCGCGGTCTTCTGTCACACTAGCTGATACGGCCGCAATATTTTCTTCACTACGCACAGTACGTAAACGTGTTGGTGGTTTAATGTCCAACAAAGTAAAATTGGTGCGAAATTTGGTCACAATCTTCCGAATAGACTGCTCAGAAGGTCGAGAATGCCGATCATAAAATGGAAGCAGCGCGCGATGAACATTTCGAACCGAGCACGAATTTTGATAGTAAAATTCAATAATTTGCAAGCGTTGTTCATTTGTAAGACGATCCATGGTTAAATTGCAAACCAAACTGAAGCTGTTTGACAGTGACACAAGGTACTAAACACACGTCAGCTGTCAAAACCAGTGTTGCCAAAACCAAACCAGCTAAAAAATCACCCTTTATTTATTTTATTTGTATTTTAACCGTCATGGTGGTTTTCATTGAGTAAGAGAGATTTGACAGTTGAATCAGTTTTGCTAGATGTTTAAGTCACTAGAGGTGCAGGCCTGTATATTTTGTGTATCTTACTAACACTCATTGAACAACAGTTCCCGTTCGAGATGCAAAAGCACAGTCTGTATTTTAAGGAATGTTTTCTTGATCTAAAATAAAAAGAGCCATGATGTCATTTGTTCAGAGTTTACTGTCTATTTCAACACCTTACCTACTTACATACATATCTGCCACACTTTATTGAGCAGTCTCGTCGGGTTAACCCCAAAACCACCATTACATTGCACAGCGTTGACACCAACGAGGTAAGAACCAACAACAACTGTCAAAGTTATTCCCATAATCACTTACATTGGGGTCTGTATAAAGTGAAATTCCCTCTAATTAATTTTTGAAATCTCTACTCATTCCTGCGTGAAAACAATAATATCCTTCCCATCTAGCAACATTATAATTTTCGATGACATTAGCAACGTGTGAGGGCGGGAGTTCATGTGCGAACACTCGTTGAATGGTAAAAACAAAAACTTTGCATCCACTAAACGGCAGCAGCAACAACCACTCCGAACAGTGACAGTGCAACGCTGTCAAAGTATTTCTGACAAATAAAATATGCAATTTACGCCGCAAGTTTTGCGACACTGTAGTTTTCAAATTAATGTGAATGGAAGTGGGCTGAGGGTGGAACTTTGAAGTAGACACCATATATGTCACTTGGTGCATATACTGTATGTATATTTTCACTGCAATGGATTGGCGGCGGGTGTTGGTTTGGAGCACCATCGGAAGAAAAACTTGGCTCATAATTTTCCGGCTTTACAATTATATTCAATTGTTAACAAAAGCTGGAGTGGTTCCTTTGATATGGAACCGACTTTTAGTGTAGCATTGAAACTGATTGCAGAGGCCTGCTTTTGAGTGTGTGTGAGTGGTTCCTTAAGAAATTCGTGTGTGAGGAGAGAGATTTCTGTGACTGTTGTCGGTATTTGGCTTTATTTTGATTGCTGTTCAGTAAAGAGTTCAAGCTGTTTTATTTCTGGTATTTTTGACATGTAATCGCGTCTTATGCGAAAATTAGTTCTTAACTGACGCTCATCTATACTTACATACCCGCATGAGGCTATCCAGCTCAGCTATCAAGGTAACTTCAAATCCCATTGAGCCTGTTTTATTGAACATCTATCTCAGCAAAGTTTCGATATGCTCAATAAAACAATTCATAGTTACCTTTATGCGATGAAGTGTTATAAACTGGTGTAATGGCCACATTCAAAAATCTATTTACCCAAACTCGACCCGTTTGGTCTGGACGTATGTCCTTTTCCATCGGGACAAAACAGCAATCTTCTTTTTGATCAAAATCACTTTTCATGTTCCATTGGGTAGAAAAATCTACCTTTTTTTCGATTCGGATCATTTTTTGCAGATCTCGATATTTTTTTCAGATTTAAACACACCAATATACTTTGCACAGCTGTTTTTTTTTTTCAAATAAAAAAGGGCAAAATCAAACAAAGGTAACGCTGACCGCTAGAATACAAAAACAATTCAAGGTGCCAAATCTAGATGACGTTTTACATAAACTAGGTATCCGAACGTCCCCAATGAAACACATCAAGTTGGACAGATGTCAGACTTACCCAACTACATTCTTGAACGACCCCATTAGGAATGTCTTTTGACTTTTAGTTCGATTCAACGTTCTCCTAAAAGTGAATGGCGGTGAAAGAAGTTTAATAATATTATCATGAACACATCACGAGAAAGGTGACTTCTACTTGGAAGTCTCGAAAACTCGAATCTCGAAAGCATTGAGTAGATTGTAGTAGCTGTAATTGATTGCTGAAGATTGTGCTTTTTTTGTCCTCCCTCGTTTTTAATCTCGCGGGCATTTTCACGCTAGATTGACAAATTTCCATTTGAGGGAAGTGGTAAAATGCAATTTTTCTCATATACAGCAACCTAGTCATTTAGCGGTCAATGGCGGTTCCATTCAGTTGACAATTGAATGTGATCCATTATATAGAAACGAATTCTCACCTACATTTTTGCAAATCGATAAGTGCTTTCGATTTCCACTCTCTAACCTCTATCTGGTAGGAAAATGGTTCTATTCTCAAAAACCTCTCATTGCTAAGTGCAAATGTTTTCCTCAATTTCCACTGCATTTCCATTTTCATGCACCTCTTCCATTCGTCATGGCAGTCAGAGTGTATTGTCCTCAATTCACTTCCATATTTGCCTTTGCCAATGTGTTTTTGTTTGCTGTTCCATGCCCGCCCGGAGCAGCGAAACCATTCAAAGCGGTCAGTTTCCGGACGGCACCAGAGTCGCCATCGCCATCCGTTCTTTCTTCATTCACTTCACACACAAACCCACATATATCTACTAGTACATAATGGTGACTGGCTTCCGTAGATTTGTTTGTTGTCACAGAAATAATAAGAAAAAGCGAATAAAACTAAAAAATAAATTTAATTAAAAAAAACCTGTCCCCTAAATCAAACGACGGATACGGTTAAATTAAACTTTAAAACCCTCTCGGTACCCCGTACCCAATGTTGGGCCATAAAAACACAGTTACATGAACAGTTTTGCTGTGCAACTCTTTACGGTGTCCAGTAGCTCTACAAGCGCATTGTGTGGTGGTGGTACAGCATGCACTCTCATGCACCTACTCCTACAACTCCTCACGTCATCAATCGGGGAGTTTTTTTTTTTGTTTTTTATTTCTGTTAAACAAAAGGGCACACTATGGCAATGGGTATAGGGTTTGGGCAGGGGGTCCAGGCCGGTGTGTGTGCAACAAGAATTAACTTTTAATTTCGAAATGTTTTTCACAGTTATTTAAAAAAGCAAACAAACTGTCGAGAAATAAAACAAAAAGAAGAATAATCGTCGAGCAGAAAAGGGACATTCGTGCGGAGACGGATGACGTATATGCCGCGCCAGAGTTAGCTGGATCTGGATTCATGGCACAATAACAATCAGCGTCGTCGTTGTTGCAGTGCTCATTCGTTTGCGTTGTGTATTTCGTGCATTTCGTTAAGGGTGCAATTCCATTGCTGGTTTTTATTTTCAATTTCACTCAGAGTGGGTTGTTTTTTATTTTTCAGACAAATTTGGTCGGGAGAACTTGTTCCGGGCCCTAATGCACAACAACAGATGTATTTGCACTTCTCCCTTAAAAAAGTTAGGGATCGTGGGGGCTTCCGTCTGGAGTGTGTGTAGGTAGCTGAAGCGCGATTTTCATATACTCTGCATGATTTCAATTTCTGGCTGACTAGAGCCGTTCACTGACAGAGTTTTCTGTCACTGTTCATTTGGTGAATGTACGAAATATTCCAATAACCAAAAATAGGGTACGTGCATGGAGTTTTGGTTTGTCACTATAATAGAAAAACGATCGTAGTAACGACTTCCACTAAGTATGCAACATTCCAAAAAAAAAAAAAAATCAGCAGAAGTTGTTTCTAAAATAAAACAGCATTCGAACAATACGAGCAATCGGTTTGATTTTAAGATTTGCAATATTAGGTGTGTTTTATTGAACATCTATATCAGCAAAGCAAATCAAAGTTGAACCTTCAGTACGCAATTACAACAACTACAATATATTTGACACTTCTCAGGTTCACACTCGGTATCTATCCCAAGGGGATTTGACTTGACAGCAAATGTGACACAAAAGTGATTGGAGGAGTAGGTTCATGAGAGCGTACGCGATTTAAATCGAAATCGAACGCAATCGATATAAATCGATCGCAATCGCACAAAGTCTCTCATTAAAAATTACAGAAAAAGAGGAAACTAGCAAAATAACGAGTAACGAGTAGTTGCTCTCTTCGCTCGAAACTGCTGAGAGAATTTCAAAGAAAACATTTCCTTTCCATAAAAAAACGTGCAAATATTAGCCAAAGAAATTTCTTTGGGCTGCCGGTCTTTGACATATGGTTGTCAAATCGTTCAAATGCTAGTTTGTAACTGACTTTTTATTTGGTTTCATTTATATTTTGTGCATGCTTAACATTTAAACACATGTAAGAAGTAAAAGACTTGAAGTTCTTAATTTCTGTAATAAAAGCAATTCAAATCTTGGTCTTAGATATAAATTTGTACGTTTTTCTACTGATATTTGATTATTTCCCGCCTAGAAAAAATTCACATTTTTTAAATTTGTGGCTTAATGTGTTCCTTTTCTTTTTGGTTATATTTCATTTTTGTGACCGAATTCTCTAGCAATGAGAGAAATGTGACTTGTAAGGAAACAGACCTAATTGCGCACAAAAATAAACAAAAATTTGAGTTTGACAGATTTATTTCGACGGATCTTTTCAAGTTTCTAATGAAACCGATTTTGGTTAGTTACCCGAGTCGGCCAATGGTGTAAAAATGTCATCCCTAACGTGCAAAAAGCCCCAGCGGCATCGTTTGACGTTATGCTTTGAATTGAGTAAGTAACGAGTAGAGTGTGTCTACTTTAGTAATTTTGAGAGCATGCTGACTTGATATGTCTCAGCTTTGGTCGGCCAAGATTGGTAACACCGATATATCTAGTTAAGAATTTCATTGCAGTTGGCAGTTCATATAATTATACAAGTGTCTGAGGTAAAAGAGTCACGTTACCGATCAATCTACTGATTGCGTTAAGGTTACATCTAGTCCAGACCAATCTATTCGACTTTTTAGACGTAGATTTTTGAATGCGGCCACTATCAATGGTAATCGCTATCGCCAATATTGATAACAGGAAATGAATTTGGAAGGCATTTAGCTTTAAAGTCTCATCTCGCAATCGCAATTATTGATTGCTTAAATACAAATTTTTGTGTGCAAGGTGAATAACGTCGCCTTACATTGCGTTCTTCTGTAACTCCGAATCTGCAGTTTCTCTTATAAAGATTGATAACTTCAATCAAGTTTGCACATATTTAACTCTATTATAAAAAAGAAATTGCATACACAAATTTGACGTAACTGCTGTGTACCCAGTTGATAACTATTATGCAGTCTTATAAATACGGCTGATCATGGACACTTAAGTGGAACTACATTAACTACTGTCAAGTGAGATGCTGATCGGACACGCTTATCAACAATTATTGCTAAACAATTTTCTGTGAAAAAAGCACGTTTGTTCCAACAATCTGATCGGTGTGAAATCTTCCAAAAGTCGAAATGGTAACAACAAATTACTTTTTTTTGCTCGAGTAATATTCAAAAAAAAAAACAAACTGCTTAGTTTGATTTTGCTCAGATTTGAATTACTATAAAGAGAAAATATTTGTGCTTCAAACGTTCCCGTACTTTTTGCTATTTTTTTTTCTCTCGGTGCGATGACAAGTCCTCGTGCCAAGCGAATAATGGCATTTAGCCAAAATCGAGCCAAAAAGTGCTGTAGCATAATGTTAGATTTATTCAAGAAAAAATTCCGAGTTTAGCTTAATTCGTCCAAAGTTTTGCAGCGCTGTCAAAATGTTACAAAAATCCCATGAAATATTGTTTGAATAAAATGTATTAGAACTGTTAAACTGGAAACTAGTTACAACGCAGTATTCTATGAATAATGGTGAAGATGCAAACTTGCGCTACAAATTGAAGTTGGAACCACATTCTAAACTGCTAGAACTCCAGCAATGCTTCGTTGAATATTATTGAGTGTTCATAGAGGAGATTTGCAAAACAAACCTCCCCATGGCCATATAAGTTTATCTGTTTTTCGTTAAATCGATAGGGTGCTATACAACACATGCCGCATGAATTTTAAATGCCTACCATGTGTAAAATCAGTTTACTAACTGGGTATTAATTTTTGCAATGGCAAGTGAACTCCCCGAACTTTGTTGCTAATTGCATATGCGTTGTTTAACTGGCACTTTTGTGGCACCTTCAACATGCGGAAAGACAGTCAGTTTGCTTCTTTTTTGTTGTTTTCCGTAACATATAAACACAGTGGGACTTAAAAGTCACACATGTCATGGTGCCGGTGACTTTCGAAAATCGAAAATCGAAAGATATAAAGTAATCGGAAGTTATTGCCAAAGAACTGTCTACTGAGTGCCAGTTTATAGCAAGTAGTGCTTTCCATCTGCAAATGTAGCCGGCTATTTGTCACAGTTTATAATTAAAGTCGTGTCTATGATCAGATCTTCTCAGGCAAATTCTGAAAGCAGTCCTCAAACTATTCACCCCGTCTGTTTGAATTTTCCATGTGCGGAACAGTTTCCATCAGCATTCATCAGCGGGAATTCCTTATGATTCTACAGTTCCCCAACCCATCCCATGCCCATGCAACAGCTCCTCCTATGTCTGTTTTTCATTTGTGAAATTTTAACTTGGGCTTTCCCCCTACCAACCAGCAACCACCTTGCACATAAAAAGAACAACAAAGACCAGATCCAGCGGAGAATTTCCAGCTCCGTCGTCGTTCCTCGATTTTCTTTTGCGTGCAAATTTCCGAAAATGCATTTTAGATGTGCTCCTCCTGCTCACTGACTCTTGGTGGCGCTTCTCCACCGGAACACATTTTACTGTTTCGTTCTGTATTGTTTCATTGTTGTGCAACGCTAGGCGACCATGATGTATCCGTCTGCAAGAAGGACCAACTCCCCCGAATAAACCTCATGCAATTTTCAATTTCATATTAATTCCTTGCGAAATCCCTTCGCCGCTTTAAAGCGAGTCCATGCCACACCAGAAGGGAACCGGGGCTTAGAAAATCTGTTGCATTTAGTTGAATGATTTTTAATTGAATTTTAGCGCCACGCATTTGCATGTTCCCTTGCAAGTGGCAACACCCAGCGACTGCACCCGTGAGTGGGTATGGCTTTGGGTACACCGTACACTCACTGTTCAGCGAGTGAAAAGGAGAAAGTAATTTGCATGCAGAGACGCAGGTCTAGCGTGGCTGGTGCCTCTTAAAAAGCGCAGCAAAATCACTTTTGCATTAATTACATCGATGTTAACTAAGTAAATTACAACGTGTACACAACACCACGTGCGTGGGCGAATCTGGCGCGAGTGTGAGTGGATATTTTTTTTTTAAATCCTTGCAGGACAGTCTTTCATTGGTTTTTTCTGTAATTTTTCCGCGTGATTTTATGTGTGGTGGGTGTGTTGGGGGAGTGAAATCACTGCGCTACGTGGCAAGGACATGAAAAACACTTGTTCCACTTGTTCACAGCGTGGTATATCCGTAGTTCGTTGTGTTTCTTCAACCGTTGCTTGCAAGCTAATGACATTTTTTTTCCACAAGCACGCTCACCGGATTCAAGAATTAATCGGTTAAGGTCTATAATTCTGAATTATGTAAATTGTTGGTAAATGTTTTTCTCGGCAGTTTCCGCTGTGATCAAGGACACCTGCTGAGCGACTTTTCAAGGCGAGACTATTAAAGTTTACCTTTTTTTTCAGCTTTAAAACTCCCGACCGATTAGCCAGGCACAAGATGCGTCATACGGATGAGAAACCTTTTAGCTGCACTGAATGCGACAAAACGTTCCGCACAAAGGATGCAATGACAACGCACATGCGGATTCACACCGGAGAGATGCCGTTTCAGTGTGAATTCTGCCAAAAACCTTTCCGGTTTAGGAGTACGTTAATTGTGAGTATCAGATTTTATTTAAGAACATAATTGAACTTAATTTTGGGATAGAACAGGAGATAAATGGCTACTGAACTACTTGCGGTGTGGGTTTTTTATTTATATTTCGGGTTATGTCCGACGTTTTCCTGTTACTCTTTGAAATGATCCAACGTTGTTACGACTTCTATACGCCTTGACGTAGGTTCGTAGTAAAGACGTTTTTCTGACTTCAACGCTATGACGTGGTACCGAAGTTTAACCGACAACTACTTAATGTAGTAACCACGCTTTAGGCCTTTCAGGCAGCTACGTTTTGACGGGGTGTTGACGTTTTTTGACTAAAACGACGGAGTAGTGTAATAACGATGACTTTTGGCTAATACGTTCTGACGTTGTATCGACGTTTTTCTGGCTACGACTACGTCAAAGCCTTGTGTCTCTTCAATGGCAATCGGCTTCATTCGCTAGCGATTGCACAGCGCTATCGAAAAAATATAAAATTCAAAGTGGTATCCCACAGGGCAGCGAACTGTCTCCCGCACTTTTCCTGGTCAGCGTAACGTTGGGCTGCTCTAGTTAGAGTTTTCCGCTTAGTATCTTTTTGCCAGCGGACTTAAGACACACAGGCACTAATTGAATTGCTTCTTTGCAGACCCATCACAACGTTCACACGGGTACGAGACCCTACTCCTGCCTAGACTGCGACCATCACTTCACTAACTGGCCCAACTATAACAAGCACATGAAGCGTCGTCACGGTAAGATCTTCAAAAATGAAAACAATATTTTTCTCTTTACCATTTTAAGACGCTTTCCCTTTCGCAGGAATTGACGTTTCCAGCAAAAATCCACGCGGTAAAAAACCCAGCGTCCCAAAGAAAAAACCCGTCACCTCTTATACCATCGTGAAGAAGGAAGGAGATTTAACAATTCGCAGCAAGGCTGACGAAGAAGACGAACCGGAGCAGGAGCAGGGGCAGGAGCAGGAGCTCGAACGGAACGAGGAGGAAATGGTAGACGACATTGGCGGCATCACAATAACAAATTTGGAAGAGGAATCGCAAGAAAACAATTATGAGGAAGACGCCATCTGATCAAATTTATTACCTAACTCAGATATCCGCGCCTTGGCATATCCGCTTGTTTGACACATTTATTGCGAAATAAAACAAAAGTATTCCGGCCATCGGTGCCACTGATTCCTCCTCAATGAGCTGTATGAATGAAACTTTGTGTGCTCCTGCCAATCAATGAAATATTCGGGATTTCCGGTCGCAATGTTCTTAAGTTTCTTCCTTTGCGAGAAGCTTTTGCCCTTCGCTATCCTGACGACAATAGTTTTGCCAGTTAGCAAATTGTTATGGCTTCGTCCTTATGGAGCATCGACATACATACACTTGAGAGGGTGAAAATTGATTTTTAATCCACCAGCGCCTCCCACTCGCTCCTCGAGTCGTCGTTGCGACAACAAATTTACCGGAAAGTTCACGATAGAAGGTCGGGCGGCAAAAACAAAAGCCAAAGTGTACCGAAGCACCTTCTCTTCCGCCGTTTTAGAGTCTGCAATTAATTTAATCCTTTCTTTCAATGCGTTGGACGCGCGCACAAACACAGCCACCCGTCGAACTGGGCCGCACCGGTATCTACGCTAGACTGGTACACACAATGACATATTTCAGTAAACGATCGTCATATATATAGTCTATAATTGTGCTCGTTTATATACCACATCTGCTGCTGGCCACATTTTACGTTGGCACATCCGCTGCTTTTGCTGCCAACTATATATATATACTAACAGAATCATGGGTGGCGCTTTGGTGCGGTATTGTGGCGGCAAGGACTAACTTGAGTGTGTCCTCTAAGACCGGAAACTTGTCAATGGGGGTTTAATTTGAGTGTGTAAGCTTTTTTTCTTTTCCTTATTGTTTTCTGTGCGACAGTGGGAATTGTGTGTGTGTGTGTGGGTGGATGTAATGGAAACGGATGAGGATTTGAAAATAATAATTATTGGACGATATGTCATTGGCGCTTCCCGAATGGGGGACAAAATGTGATTTATGGCAATTTTTGCGTACGACAGTTGTGGTACTGAATTGCTTTTCTGTCGGTTCGCTATTTATTTCTGACACGTTGGACAGGATTTATGGTCGGACAGTGCACTTCATTGGTTGGTGTATGGGGAAATGGATTCTGAGAACTAGATGAAGTGGTCTATTGGGACGGATGCGGAGATGTAGAGTTGTTTACATCAGAAGGTGTTTTTGCAAGGTGCTTTATAGATTCTGATTGGACTTTGGTGGGAGGTATGAAAGTCTGTCCAGTCTTTATTTTCTATTTATAAACCGAACAGTTAAGAAAACATGTCAATATAGCCCTCTTGGTTCTATTCCTTTGTGTGAGTTTTTATTTTTGGGACGAAAAGGACGCAGACATAGCTATCTTTGAACTAACTACGACTTCGCTTCAGAAGTAGGACATTTGATGGGGAATTCACTGGTGAATCAACGACATTGAGCTTTGCTATTGGACGAAATGTTATTAGATAGCTGTTGAAGCTATAACACCTAAGGCGTTGATTATAAAGAGGGTTTAAAAGCCTATGGCAGCTGTGAGCTTCCTAGATCCTTAAAGTTATTTTACAGGATAAGTACAGGGGCCTTGTGAAGCTTTTAAGAGGCTATAAAACGCATTTGTTTCCCATTTGGGCTTCTAAGTGCTCTGAACGTGGATACTACAAATCTTTTGGGAGACTGTGGCAGCTTCCGGATTGCTCTGTGAAGAGGTTCTAGCAACTCGGTATGCGGGTCTGATCATATACCTACATAAAACAGAGGTGGCGCATCAAGAGAATTCTAGTCTCTAAATGCACGGATCTACGATTCCCAGAACTTTATATTCGCACAAGAAAATCATATTTATTGTGAAAGCTGTTATATGTAATTACATATAACTAAACTGAATTAAAAGCCAATCAGATTAATCACATCACAATCGACTTAAGGCATTTCGCCAGTATTTTTGATGTCCCATCATTTCCAGTGGCAAAAATTGACTCGGACCATAATCTAAATTGAGGTTAGGCCTGCGAAACATTAAAACTTTAACCTCAATCCTTTGCAGCGAGCATCAATGCCAAGAAGCAATCACAATAGCTGCAACTAATAATCTTAATTTATTTATTATGTCATCAAACACGTTAAGTATAACAGGCACACAAAGCGACGTTGCACGAAAGGATGAGAAGAGCTTTTAAGCTCTAGGAGCTGATCTGAGCATCTCGTTCTACGGTGTTTCTCAGAAGTTGCACCAAAAAGTGAAAAGATCGTCAACATAATGCAAACAGAGACATCTAGATATGAACTCAGGGGAGCCTTTGTAGTATAGTACCCATGGTTATTGGAGATATGGACAAATTAAAAGTCCCCTGTCCGGCAGAATCAAACAGGCGACTTGAGTTATGCTAAAATTTAATACTTCTATTGATGCCGTGGATGCCGAACTTCTTTAAGCAGCGGGAAATGGGTGACTATCTTGGCCACGGGAAAGCATACCCGATAAAGGGAAACACATCCAGATCTGCAGGAGTTGATTGCTTCAAACCATCTAGAGAGGTTTTTCTTTCTATAACGTTGTATATACATTTTCTATCTTCGGTATGAAGTCTAGAAACTATTTGTCAAAATGAAAGGAACTTGAAAAGCCCCATTTATTGAGATTTTATCAGTCCGGTATGTGAACTTCGCCTTCTTAGGTGGCGCTACAATTTTGGGTGAACCTGGCTCTCCAATGACTACAACTGCCTCCAGTCTAACTGTGTTTGCACTCTAACTCTAAGTCGATTCAGGTCTCCTTCTATTTGGGTGCGACATCTACAGCCAGATTTCCCCTACTGTGTTGTCCCTCCTGTTAAGACTCGCCTAACTCTATAAGGGCACGAATATTTGTATCCATTCGCTCTTCATGTCCTAGACATATATGACTACTGCCATTTTTTAACTAGGTCGAATTGCTTTTAAGTTGGTACTCTGCAATACTTTCGGAATTATAAATCGGAGTAGTAGTGCATCAGCTTTGGAAATAGAGAGTACAAAACGTTCATTTTCGAAAAATTTTACTTTCGAAACGAGATGCATAGTAGGGCCCCAGGAGCTTACGATTAAGAGCCCTAACGCAACACTATAAGTAGTAGGGCTATGTCTTTCCTGGCTCACGAAAATGACTCATCGTTCAAGAATTTGAGATAAGGAAGCAAGACCATAACTCCCTCTCCCCCCCCCCCCCCCTCTCTCTCTCTCTCTCTCTCTCTCTCTCTCTCTCTCATTAACTTTGTATAAAATGAGATGATTAGCTCATAGAGTTGAATGTACTCTGGATGTAAACAAATAGGGTGGGTGTAGAAATGAATCATGTTGTTTGAAGTATGGTTAGTCATGTGAGGTGATGTTTTATAATCTGCAGCAACAACAGAAATCGTCAAGACCAATTAATAAAAAAAAAATGGATAAGAATGAAAAAAAAAAAAAAAAAAAAAAAAAAAAAAAAAAAAAAACATTATTCATCATGGTTATATAGAAAAGAAATTAAAAATGCTTCAGCAAGACCATTGTGGTTGTAGTTGATAAGGAAATAAAATAGACGTCAAGGTCGTGTTGTAAAGTGCACCACTTGATGCATCATACCAAGAACTTTACAACTTCTTTACCATTTCTTCCTTGTACGCAAGATGTTTAACCCTACGATCAATGTTGCAACTTTGTAACAATATATTGATTGCCCCAAATAAACATCCCCCCCCAAATTGTTATTTCAGCTTGCCACTTCCAGCGTCAATGCCCAACACTTCCGACCTAAATAAGCAATGTTTATTTATCGTCACTGATCACTTTTTATTTTCATTCATTTTTTCATTCCCTTGCGCAACTAAGTGCCCAAACCAATTAACACAAATCAACCAACTCATTATGTTGTTGTTGCATTTCTTTAACCATAGGTACGAACGATCGTATGCGCAACTAAGTAACATGAACCACTTGACTTGTCCGGGAATTCCCTTCTGCGTTTTCTAATTCTTTTTGTCTTTTTGTTTCTTTTTCATTAATCGAACCTCGAATTGAACGATTCAATTCAAGGCTATTTATATCGGTCACTGTGCAATGACGCGGCACTCAGTTCCTACAGTCACCCAACTCAGTCTTCGATCTCTCACGCGATTCCTACGATTATTAACTCGACTCTCAAGAAGTGTGGTCTCGTCTCTGAATTTACTAAATCGTTACAATATCCTAAGTCCTATGATAATCTTCCTAAGACATAATCAATATCCTAAATATTGTAGCACTAAGTAAGGTTTACTAAGAATTGTAATTTATAAATAAGTGAAACTAGTTAAGTGATCGATTAAAGATTAGATTAAATAAGAATTCAAGGTTGAAGAAGATCAAACCTAATTATTGATTAGTTGATATATAAGCAATAACTTATTGAGAGATCAAATTGCTAGTATTTTAAAGTGAACATATATGTACATATGAATATATCTAAAACGTTTAATAGTGAAAGTGTTGTGAAAAAAATGGAAGCCTACATTAAGGAGATGCTTGAAAGGCAGCAATCAATTTTATTTGATATGCTCATGAATAAAAAAAGTGTTGAAAACTATGATATAGACATTGAAAACTGTGAAAAAGATTTAGACTTGTTGCAGAAATATTTGTTCCGAGTTAAGACTACTGGTGAAAGATATTGTCTTACGTCAGCAATCGGCAAATTAAAATCGTTTAAACAAATGATGGAAAAGAATGCATTTGAAAAACAGCATCATATTAGTGAATCTTTGATATGGGAAGATCTACCACATACTGCGTTTTCGCGCAGAATCAGATCAGGTGTGATTACAAATTTGCGTCATACAGATCCTAAACCATTTTTAGAGGCTTGCAGGCCAGCTGTAATTCATAAGTTTAAAGAAGTTTTGCGCGAATACATCAACATCAAAATTAATGCAGTATTTTGTGCAGAGTTCAGGAAATATGAAGGCGAAGAGCAACAACAAGACATCAAATATCTCAACACCAAAAATATTATTGCAAATGTGGATAATGATTTAGAAGAAGTTATAATAGAAAATTTAGAAAAACCATTGCTGGGGAAGTTAGAAGAATTTCAAGAGAAAAATAGCGGATGGGCACTTTCATCAATCATAAATGTTATTTTCAATATTAATAAATATTCACCAATTGTAGGAAGTTCATATATAAAAACACCACTAACTATATCTGGCAAGAAAGCTTGTATTAATGTAAAAAATATCGATAATGCATGCTTTGCATGGGCTGTAGTATCTGCGTTGTTTCCTGCAGAAAAAAATGTGGATAGACCAACAAGTTACCCGCATTATAAAAATGTATTAAATTTAGATGGTATAACTTTTCCAATGTCTTTAAATTTAGTACCAATATTTGAAAAAAATAACAATATTTCCATAAATATTTTTACATTACATAGAGAAAAAAATGACAAGAAAGCTGAAATATACCCACTTAAATTATCACAATCAACATGTAAAGAAAATAGACATATCAATTTATTGTTATTAGAAGAATATGCAAGCAGTAATTTTGCAGTTTTGAAACAGCATTTCATATGGATTAAAAACCTTTCTGCACTAGTTAAAAGTTCTTTAACTAAAAATACAAGTAAGCTACACATCTGTAATAGATGCCTTCACTATTTTTACTCTCAAGAAAAATTAGATATTCATATAACTGATTGCGCCAATCAAAATAATTGTAAAATTAAGTTACCTACGCCAGAAAATAAAATACTATTATTTAAGAACTTTAGAAATAAAATTATGACACCATTTGTAATATATGCAGACTTGGAATGTATCTTAAAAGAAATTGACGATGGTAATAAGTATCAGGAACACATACCCTGTTCTATAGGGTTTTATGTTAAAAGTTCATTCAAATCTAGTTATACAACATACGCGGCATTTCGAGGAGAAAATTGTATAGATTGGTTTATGAATGAACTAAAATCTTTAGTAATGCTTCTGGATTCTGACGTTTCATACATAGTACCAATTGAGAATCTTTCCATTGAGCAACAGGATGGTTTTAACTCGGCAGCCAAATGCCATATATGCGAAGAACATTTTTTACCAAATGATATCAAGGTGCGTGATCATTGCCATTTTACTGGAGTTTATCGAGGTCCAGCACACAGTTACTGTAATTTAAATTATAAAGATAATCTAACTATTCCAATTATTTTTCATAACCTAAGCGGCTATGACGCCCATTTTATAATTAAAGAAATACATAAAATTGGAGCTGGTGAAGTGAATGTGTTGCCATTAAATAAAGAAAAATATATTTCATTCACTAAAGTGCTTTCTAATCAAAAAATTAATTTCAGATTCATAGACTCTTTTAGGTTTTTGAGTAGTAGTTTAGATTCGCTATCATCTTTATTAAATGAATTCCCAATACTTGAATCTGAATTTGGCTATTTAACGCAAGAGCAACGGGATCTATTGAAGCGTAAAGGTGTTTATCCCTATGATTATTTAAATAGTTTTGAAAAATTTTCTGAAGAGTGTTTGCCTGAAAAACATTTGTTTTATAATAAATTAAATAAGGAAGACATAAGCAGTGATGATTATTTACATGCTCAAAATGTATGGCATCATTTAGGGCTAAGAAATTTGGGGGAGTATTCCGATTTGTATTTAAAGACAGATGTTCTTTTATTAGCTGATGTTTTTGAGCAATTTCGCTCTAATTCTGTTAAAACACATAAATTAGATCCAGCTCATTATTATTCTCTCCCAGGTTATACTTGGGATGCAATGCTTTTCTATACAGGAGTAAAACTGGAACTTCTTGATGATATAGACATGATTATGTTTATTGAAAGAGGTATCCGTGGGGGACTAAGTCAATGCTCAAAAAAATATTCAGAAGCGAACAATGAGTACTTAGATAGTTTTGATAGTAGTAAACCAAACACTTTTCTAATGTATTGGGATATAAATAACCAATATGGTTATGCAATGAGTCAGTTATTACCAACAGGAAATTTCAATTGGGTTATAAACATTCATGAATTCACTGTGGATAAAATTTGTTCTCTCTTGGATAGTTCTCCCAAGGGCTACATTTTTGAGGTTGACTTAAGTTATCCCACAGAATTGCATGATTTGCATTGTGATATCCCATTTTGCCCAGAACTTATGTGCCCTCCTAAATCTAAGCAAAAAAAATTACTAGCAACCTTAACAGATAAAAGCAGATATGTGATTCATTATAGAAATTTACGTCAAGCTTTATTGCATGGCCTCAAATTAAATGAAATATATAGAGTTCTCGAATTTGATCAATCCGCATGGCTTAAACCATACATTGATCTAAATACACAATTAAGAACTATAGCTACAAACAAACTTGACATTGAACGTTATAAGTTATACAATAACGCAGTTTTCGGAAAATGTATGGAAAATGTTAGAAAATATAGCAATGTTAAATTAGTTTCAAAATGGGAAGGGAGGTATGGGGCCAAAGCATTGATTGCGTCACCTTTTTTTAAAAACAGAACTATCTTCAATGAAAATCTGGTTGCAATTGAACTCCAAAAAGCTGAAGTTTACTTCAACAAGCCGATATATGTGGGATTATGTATTCTAGATATTGCGAAGACATTAATATATGAGTATCACTATGATTATATGAAAATAAAATTTGGTGATAATTGTACTGCTATGTATACTGACACTGACAGCCTAATTTATGAAATTTCTTGTAACAATATATATGATATGATCAAAAGTGATTGCTATCAGCGATTTGATACTAGCGACTATCCACAAAGTAATGTTTGGGGAATACCACAAGTAAATAAAAAAGTAATAGGTTTGATGAAAGATGAAATGAATGGACATATTATATCCCATTTTGTAGGTTTAAGGTCAAAAATGTATTCAATTAAGGTAGAAAATAAGGAAAAAGTAAAAAAAATCAAAGGCGTTAAGAAAAATGTTGTTAAAAAAGAAATTTATTTTAATGACTTCTTAGATTGCTTAGTTAATAATAATAATAAAACTGTTGAACAAAATTTGATAAAATCACAAAAACATGTAGTAAGCAGTATTGTCCAAAAAAAAATAGCCTTAAGTGCGGCAGATGATAAGCGATGCCCAATAGAAAATAGTTATTGTACATTACCATGGGGACATTACAAAATAAGCTAAACCTATTATAATAAAACATGAATTGAAAAAGCATCTCTTTGATTTTTCCACACTTATTTGAATATTGCTTTCAGGAATGTGATGTAGTCTTCTGGGGATATTGTACGCTCTCTCCTCAGCCTCTTGGGTAATGTATGCTACATTCTATAAACACATCAGCCCTAGAACAGCCCTGTATGGAACAGCTCTGTATGAAACCGCCCTGTTATTAAACCGCCCTGTTATTAAACCGCCCTGTTATTAAACCGCCCTGTATGAAACAGCCCTGTATGAAACTGCCCTGTATGGAACAGCCCTGTATGAAACTGCCCTGTATGAAACCTGTTTCATATACAATAATAAATATGAATATCGATGAAATTTAGTATTTTGTATTTAATATTGTCTATTTTGTATTGCTTGGTAATTTTTTTTTTTTATCTATTGTTATCTGCGGCTGCGTTCCATATTTTGAGTAATGTTCTTTGAGTGTAGAACATCTGCGGCTACGTTCCATATTTTGAGTAATGTTCTTTGAGTGTAGAACGTATAAATTGGTTGGGTCTGGCGTAAGAAAAGTGGTGCTCTTAGGGTGGTGCAAAGTTTCCGGTTGTTGTCGTAGCTTAAATTTATTCAATACACTAAACTTCCGGCGGGATATGGTTTGTGTATCTAGTATTCTGAACAAGACACCCATCTATAGTACAAAGATCCAGTTGGGATAGTTGGTATTCTCTAAACTTCCGGCGGGATATGGTTTGTGTATCTAGTATTCTGAACAAGACACCCATCTATAGTACAAAGATCCAGTTGGGATAGTTGGTATTCTCTAAACTTCCGGCGGGAAATGGTTTGTGTATCTAGTATTCTGAACAAGACACCCATCTATAGTACAAAGATCCAGTTGGTATACTTGGTTTTCTCATTGGGATAGTTGGGATAGTGGGTTTTCTCGTTGGAATAGTTGGTATTCTCGCTGGGATAGTTGGTTTTCTAGTCTAGTGTATGTGAATAGTTGCGGATAGCCAAGGTTGCTTTAGATGGCGCTGTGTTCTTATCGCCTGCCTACAGCAAATTTGGATACTCACTTATTTTCATATTTTCAGTTTGTTGTTTGCTTTGGAATGCTAAATGATCTAAAAATAGAATCGAAACGAATGCAAACAGTTGTTGTAATGCATTTGAACATGTTTCGATTTGATTTGATAGAAAGCCCATTATAATATCATAGCATTGCATTTTTATATCCAATATATATGTATATCATAGAGCCTATCTCACAACAAAAATGCGTATGCGGCGCAGCAAGCCGCTCCGTATGTTATAAATCCGGGGCAGGATGCTACACCGTATATGGGTCTAATAGCGGCACAAATGCCACAATACTATGGTGTTGCACCGTGGGGCATGTATGCGGGCAATCTAATACCACAGCAATGATCACAGCCGAGTTTGGCAAATTGCAGCGGAAGGAGGTGACGACGAAAATACACGCAGAGAGATGATTTCAATTTGTCACCAGTCCAAGTGCCAGTGGTGTATCGTGCAGCTGATGAAATATGCAGTGAAGCGTGGTTTCTGCACCGTATTTCACCGCCACAATCTGCTTTCATGTACGCATTTTTGTTGTGAGATAGGCTCTATGATATACATATATATTGGATATAAAAATGCAATGCTATGATATTATAATGGGCTTTCTATCAAATCAAATCGAAACATGTTCAAATGCATTACAACAACTGTTTGCATTCGTTTCGATTCTATTTTTAGATCATTTAGCATTCCAAAGCAAACAACAAACTGAAAATATGAAAATAAGTGAGTATCCAAATTTGCTGTAGGCAGGCGATAAGAACACAGCGCCATCTAAAGCAACCTTGGCTATCCGCAACTATTCACATACACTAGACTAGAAAACCAACTATCCCAGCGAGAATACCAACTATTCCAACGAGAAAACCCACTATCCCAACTATCCCAATGAGAAAACCAAGTATACCAACTGGATCTTTGTACTATAGATGGGTGTCTTGTTCAGAATACTAGATACACAAACCATTTCCCGCCGGAAGTTTAGAGAATACCAACTATCCCAACTGGATCTTTGTACTATAGATGGGTGTCTTGTTCAGAATACTAGATACACAAACCATATCCCGCCGGAAGTTTAGAGAATACCAACTATCCCAACTGGATCTTTGTACTATAGATGGGTGTCTTGTTCAGAATACTAGATACACAAACCATATCCCGCCGGAAGTTTAGTGTATTGAATAAATTTAAGCTACGACAACAACCGGAAACTTTGCACCACCCTAAGAGCACCACTTTTCTTACGCCAGACCCAACCAATTTATACGTTCTACACTCAAAGAACATTACTCAAAATATGGAACGTAGCCGCAGATGTTCTACACTCAAAGAACATTACTCAAAATATGGAACGCAGCCGCAGATAACAATAGATAAAAAAAAAAAATTACCAAGCAATACAAAATAGACAATATTAAATACAAAATACTAAATTTCATCGATATTCATATTTATTATTGTATATGAAACAGGTTTCATACAGGGCAGTTTCATACAGGGCTGTTCCATACAGGGCAGTTTCATACAGGGCTGTTTCATACAGGGCGGTTTAATAACAGGGCGGTTTAATAACAGGGCGGTTTAATAACAGGGCGGTTTCATACAGAGCTGTTCCATACAGGGCTGTTCTAGGGCTGATGTGTTTATAGAATGTAGCATACATTACCCAAGAGGCTGAGGAGAGAGCGTACAATATCCCCAGAAGACTACATCACATTCCTGAAAGCAATATTCAAATAAGTGTGGAAAAATCAAAGAGATGCTTTTTCAATTCATGTTTTATTATAATAGGTTTAGCTTATTTTGTAATGTCCCCATGGTAATGTACAATAACTATTTTCTATTGGGCATCGCTTATCATCTGCCGCACTTAAGGCTATTTTTTTTTGGACAATACTGCTTACTACATGTTTTTGTGATTTTATCAAATTTTGTTCAACAGTTTTATTATTATTATTAACTAAGCAATCTAAGAAGTCATTAAAATAAATTTCTTTTTTAACAACATTTTTCTTAACGCCTTTGATTTTTTTTACTTTTTCCTTATTTTCTACCTTAATTGAATACATTTTTGACCTTAAACCTACAAAATGGGATATAATATGTCCATTCATTTCATCTTTCATCAAACCTATTACTTTTTTATTTACTTGTGGTATTCCCCAAACATTACTTTGTGGATAGTCGCTAGTATCAAATCGCTGATAGCAATCACTTTTGATCATATCATATATATTGTTACAAGAAATTTCATAAATTAGGCTGTCAGTGTCAGTATACATAGCAGTACAATTATCACCAAATTTTATTTTCATATAATCATAGTGATACTCATATATTAATGTCTTCGCAATATCTAGAATACATAATCCCACATATATCGGCTTGTTGAAGTAAACTTCAGCTTTTTGGAGTTCAATTGCAACCAGATTTTCATTGAAGATAGTTCTGTTTTTAAAAAAAGGTGACGCAATCAATGCTTTGGCCCCATACCTCCCTTCCCATTTTGAAACTAATTTAACATTGCTATATTTTCTAACATTTTCCATACATTTTCCGAAAACTGCGTTATTGTATAACTTATAACGTTCAATGTCAAGTTTGTTTGTAGCTATAGTTCTTAATTGTGTATTTAGATCAATGTATGGTTTAAGCCATGCGGATTGATCAAATTCGAGAACTCTATATATTTTATTTAATTTGAGGCCATGCAATAAAGCTTGACGTAAATTTCTATAATGAATCACATATCTGCTTTTATCTGTTAAGGTTGCTAGTAATTTTTTTTGCTTAGATTTAGGAGGGCACATAAGTTCTGGGCAAAATGGGATATCACAATGCAAATCATGCAATTCTGTGGGATAACTTAAGTCAACCTCAAAAATGTAGCCCTTGGGAGAACTATCCAAGAGAGAACAAATTTTATCCACAGTGAATTCATGAATGTTTATAACCCAATTGAAATTTCCTGTTGGTAATAACTGACTCATTGCATAACCATATTGGTTATTTATATCCCAATACATTAGAAAAGTGTTTGGTTTACTACTATCAAAACTATCTAAGTACTCATTGTTCGCTTCTGAATATTTTTTTGAGCATTGACTTAGTCCCCCACGGATACCTCTTTCAATAAACATAATCATGTCTATATCATCAAGAAGTTCCAGTTTTACTCCTGTATAGAAAAGCATTGCATCCCAAGTATAACCTGGGAGAGAATAATAATGAGCTGGATCTAATTTATGTGTTTTAACAGAATTAGAGCGAAATTGCTCAAAAACATCAGCTAATAAAAGAACATCTGTCTTTAAATACAAATCGGAATACTCCCCCAAATTTCTTAGCCCTAAATGATGCCATACATTTTGAGCATGTAAATAATCATCACTGCTTATGTCTTCCTTATTTAATTTATTATAAAACAAATGTTTTTCAGGCAAACACTCTTCAGAAAATTTTTCAAAACTATTTAAATAATCATAGGGATAAACACCTTTACGCTTCAATAGATCCCGTTGCTCTTGCGTTAAATAGCCAAATTCAGATTCAAGTATTGGGAATTCATTTAATAAAGATGATAGCGAATCTAAACTACTACTCAAAAACCTAAAAGAGTCTATGAATCTGAAATTAATTTTTTGATTAGAAAGCACTTTAGTGAATGAAATATATTTTTCTTTATTTAATGGCAACACATTCACTTCACCAGCTCCAATTTTATGTATTTCTTTAATTATAAAATGGGCGTCATAGCCGCTTAGGTTATGAAAAATAATTGGAATAGTTAGATTATCTTTATAATTTAAATTACAGTAACTGTGTGCTGGACCTCGATAAACTCCAGTAAAATGGCAATGATCACGCACCTTGATATCATTTGGTAAAAAATGTTCTTCGCATATATGGCATTTGGCTGCCGAGTTAAAACCATCCTGTTGCTCAATGGAAAGATTCTCAATTGGTACTATGTATGAAACGTCAGAATCCAGAAGCATTACTAAAGATTTTAGTTCATTCATAAACCAATCTATACAATTTTCTCCTCGAAATGCCGCGTATGTTGTATAACTAGATTTGAATGAACTTTTAACATAAAACCCTATAGAACAGGGTATGTGTTCCTGATACTTATTACCATCGTCAATTTCTTTTAAGATACATTCCAAGTCTGCATATATTACAAATGGTGTCATAATTTTATTTCTAAAGTTCTTAAATAATAGTATTTTATTTTCTGGCGTAGGTAACTTAATTTTACAATTATTTTGATTGGCGCAATCAGTTATATGAATATCTAATTTTTCTTGAGAGTAAAAATAGTGAAGGCATCTATTACAGATGTGTAGCTTACTTGTATTTTTAGTTAAAGAACTTTTAACTAGTGCAGAAAGGTTTTTAATCCATATGAAATGCTGTTTCAAAACTGCAAAATTACTGCTTGCATATTCTTCTAATAACAATAAATTGATATGTCTATTTTCTTTACATGTTGATTGTGATAATTTAAGTGGGTATATTTCAGCTTTCTTGTCATTTTTTTCTCTATGTAATGTAAAAATATTTATGGAAATATTGTTATTTTTTTCAAATATTGGTACTAAATTTAAAGACATTGGAAAAGTTATACCATCTAAATTTAATACATTTTTATAATGCGGGTAACTTGTTGGTCTATCCACATTTTTTTCTGCAGGAAACAACGCAGATACTACAGCCCATGCAAAGCATGCATTATCGATATTTTTTACATTAATACAAGCTTTCTTGCCAGATATAGTTAGTGGTGTTTTTATATATGAACTTCCTACAATTGGTGAATATTTATTAATATTGAAAATAACATTTATGATTGATGAAAGTGCCCATCCGCTATTTTTCTCTTGAAATTCTTCTAACTTCCCCAGCAATGGTTTTTCTAAATTTTCTATTATAACTTCTTCTAAATCATTATCCACATTTGCAATAATATTTTTGGTGTTGAGATATTTGATGTCTTGTTGTTGCTCTTCGCCTTCATATTTCCTGAACTCTGCACAAAATACTGCATTAATTTTGATGTTGATGTATTCGCGCAAAACTTCTTTAAACTTATGAATTACAGCTGGCCTGCAAGCCTCTAAAAATGGTTTAGGATCTGTATGACGCAAATTTGTAATCACACCTGATCTGATTCTGCGCGAAAACGCAGTATGTGGTAGATCTTCCCATATCAAAGATTCACTAATATGATGCTGTTTTTCAAATGCATTCTTTTCCATCATTTGTTTAAACGATTTTAATTTGCCGATTGCTGACGTAAGACAATATCTTTCACCAGTAGTCTTAACTCGGAACAAATATTTCTGCAACAAGTCTAAATCTTTTTCACAGTTTTCAATGTCTATATCATAGTTTTCAACACTTTTTTTATTCATGAGCATATCAAATAAAATTGATTGCTGCCTTTCAAGCATCTCCTTAATGTAGGCTTCCATTTTTTTCACAACACTTTCACTATTAAACGTTTTAGATATATTCATATGTACATATATGTTCACTTTAAAATACTAGCAATTTGATCTCTCAATAAGTTATTGCTTATATATCAACTAATCAATAATTAGGTTTGATCTTCTTCAACCTTGAATTCTTATTTAATCTAATCTTTAATCGATCACTTAACTAGTTTCACTTATTTATAAATTACAATTCTTAGTAAACCTTACTTAGTGCTACAATATTTAGGATATTGATTATGTCTTAGGAAGATTATCATAGGACTTAGGATATTGTAACGATTTAGTAAATTCAGAGACGAGACCACACTTCTTGAGAGTCGAGTTAATAATCGTAGGAATCGCGTGAGAGATCGAAGACTGAGTTGGGTGACTGTAGGAACTGAGTGCCGCGTCATTGCACAGTGACCGATATAAATAGCCTTGAATTGAATCGTTCAATTCGAGGTTCGATTAATGAAAAAGAAACAAAAAGACAAAAAGAATTAGAAAACGCAGAAGGGAATTCCCGGACAAGTCAAGTGGTTCATGTTACTTAGTTGCGCATACGATCGTTCGTACCTATGGTTAAAGAAATGCAACAACAACATAATGAGTTGGTTGATTTGTGTTAATTGGTTTGGGCACTTAGTTGCGCAAGGGAATGAAAAAATGAATGAAAATAAAAAGTGATCAGTGACGATAAATAAACATTGCTTATTTAGGTCGGAAGTGTTGGGCATTGACGCTGGAAGTGGCAAGCTGAAATAACAATTTGGGGGGGGATGTTTATTTGGGGCAATCAATATATTGTTACAAAGTTGCAACATTGATCGTAGGGTTAAACATCTTGCGTACAAGGAAGAAATGGTAAAGAAGTTGTAAAGTTCTTGGTATGATGCATCAAGTGGTGCACTTTACAACACGACCTTGACGTCTATTTTATTTCCTTATCAACTACAACCACAATGGTCTTGCTGAAGCATTTTTAATTTCTTTTCTATATAACCATGATGAATAATGTTTTTTTTTTTTTTTTTTTTTTTTTTTTTTTTTTTTTTTCATTCTTATCCATTTTTTTTTTATTAATTGGTCTTGACGATTTCTGTTGTTGCTGCAGATTATAAAACATCACCTCACATGACTAACCATACTTCAAACAACATGATTCATTTCTACACCCACCCTATTTGTTTACATCCAGAGTACATTCAACTCTATGAGCTAATCATCTCATTTTATACAAAGTTAATGAGAGAGAGAGAGAGAGAGAGAGAGAGAGAGAGAGAGGGGGGGGGGGGGGGGGGGGGAGAGGGAGTTATGGTCTTGCTTCCTTATCTCAAATTCTTGAACGATGAGTCATTTTCGTGAGCCAGGAAAGACATAGCCCTACTACTACTATAAAACAATCAAGGTCTAGTAAAGAACGTCCCTTGTTGCCCACGATAGGAATGCACTACTCAATCAATTGGCAAGAGTTATTCTTTGTTTGATGTTGCTGTTGGAATTCAGAGCAAAACCGAAGTGGATAAAGTCTCTACCTACATCCAAGTCATAATTGTAAGGTCGCTATCAAAATATTCGCAACAGCGACGACCATTACGTAAACTTCTCGCTGCTTTTTGTGGGTATTATGTTCTGCTCATTTTAATTCTTGCGACAAAATCATCTTCAAGCCATCCCCATTTCTATTCAGCGCTGCAAACGTTTATCTCCAGTGTCCTATATATTTACAGCAAAACGAAAAAAAGGATGAAATTTCAATAATAAGTAAACACCGGCTAACAGGCTCTGTCTACCGATCAAATTCAATTTAAACTTCCTCGAAGTAAATTTTATTACTTTGTTATTCAGCGCTAGTTGGCATCCACGAACAATGCATTTAAAGCAACAGGAAAGGACATTCAAGACATTGACGACGTTCTCCATTGGAAGGAGGCAACAACTCGTTCCTTCTATACATATCCACACCTATATAGAAGAGCAAGGAAAGGAAACCTCCAGCTCATTCTTTTTCCTGTTTATCTCAGTTTCCTGTTACCCTAAGTGCACTTCCTAGTACAAAAAAAAAGAAAGTACATGATAGAAAAAAAAAGGACGTTAAAGAACAACGCGCCCGACAGGATCTCTCCGAGAAGTTTTCCTAAGAAGAGGATAAGAATCCTCAAAATACTCGAACCCTCCACCATGTTTCTTCCGATTTAGTCTTGTTCCGCTCGTTTTTTTTTCTCGCTTTTTCCTTCGATCCTCTCAATCTGTTGTACACAGGGACAGGATGTTATTATTATTTTATTAACGCGTTGGTTGACATTTTTCTGGTTGTTTTGCTGCCGACACACACAGTGCAATGTACTTTCGGCTCGTTGCCGACTAAATGTCTGTTGTAGAAGAAAAACAGAAACGACCAGAGCCCAATGCTGGGGCGATAAATATGCATGGACGTAATAAAAAACGGCAAAAAAAAAAACACACAGGATCTCCTCTTCTTCCTTGTTTATTATGATTTCCTTTTAATTTTCTTTTTTTTTTCTGCTTCCTACTCCCCCAATATATGTACGACAACGAGTACATGCAACAAGAAATAAAGTTGAAAAGCAAAAATGTCCTTCGTGGTGACTGCCAACTTTTTGCCTAATTAAATTTATGGTAACGCCGTATCCAATATGGCGCGAG
The DNA here is from genome assembly GCA_963082955.1 of Cheilosia grossa. Lineage (NCBI taxonomy): Eukaryota > Metazoa > Arthropoda > Insecta > Diptera > Syrphidae > Cheilosia > Cheilosia grossa. The sequence continues at coordinate 7,891,124 of OY720144.1, forward strand.
GCTGGTGAAAACAATAATTTTGTCGTCTTGTAGCCGTTGTGTCCGGCCGCTTGTCATCGGTCGTCGCCATCAACATTGCATTATATGGGCAAGGGCTTAATTTTTGTAATCAAAGAGCCGGAAGGAGATGCAAGCAAAATGGCTGACGCGGATTGGTGAAGGGGGAAATATAAACCGCCATCGTTGGCGCGGTTGCGTTAAGCAAGCATCAAAATTAAATCACCACAAAGGCTGGCAAACAATTAGTCGTGCAATTTCAGGATTTTCTTCCTCCTCCTTTGGTTCTTTCTATATTACTTAGCCTTTGGAGTTTTTATATTTGCAGCGCGCGTGGAAATGCTTTGTTATTTCTCTAGACGTATACTCCTTTGGGCATTTTGCCGAAGCATGTATAATCAAGAGCGAAATTAAATTTTCACAAAACGAAAAAAGACGCCACCGAGAAATACTTAATTAAAGCCTTTTATAAGAGGCTTAAACAAGTGAAGTAGGTATGCAATTTCCTTGCAGGACAATTTTTCCTTTAATCGAATTGCTCATAAAAATTCCAAGTAACTGTCTTAATGTGAATTATTAGGTGAAGAGCATGTCACTTAATCTGGATCGTAGGTCCTGCAACTAGCTCAGACCCACACCCGATTCATAATGGTCGCGAAGATGTCTCTTAAGGTTCCCTTGCTTGTAGTGTGACTTCTGGCTAAATGGAGCTAAATGACTATCGTGCTGCTGGTATTGGGGCTCAACCAGCTTAAAACTTCCAACAACAAGCTCGCTCAACTCTTTTAGAAAAATTGCGCCTCTGCTATTGGCTCAAGTATGCTGCTGAAATAAAGACACGACAAAGCTTCAGTTCGTTTAAATCCTTTTTTGACATCAATAGTCACGGTGGCATCACTTCTGACCTTAATGAAGTAGCGAGAGTCTTCCATTCTCGTTCTGCAAAAAAGGCAGGGATCTGCTGGACCTAAACATTAATTCAAGTGTCCATCTTTTGTTGATTATTTGGTCGGTTGTGGACTCAATAGCAATTGCTGTATCTTTTAGGCTGAGTGGTAGATTCTTGTCTCAAATCTGGATCATGCTATGCCCCGCCTAGGGCTTGAACCCTACCTAAAGCGGATGAATTGATCCTGGATTCTCGGAGTAAATTGAAAGTTTGGGCGATTTTGTTTAGATTTCCAGCCGTAATGGTTTCCTGGGGATGACGTGCTCACAACTTCACTCAACTTAACCTAACCAAGTGTTGCCATTTTTACTGTTTTCCAGTCAGATCTGACTGGATTGATACGTATTTAGCTGGGATATTTTTTACAGTCCAGTCGGCTGGGTTTTTAGCTGGATACGATTTTTATACGTTTGCATTGACATAATACTTGAATAGACTTTACTTTAATACGTGAGAGTAAATGCAGTTAGTAATTCGGCGTTTTTTTGTATTTTGTTTTAAATAAAGTTTATCTATGATTTTTTTTATTTTTCAGCGAAGCCTTATTAGTTTCTTACTTACCGGACCTTGATAAACAGTATTTTTTAATGCAGATCAATTTTGAATGAGTTTTGGTTCTAAGAGAACAGTGCCACAGCTCATACAACTCGAGCCATGAGCACTTAAATGCCTCCTTTGTTTACAAGGCGTCTAATTTCGAAAAATTGTGGCTTAGACTGGACTCTGACGTAACCCTAGTTAACGTCTCTAGACAAATTTCTCAACGTTCTGTAGAGTTATTTTAACTCCAAATATTATGTCAACAAGCCACGGACTCTAGCGGTCTTAAAAGACAACAGAAGACAGCAAAGGTGGCTATTCAGCTATACCAATTATAGAAAAATAATATTCAGTTTTAGGGTTACCAAATCAGAAAAAGAGAAACGGGGGACTTCATACATTTTGAGGGCAGTCAATTCCTAAATTGGGAGACATAAACATCCACGAACCAGCGTTGCCGCTGACAAATTTCAAGAAGGGGACTAAAATGGAGCCCGAGCCGAAAAAAGGGGCCACCACAAACAATACTAATAAAAAAAAGAAAACAGAGCAACAAAGACATTTATTTTTAATAGAAAAATTAAACACTTCATTTTATATGTTTGCATTCTTTTTCGTTAAATAAGGAATAAAATCTTAGTTAAACTGAAAGAGGGGCATTATTCAAAAAGTGGAGGCCATGGGTCCCGAGCCTCAAAAGGGGCCAAACGGCAACGCTGCCACGAACATCCAAAATGCTCTTGGTTTTCAGTTTCAGAGTAAAATAAATAAAATGAACGCTTAATTATTATAATTAATTAATATTTGATTTAATAAATTCGTAAAATGAATTACTTCAGTTGTTAAGATTTCTTATATGTACATTTTACGCATCTGTTCACTGAAGCTTCTCAAATCCGAACATTGAAAGAGAAGAATAGGCAAAGTGGAAGCTGTTTTTTTGTTTCGTGAAATAATGCATGAAATAGAGTGACTTTTCGGTCCCACTTTCGTATTTTGAATTTTGAGATTTTGAGGGACAAAGTCATTTTTATGAAGAAAAGGTATATTGCCTCTTCTAAATGGCACGCATGGTAACCCTTTTCCTTAACCAGGTTAAACATTTGTCTGCTAAACTTTACAGTGGCCTATATAAGTTCAATTTACTTTCTCTAAGGACATATAAAACTGAACAGCACTCCCCCGGCTAAGAGATAAATAAACCTAAGCCCCCATGGAAAGTGTTTGGAGGACCTACAAAACTTACATAAATATTTCAAACATACATACACTAAAAGCTTTTATTTCAAATGTAAAAGGCTTCACTTAAAAACATGAAAGCAGCTTCCGAGTTTTATATACGTTTTTGGAACTCTTACTTGTGCGGATCCTGTTGAGACGCGACTGAACATCAACCACATTAATTAATGACCTACAGTTAAGGATCATTGGCAGGCCGGGGGCAGAAATTCAATTACGAGTATATCCTCCCAGCTTACTTTTTAGCAGATTTAAAACACGTTTCTGCCACTTGGCATGAATGCTGAAAGGATACCCCAGTTTCCAAATTCAAGAACACAGTTAATAACAAATTACCCCACTCGTTTCCTTTCTTCCTTTCATCAAAGTTTTATGTAAACGAGACAGACATAAAAATGTCTGTCACAAGAACACTAGGTATATATTGTTGTACAACACCCTCGTAAACTGTAGTAATTGTCCTCTCATTACACCAAACAAACACGAAGAGTGTCCATACTCCCTGTAGGGGTAGGCTGTCCACAATTAACTATTTATGTTGTTGCTATTAAACACCAATAACTTGACAATCTCCATTTAAAACAAATACCCTCACATGTCCGATGTGCCTGCCAATCGACGCGAACAACGTTGACCAGGTTTATAATATAAAAATTCCAACGAAACCCGAACATTGTGTTCGGTTCACTCATTCCACATAATAATCGGCAGCCGCCTCGTCCTTGGATACTATATACTATTACTAGTAAACACGGCGTCTATATGCAGAATATCCTCCGCTCTCTGGTGCTGCACTGGCAATGGCAAGAGCGCTATGGTCATGTTTTACGGTTATTTATGTGTGTCCATTATTAACACGAAAATATTTCCACAGAATAAGGATACAATTTATTGAGTATTAAATATCTGCGTGTTTGCCTTGTTCGCTCGGCAACAAGAGAGGGTTTAAAATCGCCCAACAGCCCCACCCCCCTTATAATTCACGAGAGCGCTCGGGATAAGTTATCAAATTTTTGTGTGAAAAGTCCACGCGATATACGCGTCCACATGATACGCTGGCTGGAGTGGAAACGGATTTTTCGGCAGGACCCTCAGCGACGTCGATCATAAATTTTAATCTGAGATGAGAGCGCCAAAGCGATATGCTTGCTAGTCCGCACTGAATGGTATCTGATATCCGGTGGTATCCTTTTTTGAATAAGGCTGAAAGTGGATTTTCCCAAGAGATTAACTGCACCAAGGACGAGAACAAGTGGCCAAATGTAGGTATATAAATGTATGTGTAGTATTTTTCGTGCGATTTTTTTTTTTTTTATAATTGTCGAGGATCATAAATACAAAAGGATGGCGAGGATACTGCTGATGTGTATGATGATAGCGATAATGGTATCAGGGTATTATGTAGTTAAGAGCGAGTTCAATTAATTTCAGTGAATAATGAGCCCGAGGGTGTGCTGGTGCCGGGGTATAGTGCTTTTCAACTAAACGTTACGCAAGGAGATAATCCCTTTTTGGCGGTTTTAGTGGGGCAGTACAGTGTACATAGTTTAATCACTCGATGTTGGCCAAGGATTATTATTTGCCTAAACTACATGGTGTAGAAATAAGTTTAATCGTGACCCCGGGACCAAACGGTTTTGTATACAGGAATAGGATTATGTGCCAGAGAATAATGGACTGTTTGGAGCTCTGCTAATGAAAACTATTATTTATTGGTTGGTTGGTGGGTACTTTTTTTTAAGTCCTTTGTCTGGTGGTTTTGAATTAATTGTGCGGCTTTGAAGTTTACAAGTAGGTGTGTGAAGGGGAAGTGGCTTTAGTTTGAGAGCAGTTCGGCTGGGATTTTTGATAGCAAAAAGGTAAACAATGCGCGCTACTAGATTTAGATTTAGATTTAGATTTAGATTTATTGAGTACATGCTGGCACAGTAATAGTACACTACTTGCTTGCTGTTGGAGCAACCGTCGAAATAGCAACAAAAGAACTCCAAATGGCAATAAACGGTATTTCAGAATGGACTAAAAAGTGGCAGATTAGACTGAATGACCTAAAGTCAGTCCGTATTAATTTTACGTATAAAAACGTACCACACATTCCAGTATACATTAATAACTCAAATACAGCTAAATATCTAGGCATGATCCTAGACGCCAAACTGCGTTGGAAAGCGCATGTAAAGAAAAAAAGAGATGAGTTGAACATGCGATACAGTGAAATGTATTGGCTTTTTGGGAGATACTCATCCCTGTCCAACTAAAATAAATTGCTGCTATACAAGCAAGTCTTGAAACCAATATGGACCAACGGGCTTCAATTGTGGTCATTCACATGCCAAACAAATTCACAAAAAAATTCAAGTCTTCCAAAATAAAGTAGTAAGGAACGTAGTAAATGCACCTTGGTACATACGCAACGCTGATCTACATAGAGATCTAAATATTGAAATGGTTGAAGATGAAGTTAAAAAAGCTGCCCAAAGGCACAGAAGTAGGCTTCTCAATCATGTTAACGTAGAACTTGCAGAACTATTAAATACCGACAATGTAATCAGAAGATTGAGGAGGGTAAGACCCCTTGATCTATAAGAGTTAGCCAAGGCCAAGAGATTAGGTAATATCTTCGAACAAAAAAGTTTCGAAATCCGACAACCGGCGGATTCTTCTTCTGAATTTTTCAAATAATCCCATTCTAGGGACGACAGTCAGTCCCTCCCGGGAGGGTTTTTAGAGGTTGTTCGAGTTCCTCACTATTGCAGAAGCATCCCTCGCGTACTTGCTCTGCAATGTCTTTCGATGATTTTCCCTTCCAGCGAACCCCCAAACAAAACAAAAAAAAAAAAAAAAAAAACAATAGCGGAAACCAGATGCCGATGCCAATACCCTTAGGCCCTAGCTTATAGCCATATGTAAAATGTAACCGAAAAAGTTGGGAGTGTGTGAAAATGAGTTTGTTGACGTTTGGGCGGTCATAACAAAAATTCTGTTAACCCCCACTGATTGGATTCCACCAGAAAAAAAAAAATTCCTGACAGATGGAACAGTAAAGAAATGAAATATTTCAGTGGAATGATTTGGTTTTTTTTTGGGTGGAAAAAGTTTTTCGTACGGAAAAATTAATAAATTATTTTTCTAGAAAATTCACTAAATAAACTAACTTTATAATCATAAGCTACATTTTAAGACCAATATTGAGTTCAACCATTAGGTAAAAAAAAAAACAAAAGAAAACTTGTATGATTTCGTTTTACGTACGTAAATGGCTGTAACTAGGGCCTTACCAAAAAATAACCTGACGAATAATATCATATAGCAAATGCTCCATTCACACGTCATCCTCGTATATGTATCCCCATGCATAATACTCCCCATTTAATGAAATCAATCAAAGCCGCAAAATCCGCCTTCTGCACCCGTTGATACCGATGTATGCAACTGTAAAGTATTATGAAAATTACTATTGTAGCCGACCACCCCTTGCAATAGGGGCCACATACGAGAACTCGTATAAATACTGGTGTCCCCATTGACATCATCCCCGTGGACACTGGTGCCGACGAACAATTTTAATTGCAATCCCAATCAGTTGGAAATTAATAAATTTCACCATTTTCTCTCAATTTTGAATTGAAATCGGATTTGGCATGTATCCTGCAGCTGTAGCTGCAGCTGCACCACCACCACCACTCTGCACATTAATAAGTCTCCCCCATATATTTGATTGCAAATGTTAAATTTACTTTATTATCCGCGCGTTGAATAGCATTGTTTGCGCGCAAGAATTCATGTAGCGACGACAGACCGACGATGGTGACGTGGCGGCAAAACAACTCTTTGACGTAAATCGGTGGCAGTTCCACAATAGTTGTGCCCACACGGTGAGTGCCGAGTGGTATTATATTCTTTTTTTTTTGGGTTGAGTGGAATTCCAACTGTACTTGCAACTGACAATGGCTGGCGGTTTACTGATTGCATGCATCGAAGACAACGGCAACGATGAGAATGTTGTTGGCATATATTGTATCGTCCTTAAATGTCCTTTCCGTACAGCAGAGTGACGTGACGGCCGTGAACATACTGAGTGGCTATGTGTAACATTACGGCTAATGTGCATTTACAGCAAACCGGGCCACTGGGTTAATAAGTAAATTCACATTGGTTGTCAATGTGACTTCGACGTCAGTGGCATAATTGTGATAAAAGAATGATGGAACTGGAAATTGTGGGGTCTACCCCCATGTGATGTGGAATGCGCTATCCGATGCATTTGTCCTTTCGATACAGACTGAGTTCTGTTTCTATGATTTTATTGAGTGTGAGGGTAAGTGCGAACTGTGCCGTGGTAGTTGTCAGGCCAGTAAGGATGTTCGGCATGTTGAAATGATTCACATTAAAAGCACTGTATGTGGGAAAGTCATGTAGTCGGTAACTGTAACATAGAGTGAGTGAAAAATATCCAGACGCAACGAAAAATTAAAAACTAAGATATACAGACAGGCTAAATAAAATTTAAATTGATAAAGAAGCGTCCTATATGCAAATGTCAAATATTTAGCCACAGATTCAGATACGTGGAGGAAACGTTGAAAGAATTTAACAAACAAATTCATATTTCAAGCACATGATGAGTAAGAGTAAGCTACCGAAGCTTCCGAACCCAGATAAAGATGCAAATGGGGTGGATTAAGGTGTGATACGACCTGTCCTGTGAACAATATCACTGAAGGAGGTATAGCTAAGTGGTTAACCAACTATTCGGAAGCCTCACATAGTCGAAACTAACCTATCTAACCTTACAATGCGGATCTTTGTGCTTAATGGATAACCAAACGCCCCACTATCAAACAGCTGTGATATAAGTCGTGCTCTTGTATCTCTGGCTTCCATAATACGTGCAAGTTAAGCAGTGGAGACTATTGTTAAGCAGGTTCTCAATTTATGTCAAAGGTTACGAAGTGTGTGCCCTGTGTACAAAGTGGTGGAACTACGAGTATTTACAAATATCTCCAATGCTGCGATTACTTCAGACCTTATACTCTCCCGATATCAGATGCATTAAAAAATGGCACAAAAGATCTTACAGGTCGAAGTGCCCCCTTTATCGCTTAGGCGAAGTCAGATACTCTCCCGAAGTGGCCCGTCATTTTTGTACTGACTGGCGTTTGTCTGGCTCCGGGATATGGCTACTTTTTTGTCGTAATGTAAGGGGATTCTCATTAAAAATAGTGTTTAAAGAAATAAGTTGGGCCTTAAAACGTACAGAATCGTGCCCGAAAATTAAATACTGGAGTTAGAGTCCTTTTTGCGAGCGATTGCTCTTAAAATGCTTGACAAATGACAGATAAAGACGCGAATAAATATAGATAGAGAAAATAGAGCCTAACTCTTGCGATCGATCCGCTAAGTTGGTGCTTTTTATTTGAGTTTTAAATTTGAATTTTCTAATAACGTTCGATTCCAACTAAGGGTTTTTTTCACTGCGCCACCTCTCGCGAACGCCTGACAAACATCCGAAAGTATAACTGTCTTGAAGGAGCTTCCCAATTAGCCGTTTGGAATCGGTATAAAATTGAAGATCCCTTCTATTCGTTCCAAAAATGAAACTCACACAAAACGAATGGTTGTGAGAAGCTAGGCCTTAATAGCGTTCGGTTGAATGTAGGAACGGATTGATACCTTCTCACGCTCATCAACACAAAACTGATGACAGTTGGTCCAACCGCGGGTTGGAAAGGACTACGTAGCATTCGATCGTAGGCACTGGTACAGTAGTACTATTCTTAAAGAATATTCCTTGGCAGCGTTCTTCGACTGGAGGCGACCATTGACGAACTTTTGCTGGGAAACCGTTCAGATGCAGATCCATTCACTTGAATGGGCTTTTGGAAAGATATTACTCTGCAGCTCTGTCTTCCCTTGCGTGAATTGCAGCTGTCTGTAACCATTTTTCGGAAGTCAAGCAGCTCCTTCCCCGATTGGGGCTTTATATGCTTTGATAATTTGGACAAGCAAAGTCTATATTCCAAACAGTCTGAAGTTCTATTTATAAGTCGCAGATAAGTTAAGCCAGATTGGTGATTGTCCTATATACCATCAGGTTGTGATTCGGTGGCGGAAGATTAAGATTTATGAAGGGTCCACTAAGGCTCCCAATGGCAAGACGGGACACTTGAAAATAAAAGCTTAAACTGCTAAAATAAACATGGAAAGAGCTGATTGTTGATGACGTGGTGATACACTGAAAAAAAGGTACATCATGTTCATGAAAAAAACATCCATTTTTGTCCAGTGAACTTTTTCATTGATATGATGAAATGGATTTCGTCAATATGATGAATCACAAAAGGAATTCATCATTCATCATGTTTGTTCATCAATATGAAAAATTCATCAATATTATGAACCGAAATTCCCCTTTAATTTCATCAATGTGATGAATATGTATTCAAATTTGTTCTTCAATATGATGCACACTTTCTGTGCTATCAATTTTTTTTTCATGTGTTTGTAAATTCGTTCACACGAAAAAGAAAATTTGAAATACTAATAATGATACCAAATAAGACGCAAACATATAACCTTCCCTCTTTAATGGGAATGCTAAAATACCTAAAGGAACATAATGTCACAGAAATGCTAATGGAGGCAATATTATGTGATTTTAATAATTGAATTTCCTCGAAGGAAGTGTCACTGTAAATTTCCAAATGGGACCGACAAAAACTTTGGGTTTCGACTGTTAATTTCAATGCAAAACGTGAGAGCTTGTCTTACCTCAAATAACTTACAGAATTCACTGGAACCTACCAAAAAACATTTCTATAGTCTCGACCCTAAGTTTCAGTAGTTCACAGTGGCTTTATGTTCCATTTCGCAATTGTGAGGTTCGGTAAATTTAAAGTCGAGACTTAAATTTATTATTAGTAACGCGGTATTAAAATAAAAAAATCGTCCTACCTCAGTCTCGCTACTGCCGGGCACTTGATTTAAAATACTTTAAAATACTTCGCTAGAAGTCGAGACTTGGTGCATTCAGTTCCGAATATGAATTTATCGAATGGCCGCGTTCGGCACTCTGCAAGTTTTAAGTCTCCGATAAAACTCACGCTCTTGCTCCAACACAAGACCGGCGATCACAGCTAAGATTCCCAGGCTCCACCAGTACATACAATCCAATTGTGTCCCACATTAGGACAATCCAATCTCAAGCTATTTACACAGCGAATGACATCTGTTACTGCCAGCAGATAACAGTTCACCTGCTGCGACTTCAAATTATTCATATTCAACAATTATTTCGCCCCTACATCGCGTCGCTCCAATTCGTCCTGTTGAACACGAATATAAAAACGTGAATCAAGTGAATTGGGTAGGCGACCAAACAAGCAAACATTATAAACCCCATAATGAATTATTTATCGACCCCGGAATGTGGTTCATCGTCCTTTTTACACAGTTTCACAACATTTTTCTGCGGCCTGTTAATAGGTATAGGTTTCGCAACATCATCGCCCACCCAAAACTTATTCGTGTGCGTAGCATGTTGACCCTGGGATAATAATGTCGAGGATGTTTGTTTATTTAACCCTTGCTTTCAGTATGAGTGCATCTGTGGTGTCAACAAATCATTTTGGCAATAAAATATTTATAAATTAAGTAAACAGCCTTTTGATGTGCTGGCCCAGTGTGAGGGTAAGTGCGATTGTGGGCCTGGACAAAGGGATTATAATTGTACGAAGGATAATTGGAAATGTACGAGTTGTTGCAGGGCGAGACTTGGTGCAAAATCGGTTACACATCCTTTTTGCATATTAAATGTGAATGCAAATTATTGCCCAGTGACTCCTCCTGTGACAATTTTGTGACATAATTTATGTCTGTTGCAGGTTGCAGTTGCACAGAGGCACATTATATACATAATGGAACTTTTTCTGATTGTATACCTATATTGGGCACGACGTACGAGTGAGCCTTGTTTATACTGATGGTGATGGTGCGTAAAACACTTAATGGAAATGACAAAGCGAAAAGACTACTCGGGCGATTTTAATGAGAGAAGGATGGTGCAATTTTTAATGGTTGGCAATTTTACGCATCGACAGTCGACGAATGGGGCATTTTTGGTTGGAGCTCATCTCCCATTGGGGATGGCCATGGTTGGCATTGGTAGTACACCGCAGGTCAAGATTGGTCGAGTTAAGTAATGTCAGGGGATAATTAAAAAAAGAAAAAAAAAATTAAAATAATTATGTACCAGTGGGGAAATTTTATTTTAACGCAATTTAAAGCGCAGTGGCGATGTGGTTAGTGTGTTGGACTGGGGTTCCCGGGAAAATTTGTAGCACTCCTATAGACCTAAATGTGTCCTTCTATTGTCCAACAAAGTGAACGAGTGTGAAACTGGGGCTGAATGTCTTGACGGAGCTTTTCAATTCAGTCTATCGAACTTTTGCTAGGTATTGGGAACGATAGTGACGTAGATGCCGCTGCAAGATCATTCTCCTGGATATGAGAGCCTTTATTACCAACAAAATACAGAGTATCAAACCAAAGGAGAATGCTTGGTGCGACTTGAGCTACAAGGAGGCTATCAGGTTGAGGGAGTTGAGTTGTTGGGCTTATAAGGCAAAGCCAACCGAAGAAAGCCGGAAAAAGTTTCGACGAGTCCGTAATGACTGCAAATCAAAGTTACGGCGTGCAAAGTTTTCTCACGATCAAAAGTTGCGACAGTAAGTACTTCATTTTGGTCGTTCGTGAAAAACATTGGGAACTCCACCAAGTCGTCAATCCCTGCACTCGTTTTCATGACAATCCCGTTGTCAGCTCTTAAGAAAAATCAAATCTACAGGCTGCGCAGTTCGCGTCGAGCTCTTACATTCCGGATTGCGTTATATCTCCACCTGTGTTCGAGAGCGTAGAAGACTCCATGGGACAAATACATGTTCGCACTCGCACAGTGGCAAGAGTATTAAAAGATCTTAACATTCACAAATCCGCTGGTCCAGATGGTATAGCCCCCATAATTCTGAAGAGGTGTTCTTCTAGGTTGGCAAAGCCACTGCGTAAGCTTGTTCACCTGTCCTATTCTTCTGGACTCTCTCCGAGCAAGTGAAAAACAGCATTTGTCCAGCCCGTCCCTAGAAACAGGCGATTCTTCTCCTCCCAATAACTACCGACCCATAGTCCACGCTGATCAACCATCAGCTTACGAAATATCTGGAATAACGAAAACTTCTCAATGACCGGCAATAGGGTTTTCGTGGCAGCAGGTCCACTGATGATTTGATGACTTGTCTCACCGAAAGGTGGAACCAATCTCCCCACCACTCTGGTGAAACGAAAATTGTTGCGCTTGATGTTTCGTAGGCGCAGTGGTTTAGTGGTTAGTGTGTTGGACTACTAAGCGAGGGGTCCCAGGTTCGAATACCGCAAAAACCCAAATTCCAACTTAGAGTTTTTTCCACTGCCCCACCTCTCGCGAACGTCTGACAAACATCCGAGAGTATAACTGTCTTGAAAGAGCTTCTCAATTAGCCGTTTGGAATTGGCATTAAATTGTAGATCCCTTCCATTCGTTCCAAAAATGAAACTCACACAAAACGAATGGTTGTGAGAAGCTAGGGCTTGGGTCCCTACGGACCTGTTGCGACAACTATATATATATAGATGTTTCGAAAGCATTTGACAGAGTTTGGCATGATGCTATTTTGTCGAAAATGCGTGCCTATCGGATCGACGAGTGTCTTCTTCAATGGATTAGAAACTACCTTTCTAGCCGTCCAATTCAAGTTCTATTGGATGGTTTCAAGTCTGTAACTCACCGTATAAATGCTGGTGTGGTGTTCCCCAAGGCTCTGTTTTGTCTCCGACACTTTTTCTTATATTTGTTAATGATCTCTTGTCTGTCACTTCTAATCCAATACGCTCTCTCGCTGATGATAGTACCCTCAGTTTTTCATAATCGTTCCCTGATTCTCGTCCCTGCTCTTTGGCCGTGGAACTGGAACGGCAAAGTATGTATGTTGAACTTGTGGCGACTAATATTTCATTTTTTTAGTATCATTTCTTTATAACTTGCACTTACTACTTAAGTTTTAATCACTACTAAATTAAGCGTACGCTAGTATCATCGTATCTCTTTTAGTTATCACTTATGTATGTGCCTAGGATGTCAGTGGGTTGTTAACCGTTTGAAATAGAGATTTACCAGGGTCGCGTCAATATTCACATCGATCGGTCGCTTCCTCTCCCGCTAAACATTTAAAACAATAATTGTGTAGCCTATTAAGTAAATTGGGCATTTTACAGCAACCGCGGTGGCCGTTCAAGGCTATTTAATTTTCTATTCAAAATACGACCTTCTCACAGATACCTACTTGACTTGGCCGGAATTTATGGAGTCCGCAAAGTTCGATTTCCACAATCGATTTGAGGAAACCACATTCTACTTACCAGGCCAACTTCTCTGTTTCATTCCAAACTATCTTAAGCTCCAAAGAAAACACATTGGATACATTTTTAAACAAAATTCATTTGCATTTGTCTTTTATTAATCAATTTTTAGTCCATTCAATTTCAATACAATTTCCTTTCTGTATTACATTTGCTTTAGTTTATAATGGTAATAGTATATTTAATAATTTCAATTTACTTATTGTTACAATTGTTTGTTTGTTCATTCGAATTAATTTATTAATAATTTACATCGTGTTATAACAGAAATGCATTTTTTTTTATTATTCGTATAATTAATTTTTTTTTTGATTTAGATTTTGTATTTATAATTAAGTACTCTACGTCTTGCTGCAAAATAAAATACCAATACACATAATTTCGATTCTTAAAATAAATAAATATAATTATTCCTTCAAATATTTGTTTAGATTTGTACAAGTAATATTTTTTTTTTATCTTTTAGATATAATTTAAAATTCACTTTATAACCAACAATAAATATTAAAACTGTCACTATGTATAATATATATAGTTAATTTATTAACACATGAAATATAATGTATTTAAAACTAGTTTTATGTATAGTATATACGTTTTTGTTCAACAAATTATTAATATTATTTCATTTCAGTACAAAACATATAAAAAATTGTTTTTATTCTTCTTAGCAATATCATAAATATAATTTAAGTTGTTGTTATTTTTGTTGAAAAAATTAAGAAAAACATTTTGCTGTAAATTATACTTTATTTGAGAATATATATAACAATTTGATTTAGTTTTGAATTAAATTTTAATATAAAGTTTTTCTTTTTCGATTTTATGTTTAGCTACAGACACTTAGATTAGATTTTTAAGTACAGCTCGTCATTGCGAAGAATAATAATAATTATTAAATTGTTTTTGTGTTGGTTTTAGTTTTAGAAATTTCAAATTTTTCAGAGTTTTTTTTGTTTATAAAAATAAAATTTTAAAGATAAAAACAAATAAATGCAGTTCTTGTAGCTTAATGTTGACAAAAATCATTATTATGGCAGCTTTTTTTATTTGGTAAGTAGTGTTCTTATTTTTTTTGGTTAGTCAGTTAATATTTTTTAACTTCTAATCGATCGACATTTGGAACAAGAGCACAAGCTGTGTTATGTTAGACAGTTAAGGTCAATAGGTTGGAAATACAACAGAGCTTGCATTTTTGTACCTTGTGGTTTAGCTAGTGACATTCCGTTACATATTATGTGAATAGTGCAATGAGATTGTGAGTGCAATGGATCAGCGGGACACAGTTTTATGGCAGAGAAGGTTTCATCGGAGGGGTTTTTTGTCTTTGATTTCTTTTTCCGCTGGGTCTCGTCATTTAAAATGAAAGTAGAAACGTATTTCGGTTATACTTTCGTCAAGTGAAAAACTGAAGATAATGACATGTGCTTGACAAGTTGGATGTACTTATCGTGGTCAAGATGGTCTGAAAAGGACATTTTAGGGTAAAAAGCTTCTGTCCATCGTGAACATTTTCGTCTTCAGTTGGTCATTGGAGGTTAAATAGTTCTAAATAGGGCGTGTAAGGGACCAAGGCTTCTATTCAACATTTTCGTCTTCTTTGGATTCATCCAAAAACGAAATGAAGCATGAGCAGAAATTTGTTGAATCTGGGATATCGGCAGCAAGTTTCAAATCCTTGAAAGTTCACAGTCAACCTTTGGGAGTTGCGTAATTTAACTGTTGACAAAACTGCCGACGAGCTGCAAATTAAATTTACCAAGCTGCAGCACAAACTTTCCCACTAGCAGATCACATTTGGTTTGTGTATTTGAGAGAGAGAGATGTTCACTCTTTATAAAAGCGCCCACCATATGTATCTACAAAGTTAGACTATGAGCCATACGGTTACAATTCCAGAGAAGCGATGGAAAATATGCAATTGCAAACTGAGAACAAAGGAGTTCTGTCACTGATTTTTTTTTCCGATGACACAAACCTTCAAAATAGATTTTTTCAATTGGACTCTAGGCTAGTTAGGAAGAGCGAAAATTGTGAAGTCCGTACTTACATTATTTGGTTCCTAGATCAGGAGATGCGGGGACGTTATGAAACTTTTTTTAATACTTTTATTAAGACACAAACCTTCGAAAACCAAGTTTTGCAAGCTTGCTTTTTATGAGGATAATTTTTCATGGCTGCACTCAAAACTGATCCAGACCGACTGTGATCTTATATGGTATGATCAGCTATTTCTACAACTATTTAATTTGTGTGCTCCAGGAAACCCCTAAAAGGTTGTTTGTTCTTCGAATTGTTATTCTAGCTTAGTGAAGGTTTGCTCTCCCTGAATCACACCAAAGTCGTCTTTCGAAACCCTTATTGAACAACAATTTAACTACCAAATATCTGGTCTTGGAAACTGCCTTTCCCATACTATATTACCCAAACCTGGAGGAGTGCGTATACTACAACACAGCTCGTAGTCTAGCTTCAAACCAAATAAATACAACCAGCTGTCATATTTGCATAAAAATTTCGCGAATTTCAAGACTTTCCGAGGTGACCCCTTAAAGAGGGGCCATATATTGTGAGTTGAAACTGGCTCGAAGAATGGTAATATTTTTAAGACCAAAAAACAATAGACATTCTCGTATAACTCTTGAGTCAAGGCTCCCCAAAAGTGACCCCCAAAAAGGGGGGCAGTCATTACGGAATTGAAGAACAAATGAGCTTAGAATTTGACCCATGTTAAAGATAACAATTGACGGGCAGAAGAAGCGTTTTACGACTATGAGTTGAGTATGTATTTTTGAGATTTAAGACGTTAGAGTTTTGCGACTCGAGTTAGTCAATAGTGGGTTAACTTACTTCGTCTAAAAATAAGTGCATCAATTATTTCTGTAAACAAAGGGACCTCACACCCTCTTAAAGAAGGTAGCCCCTCCAATGGCAAAATAATTAGTTCAAGGCATTCAAAAAGACTCGTTACAAACTGTATAAAGATGGCACTTGAGTTCCAAAAGCAAGCTTCTACAGACTATTCTCTGGGTAACTCGCTGTCAATTCACGTTTTGCATTCAAATTTCCGCACTGTCCAATGACATTGGACGAAACGAACTACAATTTCTTTGGGAAGAGCTTCTCTTGAAGTAGCCACCTTCGAAGCCATTTCTTTGCGGCAGTTGTTCGGTTTCACCATGACACCCCGTTGAGGGTGAAAACCCTTGCTGATGGCCAGCAGTGAATGACTGCTTACCATCAATACCGCCAGTTGACCTTTGGTGGTAGTATTTTTTCGTCTGCACCTCGAGGTCATCCAACAATAGCTCACTGGACGACTTGGACCGTTTCGCCATAAATGGCATTTTGTTATTTTTTATGAAATTCTTTTGTTGCCTGTGTGGCGGCGAGGATGGCGTCGAAGATGATACTGCCGGTGCGGCTGGCTGAAGAGTGAAATTCTCACGAATTATCGCACCTTTGAGGGGATTTCTGATGAACGACTGACTTATTGTGCTGCCGCGAAGGAAGTCATTTTGGCATTCACCATTATTTCCACCGCCCTCACCGCCACTGTGCAAGTCCAATTGATTGGCATACTTGTGCAAGGCTTTTGGTTGCAGTGGTTCGCCCTTGAGCAGACTGTCCGAAGGAGCCTTGGAGAGGACACGCTTCGGATTGGAGTTCTTGATGCGCTCGAAGATATTCGTGAGTGTGGTTGAGCGCGTTTTGAATGGTTTTGGCGGCGGAATTGGTTTCTTTGGCGGTTGTGGTGCTGGACCCTTGCGGGAGCGTCTTTGGTTTGGAGCATCATAATGCTCGTTGTCGTCGTCTTCGCTGTAGCCAGTGAAGATGCCCTCAAAGGCGTCGTTCACAATGCGCTCCTCATTGTTCGAATCATTGGGGTCGAGTGGGTGCTGTGCGGTGCTACTTTGTGAGGTTGGGTTCAAATGATTCCTACTTGCCAGGGTTCCGAATTGCGTCTTCCGATAGTCATCGTCAAAGTTGCTCAAAATGTGCGATACTTTCGGATTTCTCGGCGAGCTGTTGTATATGTTCGACGACGAGAAATGCTCCTTGTCCGATCGATTCAAACAACTGTTGTTGGCGGATTGGTAGTTGGTGGGTATTTTCGGAAAGGAAGCGGACAAGGGAAGATTATTATTAAAATTGCAATTGGCTAGGGCGAGTTTTTGGCGATACTCATTCGATTTTCGTTTCAATTTGTTGTACTTACTTGTGGAGTTTGTTGCGGATACACCGCCCCCATTGTACGACCGCTTACTGGGCGTCGCTGATGCGGCTACATACTTACAGCTGAGCGTGTCGGCTTGGTTTGGATGCTGCTGCTGCTGCTGCTGTTGTTGTTGCTCTTGCTGTCGTCGCAACATGGCTAGCGTTTCGAAAGTGTGCACCACGCTGCCGACACGTGTATTGATCTCGGGAATGCCAAGATCACCGGAGAACAGGTCACGTTGATGACGCTGACAGGTGTCAAGTAGCTCGCCACCAAGGCCGCGCTTATTGATAACTGTCGACTGGCGGTAGAGGGTGCCAGCCGATGCCGATGGCCGAAGGATGTGATTGGGGGCGGCGCCGGTCGTCGTCGTTGTGGATTCTTGGAAAATGTCTTCGCGCCAAATGAGATCGTTTTCGAGTGTAGCTGTTGCTGTTGTTGTTGACTGCACATATTCAATATATACACATACACAGAGTTATTGTAAATTTTAAATTTCAAATTGGAGATTATGAGAAATGAAAAAAATAAAACGAAACAAGTTGATAAATAAGAAATAAATTAGCAGGGCTATTGAGAAATTTCTTAAAGGTTAAGTCTAGATATTGGATTGCGAGACTGCTTAGTCGATTGAGTCTTTTATGAGCGACTAAAGTTGGATTTTTACGATTAAGTATCAAAGTGAATGAAGTTTGTGTAGTTTTAAAATATTTTGCTTCGGAAATGTGAATTGTATGGTTGAATGTTGAAGAGCTTATTGAAATGAATGCGGGCTTGGTTGTTGAATGGATTTTTTTCTATCTGTCAAGTTTCCAAGAGTTTTTGAAGCTATAAAATCACTCAAGAGAATTTGTTTAACTTTGCCTCTGCAATATTTTTCCAAATGAAGGAATTTTTCACACCGCGAAGATGATGTCTTTGCTATCAAAAGGGTACTCCAACCAAGCAAACTACCAGCGAAGCCCAAACTTATCTCGAAGAGTGTATTTTGAAAGCATTCTATTTATTACGTTTAGTAAACAACTTGCGCAAGTGCCGAATGACAATATTAGTTTTGAACAGTATATCATTCTCAGAAGCAATTGAAGGCATTCCGAACAAAGAAGGGCCGCCTTTCAAGAATATCACGATAACCTGATGACTTTTGTTTACGCCCATATAGCATCGTGAAGAAAAATGCCTTAACCAAGGAAGCATTCTTCTGAAAAGACGCATCTTAAGAACACGATGTATGACTTCAAGATTGACCTTGCTGACGTTAACGCCAAAAGCGAAGAGTGGAGTTCCCTTGGGGTCTGTTCCACCTTGACCCATCTCCTGGTCAAAAAATGTTAGCATTTGTTATGATTGTTTCAGTCATTTAAAAGGGCATCTCAACGACGCATGAATCACGACTTCTCAAATGAAAGATGTACGCAACAACAAGGCTGTCACCAGAATGATTGGCATATAGAACCTTTGGCCGAGTTGGACAAGATGACCTTCTTCTCACTTACGTGGGATCCAAAAAATTTACCAAACTAAGATAATAGAATTTGACATAATTTTGCGTGACCACCAAAGACTCGAACCAATCCTTAACAGTAGCCAAACTGTAGCGGATTAGCACTACAATCAAATTTATTCTAAGCAACGAATTTCGAAAGAAAGTTGCATGACCGACAATACTCTCGTACGTCAAAGAAGGGTAGCACATCAAAGCGCTAACATAGCGAACTTAAGCGCTTTGTTTGGTAGAACGCTAGTCAGCTCAGTGGCGATTTTTCGACTCTTTTTAATCACATTTTTCATGTCATTCTCTTGGTGTGGTGATAGCTTTAAAAAATAAACGTATTCTGGGGCCGATGTCACGCTTTTTATATTTTGTATTTCTTTAAAGGCTGGAACGCTGTTCGAGTGAAGTGAAATTTTCACTCCTCTCCAAAAAGTTGTGTGTAATAGCAAGTGAAATATTTTGTTGGAGACTTTTCGTGGAGGAATTTCTGCAGGGTGACTGGGATCGAAAGTTTTTTTTTTGTGGCGGCTTAAGAAGATGTTAGGTCACCTATAAAATAAAAAAAATATTTCAAGAAAACAGCTGTAGGAAACAAATTGGAAACTTCCCTTTTTGTGAATCATGTGATACTGTAAAATATTTTGACTTATTGGAAGAAATTCATCCCTGTCCAACCACAATAAGTTATTGCTTTACAAACAAGTTCTGAAATTCTGAAATCAGTATTGACCTGCGTGCACCAGTTGTGGGCTTGACTACGCCAAACGAATTTCTAAAAAATGAAGGTCTATCAAAATGTATTACAAGGGAACATAGTCAATGCAACTTGGTACACATACAACGCTGATCTACAAAGAGATTGAAATAGTTGTAAAAGAAGTTGCTCCTCAACCATGTCGGCTTAGAAATAACCGATTTATCAAATACAGACAATGTAATCAGGAGATTGAGGTGGATAAAAGATCTTGATATATAAAAATTAGCTAAATTAAAGAAATTCCGTAACATTTTCCAACAAAAAAGTTCAGAAATTCGACAAGTGAGGGATTTGTAAGAAAAATTGGATTTCATGTGAACTGTATACCAGCCCTTAGCGCTTAGAGTATTACATTTTGGGAAAAAAAGAAAACAAATGAAAATAAAAAAAGGAAACGTGTTGAATGCCATAATTACCCGGCCCGAAGAGTATTCGATTCGAGCCCAAACAATGCAGCAGAGAAAAACCTCGTCTTAGGTGGCACGCGCATGTGGTAGTGGACCTCAACAAACTTGAAATGTGCAACTGGACGTAGTTAGCCAAAGATTGCGCTAACTGAAGCGATGATTTAGTTGAGGCCCAAGTCCACCCCGAATCAAGTAAGTATGAGGCAGTTAATATCGAAAAGACGGACTGATGTATCCATCCCGCCACCACAGCCAGCGGATGCTTGTGGTATAAAAATCATTGCAAGTTTGTTTGCAAATACTCTAGCTGCAATTATGGCTATTTCAAAACATTTAATCCCAGGCATTTCTCTTCCGAATTTGATAATTCTGCCAATCCTCCCAATCATTTGCATTCTATTTGATCAATCTCCAACCATAGTCAATGTTTTGCTGAAAAACGAATCCAAATGATTGGCGACAGTGGGAGAAGAATGAAAATGTTTGGTGGCAACTGAAAAATGAATACAACAGACTATAAAATGGTTGCTGGCGTTCGGAAAAGAAAGCGAAATAATGCAAAAGATCTGTGATAATTGCCAATTTGGAAATAATTGCATTCCTATGATAAGGACTTGCATCGTTACCAGCTTCAAAATAATTGAAATGATTGGTGATTGCAATTTGTTGAGTTGAACATCTGAGTGAAGTCAATTAATCAGGTCACAAAATGGTTCAGTTACCATTGTATACAATTCTCATTCAATGATTTCCATTTTGTGACCTGATTAATTGACTTCACTCAGATGTTCAACTCAACAAATTGCAATCACCAATCATTTCAATTATTTTGAATAACACATTTCCAAATGGTTGCAATCGCTTACAACTTTGCCTCAAGATATGGTTGCAATCCAACGTGAGCCAAACATGGTGTTAAGAATTCAATGGATTTGTCGGTTGCTTAAATGTTTTATACAGCATTTATTTGAGTTTATTGTTTCGATTTGGGATAATGGCAAAGAACCTCCACAAATGTTCCATCGATTTCTGGTATTACTCAAATTCTGAATGCAAACTGTGACTTATAATAAACATTAAGTGGGGCACCAGTCATGTCTTCAATATGATCGAGTATGACACTTAAATAGTTTTCGAAAAAACCTCAACCTCCTGATAGCCGACCATTCGGCAATCGAATATTATTTCAAGGACAACCATCCGCCTGATCATTCCCCTCTCATCCGATATCGTTTCTCTGGCGACAATAAATTCAGTTACGAAACCACTTAAAATGTTATTGCCCTCCCTCTCTTATTATGTATGTACAATTGTACATCTCCTCCTATATTCCAGAGATAACAAATTTCAACATATTTTCCAACTCACTAATGGATAATCATCATCCTGGTAGTGACCTCTGGTCATTTCCAATTCCATTTACAACCAATTTTTCATCGTACAATTAATTATAATTATACATCTCTCCGAATTCAAATAACAGAAATACGGAAAATTACGAAATTCCTGCTTCTGGTAATTAACAAAGCAAATTTATGAATTCAAAAACAATTAAACGTAGACACCTACAGCAAATGCAAAGAAATTATCCCATAATTGCATTCATTTCAATAAATATGTATGATTACACTCATCCATACACTCACATAACCTATCAAAAGTTTTTGCATGTAAATATTAAAATAAAATGGCAATAAATATTATATCCAATTTCAGTTGGTGCATTTAATTCGGAATATTTATTGCCTTTGAATTGCAATAAGTAAATACCGAGAGTAAATAAATGCGTTTTGTTTTTATTTATTTTACATTAAATGGGGGGGTTTTATTTTTATTTTCATTCAATCCCGTCAGAGAGGTTTGTCACTTAAAAAAAAAAAAAAATTCAAATTCAGTCGCTCATTAACGTTATATTTATTTATAATATCATTTCTTGTGTAAGTAGTAAGTGGAAATAAATATTGTTTTCTGTTTTAACATTCCTATGTAAGCTGTAATTATTTAAAATACACATATGAATAAAGTCGAATACTACAGATATATTTTTTTTATGTTTTTCTTTTGTCTATAACAGTCTACGTAACAGAAATTTGCTTTTCTTTATATTAATATGTACACAATTCGTTTTGCTGTTTTTAGTTTTTGTCCTCTTTTTGATTTGAAAGTTTTACATACATATTGCTGTTGATTGCTTAGAGATCTAAATAAATCACACACACATCACCACCAGAACAACAAGAAGAAAATAGAAAGGTTTACTGTAAGCTGAATAGGCCTGGAGAAGTAGTCGATTGGGTTGTTCGTGTTGGAGATGAAGGTTGAGAAGTTTCAAATTGTGCGTAAAAGGGAATATTTGCTTTTCGTAATTTCAGAGATGGCATCACAATTTTAAGGACTTGGGTAATGGGTAAGGCTAATGCCTATTTAGCTTTAACTGTAGATACGGACATGTTTCTATGGGCGATTTAAAATACCTTTTCACAGGAAATCTTAAAGCGAATAAGTACATAAGTTAGACACGAACATCCGATTTTCGTAGCCCGAGTTTTCAGTCGTTAAAAATAGAAGATACTGTCGGCTCGTGTTCGCAAATGATACCTCGCAATGCTTTGACAATGGACTTTATTGTGAAATTGTATGATGGAAATGCATAACTCGGTAATAAAAGTCAAATAATAGTTTTTCGCATAAATTTGTATGTGACTTATCAACCAAGTTGACAGAACAAAGCGTGCTATGTTTTCACTGCACATTTTGACAGACAAACACCGTTTTATTGAGAGCTACGAATAGAGGTACATAATTTGTTATGGCTCCTCAAATGCAGGGGCCACTGTTCTAATGCCGAAAGGTGTTTCATTTAAGAACAAATACAAATTTTATGAGTGCCTTCTAGCTATTTGATTCTTGATTTTTGACAGTTCACTTTTTTTTACGTAAAACAATTTTCTTTAAAAACAGTCTCATCGTGCGGTACAGTTTTGGAGCTCACTTCTTCAGAAATACTTCAAAGGGTTTCAACTATTTTTCAGTTGTCCGATTATAGACACATTGGGATGTCAGATTTTTCTCACTGACAGATATCGATTGAATTGATTTTTACCAACTCAGATATTTAGATCTTCGGATCAAAGCCGCTGTCATTTTTAATTTGAACCGCATTTATTCCTTGGGAAAACAAAAACCATAAAAAAAGAGCGTCAAGTTGGCACTTGACAGACTTGTTTATTCTGTACGTCTTCAACTGTTTTGATGAAAATTATTGGGCAAAGTAAGACAGACGATTGCAATAAATCGGCGCACTCAGTTGTTCTTGTTTTTTTTTTTTTTTTTTATACTTTCCTTAACAAAAATTGTTATTAAAGACAATGAGGGTCATTTAAGTTGAACATCTTACTCGGTTGTTGACAACAAGCTTGAGTGACAATGCTTAATGTTTGATTAAAAATGAGTTCGAATCAGTACTTCAGGATAAGTCTTCTAGTAGGAAAACTCCGAATAGGTAGTGCTTAAGGGGCCCGACGATTTGGTGACATCAATAACGTTGGTAATTCTATTGCCTGAGATTTTCAGGAAGATACCAAAGATCCGCTTGCCTTAAGCGTTTGAGCTTCGGGTTGAATGGAGCAGGCTTGTTAAAGACGTCCTACCGTGGACATCCAAAAAATGCGAGCCTGTGCCCAGGGCACTCATACAGTACGACTGAGACCAAGTAGAAACTTAGAGTAGTCAAGTAATATACAGTTTTTACAGTTTTTGGCAATTTACCAAAATAATAAAAGATTTAGGAAGGCCACCTCTTTCCAACTAGTAAGCATTTTTTTTTTACATGTATAAGCAACAGCCTTGGCGAAGTGAAGATGTACTCAGTTGGTATTGATGATTATAAAACTTGGCGATTCCAAACTAGGTCCAGTTGGCACTCAGTTCGGTAAGATTTCTTATTTCAAAGTTTGTTAGCAATTTGGCGATGTAAAGCCAGGTTAAGTCGGGCGTTTAGTAAATTCTTCATACCGAAGTAAATAATCGACTTATCGATGGTACAAGGCTTAGGCAATACTTTTTTCAATAAAATTTTGTTTACAAAGTCATCTATGTCAAACTAGGCTTAGATGTCCGCATTAGCTAAATTAGAACTCACAAACTTTGCAGAATTTACTTACGAAGTTCGAAGAATTCATTGCTTTGCCGGAGTCTTAGGGTTAAGCTCAGCTTGATAAAATGCATTCTTGCCAAGTTAACAGCAAACTTAGCGATGCCAGCTATCTCAAACTATATCATCCAATTTTGTGAATAAGTTTTTAAGGAGTTTGCAGCGAACCTTACCCAGCGATGTAAGCTCGGCTTAGGAAGTCTGACTCAGTTGGAAAAAATACACTTAAACATGAGAGCCATATCAAACTAGGCTTAGGCGATATTTGCGTCAGTATGTTTCTTCCTACCAAGTCAGCGGTATCAAACAAGGTTCAGTTATCGCTTGATTTGGAAAATTAGGCCCAACCAAGAAGTGGCCATATTTAGGAATTCTGGTTTCGAAAAGCTAAGCTTACATGAAAAAAACTAACTTAACACGTGCTTTTTTATCTGTGGCAGGGATTTTAATCAGTTGGCTTTCTCTCGATCTTACAAAGATAACAACAAGCTTGACGAAGCCTGCGATTTAAATCAAGATCCAGTTGGCATTTGAATTGTTAATTATCTTTGAAGTAGTTTATAAACGTACCCATGGAAGTAAGCTCGGCTTAGTCGGTCCTTTGTTCCCAAAGTGGTTCATTACCAAGGCAATGAGGCCAGGTACGTAAAACCAAGCTTAGGGAATATTTTGATCAGTTGGCTTTCTCTCGATCTTAACAAGATAACAGCAAGCTTTACGAAGCCAGCGATTTAAATGTAGGTCTAGTTGGCATTTAAATTGTTAATTATCTTTGAAGTAGTTTATAAACGTACCCATCGATGTAATCTAGGCTTAGTCGGTCCTTAGTTCCCAAAGTAGTTCATTACCAAGGCACTGAGGCCAGGTATGTAAACCAAGCTTAGGGAATATTTTGATCAGTAAGTTTCTTTTACAAAATCGGTAATATCAAACTAAGCTCAGTTAGCATTTTAGTAAATAGTTGACATTCTTAGAAATGTCGGCTATGTTGCGATTAGCTTTAGGGGATTCAAAGCAATTCAATTCAGTTCAATTCACTTCAATAAATTCGTTCTTACGAAGTTAATTAAAAACTTGGGGACTCTAGAGATTTGATTTTAAGTCTTGTTGACTCTTAATTCAGTACACCAAGTACCTATCGCTGTCATGGACTTAAAAACCAAGTCCGGCTGAAATTCCCTTTCTGCGAAATAGTTTTTAAGAAGTTAAGAAGTTGACATAAAGGCTTCAAGTCATAACGCGAGAATTTCACTCATGACAAGATTTGTCCAGCGTCCTGAAAAAATAAAATAAGCCCATTGTCAGCTTAATATTTCCCAAGAAGGCACACCTCTAAATATGTCCTCAAAGTCCCCGTAAATATACCAAGGGTATTTTTTTTTACTTTTCACATTCGCTGGAGAGCAGTATCATTCTCTACACCGCCTCATTATTGCTCCGTGTTCGATTTCAATTATAAAGGCTACACCTGCACAAACCCGCATTTTTATGGAGTCCTCATAAATATGTTTCGAGGCCCCAAAGGATGCCATCTCCTGAAATTACATATCAAAAACATTCCCCAAATGCAGAGCCCCATTAGTGATGTATTTTTTTGTTGTTGCATAATTACCCTCCTACATAAATCCACAATCTCCACCTGATGTACTCATTACTTCTCAACCTCTTTCCGCAACCACCCATTACGCCTATGTTCTCCATCGTAAACAAAGAAGAAAATAAAACAAAAACAAACGAAAACCAAACAAAAAAAGGAATAATAACCACCACTTAATCAAAGCCCCTAATGGCCTTGTCGGTCGGCGGCACCACTACCACGGTGGTACTCACCGGAAATAGATTCTCATTAATTGTCGCTCGTTTCGTATTATTTCGAGAAAAAAAAAGTTAAATTAATTAATTTTCTGTTTATTTTTGTTTTTGAAAGCACACCACCGTTAATCATTTTACTAATTACTTTCAATTAAACATTAGTATCCTGTTTTGATTAATTAATAATAAAATTAGTGTTTTTCTTTCTCTGTTGTGTTTGTTTATTTTTTTTTTTATATATATATATATTTTTTTAAAGTAAACAAAACAAAATATGCTTGTCTCTCTTATTTTGGCATAATACATATCGCTATACATACATACATACATTTTTTGTTTTGATATATAATTTTAATTCGTAGGAATATATGCGTGTAAAGGATACCATCCTTGGAATGAGAAGTGTCTGTGTGTGTGTGAATATGAGTGGGTGTATTCAGTGTATTAATAATTTGGTTGGAAAGCATACGTACAAACATAAAAGGTGATTTATTCGAATGACAACGGCGACAATGCAAATGATGATGGCGATGGTAATGATGACGATGGTGGCACATTTGGTCTCGCGTTCGTGTATTTAATTGATGTAATCTGACTTTATGGCGGCAAAATTTGAAAAATATTGAATTCTTCTCACGGAGTGTCGTTAGTCACATACAGATCGCACACGCACACACATGTGGTTGGCGGTTGTAAGTATTTTGTTGCGTTTTTTAGTGTGTTCTAAAAGACGAAGGTAGTGAAAAATGTATTTTAATTAGGAAAAAGTACACTAAAAAGTGAATAAACCGTTGGCAGTCGTCTGTGATTAATTCAAATTAACTTCCCATCAACATTCAACAGTGTATAGAATTCCCTTATCTTTTTGATTCGAACTTAACCGCTGGAAGATGTTTCGGAGAAATTTTCATGTCGACTTCAAAAGACTTTGCGACTTTTACCGAACATGGGCCAAGGGACTACGCACTTAAATTGAGGCTGTACAACTACTCACGAGCTCGATCCATTTGGCCTTAATCACTCAGAATGCAATCAAATATGCACGCCGGTGGGAAGAGGTTACTACTCAGCTTTGTCGGGGTGGTGTTGATGTGGATATCCTCTCTTTGCTTCTAGATTAAATAAAATGCAACACGTCTGGCTGTCGGTTTGTCCTTTATACGTTTTTTGTCTGATGTTATAGACATAGACTGAAATACCTTCCTGGGTTCTTGGAGGGGGTCATAGGTGCTTTTGGTCGGGCCAGTGGGAGGGGGACACATCACGGTGTGGCACCTCCAATACCTAGAGGAAACACATTAAAAACCTTTAAGCTTAAACAAGTAACAGGAGTGCCGATTATTTTGAGAAATTCAGCGGAGGTTAAAAATCTGGGTACGTTTTACGCAGCAACATGTGGGGCCTTCCACGTGGATTAGAAACCACACGACTTGCAAGTAAAGGATATACTGTTCTGGATACGACATCAGCCTACTGGCCCGTAACTATTTTCTAGGTACACTGATTGAGTTGTTGATTTAGACACGGATTTCGGTAGCAGTTCTGAGACCAAGCGACGTTTATCTTGAAAAACATGTTATGTGGAAAGATGAAAAGTCGCCTTGTTGTCAGAGAGTTAATCTATGGTACCACAGACAGAAGGCGAGCAAAGAAAATTACAACTTGTGCCGCTTAAGATTCAATCTTCTGATCCAACTTATGGAATTGCCCGTATGGCTATTCAGATGACATTGCAGCACTGATACCGATGAAGCCTGCACAATTTCATGTTATCCATATAATCTAGGAAGCACGACAGCCTGCCAAAAGAAAATACCAAAATTGTCTGCTGACAGATCAACGCTATGAGGTACAGGTAAGGCAAAGGACAGTAACCAAACCACTTCCGACTGAATTTGGCTACAAGCGCCACATTCTGGGATCAGAAATGTTTGCCTGCTAAGAATAACAAACTTTTGAAAAGGTTAATGAAAAATTAAAGATGACCAAAAGGCCAACGGGCGGAAAACTTCTATCCAGCAAAATATGAAAAACTAAAGTCAGTGGTATCAACCACGAAGAAGAGCTCTTAGAGTTTTTTTTGAAGAGCCTCAGAACGAGCTGTTTCCGTAGCTGTAAAGGTAGTCCCCATTTATATTTTTGTTAGAGCAAGCAAATGTGTTTACGATGAAATAAAGGGCAAGAGCGGAAAGCAAAGGAATCAGCAGAAAGGGCTATGAAGAGCGCTGCACCAGAGACACCAGGAGAAATTGAATAGCAAGACGTATCGAGGACACCTCGAACTGGATGAATTTTTACCTCAATAAATAAACCTCTTGACGGACAATACCACTCCAACGATTATCTGCACAAAATGGAAAATGGAAAACAGCCCAGCTTGTCAGTAAAAGGGATTCAACTCAAGACAAGTTTGCCCACGATCTTGTTGAGCATAAAAGATGAGAGACGAACGTGCACGAGACGAGTATGTTGTACTGTCAATAAGGAGGACAATATGCACGGATTTTGTTTCAAATATATCTAAGCACTTAACTCTGGCATCACCACTTGGAGGAGTGGTTTCCGTTTTTACATCCTTGAGTAATTTTCCATTACCAAATCTGCGTATAATAATGCGGCTTCAGTTAATGGAGACCATTCATACAACTTCTGCATTAAAATAGGGGCTGCCAGAAAATAAATTTGACCTACCCTGCACGACGGAAAAACTCTTTCGAAAGTGACCTCTAGTTGCAGTCCTATATTGAGTTTCCATACATCGATCGCCTTGAACTGCCTTCTAATATCCTTTGCCCAACTATGTAAAATGTAAAATGTAGTGGCGCGCCCTGACAATAATCGGAACTGACTTC
Source organism: Cheilosia grossa (assembly GCA_963082955.1). Classification (NCBI taxonomy): domain Eukaryota; kingdom Metazoa; phylum Arthropoda; class Insecta; order Diptera; family Syrphidae; genus Cheilosia; species Cheilosia grossa. The sequence continues at coordinate 7,919,993 of OY720144.1, forward strand.
TAAAATGTAAAATTTAGTACGGCGTCCTGGCAATAATCGGTAACCGCATCCAGTACTATGTCTCGCCAGACAAAAAATTTCAACCACACAACAATATAGGAAAGTGGAAAAAAAAACGCGCATCAAGCGAAGCGCGTGCTAAATACTACGTGTCACAAAGTACTTAGTGGAAGTCAAGAGTCCCATAAAAGATCAGGTCGTCGTAGTCTTGAGGAACTCATCTCAAGAAAATGTGTGGTCATACGACGCATATACTTAATTTGAAGCCTTCTGCGAATGCGACCATAACCACGTGTTGAAGACGAATCTTCTAATAATCTGCACCCAATTTCAAAGCCACTTCTCATAAGTCTCAGAATAGATCACAAATCAACCCAAAAAGTCAAGACTTTTTATGATTTTCTCAAAAGAAAAGAAATAGTGTAAACACATCCGGTATTGGTTGAAATGTCCTCCTGAACAATCCCACCCTTTTTGAAAAATTCCGACCTCCTCAAAGTCAAGACCCACATACATTCTGGAGCTTCCGTGAAACATCTTCCAATTCAGTAGGAGTCCTTAAAAATTGATTTTCTTTAATTTGTCTTCTAACCACTTACGCGCATCAAAAATACATTCCCACTCAAAATTGAAACTTGCTACAGATTTCTCTAAATGACAGATGCCGCACCCGCCCACGCAATTAAAACCGCTTTGAAATGTGACACCCTATTAATTCTAATTCACCGCCACTTACACTTACTCCAACCTTTAATCGAAATCAATGATATCGAATAAAAATTCCCTTTTAATGTCTTCTGGCAGTTGCCATTAATGAAATTTCAATGATGATGACTTGAGGGAATAAATTAAACGATGGCGCGCACAGTGATTAGAAACGAGAAAGTAGTCAATTACATATATACGAACGTGATGATTCCCCAGCTCTCTGTGTAGTTTGTTATATGGCGGGAATTTAAAGAGACACAATTTCAATGGAACCATTTGTTCCATTCCAAGTTTATTGCTTCCGGTTGTGATCCACTTAAGTAGTGCTTAGGTTCAACAACTTTGTACAAGAGTTTTTACGACCGTACGTGAGCAATTAAATTTCTCGCAAGGATGCCGACGATATCTAGGATGAGAGTATCTGAATGCGTGCGTGTGGTATTATTTGTTTGATGATATCCTTGCAGAGGGTGAATTTAGTAGACAAACAGAGCCGAGAGACTGAGGAGTCCTTATAAATATAACGATTTGAGTTTAGTAGTTCTTTTTTTTTCCTACTGTCATAGGAATTCATAAATGCGAAGAAAGTTTTGCAATTCACAAGAAAAATTTTTCATCGAGAAAAGCATTTATTTATTCCAGCCATTCGTTAAGAAAGAATTAGTTGAAAATTTACTGAGAAAGAAAAATGTTACGTATACGCCACCGACAAGGAATATTTTGTTTCCGAATTCGGTGGCGTATACGTAACCTTTTTTGTTTTCAGTAAATCCTCAACTTATTCTAACTTAACGAACCATTGGGTTGGTGGTGTAGTTAAATCCGTTTTGAGTGGAGTTTGTGCATATTTAAAAAGGCGAACTCTAACCCAGTTGAAAGCTGTTGAAATCAATTCACACTTGGAGTATTCTTTTGAGGCTGGTCACTTATTCTCCGCTTAGAATTCACACAAGAGTGTTGCTTCTGGCAGCTTTTAATTTGAACTTAAGGTGGGATTTTAGAATATTTTGAGCCTTCCTTGGGTCTTTTTGATCTTTGTTAGGGTCAAACATTGAAAGCTGTCTTTCACAAGCAAAGCGATTAGTGGGAAATTTCAAAATCCTTGCACTTTTAAACTTTAAATTCAATTCAATTTATTTGGCAAAGTACAAATAAGAACAATTATTGTCTTTCATTGAAGTTTTTAGTTCTAGCAATGATCTATTTAATCCCAATAGCTGTAGGAACATCATAAAAAATTTATGGAATTTTCAACCAAAGTTGCCATGAAGAAGAGTCATAGAAAAGTCGATAAAATAAATTCTTCTCCCATCGAAAACTAATGACTTTCTTGAGCTTTCCAAAACCCGGCGGTAGTTTTAGAGTGAAAACAGACCTGCCATTCGAAGACCACCTTTCCCGTTGGCCTTAAAATACTTTTTCCACACAAAATACTTTAATTTCCTTCCGCGTTTATTCTTGGCTTGATTTCGGACAATCGATTTTTTACGACTAAAGTTTGTGTCCTTCCATGGGAATTTTGTTATCAACAACTTTGGAGATGTCAAACATCCTTTGGTCAACTGAATTCCCTCAAACATTTCGTCAGACCCCCTCCTCCGGGAAGGACTGAAAAAAGAACTCCCAAAAAAGTACAAAACAGTGTTGCAGTGGTGTATTTCAAACGAATCTTTATCTATAATATTTCTATATTCTACAATCTACACAATGAAAACACAGTTAAGATTAATACATAAAAAAGAAAACTCTCTCCATCTGCTTCTCCTATACTTAGTAATAGTTATTATCAAATTGCATACTATCGCTCGAACTGTAGTGGCTCGCTGTCGAGTTTGTTGCATTGCTATGTTTGCGATTGTGTCGGTGTAGCTGTTGCTGTTTTTGTACCTCCTCACTACTACACTTGGCCTTCGCCGACTTTTGCCCACTCTTAACCTTGCCCTTACTCTTATTGTGTTTCAAACTGTGATGTTGTTTGCCCGGATGATGGTTGCCCGTCTGATAGTGATTGACTACCGCCGACGTCTGATAGTGACTTAAATTCGAATTCGAATGATATTGATGTGATGGTTGTACAGACTCATTACCGTTGTTCGATTGTTGATATATCTGATTTTTCGACTGACTGCGATAGTGCAAATTGGCAACACTATAATGATCAATACTATCGATGGTCTTTAGATAGTGTGCGCTCAATTGTTTGTAGTCATTCGAATCGAGATCGTTTATGATCGGGCCCGCATGACGATCGAGTGAGTTGAACTTATGATGTGAATGATAGTGATGGTGGGTGGCATAGTGTGGTGGTGCATAGTGTTGCTGTTGTTGTTGAGTGTGGTGTGAACTATTTTCGCTCGTCGACGACAGTTTACTTAACATATTCTGCTTATGGCTATTTTTCAGTGGTAATGGTGGTGGTTGTGGTGATTTATTGTTATTTGTGTTACAGGTGGTTGGTGTGGTTATTGTTGTGGTGGAATTGGCTGTGGTGATTATTGGTAGTTGTGGTGGTGGTGGTGGTGATGGTGATGGTGGTGGTGGTAGTGGTGGTTGTAGTGGAGGTGGTAGAGGTACAAGCTCCCGCTACGCTACTTGGTGGTTGCCAAATGTACGAAGTACTGGTACACTCTAGAATTCGGAAGAAGATTTCGTGGGTGAGAAGAAGAGACACACACACATAGTATACATATACATAAATGTATTAAAGTAATTTTAAAGAAATCAACTTAAACGCAAATTAAAATTGGGGGGTTTAACTTGGGTTTTTTTTTTTTTTTTTGTAGTTGTCGTCGGGAAGAAGAAAATGTAAACAACAGATTGGGACAGTTTTTTGCGTAACTTGTCCTACACTATTTATTTTGCATGCAGTCTACAACAAGCTGTGTTTTTAGTTTTATCAAAATGGTTGAATATTTTGTCTGTTACGACAGGGTTATTATGGGTAAGGGACAACCTTTTCCCCCAATGGGCATCACAACGGGTCAATACTGACCTGAGTGTGGCACGGAGTACTCCACGCATACCTAATCTAACCTTGTCTGTTACGAAGACATGCATTCCCGTCAATGAATCGGTTATCCGAACAAAATTAGGTATGGAAAGCGTCCACGATGTGATAACTAATGTTACCATTCAATGGAGGAAAACAACGAATAGGGACTCAGTCTTTAGAGCCAGCAATGTGAAATATAATTTTTGATAAAACCTTAACCTAAAATATCGTGCAGCGAAACCAAGCGAATTTCATGTTTTAGAAATATGAGCATTCAGCAGACGGGGGAAAATTAATTACAAACAACACTTACATTCAATAATCAGCCACCAATAAATGGGTAGGTGAAGGTGTTCATGTATGGCTTTTGACACTCATTACTGTCACCCGTGAAGTGCGAGGCGGGTTGGATAGAATGAAACGAAACTGCGGTAAATTTTCATGGCGATAACTAAAAACAGGGCAGTGGCATCACTTCTTTGAAAGTGGTTTCATTGAAAGAGGCAGATTTAGGCGAGAAGTCTTGAATTTCCGGTAGGCTGACAACACGCATTGAGGTTAAATTCGTCAGAATTAGCGTCCATGCTAAGATAGTGTAAAGGTTGGACAAAGCTATACAATGAGCTTAAGCAAAATCGCCAATCACACCTAAAAGTGTATTTAAGGATTATAAATTTCAATCTACCTTTAAATGTCAGAGATTATAATTCTTGTACTTTTGAGTATCAGCTCTGGTACTTTCTTAAGAGTTTATTGTTTGTCATCATTGTTTATACATATTCGAAGTAAAACGTCAAAAATCCTTAAATGTCTAAATTAATCCGCACAACGCATCTTAGGGTATAATAATCATAATATTAGTAATATGTTTTTACCGCCATTAAAACCGGCCTCTTTTTGTGATACATAATTCGCTTTGACATTAAAGGAATTTTGACAGTTAGCTTCGAATGTAAACAATGATGCCAAACAATAAACTCTCAAAAAGTAAAAGATCTGATACATAAAAGTAGTAGAATAAAAATATTTAACATTTGGTCCCTCGAGCCGGACGATATGACCTAAAAAAACGCGTAATAAAATGCTAAGCGAGAAATTCCTGAAATAGGAAAGGAGATCATGTTTCATATGACGTTGGAAATAAATGCGCCTACACGACGTTTCTAAGTAGAATGTTCAGCGGTCCGTAAAGTAACCACAGGAAAACAAGAGATATCAAAGTACTCAGTCATAGGAAGATAAAGCAGTTTCTGGATCAACAAATTGACTCGAATGACAAACTTTTTGAGTCTAAGGTAAGAATACAGAAAACCGGCACAAAAAAGGCAGAAATATCGGGAGTATGACTAGAAAAAGCTGACAAGGGACAACTTGAACCTATGCCGATCGCATATCTCAATGTCCTTTTTCAACCTAGCATAGGCCAAACTATCCCAGAAGACCAGTAACACTAATGTCAAAAATTCATCATTAATGCCACGACTGCGTCCAGTGTTACGTTTCACAGAACAACCGCTACAAAACCACTGGTTTGACGAACAATGACATCCAGTAGATAAAGCAAGAAACTGATAAAGCTCCGCTGCGAAAAATTACTAGTACTGCTAGCGACCTCTACAGGAAAAAGGAATGGAGGTAACAAGCCAACGACGAAGAATGCTGCTCGGCCACACGGTTAAATTGCTGACCTTTAAAACCTCTTAAACATCTACAGATGACTCGGTAAAGAGCCTTAGCGAACTCATATCTAACCTTCAAGCCCTATATAGATTGAGAGGTTGTCGCAAACTGACAGCTGCATATCAAAGTTGGCGGTTCAAATATGGTCAAGCCCCTAAGGTTAGTTCATACATGCGAGAACTGAGACCGTTATAACAATTCGAACGATGATATAACAGCCGTGGCTACAGGCTTCATACTTGTCAGAGAAGAAAAAAAAAACAAAGTGAAAAGCGTGTTCGGAGTTGTACGTATGTGTCCACTTTTTAAGGACTCGTTTAATGAAAGGGCATAATAGTGATTTCTTCCAATTTTCATGGCGTTTTTTTTAGCTCGCAAGTATGCATAATCAGCGATCTGCGGCATCTAGAGCGAGTGGGCTTAGTTTCCGATTCGGATATCAGCCTGCAGAGGAATAAAATCTGTTTTACATAGAAAAAATCAGGCGCTTCCAATGATCCGGCATACCTGTCTCATGTAAGGTATCTCAATTTTATCGAGGAAGAAAATGCCAACTTGCTACCACCCACAAACCATTTACAAGTGCCCCTTTCTATAGAGGCAACAAAGTTGAAGTTGCCAGTTTGATTCTAGGTACAACAATGTGGCTGAAAGCAACTTCCTAGAGTCCATCAATCAACTTTAAGTTCCATATACCCAATTAAACTTAATTCTAACTAAAATCGATATGCGAATGTAAAGATATTTCGTTTAACCTTTTAATGAGCTGCACCTCGCAACGCCCTTGGACCAACGTAGTTGACTTAACACTCCCAAGACCGACTTGCGAAAACTACGTCCCAAGTATTTTCTATAACGAATTCGACTTTCCGGCGACCCTCTGACTTCCATTTCCCACTAACAGTCCCGCACGAACCATTAGCCGAAATCAAATTATCAACATTCCCGGGGAGTTAGGTATGCAGTCTCAACTTTCAAAAAAGAAAAACCGAAACCATCCATTCTTGGAATAAAAAGAAAAAAAGACTATCAAATTAAAGAGGAATGTCCTCCCCTGCAGCTAATTCGGTTCGTTCATCTTAAACCTAAAACCATTTCACATGGAAAACATTTCCTCCTGCAATCCTCGTCACTTGAACTGCCATCAACTTTGTAACCCTTTGCAACCCTGTGCGAACTCTTCTTCTTCCCTCCATATTCGTCTCAAATCAAGAAGGATCCAAACTGAAACAGAAAAGCGACAAGAGAAAAAAATATGCTAATCGTGACCGCTGAAAATTAAAAGGATTATTAACCGTGGGAATTCAAAATTACATCGCAAAGATTGCCTCGCACCTCACCAGCCAACTTTTTCTTCCAGACACGGGACACACACAAGAGGCCATAGCTTAAGATTAAAGGTACTTCGGTGACACAGAACTTTCATGTTTTCCAACTCATGGGAGTGGAAGTGGAATGAAAATAGCGATCTACCCACACAGACACAAGCAAGTGACTGGGAATTTAAATGCAAAAATGTTGGAATATTTCGCAATTCCTTAAGTTTTTTCTCTTCCCTTACACCCCATTTTATTCGTCTACTTAAGTGCTTGTAGTGGGTAAAGTATGAAATGAGTTTGAGAAGGTTTTTACTTCTATCCTCTCTCGCTCTTGCGAAAATTGACAGAAACAATTTTATTTGAAAAAAAAAACAAACAAAAAAACAGAAAATAACTCTTTCAATTTTAATGTGGGCTTTTACGTTTTCTTCTTCGCCGAGAATTGTGTGTGTCTTCAATTTGTAAAACAAGGAAAATTATATAAACGTATTTATTATGATGGAAATTGCTAAAAACGAAAAACAAAGGAAGTAAGTACACAACAAAAGCAAGAAGGAAAAATAGAAAATAAAACTCTTTATAGTTCTATAAATGGTTTGGAGTTTGTCTATTTTTGTCTGTCGGTTTGAGATTCTTTTCGGCTTTTCACCTCGAGTTGTTCCTATGGAAGCAGTTCTAAGGGTTTTATTTTTTTTTTTTTTGTAAAAAAAATGAAATTAAGTATTTTCTTTTTATTTAAATCAGTACAAAGAAAGTTCAAAATGAAACAATAAACCTTTAGCTGTTGAAGTGGGAAGGGATTTGTTTTGCTATTGATAGTTGATTGATAAATTTTAAAGTGTTTAATATATTTTATAAACGGTCGCCATTTTGTTTAACTTTATACTCTAGCTTAGTTTTTAGTATACGATGTTTCTGTAAGCTACTTACCCGAATAGGTGATTTATTTTTATGAGTTCAAAGGTTTTAAATTTATATATATAAAAAGAAACTCTTGGTAAACATTTTTATAACTGCCTGCACTATTTCCGTCAACAAGACTATTTTAAAAAGGTACTTACCTGTATTTATTCGTCGGGCTTTTCGTTATAACTCGAGAGAGGAGAGTTCCAACAAATAGCTGAAATTGTGTTCATACTTCGAGTACTTAAAACTAAGCAAGGAAGAAGATTCAAAATGCAAGTAGACAGCATGACATTAAAATACTGTTAAACTTATGAGAGAAATGGAAATAGAAATTACAAGAGAAGCTTTTTTTCCAAAGATTGATCTGCAAGTGTTTGATCTACCTCGGTCTTGATAGACTGCATATCAGCTCCAAAAAGGAACAATCAATTATCGCTCCCTTGAGCGATGAAATGATAGCACAACGCTTTTCATTGACGCGTTTAATCTTCAAGGCAAAACGTAAAATAGGGCTCGGCGTATTTTCAAATGACTTTTGCAGAATCTCTATGAACAAAGGAGTGGGGAAAAGGATTCCTCTGTAGGATACTCTGTAATTGCCTCGCTGATTCCCAAGGCAATCTGGGATCTTTCTGTACTGCAACCATCCAAACAATTTTTTCAAAGTTTCTTCCTCTTCATGAGGAGTAAAAGCTTGTGCGAGAAGGGTGAACTAAGTTGACCTAGATTTATGTGGTATAGTAAGATGTGTCGACTTTTACCGGTAGCCACTTAAAACCAACCTGTAATGAATTTGCAAAGAAGCATGTGATTTTTCTCATTACATTTCTCTGTTTTTCAATTTTAGACGCCTAATTTTGTAATAGTTCCAAGCTCCGAATTTATTTTTACATCAGTCTATTTGTTTTAAAGAGATGATTTATAGAAATACACTGCAAGATGCATAGGCAAAGTTTCTCGAAATACATGCAATACAGGAATGTGTAAACAATTTTGCATACACCCTTCCTCGCATCCATTCCAACCCCTTAACAGTGGCACCAAGCAGGGGGCTTGCAGGGGGCAGCGTGCCCCCATACATATTCCATTGTTTATGCATTGTGGTTTAGTCTTATTTCTATTAGTTTTTTTTCGGCTTTATTTCGAATTTTGATTTCAAAATCGAGAGTGGAATTGATTCTCACTTGTTTTCTCAAGAAGTGGGTTTAGTTCTCACAGCATAGTGGAGTTATTTCCCAATCTAAGTGGGAACTAGTTACACCTTTGTTAAGTGGACTTATTTCCCAATTAGGGTGGTTTTAATTCCCATGTGGAGTTAATTCCCGTGGATTTATTTCCCTGCATCCCCCGGCTATGACAAAATTACAAATCACATTCACACAACCGCCAATTAATTAAAAACTTCGCTGATCAAGCTGTATACACAAATCTCTATGATTTGTTGAAGTTTCCTTGTTTAGAATCAGAATACAAAAATACGTCCGTACAACAAATAAACAATCCAAAACACGTAACGCCTAATCAGCAGCATACCTACTTCGCTGAGTTCTTTGTTCAACAATTAAATTGGCTTCTTCTTTACCCATATACCTACTTGAACTTTTATTTATATATGCAAATTATTCGAGAGACTTTTTCGCCACGCTTCTTGATTTAGCGATTTAATTTCATGCTCACCGGACTACGTGTATACACAAATAAGCAATCAAAACTTTTTGCCCAGAGAATCTAACTATACAGACTCATTCAATTCGTTTCTGAATTTTGCCCCCCCCATACACAATAAACCCAGTCAAAAGTAGCTGCTGACATTTTCAAACTCGAAATTGAACTCGTAAAACTGTAGCTGGTCAAGGAGTAGGTATACCACGAACTTAATTAAAGCAATCGCATTCGTTCCAACCGACCCAACCAACTAATGTTGCACACCTCATTATAAAAGGTGAAAAATGTCTACTCCTTTTCGAATGCTTGAAAAAAAAAAAAATTACCACCGTCCTTTGAAGCAGATAGAAAAAATAAAAATATTTTTATTAAGCTGATGGTGGTGAAAGAAACTTCAACATGGCGACAGGACATCCCGCAAAAGAGTTGATGAAAAGGCTTCCCCGTTGAAGTTGGTCTCTGGCTGTGTGCTGTTGGCAGCTAACATGTCACTACGTCGCCACTAATGTGCTTTCCAATAAATTATTAAGACTTGCCTTCTATTTGAAGCAAAGACACTCTGTCCAGGAGTGTTCCGTCTACAGATGGGAATGAGAATCGCAACCCATGATGAGTGTGTTCGTCTTTGAGGACATTTCAGTTTTGGAAAAAAAAAAATTAATTACTTCGTGGAACAAAAGTGACAGGGCTTGCCACATGCAGTGGTGGTTCTTCAGAGTTTTTGAAGTCTTGTAAGTTTTCGCAGCTTAATTACTCTTTTCGTTGTGTTGCAACGTCGTCGTAGTAGTATCGTGGGAATTTTGTTTTTGGCGGGAAAAACGCTTTGTTTCGTTTTTAATTAATAAAAATTAAAAGTACATACAGGCAAGAAGAGAAGTTGACACAAAAACCTGGACACCCGGTTCGGTAGTTCAGCACAGTGAATCTTAGATGTGATTGATACTAGCTTTGAAAATAATCTGCTAAGTTCGTATTTGAGTCGGCTTTAAGTTTTAAATAGACTTTGTTGACAGTACCAATATAACTTTGCCTGCATATGAGCAATGAACAGTAACCAATCAGGCGTTAGGTGGTCAAATTCGGGATTTCAGAGGTCTTTCTATTGGGAAATCAAAAATCTCCCGACAGCATGATGTGCCTATGAACTGCATAACTGGTCGTTATTAGTTCTTAGAAAAATATCAATTGATTAGAGAAAGATAAAGAGCCGAGGTTTAGGTAGCCCTCAACCCTAACCTACTTTCCCTATATGTGAAAATATAACAAGCACTCTGACTTGTACAACAAAATCAAACCTATAGTGCTACTCTTACTTGAACTGAAGTAAGAGATCCGTGCGTTCTAAATATGTTGAAGGCATTTCATTTCATTTCAGAGGTTGATACATAAAAGTCCTTCCATTAAGCTTAAATTCTGATATATTTTAGTTCATATTTCGCTAACTTTTCATTGTTCTTTCAGCCTCCACACAGTCAAGTCGAACTTTGTATTCACCCCGAGTTAATTTGTCAACTTTTCAACGACAATGAAGTCATGTTGGGGACAAGCTATCGTATAAATGCCCACCAGGAGCACCCTCGAACTTGGGATATGTTTTTTAACAAGCCGAAAATAAGTAGAAATCCACTCCAAATTATTTCAATGCGTTAAAGCCTTCTTCTAAGCATAGATCTTAGCTTTTTAACAGCATATAGCAAAAAGATCTATCCCATATCTTACTCGCGAAATTGTGCAAAGCAACTGTGAGATCCGGAGTCAAATTCGTGCAAAACATTTTTCAGTCTATCCCGGACAAACACCTTGTAGTTGGAAAAAAGGTTGAATTTATTAAAAATCTGCAAATCTATTTCAGTTCGGCTCATTTTTTAACGGTCCGGAAGAGTTAAGAGCTGCATGGTGAATATAGATTTTTTTTGGGGAACTTGGAGTACAATATAAATACAGCAGGAGCCAAGAAATCTCCTTCAATCGAAATTGGAGATCTTTGCTGACTACACTTGAGTGAGGTAGATATCCGTGTGCATTTTAAACAAACCACATTTATTTGGAAACTCAGATCTTTAACAGAAATGAATCCAATTTCAGTGTAAGTTGCGATTTTACGATATTTCATGTAATATTACGCTTCGCTTATCAGACAACTGAACTACAGGCCAACTCGTCGGACATTATACCCTAGATTTCGAGGTGGGCGGATCGCTTTGCTAGCGAGAAAGGCTTTTTACCATAGTTCTCTCGCATCCGGACACTATCCTGTGAAATTGGAATCCACCTTTGTGAACCAAAATCGTATTCCTATGCATTCAAAAATGGCGAACGAAATTCGTCCATGGATGAGTTGTCTAAGATTAAAAAATAGGTACGTCAGCGAGTATACTGCGTATCCTAAACTGCCTCTCAACATATTTATTTATTAATTTCTTTTTTTCGTCAGTTAGAGCTACAAGCCGAATTAGACAACTTAAAAACTAAGACTCTCAGAACACAAATATAATTAATTTTGTTTGTTAAGAGTCTTCCGGGCAAAAACGGGTCCTCATTAGTTTGCTTGAAAAATCGGCTTTAAATTGTTGAATTTTGAACTTGGTTGCTCAAACTTCAACAAATTGATGCCGATTTATCCAGCAAACTGGTGAACATAACTATAAAATTACAGCTTGGATAAGGATGCTTCCACAACTCAATTCTATATATAAAGCCCAATCCAATGAATGTGTACAAGCTACAAGAATCATACTGCTTAACTTAAGCTGAACTAGAAGTGATTCTCAATACTCTCAATCCAGGCGGATAAAGGAAAGGAAAAAAATGCGACTTTGCATCAAAGGTCCGCACTTGATGCAACTGAAAGAACTACATAATAAGGGCGAACATTTTCTAAAGGAAAGCGACCAAACATTGAAAGAAAAAAATTGACAGCACCTTTCCACACAGGCACATAGAGTCCATCAAATACAAGGCGACTTGGCTACCTGCAAACGAGACATTGTCAAGTTTGCGAGGATCTGGAACAAGTAATCACCACGAAGCACGACTAGATTTCAATTTTTAAACAACTTTTAACTTTAAATTAAGAAAAATTGACACAAAGGAGATGATTTCTCAAATTAAGTTTCAATATTTTTAAGCTACGAAAAATATGAATTACTCGAACCAAAAGGCTCCCCGGAATCACAGTAAATCGTGTGTCTTTTCTCTATAGCCTGATTTAACCACGAAGCTCTTCGCTTTGTTTTAACAGGGTTGGAATAGTTTCAGTCACAAGTTCAATTGTGTTCAATTTTATCGAGAACTATCGGAAAAAATTGTTTTGTTGAATGAAAAATGCTATATTTTTAAAACTAAAGTAGCCTAAGACCTGCTTACATCGATTTGATATATTTAAAAAAAAAAAAGAAATTTATAAATCGGTGCAACAGTTCGTAAGATTTAAGCGGACATATACATACAGGCGCAGTGGCTTAGTGGTTAGTGTGTTGGACTACTAAGCGAGGGGTCCCAGGTTCGAATCCCGCAAAAACCCAAATTCAAACTTGGGGTTTTTTCCACTGCGCCACCTCTCGCGAACGTTTGACAAACATCCGAGAGTATAATTGTCTTAAGAGCTTCTCAATTAGCCGTTTGGAATCGGCATAAAATTGTAGATCCCTTCCATTCGTTCCAAAAATAAAACTCACACAAAACGAATGGTTGCGAGAAGCTAGGCCTTGGGTCCCTACGGACCTGTTGCGCCAACTATATATATATAATGTCCTATAACCCGGTCGTGTATTTCATCAACGATCATATAAAGCCCTTTTCTTTTCATCGTCGGTTTGGACACAACCCGGCAGCGGAGACTTCATAATTATGGACTTATAACAGATGGAAGATGTATCCAAACTAATGCTTAGTTTATTTGTTTAATAACCCTTACAACAAATAATGGTTCCGTTTCCTTGAAATGTTGTGAGGGGAGATATTCAAGGTCCAGAGAGTCTCTGCGAGGTGTTTGTACATTTGTATTGTCGTTTGTTTTTCAAAGCATAAAAACAACTTTTTATTTACTCGAAGCCCTCTTTCAATATTTTTCTTTTTGTAAAATTAGGATTCCAACCTTTTAAAGGTTGGAGTGAGTAGCAGGATGTGTAAAAATACTCCAGCTCAAATCACCTTGCTAAGGAAAGGGGAAAACAGTCTTGAAAGTATGGCCTGCAACTGAAAGTATTTCGCAATTGATAAAAAATATGCTTTTGAGTGTAATAGCGAAAATCTGCATACTAAGAGTATGCAAGGAAAAAATTGCATCATCAGTGTAACCAGATGCCCTCGAGTGTGCCATGGAAAAGATCGATTTACGTTGGATGGGTATCCTTTGTTTAGTCAAAATCCGAGCCGTGATATCCCAAGTGATGTTTTGGTTGGGGTTCTAATTGGTATAAAACTATTAAACTCTCACAGGTCCCCTGAACCGCGTGTTTTCCCGGTTTCTTAGAACGTCTTAAGCTTAGGGCTTGTTAATCACCATCTACCAGGCTCAAAACGAGGGAGAAAATCTACAGTTGTGTAAAACTTTTCTACTAAAACGTTAAAGCCTGATCTACATGAAAACAAAGGTTTTATTTAAATTCACCCACATTAACTCGTTTATGCCTTCTTTGAGAAAAGTCCCTTTCCAATCGATTGTGAGTTAAATTTCCCACAGCGGATCTCTCTAACATCAATTCCACTTAATCTTTGTAACATTATTTACCTCCCATTAAATTTTTTAATAATTTTCCTCCAAGGCAAAGAAAACCCTCCCCTCGGGCTAAAAAGTCCCCTTGAAGGCAAACAAAAAAATCTCTTCCCCACCTCATTTTTAACTCTCTGCATTTTTGTATATTTCCTCAGCGAATTCTTCACCCCCACAAAAGTTTCATCCCCACTACGACCATCCCCAGAATAACCATGCACGAAGAAAGATGAAAATTAACGATTTTGCAAGGAAGGATGAATAATATAAATTTCGTTATAATTTTGTGGGTGATCGCATTTCAAGTTAAAAAGGAAAATTACATTCCTTCCTCCCCGGCGAGGATGTACATTCACCACAAAAAAAAAAAAACAAAAAAAAAACCGATATCAAGCGGTAAATTCTTATTTAAATTTTATTACCAGTCGGGAAAATGTGTTAATCATTTAATTTGTTCGCTTAGACCTTTCATTATAATATTTTTGTCCTTCTCCTTCCCTCGCTATGGGTGGATTCGTACCGCTCATTGCGTGATGTCTTCATTAGTTTCATTCCCACTGTGTTAGTAACCGTTTTATCTGTGCCCACCCAAAACGCTGCTGTTAATAGAAGTTAATGAGCTGGGAATTTATTGGGTCGATCCTTGTCCATCGCTCGGACAGGACGATTAAATTATTAAACTCATTAAATTGGCGATTTCAGCGTTTGGTTAATGGGAATGCTTTTCGCGCCGCAAATTTACCCTCACTCAGCATCGGGTTGTAAAAAAATGTAAAAAAAAAGGATTCGAATGGGAGTTTTTTTAAAGGGGGAAAGTTTATTGGACGGTTAATTGGTCGATTTGGATTAGGAAAGAGCTGATGCTGGCAAAGACGGATTAGAGGACTTTTGGAGTACATTGTAAAATGCGGTGGAAATTTGCGGACATTTGTAAATTTTCTTTAATGGTTCTTAGCAGGCAACGGATGAAGCTTTAGCTCGGGTATGAAATTATAAGCTTGAAAAAAAGTGCTGCACGAAGATGATACGTTCTAGTGGTACTCTACAGCATAGCCAAATCGAACGTAAACTATCATGAATGATCCTACTTATAGCCGTTACCTGATATCCTGCTCTATTGTTCGAACACCAAACTTAGCGTTGATAGCCCGTGGGTGCATTGTTCACTCATTTTTACCGCTCATGGCCGTCCCACACAGATACGCTGCACAAATTCGTATCAAAACTGTCATTCCAATACAAAAAAAAAACTCACCAACAGTTTGCACAAACTCAAAGCTACAAAAAATGGTTCCATCAGGTAATCGCGCCATCCGCTCTTGCAAGATAAACAACCCCACCTCCGGCAGTAGGCACCTACCGACTAGCTATATCAATCAATATGGTGTGCGTAAAGCCCGTTCGCTTTATAGCATCATTCATTTAATTTGATTACCCCTGCACAGTGCACACATTTGTGACGCCCCCTAATGCAAACTGATTAAATCGTCGTTCAGGCAAATTCATAAAGCCACTGGCTACCATGCAAATCATACCCCCAAAAGTCTGCACAATCCCTTACAAAGTAACGTTATAATCACCCCAAGGCATGCAACATTTCCGTTCACGTTGTGACGTCTACGTTTAACAAATTGACCATTTAGTAAGGAAAACTCTGTTCACCAACCGGCCGCAACCCCCGCACGTAACATTTAAAATCGATTACAGTCCACCACTACCGTCCGAAAAATAATTTACTTTGGGTCACCGTCACCGACCGTTTGGAAATACCTCAACGGAGGGCAAAAGTTTGTCGGAATGATAATTTTATTACGAAACGTTTCATGTGTATAAATTTACTTTCTGCCAAGTTAAGTGCTTCCTTAGCTAATTTACCATCATTAGAGTGCACACACGTCCAAGTGAATACAAGAATTCACGTTTTACCGCTCCGTTGCGACTTGAATTCAACTTGAGGTCCTTCACCGTCCTAAGAAGAACTTTGCGTGAGTACTTGTATATTTGTACAGACAGATGGAGTTTTTTTTTCTTCTTCAAAAGGTATATGGGTACCTGAAAGTTTGTCGTTAACGAACAAATTTTGCAGACAGTTTCTCATGAGGCACGTAGTATATATGAAAAAAGAAAATCAAAGATACATCAACAATTCCTAAAGGATTCCAAATCGAATGGAGAGAGAATTTTCCTCTGCGAAGGTAAACGGTTGACAATTTAAAGTAAACTCTAAAAAAAAGTCGACGCACTTAACAGGCTAACAATGGCAGCGGGCTTTAGCAACTATATTTTGTGACCAAATGTTTGAGATGGATGTTAGTAAAGAATGCAAAAGATTTTTGAGAAAACTCTTAATAAAACGAAGATCTGTGTTTGACATTTTAAGAACCTTTTACAGAGAACGTGGTTCAAATAGTTGAAAGAAGTTTCTTCTATTCCATTAGGAAACTTGGTGACCAAATTGTCATACTAAACTCAGGGGGGTTTAATGCAAAGGTAAAAGTATTCCGAAAGATTGGGCTGAACTTAAAGCAAAGTTTTTGAAATTATTGGTTTTTGAAATTATTGGTGCCGAGCTACGCTTCGCTTCGCTTTTCCCTATAATAGTATGCAAAGCAATTTCTCGGTAATAAATAAATAAATGAATAAATAAAAAAGAGACGATTAAAAATCGAAGTCGTCTGCCCAAATAGGGTGACAGTTCAACCAGCTCAATATATTTAAATCTGCAGACTTTGACCAGGCGATCATTTCCACTTCGAAAGCCTAAAACTTCTTGCGTAGAGCTACTATTACTCATGACACTTTCCATGTCAAATTTTAACATTCTGACGTCTTTATGACGCAAACATTTTTCCTAAATCTGTCACTACGTGTGATCACTTGTCAAGCGTCTGGTCAAGCGAGTTGTCGCAGCGCACTCTCGCGAAAGACACATGAGTGACCACCGAATGGCCGAATTTTTGTGACGTCAGTATGTCAAACTTTGCCACGAAAAGTGGCACAAGTAATCGTAGCTTAAGTCCTTCTCTTCCCTGTAAATTTCCATTCAAATAAACGGCTTCCTTGGATACTAATAATAATAGTTGGCGCAACAGGTCCGTATAGACCCAAGGCCTAGCTTCTCACAACCATTCGTTATGTGTGAGTTTCATTTTTGGAACGAATGGAAGGGATCTACAATTTTATGCCGATTCCAAACGGGTAATTGAGAAGCTCTAAAGACAGTTATACTCTCGGATGTTTGTCAGACGTTCGAGAGAGGTGGCGCAGTGGAAAAAACCCTAAGTTGAAATTTGGGTTTTTGCTGGATTCGAACCTGGGACCCCTCGCTTAGTAGTCCAACACACTAACCACTAAGCCACTGCGCCTTCCTTGGATACTCGGCAGATAAAATGATACAGCTTTTCATTCTACTTCTCTGTCCTATTGCAATTCATGGATGGCTGTAATGTGTGATTTATAACCTTTTAGGGCCTCTATAGATCCGGCTATACATTGCCTGTATATTCCACGTGCAGATCTGCACTTTGTTGTAGTTTTTTTGGGCTCCTTGGGTTAGTTAGTTATAAAGGCAGAAGAATGGGCCAAGATTTTGGTCTTTTAAGAAGATTAATGTTTCAGAGCTTTTAAGCCGTCCATGAAGATTGAAAATAAACTGACATAGAAGTTTGTCAGTCTTTTGGAATTGAAGCCTCTTTCGAAGTAGATTTTGCTGGGCAGGAAAAATGGGAGAAGATCGTGTTTCCGGAGAGAAATACCCATCCAACATTTGTACCTACGAGATACGAGTATAACCGAGAATAGCTTTGGAGGAAACCTCCTATATGAAGACGTGATGTGAGTGAGATCAAAATCTCGTAAGGTTTAAAGAAGAAGGATGACAGACTTGGGAGTATTTTGGTTGCTGGCACCGCTTTACTCAAGAACACAATTTTTGTGACCGTTTTAATATTACCAAATCAAAGCTGTTCTTATATGGCGGCGAAGCGAAGTCAAATGATTCTGGCGCCGAAGGATCAAATCTAGTACCAGCCGACTTTAGTTCTTCCGTTCAAATCGACAATGCGTTTTGAGAAGCTATAAGAAGATATATACACATAACTAAAGGATAACCAGTGGCAGGCTTAGTCTACATTGAATGTTGAAAGTTAGTGAAGGTTTATCCCAACCTTCAAACTTGGAGGGAAATCCCACTTCGTCGACAGCATTGACGACGGCGGCGGTATATTTCGCAGTCAGACATTCGCTTCGGGATAAGACAAACACTGCCTTTAGGAGCTCTTTCGCTGCCTTATCTCTTTCAATTCCTTGACTAGTATTGACAATCTTTTGCGACTTCATTTCCAACTAAGTTAAAGTGGCGCACAAAACGGTTACCATTGACGCCACCAACATAACTCTAAGGCGGTCATGTAAAAGCTCTGAGACTGATTCGGGCAGTTATTTCCGCCAGAGCTTTATGTATTGAGAGCAAACTCCCAAACGTGTTTTATGTTTCGAGCTCAGATAAAGAAAAAAACCGGTAGCCGGTCAAGTCTGAAAAAGAATTTGTTATGCCTTTCAGTATAAGTTCAACTTGCGACAAAAATCTGCTCCATGATTGCTCCTCAAGTATCATGAAGTGAAAATTGTCATTCTTCAATGGTTCATACTTACATTATACAAATCTCTGTTGAAGTCTAACCAGTTTCTTTGTGAGACATATCCCAAACTGTCGTTATCCCAGTGGCACTAAAAGTAGTACTTAAATCAAGTTCAACTCCCGAAAAATGAGGACATAGTTTTCACTGCGTTGCGAATTATTACTGATCCCCTCGATTCGCCACATTAAATCTAATTTACATCAACCGAATGGCTATTCCCTGATAGGAAAACTAATTTTATAATAGTGGCGCCCAACGTGGGGCTCAATTTGACACATCTTGGATTCTGGTTAAATATTTGTGCTCTACCAACGGAGAAAATATATTTGCTTAAATTCTTGTCCAACAGCCACTATATGACGTTTTCTTTAGCGAATGTGGTTTCTGTAAGCCTGGTGCTGGGCGCCAATTTGATCATTTTATGTACCGAACAATGGCGAACGTGACTTCTATGATGACCTATCAGCTGGCCTTATAAAATGCAATGTCTTCGGCAATTTTTGAAATCGCTTAAAGCTTACGGGCTAAACAACCTATCTACTCATATCAATCAAGTTGGTATAACTGGGTATTCATTTCTTATTTAAGCCAAATAGTTTATTAAACCACCAAAAACAAGCGACTTTTTGAAAAAGGGAGAAGAATCTTCATGTCTTTCTCCTGTAAATTCCCATCCCCCAGCTCGCCATCAAATTACTCCGAAAATTCTATTCAAAAATTAATAAATAACTTTTCCATTGTGTTGCGAAACTCACCAAGTCAACGGAACGTTCATCATTACAGAAAAAAAAAACGAATGGTGGTTTTAAAGCGCGCACTAGGCTCGAGTTCCCTCCAGTAAGCAAGGAAAAAGTAAAAAAATAACTAACGGCAGAGTGGAAAAAATGACGAAAAACACCGCCATAATCATAGAGTTTGCATAGCACGTCCTATATTTTAATAGTGCAATTACGCGGACCCATCATCCGAAGCATTTAATGGTGAAATTATTTTACCATCATCGCCAGAACACGGCTAAACTCCCCTTTATTTACTTGGTCCTTTCATAAATTGAAAGCGCTTCAGTGTGTGAAAGTCCTTACTGAAACAACACCAGCCCCAGCAGCGCGAGCATCGGGCGAAATTATTGAAAGCGATTTTCTTTCCCTCTAATACTAGCACTCGTACTTTAAGAAAAGTTCTTCAGCTTCGTTTAAAAGTCAAATGCCACACCAAGGATAACACAGCAGCAGAACCGCCACGAGGTGGTGTGCGGATGGCGGGCAGGGGAAAAAAGAAACAAACTGTTTGCATACACTGTATTTACCGTCGTTGAATACAGAAAATCACCATGCGTCCTTTATTGTGTTTGCTTTTGCCGTTTCGCCGTTACAACGTCATCACAGTGATCATCATCATCATCATCGTAGTCGAATTGGTACTACCAACCGCCTGCAGAGATTCGAGATTTTTTTTCTACTGCTGCTTTCGACTTTTGTGACGAAAATCATTAATAAAAGAAGTAAATTTGTGCCAAAGGATCTCTTTTTTTATGCATTATGTGTGCGTTGTCGTCATTCGCCGCGGGGCTGTGTCTTCGGAATATTTAGTTCATCTGATTTGGTTTCATCATTTTTAAATTCAGTTTTCATTTCTGGCTATTACACCCACTAACGGATTTCATATTTCATTAGAATGGCGAGTGCTCTCGTGACTGCTGCGGTGCGGGGACAGGAATAGGTAACTTGAAATGAGGTTTAAGGACCTTTTAGTCGTGCTTGGGGAAGTGCATAGCCGGCGGGTCTCTGTGGGTGGTTCTATATGGCGATGATTAACTGCGACGGGATGGGAAAATGTCACTCGAACTTGGGACTGCTTGGGGTTGCTTGGGGACCGCAAGCAGAGCGTGGGTATATACGTCTATAATGGAGTAGTAGTTTGCCAGGTAGTTGGTGCGGAATAATGTGCGCTATTTCTTGGGTGAAAAGGTGTCACTCAGTCAAGAATGGTGTTGTGACAAATTTGAAAAACTTACTCAACGGGACACTTATTGAGTTTGCTAGCGCTATGTATAGTTTTCTGGCAAAGATGGGTGAAACACCAGTTTTGCATCGTCATCAGTTTTGGTGTCATAAAAGTGGTTATAGTAAATGAAACAGGGAAAAATGTTGGTGGATTTCCATAGTTCCGATTTTATGAGACATATCCCTATCCGGCATTAGCATGGGAGAACAGTGGCACTTGGAGTACTGAAACCCGGTCCAGCTTCTAAAAAAATGCAGAGTTAGTTTTCGCTGGCCCAAAAATTCGATGCGAAACATTTCAAGTCTACTCGATTTGCCTCATAGAATCTAATTGACATCAACCGAATGGCTATTGGCTGATAGAAAAAATTAATTTTTAAATAGTGGCGCCCAACGCGCGGCTCAAAGTAGCTGATCTTGGATTCTGGTCACTCATTCATGCGCTAGCAATTGAGAGAATTATCTTCTTAGTTTTTCATTATTTGTCCACATTACTTGTGGAACTTTCCTTTACGAATGTGGTTTCTTTAAGCCTTTTGTTGGGCGCCATTTTTATTTCTCAAATCGGTACCAGACCCGTGGAACTGCGTATAGTACACCTTTTGAACTTGAGACATTCGTGGGACTACTCAAAGTTTAGTTGAAGTCAAATGTCCAATGAAGTCGTTAGGTTAGGCTAAGACCTTGTAATTTTTAACATAGGTGCCCATGTCCAATGTCCATGCCCATGGTGTAGTGATAATATGATCGCTTGTTGCAAGAGAAAAAACTGGTCCCTGTTCCCATTAATAATAAAAACGCAATCAGTCGAAAATGGAATCAGATTTTAAAGTATTATTCGATAGTTCAGATTTCATGGTAAAGGCATTTGCAACAGCACCACATCAAAAGTTTAGTAAAATATTTACTGCTCACAATTGCAGACAGTGTCATGTATTTCCTGATGCGCATAGAAAATAATTCCCACTAGATGGCGCTACATCCTATCGAGTTCACTTCCAAAGAAGAGGATGTAAAATCGATTTCGTGGCAAACAAATAGAGTCATGTCTGATTTTTTTTCAGGAAACATAGCATTAAGCTCATGGAACCGAATACTCTAACGCTAGCTTGTGCAGAGGGTCTATGTGAAATTCAACACCGAGAGGTAGAGAACGTTTTAGAAATATTGTTTCTCAATTTTTTTGGCCGCGGACTTGAATTTTAAACAAAGTGCCTTTCCACAGATTCGATTTCTATACAGTTGGATCTATATTTGCCCACCATGTTTGCTGAGAATGTGACCTCGGGTCAGGTGTTCTTCTAGCCCCACAGTCTCATAGAAAAAGATTGTGCCAAAACAAATAATTAAAAATATAAAAAAGTACGATTGATGGTTTCCAAGCAGTATCCCGTTGTAGATCCTTCTTTTAGTTTATTACTAAGCAGTATCCCGTTGTAGATCCTTCTTTTAGTTTATTACTAAAGAGCTCTTTCAGATCGAATATCGATGCAAGTTGCCTTCAATATTTTCTCACCCATCACGAAGCCGTCTGTAAGAATGTGTAATACCAACTTACCGAAAACTGGACTCGTCCCATATTTTTTTAAGTGCATTTATGGTAAATTTTTCGTACTGAAATTTAGAAACGACGAACCATCTCCTGTGAAAGCTGACCTCTATTCTCCATGTGAGGGAATGACATTTTCCTTGCCCGACACTTGATTTTCTTAAAACACTAAAGCACTTACTACAGCTTAAACTTAAAAAAAATTCAGCTTAAATAAGAAAAATAATAAAATCAAATCAAAGCACTTTTAAATACTTACTTCAATGTGAAAAAATGGCGACCGTTTTTTTGAATGTTTTTTTTTTTTTGGAAATAAAATTTGTATAATTATGTCCTAACCCCTTAAGAATAATTACTCCTCGGTAAACACGGGACTGAGTCCCCGTTGACCTCCCCGATATCTTGTCATCTATCTCAATAAAACAAATGAACAAAAGAAAACTCAAGATTGTTTGGGAAACATCTTTTCACAACCTAAAGCCTTTCGGAGCTAACAAAAAAAAAAAAAAAAAAAAAACACACAGCATGTCTGTGGCAAGAGTAGGTATTAAAAAGTTTCACTCGTTGTACAGTAACAACAAAATTTTGCAGAAATCCTTCAATTCATTGCAATAAAAATAAAATATTTATATTTCTTTCAAGATAAAAAATAAAACTGTAGTTTTTTTTCCATTTATAAAAGTTCTGGTGCTAACAATTTTCAAGAAAAAACGTTCAGTGCAAGTTGATAGTGAGATTCCATAAGATAAATTAAATAAACATAAACAAAATCATGTTTATTGTAAAACCAGAGAAAGAAACAGTGAAACAACACAAAAGTGTAAAAAACGCAAAATTGGCAAAAACACAACTCAATTAAATCAAAGGTTAATTGAAATAAATCAATATTAAATCAAAGCCGTAATAATAATAATGTGTACAGTGCATTTAAGTTTAAAAAAAAAATCAATAATATTCAGAGTATATATATCGCTATAGTTAAATATATTTATTTCGACTTTTATTTGGTTTTATATATTCATACTCTCACACAGGCAAATTGATGAATATTTAATGCTAATTCAAATTAAAAAAAAATTTAAAACGAACTGAAAATTGTATTATATGTGGAGGAATATATTAAAAAGCAGACATCTTTATGTATTGAAACTTTAATTGAGTTAGTGGAATGACTTTTGGTCGGTGTTTTTTTTCTGTTTCGATTTGAGTGATTTATTGTGTTGGGGTAGGCTTTTAAATTTTTAGTATATTTTGAAGAAGTTTGTATTTAATGTTTTACTATGGCTGATATTTAGTGATTGCCTGAGATGAGTCTTAAGTTCCAATTGATGTGCAAGTCTTATGAAAGAGGCCAAATGGCAGGAGTTGTACTCGCAGGCAGACAGTCAGCTGGTCTACTGAGCGAGGGCTCTCAAGTTCCATGCCGTCTGACAAACATCCGGCACAACTGTCCTGAAAGAAATTTCAATTCAGCCGTCCGGATTCATCATACATTCGCAGGTCTCTTCCATTTGACCTACAACAAATTTAAAAATCGCACAAACGGATGGTTGTAAGAAGCTAGGACCTATTATGAAACTATTAATTTATTTATTACTGGACCAAGGTTTGTTTCAAAATTAACAAACCGGAGTTTATCGCGTTATTTAAAACAAATTTGTGGTTATGATTCTGATCTTATAGCGAATTATTTTGTTTAAATAGAAATAGTGTTTGATTTTCAACAAACCTTCTTTATTTACAAGTTTGTCTGACCTGCCAAGCCAAACAATTTTTAGAGGTGTATTAGGCTTAAAGTTTTGACAGTGTTTGCTACAATTTTTCACATTTTGATGAGCTACCGAAAAATCATGGGAGCGAGTTAGTGGGAGCAAATCTTCGAGTTCTTCTTTATAAAGCTTGTGTGGCAAACGGCTTTCGCAAATCTTACAATTTCAGGCTGGTTTGAACTTTGAAAGTTATTTAATTATTCCTAAGAAGCCACGAGACTGACAGCTAATTTTGCAAACTGATGGGCATTTTAAAATGGAAAATCTATTTTAAAAGCCAAAAAATTCTGATAAAAAAATGTACGAAGTCAAGTTTCAAAGTTTGATAACAATTGTACAACTGTCCTGTTCCAATCGAAAGTTTGTAAACAAGTTGTTGTTCTCTTGTTAGGTTCCAATCGAAAGTTTGTAAACAAGTTGTTGTTCTCTGAAAGAAAACAAAAATATGATTTTTTCGCCGAATGTTTTGTAACAAATGCTAGAGTTTCTTTGACTTAAATCATTTTTAACAGTCTGACATTAATAAGTAGTAACTTATGTTGGACTCAAAAAATGGTCCATTTGCGCAGTGCGTTTAGTTTTTAGGGTCCACGTTTTTGTACCTTTATCTAGATGCGTTTGCAGAAGTACCAAATTATGCTTATTTTTGAAAGTAGGTGAATTTTGCTTCCAATTTTAACAACTACATTTTACTAGCACTTTTTGCACTCTTTATTCTTCAAAATATACTATAAATAAATTCTCTTAAATGTCGTATGCATATTTCAATGTTGTATTTTCAAATTAATAAATTAAATATAAGAAAAACTAATAATTAAAAAAAATAAACGAAAAACAAAATTATATATCTTCAAAGAGGGTGCTCTAAATATTTAAATAAATTCATATATATATGTATGTAAGTATGTATATTATGCATGTCTCAAAACGATTTCATACCAAATATATAGTCATATATACGCATTTCTCTCTTCAAAATTCCATTATATATATATAATTCAAAAACTTTGAAAAGAACAACTAATTATGAAACAAAACTTCCACTGGCTGGCTTTCAGTACAAACAAAAAAGAATACAATGAAGGAACAACAGTGAAAAAATAAATCCGAAATCCTTTCATGAAACTAAAAAATAATGTTCATATACAATTACATTATTTGAAAATATCTCTCATATTAAATGGTGAAGCGGTTATAAACAGAAAGAGAAAAAAAAAAACCGTAAGTCAAACCAAAAACTAAACAAAAAAACATCGACGTTGATCTGCTTTCAAACTTTCAATATTTTTCCATAAAACAAAAAAAACATTAAGGAGGAGTAAATCTTTGTAAAAATAAAATTAGCATTTAAAACAATCGCTATGGAATAATTATTTACGTTTTGTAAATAAATTAACGTTCTCATTATAGGTATATGGCTTTTAAACAGTAAACATGACAAAAAATGGTTCATATATTTGAATTATCATCATCCTTATGCAATACATCTGTCAGACAAGACAGTTTTTTTTTTTTAGTAAACACTTTGTGTTTTTGTAAATTTCTTATAACCAGCATTTCTAAAAAAAAAAAACAATTAAATCAAAAAACAGGAAACAAAAACATCTCCATATTCATACCGGGCTAGATGCTTTTACAAGGACAAAAGAAAAAACGAAACGAATTAACAGAAGGACACAAAAAATCGTATTTATATGTAAAAACAAACAAACCAAAGGACGGTTCAACACCGACAATCCTTCGGAACAGAAATTCTCATGACAACGGTTTCTCTTTATACAAAATTAATGTTCTTTCTCATTTAAACAATACAGCCAAATAAATGAAAAAAAAAATCTAGTTAAATAAAAACACACATTCCCAAGTCAAGTTTTTGTTTTTTTTTTCAAACTTATATTATTCATAAATTGTTTTCCACATATGTATATATATGTATATATATATAATTTTTTATTTTAATACAAAAAGAGTTACTAAGTAAATTTATTCTTTCTTACAGTTAAAAAAAAAATAGGTATATATAGTATTTGTTATACGAAAAGCATTATAATTGTAAAATACAAGGATCTTCTGATAAATATACATTTAAATAATATAAATATTTGGTAAACGGAAAATTCGACAATTAAAACATTCACTTTGGTTCAAGTACAAATTAATAAATAAAAATACATATTCATTATGCATGAGCAAATGAAAACAAACAAAATAAAGACGAAAACAAATTAAATATACTAAATCAAGGAAAATGATTTTTTAAATTCAACTTAAATGTAAGTTAAGTAAAGTAAATAAATACAAACATTCGGTATTTTGGTTGATCTTACAATAATGAGTTGGATTTAATAATTAATTAATTTTTTTGGCAGCAAAATAATTTCTTTGATTGATTTTTTTTTTTCGTTTTGCTTCGTTTTGTGCAAAAAATAGTGCAGTCAACAACACAGAAACATAATTATTACTATTATTTGTTTGTTATTATTATTTGTTTGTTAGGAATTAGAAAAGAAAAACGTTTTATTTTGCAGGGTAACCAAGATGTCCTTGAGTATTATATTCTTGTTTATAAAATAAATTTGTTATCACTTACACAATCCTCGGTTAGTTTTTTGGCAAAAGAAAATTTCAAAACACACAGCATATTTTTTGGGGGTTTATTTGTGGAAGATGTAAAAAAGTAAGTAGAATGGAATGTGTACGAGTAGTGTTTTTGAAGGTGTAGCTATATTTTTTGAATCAGTTGAGTGGGGACTCTTTTTTTTACAAATTTGGAATGGTCGCAAATGCAAGTTACCAATCGAGACAATGTTGGTGTAAGATTTTCTGAAATGTTCAAGCTTATAATCACATAAACGCACAGCTACCTTTATAAGTCCTACTGCTTTTAAAGCCTTATTGGTCTATAGCTTTCTATATGAATAAATAACTTAAGAAACACAAATGAGATCACAAAAATAAATAAAAATTCACTACCCATAAACTGGAACTGAATACCTCACAAAGCATCTTCTTAGTCTTGTAATTTTGTCTCCAGTAAGCCATACTTTAAAAGGGCGCACCGAGAGACAAGCGACGTATCTCCTGACCTAAGGCTCGGCTCCTTACCCCTAGCCCTTAAGTATGTCAACAGTTTTGCATTTTAAATTGATACCGATCTAAAATTCGAAGATCTTCAAAATGTTTTTACATTTTTTTTAAATAATTCATAAAACAAAACAGGTCCGAAAGTTACCGGAAAAAGGTTCAGTGATCCGCTTGGTGATATACGAAGGAATGTAAAGAAAATCTAATTGGTTCTTGTCTTAGCTGTATTGCTCTCAAAATCCTCGAAGTAACCCTTTGATCAGTTTAAAATTGTTGAAGAAATTACCTGTTTTTCGATGTGATCCAACTTGGTCAAATAAATGAATGACGAACCTTGTCAAACCGCACACACTTTTTTTTTTCTTTTTTTTTTTGAACTTGTACAGATTTTTGTGTTTTTTTCGAAATGAAATTCCTGGTGACGCAGCTTTTAAGTGTTTCTATATAGTCTGTTTGTGTATACATACATTTTAAAGCTTTGTCGAATGTTCCCTGAAATATCCCTGTTTACGGACACATTGCCGAAACACCACAGCCATTTTTTAGCTCAGCTGTCAGACATACCAAACGCTATACGGACAACATTTAATAATTGAAAATAGACTGCTCCAGTCTTCTCCAACATCACACCAGAATTTGCAGAGAAAATAAATCTTTTTCTCGAATCCACAAAAAGAAACCCGATACGCCATTCACTTCTAGTTTGTGTTCTTTTCTAAAAGCATGTAAACCATCACATAATGAACAACGAAACCTTTTCCAGTAGTCGGTTTCCCGACTCTAGCTGACAACTAAAATAAATAACAAAATTTAAGAGCGCTCTCCATTCTTTAGAACAAATTTTTCCAAAACCACAAACTTTCGAAACTTATGGCAATAGCTGCCGTTAACTTCAGGGCTTCCCGCACGTTCAAAATCTAAATATACACCCCTTTCTATGCGCCATGTTAATCCGCAAAGCTAACCCCAACATTTTAACCTCCATATATCCCTCCGCAGTAATTCTCATTACAATCAACAACAGCCTTGAGCTCCTATTAATTCCTACCGTACACATACACGGTTTATAGTATCCTCCAACCCTTCACCTTTAATACAAACTTAGTCCTGCAATAAATTTTGGTACAAATTTGAAAGGTTTCCTAGTCCTTTTTGGGTGTATTTTTTTTTTTTTTTTTTCATTGTTTGCTCTTATGAACAAGGACTCTGTTTATGAAAGGCGAAAATTCACCACTGCACATTTCCCTCTTAAGCCACTAAGCCTTAAACACTCGCTACTTAGACTTTTGCGGTGCAAAAACTATAGAGGGAGAGAGAGAGAGAGTGACGAGAGGGAGCGGTACGTACAGGAGACAGCAAAATATTTACGGATTATTTTATTTCAACTATACATGTGGCCCGCTCCTCTGTCCGTGTCCAGTCCACCTCATATGCAGGGTCCATTGGAGGTCCACCCTTGCTGTGTTGGTCTAGGTATAGTGTTCAAGTTCGAGTGAGTTCGTTTGTTGGTGTGCTAAAAACCACACAATTTGCACACAATTGCCCAGTTATTATGATGCGATAAACGATTTGCAAAAAGTATGAGACCGCCTGGGCCAGAGAATGCCAGCCAGCCTCGACTAATACTGTTTTGTGAGAATTTCCATTTACGGTAGTACCATAGAGTTGGCATGGTTAGTTTCATTCCGCCGAACAAACAAAGACACAAAGGATGGTTGTGTGTTTCGCAATTTTTTTTGCCTCTACACCTATATTTCTGGGGAATTTTACAATTCAAATAAAGAGAAATGCAATCTATTTTGTAAAAAGGTTTTGGGCGAATTTTTGGCAAAACAATAATTTCCACAACAATTTATGGGGAATGGGTTTGGAGTGGTTTGAGTGGCGCAAAAGTCATGCAGTTCGCCAGTGCAATTGATACTTCAAAGCATATTTAATTGCGGCATAGGTTTTCAAAGGGAGTTCGGGGAATACATCGTTTTTACAGGATTTTTGTGGAGCTTTCATATACGGACAGAAGCTGTAGTTTTATTTGAGTTTGTAAGAGGTTGAAATTGAAGGTTCATGACAATAGCAGGTTTCGTTATGGTTTTCCTGTAAACGAGTCACACCTCACACCTAAGAGGAAGTCCTTCAGGTGTAGCTGTGTTAAAAATCGTTGCCGGACATTTTTCCTGAACTCGATTTGGGATGAGACTAAATATTTCATAGAAATTTACTAAGCTACTATGTACGCGAGCTTAATTTCGATAGTGAAGGTCATTTGCACGCCCTCCTACTGCATAATATTTGTGCAGTAAGTCAGAATGAAATTTAGAATGTCGGTGGGCCCAGTTTTCAATCCGAAGCCCAGTTTCACAACCTCTTGTGAGGTTGAGTTACGCCACTGACTTCAAGAACTATCGCGGTTTGCGGAGGTTTGTAAAACCCTAGTTCTCTCCCATTGCGTTGAATCATACATTGTTAAAAACCAATTTAACAAAATGTCTTTCAAGCTTGACTAGCTATGCACCCCATAACTCCAAAACCACGTGTCATATTGTGACTAGGTACTTTCAAAACCATAATTAGTGTCAGTGTAATTATACTTCCCACCATTACTTCCCCTGACCATTCCCATTCTGACAACTTTCACAATCAGTTTTCAACGACAATTAGCACCCCATTTCCTATCACACCATCCCTTAAATATACAGTGAAACTTCCCCACTTATCTAACAGTACTGAAGTTCATTTTATATGCCGCCCATGCATTGGCACTTCATAAAAAAAAAACACAACAAAAATGTTCTGCAAATTTATTCCTCCATTAATAAAAAGGAAAAACCGTGTGAAAAATCAAGTTTGCATCGTCACCCATTTGCCTGCAAACGAGAATAGGTGAAAAAAGGATTCCTCTGTTTGTGCAGCCGTCTACAAAGTTCGGAATAAATCCGTTTGTATAAAAAAAAAACGTTAAACCAAATCAATTACGAGTTTCTCACCTGGGCGCGTCGCCACAAGAATCACTTGGAAAAAAGGAGGAAAGTTTATGCCTCCTTATTCCTGTTCCCGCTCTCTATTCAACACTCACTCAATTGAAGTGGCATTTGTTAGAAAGTTGCTGCATAGAATCTCAACTAAGAGGCGAAGTTTATTGTTTCTCGGGATTTTTTATTTTTGTTTTTTGTATCAGCTCCCCACTGTTGTTGTGCTGAACTTTGTGCTTAATTAATACAATGAAATGAGTGGGGGGCTAGATCCCGAGAACTGAGACTTTGTTTCGTTATAATTAATGAAGTGATATGGAAGTTGGGTGTTGGTGTGGAGAGTTTGATTTGAAGCAGGTTAATGGTGGAGTGATTAATATCAATATTATCAATGGGAATAGGGAAAGAGAGTGGAGACGGTGACGCCCTTCGGTGTGAATTTGGGGCAGGCGGTGTATTCATACTGTCACGAAATCTAGATCTGGTGAATGTTAAGAACACATTTGATAACGACGCACCTATTTGTGGTTTGTCATTTGTAATTCTGCCACGAATAAATTTCTATCTAAAGTTGCTTTTGAACAAATGTGAAAAATTGAGAGAAGACAGTTCAAAAAGGGGGAGAGTGGTCAACTCTGTAAATAAAATTGGCGGAAAATTCATTGAAACTTATCAAATTTATTATAAAAAAAATCATATTATCATCATTTTGAAATATTTGTGAGCCAAAAGGCCTCATGGGCAAAAGTAACAAAATTACGAAAAGAGTTTTGAAACACATTTTTACAAGAAAAGTTATATAAATTATGTTAGTGAACATTACAACATTTATTTTTAGCTCGTCTCCCTCCTGATTTTGTTACAAAACGTTATCAATTTGTCAAACGCACTAAACTTTTTGTATTTTTAAATTTTATACATTTTCCAAAATTTCGGAATAGGTTTGAAACGTCTTTATACTATTACTTATATATTCAATAATTTTTTTTTTTATTTACGTTAGTGATGACTGTTCTTTCCAAACTTTGTCAAATAATCAAACATGTTAAACATATTTTCTAAATTGTAAAATATCAACTTATACATTTTGTGTTCTTTGTAGCTTTCGAGTAATTGTTCAAATGACTGAAAAGTTATAGCATTTTGCATTTGCCGCGGTAAAAGGAGAACAATACAACACAAGTGTTGTAAAGCGGCCCATACACTTTTCAATTTGTTGTTATATTTTATCGCTGCTACCACAACAAGTACTACGAGTTAGCCAATGTGCAGTACTTCGACGTGAGCTCATTTAAGTTGTATTTTATGACTCGATGTTTCATATGAACTGCCTTCGGAGGAAAATTTATGCTCAAGTTTTACAAGCACGACGAATGGTAGTAATTGGGATTTTATATATCCACTTACATCAATTTGCATTATTCTTTGTTAATAATAAAATAAACATTTGAATGCATGAATTTCAGAAAATAAAGAATGAGGAAAATACATTTTGACCAAAAGCGCCCCCAAAAAGTAGGCGTGGCAATGAATGACATAGCTTATAGTTTTCTCGGAGTCAAATTTCAAAAGAAGTTTCCTTCGAAGTTAGTCCAGTAGTTTTCATGTCAACGGACAAATTTAAATAAATCAGTGTTGAAAATTTTCGGTGTCATGATGTGAAATGTCAGATTTCTTAGTTAGCCATCATTTCGTGATAAAAACGTCAGGCTGAGTGATCGTTAAACAACTTTGCAGCAACTTGAAGAACCTGGCAAACGCCAATGTCAGGTCAGTAGAAACCAATCCATTAGTGCCGCTTTCTTATAATGAAAGGTGGCTTTTATCAACATTAAATGGGACTATCAATCATGTCAGATTTGCTGGCAGCTATCGTAGACTTGACAAAAGCAACTCATCTTCAATGCCCCACGCAGCTCAACTACGAAACACCTGAACTAGTAGACAACTCATCATGGCAGGGCAAATCAATTTCTTAGTTGTTGAGTAGGGAGAGGTATTTGAAATAAAACATGAGACTATGTTTGAAAAAATATTCCATTTAAAATGTCTGACAGATGAGTGGGGTTGAAGCTTAGTTGCTTGGTAGATGAGATGCAAGATTGGAGTGAAGTCGCTACTTTTATTTCGTCTGATATTGTATTAAGCTAATTTGTCGCATAAATATTTCGGTCAGTTGAATGACGTGGCAAAGAACAGGCCTATGTTCCTTTCTTTGGAACTAGTTTATTAGTAAGCTGGTACTCGTTTTTTTTTTGGAAAAGGATATGCCACTTGACGTAATATGACAGGGGTTCCGATTGCAGATTAAAAATTTAAAGGCAGGACTAATTTCGACGAGGGATGGATTCTCTGTATGGAGTTGGATGCAGTCTTATTTTCAGAAGTTAGGGTCTTGTATTCGATGGGTTAGACCATGAATAGCATTTTATTTTAATGTTATAAATATGTTTTTAATGATATGGGTCTGTAGTGACACCCAGGCTGGGCTTAGCGCTTTCCATTAACACTTAACTGCTTCCTAGACATAGCTCTCTGAATTTCGTTTGAAAGTTGAGTTCAACAAACATTTTCTGCACCTAAGAACTAAATCGCTCTGTGTATTAAACTTCTCAGAACCGATTACCAACATAGATCTTAAGAAAATTGCATTCCCATCCCTAACCCCGACCGAAACGTCGAAGTCTTGTCTATTTAGTTAGTTATTCATACAAAGAGATGCCGCCCCATTTTCTCCTTTAGAGATATATTTTCAAACTAAATGAATGGACGAATAGTTCCTGACAAGTTTACACCAACCAAAGCAGAGCCAGTGCTGCCAAATCCTACTCAAGAATAACTATAAGCACACAATTTTGAATCGTTCCACATTTAAATCAAATGATCCACTAACCTTGAGATAACCTTAAA
Source organism: Cheilosia grossa (assembly GCA_963082955.1). Classification (NCBI taxonomy): domain Eukaryota; kingdom Metazoa; phylum Arthropoda; class Insecta; order Diptera; family Syrphidae; genus Cheilosia; species Cheilosia grossa. Next base: position 7,952,901 of record OY720144.1, read on the forward strand.
ACGGACAAATTATCCTTCACTACTTTGAAACAGGGAACCCGCTTAGTATTTCAAAAGCACTCCCCTTAAAATATTATGCATTTGGAAAATCAACAATTTTTTAATGCACATAACCGACTTTTTTGTCAGAATCAAGCATCAATAGCTTTGCAATTGAGAAGTAAACACAACACTTGCTATCGTTTTTACTCACATACTGCGCATTTCTTTGATTTATTGTTGCTTTAAATCAGCGTTTTTCCTCGGAATTTTCAAAATTGTTCCTTAGAAATAAAGGCAAATTTTATTTTAAATATCCGTGTGCGAATTCTTATTACAAAAAATTGGCAGCACTACAACTCTATAAGATGCACATTCTTAGTTCGAAATCGTGTGCCAGTTATGACCACAGACCACTACATCCTGCAAGGAATAAATAATACATCAAATAAAATATAGGTACCTACGTAATTTAAAAACTTTGTGCATTTATGTGATTTTTTAAGCCTTAACCATACCTTCCAAAAATCTTTACCTAAAACATAGTAAAGAAAAAAGTGTCACCCAATTCAACTCATAATTCATAAGTGTCCTTCTGTGCGGGCTATATTATTATGATTTCGTGTAAAGTGTTTTTGAGTGTTTTTCTTGAAATGTGACACTTAAAAGATATAACCTGCAAAAAGGAACCATTCAATACAAAAAAACGAGGGAGGTTTTTCTCGTGCCCAGCCAAATGCATTTTTATATAATAATAATAATAAAAAAAAAAACATCAGTCCATTCGCTATTACACAAGGATTTCAGTAAACGCATAAACGATAGTAAAACATTATTACAACGACACTAATTTCATTTGTTTTATTTTTTAAATGAAAACCACAAACTCATGTGCACACAGGGATTCCTCATTGACTCATTCAATTTTACAACAAAGAGAGAAAACAAATTCAGAAAAAAGGAACAGAACTAAAAATCCCGACGACGTAGAACAACAATTTATTCCAACTGTCATCCTATATGACGTTGATAAACGTTGCCAACTAAAGAAAATTAACTTAAAAACAAACAGAATAAGAGAATACAAAGAAAACAAAAAAAACCGAAGATGACCAACAGTGAAATATAGAAGAATAAAAAGGCACGACCAAATGCACAATGCATAATAATGTTTCATGATTTATAAGAAAGGAATGAACAAAAAAAAAAAAAACTCTATCAAGGATAATCACCAGACTGGGTTTTGTTTGGCCGCACCTACTTAGCAATTGCAATTGTTGAGTTAGGTTATGTGTGTGTTGGTGTGGATTGAAAAACACAGGCAGATAAATTAAAAGTCAAAGGATATTTAACTGGGGAAAAAAATTCCTATTATCCACGCGATTGAAAAAGGGAAACACACATTCAGCGACAAAAAATAAGAGTGAAGTCGAACAAAACAAAAAGTACCGACACAAAAGAAGAGCGAAAAAAACAACTGAACGGAAACAGAAAAACTCAACCGAGTAACAAATGGATAATGCAACATGTCAGTGAAGAGGAAGAGAAAATAAATTCGTGTCACTTTAGGAATCGTATAGCGTTGAAGCTGCCTCCGTCAATGAGGGTGGGAGGTGTGAGGTGCAGTGATTAAAGGATTTCCTCCTCGCAATTGTTTGTATTCTCTGATTTTATTATTCGCCTCTTTGTTTTTTTCTGTAATGTTTGTCCTTTATTTGATTTTGTTGGAGAATAACAAATAAAATTCTCGATTTTATGTCTGCACATTCTCTGTTCTTCTTTTTATTGTGTGTGAAAGGATTTGCTTTCATTATCCCTTTTCGGATTGTGTTATCGAATCTGAAGTAGTCTTTTATCCTTTTTTTTGCAATAAAAACAACAAAAAAAACACAAACTACTCTTTTTCTTACTGATTAAGTGGAGTTTCTATTTTTTTTACGCGTAATCAAATCCTTATGAGAAGTTTTCAAAGGAACGCGATAGCAGTGGATAGAGGATATTTCTCTCATTAATTTGTCAGAATCCAACAGAAAAATAAAACAAAAACAAATTTTAAACAACACAAAAGAAGACAAGGACGTGGACGTGGACGTGGACGTGTATAAGGGCTGGGGGTCTGTAGGCAATGCCCTCCTAGTGAGTGATAACTGTTCTTCCTATCTCTCCACAAAAAAATAATAGTGAAACGAAATAACTGTCATTAAAATTAGTAATTCTATCCCTTTCTTTAACTAAAACAAGTGAATAGCTCCATACTAAGAAAAAAAAACAAACAAAAAAAAACCAAGTCCTATCCTTAATTTAGTAGAAACTATGAGGAACAAAAAAATTTGTGTAGAAAAAAACTGAGCGTAAGGAAGTGATTAAACCAACACAGGTAATGGCAAAAAAAAAATACATAGGACAACAAAAAACTCAACAAGGATACAAGTTAGTTAAAGTCCTGACGTTGATCTCAGTCATTAAGGTAAGAAAAACAAGAATTTATAAAAAAAGAAATGTCGAAAAAAATAAATGAGGACAAATAGAGCATCTATCGTTGAAGTTCTCCGTTTGTTTTCGTAATGTAGTTGGAGGAGTCGAGTCGTTTTTTGTTAGTTGGCTGTATGTGTATGTACTCCGTTGTAAAGTTGCTCGTCGCAGAGTCTTTGTTTGGCTGTTACTTTGTTCGGGATGAACTATTGCAGTTGCTGATGTTTTGCCGCTGTTTGAATCTATTGTTACTATTTACTGTTAACTATCAGTTTAGTTTGTCCTTTTACTTTGGAATTGAAACGGAGCTTTGGCTGTAGTATAGTAGTCTAATGGTCAGTGATATTCTCCGAGAGTTGAGTTGTTGAACAAGGCCAATCAGCGCGACTGTTTTGGGGGGGCAATTTTAACAACAGTCAGAGAAGGTCTTTAATTTTCTTTAAAGCGGATGTTCGTACTCGTATTTTATTTGGGACTTTTTTTTGGCTTCATCTTGGTTGATGCTACCAATGAACGAGAGAGTTGTTTTTACAGAGGGACTTGAAAGTTTCTTGGGCATAGTCACTCAGTGGGCTGTTCTGTACAATATTTGAAAAGATTACTGTGCAGGTTTTTGAGAACCTACGTAGCTTTTTTATTTTCAGAAAACGTATACAGATCACCAAAGTTACCTTTGTTTTTCGTAGCATTCTAGCTTTGACAAGCACCTGGGTTCATGCATTTGCTAATAAAATAGTTTAGTCCAGAAAAGCCGACTCAACCGGTGGCAATTGAGAAAAAATTAAATAATAAATACACTTGTCACTATTTAAAATTTGACTACAACCATCTCGAACGAATCGCCTTCTTACCTCGCTTCTTACTTATTAAAATTTAAATTTACTACAATCATTTGCGGATTTTAATACATACTATTTTTTTAGCAAACGAAAAAAGTAACAAATAGTGTCCTGTTAGAGAGAAATTAGTTGTAAAAGAAGGTTGACCAAATGCGCAATTTGCTGTCATTTTTTTTCTTTTTTTGCTAAAATGATCGAAAAGTTTCGAGCTTTATACCAAACATGAATTCTATACTTCAGCAAAAAATACTATTTGTAGGTAGTTACAAAACACTTTGAAGCTCTCTATTTCTCTGTACATTTCCCTATGTTCACTGGTAGGCTTAAAATCAGCTTTCCCATCATAGCAACGTCCATCGATAGCCTCAACAAGATTATGTCCTTCAACGCAATTAAACTGCAGGGTCCACATTTAAAAATAATCTCCTCACTTCTATCGATTTCATTAGCATAAAAGCTGTACAAAAGGCCATTAAAAAAAAACCTTTCTTTATTTCTTAAATAATTTTTAAATGCATTATCCTGTTTTTGTTTTGTTCCTGAATTAATGCCAGTTTATATTGTATAAACAAACATACATTACGTTAAGCATTTGTGCGCACCATTTTGGACGGAAGTAAATTATATGTAAAAAAAGAGAGCGTTGGCAATTAAGTACGAGAAAGGTAATTAGTGGCATTAATTTTTGTTTTTAATTTTCAATGAATAAAAAAAAACTTAATGCATTTCAACAAATTGCTTGTTTACATCGAAAAATAGCTTTATAATTTATATACAATAAATTGGATAATTGTGATATAGTATTTTCGTAGATTTTAATTTAATTGGAAGCTCAAATTTTATTTTCACCTCAGTTGATTTTTTTTGTTTCACATACCTATATATATATTTGTTTGTATAAATAGCTTAAGCTTAAAATATTTACTTTTAATTGATTAAAATTTATTTTTACACCTATTTGCAAAGTACTTTGGTTTTTTTCTTTTTGTATATAGTTATAGTTTAATTTTAGTTTTAATTGAATTATTATTATTGTCAGTTGTTTTCAATGTATCGTAGGGCAATTTATGTATAGAACATTATTTATATATATATATATATTTTTATTTATTTATAACAATTTTCATAGAATTTTTATTTCATTTCTTTATTTTATAACCGTAATAATTGATTCTATTTAGTACTTACAAGTTTGGTTGCTTATTCGTTAATTTTGATTTTAAGTTATTATTTGTTGGTTTAGCTTATCGAATTAGTGACAAGTAAGATTGTTTGAAAATGTAGCAAAATATTCGTTTTTTTTTTTGAGAATAAGAACTGAAATGAGCAATAGTTAATTATCGTGAGGGGAATTTGGATGCGACTTTGATGCTTGTTTAGGTAAAAGTATTATAGCAATACCCGATTCCCGATCGTAGACGTTAGAAAGATATCTCTCAACAGATGGCGTAAGAGTCACATCTTATAAAATTTAACTTTTGGTTAGAAATAATCATCAGAAACCCCAACAAGTTTCATAGGCTACAAATTGAGTGCGAATTGGTCATCCCCAAGTAAACGTAGAAGTAAGGGAAGTGATCTCGAAGACGGAGTTGTGTACCAAATTTAGAAAGCTTTTGAATTGATGGATATTTCAGACCAACGACAAACTCAGACTTGCACATTTATTACATTTATCCAAGTCCACAACCGTTGTGACTGTGACTTTAAATACTCCTCAAAGTTCTTGAAGAAAATAATGTTCTCTTTTGTAGAACGAGAACAAGTCTGTTTTAAAATAGCTGACGATATATTTGTCGCATGCGATAAAATGATAGTTCTATTAACAATAAATGTTAGTGAATGAAAATAAGTGAATTCTGGTGTGACATTTATAGCATTATATTAAATAATTTCATCATTTAAATTATTAAATCTCATGCCACTATCTCAAGTTATGAGAGCTTTGACACATTGCGGGATTTAAGTTGCAAGATAAAATTAGCCCTCTTATGGATGCTTAATTAATCAGTCAGCTAGACAATGGTACGCATTGCTATAATGTCATGGGAGCATTTTTCGACACCTTCGTCAATAGGCAGTGCACATTCCCCCACCCCCAATTCGCATGAAAGCTTTAAGTCTTTTATTTGGACTAGATTTTCATGGTTCAGTGAATTGATGCGATGTACTATTATCGTTCAAGTTAACATGCTTTAGGTCGCATGTGTTGAAAGAACGTATCTAGTAGCTTTGATGGTAGAGACTTTAAAAATTTATATTGAGTCGTTAAGTGGATTTTTGTGTCGTGACATTTTTTGCTTTTAAGGTTCTTTTCAGAGAATGGGTAGGTAGGTAGAAGTGGCGGCTCAGCTTTGAACCCCAGTAGCACTATGATGTGCCTTTTTGTTACCACGAATAGCGTACAAAAATATTGCACAGCTTTGCCAATAGTCAATTTGCTCGCATGCTACGATCTTGAAATTATTTCTCGTATGTATTCATGAAATTCCACAATAAATTTTCTCATCATTTTTGGGAGGCGTTTTATAAAAGTAAAGGAGACCTAAAATGTATACGTCGCCAGAACTTGCATGCATACATGATATCCGACAGTTAGTTTTCTCGCATGCTACTTTTTTAAATCACTTCTTGGGAAGCATTTTATAAATGTAAGGGAGACCTCATTACTAAATTATTTCTGTTCATATGAACTTTAAACAATGCGCTTGACAAGTAGAAAATCATTTTTCTCGCATGCTACTTTTTCAATTAATTCGGGGAAATATTTTATAAATATAAAAAAAACAATATAAAGGACAAGAAAGCGTTGACCGCGCCGACTATAAATCTATCATAATATATGTATGACACAAACGTATGCTTCGCCATAACTTGCATGCATACATGATATCCGACAGTTAGTTTTCTCGCATGCTGCTTTTTTAAATCATTTCTTGGGAAGCAATTTATAAATGTAAGGGAGACCTCATTACTAAATTATTTCTGTTCATATGAACTTTACACAATGCGTTTGAAAAGTAGAAAATCCCAAAAGACATTTTTCTCGCATGCTACTTTTTTAAATCATTTCTTGGGAAGCATTTTATAAATGTAAAGGAGACCTTATTACTAAATTATTTCTGTTCATATGAACTTTAAACAATGCGCTTGACAAGTAGAAAATCATTTTTCTCGCATGCTACTTTTTCAATTAATTCGGGGAAATATTTTATAAATATAAAAAAAACAATATAAAGGACAAGAAAGCGTTGACCGCGCCGACTATAAATCTATCATAATATATGTATGACACAAACGTATGCTTCGCCATAACTTGCATGCATACATGATATCCGACAGTTAGTTTTCTCGCATGCTGCTTTTTTAAATCATTTCTTGGGAAGCAATTTATAAATGTAAGGGAGACCTCATTACTAAATTATTTCTGTTCATATGAACTTTACGCAATGCGTTTGAAAAGTAGACAATCCCAAAAGACATTTTTCTCGCATGCTACTTTTTCAATTAATTCGGGGAAATGTTTATAAAAAAACATATAAAGGATAAGTGAAGCGTTGACCGCGGCGACTATAAATTTTTCGTAATATATGTCATGATACAAATTAAGTTTTTACAATGTCAACAGAACTTTTTCTCTAAATTGCTCATTTCGTTCTTAGAAAAAAAATGCAAAAAAACACAAACTCATAACTTATTCACAATTTATGTACAAAATTCGAAATATCCTGGGGGCATCGTTACAATCGTCTAATGCCCACCCACCACCCGCATCGCCCTGTGCTAACATTCATACTCCAGAATATAGTTCTTCAATGGTCCCTTGAAATTGGGGCTCAATTTAGTGCTGCTTGTGTACGGTCTCCCCATCGAGCTGACATATTTCTCCCTATGGCCGCCTCCACCGCCACCATTGATGCCATCGCCAATGAAGTAATTTCCTGTGGTCACCACACTACTTGGGCTATTCAAATCGGCGACGCCATGCAAGCCGTTCCGCTGAATCGATGGCGCATGATATGATCTCTTCATGCTTGCAATATCGCTGGTCACCCCCGCGCTGACACTGCCATTTCTCAAAGCAATAAAACTGTCAAAATTATCCGATGATGCGTTCGATGCGGTCGAACTGCGACGAAAATGATTTGATGTCGTCGTCGTTGGCGTCTGACCTCCATGCCACATTTGCTTAGATTGTCCCTGATGGTGTATGTGCTGGTACTGCTGCTGGTGTTGCTGTTGTTGCTGTTGATGTTGGAGGGCGAGTATCTTCTGTTGTGACACAGATGATGATGTTGTCGACGATGACGATGATGAGTTGGTCGTTGACGAGTTCAGCGACGATGGCGGTTGTTGCTGCTGCTGCTGTTGGTAGTACTTGCGAATGTTTTCCAAAATATATCGGTTGGTTGTCGAATTTGGCGCCAGGGTGGCTGCAGCATTGCCACCCGACAGCGACGATAAGGACGAGGGGTGTTTAATGGTGCCGCCACCACCGCCCATGGAAGATGAGGTCGTCGATGATGATGCTGATGTCGATGAGAACGATTTGGTTGGTATGCCTTGTGGCGTGGTGGCCACCAGAGTCGACGACCCAAAACCGGTGGCAATTTGCATTGATGACACATTGTCATCGTCGTCTGTGGTCGTGTTGTGCAGATTGTAACGCGGGCTCTTCGATCTGCGATTTGTCATCATGGACGACTGGTGTTGATTGCGGACAGCTGCATTGGTACCGGTGTTGCTGTTCATTGTGGCTCGTTGTGATAGCGAGGTCTGTGCATAGTGATGCGGCTGCTTTTGGCGGGGATGCCGATGCTGCGGTTGCAGTGATGACGACAGGACAAGGGTTGACGACGACGATGATGATGACGCGGGGTGGGGCGTTGTTGGGTGGGATTTTGACAGTAATTGCATGCTATCGCCGTTTATGTCACCGTAGTCGTCGAAGAAGGTGGGCTTCTTGCTCGTGGCAGGTATGTCGATGAGCTCTGAACTTCTCAGCTTCGACATGGAGTACTCGATGCCTCCGAGATTGCGGCGTGTCCGTGCCGACCTATAGTCCTCCGGCGCTTCGTTGGACCGCCTTTTATGGCGGTTATAGTGCTCCAGGTAGTTTTCATATTTGCCAGACCGGGGCTCGCCGTAGAAGTTCCTCCCCACTTCGGGATACGATCCGGTGTCGTAGATCAGGAAGTTTCGATCGTCATTCTGCTGCTGGTACCAACTGCTGGTGTCCACTATCAGGTTGTTGGGGAACTCAAAGTCATCGACCATCACCTGCAGAGTGCGCTCGTCCTCGTCCTCGTCATCTTCTAAGTAGAATCGCTGCGATTCCAGGAAGAACGGGTCATGATCGGCCGCGTAAGCTGCCAGGTTGTCATAGAAGAACTCGGATATCTTCGGATGTTCATACCGAGTCCGTTGGTCTAGAACCTCCGGTGAGGCCGACTCTGGCGGCTCACTGTATACCGAGGCGTAATCGCTGCTGCTGATCGACCCCGAAGGCTCCTCAACAGTCTTGCTGGTGATTGCCAGGGTTCCCACAGTCTCATAGTTACTCCCCTGAGGCACAACAACTTTTCCCCACGATATACTCCGCTTGTGGGCTTTCGCTTTGGCTTCGTCCTTATGCCGCAGCAGACGCGAACCCGCTGACCTACCAACCGAATGCGACGTCTTCTTGTACCCGCTCAGACTCTCGTCGTAGTTTTGCTGCAGATAGGCGTCCAAATAGTGCAGATTCTTGGTTAGATCCAACTCAGACTTGTAGCTCTTGTAGATGGCCTGCTTGGCACACTTAGTCTCATAATTGCTGATCTTCGACCGATCGCTGATGAACTTGAAGCTGTCGTCCTTCGAGTCGCGGTTGCAGTCGTCCGCCGAGTTGTGCTTGAAGGTGCGACATTTCTCTTTGATTTTCTGCAGACCAAGCTTGGTCTTCAGCTGCAGTCTTTCGAAATAGGACGAGGGTGGCTTGACATCTGCCCTTATACTGTGAATACTCTGCGTCCGGTTGGGGTAGGTGATCTTGAGCTTCTTCAGCTGAGGCAGGTTCGGGTTCAGCCGGTCGATCGGTTGTTTCTGTGACTTTTTCAATGACTGATGTTTTAGTGTGGATGCCCTAACCGCATTCGCTTCCTCGGGTTGCTCTCTGAAGACCTGCTGGGGCAGTGGACTATCACCCAGATAATGATGGCTACCGACCGCCTTCGCCACCCTCATACTCTTTGGCTGCATCGTTGATGAGTCGAAAAATCGCCGAAAAGACCTCTCCGACCGGTGCTTCTTGATCGGTCTCACCAGAATGGTTTGTGTCTCCGATGAGCGCTTGTTCCTCCGGTCCTCGAGTAGACTCGAGAAGGGATTTGTTATAACCATGCTATCACTTTCGAATTTATTACAACTACCTATGTGACTACCTGATGCCTTAACTAACTCTGCTAGAAAGTCGTCATCGAGCACATCGCACAGGATGTTCGAGTCCGACTTGACCTTTCGTACAGCCTTGGGAAAATCAAATCTCACCTCCTGCCGATGGAGCTTCAGCGAATGCGATTGCTTCTGAAAGCGATAGAAGGGGTTATTGATGGAAAGCTTCCGCAGAAGACTCTCCTCTGACATTAGTAACGCTATCGGTTTTATGTCAGCCGACCTATTATTGTCTGCTATACGGATGTCCTTGTCTGACTGCGATGAGTTGAGGATTTTTGTATTGTCCTCATCGGATAGTATGTCCGGGGGAATTTTCTTAGAATTACTCGTACTACTACTGTCGCTACTACTATTACTACTTTTACTACTACTCGATCTACTACTACTGCCACCTAGGCAGTGGTTGTTGTCTTTGCTAGGAGATTTTTTTAATTTCTCTGCATTCGCAGCTAGCTCTGTGTCATCGTTGTCTGCCCTCTCGACGGTCGTCTCCTTGTCATTGTCAATGTCGATGTCATTGTCATTGTCATTGTCATTGTCATTGTCATTGTCATTGTCATTGTCAATGTCGATGTCATTGTCATTGTCATTGTCATTGTCATTGTCATTGTCATTGTCTGTGGCGCCGTTAACAATGTCATTGTTGTCGCTTGTGTCATTGTCGTGCGGAGCGTTTGCGCTCGTCTCGTTAGGTGAATTATTTAAATTATTTAAATTACTGTTGTTATTTGAATTAATTGCCTGCTAGACCCTAGTTGGGGGCTGTAATATCATTGCAGCCATTCGTACCTTCATTGCCTCGGGCGATCCATGATGGCCCGGATGCTGTTGATGATGCTGATGATGGAACCCAGCCGGGGTGGTGTAAATTGAATCACCCTGCGGTCCGCTCGTACTGTCCGAGCGCGACTTTAAGTCGGCCTTTTCACTGTCAATGAGAGAGAGAGAGAGAGATAAGAAATTAAATATTTTCAATGGTGTCAGTTGGGTGAGATTAATGCGAAGCGATATGGTAAATATTGCACAGACCATTTTCGCCCATCGAAAACTGTTGTAGAAGACCTAGTCTAGCTATTTTATTGCTGAACTTTTCAGGCAAAAGTCTAAATAAATCTTTGTTCTCCCAAACAAACCTCAACCAATAGTTTGTTAGACCTTTTGAGGGCCTCAACTGAATGCCCGATTTAACATCCTGTGGCTTGTCGGAAAAAATATACACGACAGTAACAGAAAAGCTTAAGTCGAAAGTAATCGTTTTTTACCCTTCTTAATAATATCTGTTTTTAATTTACTGCAGCTCCATTTCAGCACAGGGCTGAAAGGTGAGAGATAACTCAAAATATTCACAGAAGCATTGTCTGAAAACGGTTTAGAGCTGACGTGCTCTGTTTTTTTCAATTGCGCCACCTCTCCCGAACGTCTGAGGGACATCCAAGAGAACGAGAGTCAAGAAACGAGGTTCTCAATTAGCAGTTTGGACGCAGCATAAGATTGTAGATCCCTTCCATTCGTTTCAAAAATTAAAAACTAACACAAAACGATGGGTTGTGAAAATCTAAGCCTAGGTCCCTATACGTTTGGTTGTATACGCACTCAAAATGAAACCTGCGGTTTCATTGCATCTCGGAAGGTTTGAAGATGTGACATACTAAAGGAGCGTCTTCTATCGATCCCTACTTGACCAATTCGATTCGCAGTACCATTTGGATCAAGTATGTAGTATCCAGAAGTCTTATGCTGCGTAATACGCTACGCACTACAAAGTTTTGCCACGCGGGAAAGTCGCCTTGTTTTTTATCTCGGTACGTTCAGGTTATACGATTACCTTCCGATAGTTCGACATTATGGGTTTACTTTCTATATTGGCGTTAAAACCGCCCCGTAGATGATAGAAGCTCAAGAATTGTTGCCCAAGTCTATCTATGAGTTAATTAAACATCTGCCTTTTAGAACGCCTCGTACCTGCCCTAAGGTTCAACTTCTTCGCAGGAATCATAGAATTAATAGTTGTCGGATTCACTTCGCTTCTCCACATAAATGGTGGAAGCTCAACAAATTTTTCTTAGTTTGCCTTTTAGTCTCTTTAAGAAAAAAGTATAAAAACACCATAAGATCTCGATTTAATACAAGCACGGCAGAGTTAATAGACTTTCTGCTTTTAGATGTGTATCACTTTAATAGAAGCATCAACTGGTTCCCAAGCCTGTCAGTAAATAGGTGGATTTTTTGTTTCAGTCTCTGATAAGTCAACGTGATAAGTTTTTCTTATATAACCTATTGCTTCATAGGTAAACTAGCCTTCTTAACCTGTTTATGATGGGAAAAAATCTCACACAAACTGGTTTTGCCTCAACTTGTTTATACAGTTTCCATAACACATGTCGCAGGTCATAACTTATAGGGTACTCTGTCAATTCCAATGCACTCTCTGAAGAGCGATTAAATCGGCTTTATAACTTCCTCGGAGCTTTGCTTATTCGTCAGCTGTACCATGTCTCTTCAGAGCATGACTTTCTACATTCAGATCTGTTGACGTGCATACTTAGCTCAAGTCGTCAATATTTAAATCAGACCCGTTGTTGGTCTATCACTCAGTCCTTCCTTTAGAGCCTGTTAAATGACTCCGACTATCCTCTTTTTGTCAAAATACTTTCTAATCAGAGACGAGACACATTTACACAGAACATCACTTCACCGTACCTCTACAGCTCCTGTTCCATCTACCTTCATCCACGTTTCTATAAGAATGTACCACAAGACTCACCAAAATATAAACCACCCCAAACCGAAGGTCGCCTTTGAACGTCAAACCACATTAGGCAAAGTTAGACTTGGCTAATTATAGCAAAAGACATACCGAAGCGAAAGTCTTTGTCGTTTGATAGCTTGCCATCCCTAATCAGATTATTTCCATTTCAGGCAAAGAAAACCCCTAATTCCGTTCTTTTTTCTTTTGAATTCATAAGCCCCAAGCTCAACAGTCTGCTACGAGCCGCTCCTTTCTATAAACCTGCTCAATCGAGTATCAACAACAAAACGCAAAATTCTATTGAACATCCGCGCATTGGATTACATCAGAGCCCCTCGTAAGGACGACCGCCACCACACTCGCGTCACCCCACATCGCCCTTCTATAAACTCCTGCAAACAATCACTCGTCACCTTCGACAATAAACATTTTTCTTTTCATTACTACTGCAAGGAAAAAAATAAACAAAATAAATAAGTAGAGCCTTGTACTCGTAGCTATCATCACCCAATCTCCTTGTTGTCACAAGGGATGAAATCTAAATCTCGGTTCCTTTTAGATTTTTCTTTCTCTTCCCCCTCGCCTGCCACCCGCCCTAATCGAATTATCTCCATAGAAATTTGTGTACAGCAAGGAAAACAGATTGAAATTTAAAATCAGAAAAAAAAAACACGAAGAAAGGATCAAATCACAATACACACACAAGACATTTGCGAAATCCATCGATCGTTCGCTGAAAGTGAATTTCCGACGAGCATTTATTTTTAAAAATTTCCTTCTTTTTTTTTTCTCGAGTGGAAATTGAGCTTCAAGCAAGTAAGATGAATATGTAGGTACAGGGCGGGGCTCTGGGGTGGTCCTGGTCATAACAGGTGTATGGGCGAAAACGGAGCATATAAATTGAATTTGAAATTATGACGTAGTGTATAGAACCGAGTGAAAGGACCAAATTTCCCGATACGAAAATACAATTCTTAATTTAATTGACACTTGAGAATGTTCGATAGCCAAGAGGACAAAAAAAGATTGCGCATATTTTTGTAAATTCATGGATGGTTTCAAGTTGAAGAATTTTTCCGGGAAGTCAAGAGGAATCGATAAATTTTTTTGAATACAAAAATTTCATTTAAATTAATCCTTCTTCGAGCGTGAACGTTCGTTAATAATTCTTTCGGACATTGTGGGCATTATTAGGAATTTTACTTCGAATGAAATTGACGTAGAGGTAATCATTGATAACCCTTGCCCTTTTTAAGCCTCGCTGGTTAATTGAGGGTTAAGAGTGTATTCAATGTCAGTGGAAGGACCAGTGATGGCAATTTCGAACGTTTTAATATAAAATTTAACCATCGAAGACTACTTACACATATTCAAGTCGCACGAATATCAATACAAAAAAGAGCAAGTGACGTTTTTATGTTCGATTAAGCATACGAAGTCTGAAATCTGAGCGCAAGTCTGCAGAAGAACAATCGAGTTCCTTTTTGCAAATTCAATATCAGCTGTGAAGTTCAGCCAAATATGACGCTGCTTTTTATGTCATGCTAAGGTGTAGAGATTTACGGTCGTGCCCTCTCTAAGTAAGCAATGTTCGAGTCATGGTCTGACTTGTGCTTCTCAGAGAATACGAATTTCCTTTAGGCTGAAAACCTCCTTTCTCCAAACAGGTAAGCCTACTTTGAGGTCTGTGATCTTGCGTTTTTAACAAATATTCACCTTGCTATTCTCGAAACATCAGAGATAAAAATACATAAATTCCTTTGAAATGGACATTTTGGTAATTTATTTAAAGTTCTGCTACCAGTCTATAAGAAAAGGTCCCAAATGTTCTCTATATTTTTCTTCAAGATGAATCTATATAAAATGAATATTAAATATATAATTAAGTATATATTCAATATTCATCCTCTAGTCGATCCGAAAATACTTTTCTGTCTGCCTAGCTTCCTATTGATTTTCCATGGGGCTTCCAAGAGGAACTAAGCTGTTAAATTATCGAAAAAATTCTTCCAAAAACCTTGTAGTTCCTTGATGTTTTTAGGGATGGTAAGCCACTGCAAATAACTTGTTTGTTGGCAGGAAGTGTGCTCTGTAGCGTGGCACTTAACGCCAGACTTCCCCAAACAGCCTTCTCCACAGAGCCTGCCCCAAAAATATTTGGGCTCCATAAAGTTAAGGAACATTAACTCCACAAGACGGTTTGAATATTTGATACGATAAAACAATATCCACCTACATATTTAAGCCCAACAGACAACCTTGGTGATTCCCCACAAATTAAATTGCCCTCCTCAACCCCAGCTAAAAGTTAACCTCACCCCCTAACGGTTTTGCATAATAAAACACCTTTTTCCACCGCTGTTCGCATTAATCAAACCGTTCTCCTGTTTTTTTTTTTTTTTTTTTTTGTTCTTATTTCATATCATAAAAAAGAATATTCCCAAAAATTAAATTCTTCACTCAGTACTCACCTGTCTTTGTCTGATGATTTATAGCCGGAACTACCTGGAACGGTTAAAAATTGTCCATAAAAAAACACCGGAAAATAAAGAGAAAAGAGAAAAAAAAAAATTTAAATTAGTTTAGACGAGAAAAAATGAAAAAAAAAAAAAAAAAACTGAACAAAAACGTATGAATCCACCCTAAAAATCATCTGTCAAAATTGACATTTCCATAAATACCACTTGGGGTACCTACCACGTTCATTATACCACAGCAGAGACCCGACTTAAAAAACTGACAACATGATTGACATCACTCAAATGAAATTAAGAGAGAGAGAGAGAGTGATAAACTGTAGAAAGAAAGTCCTTTTCGACACTTTGGGAACTCCGCCACATTCGTAGAGACACAAGCCGTGAATTGTATTACTCAATAGCTGATCGATTGGGTATTCCCCATTCGACAGTTATGGTGTATTTCCTTACGTCAAAATTAACACATGCACGTGTGTATATGAACACTTATCATGTCGGATCAATACTACCGATTAACACAAATACGGAGGAGAGGCAAATAAACCGGATGACTTCCAGGAGTGATATATGCACAGCAAGAACATTTATGAATCGAAGGATAAAGGGATGTTATGTATGCGACGTCCATGCATAGTCCCACGGATATTGACAGGACTTCGTTTTATTTATGCACATTTAAATTGCTTTCACAACGTGTAAAGGATATGAAATTCGTTTTATCATGTTTTTTTTTAAGGATTACAAATTCATGAATATTTATTCTTGTTGTATTTCCTCTTCTTTTTTTCTCGGCGTTAATTTCAGGACATTTTTGTTCGCCCCACTCAGCCGAGAGTGCTGTAGGTGGGTGTGTTAAAAAATTATATTTTTAAGGGAATCCCTTGAAAGACAAAGAGGCTATTTCAATTTTTAATTGGACCGCATATCGCACTTTCTCAAAGCACTTTCGGAGTCAAACCAGAAGCCGCTTATCGAATTTTTTTTTCCACCGACAAGGAATTTTTTTTAATTGACTTCCATACAAAGGACACTACACAGAAGAGGGCCAACAAAGTTGGGTCGTTACTACATTCGACTGGGGTTCTGTTCAGTTTTCGAGATGTATTCAATTTGTCCGGTGCATTTTAATAAGCGAACCGCTGTACTGACAAGATTGTACAGCGAAAGGTACATTACTTTCGAATGTACAGTCTTTTGGATGAGGGAAGGAGTTATCCTGGCGATACAATGTAAACGGGATTTGAAGAGGTTGATACATCAGAAAAAAAACGAACATATTATCATGAGTTCGTTTTCCTAAGAAATGTTTTCTTTTTCCTTGGGGGCTCAACCGGAACTGAATTTATTATGAGCAAGGGATAGTAGGATTGTGTAGGCTTTATATAATGGGCAAAATTCCACTGAAGTGCAGAGAAACTTTTGCAATAGAGCACTAGTTCTATTATGGCTACAATACATCATACTGGCTTAAGCTGAATGTAAGTTGAGTAAATTTAGGAATACATATGAGCCTCCAAGCGTAGAAAGGAGCAGGATGCTAACTGAACTAATGAATGTCTTGACAGAGAAATAGGGTAAGATTCCATGGTATTAATCCAGCTTAAGCTAGCGTGAGAACTCATAATTTTAACTGTTAATCTGTCGGGATTAACCGGATTTTTGCCCATTGTTAGTATCAGCGTAAGCTCGCATAATTCTTTTATGAAAATGAAACCCCGGTTGAGCCCCAAAAATAAAATATTGTCCTGAGAAGAAGTGTCTTTCACCGCACCTCCTGAAGAGTTGGTCTCCGAGTTAACATGCTACTTAAAACAAGGTTCAGATATTTAGCTTTCTCAGCGACGAAGAAACGGGTTGCCGTTGAGGGAGAGCGGGTTTATAGAGGGAATTTTTGGGTAGTTCTATTTTATCCCCGTTTCATTTCGTACTCCCTCCTCTAAGCCTATCTGAACAGAATAGAAAAGGTGGAAGCCTAGAATATTACTCAAGGTATTTGTAAAGACAGCAACTCGTCCACGCGACTCGACATTTTCTCTAGGAAGCTGAGTTCCAACGAGCTTCAATAAACTGTCACTAAAAACGGTTAGACCGTCTCCAAGTGTCTGATTATTATACTTGTTTTACTGGTAGTACCCTATCAAGTCCTTGTGGCTTGTAAGGAAAGATTCTGCAAATGGCCAAGGAAAGCATATCCTCTTTTATATGGTAAATGACGTTTCACGCGTGTCTTACAATAGGTCGGTGGAGGATTTTTGAATCTCTTAGTTGACGCCAGGACGAGGTTTAGATTTCATAAGCTTCAACCATGTTCAGCTTTAAAAATGAAGGCTTAAGATTTATGGGAGGAATAGAAAGAATTGTATGACAGTAGGTAATCCAGCTTAAGCCACCATACGAATATGCAATTAAATTCAATACTGTCACTCTGGTTAGTTTTGTAAATGTAAAGCCTGTTCACATGATGAAAGATGGGTTGAAGCGCGCTTTTGAAAAATGTTTTCTAAGCCAGTGGAGTCTAAAGGGTTTCAATTTATTGGTATAGTTCTTTTTAGGCATGTGACTTTGGCTGTGCTTATTATTTTGTTACATCCTTCTTAAGACAGTCTTTATAGGGCTTTGCAAAATTTGTGTACGAGACAGATGATGTATCTAGTCTTTCTCAGGTAGGAGATTGGGATGGTTGGAACTTGTTTTTGCGGTTTTTGTCTCGGTCATGTTCCCATGGCATTTTCCAAGGCGCGCGGTTTACAATATTGTGGGTATTTTTAAAATACTTATTAGAACCAGGAATACATATCAGCATTCTATTTATAGTCTGTAAAAAGCTTACAAAAGTCTGCCTTTCACTTGGTCCATATTTTACAAAATTTGATTTAGAAACAAAGCCGTAATCGGTACGACAGGAAATTGGCAGCCTATTAGGGACAAAAATACTGCACCCATTTTGAAGAAAGTTGCCCAACTTTACTCATCGTCAAAAACCCCCCCCCCCCCCCCCGAAAACCCTCCCTCTTCTTGCATCCCACCATACTCGTAGTACAAACTCTGCGTAAAATGTACGAACTGAAATAGAAAACCCCCCTTAAATACCATCGTCCTTTACTCACCTTTGAAGCAGCACTTCTTTCCTCGTATCGCGTATATACATAAACAGATCAATATTAAAGCAGCTGCTAGGCAACCACCAGCGATACCCATCAAATAGCTCATCTCCAAGGGTTCTGCTTCGTATTCGTATATTGTGTATCCGGTGTAGATAATGATGTCGTTGTCGTCGGGACATCCAGAAAGGTAGCCGAAAATAAAGCAAGAAAAATAATCCACACAGGAAGAAGGTGAAATAAATTATTATTTTATATCGGCGGGGGTACTCCGTAATTTTGATTTTTTTTTTTTTTTTTTTCAAAGGACATTGACAAAGTGCGAATAAATAAAAGAAAATAAACCACCCACTTTCACACTCGCATACACCCCAGCATAATATACCATACAAACATGCATGTTGTGTCAAATTGAAAAACCAACCGGTTTTTGTCCCTGGCGGTGACTTTTTGCCTCGTCGTCGATTTTAACTATTTTAGCAACGAGTGGTCGGGTCCTGGACTTTGGGTCTAGGATTATGCGGTTACGTTCGCCATGGATTAATAATATTTTAATTCATGTTTACGTGCTGTGCGGGTGAAATTAATTTGCAATACCATATAGACGTGTGCACAACAAACAGCATGTGGGATTAAACTGTGGCATTCAACTTGGTTAAGCGTGCAAAAGGTAAATTGTCAAAAAAAAAAAGGATAAACTTTGGATGCAAAGTGTTATTGGGTCTACATTGTATATGCCATCTGTTGGATGTGTGTAGGGCGAGACAGTAAAAAAAAGGAGGAAACGTAATTGAAAAGTTTTCCCCCGCAATTGAAATTCTGGAATATAAATTGAGAGAAAATCTGTTGGAAATGTTGATAAAGGAAAATTTAAATATTTTTTTTTACTATTGCATAATCTGTTATGATATGGCTAATAGATCGTTGATGGTTACATTTTTTACGGAAAGGAGATAAGTGGGAAGACCGATTTGATTTAGTTTCGGAGAGGTATGCGAGGGATGAGGACTTTTACATTTTTGAAAGTCCCTGGCAGATTAATGTTGGAAATACAGTTTGGTCGGAGGTAAATTTGTTATTTGGAAGGTGATAACAGTTGAGTGAAGGCCTGGAACACAGGACGGATAAGGATTGAAAAGAAGTTTCCAAGTGACCCAGTCGGTAGTTGCTTAGGTTTTTGAGCAGAACGTTCGACTTCCATGTCACTAAAGGCGCAATATTGTTTCAAAGAAATTTTAAAGCTGCAAAAACAGCGAGCAACGTTATTGACCTACTGAAGGTCTCGTTTCCGACCTGTTTCTTGTGATTGTGAAATGTTTTGAAGAACACTCTTCTAATGAGTGTTCTGTTAGAGGTTTCGTTCTCGAATTGACAACAGTCACAACGAAAATGACACCCGGCAGCTAATTTTTATTCGCTTTGCTTTGCCATTTTATCATGGGTGTATAATTTGTGCGATAGATGACAATAGGTGTTTGAAAACTTGTAGAAAATTATGCTTCCGTGGCTTTGCCATACGACATTAATATACCCGAAGTCGTAATGACTCAAAATTCTGAGCATGATGCGGACGAATGGCGTAAAAGACATGAAACAAGTGGAGGAGTGGAGTATCGCAGGGGTCAGTTGTAGGCCCAGTACTGTAGAGTTTTGCGTTAAAATGCTACAGCGAATATAGCACTGCTGATAAAATATCACTTGTAGTGCCACTGCGAATATAGAGCCGAATGTAGGGACCAAGCGGAGTAGCTGTCAAGTGCGGCATCAATTCCTTACAGCGGATATCTGACCCTTATTGTTTTGGCGCAATTCGTCACCTATGCGAATCATGTCTTTGCGAATGGGGGAACGGCATATAAGCTACTTCGGGACGAACTTAAAAGGTTCCTTACAAAGTTGGAGGCATTCGATTAGTAGCTACTCCGCGTAGTTCAAGGACACCAAAGATGAATGCTTCATCTGACGACTTCAATCAGATAAAAACTGTCGATGCCAATGTCCAGTCAATCACTTGGTGCAGCTCGTCTAGATGACTTCTGTTAATGTCGCACATCATGAAACGGAATGAGTGGCAACCGTACCGTGGTGTTACAATGTCAGACTCGAGTTTCTTCAACATTGATGATTGCTTAGTTGGGTGTGTTTCACCAACAATTTGCTTTATCAGGTCTGTCAAGCGTAAAAGGTCATAGCACATGTTATAAAAGTAGATATAAAAAATTGGTAATCGAAAAATCGTGGTAGGAAGGTGTCTTGCTCTTTGCTAGCAATAAAAGAGAGTACGACGAGTAAGGCACGTTGCACACTTATTTTTAAAATACAATTTTTACAAATTTTTTTTGGGTGAACCTTACACGACCTTTGAGAAAAAAACATCATCAAAAGTTTATTCCCACTCACGGTACGAGACTATATACAAGTAATGCCACTTTAACTTATAAATCTGCAAATTAAGACACAGCTCAGAATTTTCGTCACGTATATCGAGAAAGCATCATTCGAAAGATTCACCGAAATCGTACCCAAATTTGTTTATAGTGAAACACGTAAATACAGACCTTTTTTTCTATTTTTATGAAGTCCGGGCTGATCGGAATAGACTAATAGGACCAACAACAACAACTGCCAACTATATCGTTCATAATGAACCAATACCTGTGATCCACTTGGTGGACAACGTATCAATTTCGAAATTAACGCTATCAATATAAATAGTTGATGAATTTTGCACAACGCATTGCTCAAGAAATGTGCCGGTAGTGTACGTGCTCGTGCTGCTCATTGAGAATGGCTTTAAATAATGTGCTGCACATCTTTTCTGTTCAACCCGTTGCTCAACTAGTTGCCCAACTTATTGCAGATTTACTTGGACTGAGTTTTATTGAAATTTGTGTGCCAATAAAATCAATCAACTCGCAACTGTTCATGCATGTTGCCCGGTTGTCAGTTGTCAAAAAAACAGCGCAGATCATCGCAGCTATACTCACAATTAAATAATAAAAACATTATGAGCAATCACCAAGCAGACGATGGCCGCAGAAAAAAAAAAAATACTAGTTATCATTACTTGCCACGGGCAGCGTTGTTGCTGTCAAAAAGGGGTCTAAAAAGGGGCCCGAGCCATAAGGGCTATCTGCACAAAATAGCAACAAAGACATTTATTTTTAATAAAAAATTAATTTATTCATTACGAAACACTTCTCGTTCAATGAAGAATAAAATCATACTTAAACTGAAAAAGGGACCATTTTAGTCATTTTACATAAAGTAGGGGCCAATGGTCCTGAGGGGTCAAACGGCAACGCTGACGACGGATATGAACCGATGTGGTAAAAATGATGCAACCTTTCGCAACTGTATATCTTGCTTGGTTACTGTTACTGTTCACTGACATGGCGGCAGCCATTTTTCTTCATCTTTCACAGATGTTAATCAAGATAAAAAAAAGTTTTGTTCTCAGTCGCAATTTGAAACTCGTTGAACACGATCAGAAAAACAGACATGGAAATAGTTCATGAAGCTGTGAGTATAGCTATTAGTCGGCGAGTGTGTTGAACGCGGAAGCTCAACCAATGAAGATTGGTTAAGAGTATTAAGACGTTCTTCCACTCTTTGAGCAACCTCAACGAAAACGCTGGTGACCAACTCAAGGAACTTATTAGTTTGTCAAAATCAGACGTTCCAGCAGACATGTCACACGTTGTTCTAAAATTAGGTACCTTGACCAACTAGGTGTACGGGGACCGTAACGTGCTCAACAATAAAGTTTTTAATTTCACGACTGTGCCAAAGTTTTTTTTGAAATAGTTGAATACGTTTTGAGACAAAATCTGTTTGTTGAGTTGCGCACAAGTGGACGACGGGCATAACTCAAAAGTGAAAACTTCAAAATTGCTGCACGGATTTGAATGCGGTTTTCTGCCAACAGTTTCAAAGGCCTTATCCCTTCAATACTTGATACCATATGTCAACATTTTGCAGCAGAACCATTTTAAACAAACCAAATTAGGAAACAAAAAATATTTCTAAATTCCAAGGACGAAAAGACTTCACCACATACACACACACACAGTCGAAACACCCAATAAAAACCATAAACATGAATGATTACAAGACTCCATGGACAGCCAATTTTAAAATTTCAGCAAGTGATTCATGACCAAGAAAAAAACGTACAAAAGCAATCTAGAGAAAAAAAAAACACTTAAAAAACAAAAACCAAAAACAACAAGAGTATGGAAATTTCCGCCACTTTTTCAAAGGTTATGACACAAAGAAGTACATAAAAAGGATGTTTAAGAAAGAAAATTAATGTAAAAAAAAAGTTCAATGCACCTGCAAACGTACCCTCCACATTCAAATGAATGGCGTGTCGGTCGGTGCCTCTTTCGTTTTCCACTACCAAATAATACGGTCGCGAGTCATGCTCATCCGTTTTAGTAATATGCAACGTGGCCAAGTAGCAGTCCTCACGCGAATCCTGGACGACATCATCGGCACGATATCGGTCTGCTATGAAATAGAAAAAAAAGGCAAAAATTAAATCAATTCGTAAAAAAACAACAATAAACGGAAATACAATTTGACATGTCTCCCCGTGTGACATAATTCCATTCGACGAATACTCCTCCTTCGTGTTACTTTCGCCTGTCATGTGCCATTAGGGGAAAAATCCTTTCTTTATTTTTTTCGTTCGTCCTTCGTCACATTTGATTTAAGAAGTCGACGCGGAAACAATAACTCGGGCGTTTTTCAATTCATTATAAATGGCAACATACCGATGCGGAGAATTTATATGTCATCCGCCTTTCGAAGTGTCAATATTTACACACTTTTTGTATTTACTGCTGAATGTTGAAACGTTTCGCCAACCCCAATATCCAGTACGCACTCAAAGGGTGAGGGGAAGATTTTAAATCCTTGAGTTGTGCTGTGGTAAATCCACTTTTAGAAATACCCACTCGTATCTAGCAGAGTTGGCAATGGTGTGCGAGGGAAGTGCCATACGATTTTGAGTATCACATCCGAATCTAGATAAATTGCGGGTGGTTTTGGTTGACACACAACATTGAATCCAGCTTTTCTACCAAATTTTTGGAAGCACACACACAGAGTGCCAGTGATACACAATTGGCATCAACTGGAATCGATTACTGATTCGATTCGATTGAATCCCGGAGCCCGCAAGAGGAGTGCCGATTTCTGGGCTGGACTTGGGTGGTATTTCGAGGCGATTTTGCTTTTTTGGGGGCCCCTTATTTGCGTATATGTCTCTGACTTATGAAGTTCGTTTTTGTGTGCTGTCGAATTAATGGATCATTTCTAAGTAATCCTTGAGATTTCTTACATCAATGCGGATAAGAAAATTGTTAGGTTTTTTATTTATGTGGATTTGTGTGTGCATCACTCTAGAACGGCTCAACCAATCCGTATGAATTTGCTTGACATAACAAAGGTCTCAATGGAGCGTAATTTGGTTTTTAATCTGTCGCAATCGGAAATCGGTTTCAGAAGGTATACGGCTGTGTATTTTTTTCAGTCCTCCACGACACATAGAAACTTTCCAGTATTAGATCGCAGCCCTCGGGTGTCTCTCATTTAAAAGTGTTTACGTATGGACTGGTGGTGATCGTGTTTTGCGTTCTTTTCGTTCGTTTATCGCTTTCCTTCCGACGAACGTTTAGTAAGAATTGCTGAAAACGCGTCATCGGAGCGGGTTTCATTAGTCCACGCGTATGAAGTCGCGGACACAGCTACCCAAGGATCGGACTGGCTTTCCCATTCCTTACGTGAAATAATGATGTCCACGGTCTATTAAAACGTAAGTTAAAATTGGTGCACTCCATCCATCCCTTATCGAACAACAAACCCATCAAGTCTCCGCATGGACTGTTTTTTTTTTTTTTAACTCTTCTGAACTTCTTTTCATGATAGCAACCACTACCTTCCAATGTCCTTAAGGACATCACCGCCAAGATCCAAACACAACTTACACAATCGCCCTGGCGAGCAATTAACTCTCACACCGACCCTGGCTCACACCGACCCGTAAGAGCCATATCGGTTTATTTTTCCATTTAACTATCTCAAGGATGCCAAATCGGTAAAACGGTGACTGTTTGGCTGTATGAAAGTCACCTAGTAATACGGAAGAGATAAGGTATGAGTTCCGGAAATGGATTTGAACTTTTGTATCCCGGCTACTGGCCACTCGACTGTGAAGTCAGTCACCGGCAATGGCACCCTATACCTAGTCCTTCCGCAGCAGATTGAAAAGTCTGTGTGTGAGTCTTGTGTTTTGTTTTTTCGTCCTCGCCCCTTCTATGCATGGGTCGGGGTAGTTTATTTTAAGTTCCGCAAACGTTGTGCTCCGAGCTTATCCCCCGGAAAAGTTAAGGGATGTGGAATTGTGGTTTTCTTCTCCATACAAAAGTTTTATTCCTTAAAGCTTCGCAGAAGAATTCCCATATACACTTTGGTATGTAGACGCAAAAAGGAATAAAATTGAGTTGTAAAAAAGGATTCACCACCAGAGCACACCAGTGGAAACAGTAGAAACCGCAGTACCAGTAATGGTGCTACGAGCGCCAACACGTTGCAGTTTATTTCGAACGTAGACGATTCCAAATTGTTATGTTGCCTTTTTTTTTTTTTGGGGGGGTGGGGGAGCGCGCATTTCACAAGCAGGCAGACATACAAATGTACATGATACGTTGTTAACTTACCAACTCCAGCTCCAGCTTCTAACCGCAATGAGCCCCATTCCCAGGCGACGCGATGCGGTCTTGGATCGGCACACACAACCAGGGATAGGCTGGCCGGTTCGCCCTTTTTTACAGAGACCGAGTGCATGGATGGATTAAGGCGTAGAACTTGTGGTGCTCCTGGAAAGAAAGGTTTTAGTTTTGCATTAGGTGTTGGTCGGTGGGGGGTAGTGTTTCTTTGTGAGGGATGCTGGTTGTTATTGTTTTATGTTGGGAAACCACTAAGTCACATCAACTTGGAACACCAACACACTCGACTCATACTTGTGCTGGGCTAAAGGGGTGGTTTCAAATAAGTGGATGTAGCATTTTGCTGATTAGTTGATGTTAATTTTGCTAGGCGAGTGTGTCAATTGTGGGGAAGGAATTTTGTGACTTATATTAGTCGGTCTGACCACTTAGAATGGTCGGTTTCTTAGGCAATAAATAAAACTTGCTATGTAACCCTTAAGCCTATTGCCTATATTTCACAGCTCATACTTGTGGTCATACTTACGATCTAAGTTGTATTTTGTGCAGCAGAAACTTTTGGGTATGCACTGCGCTGTCCTTGAGGTAAATTTCCCTTAGAAACAAATTCCCATTAAATTTTCTTCTAATCTTTGTTTTACAACTTCATGTTATAAGCCTACTTTTAAAGAAATGTATAAGTAATTATAAGTTACAAATTTGTCTTCCACCCGTAACATCTCGAAACAGTACTAAGGAGAGAACAGCTCAAAACAGACTTTTTTTTTCTAAACCTGGTTAGCACAGATGTTTTTTTGTATAGACTTGTGCCCTCCAGATTTCAAGACCATTCCTATGACCTAAGCCATGCTTTTCCATTGAGAAACCTGCTGGTTCTTAAGTTGATCTTACTCAGTTGTTGCACTCGAGGAAGGCTGAGCACATCAGACCTTTAAAATGGATATTACTGCTGGACTTTAGCACCCGTATAAGCGCGCAGATTCGTTTAGGTTCAGTCCTCGTTTGCAAGTCATTCCTTACATAGGAGAGGACTTAAATATTTTGCATGTAACACTTCGGAATTTATGGCTTAAATTGTTGCTTAACTGTCCACGCGAAATGACATATTTTTTGCAGGAAGATTCATTTGCGAGGCGGATTTGAGCTTTCATTTTACTTCTTTTTAGAAGATCTAAGTCTTTAAAACATTTATTGTCAAAGTTGTGCCTTGGTCGTTTATTAACAGTGAGTTTCATAAGTCGCCTCTAATTAAATGGAACCGAAGGGACAAGCTTCAAAAAGTTGATTTCTTGGTTGTGTCGAATTCCTATTGACATTCTATGGAGCATGCAGTTTTTATGGTGCTTCCAAGCATTTTTACTTTTTTTGAAAAAGCGGACTATTCGAGGACCTCAGAAGATCAGTTCGGTACCTAAATTCACCGGAAGAATTGGTCTTGAAAATTGCTTTTATATTCTACACTGACAAGCACTTCCTTGTGTACTCAGCTTAAGCGGAATTGGCAAGAAGAGTCTGCAACTTGGTGCCGACAATTGTTCGAAACTGGTTCTAAAAGTTGCCGAAACTCAATTTTTGCAGGAGACATTGAAAACTTCAAACAAACAACTGTTGCTAAAAGTTACCGGTGACCATCTCTAAAGTCGCAATGTTAAAAATAAACAGCTCTTTTGGCGGTTTAAACCTCCAACTGGGACAGAACAAGCACATGTGTGAAACAGCACGAAAATGGACCGACTGTTCTCTATACAAACTGCTGGCTGAACCAGCTTGAGAAGTCTAAAATGAGCTCATCTCAGTACCCTCTGAAGCTCTGGGGTTTGCAGTGCAGAAAAACTTCACCGTGCTCCTTACTATTATTCACATTCTACGATCAAGGTATCAGAAGAGGTTTGTCCAAAAATTTCAAGACAGTCATAAACAAGTATCAAACTTGATACACTAACCTTTTGTTTAAAAAATCAGAATCACTAATTTGGAATATGGGCGCCACGCCGATTGTTCTACGATAAAAGCTGATGCTACCAGAGGTTGAGTCCACGAACCTAGGTCTCAAATAGCTACCTTTAGCACTGCAAAAATCCCTCATCATATTCCAAACGGAGGTGCACGCTATACCTGTTCGAAGGAGCTTACGAAGATGCGTTTATGATGCATGTTTGATCGGAACAAAGTTGGATTAAGATCGTCGATCTGTAAGGCGAAATATTCAAACGTTTTCGTGTGAACGAACGATATAATTCTGCAACTTAGAGCAAGTCATTCGTGAGCACGAAAATGTTTTCGTTTTCAGACCCCAACCTTGGAGGGCTTTAAGGGTGATGAAAGGGCGCATTGTTTGGGCAAAAATGATCGCTTTCTGGTTGCTATAAGTCACATAAACTCAAGGCTTGGGAAATTGACAAAGCCCAAGAAGCTCGTAAGCCCAGCTTTTGGCAAAGCTTGAAGGTTCCTTAGCCTAACAAAGGTCTTCGCGTCTGTTATCTATTGGTCCGCTGACTGCTAAGATACCGTTTTAGGAAGAGGGAACTATGTTAGGTTAGGTTAGGCTAGGTTAGGAGGCACCTCTCCGACAGTAACCTCCTAATAGAGCAATTAGAGCCGCGAAGTGCTTGGGAGGTTTAAATGCTAAAGTCGGAAAGGAAAGTTTTACACTCCATCGATTTGGCATCCACGCCCGCAGTGAACCACTGCGAGGGGTGTGAAGTTCGATCCCCAGAGAGACACTACATATTTGGGTGAAAGGTTCAATATACTAGCTCTGACTTGATTAGAAGTTGTCCTTTTATGGCAATCAAAGGTAGAGGCCACAAGTACCGAAGTTCCGACATGAATTTGTAGTGCAGGTTCCACAAAGGCCGATTCTTTGCCGATTCTTGGCCTTTGTGGAACCTTCCTAAGGCATTGCTTTTCGGCGTTTGGATAGAGAGGTAGCTGGTGTTCCGTATATAGGGTCCAAAGCCAAACTTCTCCCAAGCATTTGTGTATGGGAGTATTTAATTTAGTGAGGAATAGAAGTTATTTAACAATTAAATTCTCGAATCTTTGTCAGATATTCGCGGAAACCGAGCGCAGTCGACATTTTCTTAAGGGCACATATACAGATGATGGGAAAATGGTCTGCAGACTAGGATCCAGGACCTATGGATGCCACTTCAACTATCTAAATCAAAAATCAGAAGTCACAGCTCTTAGTGTCATAAAAGCAACTTTAAACTCTCTTAGTCAATAATTAGAAGTCGCAGCTTCAAAATAATTAAATCAAAAATAAGAAGTCACAATATACTGCCTTTTAACCTGAGCTTTATGCTCCATGGTGGTGGAAACAACATTCTGTGATAAAAATTGCACCCATCCATATACTCCACGGACAGTCAAGCAGCACTAAGAGCTCTCATCTGAGCTGAGACCAGATTGACTCCACATCAGTACTGCACTGCTTCAACAACAAGAAAGACTTTTTCAAAAAGGGTTGAATAAAAGTTTGCTGGGTGCCTTGGCATAAGGTCGCTGAAGGGTCAGAAATATCCAATGAATTGAAAAGAAAAGACCTTGCCCAAAGGCTTTCAATAAGCTTGTCTACTCTCCAATTCACACAATAGCAAGATTAAGCAGCTATAAGGACCTTTAAAAATAAATAAAGTACCTTATTTATCCCTGAAGCTGAAAAAGCTATGATTTCCAAAGGCTTGTGGTTACCGGCAGCTTTTATATCATTTACTAGAAAGAGCATTTCGGAGACAGCATGTATAGTCCTTGTATGGAAGATCACAAAATCGTGGCACGCAAGCTTTGCGATTGCTTGGCTCTTTGCGCTGTATGAAGACACTACTTTTTTCAGAAACACCCTGCATCTCGAAAGACTACAAACTCTAGTCTATGAGTCACAAAAGTATTCGTTAGTCTGCAGCATTGTCCTCCACACATATCTAACCACATCTTAAGAAAGTAACCTATAATAAAGTCCGCCACAGCAAAACGAATCATCCCTGAGAACCTCTTCGATTTCAAACTGAACAGTGAGTACTGCTTAGCACTTTTAACGCCTTTCTTTGCATGAATCAGATATCCTACGAAAGCTTCCGCTTTCCAATCGTAAACAACTCGAACCACTTGAAACATGCGTGCATTTTTATCTCCGTCTATCAAAAGTCATTACCCCTAAACGAGTCGTTGACAAAAACTTATCCCGCCAACGAACCTCCGCAAAAACACTTGCAGCGATTCAGCCAAACATTTTTGCTGTCGGCGGAAGTAAATTGTCGTAATGGCCTGTCGCCCATAATTTATTCCAAGCAAAAACAAAGTCCTTCCCCCCCAAAAAAACATCGTCACAACAAATAATACGACTGCTTTTACATACCAGTCGTATCGTGACGCCAACGAATGCGAGTAACTACCCCAACGACTGGAGGTCAGATTTTTGCAATAAATCCGTTTATTTTCGAAGGTAACCCACAAAAATGTTCTAATCTATAAAAGCAACACTAGCAACACATCGCAACTAGATCAAGAGGGAGTTTCTGGAAAAATAAATAAATGGCTTACACAACGCCATATGCAAGTGGCTTATGGCTTCTGGCTTCGAGAGAACTGCTGCACTCCTCTGTGCGCATTGTTCTTTCAACACCCTCTATCGTGCCAATTGTCGGTCGCCCCTCCCCACCCGTTTTAGAGTTCTCTATCTCGATCTCGATTTCGAGCTACGAATTCCAATGTGCAGCAAATGGCAAAGTTTGCTACCTCTAATCCTTCCCCAAAACCATCATCCAACACCACGACACCACACTTGCATGCTATATGTGGTCTCGTTCTACAATTGTGTTTGATTTTTTGCTTCAACCACCACCCCCCATTCGTTATATCGGGTGAATATGGGTGTGTGTTTGTGTTTTCCGATAAATTTCTCGTTTGATTTACCTACGACTTGCAGGGATACTGGCTCCGATATCGCTGTCCTCTCCTGGCCATTTATATAGCTGGTAGCTCGGCATTCGTATTCACCCTGGTAGTCATAAGTAACATTGTCGATAACTAGACGAGCTTCATTGCCTCGTTCGAGATACTTCGAACCGTGTGAGATTCTGTAACGAAAATGAAAAGATACATCGTTTGGCATGAGTACAGGCGTACATATTGTATAGAGCAAGGGAAGGATATTATGATGCAGTATGCATGGGACGTGGGGGTAGGCTAAATTGATAGTAGTTTTCGGCTGAGGAGAATTAAGTTGCACATCACGTAACGGTTGCCGAAGAGGGTGGCCATCCATTGAGACCGAGAAAATTGAGATTTTGTTTGATTTCTTAATTTTTCTCCACCGCACACTCTGCACAGAATGAGCGGGGATACATCGGTCGTCCTACAGCGGCACATGTGTGTGGGTTTTGTCGAAATGGGAATTTGAATCTGCGGCAAGGATTGATTAATATTCCCCGAGTGCTCTTCTGGTGAATTGTTAACTTGATGAATGATACTCGGGGAATATGCACTGTAGTGAGCAGAGCACCTACTACATCTATATAGAGACTGGGACGAAGGAGCAAGTGGGTTGTGAAGTAAATCGTTAGAGTTAGCCAAGATTATCGGGGTGGGATGGGGACGACGGGTGGTCGCATGAAGAATCGTTAAAATAAAGTGAAATCGCTAAATCCCTTATGTAAAGTGTTGAAACGAGAATAGATGGTAGATGGATGTGTATTGTCTGCGCTGCGGATTACGTTGGGGGGATCCTCGCTGCAATTTATATCTTCGAATGTCCCCTTTTTAAGGAAGATGTATCGTTAATGAGGTACAAACTCACATGCGACAATTTTTTGTGTGGGAAAACAAGGGAGAGATGTCGTAATTGAGAAATATAACGCACTGAAATCGGTTCGGCGGATCCTTGTTGCGAGAGCGAGAGAGAGTGGAATGCTGTGTCTCCCTGGGGATGGCAATTGTTATGGCGACAAATTGGCACCACGCGTATAGACACTCGACATCTACTCTCAGATAATGGAAGACTTTTTTTTATGATGAATACTTTACAGCAGCGGTTTGTTGGATGGTTTTATGTGATTTGGCGGGCGGTTTGGAAAGCGTTTTGATGGGGACATCTCAGTGGGTAATTTGATTTATTCCATTAGTTGCTTGTCTATCCTATCTATGGAGAGGAGACCTTAATTGCAACTAACGTGGATGGTGAACTATGAAAGCTTTAGAAATATTCGAAGCCATCGAAAGTAGCTAAAAACAAGTGCGACGATTTCAAGACAGATGAACGACATCTGCAAGCGAACTTGCTGCAGTTCGAAAAAGTATATTTTGCTTCCGAGGTTTCAAATCGACAAACATAGGGTACATTTGGTACCTTTGTGAATCTCTGGTCCTCTAAAGGCTTCTTCTTGCGTTAGCCATTAAGGAACTGCCAAAATTGTGATATTTTCTTAGGAGCTGATGACAGAAATGACTTAAAAGTATGTTTTGTCGTATATAAACAGATGCGGCTGTTTCTATTTTATTTTCATAAAGTGCTACTTGGGATATTTAGTTGTCTTTGGCTGGTTTGGGAGCTTTTTTTCAACCGCCTCTTGGTCCGAATCAGACCATTTTCAGCTCAAACTTTGTACACGTCCCGACGAACCTACAAGCCCAATAACATGGAAATCGAGGTATTGGTTTTCAAGGTATTCGCTTTGACATAATTTTCGCTATCGAGCATTGAACTCATCGGATTATATCTTACTCCTACTTAACCCGATTTTGATGATACTAGGCTAAAAGTTTACGTGCCTTCAACCTAATCGTCAGAAGATATCTACGGGAACTATGAATTAATAAAGCTTCAAATAAGAATAAATATTCGGCCCAAGAGGTTTGTGAGTCGAACCAGGTCGAACCTGGGACCCCTCGATTGATAGTCCAACATAATAACAATTGAGGCACTGCGGCTACGCCAGTCTTATAGTCCCAATCGAAATATTTAAGAAAGCTTCAACTAGTGGAATGAGTAATGCAGCTCAGACATTTTGGCGAGATCGTCAGCCCTATTTAAGGTTGGAATTATCCCATGCCTTCGGAATAGTTTACTCAGATCAAATTAGCTATACCAGAAAAAAAAAGAGTCGGTTACAGTCTTGTATACAATGAAATGGAATTTTAATGTACCCCGATTTTTGAGCTGTTCCAATGTCACTCTAAATGATGAGCAAAAGTCTAGGCTCTAGGGATCTACTATACAGAGGTTGTGGAAATAGGTTCTAAAAAATTTAAATGTATCATTGACAACAGCGAAGATGTGAATATCCTTCGCATATACGACTTTTATAGTTACATTCAGCAATGGAAACATATTTTTCTTTTCAATATTTCGGCCTAGAGTACGCTATAAAAAATTGGGCAACAAGAGTGTTGTAAGTGGAGCCTGGCCTCCACTACCCTACAACTGCGTAGAGGTGCATTTGGGTGCTGCCTGGGTCAAGGTCTGATTGGCATCAACCTGGCAGTACATATAGTCTCAGAATAGGTTTCAGAAACTCAACGTGAGCATCTTGAAAGGAGGATTTATAGGCCGACAAGTTTACTAGATTGAAGAAAGGCTATGGTGTCGTCAATAGTGAGAATGGCAAATATATTTAAAGAGTCTCTTCGACACAATTGTAGCTGTGAAGATGTCTGGAAAAAAGTGATGACTGATGAACCGTCTAGATATGAGCCGACTTTAGTTTAAACCCCAAGTTAGATTAGGATATTTTGGGCCCTTATATGGTGTCTAAAAAAGAGGTAAAAAGAGGTATGAGATAGTGAGGTCCCATGCGGCACAGACCCGTGCTGCTGTTCTGAGGTCAAAGGAAAGGCCTTACTAAAAAGGTTGGAGGGTTTTGCGGAGGTGAACTACCCAACCATCGAAGTGACCTTAAAAAACGGAAAAAAGATCATGACCTTTGGATGTAAACGTGCGGAATACTTGGATGCTGAAGTCGAAATTCTCAGAGTCCCGAGTCTCATAACAGAGATCACCAACAGCCATAGGACGTGCTTTAGAATGGCCCGGAAAAGTTATATCTACAAAATTGTGATCATCATCATTTTGGCATCGCAAAAATTCAGCCATTCAAAAAGTGACGATTGTACCTACAGCCTAAAATCAAGTCCAGCAAGACTGCAGAGGCATTTATTTAAGACAGCACAAGACGACTTACCGCAGAGCATAGACCAACTTATGTCAAACATTTCGCCGGAGAAAAGTATCACTGGTTTTCCTGATCCAGAAACAGAAAGACCCTCCAAGCTTAAGCTACAATAAAGAGACATTAGTTTTCACTGTACTGTAAGACTGAAACCATTTGACATTTGACTCAGTTGGTCAATATCTTCAAAGTTTTAGAGGCAGTGAGTCCGCAACTGACAAAACACTCACCATAAGACAGCAGCTGAAGAGAAAGCCAAGAGCTCTAAATCGATAGGTACTCGGTTTACCGATTCCAAGGCCGCATACGACAACTTTCGTACAGACGAGTTGTATGGAGCAATACCTTGTTTTGCAACCACTGACGAAATTGTCAAATTGTGCAGAATGACGTCGACGATTTCACTGAGTTTTGATGTCAAAAATGTACGTAGACATTCGTACAGTCATATAACTTCTGCAACATCAAATTTGAGAAAATTGTGGGGAACTCATAAGCTAACTCTTGGGGTCACAGTTTTCCAGAAGTCTTGCTTATGATATCAACTTTATTGGCAAACATCAACAAACTTTCGAACAGAATTGACAAATATGACTTAAGTCGTTAACTAGGGAGAAACAGAGTATAAGCTGTCTCAAAAGACGGACTTACCAGACGAATTGTCAGCCTTTACTTTGAGGTATTTTAAGACACCACCCACCTAGACTTTGCCATAAACTCTGGAAATGACATCACAGTTTTTCCATCACTGTTCAGCGACAATTGACTATAGTAAGGCCTTGCCAATAAACACTAAGGAGACCCTATGCCTGTATAATGAAGCTATCACCCCAAATGCAATTCAGTTGTCAATCTACTTCTGTTGGTTAAGAATTTTTGGTCTAGTGGTCATTTAGCTTTGAAGCTATGCTAAGAAAAAGTTGTAACTAGTCGATCCGTTGAAGGGGGTTTAATAGATATCACATATAGCGAGAAGGAACCGGCAAACGGGCTTCTGGTGACACGTTAAGGTTAACTCTGCAAGAAATTGCGTATTTTTTTTAAGTAGTTTGGAAGATATTTCGAAGCAGTGATTGGTTCTAAAACCTGTCCAGGCTTATACGCTCCTTGATGTTCATTGGTATGCCCTTAAATAGTTTTTAATAAGTGGGCCACTGTTTTTATGAAACTCTTGCAGATAATTAGCTATTTAAAGGCGACTTCCAAAGACGTGTTTTGATCTAAAATGCTGGAATATAAAATCCCATACAAAGCTAAGATCTTCATAGGCTTGGAAGTCACCCAAATCGCTGTAGGATTTTCTGAAACCGAAGACCCTGTCAGTTGTGCTGACAGTTTTAGAAAAAATTAACTTAAACAGGAAAGCGACGAAATGATACCAAATGGGTATCTTTATTCTTACCCACTGAGATGGCACAAACTTCTTCTAGCCATATACTCGGTAAAATCGAACAGTGAACTTAACTCGTCTAGACTGGGCTTGTTTCAAAAACCAAATTTATAATCCCAATCTATTTTTTTTTAACTTTTTTTGTTTAAGTGTTTCTTGAAATGGTTTATTATGTTGGCGATTTTTTAATGCATTTTCAAAGCCTTTTTAATGCGCTTTTTAATTCGTTTTAATGGAATTTTGGACTTTTATTTGAACCATTTTCTATTGGTTTTTTGGTATTTTTAGCAGGTTTGAGAGCGTTTTGATTGCATTTTTCTAAACATTTGTCATGTTCATTTGGCGCTTGTTTTCAATTAGTTTAAGGAGTCTTATTGTATTTTGAGTACGTTATCAACTCATTTCTTAAGTGTTTTTAAGGGGCAGCGATTTTGGTTCATTCTTTTGAGCATTTTTATTCGTTTTATTGATGCACCAAAAGCCCCATTAAAAGGGCTTCTAAGAACTCAAAAAAAAAAGAAGCATTAAAAACCCTTGAGAAAAGCTCTTTAAAAACTTACTTGCTTGTTTTGAAGCTTGAGTAATGCAGTTACATATTCGGAACGAAATATCTTAAATTTTACTATCTGCCAACTCTCTGATGAGCAAACCTAGAGCGCACTAAGGCTGAGCTCGAAGTCTGACAGAATTTTTTTTTAGAATTTAGTAGCAGATTGGAACAGCGTTACCACTTCAAACAAAAAAAAAGAGAAGTAGATTTGACACAAAAAGTGAAGTAGATTCAAGAGAAGGAAGTAGATTGAAAAAAAAAAAATATCAAAAATGGTGCAAAACGATCATGTTTGTTAATTTATAATTTTGCCTACCAATCTTTATTCACATTCTTGATTACTTCAAAATATCTTTTCACCGTATTTGGCTAAACTTTGCAGATCAGACTGACGGTGGAACCAAAACCAAACCAAACGTATCACCTCTTTGACAGAAAATTGCAAGGAAAACAATAAAAAACGTCACAAAATTGTATCAATTTTTGCGCGATACTATTTATTCATAATTTTTTTTGGAAGCAGATTAGAGGTTTTTTTTTTTATTAAAATTGAAGCGGATTATATAAGGGATTTCTAAAGTGAAGCAGATATAAGGAATTAAACAATAGTGCGAAGTAGGGAGCAGATTTTATTTTTCCAAATTGAAGTACTACAATAATTGAAGTAAAGTGGTATCGCTGGACTAGAAGCATCAAATGATGCTTAATGAAAATTCAGACTGAAGGTGTGTTCTTGCATAGGTAAGGTATGTCAGGAACGGAGAAGCCATCCTTAAAAAAAATTGTCACCCTATTGATTATCACTCATTTTTGGCAGCCGCTATAAATGATGCAGTTTTATCACTCACAGAGGCACCGATTCTGTCCATGAATATCCTTGGTTATGGTAATAATCGCATTGTACAATAAACATACGTTTTAGAGTACCTGCGTCGTGTGCACATTCAAGGTTCTATATCAAACCACTTCGAAAAAAATTCCACCAATCCTCACAATCATTAAAATCGCAGCAAGTCACAGATCTTACCAGAACCAACTGTGAAACAAACTAAGTTCATCATCATAACCTGGCCACCGCACTTGCACTTTGATTATGAAATTCATTGTGAAAATTATACAAAACAAGAGTGCCGCGGTCCTCGCGAGTATCTCATTCCCATGCTCGCCATTTTGTAGACCAGCAACAAAACAAAGCAAAACTCAACCCAATTTCTCTTCCTGAAAAACATTTTCCTTTCACGTAATTTACGGAGGCCGTATCTAGTAGTAGCGACGCGACGCGACGACACGACCGACCCTTCTAATTATTCTCCTGCCATATAATCCTCGTCTAACCAGGAACAATTGTTTTCCAGTAGCGTGGTTAAAGCGAAAGAAAAAAAAATAAAAATTTCAAACTTCTCTAACAAAGAGATCCTGGGAAAAAATTTTCGTTAAAATTTTTCCTCCAAACATCAACCTCTTGGTACCGCATCTTTGAAACTTAGCTCGCAGGAAGAACGCCAAAGAACGGCAAAACGCGCGAATAAAGAACCATAATGAAGCAAAAGTTTCTCTTCTCAGGTTTCTCTCGCAATTACTCTCATTTCTCATATATATACATATGCAGCACATCCTTGAAACGGCGGCGACGAAAATATAGGAAAAAAGAAGTGAAAAATTAAATGCTCTTCCCGGGGTGCTTGTATATAATGGAAATGTCCTCGATGTAATAATGAACTCGTGCGCGGTACATACCTCTGAACCCATTTGTAGGACGGTGGCGGGTTGCCCTCAGCGACGCATTCAAATGCAGCCGGACTGAAGAGTGGCGCTGTTGTTAGGCGATCTGGACCGGCTGATAGGATCTTTGGTGGAACTGTAAAGATAAGAGAGAGAGGATAGTTTTTAGTTAAATTAAAAATGTTCTTCCTTCTCGTGGATGGGAAAACATGGAGAAAAAGTTTTCGCCCCCCTCCAAGCCGGTTTGGTGTTCTCTTACATTTCACGTCAAGTTGCACGGAAAGTTGCTCCGACGTTCCAACAGAGTTTTGCGCCTGACAGGTGTACAGGCCAGCATCTCGTCTACCCACAGGACGAAGTTGAAGGGATTCCTAAGAAGAATGAGAAGTATGTTGGTTAATTTATTGGCAGAGGATGGAAGTGCACAGCGGGGTCTGTATATGCAGTGAAAATGGGGCTCAAGTGGGTTTGCATGTTTGAGGGTAAATAAATGTCGGTCGTCAAAGATGTGTCAGTTGTGGTAGAATACGCAAGGTGAGTTTGACAACTAATGTGCAGATTTGCTTCCGAGTGCAAAATTAAACCTGAGATAAGTATGCGAATGGAGATGAAGTAATGCGAAAGACTAGAGCTCTCTGAGGGGAATACACATTTTTAAACGCTACTCCGAACTGCCTATACCACGAATCCACTCTTAGACTACCTAAAGTGATTGTTGGAGGATTCTAATGCTGACAGTGATCACTCCGTACATAGTTTTCCTGGAAAGACAAACACTCCGCGATTACTTATTGATTACTTACACCGGAGACGACGATGAGCAAAATGCAGCTTTTACAAAGCCCTAAACGTCTTTCAGGTCTTCTTGCATCTCTATATTGAAGATCTCCGAATATCATCAAGCGCAGCATTCAGTTTCAACCGCGTACAGTCTTATTCGAAGTCTGGCAAGGCGTTTCAATTTCCTTCTCAGCAATCTATTCTTAAGTCATTGTTTGGTCGGTACAGGTGGGTGAGTGGCAGAAGTTTCAATAGCTTTACCTTGGTTATCTTTTTGATATTCTTATTTCATGCCGTTCAGCTCTTTGATCCCACTAAGAGGTCTTCAAGTCTATCGCCAGGAGCATTAACTCCATCAAGCTTCTAGGTCGAATGAGAATTTTTTGTCAAATTTTGAAGATGTCGGATGGTGCTACATAATTTCACTGGGGGATTTACCTTCGCCAGTAAACTAGAATGAGCCAATGATGCAAAAAAATCCAGTATTCCCGAACTGAAGTCAAAGATGGCAAACCGGAAGAATGGCAGCGAGGCAGGAGTAGAAGACGTGAAACTAGTTTTCGAAGTGAAAGGGAATCATCGACTCCTGAGAAAACTGGATCAAGCGGCACTATGAAGATGTTGATCTGCAACCGTAGCCAGTTCCTATCACTACCTTACGATGAATCTTGTCGGTGCCAAAATAGCCAAAAAAGACGTGAAGATGCACTAAACGAATTTTTCGAGTGCCTAAACTTCTCTATAGAGCGTAGTCAATTTAAGGAAGGAATTGCAGTTCGTCTGTCCGTTTGTTCCTGAGGAATACAGCCGAGAAGGCTAGTCGGATTTGGTTCCAACTTTCGATTTGGAGTTTTTGGGTCTATAGTTCAGTGCCGTTTTTTTTTTAATGCACATAAACTTAATATTAATGGTACTTCCAATATAGAATGTTCTCACCCGTTTGATTTGGTAGAAAATCGCTCTAACGATTTCAACCAAAGTTGATATTTGAGCTTAAGTAGGAGAAATTTTTACATGTCTCGAAAACGGTCCATACGATTGTAACAACAATTCATTTCTAACCTAATAGCGAACTTAGGACGCCCTGAAATTACGTCAAAACTTGTTTTGGAAAAAATACCAAAACAATTATTGCTTTTGGTAAAAACTCCAAAAATGAAAAAAGAAATTCCCAGAATGCCAGGAAATTACGCCAAATTTTTGGAAAAATAGCCTAAAAGTAAAATGGAACCAACGCCAGAGCAGCATTTGGGCCTTTAAGGGCCCCTTTTTGAGCCTCAGGAACCCTGGCCCCCACTTTTTGAAAAACTACCGAAATGATCCCTTTGTCAGTTCAAGTACGATTTAATTCTTTATTGAACGAAAAAAATGCAAGCATAAAAAAGTGTTTCGTAATGGATAAGTTTGTATTTTGTTAAAAATAAATGTCTTTGTTGCTGTGTATCCTTTTTTTTTTTTTGCTATATTAGTATTTTGTATGGAGGCCCTTTTTTCGGTTCGGGCCCCTTTTTATTCCCCTTTTTCAGAATTTTCAGAAACCTATTTTTTGGTTTGGAAATGAGATAAAAAAAATGAAAATTAGGCCCGAAACTCGTTGTAGGATAAATAACCTTCGCTGTGGCGCTATTCTCAAATTTCCGTTATTCGTAGTTAGAAATTCGGCCGAATTTTCCCTCTAGTTATTTCAGCATTTAGAATTTGAGACAATAGTAGTTCAAAATTCGCGCGAACTTTGAACTATTTTTTTCTAAAATTTTCCATCTAACTGTTTCAGCGGATTTTATCCAACACTTTTGTTTGCGTTTTCTCATTTTTATTAAATGGAAAAAATGACAAAATTGGCAGCATTTGTGTCCAAATGGGTGAATTTTTCCTAGGAAAATATGCCACAACTTTGTTTGAAGGGTTTTGGGCGTTTTTTTCCATTTTAATTTTTTGGCGTAACTTCTTTTGGCGTAATTTCAGGGAGCTGGGCCCCGTCCACTTCCTCATTTGCCCACCTATCAAGGGATCTGGGAAAGCTATATGTTGAACTGTTTTCCAAGATCATTGACAGACTTTTCGAAGCTTTTTTTATATTTCTGTTGCAGATTTTACTTTATAGCTGGTGTTGACTGTGATAGCTTTTAATGCTGTTGCCCCTACCGCATCAGATGCACGAAGTGTTGTCCTTTCAAGACATCCACTAAGAAGTCACAGCTATGCTGGCTAATAGGTCTTTATTGGACCCAGTGTTTCGGAGAAGATGCCTAATCTCACCCCGGTGTGTAATTTTGTTCCAGCTGTGTATACATGTTAGCAGGATAGAAAGATAGTCAAGATATGTTTGATGTACTCTGTTGGCTGACCCGTTTGATAAAATTTGAAGCCTGAGTATACCGATTCTTTTGGCTGCCGATGATAGAACAAAAATGTTAAAGAACAGCCGACTAAGTGGAACACGGTACAAGGACCCATTGAGATTAAAAACAAAAAGGTCCGCTCAAGAAAAGGCTCAAGCAGGGTTTATCCTTACTCAACTCTTGTATCTGGTTCGGTGTACTCTAGTCTCTGAAGGCTTAGGATGGATTTTAAGTCCGTCGCCTTGATGATTGCCATGGTTCGTGTACACCCACCGCTCTTCGTTTATAATCAATGTAACTTAAACCAAACAATGTTATCAAATGGTACAAGAGGAGTTACCGAAAAATATTTGAATAATAACCTTCAGCTCTGCTACCTGACTTGGCCATATTTAAACAAGGAAAAGACGTTTAAAACGATGGAGGATTTCGCATTTGAGCTTATTAAAATTTTAAGCAAAATAATCTGAAGTAGTTTACATTTAAGATTTATGGTCCGCTGGTTGTCCCAAAAATTTTGCTCGAGCAGCAAAAGGCTATTGAGGCTTTCTTGGTCCATTCGTTGATGTTTATTTTTCAGCCTAACCCATTCGAAATTAAATTGCCACCACTGCTAATTGGCATCCAATTTGACTCCACATCGTCATTTGGCACTGCCATGTCCTATTTATCGACTGGGGATACTCTGCCTGCTTGTTCATTTTTGAAACGTAGACCTTTTCGGAGGTCTTCGATCTTCCATCATTAGTACAAGAAAATTCCTGCTCCATGCGACCCCACTGTGCCTCATTAAGAAAGGAAAAACCAAAAAATTCCAATAATTACCTGTAAGCTGGCGATTTCGGAGCGACCAGCTCTCCGCCAGACGATGCTCGCGGGTGGATTAGCGTCAGCCACACACCGCATAATCAGGGCGTCCTTGTCCTCTTCCAGGTCGATCGCTGGCGAGCCAATTAGTCGTATTGTCGGAGCGTCTACGAAATGAGTACAACAAAACAACATTTTCAAAGTCATTGCATCGACATCGCTGCTGTAACTCACATTTTATGTCCATTCTCGCCTCCACCGTCACCGACTTTGCTGTGTATGATTCATGGAACGCCACGCAACGCAACATCTCACCGTGGCGCTCACGCATCGCCGACACTTGTACAACTGACGACGCCGACCATGTCCTCGGATTATCCGGTTCGGTTGAGTTAACCTGTGGTCCCAGCGGCATCAGTTCCTGATCACCTGTAAGCAAAAAAAAAAACACAGAAAGAAAACGATACCCAATTAGAGAACGTGTCCTTGTGCTTGTGTCGTCTTGTGGTTTATTGTTTATCAGTTTTCTCACCTAGAAACCACTTAAGTGTCGCCGGCGGATTACCGTAATGCGAAACACACTTTACCGTCGCCACCGCACCAGAGTCTACGGTGATGTTATGCCCCGGCGGCACATGAGCTCCTTCGTGCTCCAGTCGGGGTCTTTGCGGTGCCACTAAGGATGAGCATTAAAATGTAATTTAGTTTCTTTCTTGCAAAATGGGCGGGCGTTTAATTAAAATCCACACACACACAAAGAGGATGAAAAGGGTAATTGTCCCGGATAAGGTTACCACAATATTCCTTTGGCTGAGCAGGATCAGGGATTCCAATTTCAATTAGTAGACCACTTACCTCGAACAACTAATCGCACTGGCTGACTGGTGAGCGCATCTTGGGTCGTAAAGTCGCTCGCTGTCACCTGACACTCCCAGAGGCCATCGTCAAAGTCGAGAGTGGCCGAGCGTATCCATAGCGAACAGTCGCCGCCAATATGCGGCGGTGGCTGCAGGTCCATATGCAGGCTGCCGGTGGGTGGCAGTGCCGCCCATTCGTACTTCTTCGGGTAGATTCCAACGGGCTATACACGAAAGAGAAAGAGAGAGATGGTATGGTATAGATGAAAGCGATGCCACTTCGAAACGGGATCAGTTTTGTTGGCTCGTAATTGGGCGGCGGATTATGGGAGCTCATAGTTTTTGATTGCTTTGATTATGGCTGCAGTGCTGTTTGGTTGGTCCTTTCGGACATGACACGGCGGATTAATTAATAAGAAAATGTCACCGCAAAGGATAACAGGCGAATTTAGCTGTAATTACATTGCGAATGCATGCACCCACCCATACCATCAGGTATAAGGACACTTGGATTAAATGGAATTTCACTATATGGAGCTTGTTCGAAGGGAGCGAGTGTGGGTATATGGTGCAGAAGGATGTTCTTTCATTTGATGTAACAAAGGGTACATGGATTATGTTAACTTGTACAAGCCTGCAGGAGTTGGGCGCTGGGATTTGGTTATAGGTTCTGTGTGGGAGAAAACAAGACCTTGAATGGGTACAAGGATTTAATTAAGGGATTCAAGATTGGAATCGAAACTCTTTACGAAAGTCCACAGAGCTGGATGAGGTTTTTTTTTTTTTAGAATGGGAGAAAGGAATGGGTCTCGTTGCAGCACGAGGGGTGCCTTTCGGGAATAAAACTGCTCAGTCTTAGGTAAACAAATTAAGCATCAGGAATGTGTTGTCAGTAACAAATACTCAGTTAGAGGAGTGGCTAGCCACCGCAAGCCTGGAAATTGCCGATCATAAAACAGAAGTCGTCCTCAAAACTGTAGAGTTCGCCAACTTCTAGGTCGGTAACCAAAAAATAGGGTCCAAAGAAGCGGATTAATGTAACAGCGGCTCAAAACCTCGTATTAAGCCAAGAAAGCAGCGCAAATGCAGGGAGCAGGACGCACAGACTTGGTGGACCTGGATACGCAAGGATAATCCTACTTTCAAGAGATGTTACATCAGTTCTGTTGCCCGCAGTCCGGGCGAAGACACTAAGGACCAAGGATACCAAAATGCGACTATTGTCAACTACAGACTCTGCGTTCTGCGGACAATCAGCGTCTTTCGAACCACATCGGACGATGCCGTCTTTGTTATAGCTCGAATGGTTCCCGTCGACACTCTTGCAGACGAAATATTGAGGATTTATAATGGAGGAACCTGAATCCAATACGATACCAGTGGAATCAAGAGGATGCAATTGAAGAAAAGGCAGCATCAAAGGGCCGTACTAATAAAATATTTTAATCTCGGCTTTACGGAGGCTCA
Organism: Cheilosia grossa; assembly: GCA_963082955.1. NCBI lineage: Eukaryota > Metazoa > Arthropoda > Insecta > Diptera > Syrphidae > Cheilosia > Cheilosia grossa. The sequence goes on from OY720144.1 coordinate 7,995,770, forward strand.
CAACTGCAAAATTTCAGTGTAAAATATATTTTGAATTACCTACAATTTTATTGGTAAAGCTAAGATTACACGTGTCATTTTGACATGGTCAGTGGTCACGTCACAAAAATTCGCTCTTCTGTCATTCGTGCCGGGACAATGCTAAGTGCCAAAAGCAAGTGACAAAATTAATACAAATGACATTTTTGATACAGAGCGTTTCAATTCCAAAATTATTGCGTATTTCACCGGTGAAGGCAAAATGGCTGGGCAGTATAATTGGATTCAATCTAACTGTAGACGTAAAAGGGAGTGAAGTCCGTGTGTGGGCGCATAACTCGAGAATGGATCGTTCATTTTTCACGATTTCGGTCTGGACGGTTTCGTTTTGTACCAAGGAAGGACATAGGCTACTTTTTGTGGCGAAAACAAATCTTTTGGGGATGAAAGAGGTTATGAAAGTTTGTATGGGGAAATGCACTTTGAAAAAAATAAACTAGGTAGAAAAACGAGGAGTGCGACTTCAAATACAACAATTATTCAAATTTTGGAAAATAATATTATTGATTGATTTCGATACTTCAAAGTCGTATGCGGCCAGTGAAAAGGTCAATCCTTTCGCGTCGCAGTCGTAATGCACGTCGCACGACGCATGGCGAGGGTGACTGTTCGTGAAAACGAAAATCCGAAATAGGCCACAAGTCAATCGGAATCAGCAGATCAGCACATTTTTCTACATTTGTTCGAAAACAGATGACGCTTCACATCCTTTGACATTTTTTTGACGATTCTTAAGACCGCCAGGTGCATCCTCTTGCCATTGTGCAATATGACAGGTGTCCTTTTCGTTTCCTTATTCCAATCGAATTGGACGGACTTGCTATTTTGTGTGGTCAGATATCTGTCGAAATTGCATTTTGAAGAGAAACTGTATTTGATTTCGTTTCAGTTCAATTGGATTTGGATAATTTGCCACACAATTTAAAACTGAAAGTCGACTCAGCTCGAGTTATGATCTGTGCGTGAAATCGGAGGAAACGGTGTTCCACAGTGTGGCGTCTTGGGTGCAGTACGACAAAGGACTTCGAAATGAATCCATGACGGGTCTCTTGCAACATGTGCGGTTCTCATTTTTGACGCCCGAATTTATCATCGATAACAGACACTCACTAAGCCGAACTTTCGAGAGCCTGGAGTTGCTATTCGGTTGGCTGGAATCGCACTTGTCACGGACGAAATTGACGAAACGACACTCCGAACGGAGGAAGGCAAATCGAAAGGAAAGAGAAACACTTTGCTTTGTTAATGGTAAATACACCAACCAACTGAAAATGCAGTCTCTTGACCCAGAATCCAACATCTGGACCATCGAAGACTTAGCACCAGCACCAACAACGAGGCACGGCTATAGGGCGCTAGTCATGGATAATAAGCTAATCATTGCTGGGGGTCGGTGTAGTAAAGGATCTGCCACTAAAATCGTTGAGTGTCTGGACCTTCAAACAAAGGAGTGGACAAACTTACCTCCTATGCAACAAGCACGTGGAGCTCCAGCAATGGCTGAATTGAATGGCGATTTGTACGTTGTTGGTGGAAAATCGGTTATCAGTTGGTTACACTCTGTGGAGAAATATAACTTTAGAACACGTGAATGGCAAGCATTGACCCCAATGCACTCGGGGAAGAGTCGTCTAAGGGTAACAGTTCTCGGCGGACTATTGTACGCTGTGGGCGATGACAATTCTCCTATTGAATGCTTTAATCCTGCCGACAACAATTGGACTCAATTACCACTTAAAAACGAGAGATCCACAGAATATGGCATCGCAGGAGTTGACGGATATTTGTACGTTGTGGGGGGCTGGTATAAGGAGCGAACGAGTGAAACTGTTCGACAAATATCTGGACGACGATAAGCCCATCCTTGGGACTAGCGCTAGCTCCTTTGAAATGTACTTCTTGGAATAATCGACTTATAGCTTGCAAACTATTAAATAATGAGGGCAAAGTCCAAAATTTAGTTGTAGAGTGCAATCCGGAAGAGGTCGAGTGGAGGGCATTAGCTACTCTTGAAATGCGTGGCTTAGATGAGAGTTCTTGCAATTTATTTACATTTACAAAACAATAAAAAATACATCCAACATGAATGCAATTGTTTACAGAATCTATTCGGCAGTATTTTAGGAACGTTCAGAGCTGATCAGTTCAAATATGATTATAGATGAGTTAACAAATTAGTTGCTGGTTGACCTGCGCAGTGACAAATGGATCAGCGAGTGGTAACCTATTTCCACACTTGAGTTTCTCTTGTGGTCAGACATCTGTCATTTTTCGTTACGCACCTGTTCCTCAACGGGGCAACCTACCCTGCAACGGCATAAGGTTTGCTACAGAAAATTCCAAAGTGGCTGCCTTCTTTTGCGTTAACTATTAGTCGTGTGTCTTGCGGGCCTAAACTAACCAACAAACAGTTCTATGCCATAGTTGTCGGCGCCTCTAATTTTGCAATCTGACCACGAGATTAAGTTTTGCGCTGCAATTGACCTCAAACGAAGGTCGTCACTCAAAGCGACATGCCTGCAAACACTCCTAAAGACCCATCATAATCAACTAAAATTGATTGAGAAAATTACATGGTGTCAATTCAATCCCGATGAATCGACGATAATTGCTCTGTTCCGTCTATAACTACATAATGCCATCTGTGACAATGTCGACATTGTAAATTACAATTGCCAGTCCTTAATTGCATTCTGAATGCTGGATAACCAGATAACTTGGTGTCCCATACAACTGACCCATTCTCGAACTCTATACGCAAAAGCCACAAATTTTGCAACAAAGTGACAGCCCTTCAATGCAATTTATTTACCAGCCCTACGATAGGTGCATATAGATGTACCGCAAACTGACACACCCTCATGTGATTACTTAGGGCGAAAATGGCTCCACCACAAAACGCACACAGTTTGCATCCTGTGCATCCTGATTGATATTTAATTTGCTCTAATAATAGGATTACATTTTGCAGAGAAAGGATCAGTGGATGGCCATTGGCCATACATATGTACAGTACACGAAACAACATCCCAACATCCTCATCCTGGAAGGTTATAAATAATGTGATCTTTCAAACCGATACAGCCTGGGGCAGGCTTACAAAAAAAAAAAAACACACACACATCCAAACCAGCTCTGTATAGAAGATGACTTTTAACCCCTTTCACAAGGGAGCGAGCTGCCCTTGCTTTGGCGTTCGGTGTTTAGTAGCTATAGTCCAAAATCCACCCATTTCCCGACACTGCAACTCTATACGGTCTATACTGTATGTAATTACCTTGTTATCCTTCTGCCATGAGCATGTCCCTCTCTTATCGATTACTTTGCATGTTAATAGTGTGTCATGGCTGGGATTCACCTCCGTGTACTTTGGCTGTTCGGAGAATCTCTGGAAGCAGTTTATTCCTGCAAAGAGCGATGGAAACAAATTACAAACTATAGGATTTGATGCGAATTTAAGATAAATTTATAGAAAATGTATGAACTTTAATATTGTATCCTATCACAATAAGCGACAGGCCAGGATGTGAGTTATAGAAGTGTCGACCTAAAAGTTGTTCGCAGGTGAACCGATTGCAAAGGGAAAAGCAACCCGACATACAACATACCTACTTAAAATAGATGAATACAGGAAAAGCTAGGAATTGTGGCAACAGAATTTAATAAATGCTAAAGGACAAAGTTTTAGAGATTTTATGGAGTAGCAGCTTTGGTCAAATGCTTTGGTTCAAATTATATTCAGAAGGGCACCACTTCCAAAAGAAAATCACACATCCGTCAGGTTGGAAGTTAAACTTAGAATAAGATTATGTTGGCTTAAGCTGGTGTAAAAAATTAATGAAAACTCGCACTTAATTTGGGAAAATTCTTACTTTTTATTAAAACTAAATATTATAATGACGCTCAATATCAATGTGATTGCCCACAAGCTTTGTGCTATTATGACAACAAGTTTCAATCAGAGGCTGGCTTAAGCTGGATTACTCCGCTGTCATGACACACAAGTTCAATTTAATATCACTTTGACTTCAGCTGGATTACTCCACCGTCATGACATACAAGTTCAATGTAATCAGAATCACTAATCACTTTTTGGCTTAAGCTGGATTACTCTAGGTTCAGTTGAAAAGTGTCAAGGACCCAAGGAAGTGCTTGCGTGTTATTTAAATTAACCGTCTTCGAACAAAACCAATGGATACCACAGAACTGATCATCAAAGGAGTTCAATTCTGTTAACAGTGAGAAAGATTCAATGGTTCATAAAGGCCTTTGCCCACGGTTGTCACTTGAAAATAAAGTTTGTGACCAAAATTGGAAGTTAAAATGACCAACTGTAGCTATAAATGACCAAAGTAATCTAAGTCCGAAAAATTTGTAAACACAGAACAATCAGACGAAAGGAAACGAGATTTAGGTTGCATAAAAAATGAAGTCGAAAGTCTTTTTTCATTTTGTCATGACCAAATGAACTGAAAAAAGGACCACGTGACCAAGAGGAAAAATAATGACCAAATTTGGTCACAAATGACCAATGTGGCAACCGCGTCCTTGCCATCAGGCAAGTTTAGCATCTTTCTACAAGCCAGCTGTCTATGACTACCTCTTTGAATGGGGACACTCCTCCAATATGGATCAAAACGCAAAGTGGCAGTTACCACTCAGCGGTGTAACCACTGTAAGTCACTGCGGTCTGCATTTGGACTCGAGCTATTTGAAGAAGCTCTTGAAGTTTCAAGCTGTTTTAAGATAAATATCAAATACAACCCAGGTTTTCAGTACTTCAAGGACTGAATCATTAGAGGTAAAGCTGATACCCAGGAGTCGGAGTGAAGGAAGTGTTTTATAAAACTTTCAATCCTGGTCGGTCTCCATTTATGGTAGGTACAACTTATAAACCGCTTTCTGTAGATGAAAGCAGTACTCTAAACTGGCTACCATTTTAAACTATATGTGGCCATCGAATAGTCAACCTTCTCCTGCCATGTACTATACAGATTGTAGCAATGGACCTCCATGGCTTCTGGGTAAAAATTGCCAACACTATAACCAAACTTAGCTTAACTTGCACGAAGACCTAATCCGAAAGCACTGCAGTTTAAATTTGTTTAGAGTTGTCTGCCTCGTCAAAAGAAACACTAGTATAGACTTTCTAAATATTTGTAGGTTTAATCCTTTTATAGCAGTAAAATGAAGTTCAGGCGTTTCAGTTTCAGCGATCCAAAAATTCAAGTTCAAACTTTTTGGAGTGATTTTCCCCAGACAACTTACACATTGAACCTGGAGAACAAATACACCTCCTACTCATCGTCAAGGACTATTTAAAATATGATAGTATACGGACAAAGGCTCTCTAAGGTGGCGCAGGGACATACGTCCACGAGACATAAGTTCATAATGGGCTTTTGTCCAACTTCGGTGGGACATAAGTTCAAAATTTGATTGTGGAATTATTTACAATCCACTGTGGCAAATCAAACATGCATATAAGACTCGTATTTTTTAAAATCATTTAAAACGAATCATAAGTTTCACTTAAAAAAATGTTTTTAATCGATAGGCACCACTGTCTCCTAGGTCACACTGTTGAATTTTGAAGTAAAGAGCTCCTCTTTTTGAAGTAAAAGAGTTCAAAGCCAAGGAACAGTTTTTGGAAACTTAATCGAGATCATATTATATCCTAAAAGCTTTTAGTAAAAATCACCTTCATAAGAAAATTTAAAAAAATTATTGCTTAAGGCATATCTATAATATAATCTTCCACCATAAGTGCACGGTGAAACTCGACCGGTGATATAGAATTCTACATTTTTGATATTTTCCCAATATTTTTACATTATTTTTCAATTTCTTTTCTATTCTTTCTGTTTATATTTTGTAAACAAATTAGTAAAAATCTGTCCATACTTCAAATACCTATTTTAAATTAATTTAAGGTTTGAGCGCCAACAAATATTGAAATGTTAGAAAAAATTGCATTTCAATGATGAACCACACTGAGTTAATATTAGGTTGCACTGTGTTCTAGGCCACACTGTGGTAGCAATTTGAAGTGAATACAATTTTGAAAGCCTGAATGTTTCTGAAGGTAGACCACAAGTGTGAAAAATTTAATTTAAAAAAGCGGCGTTCATATAAAATAGCGAAATCATTTAATAGACATCTCTATTAATAACAAAAAAAAAAAAGTTAAACTAATGTACCTATGCATTAAAAAGAACTGTTTTTAATATTGCACTATTTTCTGTTCAATAAAGAATTAAATCTTACTTAAACTAAAATGAGTCCGTTTTGATAATTTTTCAAAAAGTAGGCACCACGAGTCTTGAGACCCAAAAAGGTGCCATTTGCAGCAACGCTGGACTACACTGCTTTTTAGGCCGCACTGTTGCAATTTAACTGAAACAAATGCGACGTCCAAGAAGAAGAATGAGGCAAAATAATGTTTCGTCTGAATATTTATCAATTTATCACCGCCACCTGGTTCAAAGCAACAACCCAAACCAATGAGGCTGCAAAAACACTTAAATATTTATTATGAAACAGCCAAAAAGGTAAACACTCAGCATCGGAATGGAAATTGAAATCCAACAGAAAATACGAATTTTTATGTATTTTCCCTCTTCAAGGACAATTTATATCTTTTCTTTAACATTTCTTACAAAGTCATTGATTATCAAAAGAAAAATGCAAAACTAATGAGACGAAAGAAGTAGGCGCTGTTAAATGTTTGGCACATAAAAAAAAATAAACAAGTGGGCAGGCGTCTGTGGAGTGAGGACGAATAGGTACCTACCAATATATATTTCCATAAAAGTTCTGTTGGGTAAAATGTTTATGAAGAAAGGAGGGTGAGCCTTTTTCTTTTTGTTTCTTGTGTTATTTTTAAGATTTTTTCCAGACAGTAAAGAACAACATTTGAATGAGGAAAACATAAAAGAAAAGAAGACGACAAAACTTTCACCACAAACAACAGTCTTTGTGTTGGATCTTCGGAGATGTGGAGAGTGGAGTACTCTGTGGAATGGTTTTCAAATAAACGAGACTTTTACTACCCCGAATATGAGTAAAAGTCGAAGAAGAACTTCAAAGGGGAATAATTTGATTTCGATAATACAGGCCGACGCTTAAGTGGAATATAATGGTTATGATGTGAATAAAAGGAGAGGCGGTGTAGAATTTGTTTACCATTTTAAAAGGATCGCAGTTTGAATTATACGTTAATAAGCTGATTAGATGCTAAGGCAGATTGATGCAAATTTTTGCCACAGGGAAGATGGTTTTTGAATATATCGTGGGTTCTTTGACCCGTGGCCTTGTTCGGCGAGAAATCAAATAGGACAGATGGAGTTGGAGCTGACTGGACTCCGAAACAAAGACGCGACAGCGTGTTTTCAAGGCTGAAGTTCTTGGCAATTGTAGCCGAACGTGAAGCTTTTAAAAAGGGGCTAACAGAATGTGTTTCTCTCAGAACTTGGGTAAAGATCAGTCAAGTGCTTCGAGCATGCCATACAGCTAAATGCATTCTATGCCTGTCAAGGTGTGCTATGGTCCATCGTAAGATCAATATGTCCATGCATTTAAGAAAAAAAAAAAAAAAAAAAACAACGACTTGCCCCTCAACCCACATTCTTAGAACCACAGCCGAGTTTTTTTGGCCACTTATCTAACTCTAACTATAGCTTTAGAGAACACCAGCTTTATAGTTACCCTTCTGGGATAATGTGCTTGAACAGTCCGAATGATAATTGTTTTCGGGAAGAGTCCAACGGACCTAGATGTAAGTTGTGTCTGAAAGGGGATGTCCAGAAGATGTCGACAGATTTTCCATTGGGGATAATAAACCTTTACTTCTAAGAATAGGTAACAAAATGAAAGAGAAAACCTCCTAGGCCTCAATCTCAGTGTCAGCTTCAGAGCCAAGGGTAAAGAAGGAAACAAAAAAAGTTAAGAGACGCTCTATTTCGATAATCCGCATCAAAGGTTTGCATACTTGCCCCAGCTACGTTCAGAAAGTAAGATATTCATTTTTCGCTGCATACTTTTGGGTGTTTTCAAACTGATTTACCATTCTTTTGAATTTTATTTCTTTTGTTCACTACCGACTATATATTATTGCAGTGGCAAAAGAAGTGTAACCCTCCCATTGTTACCGACCCGACAAGTTACAAATCCCACAAAGGACACGAATTTAAGGAACTCTCAGACTTATGTAGCTGCCCACCTTTTGTTTCCATTCCTTGGTTTGAGTAATACGCAAACCAAAACCAAGCCGTCTACACAATTGACAGGATTATTTTCCGCCGCCCCAAAACAAAAGCCCTCGACTCATTTATGAAAAAGGCCCACACAGAAACCTACCATTAACACAGTTGAAGATGCTAAACGGAACTCTTTGGACTGTGAGTTTCATTCGCAATTATTACAGCCCAAATAGCAACCCATTAGCACAACGAGTTTCTTCCCAGCCACACACAGTAGGTAGAGGCAATTATTACCATGGATTCGTTTCCATTTCACCCAAATCCTTTCCCCAACAAAAACCATTACACATTGCTGTATAGGTGTGCAACAATTTGTGCCTCGCGCTCAACACCAATAATTGTCTCTCCGTCATCATAATGCACTCAACTCACGGCCCAGCAAAAGACAACACTAAAACAAAGCCAGACATACATACATAGTCTTAAAAAATACTATACCCCCAAACAATGGTCTACTTAGCGAAGCGACTCAAAGGCTCAGCATGCGAGAGAAGTTGGATCTCTCACGAGCACATGACCACTTTAGAGTAATGTAGTGCCAAAGTAAAGGTGCTTAAGCACAACAATGCGCCCCGGTGCGACTCCATACAGTGCATCAGCATCCATCCTATCAGCGTCATCCTCGTTGAGCGTAATTATTATTATTGTTATCCTTGTCAGAGATGCCCGAGCACGTACACTGCCGCTGGCTGCAGCAAGAGATGGGATAAAGAGGTTGCTACTGTTGGGTGTTATCATTCTAGACCTAGTATGGCTACCCACGCTTCGACTGAGTATGCAGTGTTGTGTAGTTGTGGCAGCCGCATGCACATCCGTCCGTGACAATGACGATGGCACGGAGACAACCAACAGAACGCACACCCCTACATCAGACTAATTGAGACGTGACGTGACAGTGTTGTTGTTGTAATCGTTGGAAGGTCTCTCGGGTAATTCAATGGGGGATAGTAACATTCTTCTGTTGGCACAGAGAGGTCCACTCAAGACTGAATTACCATACGACTGCCTTGAGGGTGTTTCTTTTGACGAGAGTCTTCTATTTGGACAAATGTTGTGGGACCAAATAAAAGTTTGTGCAACCAAACTTTAAACAGGGTTCGGGTACCCTCCGCGAGTGGCTTTCAACAAAATCGGTATTGAGCGTAGGGAATCAAAGAACAGCCTCAACAACAGAATGTAAATCCACTGACGTCGACTGCATATTTTATCTCGGCAACAGTAACAACTGATGAAGAAAATAAGGCTAAGTGTACGCGGTGTTCCGCAAGGCTGTCTGTTTACTACTCTACTTTTTTTGCTTCCCATTTGGCTGAAGTCTTTCGTTACATAGTGAAGAAACAGAGTCTTATTTACCTAGGTGCAGTGGCTTAGTGGTAAGTGTGTTGGAAAACCAAACGAGGGGTCCCAGGTTTGAACCCCGAATAAACCCAAATTACATCCGAAAGTAGATATAACTGCCATGAAAGACCGCCTCAATTAGCCGTTTGGAATCGGCTTAAAATTGCAGATCGCTACCATTCGTGCCAAAAATTAAGAACTCAAACGAATGGCTGTGAGAAGCTACACCTATTGGTTCCTTACGGACTTGTGGCTTTTTATTTATCAATGGGAACTCCCAACTAGCGCGACAAAACCCAATAGACTTTGTTGACTATAATCGTTTTTAGGGGAAATCCCCTCATTTTAGGGGAAAGTCAAAACCACTCCCCCTTAAGTCATATAGAAAGTTAACAACAAGGTTTGATGTTAATCCGATGAGATAATTACGCCGCAGATATTTTTAAACACATTATTGAGCTAACAAACTAAAAAATGTAAAGTCGTTAACTGGGAAGCAATCTTTCTGCTACCGGGCTAAGCCAAGCCTGCTAAGCCAATAACTCAACATCAAGTTAATGGGGTACACGAGTTTCTATATCTGCCATGGGCACATAGCTCTGACAGAAGATTGTACTGCGATTTATTTTCTCTTTCGAGCCGGTTTTAAGCAAGCACCACTTCACAGAGACCTGGGGCCCGATTGCTAAATCTGCGAGCGAGCCAAATGTCACTGAATTTTGTGGATTTTACAAGGAAAACAATTACAAATTCTGTCACGTATTACTCGATCACGGTTGCGGTAATTCAACCCCTGTATTTATCAAGTCGAAGGCCTTTGGGTGTTCGGTAAAGCTTGATGACGGGCGACGCGTTCCCTAAAAGCTCTGACTTCCTTCGGTGAATCTTTCGATATTTCTATGGACACTGGAGGTTAAATAAGTCAGTTGATAGTCGATATTATAAATATATGTTTCTGGAGGCAAGACGTTGATCAGTAAGCATTCAACTCGTGGTGTGAACCCACCTTGTAACGCATATCGGCAATAATTGTTTTTTTTTCGTTTTGAATTTCGGTCGGATCACTTCATAATCACTCCGCACGTGTGAGGGGCCCTAAGTCCTAAGACTACCGTCGACTGTGATCGGTAAGCATTGAAATTTGGAAATTTGAGCCCCTCTTGTAAAAGCTAAGAAATGGAATTCTTAGAGCTAGATTAAAACTAGTGCCAAATGTATCGAGTTTCAGTAACTTAATATAATTCATAAACAAATGTTGTGGAGAGGTGAGTCGAAATAAATTGAGAGTGCCTGTCAATATAAATAATAACCTTAGATAAATTATTAATCTCGTTCAGGTCGTAAGTAAAAAGACATTTTTTTACCTTTCTGTTAAAGGCGCAGTGGCTTAGTGGTAAGTGTGTTGGACTACTAAGCGAGGGGTCCCAGGTTCGAATCCCGCAAAAACCCAAATTCCAACTAAAAGTTTTTTCCACTGCGCCACCTCTCGCGAACGTCTGACAAACATCCGAGAGTATAACTGTCTTGAAAGAGCTTCTCAATTAGCCGTTTGGAGTCGGCATAAAATTGTAGATCCCTTCCATTCGTTCCAAAAATGAAACTCACACAAAACGAATGGTTGTGAGAAGCTGGGCCTTGGGTGCCTCGGACCTGTTATGCCAACTAATTATTATTATTTTACACTATGGAATCGGTTCATGCAAAAAAAACTTCAATAACAATTTCTTTAGAAATCCTACAAATCGGATCACTAGCGATCGCTCCGCACGTGTGCAGGAGGCCTAAGTATTTCGTGACTCATCAAGTACGAACGCAGCGTTTTCTCTCATTTTCTCCATAAATTTGTTTGAAAACGAAAAAAATTCTCTTCCCCAAATGTGTAGACGTTTTTCACTTCGAAAAGTGGTTCCTGCTTCATGCTTCATTTTGAGGTAGGTACGTCTACAAAAAACCTTTCTTAATCTTGTTTTATTCTGACAAATCACTCAGTACGTCGCATATCATAGGCAAACTTATCTTCTATCCAATCCAGACCTTTGAACTGTCATCCCCAAGGTCAAATGCTTATAACAGCTGCTCATGAAAGACCTCATTTTACTAGTGAGATCTTCTTGCATACCTGTGACTGTGAACTTTAAGACGACACACAAACTGAATACGAATAGGTACCTACCCTTGATAAATATAGGTTCAAATTTGCGCCTGCAGTCACAAATACCTTCCTACCACACATCCTCGTTGAGTTTCGGGCGAAAACTTACTCCGCATCACGTCGCAATCCAATTTCTTTGCCGCCACTCATTCATTTCAGGAGGACACTGACGGTAATGGATCGCCCAACTTCTTAAGAAAACTGCTGCGTGCAAAGAGCCGCCACTCCACCACCTACTCCTGTGCAAAACAATGTTGCCCACTGCAATTCAGCCCGGAAGCTCGCAATGCTCTAATGAAGAATAATGATCCTTGAGAGGAGAGCAGAAAAAAGAATCCCCTTTCAGAATCATAACTCAACATGTGCTCTACGACGAGTATACCGCTGCACGCCTCGCATGAATTAATCATATACAGCTCGAAGCACTTAAGCGCGTCTTGATCCAATTGCTGTCGTGGAATCCCCATATCAAGCCTTTCAGTGCAGACAGCCAGCCCCAATACGAGTTAATGTACTCTACATCACGCGCATTGTGTCATCGTTATTAGCTATGCATTTGCATGCGCGTGTGTGCATGTAAATCACTTGAGAATCAGCAGAAAATATATTTACCCATCCCTTGTGCACCGTTGATCAGGCCCATTAACGAAAGCAGCTCAAGAATGGCGTCGGCGCCGTGTGGGTGGAGGAATTCTTTAGCGAGCCCCCTCGAGAGGTAATCACCATTGACAAGTGACAAATTGTACATTTTCCCAGTCATTGCATTCAAGGGAGAAAGAGCGAGAGACTGAGTGAGAGACTCCCGCGACAGGGGCAATGATGGCACGGCCTGGGAATACATCATCAGAAAGTAAAGCCGCCAACTACACCAACATAGCTGATGCTGCTGTTGGCAGCGTCATCATTGAAGTCGTCCTTGTTGCCGGCAGCGACGACAACGTAGCTAGTCATTGGCGCGGCAGGGGAGTTGTAACGGAAGTAGGACAACATGTGCTCTGTGCTGCACAAGTGCTTACATAACAAAGTGATGTGGCCAAGGAGACTCTAAAGCAGCACCAACTGAGGAAGAAAACGAAAGAAAAGAAAAAAGAAGAATCAGGCGAACTCTTGAATCTGGATTGAATTGGAATCCTATACGAGGAACGTACTTCGATTTTACAATGGCAATCGAGAGAGCCAGGCATCCGGCGGGAGAGTGCAATGCATACACGTGCAGTTGAATAATTTTCGTATTTTTTTTGCTCAGATTTTATTTCTTGGAAGGATGGGACAACACGACACACCACGACAAGGGAAGATAAAACGAAAATCAGGTCGAAGAACTTCTTTGCATATCCTATTAAATGGGCATGACATCTGACGAGATGAATTCATGAGGCAAACACGTTCGGTATAGGGAGATGCCTGCATGTCGGATGCGGTGTAAAAGCATTGTGCTTACGTGATGTCTGAGAGCTTGCCAGGAGCCATACATGCCTTACAGAAGACGTTCGAAGTTTGAGTGCTGGGTGTGTTCGTAAAGTCAGATGATTGGGGAAGTTGTTGGATATTTAAGCACCAGGTCCTTCGGAACTTTGGACGACAAGGACCTGAAAAAAAACTCAACTGAAGCCTCTGACTGCGACTCTGATTGAACTAATGTTTTTGCCTACAAGGCCCAAGAAAAACTCAGTCAGAGCGACTGACAATGGTCTTCAAACTCAGTTACTTTCAAGCTTGGAAGTTATGGTCTGAAATAGTCCCAGGTCTAAAAAACTGTGTCACTCCGGCAGGGTCTACCAATTTATAATTCAATATTTAAGACTTCTGTGCACATTTCTTCGCACTTGAAAGGATAAACACCTTTATCGTTTGTGGATAAACACCTTTGTGAAAGAAGCCTGGCCCCACTTACTCGTTCGCGGCACTAAGCATGGGCCACTTAATGAAACCTGGGGACCTAGGGTCCTACAAAACTAGGCTTAAGCTTAAGCACTTACTGATATCCAGATGCCGCGCTTAGTTGTAGGGCCATAGGATATTCTCCTGATACCAGAGCACCAAGCTTTGTCGTAGAGCCTCGCGAAACGAATATTGGGAACTAACTGATAACTGATACTTCGGGAGGGCTTTACCGAATTAGGTTCGGTAACGGTCTTGCCGCAGTACTAGAATTTGTCGTGATGCCTCATGGAACCACTCTTTTCGTCGGACTGCAGGACTGTTCTTAGTCTTAAGGCCCCACGGAATCCCACTTTTATCCTAAGACCGGGACATCGCTTAGTTGTAGGGCCACTTAAAACGAAGTCTGTTAATCTTGAAATTGCACTGGAACCTTTCTTAGTCGTTGGGGCATTTTCTTCTGCCCATAGACGACTCCTCGGTAATTCTAAATAAGAGTCGGAGTTTTTTTGTAAATCTCCAGCAACCGGACTTAAAGTCAGCCTTAGACAAGCACCACATCAAAAACAAGACTGACTACGCTGCAACTTACCCCTAAGAACGAAATTGAGTAAAAGTAGTAAAAAATTGAGGCTTCGCATTTAAGACCCTCATAACCCCAGTCCTGGCTTTGTGATGCACAAGAGTGGAAGTTAGTAAAGGCGGATGAAGGTCGTTTTGAGCCCCAAATTCTTTAGTGATTTCTGGTTCCAGAATAAAATGCCCACTTTACAAGCTCAGGAGTGACTTCGAAGTGGTTGACGAGCACGTCTGGTTCAGGACATGTCCAATAAATCTTTCATTCCTAGACTGACGGACGACGGTGCCGTGTCGAAATCAACTGAAATCAGTCATATACCGCGCTTATCGTAAATAGAATGGATGCTTGAGGTCTAGGTGCAGGAATCTTTTTTAGAAGCTAAGCTCTCAAGACCTGGAGCGAATATTTAAAATTCTTGCTCTTTTGTTTTTAATTTAATCTTCCTAAAAAACAAAGCACGTCCCAACGGTTGTTAGGGTTATTCCAAACAATAATCACTTAACTCTGAAGGACGTGTGCATTGTGCACTCCCGAACAATTGCCCATATTGTTCCACGTATCCAATATCGACTGAGAGCCTCACCCCCTGGCAATACCCGATGACCTTTAAGCCTTTGTAATTTATTATCCTTTTATCAGTATAACAAATCATGATATTAAATCCTCCTTTTATATCCTTTCCGCTCCAATTGATTTACTATCTCAATCGCAGATAATCAGAACGAGTCAAAATTGAGACAATTACAAACCGCATTCAGGGACAGGAGGCTCCCTGTCCTGAAGTAATGATAGGAATCCACATATGGATATACATTTTATTAATTGTCCACTATTGACGTGTTCACTCGGTGGCAGGGTGTAGGGAGTTATCGCATTTTCCCTCCGCATTAATCGAATACACTTAATCGTCGCCGCATTACATTGAAATTATTTCCTTTTCGTCCTTTCCCTTCATGCAGTGTGTCGTTTTACATGTTTTGCTTGAAGGCGACCCGTTCCACTTGAAGTTAATTGTTATAACAGGGAATTACTCAGTTCATTTGCACGCGTACGTGAGGACTGAGGACTGAGGACTATCGTCGTCCTACAGACGGGGAAGCGAGCCTTTTGCCATTTCGGTGGTATGTCTCGCCCCGCACACTCGTTTAACCCTTAATTATTGTCGCATCCTTGCCAACGAAGCACCATTGTATACCTTCGTCACGCACACATACACACACGGTGTCAAGTGGCTTAATAGAAAGTACCCAAGTAGTGGTAATGAATTACCGCATGTTGTTGATTAAATACCCTAATAACTCATTCGGTACAGGGTCCCTTTTTTAACGTTTGTCCTTCTTCCCTTTTCGGTGTGCGGTTGCAGCTTGGACAAAAACAGAGGATGTCCTGTGCTACAGCGCATTAGCAACGAAAATGGAAATGTATTCCAAGTGGGACAATAATTTATGATGACGGGTATTTTTCGTGAGGCTAGCGCCGTTAATAGGGTCCTTCTTCGAAATGTGGGTCGTTGTGCGTGAGCGAAAATGGGGCTTTTAAAAAAACATCCAATCGATGGCAGCGCGTATCCTTTCGGGGCCCCATTTGAGCAAAACAATTGAGATGGCAGTTGGTTATAGGCGGCGCACTCGTCCTGAAATGGAGTCATTTATTAACCAGTTGAAAAGTGTGCATCCTGGAATATTTATAGCCCGGCTAGGGACTGTGGATAGGTGTTGAAGCACTGATTTGGATATGTAGCAACACATCCCCAATTGGGTCTAATGGCACGACCAAGCATTTGGAAAACCGATGAAAACAACTCCTTGGGGTATTAGAGTGAGGAATTAATAACAGGGAAGATCTGCTAACACACTTTGATGGGAGATTTTATGCGAGGCCGGGCAATAATGTACATCAAAGGATTATGCGTCTCAAGCAGGTGGAGATGTTATTATGCCGCCGCTGTCATGTCAGTTACGATTCAGGGAGATTGAATACAATATCACGGGCATGGGCATGACAGGTGTATCGGCACACAACGTATAGTGAGTAGCGCACGACGTGAGATGATGACATGATGTAGTCCAGAGAGCGCAAAGGGGTGATATCAATGCCCGGCCCGAGTAGCTTATGGCTTAATCTCATTGAATAGTTGTAAAAAAAATATTGTGGCGCATAGAGGCTTTGGGGCTTCCAATTCACCAATCCCGATGGTCAACGCATGAATAAATAGAGAAATATTATGAGAATCTACGCAGTTTCTTCTGCAGGAGACGTTGAATGTGTCAGTTAGAGGCGGGGATAATTCACGAGGGCAAAGCCGGGTCCGCCACATTGGAATTTAACCAAACTAAGTAACCACATGGGACTTAATTGCTCTACTCTTGAGTTTGTCGCTCTTAGGGAAGTAGTAGATTTTTTTAGCGGACGCGGGGTACCGGTAAAGCTGAAACCGCCATATTGACTTTTGATGGACTGTTTTTTGCGCATACTTATCACCACTTGAATCACTCGAAAATGGAAAATTTCAATCGTCCAAAATTAGCATTTGCAGCTTCTTTCAAACACCAGTTCGCACTAAAACTCTTTTGTTTTCGAAGGAAAAGAATACAAAAATTGTGGAAAGATAAATAAAAAAACTAACCCGATCGAATTTCATTACGGGAAATGTCTGAAAAGATAGGCTACTACTTCATTAAATCATTTGTTTCGGTGCTCTTCTCTAAATGGACCAAAAAGGGCAAAGTAGAAAACCAAAATAAACCTTTAACTAAACATTAAACTAAAGAAAAAATAGATTCGCACAGATTTCTAAAAAGCCACATAAATCAAGAGAAGCGTCTTTTCATTAGCTATTCACTCATGGAATAAAATAACTTGTCGGTCATCCTTAAAATTGTCAAAAAGCAAAAAAAGTTAACCTCACGACCAAAAAAGTAGCTCAACCTACCAAAATAAATATTTGGAAAAAGTTAAAAGTAAAACATTCCGTTCAAATTCTACTAAGCCACAAGCCACATAGATCAAGAGAAGCGCGTGTACATTAGCTCTGAACGCATAGAATGAAATAATTTGTCGCTCTCTTCTAAATGTGTCAAAAAGAGAAGAGAAGAGAAGTAATTGAGCTAGAGTAGAATAACTTTTTTCTAATTTTCATTAAGCCCGGAAGATCTGATTTATAGCCGAAGAAAGTATAATTTTGACAAATGAAGGGTTGAAACTACCAACATAAATAGCTTAATTTAAAGTACCTACAGTTATCTCGACTTTGTGAAATTCAAAGGAGTTGTTCAGAATAGCACCGAAAGACAGTCTTGAAGATGAAGATGCTGCTTGGACCATTTAAGTTGATTGGGATAAAGGACTGTCTTTCGACTGACGAAAACGTTTTGCAGGCAAGATTTCCATCGAATGGGTTCTTGTAACATTTTATCTTGTTTTAGTTTGAAGTCAGCCAGATTTCGTAACATAGGTAAAAGGAAGAACAAAACTCAGGACGCCGATAGCGTTCGACCTGTTTGCCGCCGCAGGTCATCAATTTCTTCAGCAAATCGATTTTTTGCACACATTCAACTCGCTTTGTTACAAAGAGAACATATTTGATAAATAAATACATAGTCGGACTTTGAAGATAATTAACTTGGGCATCGGTACTGAATTTGTTTTAAAGTGCTTTCTTTGAAGATCGCGCTTCAGGAGTTCTGAGTTCTGAGTTCAGATTTTTTAACAGCTTTAAAGTTGAGAGAATTCTTAAGTCATGTTAAGAAAAAGCTGATGCTGAAACTTGATAACAGAAAACATCTGGACGGAGTTATAAGACACGAATAAGTCTAGAAGACTGTCAGAATCTGAATATCAAAGAGTTTTTTTTCAAGTTTCATAAGCATGAATCTAAAAGAAGGTCAAAAAGGTATTTCTCATTGAAAATTGTGACCTCATTTATTGAAAATGACCTCGGAGTGCGGCGTTTGAAAATCGACAAAAAGCACTCTGTCAATTACGTACCTTTCTATACGTTCACTTACATGAAAGTCTCCCCCGAAGCCTCAATCGCTTGTGACTTAATTTGCTTCAAAAGTTTTTAACATAAATTGAGTCTTTTTGAGCAGTGACATTCTTGCTTATTTTGGATTCCTAAAAATAGAGAGAACATAAAGTTAAAAGGTGCATAAGGGTAACTACAATCGGGCTTAACCAGCATAATCTCTGTGCCGAAATGCATAATCCAGACTTGATGTAAATGTTACGTACCATTTGGGCAGCCACTAGAAAAATATTTTAAAACGGAGAACAGGAAAATAGAAATAAGAACAACTCGAAATGGACTGAAAACAGAACCATCTGTTAACCGAATAAGTAATTGTAAAAGCTCAGCAAAGTTCTTTCCATTTCAATGCTCTACACAGATCCATAAATTGAAAAATAGTCGGCTTGATGCAAGTTGTGAAAAACGTCGGTAGGTGGCGAGAAAACTTAAAATCTCCTCATTTTTTAAATGTTTGTAGGTTTTGAAAACCTTTGAGCAGCAAATTTGATGTTATAGTGTCATCCTTAATATTTAGTTGTGAAGATTTTGAAAATTTATTGTGGAAAGACCTACATTCAATTGCGTTTGTAAAGTGTCAAGAATTTGCAGTAGATATTTCTAGAATTGGCTCTCGGATAGAGAAACACTTAGGCCCTTTGTCGGCCTTAGAATTGGTTACAATAAGCCCTTGCCTCGATGACCTAACTTCAATCAAGTGAAATTACTGAACACTTTGGATGAAAAACTGTGTAGAGCAGAGAAATTTTGTAAGTTTTACTTCTTCTATCTGTGCTTTGCATCACTAAGAAAATAATTTGGGCCGACTTGAACCTCCTCTTTAGTGTTACGTATAGAAAGGTATAAGTTTGAAGCTCGTAGAAGAAGAACTTTCTTAATTTCTTAATATTTCTTAAGCACAACCCAAAGTTCTCATTCTATTCAACTATATAGAAGCACAATCTCATGACCTTGTTTAGCTAGGAGGATGTAGGCTCGCTCTTTAAGGAGGAAGTCTCATTATAAGCGAATATCTATCAGCTGATAATCGGACACAAAGTTTTAGCATAGAGAGAAGGTTCACATCTTCGTTTAACAAACTTGTTGGCATGTGCATTTGACTCTTTGAATGCGTCATGTTAAAACGTCTCACTCGATCGGTAGGAGTCTTCAGACTACACGACTTAATGGGGCAAAATTTAGTTTTCATTTCATCACAGGCAGTAAACTCGCTAAAAAGATATTCGAGTTCAAAGTCCTTCATGTCCATCTTTAAATAGTTAGAGCCGTACTTAAATAAAAATTCAGAGCACAGGCCGGGGCTGGGCAAGCTGAGCGGCTTGTACGGTTGGTACAATAATTCATTGACCACGCGCTTTTGAAAACAAGGACGCTGAAGGACGTCCCCAAAAAACACCTTGAATCCTCGCTATCGTAGAATTGGAAGTTTTCTTCCCACTTCAAGGTTTTCGTCCGGAAGAAACTTAAAAACTATTGCAACTATTGCCTCCAGTTTAACACCTGCATTGAAAAATGCCGCGATTGAAATATAGGATATCCAGATGCGGTTGTCTACATGGATGTGTGAGCACAAAAGTTTCAGTTCTGCATAGCCCCAGCTTACCTACATTTGATAACTTTAAAAACCTCCTGCATACCCACCAATGTACATAGCTATAACAACTAGATGGTGCTATGAGCCACACCCGCCTTATCACGTCCTGCACCATTTGCCTGGACGATTCGCCCTTGCAAGACCGTCTCACATATTCACATGTGTCCCCAACTGGAAGCAATGCCCGCTCCCACCTGCATCGCTAGCTTAACTTCTGGTTAGCTGCGCAATTTCCAATTGCACAAGCAGAACTTCACTTACCGCGTCCTTGTGCTGATTCTTCACTCCGTCTCCATCTCTGTCTGTGTATGTGTAGACACCCGGATTAAGTGTGCAATTTTCCACTTCGTCAATTCGCGTACATCCGTTTCTTGTTCTTTTTGTGATTTTTCTCTTTTTCTCTTTTATTTTTTAAGTTTTCTTCCGCTTTCCTTGGGACTGTGCGGCAAATCTACAGTTATTCTAAGAGGGAAGAGCAAACACCACCATCATCATCACCACTATGATGATTGTTCTATTATCCTTAGGCAAACGATGATCCAAATGACAGACGAAACACTTCCTTTTCGGGTGAAATGTGTATGCAGGACGACTGTCATATATAAATACAACAAAGAGATGTCGTCAGTTGAACAGTTGAATAGGAATGAGAAAAAGAAAAACCGCCAAATAACACCATTTCCAAATGGAATAGTAAACAGCTGAGCACTTTGGACAACTAAACTAGTCCTTGAAGGCATTTCTTCGACAAACGAACGAGAAATAGTAGGATGCCATCGGCAAAGAACAGACGAGGAATCGCAATCAAACAGAGGATGGATTACAATTGCATTGCAACAGATAACAGGTCCTTTCCTCTCCCACCCCGTGGTGTGTGCTTACAATTACGTCATTCCGAAATATCCTTACTGGGTAATTTCCTTCAATCTTCTTGTTGTTTTCCTTTGTCGGTAAACTTTACACAATTGTCCACCTTCCATCCATCCGCCTTATTATCTGTCCCGGCTCAACGCTGCAGTCCCTATGGCTTATCCTTCGTTACCGAAAATGTATACTACTCTTCCTTTACTGCGATTGTCCGCAGAGATGGAAAACTAACTCTCCAGAAGTTGCTTGATGGGCATCGGTTTGAACTTTTGTCCTTCTAGCTGTTTAAACACCCGAAGAGGGTATACTATACAGAGAAGGATGCGGACTTCTCTTGATTTCATATCAAAATATCTATATGCATGGATGAGCGCAGCAGCATGGTGTTGGGGGGCTCGGAACATGGTACAACCCCCAACGACAGAGAACAATCTGAAGTAGTTGATTGGGTATTTCCGCTTTGCCTGATGGCCAATGGACAAGTTTCGTGCACTGAAAGTCGATGAAAGAGGAAGTCAGGATTAGAAAATTGCATCCTTGAAGGATGTTGGTGGATTACAAACTGTTCCGGAGATTGAAGTTTCGCACATCAGTTGATCTTGGGTGTTAGCTTCATCTTAAAGATGATTTGGCTTCGGGGATGTTTTTTTTTCGCACGACCAGGAAGCTTGAAAAGGTGCTGCTGGATTTATTGATATGGGTGGACTCTGTGAAATCTGCTTGTAGAAATAAATACAAATAAATAAATACATGATAGGTACCACGCCCATTGTGCAAACCCGCCTAGAGTTTGTAAGGAATGTGGTAAGTTCATATAACATACCTCAAAGTGTCAATATTCGCATGAATTGCTCCCATTACCGATGAGATAAATCGTTCAAGTGCGTGTTATGTTTGAAATACTCCACGCCCCATTTCGTGAATCCCGCCGACATTTTTTAAAATTCTTTGATAAACATTATACATTTATTGGCGCAATTTTAAAGCATAAAGCTGCCATAAATGACAGAAAATATCATTTAAAAGGAATTTTTTATATTTTTTTATGGGAGGTGCCACGCCCCTTTGCCCAAAACAGCCCTTATTTGAACAAATTTTTAATTCACACTATAGCTGTATCAAATTTCGCTACCAAAGCTGCTTAAAGTCCAAAGATATATGTTTTGGTATGTAAGTATCTTATTTACGTTACACCAGCGCCACCTAGGGCACTTTTTGCGAACTATCACATAAACCCTTTCCGCTGTGTAGATATCAATTTGGCAAAGTTTCGCATCAATCAATTGCGCGGGCTTATCTGCAAGTGATAACAAACAGCAAGCAGATATTCGGTTGTTAAAATTTATTAAAAAAACACAGCGGTCAAAATTTGACAGTAGTCTGGGGAAAATTAAAATATTGAATTGTTTTCAGGTATTTGATTTAATAGCATTCCTGTCATGTCATGCAAATCGAGAGCTCTGTGTTTTTTTAGATAGTATATATCTTGCGGCAGTGATAAGAGAGGTCCCAAGAAAAGCACAACCTACAATTACTTAGGGTTTTTTTTTTTCACTGCGCCCCTCTCCCGAACGTCTGACAAATATCCAAGAGTATACCCGTCATGAAACAACTTCGTAGATAGCTGTAAGATAGCTGTCTGGACCAGCCATAAAATTGTAGATCCCCTACATTCGTCACAAAAATGAAAAAAGTCTCACTTAAAACGAATGTTTGTGAGAAGGTATTCTAAGGTTTCCCACTCCCTACGGACGTGTAGGGCCAAATATTTATTTATTTTATCGTTTTTAAGGAAATCAGTGCACACGGGAGTTCAACTACGCAAATCGATCTTTCGTTTGGTGTAGATTTCATAAAAATAAGTTTTAAAATGACGCCCTAATCAATAGGAGAAAAAATAAAGTGTACGACTGGATCGAACAAAACTTTCTCGTTCATCATTTCAAAAGTTTGGTTGGTACAAATGAAGTGCGAGTTCCTGATTGTGTGAACTCCAGGAGGTCGGAAATATTTTCAGGGTGCAAACCTTTTTAATATGATTGAAAAAAAAAAAAATTTAAAAAATAATAAAATGAAATTTTACGTTAATGAATTTTTATTGGAAGTGCGGCATTGAAATCATTAAAAAAATATACCACAGATATGTGAACGCAGATCGTGATTTGGGGAGCCATTTTTGAGAAAGTATTAAAAAGTATTTTATCTTATTTCAAATACTTAATAATTACGATTATATTGGCCCAAAATTATAGACATCGTGTATTAGGAGCGATTAGTAGATACTAACGAACAGTTTTCTATCTTAAGGCCGGTGCCTACATTTTAGGCCATTACGAACGCTTTGTAACCTGGTTACAACTAGTACCAAGCTTAGAGCGGCCGCGACGCAAATTTTTGCCAAACAGACTTAAGAACATCCAGTTTGAGAAACTAAACACAGTTTGAGGAGTTCTCTTTAAACATTAAAATTTTAATGAAATGGCAGGAAAAAAAATGCAGAAATGGATTGAACAGTTTTTTTAATGAATCTCTAGCGAAAAATTCTTCATCATAAAAATACTCAAAAGGATTTTCGAGATGTTCAAAAATATTAATATCCTGGGAACATTTCTTTAAAAATCTTCAAAAAAAAAAAAATTCTTAATTTTAATTTTACAATAGAAATGACAGATGGGAGAGGATTGTCTATACTAAAATGCACTTATCTTATATATAATTTGTACTTGTGGTCTTATATTTAATACCAGCTTATAACGATAAAGTGGATTTTATGTCGGCTATAATTAGAAAAATGCTAGTAAGTACATTGTCACTTACTTAAATAATTTTAAAGTTGACCTTATCCGACTCCCAAGAAAAGCACAACCTACAATTACTTAGGGTTTTTTTTTCACTGCGCCCCTCTCCCGAACGTCTGACAAATATCCAAGAGTATACCCGTCATGAAACAACTTCGTAGATAGCTGTAAGATAGCTGTCTGGACCAGCCATAAAATTGTAGATCCCCTACATTCGTCACAAAAATGAAAAAAGTCTCACTTAAAACGAATGTTTGTGAGAAGGTATTCTAAGGTTTCCCACTCCCTACGGACGTGTAGGGCCAAATATTTATTTATTTTATCGTTTTTAAGGAAATCAGTGCACACGGGAGTTCAACTACGCAAATCGATCTTTCGTTTGGTGTAGATTTCATAAAAATAAGTTTTAAAATGACGCCCTAATCAATAGGAGAAAAAATAAAGTGTACGACTGGATCGAACAAAACTTTCTCGTTCATCATTTCAAAAGTTTGGTTGGTACAAATGAAGTGCGAGTTCCTGATTGTGTGAACTCCAGGAGGTCGGAAATATTTTCAGGGTGCAAACCTTTTTAATATGATTGAAAAAAAAAAAAATTTAAAAAATAATAAAATGAAATTTTACGTTAATGAATTTTTATTGGAAGTGCGGCATTGAAATCATTAAAAAAATATACCACAGATATGTGAACGCAGATCGTGATTTGGGGAGCCATTTTTGAGAAAGTATTAAAAAGTATTTTATCTTATTTCAAATACTTAATAATTACGATTATATTGGCCCAAAATTATAGACATCGTGTATTAGGAGCGATTAGTAGATACTAACGAACAGTTTTCTATCTTAAGGCCGGTGCCTACATTTTAGGCCATTACGAACGCTTTGTAACCTGGTTACAACTAGTACCAAGCTTAGAGCGGCCGCGACGCAAATTTTTGCCAAACAGACTTAAGAACATCCAGTTTGAGAAACTAAACACAGTTTGAGGAGTTCTCTTTAAACATTAAAATTTTAATGAAATGGCAGGAAAAAAAATGCAGAAATGGATTGAACAGTTTTTTTAATGAATCTCTAGCGAAAAATTCTTCATCATAAAAATACTCAAAAGGATTTTCGAGATGTTCAAAAATATTAATATCCTGGGAACATTTCTTTAAAAATCTTCAAAAAAAAAAAAATTCTTAATTTTAATTTTACAATAGAAATGACAGATGGGAGAGGATTGTCTATACTAAAATGCACTTATCTTATATATAATTTGTACTTGTGGTCTTATATTTAATACCAGCTTATAACGATAAAGTGGATTTTATGTCGGCTATAATTAGAAAAATGCTAGTAAGTACATTGTCACTTACTTAAATAATTTTAAAGTTGACCTTATCCGACTATAATTTTGCGCCTTTATGTATAATATAAATTTTGATCAAAATCGTTAGAACGGTTTTGAAAACATCAATTTTACTCTAACTATGCATTTTTGTCCAAATCGTTAGTGCCGTTTTTAGGTAAACTAAGGACAAAAATGTGCCTTTTTTCAAAAATCCATTAAAAATCCATTGCACGATAATATAGAGAAAATCTGAGTTTGCTATTATGTTACAAATGAAAATTTTACCTTTGAAATAAGTTTTTGTAACAATCGTATGGAGCGTTTACGAGATGTGTCCAAATTTCCAAAGTACCGTTATTCGATTCTTTAGGGAAAAACTGAGAATGCAGTCATGTCGAACTCACCTACTTAAGGTCAAATATCAGTTTTGGTTTGAATCGTAAGGGCCGTTTTCGAACAAATCCAACTGGTGCGAACGTTTTATAAAAAAACGACCCCGAACTGTAGGCTCTCAAACTCCAGATTCGTAGTCTGAACCATATCCGGGAAGCCGTTTAGGCTGTAGGACTCGGGAGCATATGGACAGATGGACAGGCGGACAGAATTTCGATACCCACTTTGTTGAGTTACTCGATCACGTAATGTCAGAGTTGATTAACATCTCGATTTCGAAATTTTTCACGAATACAATATTTTTCTCTTACTACGTATTCTAGAAAGTTAAAAAAGACCTCGGGCCTATTAATACAACGAAATGGCTAAAAAGATGTGTCTTTATTGATGAAAAGTTGTAGATGCTGGCATAATGGATTCTTTGAGGCACTTCAGAGTTTCAGGGCAAAACAGACCGCGAATTTATAGGCCAATCTTAAGCGTGGGAATCCAAATATCCATTTTTGAGGTGGCACCCTGTGTGATCTCATTTGAATGACGGAAATTATTGCGTTCCACACTCTTTATGACAAATCGTAGGTTCAGCCTGAAATGCCCAATTTGTTATCAACAATGCTGTACAAATAACAGCGCCACCTATCGGATTTAATCTAAACTACTCTCCAAACACCGCCGATAGATGTAAAAAGAAACGAAGAAACGAGCCAACAAGGCTTTATAGGTGACACTCAGGGGAACATTGGTTCTGATCTATATCGACATAATTATCGACATCAATGGCATTCCAGGTGAGCGCGCCTTAAGAGCTTTCAGATGATATTCTCTTATCTTCAGTGTTTCGTGTCTATGGAATGAAAAATACCTTGAGGTGTCTTTTTAACACATTTCCGTCATATATCCATGCCAGAAATGTGAGCACAAACATACTTCCAAATCACAGATAAACCTTCTCAACGCATCATTAATTTTCAATTCAAACCACTGACCTAGACAGTTTCGCATTTATACAAGAAATACAAATATGAGGGCAGTAACTTCGGCGCATGGGAACAATTGCACTACAACGCAAACAAAGTCCTTGACATCGTTTAACCTCATTTATTTCTAGAAACACATCCACACACCATGACAATGGGCAATGGTAGCATACAACAATAAATCACTTGGTATGAAACATTAAAATCTAATGTCGGGCAATTTTCCTTTTGGAATTGCCAAACGGAAATTGCTTTTGTTACGCTTCTTGCAATCGGTATACTCGGGTTCGGGACATTAAAACTTTTTCTCCATCCTCCATCGAACTTATACACGCTGAACACTGTGCTCAGTCAATGTTGGCTCTTCCATTGTAAAAGAATGAAGACGGTGATATATTTGCTTTTGCTTGCACGGGTAAGGAGGAGCGGCTGTGATGGGGTTCGAGTTTCTGATGCACGCGATTTTGTTTTAACAGTTTTCAGCTCCCGAGTCGATCAATTGTAATGAGCATAAAATGCACGCTGTGGTGAGTTTGTGTTTTCAACAGTTTTTTTTGCGATGATTTTCGAAAGTTTCCTTCTCACAGTACTTTGCCACCCGATGTTGCGACCTGACGAAGCTCGAAAGGGACCAGACATTCAGGAGATGCCATGAGAAGTACTCCAACATGACCGAAAAGTTGACCAGCGAGCTGAAGGCTCCCGAGAGAATCGCCATAAATATTGTGAGACAAGTCACAAGTGGGATGCGGTTCTTTCAAATACCCAACTTTTTTCAGTGTGCCCACGAGTGCAGTCTACTGTCGAAGCGGTTCATTCGGCGGAAGTATAGGAACGAGTTCGACACAGATGTCATCGAGGATTACTTCCAGAGGAAGTACATTGACGATGTAGCTTCGAATTTCATTACGGACACCTTTAGGAAGTGCATCCAGTTTGGTGGGCAGCGGACTTTGGCTGTCGACATACTTGAAAGATTATATTTCCATTTTCAGATACACTCGGTGATGTGCACATCAAATTTCCCGATGTCAGCTTTATTAAAAGGAAATGCGATCCGATGGCGGCCCGGATCATGATGTGCGTGCGAACGAAGGCGATGCAAAACTGTCCGCCGAGTTTGTTTCACAGCTCAGTCGATTGTGATGCCTCGAAGGCGTATTTCACACAGTGTGTTGGTTCGGTTGAGAAGGTCGTTAGGAATTTGTAAGTTTGACTAGTCGGAGGACGGCCTTGCTTTAAATAAACATTTTACAAGGTGTTGACGGTCATGAAAAGAAAAAATGCTAAGACTATGTTGAATTGTGGATGAACATTAGGTCCTTCTTCTATGGAGTTCCAAGATACTGCCAATATTGTGCCAACTTATTGCAATGTTGAGGGTTGAAAAAGCTCAAGTTAACAGCGACACTCTGCAGGAAGACGGACTCGTGAAGACTTTCTTACTATAAGAGGGGTAAGCTTCGGCACAACAGACACAAAAGACTAAATCTACTAGTAAAAGAAGCAGAAACAAAAATTGATACTTCACATTAAAGTTAAGGAACATAATGGAAACCATCGAAGATCATCGAAGATGCCCTTCTAAGCAGGATATATCTACCAATATCGAGGTTTTTACAGTAGAATAAAGTTGAATTTTCTGTCCGAAATAAGTCTGTAAACTTTTCCCAAACAGAAAATCCTGGCCGCCAAATGTAGAACTGCCTTAAATTATCTCCGAAGCTACTGACATATGAGGAGAACTGTTCGGTTGTGAGTTGAGGAAACGTGTCCTTCATTGCATCGATTGTCTAGGGCTCGTTTAGGCCATGAGCCTGGTATACTATCACCGCTGAAATATATCTCGATCAATACGGCTCTGGACCATCGCGGAGTACCCTATCCTCATAATGATACACACTATCGGAGGTGACAACCAGAGGAAGTTCTATACCCATAGCTTGAGTCTGCATCCGAAAGAGGACAACTGCGAACGATGGAAAAAATCGATTTTTCAATTTTAATAGCAATTCTCCCTCTGAAATATTCAGTAAAACAAATTTTCTTTAAAGCGTTCCCATTTGCAAATTCCTCTTAATCTAAAAATCTGACTTTATGAAAGTAAGAAAACGTGTCTGAATTTCAGACACAAAGTTTAAATAACATTTTTATGTCATTTTTACTGAGTGACTCACTGATTAGCGATTGGTTTCAGTTGCAAATCCGGCAAAAGAAACATAACACACATTAAGGTGTTTTTCCACTGTGCCACCTCCGTCTGACAAACATCTTTAACTGTCTTAAGAAAGTTTCTTAATTCAGCCGGTCGGGTTTGGGATATCTGACAAAATCACTTTCGGGCCAATACCAAAGATTGTCTGAAAAAGTGTGAGCTCAATCAGTTTTGAGATATAAAATTTTGAATATTATTTTGTATGGGAGGTGCCACGCCCCCGTGTGTCCAATTTGTTTAAACCAAGTCTATGTTCTTTTTCAGGTCGCGGGCTATACTTTTGCAAAAAACATTACAGAGTTTCATAGGTTTAGCCTTGAAAATGTAATAGAGAGAAAGTGTAACATTTCAGTAACAATTTTCTGAAATTAAGAAACTGACATAATGGTGGCTTTAATTCAAACTTTAGGGACACAAAGTTAAAAGAAGACATCGATTTAGGTGTAACTGCAACACAAAAATCACTTTACAAGCTTATGTTGGTCTACAGGACTGTAGCACAATCCTTCCGTGATTTTTAGTACGAAAATTTCAGACAAAATTCAGGAGTAAGAGGTTATTCGAAATACCAAACCAAACAGCATTTTATTGATTTTAGAATACACGGAATAGAAGTTAAATGCTTCTTTAAATTTCGAATCTTTTCCTTTTGTCTTAGTGTAAGCATTAAGCAAGATTTGGAAGGGCAATACAGACTATTGGTTTTAGATATGCAGGGAAAAAGAGTAGCATATAAATTTTCAAACATTTTAGACACAGAAAAACCGCAGTTACATTTGTAGAGTAGGGAACTTAATCCACGGGAATCAACACAGGGTGGTTCAGATGGTTTAAATTCCCATGTGGAGTTAATTCCTGTGGATTTATTTCCCTACAATTAAATTTATATCTAGCAATAGAATGGATTTATTTGCTTTGACAATGATTTCCTAATTACAGAGATAAGATAAAGAAACCGTTTCCTTAAGTCACCCTTGTCTTAATAATAAAAAAAGTTGATCATCGATAGCAAAAAAACTGTAAATAATTAAAGAAAAATTGACGCATTTTTTCGACCAAAAGATTACTTTTTGAGCCCAGGATAATTTTCTTTAAGATTTTCTTATTTTAAGACAAGTTTCCGGAACATTAAAATAAATAAGAAATGTTTCACAAGAATCGATTTTGTGTTCTAAAACTAGACGTCCTTCTACTATTAGTTTCGAAATTTGTTACTGTACAAAACTTGACAGTCTTACACAATTTTTTCGACCAAAAGATTACTTTTTGAGTGCAGGATAATTTTCTACATTTTTCTTATTTAAGGACAAGATTCAGAAAATTTAAAAATTAAGAAAAGCTTGACCAGAATCGATTTTGTGTTCTAAATTAAACGTCCTTCTACTATTAGTTTTCAAATTTGCTACTCAACAAAACTTGACAGTCTGATACAATTTTTTTGACCAAAAGATTACTTTTTGAGTGCAGGATAATTTTCTACATTTTTATTATTTTAGGACAAGTTTCGGAAAATTAAAAAATAAGAAATGTTTGACAAGAATCGATTTTGTCTTCTACTTTTAGTTTTCAAATTTGTTTCTGTACAAAACTTGAGTCCAGGTTAGTTTTGTACATTTTTCTTATTTAACGACAAGTTTCAGAAAATTTAAAAATTAAGAAAAGCTTGACCAGAATCGATTTTGTGTTCTAAAATTACACGCCCTTCTACTATTAGTTTTCAAATTTGTTACTGTACAAAACTTGACAGCCTTATACCATTTTTTCGACCAAAAGATTACTTTTTGAGTCCAGGGTAATTTTCTACATTTTTCTTATTCTAAGACAAGTTTCGGAAAATTAAAAAATAAGAAATGTTTGACAAGAATCGATTTTGTCTTCTACTTTTAGTTTTCAAATTTGTTTCTGTATAAAACTTGAGTCCAGGTTAGTTTTGTACATTTTTCTTATTTTAGGACCAGTTTCAGAAAATTTTAAAATTATCGAAAGCTTGACCAGACGCTGCTACATTCGATGACATCTAAAGCCAGTCACTTTTACCTGGCTTGTAGGTCTTTGCAAAACGGTCTAGATCACCTTCATCATACCAAGTTTGCAGAAAATCGAAATGAGCCCTCCTCCATTGTCAACATAATTTATCCCTACTCCACAGAATGGAAATGGAAATTTAATTGCACAGCATGATAATGTAAACTGCTCCCATCAAAGAAAAAACAAATCCTAAACAAAATATAAATTCGCTCTACATCTGCCTCCCAGGTCCTTGGTTTACTTAATTCATTCCACGGCACGGTTATAGATGAACAGCGTGCATCTAAACAAAATCAACACAAATGCCATAAATCCAGCAAAAAAAAGGACACACACACCAAACCGCTCTACATCGAAATACGTGATAAATTGAAAATGACAACCATCTTCACCCCATAGATACTCGCACCCTCGCCGCATCGATGGTCGATGCTAATCCAAAACGAATACTGCTCGTGCAGAATGGTGTATCTGGATTATTTAGAAACTCAGCGAGTGAATTAATTAAAGAACTGCATACTCGCGGCAGCTGTTTGCAATTGAATGGAAAGCAATTTTTTGCTCCTGCTAATCACTCTCTGGTAAAAGTATATCCACGCGCGTGTACTTAATTTGCTTGAAGCTTATCTAACGACCGAACGTGCAAAATTCCGCAGAAAAATTCCAATCACATATTTACCACATATGAAGGATTTTAATTAACTTCTGGTATGAAAATTACTCTCGAAATCCGTCCAAAAATGAGAGAAATTCCACCCGCCGCCGCCGGTGGGAGGCGAGCACATAAATTCCAAGAAAGGGGGTTTCTCAACTCAAAACTCAGGGAAACCGTTCAACGCTGTGCATGTTAACTACGCCTGATTGGCATAACCTCCGATAGAAGGAAAACCCTTCTAGTGCGAAAATGCTAAGATCAACCACAGCTGCTGTGTGACAGTTCAATAGGTATAAGGTATAACGTTCGTATAACCCCCAAGGCGGGAATGAAAATTGCCAAAGCTAGCGACAAATTGATGATGAAACACATTTTGCATACCCAACAACCGCGAGGAGACATCAAAAGTGGCAAACGTTTTTTTGATCGGGACTTGTGCGTAGCAGCTGCTGCCATCAGTAGAGCAGCTTGGATACCAATGCTCGGCGGCGCACATCACAATCTGATTTCATCCAGGAATCCCATGAGGCATCGTCGGATAATAAGGAATAAATAATTTCATTTGTTTTGCCTAGCACTAGTCTGGCTTTTCGGTTATCCCCTATGCCATCATAGTCTCGGTGGCTCTTGCCACAGCTACCAACCTCAAGTGCCATGATACCACTCAAACATAACCCCAGAGGATGCATTGCCTTGTGCCATACCTCCGCCTCTCTAACGCTCTCTAACGCTTCACGCGAGGGTAAACCACATCACAGCAAACCGGCGGCTTAGGAAGGGTGGATGAGACTGTGTATCATGGGATAGATTTCGGAACTAATGCCAGGGGTAATTGGGAACTCAAACGAACAGTGGTGGTGGTGGATTTTTTTTTAGCGAATGGGTTTGGCATTTGATTGAATCGGAGAAGAAAACTCATTATTACTGTCGCGGAAATAGGGGATTCGATTTAGTCTGATTTGCAGGAAAGTAGTAGATTTGCTATTATAAAGAAACAGCCACGAATGTTGGATACTTTCAAAATCCCAGATCTAACCAGCTTAGCTTTGCAGGCTTAAGAATGAAGCGTATCGCCTTACGTGCCGAAATGAAATTATAAATTCGTAAACATCTTCTGAACGTGTTGGAAGGTTGAGAAAATAAAAGATAAATGAAAGTGTTTGCTCCATGTTAAGGACTGTTGACGCTAACAATGTCAACAGGCACAGGTGCACTGAACGCACCCATTCACACAAAAATTATTTCCCAAAGGGAAATTCTGTTAAAACCTGTCAAAGTTGTCAACAAATGTTTTATGAAAAGAAACAATTCATTATAAAGTAAAAGAAATTCGTCACAATAAATATAAACATTTTTATAACGTTTTAGAAAGCGGTTGTTTTCTTGTTGCGGAATATTTAAAGCGTTTCTTGAAACCATTAACCAAATGCAGTTTTCCTTTGAAAAATTCTTCTCCGTTGTTCATCACCCGAACTAGACTATACTTTCCTGGATATCCTGAAAGATTGGAATGGATTTCACGTGATGCGGGTTAAAATCCATATGCCCAAAAAATTAATTTTAAAATGTTTTAGACATAGAGACTCTACGTCTTACCAACAAACAATTTTAGACTCGACTTTAAATTTTAGTAGTTCACAGAATGGTTATATTTTCCATACAAATTTTCCAATTGTACAATTGTGAACTTTTGTAAATTTTAAGTCGATACAGCGCTCTTTCTATGCGCCGTATACTAATAACAAATTTAAGTCCTGACTTAATATTGATGGAAGCTCATAGCTGCGAAATTTGTATGGCAAATATAATCATTGTGAACTACTAAAATTGTACAGTCGCGACTAAAAATGTTTATTTGTTAGGTATAGGTAGAGACCAAAGCGAGGTACTAATAATAATTTTTATAGTCCAGGTCCAGACGAAATTTTTCAAATTCACAATGGCGAACTTTTTCATGTACAATTACAAAAATTGTGACCTACAAAATGTATCAGGTGAAGGTTACACATGATTATTTAGTAAGTAAGGCCCCATACATTTCAAAACGATCAATTACCTACAGGATACCTTGCACAATACTAGTTTTGATATTTTAGTGTCCAGGCTAAATTAAATGAACTCACAACGGCTACATTTTCCATACAAAATTAACCATTGTGACCCACGAAATATTTAGTGTGAAGACTAGAATACCTTTGCCTTTAGCTAAAAGAGCGTCTTCAAGTGTATAATGAAAAGTGGCTTTAAGTACCATGCTTTAGATAGTAAACCTTGCACCAAGCTTCTCTTCAGTTACGACTAAAGGTAGGCGCGCACTGGCGTTTTTCGTCGCATGACTATTCTTCCACAGAATGTTGAACACTTTCCAAAAACCAATACCTTTAGTCGCACTTTACGCTTTTGTGCGTGCTATACTTATTACTCACTGAAGACAGACGCCAACATACGTGATTTTCGACCCAGCTCCCAGGACTAAAGGGACTCTCCCCGAGTCGGGAGCGCGTTTAGTAAGTAAGTACTAAAGGGCCCAGTTCGTAGACACCGTCGTTTAGTGGCTTTACATTTTTGATTTCTGTCTTTGAATACGTTTTCAAAAATAATGGCAAAACTCTTCCATCGGTTGGAAAATTGAGTACCAGTAATCGTTTTTAACCTTCACCGTATATAAATTTTGTAGGTCACAATATGCAATTTCGTGTGGAAAATTTCGGCACTGTGAGTTCGAAAAATTTAGCCAGGACACTTTGATTATAAAAAACGCGGAATGACAACAACTGTCATTGTCGTTGGATAAATTGAGAGAAAAAACACATTCATTGGTGGAAACTTTGACGATGATTGGTCACTCACAATTAGGAATGCCACATCTGAAAAATTAGCTGACGGGACATTTTTGCATTTGAAGTGAAAAAGTAAAGTTTTTATTTTCGTTTACATTTTGTTTCTTGCAATTAGTAATATTTGATTTGAGTAAAAGTCTTTTAATTCATATTTGAACAGTTTGTGTAACTTTTTCAAAGCAAATGCTTAGAACGTATTAAGTTTTCGGATTTTAATAAGTAAAATTTCAAGAATATATTAATATAAATGATAATAAATATTTTATTATGAAGATTGTATATTAAGATAATATTTTACCAGTCTTTGTATTGACTAAGACATTTTTATGTAAAAATATAAACATAAATTAATTCTACAAAAGGAACTAACGGTTCATGTCACGAAACTAACAAGATAAAAATATCTCACTTAATATTATATAACTTTTAATTTATATTGACAGTCCTCGTTTTAATTGCAATTTATAGGAAAGTTCAGTTATACACATCAAAGTTTTTTTTTATATAAAAAAGATGCAATCCTACGAAAGCCAAACTCTAAATTTCAGTACTTATTATGAAGTTATTTTCGAAACTATTTGGTTTTTCCAAAGTCAGTCGCAAAAATCCTTAAATTCCCTGGAACTCATAGAAAAATTGTGCTTTACAAGGAGCTCTGCTTCCAATACTTCCATAGAGAGCTGATTTCGCTCATCTCTCCATGAATTCTTCATGAAACTCGATTACTTTTAGAGTTTGCATTGGAAATAGGCAATGAAACAACAAGAATTCCGAAAGAAAAAGCTTTTTCTCCCCTAAGTGAAATTTGAACTTGTTTTCGTAAGAAAAACTTAAGAACTGAAATGTTTTCATTAACAAGCTTAAAATAAGCAAATAAAAACATACATATCGTACGATAATTTCCTTTTCCGCTTTTCCCCTCAATCTGGGACCACTGCCTCAACGTTTTTGAAAAAAACTAACCCAATTTTTCACTCAGACCACTGAACTATCATCCTCAGATTAAATCGCACTTCACACTTTGTAAGTTATGATTATGGCCAACTAGGGCTACCGCTATAATTTCTATGTATTATTAACTGTGATTTATTTTATTTAATATTGAAGAAATAATAGGGCGACGAGTAGAAAGGCGGGACATTTTACGGGACAAATTATCAGTGCGGGACATTTTGCGGGATACATTTCATTGCGGGACACTTGCGGGGCAAAAGCCTTATAGCGGGACGTCTGGCACAATATTTTGTGCAAAGGATATGGCACGGATTTCGTGTGACTCAGACTGTTGCATCATTGAATACGTTGAAGTTGACGGATCTGTTGACGAAATGGACACGTTGGTGTCTATGGGAGGAGCCTTGAATTTTAAATGAGATGGTGTTGCTACTGCAAGGTGTAGTTTATGCACCCCTTCACATTGAAGTTGTGAAACTGGATTAATAATTGAAATTGAATGTGTGCAGCTAACCTTAGTCAGACCAAACATTCTTATACAGTGAGTGTACCCAATGTTGAATATCTCATTTATAGGGCGAGTTATTATTATATGCAAGGAACCACATTTTTCGGCAAAAGTATGGTAGCCTTAGTCAGCATTTCCGACTTTCGATACACAACTTGAACTTCACTTTACTGTCAAAGACCACCGCCGAAGGTTCATACCTATTTCTGTTAAAAACACTGTAAATGTAAATGCAAATCATAAAAAAACACCATGTCAAGGATTCAATCTCTGGCAGCATAAACAATCACATGTACATATGTGTTTGTGTGTATTTGGCACGCATTATGTGCTATATGACAAAGAAGCGCCATGAATATAAAAAGAAAACATCTTCTAATGATTGCCAACAACTGTGTTTCAACAAATCTTCTCAGAATGAATATTGTCCTTGGCAAAGGATCGAATCTTTCCACATTGAAGTGCGCTGCATTCGATTTCTTTTGAGCTAATAAATTTAATAGATACAAATACCACCCACATACAACAATCTGTTTCCAATTCACAGAAAACGTCGGATTAATTTTGACAAATGAAAGATGCGAACAGCGAAGAGCGAACGTTCTGTGATTGTTTTGTTTCGAGAATCCTTGTGTGTGTAGCTGTAATGAATTTGTTTTCATTTGATGAAATTGAAAATTTAATGCGAATTTGTTGTCGCTTTGAGTGGGTGTACGAGTATATAACTTTTTACGTCGTCTGTCGCGTATGAGGTTACGTTTAATAGCATCAAAAAGGACGAACATGATTTGAATAATTTATTTGAGAGAATTTCGTGCGAGCTATTTTTTTTTATGTATCTTTTCTGCGAAGGAATGGGTGACGGCAACAACAAGGATTTATGTGCGCGCATATTTGTTGTGTTTGTTTTTGGCAAACACACGTGCATGGGACAATTTCGTTGAGATTTTCGTGGCAGAAACAATACGCTGGCAGTCGGGATATGTACATGATGTTGATAAATGCTCCCTAACGTGGTTTCGCTCAAAGTGACAGTTAAATTAGGCAAAATAAATGAAATGATGATGATGATGATGAGATTGGGATGCGTTTTCTTTTTGTTTTTTTTTTTTTTTCTGTTGTTGTTAGTAAAATATGGTAGGTTACACCTTTTGAGAAGAGTTTTGGATGAGCTTTGTTTGTGGGGTTGGAGTAAAGGGAGTTTGAATGTTTCGAGCTTGACCAAGTTGCTTCTTCATAGAAAGATGACCTGAGGCGAGTTTAATTTTAAAGACAGAATTTTGTCTCCGATATGCTGGTCCTCAACTAAGCAAAAACGAAAACAACAAACGCTGGAAAAACTAAAAAAATAAGAACTAAAAATAAAATAAAGGGCCATTCATGGTTTCCATTCGTGGTTTCAAGTTGGTAGCGCTGACACCCCTCAAACGCAGCTGTCATTTGAAGTGTCATAATGTTAGTGGAATGTTTTTCATTTACGATAATGCATCGCTTAACAATCGAACAAGGCGTTAAAATCATTAAAACTTACTACAAAAGTGGTGATTCAAACGTAGCCACCTTTCGCGCATTACGCGATGATTGGTCGTCATAATCGACCGACTAAGCAAGCAATCGGTAAAATTCTGATGAAATATTGAAGAAAGTGGAAGCGTTACTTTTGTCGTAAGGCCTGTGCATCATCGTCATGCACGCTCTGTCGAAAATAATGCTGCTGCAAGTGCAGGTGTTGCTGATGATCTGAATTTATCGATTTCCCGGCGTTCGCAGCAATTGAACGAATGATAACCGATTTTTTTTTGGCCGGCGATGAAAGATCATGACTTGGACCATATGTGGTTCCAACAAGACGGGGCAACAAGCCACACAACAATGCCAAGGAATGGCCGAGATAACGCCTGAAATGTGCGAAATGTACCGCAAAAGTATCGCACGCTGCGAATCTTCCGGAGGCGGCCATTTGAATAATATTGTCTTTCTCACTTAATGGTAAAGTCCAAACGTTATAATGAAATAAAATGTTCATCAAAAAAATATCGCTGTATGTGTATTATTAAGCTTTTCTTTCGAAACCAAAAAATGAATGACCCTATTAAAGACAAAGTTTGATGAAGGCAACAAGTGCGGTCTCTATGGAAAAAATGGAAATTGATGAAATGGTGTTGAACTGTGATTTAGAAAGAACTTTGATACAGCAACCTACGAGCTGAGAGAGCTGTTAAAAATGGGAAGAGTTCGAAACGACTTGGTTTATTGACAAAACGAGGGGCTTGAAAGCGGAAAGTGAAGATGCTCTTTTCAAGTGACAAAGGTATTTGTTGATGTTTTTCTCAAACTTTCGATGAGCGAGAAAGTTTCGTTCGACCCAGTCATGCACTTTAATTTTTGACAGAATCTACTCAACCTTTTTATTTCTGTAGCCTCTAGCAACGAATTCGCGTTTTTTCAACAAAGACTTACTTTACTTCTAAGCTGGCAAAAATCTAACTCGGTTAGATCAAATTCTTCAGCGTGTAATTCGCCATGAATTGTAGCAATATTTTCTGCCTATGAATGAGGTTTGATTGTTAATAAAAGAATACTATTCCATCGCTCTTTAGAGATTGTCAGTAGTACTACCTACTGCGAATTTTAACTACAGAAAAACACATCGGAATATGACACGACCACATGTGACGAACATCTCCACAGGGCACCGCAGTTTCATAAAGGCCCATTTTAAATTGATGAAATATTCAACAAGAGTCATCCGAATTAAATGCACTTTAACAACAAATAGCTATGCAAACAAAATGTATAGCCCACCAGTCCAGAGTTCAACTACCTACGACGTTCATTAATCTAAATTGTCTTGTCGCACTTTAAAGAAAAGCCATCATTATTCCCATAGCCTAGATGCAGACTCATGCATGCGCATCTGCCGCCCCCCAAGCAATTGTCTGTAACAACAAATTTAGATATAAGTTCAAAGAAAAAGATACATCTATCCACAGAAGCTACAGCAGCTACTTGAAGAAAACAACAGAATTCATTTTGTGTGACTTATGAACCCATTACTCCAATTAAACAGCAAGAGGCAAACTTTCTCAGCCCATCATCGTTATCTCATCCGTCAAGCCTGAACTTAAGCCTTTGTTCAGCTTCAAAATGCAAACTGCCTCCGCGGCTAAGTACACACCAAACCCGTGACAATGTCTCAATAATAATTTAGCCGACAGCAAAAGATCCAGCGGAATACATCAAAACGCATAACAAACAAAGGCAATCGTCTGTTTATCTAAACAGAGGGAGAGAGATACGCAACGTGTCCGTGAATAATGGGACTTCCCCAGTAGCGGCCCCTTGGGCACACACATAAAGTAACTTCTCCTCCACCCACCGACACTTGACATTGCATGCGGTCGTATATAGTACTATGGAACAAGGCACAACTCTCTTTCCAACTGCGGGCGGGAAATTAATAAATTCTCAACAGAGCTCAGAGCCAGAGCCATGTGCAACGAGCGAAGAACAAGAACACGGTCTCGATCCACTTCTAAAAGTGAAGTGAATGTACTTACAGTGTCAACGCCACATCACACAAATGTTACTCGTAACTGTGAGGCATGCGAGTAATAATTATAAACTTTCGCGACAGAGCAACATTTTTTGGTGAAATTACTTTAATACGATTGTAGGCAACGTGCATGGCAATTTGTTGGGAAATAGTATCACGAACTTAAAAACTATATCCAAGCGTAAAAGCTATTATTTCCGATTCGGTGAAGAACGTTTCATTTAAAAGTTAAGGTTCTGGTTTTGAGCACACGACACAGGAATCACGCCAAGCCGTCGAATAGCTCGGCGGACCGTGAAGTTGATTGGTTGCTGTGCTTGGAATAGGCTGTATCTACGAATAAAAAAATGACATGAAACAGAGAAACTGACTGAATGCATAAGTTGGAAAATGAAAATGTGTTCCCGTAGGTAGAGCAATTAGAAGTTGGATCGTTTTTTTTTTTTTTTTATTGGAAAATACTCAATGGGAATTTTTTATTTCGACAGTGGTGAGTGAGGGTGCATAGTTCAGCCGATGTCTTATGTACGGTCTGTTGGTTTTAATTGACGTATACACTTATTTGGGTATAGCTGGCAATTACAGAATATTTACAAAATGTCACCATGTAATTATTCTGAAAGACGTCGAGACGTTGAGTGACTTCGAATTTTTCGGGGATTTACAAAAACATTCAAAAATATTCGACATTTTTCTGTCGCTCTATAGGTCTGTCTATCTTTTAGAACCTTGTCACCCTCGTGAGGGTAAAATTTTACTCGGAGCCGACGCCATTTGTGGTTTAGATAAATTTCAACTAGTTGAAGAAAACTCACGCCGTTGGAGAAAGGTCCGATCGCTCCAGTCTTGCGCTTCATTTTTAGCCCGCTTATTGCGAAAGGTGTACACTGAGAAAAAAATCATTTCAATGCCAACAATTTTCGTTGGTTAAAAAGAATTTAAGAATGAAATTTGTGACAATGATGTAGGAAAATAGTTATGAAGAGTGCATTGTTCTTATTCTGAATACTTGATTCTTGAAAACTTAAAAACGAGTTCTAGTTCTCAAATATAATGTTAAAGAAATTTCAACTTACAGTTTCTTAAAAATCTTAAAAACTTTTGTTAAGCGAAACCTTTAAATTCTTCGCCTAACAATTTTTTTTCCTGAGTGTAGTGAATTTCTTTTTTTAGTCTCTTCTGTAATTTTCCTATACAAATTATGTTTCCAACAGATTCAAGTCTGTCACACCTAGATTTTTAAAGAGAGGTAATCGGTTTAGCCTTTGGTTAGTGCGTCGGATACTCGTTTTGTGTGAGTTTTTATTTTAAGCCGCGTCCGAACTGAAAAATTGAGAAGCTCTTTCTTACGCAGTAAATATCTCTCGCGATTTCAGCAGACTCACAGTAATCTGCGTTTCATTCACCCATTCCAAACCAAGCTAAATGTTCGAGCTTGAATCCTTGTCAACCCTACTAAGAAAGAGTTAGTATTTATCATGGGGTTGGGGTTTTATGTCTGTTAAAAGTTTGCGTGAAAACTACTAATATTTTTTAAGACTCCTACTTTTTGGGAGGCTTTTTGACAGAAAAGAATATTTTTCTTGACTTTAATTCTTGTCAAAAATACATTCTAAAAATAATTCCAACAAAAATAAAGAAAATATTTTTAGGGGAGCTACACTTTCTTACATTTTTTTTAGCTACCAATCAGGGGCCGAATTACTGCATCCGTTAGCGAGCCATACGTCACTGAATTTTGTGCATTTACAAGATTTCCTGATGTTTTTCCCAGCGATGCGTCTTCTACAAAGCTGAGCTTCACTTATCCATACTTCAGTGATCGAATTATTTAAAACAGAGGTGTATGTCTCAAACAATTTAGTGTTGGACTTTTCATTAAAATTTTCCATTTTCTTAGGACAGACACAACAAAAAAACATTTTTCAGCATTTTTCGATGATTTAGGAAAGCGATCATTCAAATGTGAAAAGAACGGACCCAAATATGCGATTCATTTGCTGATTCGTTAATAAAAATCAACATTGTCGTCTGACACATTACAGCGAAGAGTTGCTCATCTGGCAAGTCTAAGATTTTTCAGTCGTCTAGCCCCCTCATTCGTGATAAAGGCCGCGGAAGATTGACACAGCGAATGACAGGCGATGACATACATCAGGACCACTTTTGGTAAAATTTGTGCGTCATATACTGACACCAGCCAGCAAGTCACCTTATTTATTCCTGACATTTGATTTTTTTGGGATTTTTGTTTTGTTTTGACCAGAAAACATGTCACTATTTCTACGCCCATGAGCAGAGATTGTTTGTGGTCGTTTCTTGTAGATATGCAATTCCAATCTCGTTAAAATTCCTCTTTCTATAGCTTGCAATTTTTATTAACAGCTAATATAGCAGCAATAAAT
This sequence comes from Cheilosia grossa, assembly GCA_963082955.1. Classification (NCBI taxonomy): domain Eukaryota; kingdom Metazoa; phylum Arthropoda; class Insecta; order Diptera; family Syrphidae; genus Cheilosia; species Cheilosia grossa. The sequence continues at coordinate 8,037,171 of OY720144.1, forward strand.
AAATAAAGTTTGAAAAAATAAAAAGTCACCTTGAGAGCATCTGAAAAAATTGTCAACTAGCAACTAAAAACAATAGGACATTTTCAATAATCATTTTCAGTTCACATTTCTAATAGTTCACAGTGGCTAGATTTATTATACAAATTTGTAATTGTGACTTTCTGTAAATTTAATGTCGAGAAAAAATGTTTATATTTTTAATACCTACGGCACAATGTTAATCCATCCAACTAATAATAAAGGGTGTTATTTTTTTTATAGGTATAGAGCTTTAAGAATGGACAACATTTTTTTAACTGGCGGCCATTTTGTCAGCTGTCAAGTGTTTTATTTTTAGTTTGGTTTGGCATTTCAACATGAATAGACTGAAGCCTGAACAACGCCAAATTGTGCAAATTTATTTTCGAAATCAGCTTGAAATTTTACGTTCGACATTTTCATAAGCGAATTTTGTTAAGCGATTAATCTCACTTTGGTTGAATAAACAAACCTGCCGTGTTTGGAGTGATGATAATCCTCAAGTGTATGTTGAGACACCGTTACATCCACAAAAACTGACTGCTTGGTGTGCTTTATGGGTTGGTGGAATAATTGGTCCGCACTTCTTTAAAAACAATGCTGGCCAGAACGTTACAGTCAATGGTGACCACTATGGAGCCATGTTTACTGACTTTTTCGTTCATCAATTGAACAACAAATGATGTGCAGGTTTCAACAAGACGGCGCAACATGTCGCATCAGCTCATGCCACAACTGATTTCACGTTGCGGACCCGTGAATTGTCCTCCAAGATCGTGAGATTTAACGCCGCTTGACTATTTTCTGTGGGGATGTGTGAAGTCGATAGTCTGCGCCGATAAGCTCGAAATGATTGACCACTTGGAGGACAACATTCGCCGCGTTATTGCCAATATACAGTCACAAATGTTGGAAAAAGTCATAGAAAATAGGACCTCCAGATTAGACTACATCCGAGCCAGCCGTTGCGGTCATATGCCAAGAATCATATTTAAATTATAGCAGAAGATTATCTTTCCAATAAAGTAAGTTTCACGTCAATTTAAAAAAATCATCTTTGCTTTATTCAATTTCAAAGTTCGATACCGCTAAAAAAAAACTCCCTTTACCATACTATCCAAATAGAAACCCTTTTTAGGGTTTTTCTTTGATAAAAATATCCTTTTTGCGATAAATTTCTTTAAATGCCTTCTTAGCAAAATAATGGGGTAGGCAAATAATAACACGCCCACATTTTGGGGGCGTTTTTGATGAAAATATGTATTTTTTTACGAAAAATACCTTTAAAAGCGAAAAATTCTTAGCAACATATTAAGGAAGACTTTGTTAATCAAAATCTATTCAATCCCACCATACGAAGGTGTCTAACACGCCCACTTTTTGTGGGCGTTGTAGAATCAAATATTAAACGATATTGATAACGATAAAGAAGGAGATTACAAAAAATAAAGAGCACGATTCATTTAGGACCTCTCAACTATTGACAAGAGTTTTTTTTGGGGTTGAACGTAAATTTTTTTTCTGGTATCTGAATTAATATGGAATTGAGAATCTATTCTACTACAGGATGTTTGTGAGACGTTCATCAGAGAGGTGACACAGTGAAAAAAACCATAAGATACGTATAATTTGTTTTTTTTTCCAGCACCTGTCAAACGCTTGCTTAGCAGTAAATCATAGATTCACAGGAACTCTGCCAAATGTCTCTGAATATGTTGCTATAAGTATGTTAAACCAGAAAATTTTCTGTGAATCTGTTGCCATTCAACCCGTACCTCCGGACATTCACATATTTGCATAAAAAAAAAAACAAAAAGAAACATTTTTACAATATATTTCTGACCTAGGTGGCGCTATAGTCCGCGTTGGACTTGGACAAGATATCTATCGATTTATTAGCATTTTCATGGTCTCATCAAGAATGGATAATTCAAACGTATGCAGTTTTATTTGGGTTTCCTTTTTTATTCAATATCCAACATTATCGGACAGCTAACACTCCTACTGATTGAGAAACCCCATCTGTGAATAAAAGGACCCCCCACAAATGCCTGCAGCTAAACTTATCTCTCTGGAGCAACCAAAAAGATTCGACAAATAATTTATTTATTTATTCAATCGAGAAATTGGGTCACATTCCTGTTACTCCATCACTGTGGTCATTATTCATCGATAATGTTCCACTCATTGAACCTCGCCAAAGTCGAATTGCCACCACAGTGAATGGCGCATCTCAATGTTTTGGGGAAAATTAATAATTTTCAATTTATCAGCCCTCCCGCCGAGCCGCTCTGTGTCGGCTCATTTCAAGTGTAAATTTCGAATGTTAAATAATTTACTTTAGAAGCATTCAGCTGAAACTCACCCCCTTTCTCCCTCTCTCTCTCTCTCTGTGTCCGATGTAGCTGAATCACAAAATATGATCCGACTGTGTGTCGTCCCTAGTCCCTGCCCTCTGTCAACAATTCCATTCCATTAACGAGCACCCAATTTAGTGAAGACTATAGCGGAACTGAAAGGTGCTGAAGAGCCCCGTAAAAGTCCGCCTAACCCACCCCATCTACACAAAAGAATTATTCATACATACTCATAGTCATACTGTGATTGGCATTCATGGAGTCAAGTGGTAAATTTAAGCAAATATTTGCCCCGCGTGGGGCCGGCGCATGTTATAGATGGTAATGGTATGAGCAGCTCAAACTCCGATTTAAATTATCCCGACCCTTTCGCCCATGCGAGTGGGTACATTAAATTCGGTGAAATGGTTTCGCATTTCCCCAACGGCTGTTGATGAATAGCATAGTAGCCCTTTGTTTACTTGTTTGCCTTCGAACATCGATCCAGTGGGCGGGGAGGGTTTTGTTTTGTTTCTATGGGAGAATAATAGAAAATCGATGATACTCGCATAATTTGCACCATATTGGGGATATTCCCCCTCAGAGCCATATATCCCGGGGTGGATGGCTCCACAAAATGCCCAAGACCCACAATCTCGCATAAATCCCAATTCCAATAAGGAATATACCCAAGTGGCTATAAATGTGCGAACGGATAACATGCCAAAGTACATGGTAAAGTAGCTTAACTCATGGTGAAGAAGTCAAAAAGTTTGAAAATATTTTCACACTCCTTATGTCGAAGTGTTAAATTTGTGGTGACCACTTTGGGTTGGTCATCAGACGGGAGTGAAATTTCATCAAAATTGACATTGAGCAAATAAACGTGGGGCGGACAACTTTCTGACAGATAAAATTGGATCGGTTTGACACCCTGCGGATAAGATTTCCATTACAGAATTTAAGTGAGTGAGTGCTATAGTGTTGGAATACTCTGGAGCGGTGGCAGTGCCTGTAAAATTTTGATTGAGTGCGGGGAAAGCGTTTCAACGGTTAAAGGAAGCAGGTCTCGTCAGACGAAACAGTCTACGCCGGAAGGTATAGTTAAGGCAGTCGAATTATGTCGTGAGAAGGAATGCCCGCCGATTTTTGGTGAACACAGTTTCAATTATCACAGCTAAAGTGACAACAAACTGGCTTTTCCAATGAGGATGGATATAACATCAACCAACATGATGTTGTCCCAACACTGTAAGCTTTTCGACCGCTACTGGCTGTTTATGACAAAATAATTGGTAGACTTCATAGCTGGCGACGTAAGGACTTCTTGACTAGTAGCACAGGAAAAAATCGAAACACATGAAAAAGTCGAAACATTTGAACAGATGTTTTGAGTCGTGTAACCTCGGAAGCCAAATTGGCAGCTCCACCTCTCACAATTAAATCCCCCCCCCCCCCAAATAATTATCTCATTAGGTCCATAGTTGCAGTCAACATATGACAAATAGCGCCATCTTGCGGAAACCGCATCTTGTCCGGATTATTGCTATATATCAATAAAAGTAGTAGTATTCCCCATGAACCATGAATCGTAATGAGAACTTCAGTCAAAGCTCTGAATAAAAGAGGAAAAGGTCCCAAGAAGCCATTGGCGGCTCACGATGAGAGAAGCACTTTGCCCGTTAGTAGGCCCATTATACGTCATTGGAGTGTAAACCGCGCGGCGAATTTTGTTGAATGAAATCGAGCACATGTAGGACGTCTCGTGGATTCCTCTCACTCCATATGCGGCAACGACTCTCTAGCCAACTACAAATTGTTAAGCATTGCTACAGACCCCTTCCTATATCATCACCAATATAGGCTACACGCCTTTTTGTTTTATACCGATTACTGCGTTATTTCATAACCGATTTTTATTAGGAACATAAGCCAAATGAAAAATAAAAGGCTCTACCAAAGGTGAACATTCCCTAGAAAACGTAAAAAAATAACCTAGGCCTTTAAAGGCAGCTGCAAGCTCAGCAACCAAATCGTATCTTCGCTTGAATATATTGGAAGGAAAGACAACTGGGTAATCGAAAGACCCTCGCAGTGATGGGGAAAGTGTCATGCGATTCAGTTGTGAACTTTAATTCATTTGTAAAGAGAAATACACTTTTTGAACCACCTATCTCGCAAACCCGTCCTCCGAAAAATCCAAGTGTTGAACTCTACTGATAAAGCTTTCAATTCAATGTTTCGGACTAAGGATAAAAGTTTTGGTCTCTTCCATTCGTCGCATAGATTTAAAAAGACCTAAGCTTTGCCTGGGGTCATATTGTTGGAGCAACTACATTTTTTCGGTATCCAGAACCCATTTCAAACCAAATCCTGGTGGACCACAGGGCTCCGCTCATTTGCGTATTCTTTTAGAAATAAGTTTATCCGGACAACCGAACGTTTTAAGATTTTTTAGAAGAGTTAGCAGATCTATCTGTGCAGGAGTACAAAAGACTCGTATGGGGTGCTTATTTTTTTATCGTAAATCTCTTTAGATGTAGCATTTGTTCACCCAGCTGATTGCACACTTATCTGCCTTCCAACCAACAAGCCCTCGAAAACTTTCTCTTCGACATTCTTAAATTTTGCTATGGTACGCACAATCCAGGCTTCGGATATTTTATGCGAGTCAAAATGAAGAATCGATCGGTAATTGCATTTGCACGGTTCAAGTTTAGATGACTTTAGATGACAAGGTCTAAAAGGTCAGATGTTTAATTTTGAGCGGGACTATATACCCGCATATTGCTTTCGATTGACTTTGAAAGACATTTTTAAGGCTTTACCAACAGCGGCGATGTAAGCCAGACACAAAACCTGCAGAGAGATCTTGTACACGGGTTACATTCGGGTGTCCGGATCAGAACAATGCTACTTTTTGGGCGTACGCCACAATTATTCCAGACTGGCAATAGACATCACCACTCGCCAGGCGGCTCTTACGTCGCCCATGTTCAGTTGGCTAGCCCAAGGTTTTTGATCGACTCATAAAGATGCAGACCGTGCGATATTGGCCTTAATGGTAAATATGGTATACCACAAGGGTAGGTACTATCAACATAGGTTTTTCTTAATTTCTTTTTTGCCACCCTGACGGAAGAGAGTTGTGACTTCGACTTATACCGATCGACTTAGAGTCTACAAAGCGGATAAAAACCTTTGGAATCAGCAAGTCCATACAAAAACTCCAATCTCTACCAGTTTGATGATTTTGTATATCCAGGAAATGTTGCTATGAGCGATGTCCTCGCCGTCCTCGCCATTAAATATCTGGTCGAAAAATGTGGGCATTGTCCAAGCTTCGTTTTATGAAGGTACGTCGCAATAAAACCGTTGATGGTGGCACTGTGAAACGGGCTAGGACCTAAAAAAGAGGTCTTTTACCGATGACCTTTAAGAACGTCTAAATATTTTCTCACTGACTGCAGGGAAGACATTCTCTAGACGAATTCATAGCCAACGACGTCTGAATGACTATCTGAAAAAAAGTCCTCAAATAAATGGCCACAGGGGGTCCTTCCAAACACGGGTCATTTCAAGTGAACCACGTTTTCTTCATGTCCACCTATATTTCGAGGAATATTTTCTTTAGCGGACATTCCTCCCCCATAAAAACTTACAGAATGGGATTAGGAGGAGTCACATATCTAATCCTTGTTTACACGAAAGAGTTCACATGTCGCATCTCGCTCGCTCATTTTCAGCACATGCCATAGTTATGTCTCATTGCGGTGTAACATTATCCCGCTGTTATGTCCTTCTCCTTATTTCATGCCGCTCTCCATCCCCGCGCACTGTCTCTTATGTAATGCTGTTGGCTATAACGAATATTTTTTTATGCTATATCATCTGCACAATCCACTTAATAGATAATACCGCTGAACCGTTCTGCTGTACAAATACTACGCAACTAATAATCCAATTTCATGGTAATTGGGTCCGTTCTCTCCCTGCCCGATGGCAGTATATTTATTTTTTGGCCAACAAAAAAAAGCAAGATTGGCCATAATGCCAAACGATGTGCTGACCATCAATGGGGGCTACCGAATCGGCTCCCAGTGTGATAGAAAATACATCCTTTTACTATTCCGTGCACATACAGAACCTTATTCATTTCATAATCATTTCATTCGCGTGGGGGTTGGTTCCTCTTTGCTAACGGCTTAATGAACCGTTCTGTTGTCAAAAAAAAAGAAGAAAAAGAAGAGGAAAGTAACAAGGAAACGAATTTCGGCTTGTGTGTGTGAGGAGGGCTACATACAAAGGTGGTAATGATGCCCCCCCCCCCGCCTCCTCCGAAAGGACGACCGACTCAATAAGACGGAATAAAAATCAATTCTACTCCGTTGCTGCCAGCGGGCGGGCTCTTCTACAATTTCCACAATCACAAGTAATCAAGGAGCGAGAAATTTCCTTCGCTTTGAATGCCAAAAATAGTGTCTCCTTGTGGCTCATTTCGCATCGATGCAGCGGTACACGATGATCTTGAGATAATGCTCGAGCTCGGAGCTGGTAGCTGAGAGTTCTAGTGCAACTATATATAGGGAAAAGGGATAATAACTGAGATTTTCTGCTTTTATCTTGTCTGCGAATTGTTCAAGTAAATTCAAAAGGATCCAGTCGGTGGAAGAAAGCCATGGAGCCCACACAACTTAAGACAGTGGGGAGCGTAGAAGAAAAACTCCCCACGAATCCTCACCCCAGTTATTGCAACATGAAACATTTATTTTAATTTCTTTGATGCATTTCTTCGGTTGCGGGAGAGAATGCCATGCCAGGATCTGGCTGTCGCAAAAGATGAAATATCTGTAATGGTGCAACTGTGGCTTGCCTTTGGAAATGGGAAATGGGAAATGCTGTTGTGCTTACTGCTTAGTGCTCGTGGGTGCAAGTGATTGAGCATTTATGCTTGTGTTTGCGGTCACGGTTATTATTGTGATTATAAATACTTTTTGTTGAAATGTAATCATTGTGAAACGTTTTATATACTAAATATATGTAGTAGCAGGGATAACGAGGAATCGATGGTAGAAACTTGAAGGGCTTTGTGTACCTACCTATAGGTGGAGATGCTGCATGAGATAGTTGGAGGGAAGCACTTGGCAGTCTTAAGTACAGCAAAGCAGGAGCGTGCTTGGGTTTTGCAGGAAAATGGGTGCCGAAATAAGTTCTTTGATGTTTTTTGCTGTCTACAGTTTTCTGGCACAGTTTTATGAACCTTCATCTTTGTTCCATATCATCACTCGAAGCGCATGGAAACTTCCATCCGAATAATAAAAGCAAATAAAAAGTTCGCCAGTTTGTGTGTTGGTTTGTGCTCGCATCACGTCAAAACTACAGAACAAATTTGTATGGATTTTTCAGAAAACATTAGGGCTCACATGGGCCAAGATTAAGTTTTCATTTCAACGCAAGCGAACAACTCGTTTAGAAGATATAGCTAGATAAGAGTCTTAAGTTTCCGAAAGAGGGCAGTCGGCCCTCCACGGCAAACCTGCAAACCTTAGGAATTTAGATCACAGCTCAGGGTGCCCCAGGCCCCGTAATGAAAACTATCACTGAAAATAAAATACCAGGTAATATTGACAAAAATTCTCTTGTAAAATTTCAACAAAAATAGTTTTGTTGAACTGAAAAAAAAAAAAAAATGTATGTACTGATAAATGAAATTTATCAATACAACTTAAGTTTTATCAATTTGAACGATATTTTGCCAAACGGATAAAACATTTACTACAAAACTACTTTGTCAGAATAACAAAGCACAATTTTCAGTTCAATAAATCGATATTGTGTGAATTGAATAATTTTAATGTTGAATTAACAAAGTTTTTGCTATACCCATAAAAACAGAACCAAAAATACTCACTTTTGCAAACGTTTGTAAAATGGACAAAACTTATGCAAAATGTTTGTTATCAATATTACAAACATTTTGTTGAAATGAAAAAAAATGTTTGTAGATATGAGGGGTCCCAGGTTCGGGTCCCGCAAAAACCCAAATTCCAACTTAGGGTTTTTTCCACTGCGCCATCTCTCGCGAACGTCTGACAAACATCCGAGAGTATTACTGTCTTGAAGAGCTTCTCATTTAGCCGTTTGGAATCGGCATAAAATTGTAGATCCCTTCCATTCGTTCCAAAAATGAAACTCACACAAAACGGTTGTGAGAAAACTAGGCCTTGGGTCCCTACGGATATGAAATAAACCTTTCATCGACAAAAATACATTTTAAGCATTGCAGTCCTTTGAAAGGAAATATTTAAAAGGTAAGTGAAAGAAGTAAGTGCGATAATTATGTAGGTAAATGTATATGGAAGACAAAACAGCTGCTTAAATAAATCAAAATTGACTTCAAGACTATGCTCCCGGATTCTGCAGATTTCGAGATGGTATGTGCTGCAAAATACGATCGAATCATGGAAATTCTTCAGTCCAAACTAAAAGCCGCATCACACAAAGCGACATTAAAGGAGATGAATAGATCTGTATCTGTATCGGAGAGTAAGTATGATATCATAACTTATTAAATAGTTAAAAATTGTTAGCTGATTGATCGACCAAACTTTTGTTTTATGCACGTATGTACTCGTATATTACAACAAACTAATTTTTTTCTTTTTCTATAATAGATGGCCGATTCGCCACTGTGTTTTATTTGCTGCAGACAGTTTTCAAACCGACCAACAAGTCAGTAACCAACGAAAGCGGAAAGAGGGTCCATATAAAATATTCCATCAAAGATTCCCAGAATGCCTTTTTGATCATTGGAAAGACATTAGGCGAGGTGGAAGGCACATTGGCAAGGATTTTTTTAAATCATTTCTTTACTTTTATTTTAAGATTTTTTATTGAGTCAAATTTTAAATGAATTCAAAATATTGTGTTCAATATTCCTGCAAATATTAGCCCTTTTTAATTATCATCCATAGATCATTTAAATACATGCACTTACAACAACAGCACACGATCCTGCTATTCATCGAGATCACAAATCATGATCTGTAAATTTGTTGTACTATTTCCCACTAGGTGGCGGCTTGTTTCATTTTTTAATGTTGGTGTGCCTGTAAACGATAGCCAAGCCACACAGTCACGTTGCCAGACTAAAATATTCAACACCCTTCCTAGCACAAAAAATTAAAAAGCTTTTTTTTCACATCGAATTCCTTCCCGTCCTTCGAGATTTTGCTTTTTCATTCTATAAAGGTATGCCCAGTAAGTATTTGAGTAAGTGTTTCATAAACATTTGTTTAACAAGAAAATGTTTATGAAATGTTTCGCAGTTCGTAAATAAAATGGAAACTAGTAGGCTGCATAGATTTAAATTATTTTCAGAACTAATTATCGGGAAACACATTTCTTCTGTATCACAAAACATCACAGAAAAATCAAATTACTAACTAACTTTAGTTTTTTCTTCTGGATTTTGTGCTTTAACCGCTGTCATTTACTTTGTCTAAGAAAACCAATCTGAGCGGACCAGAGGTGCAAAGGCAAACTGCAGTAAGATATTCATTACATTTCGAACTGATTGTAGGTAAACTCATTGCATAAAACACACCTTACTATACGGAAGCGGTGTTGTTGTTTTCGAGCCTCTGGCCGTGAATTTCCGACAATAAACTTTAAATAAACATTTAATAAAGACTTAATCGGCGACCACACCGGTAGAAACAAAAATGTTTGACAAATGTTTCTGAAGCAAATCGAGAACATTTCATAAATGTTTAGAAAATCATTCGCTTGCCTGAATACACCTTATTATGTCAAGAAAAACCGAAATACCAGCAGCAAAATATTGTTTATTTGTTGCATATTTGAAAAAGAAATAATAAAAGAATTCAAGTTTTATAAAGTTTCTTGGAAATGAAAAAACAAACAATATTAATTATAGATAGATTTAAGGCCGTAAGGCAATAATTTTAAGGATACTGATAAGTTTAGAGCGCTCGCTTGGAGCCAGTAAGCTAGAATAAGATAAATGTTAGTTTTAAATTAGATTTAATCGTTTTTGTCTAGCATGTAAGTTTAATGAAAAAAGTGAATAAAAATGAATTTTAAAGTAAAGTAAACCCCCGACAAGCAAATGAAATGTCATGTCGATCGACATCGTATTGTGACGTCACGTTGTACAGAATGCTTGCAATATGGCTGGTGGCAAGTTTGTCATACATTATCCGACTGTTGCCACAACTCCAAGCTACAATCTTTCTATGGTTCGTATAGTTTTATTTTCGTATCTGATAATAAAATACGGCCATTGATATTGAGCGAGGGTCCTCAATTTGCCTAAGTCTCTGGTGCTGGTACTTATCAAGCGCTCTTAAATCGATTATTAGCTTACGAGGCCCATAAATTTATATTTCCTCGAGATATTCACCAAACACTATTAGGGTTGAATCTATGCTAGTTCGAATATGGGAAAAAATAAAATTCGACTTTCCAAACGCGTACTAAAACGAGCTTATGAACTCTTTTTCGAAAATGTTAAATGTCAAAATGAGTTCGTGATTCGTGTGTTTGGAGTAGGTATATGTACTTTGTATCGGAAAAAAAGTCTTAAATAAATAAATCCACAGTTAAAAAATTCGTGTGTTTGAAATATGAGCGATCTTCTTGGCACTTCGTCTAGCAGTTCCTCGACCTCGGACACCAGCTCAGATGAAGAGGAGATTACAAAATATTTTGAGGAAACCGCAACGTCAACAATGAAAGAAGAAAATACTTTTTTGACTGCATGGAAAAATATGACGATGTTGAGTTCGAGAAGAGGTTTCGTTTGCTCAAATATATGGTAAATGAATTGTCAAGCCGAATTGGGCCTGAACTGGTTGACTTGGATAAAAAGAACAATCGAGTCTCAGCGCGTGATCAAGTATTGATAGCCCTTCGCTTTTATTCGACTGGCAACTTCCAAGTAGTGACGGCGGACCTCTTCGGAGTCTCTCGGTCAACTGTTTCACGAATTATTCTACGAGTATCGAAAGCTATTGCACGACTTGCAAAAGAAGAAATAAAGTTTCCTTCATCTGAACAATTATTGCAGAAAACAAAGGAAGGATTTTATAAAATGCAAGGCATTCCAAATATAATTGGTGCAATTGACCAGAACCATTAAAAGATTGTTTTCATCTACTTTTTTCATGTAGGTTCCCCCAACAGTGCGATATGCCTCTACTTTATCTGCAGCAATATCTTTTTTCAGTCGACTTTTGACATTTTGAAAATAAGCTTTCAATTGTTTGGATATTCTTTTGAAGGATGTGCTGGAAGCATTAAACTCAACCGTTAATTGCACCCAACACTTCTTTTCTTCGACGGTGCTTATGCAGTCAGTTTTTTTGCAATTTATTATCTTTGAGTGTTTAAGTACAAGGCTTATTATCTGTTCTTGTTCCTTATCAGAAAGATTTGACTTCCTTCCCTTCCCTTCCATTTTGAAAATGACAGTGGATTTCCAATTTTCGAAGTTATTGTTGCTCTCATCTTGAGTGGTCGGGACCACTCGTAAGTCTTATCAGCGCTATTAAATATACACTAATAGCCACTGATGAAAAGGTTTACGAAGCTCATAGTTTAATATTGGTCGGTGAATACCAGCCTAGGTGTCTAAGTTTTAAAGTAAATTCGTTTGTTTGTCCAGCTTCCATAGCTCGAGAAATTATCCACAAAAGTACCTACCCTGTGATACCAAGTGAACATAGGCTACATTTTATTTCAATTGGACTACTATTGCTATTGGTTCAATTGGACCAATAGCAATAGTAGGGACAGACAAGTCAATGACTCATCTGCACGAATAAAGGCTACACTTGCTCGAATCTTGTATATAACCCGCTTGTTTGAGAAGACGCTCTTTCAATACTATTAAGCTCTTTCCTGTCTTACGAAACAACGCGGCCAGCGGTTCATGGGCATAGTCGGGCATGCACCTACAGACGAATATAAAGGGTCCGCCATCTAAGTTTTTTTTTTTCAACTAGTGCTTATTTCGCGAACGGTAACACTTAGCTCATGTCTGATTTAACAGATAATTAGTTTTATCCTTCCGCTGAACGAATATTGTTGTGTATACGCTTGAACAACCCTGGGAAATATTGCGACATTACTTTGAAAATCATCCTGCGATCGACTTAGAGAAGATGCCGATTTTGCCAAAAAAATCATCTTTTCAGATGAAGCTCATTTTCATCTTGGCGGGTGTGTAAACAAGCAAAATTGTCGCATTTGGGGCACAGAAAACCCGCACGCATACATTGAAAAGCCGATATACCCAAAACGAGTCACTTTTTGATGCGGAATTTGGTCCAGAGGCATAATTGGGCCATTTTTCTTCGAAAATGAGCAAGGAGTGGCCGTTACAGTCAATGGCGATCGTTATCGGGACATGTTGAACGAATTTTTGTTCACAAAAATTGAAGAGGAGGATATTGGCAGCATTTGGTTTCAACAGGACGGCGCTACGTGCCACACAGCCGAAGCTACACTCGATGTTTTGCGCCCTGTTTTTGAAGATCGCATTATCAGCCGCAGAGCTGATGTCGTTTGGCCACCTCGGAGCTGTGATTCGACACCGTTGGACTATTATTTGTGGGGTGCCGTAAAAGAGAAGTGTTACGCCGACAAGCCAGAGACAATTGACGCTTTAAAGGACAATATTCGTGAAGCCTTTGGTGAAATACAGCTGCACACAATCGATAATGTGCTTCAAAATTGGACCGATCGTGTAGGCTACTGCATGGCCAGCCGAGGCAGCCATTTGAATGAAATTATTTTCCATTATTAACCGGAAGGATTGTACTTTCAAATAAAAAAAGAAATTTGAGAAAATATTCAGTAGTTTTTTTTTATAGCATTTTCAAAAAAAAAAAAGAAGTTATTTGGCGGACCCTGTAGATTACGGTCACTTTCGCAATAAGGTCTGCGAAGCAAATAAAAGTAAGTCCCATCTGCACCCTTGACATAGTTTATGGAGAGGGGACTCATAAACAGCGTCGATGGACATCCCAACCAATAACCAACTACTTCGAAAGCAATCCACTATATAAACAGCAGAGGGAGCTACATCATAGACGCATGGAATGCAGGTACCATCAGAGTTGCTAATGCAAGGCAAAATGTGCCAAATATGCATCCAGTCTCCTTAATGTTCATTGTACTTGCAGTTTGTACAAATGCAATTTTCCAGGAAGTGTACCCACTGATGGTGTGCCATTTCCTCTTCACAATCTACCCAATTTGCAACATCATTCGCAGTAAAAAAGTCTAAGCAAACTTTTAAACAATCAGCGAAAATCAGTAGCACGAAACTCATCACAGTTACTTTTCACGCTCTGCCATCTTCACGGTCTGATATTTTGTTTGTTTTGTTTTTTTTTTCTTGTTTTTCCATGCATGCATCATGTTGGCAATATGTCTTTCTCTAATTTTCCACTCCAATCGCAGCTGGATCAAAGGAAAAAAAAAAAAAAAAAATAGAAACAACGGACAACGGCATTAGAACCCACTTTCGCCACAGTCGCCATCATGGTCGGCAACAAGTAAGCGCAATTAGTTGACCACCCCCCGGCCCCGCCTGCTGCCAGTGTCCAGTCCGAGACCATTGTAGCTCAAGTCCAACACAGTGTGCGGGTGGTTGCTTTGCTGTTGAATTAATCACTCTTCGGCGACTATATGAGTGCTTGGAGAGCCCTCCATGATACAGAGGGCATGATGTAGGTCAATCACTACCCCCGGTGGCTGCTTATACAGTTGTTGCATCCCAACCACAATAAGATACTCACGAGAGTAATAAACTTTCAATAATGTGTAGCCGACAAAGCGTTTTGGTCGTACAGCTCCCACTCCCATCGGAATGGTAAATGTCCACCCCCATCCCCCACGAATTGGGAGCGATACCTCATTCGGCAAACTTTCTGCGTTTTCGACAACGGCAACGATTCACTAATCGCCTCGGTTACACGCTACACTTGAGATTATTGCTGCTAATGTTGCAACATAGAATTTCTCTCAAGCAAATTACCCAGAGATACGAATACCAGCCATAGATACACTCGCATTCTTCTCTATTTTTCTTTTTTTTTGATGGAGGGTATGTGTGTGTGTAAACATCTACTACTTCCTGTTTGCCATTTGACAACGGAGCGTAGTCGTTGGCAGTGGCAGTGAATCGATAGCAAAATTGGTTCATTTAGCAAGAGTCGCACATGAGCGAGCAGCAGCAGCAGCAGCAGCACCCACTCGCACAGAAAAGGCCAAGTACGCCACGTACTCGTATATGTGCACAGAGATAGAGCAGGGCTATAAGTATCTTTAGGGTTGACACCCGTCGTCGTCGTATGGAAGCGAAAATCGATAAAGATTTTCCGGTGCCTACACCTTTGGGGAGGGGGTGTGGTACGTGCTGAAGATTCTCGTCATCGATTCACATTACGACACCGATAATTCCTCGTCTCATTAATCGAGAGCTTGTGTGTCGAAACGGTCTCCGAATCGAATCGAAGGTGGATAAATGCATGTACAGAGGAAGTCGAGAGTAGAGAAGGGGCGGAGCGTTCGGCTATCGGAAGGTTTTGCAATTTGGCACGGTAGAACGGGCGCAGGCGACTGTACAGTTTCCAGGGGTGAACCTAAATCATAGGTGAGGTACTCGTATGACCGATGGGATGTACTGTATTTGGCTTAGCTGTGTGGTAAGGGGGGTGTAGGATTCGAGACTTTCTAGGTTACATGTGGTAACAAATTGACTTACAAGCATTCGAGTGACACACATTTGAGCCTATGGTGATTATCGGAAATTTTAGGAGCACAACCATTTGATGTTGCTGGGTGTAGATAACTGATGATATTGGATACACTAAAGGGCTGACATTTAGTTTGATTAAATCCAAGGATTTGACTGTTCTCTTGGTGCTTGGGTTTGTGATTTACGAGCAGAGTCGTAAAACTGTGCCTGCAGTAGCCAATTTTTCATTTAATTCAATTAGGGCTTTGGGTCCAAGGACTGGGCTGCGTCTGTGACATGCAAGCTGACGCTCTTTATGATTTCTGTCTTGTGATTTGTGAACACGTCCTCAGGGTGGTGGACATTTGCCTATCGTCAGTGATTTTTCCCAGCAAATGGCTTTTGGTTTCTGTAAAGCTTTGTCAGAAGGGTGATCCGATTTACTTGCAAGGAATTTAATTTATTTCTTCCCACAAAAGGTCGAATTTTGTTTCTCGATACGTCTGCATTGGGTTTTGGATTTTTGTGGTTGTGAAACTCACGCGCAATACTCATTTGATGTGCAGATTGTGAGCTAACTCTGACCTTTTCGTTTCATTGCATTCAGGAGCACATGAAACGTTCCGAATATATGGCTTTTTATGGTCTTAAATTGAGGCTGACCACTTGCAGACTATGAATCTGTTTAGGGTTGACCACCTGAGCAGACGTGGAAACTATCACACATCGCGACAAGTCTTACAAGTTGAATTGGTCCACAAGACAGCTTTTAAACATAGCGCTTGTAGGTGCATGCTACAAAAAAGTGTCGCACTTGTAAAAATTCACTCGTTTCACAAGCTGATAAATCTTACAAGTGACTTTTTAATTTGTCTATGAGTGGTGGTTTTTGTAAAATTTCGCATGCAGCTCTGTGCTACAAAAATGTGTGAGACTTGTAAAAATGCGGTACAAGTCCATAACTCTTACATGTGCCTCTTTAATTTGTCAACAAGTGGTGGCAACATCAACAATGCGCCTAAAACTTTGTGTTGCCAAAGTATGTTCCACTTGTAAAAATAGAATACAAGCCCACTAGGCTTACAAGTTAATGGTGAATGTTTTCTACAAAAAATGAGAACAAATTGTTCTTATAACTTTGTGATTTGCAAAAATGTGTTATAAATAAACAATTAAATAAAGGGGTCCGCCATCTAAGTTTTTTTTTTCAACTAGTGCTAATTTCGCGAATGGTAACACTTAGGCCATGTCTGATTTGACAGATAACTAGTTTTATCCTTCCGCTGAACGAATACGGTTTTATATACGCTTGAACAACGCTGGGAAATATTGCGACATTACTTTGCGATCGACTTAGAGAAGATGCCGATTTTGCCAAAAAAATCATCTTTTCAGATGAAGCTCATTTTCATCTTGGCGGGTATGTAAACAAGCAAAATTGTCGCATTTGGGGCACAGAAAACCCGCACGCATACATTGAAAAGCCGATATACCCAAAACGAGTCACTTTTTGGTGCGGAATTTGGTCCAGAGGCATAATTGGGCCATTTTTCTTCGAAAATGAGCAAGGAGTGGCCGTTACAGCAATGTCGATCGTTATCGGGCCATGTTGAACGAATTTTTGTTCACAAAAATTGAAGAGGAGGATATTGGCAGCATTTGGTTTCAACAGGACGGCGCTACGTGCCACACAGCCGAAGCTACACTCGATGTTTTGCGCCCTGTTTTTGAAGATCGCATTATCACCCGCAGAGCTGATGTCGTTTGGCCACCTCGGAGCTGCGATTTGACACCGTTGGACTATTATTTGTGGGGTGCCGTAAAAGATAAGTGTTACGCCGACAAGCCAGAGACAATTGACGCTTTAAAGGACAATATTCGTGAAGCCAGCCATTGGTGAAATACAGCTGCACACAATCGATAATGTGCTTAAAAATTGGACCGATCGTGTAGGCTACTGCATGGCCAGCCGAGGCAGCCATTTGAATGAAATTATTTTCAATTATTAACCGGAAGGATTGTACTTTCAAATAAAAAAAGAAATTTGAGAAAATATTCAGTAGTTTTTTTTTTATAGCATTTTCAAAAAAAAAAAGTTATTTGGCGGACCCTGTTGTTGGTAAAACAGGTCCATACGGACCCTAGTAAGTAGTCCAACACATGAACCACTTAAAAAAAACTCTGTTCCATTTGTAAAATTCACGGCACAACAAATTAACAAATTTGTGACAGTACTTGTAGACCTGTCGACTTGATGGGCACCTTTTTAAGTCTCAAATATTTTAGCAATTCCTCCTGCATATCGGTACAAGTTGGCATGAAAATTGCACTTCGTTACACATATTTGATACACTTGTAAGTGTGAGTGTCGGAAAATGTTAAAAGTACCTCATATCGTTTGAGGAAGGTATCTGCCCCTAGGTTACAAAGAATAAAGAACTTATGTCTGTTTTTTTCAGCTCCTGTAACCTTCTGGCTTTGCTACAAGCTTGGCTTACTTTGTTTAGACTCTGCACTTTGTTTAGTATTTGCTTAGCGCGCTTTGCCTCAGTGGTAAGTCAGCGAAGGGTTAATCGTTTTTTTCACTGTTTTTAAGACGATCCCAAAGTTTGATGCAACACGTCTGACTATTTGTCCTCGATAAGATTTTAGAAGCTTACCCAATCTCCCATCTATGGACTGACGTTAGTGTGTGGGTCTTTGGAGAAGACCATAAGCGTGTATTTTAAAGCCTGAAACCTTAAGGTTACAACTTGCGCCAGATTACAAGGCTAAAATGGCTTGCAATCACCCAAAAGTAAAAGGTTTAGGTTCGGTGCCAAAGGGCATACCCAAAGACAGACAGCTACCCGACCTTCTCTTAAAGAGCTCTGCGGCTACGCAGACGACGCAATATATTTATATGAACCAAAAACCACTTGTGGACAGCTTCGAACTCGGTCGGCAAGATTGGGTACACAATACTTCGTTCGTAAAAGGTCTGTAACCACGTGCCGTAAGGATTTTTAAGGACTCTATTACGAGTTTATAAGATTTAAATGCGATAGGCGCCAAAATTGAGCTTGACACTAAAAAGATTTTCTTTCCCAGATAAGCATTTGTTTTCCCTTTTGACATCGCTTTCTGTACTTTATTTAATGATTACAAGGGCCTTTAACTATCATAGGACTAGCCCACGCGCAAAGTTATTCATGGAACATCTCTATCGACACAATAGAAAACTACTCTCACGTCTACTTACCCTAAAATCTGTTGGTATAGCCTCAATTTGCTCCACTCCCTTCTAACCGGTCCAATACTTGATTTCTCATTCGACAGCCTTAAACCCTTTTATAGCTACCCCCTGCATGGACATTTAAACAAAAAATTGAAGCCATGACGCTAACAGAAAACCTAATCTTTGGCCCTCTACCATCAAACGTCAGCTGTCAGTTAATGCTGGCCGACTGACACCCTAACCACACACGGGGTGTGTAAAACTATATACAAAAAAATCAGGAAAAACCAAAAAACCGAATAGAGCAAAGGTTGCTGACGTTGTGTCCTTTCTCTAACACACACACAAAAAAAAAAAAAAAATCGCTGCCTATCAAGTTATACGGACAAAGTTTTTCATATTCGCATTTTTTGAAACCAAAGTTTACATTGCCCATAGGTACTCGTCGATGTATAGAAATATAGAAATGGAAAAAGTTGCTCGTCCTTCGGAAGGAATATACACAAAAGTGTTTCGTATGACCCGTGGCCCTAACGTTCGCATTATATGCGAATTTTTGAAGACCATCCCTTTTGGACGGGAATAATGAGAAACTGCCCCACGTCATCATCAATCGTCCATTTTCCAGGATCAGCGCGTAGCCATGGAGTTTCGACTTTGTTGTTTTTCATATCAAGACCGCATCCCTTTTGCCAGTGTAGCAGTCAACGAGTGTCCGTGTTTTATGCATATGCAGTTTTCCCCACTGACTGGGAGTTTTTTTTTTTTTTTTTTGACTGCGCTATCTGCGTGTGTGTTTGTTTTATTGCGAATCCTGCCAATAAATTGGTCAGTCGATTATGTCAGTTGGGTTGTTTTTTTTTTTTGCGCTGCAGTTTCCGAAGGGACTCCTTTCCGTTCCCCGATTCCCCATGGGATTCTGTTGCATTAGGAGCAAATGAAAAACCGAGTTTCAGGACCACTGGCAAATTGGAACAGAGCACGTCCTTGCCGCCAGGGTAACCTTCCCACGAGAGATGATAACATCAGAACCAGCAGAGTTGAAACATCAGATGTAGGTATATGAAGAGGAAGAGAGAGATCCTGTGTGAAGGAAAAATTGTGTCAAAGTGTAATGTACGTCTGTTGTTCTTGTTGCTGCTTTCGTTGTCGTTGTCGCCGTTGTTGTTGTTGTTCTTGTTGTTGGCACTCTACGTTGATGGGTTTGCTGGGGGATTGCGATGGTTCTGGGAGTGGTGCGTGATGTTTTCCGAAAGACCAAGATATATGTGGCACTACTGCTCTCGATCTGAATCCGAGTCCTTGGTGGGAGCAAATTGGGTTTTCAACATTTTCTTTTTTTTTTTCTTCATTGTTTTTGTTTTTGTTCGTCCGTTTGTTTTTCGCTTTTGCCTTTTGTTTTGTTTTGTGTTAAGTCATGAGTTTTCCAATCTCTTTTTTTGTTTTTGTATTTTTTGCAGATGCCATCGGAGGCTGGTGATGGATGTCACAAACTCCGAAGATATAATGGCAAAATGGGATTAAAGACTGTTAAAGGATGTGTGTGCGTGTGAGGGCTGTGCTCCTGGGATAATGTAGGTCTATGGATTTGTAATAATTCGTTTTAATGTGACAGAGATGTGTGGACTGATTATGTCTGTCATTATGAGAAGAATGAGAAAATAATAATTCTCAAAGATGGAAGAAGATTAAGGCGGCCCACATTTTCGGGCCATTAAAAGGCGTTCGGATGATGGTTGTTTATTATGGGTATTTGTGATCTATATCAACAACTGCCAGGGAAAAGTGCCTCAGAGTGTGCCGTATGGACGGAGATGATGACTTTTCCGGCATCCGGTAGATATCAGTGTCCTCACACATCACTGGAAACCATAGCGACATCTGGTAGGAGAATATTAGCATTAAAATAACAAAATTTATCACATATACATTTGAGATCAATGCAGGCGTTTGAGTTCTAAAAATTACCTTCATGCTCTCTCATATCGCTTGTTCTTTTAGCAGCTTCAACCAACTTATCTCAGATTGTGTTGGTCAAAAATGGCATCTTTTAGGCAAACCTCTTAATGTATACCTTTCAACTGTAAAGCTGAAATAACTCTATAGCTTTGCAGTTTCTTTTTTCAAGGAGAAGTCGTACTGGATTAAGTACAAACTAAAATCCCCCCTGTGCATCCTTAAATATTTAACGCGCTACACGACGCAGTTGTATTGCTGATTTTGTAAGCGATAACTACCGATTACAATGCTATTATCTTCCCAGCAGTATCTCCTTTACGGCAATGTCCCCCCCGTTAAGAAAAAGAACACGATTCTTATTTAAATACCGAAATGCAAAGCACCATAAAACCACCATTCCCCGCACTTAATCAAGCGGCGATAAGGAACTCTGACATCACCGATTCGCCTTGCAAGGATTAACATAAATCCATAAAAATGCGGAAAGGGTTCATGAAAAAAAAGACTCACTTGCACGAAACCCAAATAAGGACCTTACAGCATACACACCGCATAAAAACACGTAAAAGCGATTCACTGCGATGCAATGCAATTACAGAAGCACACTTCGCCGCCATATCTCCTTTCAACGCAATACCCAACATAATACCAGCACATTCTGTTGTCCACTTTGTCCAAGGATAAAGATTTCTTTCGGAAAGGAAAAAAAAAAAAAAAACACATTTACGTTCTCATCCACGACACAACGAAATCCTTTTACATTCCCCCAGCGCGCAGTGTTTAATCCATAAAATTTTATTGCATCCTTGTGTGTACTACACAACATAGAAAATGCATTCGCGTAAAAATGAGTACGATCCTTGGAATTATCCAGATTTTTTGCTCTCTTTTCGGAAGCGCTGTCCTCCAAGAAACAGGATAGCAAACATTATAGGACCAATAAAAAATGTAACCATGCAAAAGCAGTGGCAAATATAATGTCCCTTACGTTTAGGGATATCGGGAGTAAGGACTGAGGAGATATTAAATTTTTATTGAGGTCAACATAGTGTTTAATAAGTGCTCCTACATGAACAAGCGATACAATTCTTAGGTGTTGTATAGTTGGTCAATCTGTGGCCCTTCCGCGCACACCAACATTCAACACTGGATAGTTGGCTGAGAGTAAACATCAACAAGCTCCCGGGTAGGAGTAAGCAAAGCTCAGCGGAGGAGAACCACTTGCACGGCCAACAATACAGCTCGACAAATCGTCCTTGTGTGTGGCTGTTTTCATCTGGCTGCATCCTAGGAACTTTAAGAATTTCGAATCGCAACGGAGGAATCCATTCGTCTGTCGTACCCATCGTGCAAGGACCAACGAAAAAAGTTGGGAAAGTTGATAGAAAAACTAAACGCAAGGATTTTCGTATTATTTTAATGCAGTGCCATTACTATAGCGGACGCGAGTTAAGTGGACATTTCCCGATGTAAGAGAAAAAAAACAAATCTCTATTTGAGCAGAGCTTCCGCCTCTGAACGTTTATTTCGAACAAATGACAATGATAATAATTTGTACATGGATTTTATACAATTTAAATGTTGACGCTGCAATTGTTTGCAGCGTGAGAACGAATTTACTTGTGACTGAAGAATATGAAATATGAGTATATTTTATTACAGAAGGTAGCGGATGCGAACAGAAAATATGATATTATTCTAAGGTTGCTGATTAAAGGAATGTGAACAAAATATGATACTATTCTAAATGTGCTGGTATGGTGTTGCTGGGTTCTGATGAGTGTGTAACTTGTTGTTGGATTCTGGTGAATACATAACTCCTCCCCTCTTAGTGGAGCGACTGCCAGAGGATGTTTTTCCTCGAAGGAGCGTCTGGCATTTCCCTTGTGCTAATGTTGATTTCCGGTTTTTGGTCTTCAAGGGTTTGCTGGCTTCTGATTCTGGTTCTGATGATGGCTGCTATTATGATGATTATTACTGGGGTCAGTATGATCCAAATAGATATTATATGCGTTTTCGAATGTATGGTGAGTAGCTGGATGTTCTCGTTATTTTTTAGCTGGTCCATATGAAGTTTTGTTAGTGAGAGATGTTGGTTGATGATAGATGAATTTATTAAGCTGCGAGTTGGTGGGTGTATTACTACACTATCCCAGAAGATATCTGTTCTAGAATCATAAGTTATATTATTAATGAAGATGGTGCAATTTTGGAAATGTATTAGTGCGGTGCCATATATGTTATATCTGCTAATACCACAGTTTGTTTTGACGGTCATGTTGCGAACATCGGTAAGGAGGACATAATTCGGTTCTGGTTGCGATATCGGGTTTGGTTCGAAACCGGCTGTAAGGTTGCATATCGCAGGCTGGTTGTTGATAATGTTTCGTACACATTCAGGAAATTTGGTTCGTCTTTTCCTCTTGTTTTTACAGAGATATATGCCTTCTATGAGATCGCATACTTCCTCAAAATAAAGTTCGTCGGATTCATGTATAGCAAGGTAGGGGTATGTAGATATGGAAATAGTTTTATTGATGGGAAGAGGTATAAGATGGAAGAGGGAATATTTCTCTTGGGATGTAATAGGGATTTCAATGCTAAACACAATATTCGAATTATTATAATAAGCTTGTAATCGTAAAATTTCATATATTTGTTCGTCTGAAGAGAAATTAATGGATTGTTTTTGTAAGAGTTTCCTTATTTCGTCTAGTTCGGTTTTGCTTAATATCTGTTTTGAAATTATGTGTAACTGAGCAAGAGTAACTGCTTCGGCAATATTTACCAAATGGTTATAGAGTAAGTCTATATTGAAATTAATTCTGTGAATATATTGAAGGTGTTTTAGAGCTTCTTGATCTGTTTTAAGTGCATTATTAATGTTATCATTGTAAAGCTTCAAAAATGTTTCTATTGTACTTTGTTGTTCATTTATGTGACGAGTAATATTATCAAATCTCTCTATCATATTTTTATTGATGCTGATTTGCTGGTTTGCTTTGTTTTCTAAAATGTTTTGATTCAAGTTCAAATTGTTCAGTTCCTCATTAATGGCCATTGCGTCGTTTGTGTCCATATTTCCTGTTATAGCTTTTATAACGGTGCCTAGTCCGTTTATTATACCTCTCTTTTGTCTTTGTTTGGGTAAGAGCGTCTCAAGTTTGAGTTCAAGTTCTTTGAATTTGATTTTTGCTATACTTATTGTGTCAATATTTGTTTGCTCATCTCCCAAAGCTTCTACTGATTTACGAATTTTTTCAATACTTTCTACGTAGTTGTTTAAATTTACGATGTGGATGAATTTTTTATAAGTTTGTATTACCTTAGTGGGTCCTAGTCGAAGGGGTAATAATCCATAATTGTCAGTCAGGTTATGTATTTCCAGTTCTTGTCCTTGTATTGTTGTCATTATTGTCGTCAGTAACCTGAAATTTCCTTTTCTTTTTTATTCTAGCTTTATGAAGTTTTCTTGTATCGTTAGTTATAACTGTGAGCCTATTGTTAGTTTTGACTTTCTGTTTTTTGAATCGTGGGGTCATTTTGTTACGTCTACATTCCTTTCGGTAGATTACCTCTCCTTCTTTAAGATCATCAGGGTCCTGCCTATTTTTATTTCTTTTTTCTAAAATTTTGTCTCTTTTCTTATCTAGAAGATTTTTAATTGATTGGAAAAGTTCGGTCTGGAAAGCGTTTAATTTTTGTAGGTAGTCGTGTTGATTATTGTATGTCAAAGTTTTGTTGAATTCATATGTGCGTCCGTAGAAAAGTTCATATGGTGTATAATTTGTAGCGGAATGGATCGCGTTATTGTATGTAATAATAGTTTCATTGAGTATATCGTCATGGTCTTTCTCTTTGTATTTATCATGAATGATTCTATATACTTCTGTTAATGTCGAATGCATCCGTTCTACAGGAGCATTACTGGTTGTTTGTTGAAAGCATGTGACATGGAGATCGACATTGAACTGTTTGCAGAAGTCTTGGAAGATGTTTGACGTGAATTCTGACCCTTGGTCACAAACGATCTTCCGAGGTATGCCGTGTAGGCTTATAAAATGCTTGATTTGCTTAACTATGTTTAAGCTGTTCCGTGTTGCCAAAGTGTATGCGGCACCAAATTTTGAAAATTTATCGATAATAGTGAGAATACTTTTGCTATTAATGCTATATATGTCTATATGTATAATATCTAATGGTTTTATAGGTGTTTCTGTTGTTGCGAAAGCTATTTTGGGGGGTTGCCTATCGTATTTTTGAGTCTGGCAAGTAGTGCAGTTATTAATGGTTTGGGTTATTTTGCTCTTCATATAAGGGAAAAAATAGTCTCGCTGTAAGTGGTTGTGTGTTTCAGTAATGCCTCTATGGTTGGATTTTGAATGGTAGTCTTTGATGATTTGGTCTTGTTCGTCGCTTTCCGTTATGTCTGTCAAAAGTTTTGTACACCTTAGTAAGCGGAAGGTTTTGTTTCTAGCAAAATATTTTGAGTAAACCTGTTGTATTATTTTAAATGTTTCGTCGTCTGTCATTATTGCGATTAGTCTGTTTGGGGGAAGGTATTCTTTAAATATATTAATGATATGGTTTTCGGAAAATGATTGTCTGGTAATAGTACGTCTTTGTTTGTTCCTAAATACTAATTTTAGTACGTTTCGAGGGGGATCATTTGATTTTTGCAATATTATTTGCAGATTGAATTCGTTAAGTGATTTTTCCGAAATGGGGATTCCATCACCTAGGTCTTCTTCTGCAGAATGTATGGTAGCAGCTGTTGTATCATTAAGGTTTAATTCTGTTTGATCGGGTAATTTAATGCGACTAAGCGCATCGGCGTTAGAATTTTGAATTCCCTTTTTGTAGACGATTTCATAATCGTATTCCTCCAGTTTTAATCTCCAACGGACAAGTTTGGAGTGCGGCTCCTTCAAACTCATGAGCCACTGCAGGGGTTTGTGATCAGTGACGATCTTAAATTTATTACCGAATAGGTAGGGGCGAAAATAGTTCGTAGCCCAAACAATAGCGAGTAATTCTTTTTCTATTGTTGAATAATTTAGTTCCGATGTGTTTAACGTCCGGCTTGCGTAACAGATTGGTTTATCACTGCCAATGGGTCCCTGGGATAGGACGGCACCCAATGCGAAGTTGCTGGCATCTGTAGTTAGTACAAATGGCTTAGAAAAGTCGGGATACTGAAGAAGTGGGTCGTTGGATAAAATATCTTTACATAGCTCAAACGCTTGAATATAATCCTTATCAAGATTGATCTCTGCACCTTTTTTAAGACAACGAGTAAGGGGTTTTGTCAATTTTGCAAAATCGCGAATGAATTTGCGATAGTACCCTACCAGACCAAGGAAAGATTTAATCTCCTTTGTTGATTTTGGTATTGGGAATTCTTTAATAGCTCGAATCTTGTCGGGATTCGGTTTCACGCCGTTTCTGGTAATTATGTGTCCGAGGAATGCGGTTTCTTTGCGCAGAAATTCGGACTTACTTAGTTGGATTTTCAGATTTGCTTTCCTTAGTTTATCAAATATTTTGTGTAGACTCTCTATGTGTTCTTGCAGTGATGTTGAATAGACAACTATATCGTCTAAGTATACGAGACATGTTTTGCCGATATAATCTCTCAGGACATTGTCCATTACTCTTTGAAATGTGGAGGGGGCGTTTTTCAGCCCAAACGGCATTCTTACAAACTCGTAATGACCACTTTCGACCGTGAAGGCCGTTTTGGGAGTATCTTGCGTATCCATTTCGATTTGGTGAAAACCGCTGGCCAAATCTAAAGTCGTAAAGTAGTGACATTTGCCCAATTTGTCCAAAATTTCACTTATGTTAGGCAGTGGATACTTGTCACTTATTGTTTTGTCGTTAAGACGGCGGTAATCGATTACGATTCTCCATTTTTGTTTGCCTGTGGAGTCCGATTTTTTGGGTACTACCCAAACAGGGGAACTCCATGGAGAGAAACTGGGTCTGATTATGCCTTGGTTAAGCATATCTGAAATTTGGCTCTGTACCTCCTGTTTATGGACGTACGGATATCGGTAAGTTTTTGTATATATTGGTATCTCATCAGTAGTTTTAATTTTGTGTTTTATCGCATTTGAAAAAGTTAGACTTTGTCCTTCTTTGTAGAAGATATCACTATAGTTTCTGCAAAGTTTTAAGATGTTTTTCCTTTCTTCGACGTTTAAATGTTCTGATCGGATTTCTTTGGATATATCATTAATGCTTTGACTATAATAGTCTTCAGTTGGAATTTCTAAATTGTTAAGTTCTTTAGTTTCAAAATCTGTGAGTGACTGTACCTTAAGTGGGTGTTGTAGAAATAGAATTTGATTAGTTGGCGTATTGTTCTGCACTTCGATTTCAGCATGCCAATTGTTTGCACTATAAATGCCTTCGATTATGTCTATGGTTGAGTCAATTTTTGTTGCGGGAACAAGGATGTCGCCATTTTGGTTATCTACTGGTAATCTAACAATTTTTCTAGAGTGGGAAGGTATAGCGAATTTCCTTGACATGAAATTGGGTTTATATAAAAGTGGGATTTTTGCTTTTGCCGTAACTAATGTTTGGTTGGGTAGATCTATACTAGCTTTAAGCGCACTTAGGGCATCTAGGCCTAACAGTCCATCAAAATATCCGTGGAACTTGTATATTAAAAATACTAACTCACCAGGTTGTTGAAATTCATGGAAATTGGGAAGTTTTACTTGTTTGTCTACACTATGTTTTCTTAGGATAGTTGTAATTATTGTTGGCGTAATTACATTAATATCGTCGGGGTGGACGTAATCTGGGTTTATGAATGACGATGAAGCTCCAGTGTCTATGAGAAATTTCAAAGGTTTGCCAAAGGGTGACGAAATATGTATATACGGAAGTGAATGACCATGTTTATTTACGTCTAAATATATTGCTGTTCCGAGGCTAGAAGCTGAAAATTTGGTACATCTTCGGGTTCAGGGTTATTGGAAAAAATTTCGTTTGGGTTGTCGTAAAACTGGTCTAATTGGGGATAGTAGTTTTGTTGGTGGGTTTGAGCATAAGTGGGTTCCTGTAGAAAGGAGTTGTCTCCGTTTTCTATAGGTTCCGTTCCGTCTATTTCAGGTATATCTGGTTCGTCGATATTATGCATTTCTCTACGGTATTGTCCGTTTTGTCGGAATGTGTTTTCCTGTTGTCCGGAAGGAGGTCTTCTTGTCAGAGTTTGAGCAGAGGTTGTATCCATCGGTTCAGGCTTAATGTAAGGTGGTCTCGACTGGAAATTGTTTGGGTGTTGTGTGGCTGTCCTTTGATAATCGACCTGTTGTTGGGGCCTACATTGTTGTAGTCTCTGGTTTTGTTGTTGCGGTCTATATGGTTGCTGAATAAATGGTGGTCTCTGGTAATAAGTTTGGTTTATGGGTCTATATTGCTGTTGGATGGGAAGTGAGCTCATATTTGATTGGTTTATACGTTGGTAGTGGAAAACTGGTTGTATGGGGCTGTAAGGAGGTTGTCTAAATGGTATGCTTTTAATCTGAGGTTTAGGGGTCATAGATGAATTTAACGGGGGTTTATGATCGTATCGAATGTACGACATATTTTGTTCTTTTATGCAGTTAGCGAATGCCTCTGCTAGAGATAGAGGTTTCATAGATCTTACTATGGAACCTAAAGGTTCTTTTAATCCCGTCAAGAAAATGTTTAAACACATTTCATTGTACAGTTCTGCCTTTGCCTTAACTACATTAGGATCCCTATTATGGATTTGAATATGGTTTCTCATTGTTGAGAAAATTTCAATCACTTCACTATAGAATTGTTCGGTGGTTTTGTTGCCTTGTCGAAGGTTATGCAAATCTTTGATCAGAGAAGTTTCATTACGTTTATCTGCGTAATGTAGTATGAGATTGGCTTTGATTTGGGACCATTCTAATGGTGTCCCATACATGTTAAGAACCTCGTTAGCAGGTCCTTCAATTTTATTACGAATAGCTCGTAATAAAAGTTTTCCATATGGATTGTTATTTATCGATGTTACCAAAAGCAAAATTTCTTCCACGTTTGTAATAAAATCGTAAAGGAGACGTGGATTGCCATCGTATCTTGGCAAATCTTTAATAGCATCTGGAATTCTCAGAGCGTTAAAAAGGTCATTTGGACCGAGATTGGTAGGAGGGTTTGAGATACCACTCGTCGCCATATTGTTTATTACAGATAAATGTGTTTCACCGTTAACTTCAATATCACTTCCTCTCTTAGGTAAATATGTTTCTCTATTAATATCAATATTATTTCCTTCGTTGCTCAATTCACTATTTATTTCACTTTCTCTTTGATATGGTTTGGATCTTAACCTATTCTTTATTGTGTTATGCATTGACTTTTAAAGGATTGTGTTAATTAAGTGGTTAGAAAATTTAATTTTTAAAAACTATCTTAACTATATCATGAATCAAACTTACAGTATTAAGAGTGTTGCCATATTCTCTGGCTTGGTTGGTTCAGTTTTCCTATTTCCGTTTTCCATCGGTTGAAGGTTCTAGGTTCTGGATCTCAAGAGTTAAAACTCAGCCAAACAGATTTACACCACCACTATCAGTATGCGGCTGATATTGAATTGTTTATTCGACCGTAAAAATGTCACATTACCAGTATACCGCTGGTTTTTATTTTAACGACACGCTAAACACTCACGATGCAAATATGTTTCGATCTGCGTTATCCTACCGACTGCGCCAGTTAAGTGGACATTTCCCGATGTAAGAGAAAAAAAACAAATCTCTATTTGAGCAGAGCTTCCGCCTCTGAACGTTTATTTCGAACAAATGACAATGATAATAATTTGTACATGGATTTTATACAATTTAAATGTTGACGCTGCAATTGTTTGCAGCGTGAGAACGAATTTACTTGTGACTGAAGAATATGAAATATGAGTATATTTTATTACAGAAGGTAGCGGATGCGAACAGAAAATATGATATTATTCTAAGGTTGCTGATTAAAGGAATGTGAACAAAATATGATACTATTCTAAATGTGCTGGTATGGTGTTGCTGGGTTCTGATGAGTGTGTAACTTGTTGTTGGATTCTGGTGAATACATAACTCGCGCGTATCCAATGCACATTGTACACAAGTGGGGAGCCAGGATATTCACTTCGCACACACAATCTGGCGCATTCCAATAAACCATGAATGTTTGTGTGTGATCAATGGCGGAGTGAGGTGGCGGATGGCTTTCCAGAAAGGATAACATTTTTATTTATTTAATTATGTACCGAGAAAAGAACGAAACAAAGGAAGATGCAACGAACCCAAATCAAAGACAGAGAGACAGAGTGGGTGAAACTATTCACCAGGGTCTTGTCGGTTCGGTGTTGTCGTCGTCAGTCGCTGATGACGATGGAAAGGATTCTCATTATTTTTGTGTTCATTTGGTTTTTTTTTTTTGTTTTGTTTTCTGGTCGAGAATTTTGCTTTCGAGTTCTGCCAGAGCTATGGCTGACTGTTTTTCGTTATGGTTAGAAAGGATAAATAGTTGAATGGAAATTGGGTTAAATTCTATTTGGAAAGTTTCGCTGTTTGTTTTGTTTGTGTTTCCTTTATTTTTTTTTGTAGTTTGGGGGTTTTTCTGTTTTTCTGTGAAGCAGGTCAAATTAATGAATTCTCCGGACTTGGTTTCCATATTTTGGAACAGATTTTCAAAGGAGGAGATTTTTGTGCGGCACAAAGAGAGTGCATGGATAAGAAATCACAGTGCACTTTGTCAGCGCCATGAGAGAGGGACTATCTCGCTTAATTTAAAGGACTTCAGTTTATTTAATTATAAAAAGTGAAATAGATGAGGGCTACTCGAGCGGAAAGCAGATGGATGATGGTGATTTGTCAAATAGCGGACTGAGAAGGCGGCAGAAACAATTTCAGTTGTTGTGGGTGGTTTTTTTTCGGGACATTGCGATATTTTCTTCATCGATCTTTGGGGTGGTTAAACTAATTATGTTAAAATACGAAAGTTTCCGGTTGTAATGCTTAAACAATTTTTAGATTTTTTTTCAGCAATATTTCTGACGCATTTTTTAGTTTCTGACATTTGTATATAAATCTGTTGCGACCATAGTCACCGGAGAAAGCAGAACAACCAGAATCGCTTTAGGACAAGACTAAGCTGGCTGCACACCCAGCTAGAGAAAGGTCAAAAAAATGGACAAGGTGGTTATACTCGTTGAAGAGAGTACCGTCCGACTTAAAGGTGTTAACAAGCTTTACAGGGTACGAATCTCTGAGTAAGCACGGAGAAAATATGTCGTCGCAAGGGAACAAAATCTGGGTACCTAGGGATGCCAGATCTGAAAAATTAGCTGCCGGGACATTTTTACATTTGAAGTGAAAAAACCTTTTTTATTTTAGTTTACATTTTATTTGGTTTAAGTTAAAGTCTTCTAATTCATATTATTCATATAGGGTACACGTTCGAAAATTAAAAAAACTAGAAGGAACGTCAATTAATATAAATATCTAACAATAAATATTTTATATGAAGTTTATATATTAAGATAATATTTTACCAGTCTTTGTATTGACTAAGCCATTTTTATGTAAAAATATAAACAAAAATTAATGCTACAAAAGGAGCAGTAGAAACTGACGATTCATGTCACGAAACTAACAAGATAAAATTAACGAGGAACTATCTCACTTAATATTATATTACTTTTAATTTATATTAACAGTCCTCGTTTTAATTGCAATTTATAGGTAAGTTGAGTTATACACATCAAAGTTTTTTTATATAGGTAAAAAAGATGCAATTCTACGAAAGCCAAACTCTAAAGTTCAGTACTTATTATGAAGTTATTTTCGAAACTATTTGTTTTTCCAAAGTCTGTTTCGCAAAAATCCTTAAATTCCCTGGAACTCATAGAAAAATTTTGCTTCACAAGGAGCTGTGCTTCCAATACTTCCATAGAAAGCTGATTTCGCACATCTCTATATGAGTTCTTCATGAAACTGAATATAATTTCAGAGCTTGTGTTAGAAATAGACAAAACAATTACAAAATTGCATAGAATTTCGAGATTTGGTGCCTCAACCTTTTCATCAGATTAAGGCGCACTTCGCACTTTGTAAAAGTTATAATTGTAGCCGACTAGAGCTAGCGCTATAGTTTCTATGTATTATTAATTATAATTTATTTTATTTAATAATGAAGTATTAAAAAGGCGACAAATTCTCAGTGTGAGCTGGACGTTTGGGTACCTCAGACTTATGTGTCAACCTTGTACAGTAAGGAGAGTAAGGAGCGTCGCCCTTTGATTAACGCAGGATCAATGCGATTTTTTTTTTTAAATAGTACATCCTTAGAGCTAAATTTTTCACTCTTCTAATTGCCTTACTTAGGCAGTTCTACAGTTCGGCAGCGTTGCCGTTTGGCCCCCTTTATGAGCCTCAAGACCCTTGGCCCCCACTTTTATAATAAAGTGCACGACTGGGTCGCACGAAACTTTCTCCTTCGTCAAATGTTTGTTTTAGTCAATTGATAGGTAGGTAAAAAGTTCAGAAGTAGCCGTTCATAAAATGTAAGATAATAATAATGATAAAGATGTTAATAAAATTCACTTTTAGGTTATTCACTCGATATGGCAGTACATATCAAATAACAATGTGGGTTTTTATAAGTTTTAGCTCTCAGCAACAGGCAATTTTCGCAAGTTCTGGTTAAAGAGTTATAAGCGACTACTATACCTAGTTTTACACTTTACAAGATTGAGTACAAATACCCACGTAGCCTCAGGAGTCTC
Source organism: Cheilosia grossa (assembly GCA_963082955.1). Taxonomy (NCBI): domain Eukaryota; kingdom Metazoa; phylum Arthropoda; class Insecta; order Diptera; family Syrphidae; genus Cheilosia; species Cheilosia grossa. The sequence goes on from OY720144.1 coordinate 8,069,273, forward strand.
TGTTTTATAATCTGCTGATCTCCAGTTACAAACTGATTATGCCAATTCGCGTGTGCGGAGTGCAATTGAAATGAGAGTTTTTGATTGAGTAAGCTCCAAAAGTGATTGGAATTATTCTAGAACGCATTTTTATTGTTTAATATGGTAAAATAAAATTAAAAGTGGGAAATATTCGCTTAAAAGAAGTTTTTTTTTGTAGTTGTAATTGCATTTTTATCGGCAGTACGGAATTGAGTTTTATAAAACTATACAACCACAGATCGGGATTTTGGTAGTCATTTTTGAAGAATAATTAAATAACGGATTTGTTAGAATTTTTGGAGAAAAACTGAGTGTGGGATCTTTATTGGAATTATTTAACCATCTTAAACTTTGCAATTTGATCAAAATTTTGTAAGAACAAAATAGAAACAAATTTTAAAATGTTTAGTTTTAAAAATACTGATTCGAGGTTGGCAACCTTAAACATAACTTCGGACAAATATACCGAGAGAACGGAACAGAGAAATCAACATTGGGACAAAGATTTAATTTTCCAACTGAAATATATTTTTATTTTTTTTTCATCAAACAAAAAAAATGATTGCATCCCAATTCGTAGTTTAGTACACATAAAAAAATAAGACTGACTTAAACAATATTTTCACGCATAAGCAAGGTTAATTGTATCTGTTCGCAATGTACGTTACTATATTTTTCAGTCTCAGTTGAATTACATTTTTTTTTATAAATTAAGTTTGGGACTGAGAAATCGTCGGGAAGGACAAAGGTCGAAAGACAAAGACTTGATCCCAAATGTACCGTGTTGGGAACTATTTACCTGAAAATTGAGTATTAAATATTGTTAGGGATGTACGCAACACTTGGTTTCTAAAGTGTTATCCAACTCGAAAATGGGGTTTCTGAGATATGAGTGCGTTTTCTAAAATTTGCGTTTTCAGTGATTCCAATTGAAAATTAAGGACGCAATAATTTTGGAAACATACATTTTAAGTATGCATTTTGGTCAAAATCGGTATTGAGGTTCTCAGGGAAACTAATAAAGAAAAAAAATTAAAAAAAAAAAATTACTTTCTTCAAAATTCCACTGTATACGATAACAGAGAGAAAAACTGAGTTAGCTATTAAGTTAGAAAATAACAAATTACCGTAAGCATGAATTTTAGTTGCAATCGTATGTGTTTCGATATATGTATGTCCAAATTTCAAAAGTACACTCATTCGAATTTTTAGATAAAATCTGTTAACCTCACCCACTTAAGCTCCAATATCAATTATTGTAGTTGAAATCGTTGGAGAAGTTTTCGAACAAATCAAACTGGTATGAAAATTTTGCATGACAAGTACCGCTTGTTTGGAACGCTGAGAAACCTCGTTCCGCCATAAATCACTGGGTGTTATCAAAGCTTCTAGACAGTTTCACAGTGATTGCAACGTTTTTTTTTGCTTATCTCCAACTTGAAAAAACTCAAGTCAACTGCGGATATGCATTTATGCAACCTTTCAAAAGTCTGTGGAATCACTCGCAGCTTCGATGGGATTTGGAGGAGCTCGGCTATCTATCAGTGGTGAATTCGAAAGTATTGAAGCAGAAGTAGCAAAGTCGGGACTATCGGTTTATGAAAACAAAGCAAAAGGTATGTTGTTTTAAGCACCCAGTACTTTAGAGCCAAGGCCACACTGGACAGAGGCAATTTTGAAGTCTGTATCAAGGTTTATGCTTTGCAGTAATCTTCAGGCACGATACTATATGAACTCTACCAAATCGCTATTTGAACAGGCTTAGAAGGCAATCGAGTATCGCAAGTTTCAGTCTTGGCGAACAATGAAACGACGCTGTATAAGAGCCCATTATATCCCTCGTGTTGTATGACAAAGAAGCATAGACCCAGACAAGGGCAAATGAAAACCACTTTCAGTTTGTTGATGGTTGGTCTAGGCGTTTAGGGTGATCCTAGATCCAAAAGGGCCCATTCTGCTACCGCTGAAAAGAAAAGTTGCATCATATACTGCCATCAGCTTCTGGAACTTTTCTGAATGAAATTGTTTAAGTTCAAAATAATTGCAATCAATTATTAAAGTTCAAAATATTTGCAATCAGCTGTATAAAGCGTAAAGTTGTCCGTGTGATCCTTGGTTCAGTTCATATTACAGGAGTAACGGACTTTGGAGAAAGAAGCCAATGAAGACCAATAGTGAAGAAGGTTTTAGAGGGTCGAATAGAGATTACTGACGTCAATACTTTATTATTATCCAGTGGGACATTGCGGAACCGCTCCCAGCAGTGTTCCTATAGACTTTGAAGCATCATCCACTTTTATAAAAATTATCAAAATAACCCCAATCAAAAGAAACACTGTTTTCATCGCATAATCGATACAGAATTTGTCAATCAGGGCCTCCATCCCTTTGCATCGTCTGGAGGATAGATTTTTTGTCAAACTGTCCTAGTGACTTTGGTGAGACTTTCTATATAAATCTTATTGTAACTTGGATCATTTTCAGTGCCCCTCCTACCACTAAGAAGACTGGCCACCACCGAACGTAAATGATTGCTGACAGTCCTCGTGTATAGTAAGAAGAGACATGTCAAACTTATTCTAATCATACCCAAAGAACTCCATGGCAAGTCTTCGAAGCCGGGTTGAAGACATGCCTCTCACGTGATCAGACCATAGAAGAATTTACCGCTTCTACTCAACCGGAAGTAGTTGAGTAGAAAAACTGTGACAAGAATAATCTACAAGTTGCAGTAGCCACCTTTACAAGCTTTCCATCAATCTCCCTGAAAGAGAAGCAACTGAATAAACAAGCAAATTAAAGCAATTAAAATCCACTCAGCTTCTACCGAGAGCGTATCGTCTCCTTGTTGTGCAAACATCTATATCCCGTAGACCCACAAAAGAACACATTTCCATTTAATTACCAAAATACGTGATTTAATTCATACTAGAGGTTCACAAAATGTTTCGCAGGAAGAAAAAAATAACTCATTCCATCCTCTCCCCATGGAATCTCTTCCACAGGACGTGACATTCTACAAAGAGTTTCAGATTTAAATTCCTGCGACATCGATTGATAATTCCGAAAGCGATAATTGACAAACGTATTGAAAGTAGGTATATGCCCAAGGGAAATCTTAAACAGGAATTTTCGTTTCCTCCATATCGTCGTATAATCATCAGTATCACTGTTCGGGATCCTTTTAGAATTAAAACCACACAAACGCAGTATAATTCCTCCCTGATTGAAAACTGATTGCACAGGGACACAGCACACGGGCTGTGTATCGACTCCGGTAGGTATTCCTTTTGCCCGGGCAAGCGTAACAAATTGAAGACAAAGAAATGGAATGGTGTCTGCATAAGGATTCAGTTACACCAGGTACATGGAGATAGCAGTTTGCTGCGTGCTCCAGAACAAGAGCAACCATTCAAACACCCTCCGACGGTTTGCCGGTTTCGGTGTTTCTCTTTCGGGAGGCATTCACTTTTCTTTTGAAAGGATAAACGGCGGGGAAGGCACCGTCAACTAATTGGTTGTGAGTGATAAGAATTGTAAGAGACAAATGAAAATTGTTGAGACGGGGCTGCTCCTGAATTATGTTAGAGATGGCGACAGAATTGGAGCCGCATATATTATAGTGATTGTGATAAGAGGTGATTGGCGCTGACTGACGGAAGACTGTGATGTCATTTGGGGCGGAAATGTGACTGACTGTGACAATATAAGCCGACATGAGTCAGAGTTGAATTTCCAATGACGCACTGAACAAGGAACGCAATTATACGAAGAGGGCAGTGACAACGGTACAAATATGAGAGGGAAAGAGATCGAGTTGAAAATAGGAAGACAACTACCATGACTAGACTTGGCTTAGATTTTTAGAAGGATCCAGAAAATCCACTTTAATACTAGTTCGGTGGAGTTCCTGTGTATGGAAAATGTGAATACCACTGGAGAGATGGTAGCTCATGACACAGACGATTTGATTCTTTCGAAGCCAAACTGAGATGGGCAAGATCAGGGCAGTTGCAAACAAAGTGGCCAATTGCTCGTCATTCCTGTAATAGTCGTAACTTTATAAGGTCGGCATGTCCGCCTGAGATGCATTGACCGATAATAAATAAGATGAACGACTTTGGAGACCCCGATTCTTTTATAGGGTACACGTTTCTTGTCGCACAGATTGCCATGTCAATTGCGATTTTTATAAAATATGGATCAAAAGAAAGAATCGATCCTTGGCTACTATCATCTAAAATACTTAGAGTCCCCTCAGCCGATGAAAAAGCTTGCCAAGGTTGGAATTCGTTCGCCTTAAAAACAGAGAGTTTTTCTAGACGTTTAAAATTTTTCCAAGAAAACTTCTGGATCGATTGCGATAAAATGTAGACCATGTCCGTCTGCATGCCCAAAATTTACACTGTGGTGAATTTAACAATGATAAATTATTCAGTCTAAGAAAATGTAGTTCATTGAGCGGTTCGAGGATATAGCTGTCGCTCCAGCCGAGAAAAGAGGAAAAAGCTAAGGTAGTGGCGGGTGATTGGAGAATTTTTGGAAAATGTTATGATGACCGACCGACGAAGCCTCCGGACCGGAGCAGAAACTCAACATTCGCACAGAAATCGCTCAAATTACGCCGGCAACACTTCCAAAAGTCATGGGGAGTGCCGTCAAAAGAGCCTGTCAGTGCGTGCATTCTGATGATATGATTTTCCATACATAACTTTTATTTGTAATTTATTTCATTAGTTTTCATATTTTCGTTTAAAAGTTATTCCAGATATACAGGGTCCGCCAAATAACTTTTCTTTTTTTGAAAATGCTAGAAAAAAAAACTACTGAATATTTTCTCAAATTTCTTCTTTTATTTGAAAGTACAATTCTTCTGGTTAATCATGGAAAATAATATCATTCAAATGGCTGCCTCGGCTGGCCATGCAGTAGCCTACACGATCGGTCCAATTTTGAAGCACATTATCGATTGTGTGCAGCTGTATTTCACCAATGGCTTCACGAGTATTGTCCTTTAAAGCGTCAATTGTCTCTGGCTTGTCGGCGTAACACTTATCTTTTACGGCACCCCACAAATAATAGTCCAACGGTGTCGAATCACAGCTCCGAGGTGGCCAAACGACATCAGCTCTGCGGCTGATAATGCGATCTTCAAAAACAGGGCGCAGAACATCGAGTGTAGCTTCGGCTGTGTGGCACGTAGCGCCGTCCTGTTGAAAGCAAATGTTGCCAATATACTCATACAATATACTCCTCTTCAATTTTTGTGAACAAAAATTCGTTCAACATGGCCCGATAACGATCGCCATTGCTGTAACGGCCACTCCTTGCTCATTTTCGAAGAAAAATGGCCCAATTATGCCTCTGGACCAAATTCCGCACCAAAAAGTGACTCGTTTTGGGTATATCGGCTTTTCAATGTATGCGTGCGGGTTTTCTGTGCCCCAAATGCGACAATTTTGCTTGTTTATCTACATACCCGCCAAGATGAAAATGAGCTTCATCTGAAAAGATGTTTTTTTTGGCAAAATCGGCATCTTCTCTAAGTCGATCGCAAAGTAATGTCGCAATATTTCCCAGCGTTGTTCAAGCGTATACACAACCATATTCGTTCATCGGAAGGATAAAACTATCTGTCAAATCAGACATGAGCTAAGTGTTACCATTCGCGAAACAAGCAAAAAAAAAGTTAGATGCCGGACCCTTTACATAGGGAAACGACTTTTGGGCCACCCTGTACATTTTTACTGCCGAACTGTTCTTTTCTTTGTGATGTTTATTATTTATAAAAATTATAATAAAAAAAACAGGAATTGCTTACCTACCTGGTTCTTGAGTTGCCGAAACGGAAATTGCAGTGAAACGAAATTTTGTTCTGTTTGCGAATGTCAGTTTTCAGGCTTTTGCTTAAATTAAATATATAAATAAATATGGCGTCAAAGGGAAGTCGTTCCTTGACTACTTCTACCTGTGAGGCATGAATCGTAAAAAGGCTTTTCCAATGAGAGGTGTTATTGTGAATGACCCGCTATTTCGGTAGCTGTCACTTTTGAAGCTTTTATTCTTTGACATTTGACAAGTAGAAACTACGCCATTACTAAAAATTGAACGATACACGCTTCAACAACGTAGTTTCTTTGCTGATTGGGTTCTTGATATGTACTTTGAATAGTCCTAACTAAAAAGTGAATGGAATTTTTGTTCACTTGCGTCATTTCAACTGCAACAGGCTTTATTATGTGGGATGCCCAAGCTGACTGCATGGTGGCCAATTTGTTGGTATCTCTTGCTTGTTCGGTGCATTTTGTTCATTGAATTTTGGGATTCTTTATGCGTATTGTTTTTAAAATCTTTCATGAAATACAGAACGAATAATGAACAACTTTTAAAATACAAAACATTAAAATGTCGTGGTATGCAAAATAATTCGCAATCGTCTTCATAAAGGAGCATCTTTTACGTACGTGTAAAATATTTTTAAAAATTGAATTGAAAACTTTAAGCTGTATACCTTATACCTACGTAGTATAAGAGAATTATGTACCATAATATTTTCGAATTACATATCTATAGTAAATGGAATTGAAGTTGAAAACAAAAACTAAATTTTTTTTCTTAATAAATACAAAGGCTCCAAATAAATGTGCGTGGAAAAATCTCACTAAGCCAAATGTTGAGTAGATGTTTCTCTAAAACTATGCATATGGTAACTTCCATGCCAAATGCACTGTCAATGACGATCATTATATACAATTTGATGCCTCCACTCAACTGTGATCACCATTTCAACAACAAACATTCCCACATAAGATACTTCCATCTCGTGCCACTCAAAGAAATTGTTTTTCTGTTAATTTTCCGCTACAGCACACTTTAGACCTATGCCAACTCAAACTTAATTGAGAGAAAGGGAGAGCAACCAACACAATAATCCGAAAAGCCGAACCTCTCAATTAACTGCAGAAGGTAATCGCACAAGGCGAAACTACATACATAGCCATCCTTGCGGAACGTGAATTGAATTTCCATTTTCCAAGATGCAACATTTGCTTTGCAAGTAAAAAAATAAAAAATATATTATTGATTTCACTTACTGTAGGAAGACTCCCTTCGCTTGGATGCAGTGGGGGAGAATGCGATTAAATGCTTCACTTGGCCGAATAAATTTACCTCTCCTGTTCCCCCCCCCCTCTGTGTGTTTGTACCATTCTTGCATATATACGCAAAATGAAGAGAGCCAAAATTGGTATTGGTATCCAATTCATTGTAATCCAGATTTAACACTCCCAGCTTAAGAGGCAGCACCAGCCATCAAAGAACTGCTCCGATACCCATCACAACCAGAAACAATGAAGACGATTTTTGAGATTATTCTCCGGATTGGACAACGTTTTTGAATAACAACCGGAACTCGTTTCCAATCGAGATATAACTATCTAACTCAATGCATTTGATTGGATTATGCGTGTGTTTCTGTGTGTGGTGTGTGCCTCGTGGCGAAATTGTTTGAGATTTATTCTGTTCATTAACAGATGTCTATTGTATTTATAATCGATTCGATGAATATCTTGGGGGGAATTTGTTGCTCCCTCTTTGGCAGCCGGAGCACTTCAAAGTGATCAAATAAAGAGAGTTTGAAGGGATTTTTCCAAAAGCCGGAAAGGCCTTTTGTTATAAATGAACTGAAACAATGTGGAAGGGACTTTCTGAAACAGAGACTGGCAGACGATTTTCGGAATATAAACGGTACGGGGAAGTGCAGCATTGAGGGTGGTATGGGTCGCGTCCAACAGGCTCATTGAGGCGATTGCAACTACAATGAAGCTATCATACTTATATTGAAGTGAAACTTCTTATGCTGGACAGCAATTCCAAACTCCGGTGAAACGAAAAAGCGACAGGAGATTGGGAAGTAATTTTCAGCTCTCGGTGGACAATGATTACGATCTCCGATGGAACGAAAAAGCGACAGCGACAATTCGAAACCCCAATCAAACACAAAATGGTCAGCAGAGGCCCAATTAAGCGGAACTGACACACAACTGAGCCATTTAAACTGTTGGTAGAAGGGATAATATTGGCAATCGCAAGCCGTGCTCTCTAAGTCAGCCTGTATCGGTAAAGATTACGGAAAATGACCTTCAACTGGCCAGCTGGCAATTGTCTAGGAGAAGCCCAGGCCTGGGAAAGTTGATTTCAAATATTGGTGGCCCACGAAACCTTAGAAAGTCGGCGATACTAATAATCATATTTAATGTCCAGCAAAATTTTACGAGCTCTGACTTAATAAACCAAAATTCCAAATTAACCAGCCCATCATAGTGGTCATGAAAATGATGTCTCACTAACATTACCTGGTTCCATTTGGACTTCAAATAAGGATTGAAAAACGTAAAACAATCGTAACTTTTAAGTAACAATGGACTTTGAAAAAATACAAAATACAATCGCCCCAAAAAAGTTACCCTCAAATTTTTTTCAAATTTGAAAACACTCCTATTTAGTTTAATTATGTAAAACATTCTAGACACGACTTTTGACACTAAACCATATTTTGTCTAAATTTTAAGAAATAAAGCATTTAATTTGACTTTAAGTTAGGAAACAGTTTGATTGGAGTCACAGCTGACTAAGTCAAATCTAAAGTGGCATCTGTCAAATCCAATAAGTTAAAGCTGCCACTGGGGTGACGGGTGAGTTCCAAGCTGTTTATTATTACCTAAATTAGTAAGAAAATTAATAATTCATTTGGGAACTTAGGGCTGATTTTTTTCTGAATGCTTAAAGTGTGGCGTGTTCATTTTTTAACAACTAAAAGTAACACAAATCATAAAACAAACAAATCTATTTCTAAGGACCAATGCATATAATTATGTAATTTTTTTTTATTATTTTATCCATATAATTACTGCTTTTAATCAATTTTGGGAAGTTTCATGATAACGATATAAATATTTTCGTAACTTTAGCATCTTATAAGATTTTTGAGTGAACTTTTTAATCCTTTCGAAAATGTTTTAAAAGTAATTGAATTTGATTGGTGATTGTTGATATGTATTACTACGCGGATAAACCGGTTATAGTCAAATTCAGCGACTTTATTAAGCTTACTTTATTTATTGAATTTGATTTCTTTGGAAATTAAAGTATTTGAACGCAAATAAAGTGGGAGCTTTGATATTTTTGTTTCAAAAACCACTCTTTTTCAACTGTTAAGAAAAGAGTATACAACGTTTCGTTGAGAATGAAAACATTTTTATCGAAATCGAGAATGTGGTGTTCAATACCAGCAGTTACTGTTATTTTTAAATTCGTGTGGAAAACAAGGACGGAATCATTAAAAAATATAAATTGCTTACGAAATTAGGACAAAATAAACAGACGGACAGACAGACAGAATTTCGTTAAATGAGAATGGATGAACATCTCGAGATCAATCGAAATTTTGTAAGAAAACAATATCTACTACGTATACGAAAAAGTAAAAAATACAATTGAGTTAAAAAAAAATACAGTCAGAACCAAGATTTGCTTACAGTCCACACTGTTCATTTTTCATCCCTGCTTCAAAGCACTCGTTTGGCCACTGTTTAGCCAACCATTAGGCGAGAGTGTTCTTCAGGATGAAAGTTTCGCGAACACCATACAATTTTGAAATGTAAAAAGACAGAAAGTAACTTTTGTATCTATTTAGTCTGTCCTCCTTTACTTAAAAAATAAAAAGAATCGTATGAATATGATGACGGTAAACAAGAGCCATTAAGCCTTTGACAACACATTTCACCACGATGTGATTCGGTTTGAAAAAAATAGTTGCTGCACATCTGTTGATGTTCACCAAGACTCACAACTATCCATCAAAACCAAGCGTGGATCAAAAACCTTAAAACAAATCTTCAATCCAAGACTATCCCACAAAATAAATTTTTCTTACATTCAACTCGGCGTGAATTTGCATACAACCTTCCCGCGGAAGCTTGCATAATCTTCTTTTACACATTTCCATAGTTATCCTCAAGACATTTGCATTGTTTTCTTCCGCCGATTCTTTTGCCAGAACAATGTAAGCTATCCCAGAGGAAACATGTTAAATGTGGCGCTACGGACTCGCAGGAGAACACGCCGTCAGGTAAAACCTTCTTCCAAGAATTCGAAGCGAACGAAATGCGAATCGTCGGAATTTTAGTGAGGCAACTCTTCTGATGTAGCGAACTCCTTTTACATCAAGACATCGGTTAATTCGAAATGATCCTCAATAAGATTGGATGTCAAACTTCGCTTTTGTAGATCCTTCGCGGACTGTTAGCTTTTTTTTTTGTTTTTGCTGAACACCAATACTTGTTGAAGAAGTACTTGAATATACATAAATTCATGACTCAGCTTAGCTCATAAAATGAATTAATTTACTTTAAGTGCAGTCAGTCGTCAAATAAAATTATAACTTTAAAGAAGTTTTCCTAGTTAAATTTCTTCCTAATAGTCTTCTGGTTTGGCATGATTCGCAAAAAGGCCTAATAAACGTATAAGTTTTCAGGTACGTACCAGCAACTGGCTCTTTTAGGTGGCTCACTGATTAGTATGCTGTACAAATAGGTAACGGGTCACATGTTTAAATTAAATAACATCTAAAGGCCGCTTGTGACCAAAATAAAACTACAAACGAATGGTTTTGGGAAGATATGCAAAGGGTCCTTTGAATTGACTATTTGCATAACTTTGTGTAGCTTATTGGACAATGAATCCAAACTCAGATGAAACGAAAAAACGACAGCAAACAGGAGCGGGAAACGCGCGTCCTAAGACAGATCGCACAAAAAATCTGGCTAGTCTATCAGTACATAAATCGGGAGGGGATGGTTTTACACGCTGGGTAGTTATTTTAAACTCCGATGAAACGAGAAAGCAAATTATATATATAGTTGGCGCAACAGGTCCGTAGAGACCCAAGGCCTAGCTGCTTCTCGCAACCATTCGTTTTGTGTGAGTTTTATTTTTGGAACGAATGGAAGGGATCTACAATTTTATGCCGATTCCAAACGGCTAATTGAGAAGCTCTAAAGACAGTTATACTCTCGGATGTTTGTCAGACGTTCGCGAGAGGTGGCGCAGTGGAAATAACCCCAAGTTGGAATTTGGGTTTTTGCGGGATTCGAACCTGGGACCCCTCGCTTAGTAGTCCAACACACTAACCACTAAGCCACTGAATTGTGGCGAATTGTGGTCTCTAATAAAACGAAAAATTAGCAGAAAACGAAAGGGGAAAGAACGCGTGTTGGGCAGTCATTCGAAACAATGATGAAACGAAAAAGCGACAGGAAACGATGAAATGCGGAAAAGAATGAGAAAAATGCTGCGTCACACTATAGGGACTATCTGAAAGTGGAAATCCTGGCTAAATCAACTGGTCGGTCGTGCAAAAAATACAAAAATCTGCGGCATGTTCTAAAACACTTCTGATCCATAGGGTGAGCATTAAAACCGATTTATCGAGCTACATAAGTTTCACTGTTATCGCCTACCCATTTACACAGATGTTCCCTCATCATGAGCAACGGAATATTATCTTTTTTGTTTATCATCAGTGATATTGGGGCCGGCTCAAATTGTCAGCAGCACCACAATCTAATTTCCTTCTTGTGAGTCACTTAAAATACCACCCACCGCCGCATCAAAGATTAAGACAACCACTTATCGAACGATAAAACAGCACAAAGTCGGCTAACGTGAACAGGGAATATTACTTTCGGTTAATATCTTACCCACAACTATCTGTCCGTATCCTTCCTTGTTCTTTTTATTTGTATCTCCGCCCTGTGAGCTGTGAGCTGTGACCCGTGGGATGTCCTCCCAGGGGGTGATGACTTTCGTTCACTTTATGTACGTACCAACAACCACACGATGAATCGGTATTATAATTTCCTGTTAGACACATCCTCTTTTGCCGTTGTCCTGCTGTGACGTGTATGTTTACGATATGGGTTTGCTGACTTTTTCTCATGTTTATCCTTTTATTCTTTCACTCACCATTTACTCAGCCGGTCGTTCCTTTTTATTATATAAAAAAAAAAAATACAAATCCATCCCAAACGTGCTGACAAACAAGTCCGAAAGACAATGCTGCTGTTCCTTGCGATAATTAAAGGTGTCAGGATAATGTAGGTGATACATGAATATGGTAAAGGTGTATGAAATGGTGCACAAAACACAAGTTTCCCATATCCTTTCGTAGCCGGTGCGTTGTAAATGAAAAGCCAGGCACAGCACATGCATGCTCAGGCACACATGCCCTGCGCAAAAACAGCAGAAAGTAAAATTTACCAAGGATTTGTGAGGCCATTTTCGGCGAAAGGATAAACTACTGTAACGGTTGTATCGTTGAAGGTGAACGATGCTCCAGGGTGAGACGGGGGGCGGGTGATAGTGTGTTAAATTGGATTTTATTGCGAAAGTGCTTTGTTGGGATTTGCTTATCTTGATGTGTTCCTTTGTCCTCGTACAACTCTGAGTGTGTGTGTGTGTGTGAGTTTGTTTGAGAGAGTTTCTGCTAAAAGCCTGACCTAAATTCCAAAGCATGGGTAATTGATTTCGAAATTATGTGCAAGCTCTTCTTCCTTTTTCCGTTGTTTTTTTTCGGGTGTATAAACTACATATTCTGATGATTCGGTGATGTATTGCTGCTCCTCCCAGGTCCTGTTTGTCCATGGATGAATGAAGAAACTGCTTGAAGCAGCAAAAGAAAATGGATTTCCCATTTAATTAGCGCACTGATTGGAAATTGATTAATAGATTTGTGTTTTCCGTTTGGTTGTGTGTTTGTTTGTTGCATGATCGGTTGGGTGGGTGATTAAGATCTTTTGTTTCCGCCAGAGTAGATGAATTTCGATGATGATAAAGATATGGGGGTGGGGTTTGGGATGGGTTCAGTAATTACTGCTGAATGTGGAAATATTGTTCGATTCGTTGTCAATGAATGGTTAGGATGTGAATGAGTCTTTTGTTTTTGCCGATTCGTCTCGTAATCATGGTCTTTATTTGGGGTGTAGCCTCGGGAAGGAATGTGTGTGTGTTTTTGGGTAAGGGAATGTTTGCCGTATTCAGATAAGGACCTAAGATGAGTGGTTAAAAATGGGTTGCTTAAATTGATTTCCTGGATATACCAACTTCGAATTTAAGAGTTCATATTGGAAGACCTACCTAAGGTTGGAGGCTTGTCGACATTCCCCTTTGATTCTGGAAAGCATAAGGCTGCTAAGAGAGCTTAATGGGGGGCTGCATCAAGGATATTTTTCTAAGGGGCGCGGTGGCTTGATGACAGAAAGCAAATTCTGGTGTGTACCGATAGCCGAAGATTGCAGATGTGACCTCGGAGACGTATCGCATCTTGCACAGTAGACGCAGACTTTGGTAGAGAGAAACGTGATACGTGTCTTCATGCTTAATCTTTTCGTATTGCAGTATCTTAAAGGGAGAGCGTCAACGAATTAAACGGTGGGCTGGAAGTAAAAGTTTTTAGAACGATAAAATCATCTAAACAAAACCTCTTAAGTGGAGTCTTCCAAAACGGATATAGACGCAGGTAACTAAAACCAAAAGTGAGAAACAATTGTCGGTAGAAGGTCATCAAAGGCAATCCTCACTTGCAGAGGTTGAGCGACGATTTTTACGGGACCTCGACCTATAGTCGAAAAGCCTAAGATAAGTCTCAGGTTCTAAATTATGTTTTTTTTTCAGTTCTGCCTTACAAAACTCTACTTTTCAAATTTAAAGCAATACGATTCTGCTCATTCTGGCTTTTTTCAATAAATAAATGTAAAAAAAAAATTAAAAATCGTAAAAAAAAATTTAATGTTGAAATAAAATAAAATTAAAAAAAATATAAAATAAAAGAAACAATAAAATATAAATTTAATATTAAAGATAAAAAAGAAAACTATGGGAAATTTAATTAAAAAAAAAAAACGATTTAAGAGATTTACAAAATTTAATGAAAACAAAAATAAAAAAGAAAAACAATTTCATTAAATTACATTTTAAAAAAGAAGGAAGATATTGGTCTGCTTTATAGAATTATGCGAACAATAAAAAAAGTTTTGGAAAATGTTCAAAAGCGCGCGCTCTCTGTCAAATTGGATTTTGAAAAGCAGAATTTTGTAAAACAGAAATTTGAAAGCAGAGTTTTGGTAAAAGAATTTTGAACCTTCCAGAATTTTGAACCTTTTAGAACTATGACCCCAACCGATCTCAGGTTCAGGTGGAGTATATGAATAATACTGCACGGGACCAACGAGTACGGGGTACGTTTTTCGCAACAGCTTGTGGGATCCTTGGAAAAACAAAGTTTTTCGGCAGTAGGTAAACCTTTTATTCGCATGGATGTTTTAAGCTACGGATCAAATGCATATAGCATGTATAGCAAGGTGGCTGACAGATTTTTGAATTGCAATGACCATTTTTGAATGGCTTCTCTAAATTAAGCCTTCATCTCTGTGCAGACTCCGCTCGGCCTAAAATCTACATCGGCGAGTGGGGGCTTGTTGTCATCTTCGCCGTTATATACCTACGTGAGTTGGTCCTGCGAGAGAAAGTTGCCACAGTTTCGTGTGTATGATATATAACATTAAACCAATTAACATTGACTTACAGTCTTGTAGTCTAATGTGGAGTTATGACAGTGACAGAAAATCAATATGGTCATTCGTTGAATCCACTGGAACTTGTTGCACTGCTTGTTAAGGGAATGAAATCATAAGTGAACAGTTTGTTAGACATAGAGGCCGCAGTTCTGACTTGAAACTTTCAATATCCTCTTAAATGGAATTATAGGGTACAATGACTGCAAAGATAAGTAGAATGTCTAGCTCAGTACTTGGATATCAAAGCAGCACATTTTCAACAATCGATGTCAATGACATTTTACCGACAATTTCTAACTAAAGCTCAATTAAAAAGCTACATTAGATAAAAGCTATACAGAAGCAAATGAACGCGACTTTCCAAGCCGACACGCAGCAGCAATGAGATAAAGTGTACGATAACTTAGAGGAGGTTGGCTTCTCGGACAAAATTGACACCATTCATATTGAATTGTGATGGCAATGGGTCCGCTTAGGTGCCTGGTATTTTGTGAAGATCTCACAACCCCACCCAACCCTACCTAACCTTACTTAGATGAAATGTCTCGAGAAGCAGTGAATTGAAAAATGCACATAAAAACGACACAAAACTTTACAAAAAGATGAAAGTTAGTAAGCTACAAGCTCCATAAGGAGTTAGACTCTGTGAAAATAGACCCCGAGCAAACATCTTCGCCCCTTAAGCTTAAATGTTGATGACATTCGACGCGAAGAACCTCATCGGTGAGACTGTCAGTATTGATCAGTCAGATGGTGACCCTCTTTCAACATAGGCTCCCCGTATAGCTCTGATTTTAGGTTCAAAGACTGAAGAGCCAAATTTAGAAATCGATGCTCTGAGCTAGTTCTTCCTGCTTCGGCATTTACAGAGCCGCCAGTTAAAACAAAAAAGCCGTCGTTGAAAAAAGGCTATGGTATTAAAATCTGGAGCTTCCTTGGTTAGTTATAAGGAAGGGCGAAGCTCCGCTAATCACTTTAACCTCCTGCGGACCAAATGTGTTCCCCATAGGATGCACTCATTATAGGTCAATGCGGAAACCAAGAAGTGTACCATGTTATGTAGATGACTACAAACGGTCGCACTTTCTGGCAAGCCCTTTACAATGAAGCTACCAGTTTGTATTAGGTCTCCCTCCTACCAGACCCGCAGTTGTGGCCCGTCCGCCTCATCTGCATGCCGCATTCATAATTTCTCTCCCCCAACCAACCCACCCATACCGCCATTCATAGCAAACTACTAAAATCGATACACTTTCGAACGTCCTAACATTGGATATCGTTCATCGAATTTATTGCCAACACCGCCCAACAAAAGCCCACCCGCCCCCTCTACGGGCACAATGAATACCTTCGATAGCCCATAAAAGCGTCACAGATATCTGCACAGCGATAGCAGCCAAACAAATCCTCCGTCGAACATGATATGGATAGCACTAGAGAAAGGAATAACAAAAGAAGAATGTTTATACTTTTAAAGGACATAATCCTTGTCGTCCACATGCCGACTTTTCTACGCCCCGCCAACACTCTGTATAGGCTGTTTCCACTGTTCGCTTAGGTTACCCAGCTTGGTGATTGAAATAAATCTTAAAGAGGATCCCCACTCATCCGCATCAGAGAGGACGAACAAATAGAAGAAAAACCTCCGCTTTCAAGAGCAATAGATCAGGACAACGATGGTATGCGGTATATACATAAAGGTCACCCCATACAGAGTGTATCGTCGCAAACAAACAAACAGAGTGGGCTCCTCTCTGTATATGTGGCTCGACCTCCTTGAGAGGATACTAAGCGGCACGACACGAGTGCAAACATGTTTGCACTTAATATCGGCCTCTCCCTTTGACCACTATACTGCCAGCATGGTTTTCGACTTTTATAGGTCCTGTTTTCGGGTGCGGGTGGGTGGCATGCAGCACACAAATGCATGCAAATTCAAAAGAATAAAAATGATAGCCAAGGAAAAACTTTATCCTTTCGATAGTAATAAATCTGTGAGAAGGGTCAAACTCTTCTCACTTAATCCCATTCAGGATGAGAGTGCATGAAAGATAGACCTCGCAGTTCTTTTTATTCTATTTTCTTTCATCATCTTTATATACGTGTGTTTATGTCCTTCGAACTGGTTTCCAGTGACATAACCTGTTTATGTGTACAGGATATCTGTTTGGATGAAATGTTCCGCTTAAAGTCACTCCTGTCTATGCATATGGAATATATGCAGAAGGATTAATCGCAGGCAAACAAACTGTGATTTTGTGCATTCATAGCTTTTACTTACATATGCACGTAAAATGTACTTAATGGCTTTGTTGTTATCCCTTTGGCAAACATGCCCCAACCACCCATGGATCCTTAGCGATGTAAAGTTTGCGCATCCTTCGAAGTTCATCGGAAGATTTGCAATCTGTGGATGAGTTTGCAGTAAATTTCTTTGGCCAGCTAAAGATTGATGGCGCAGCCAGAGAATATTCACAGTATACGCTCGATGGGAGGATAAACTTTTTAATTTCGTAAATTATGCAAAACGGTGCAATTTGCATAAAAGGAGCGAAAAAAAAAATATCGCTTACACAGAATCCCCCCTTTGGTCAAGTTGAATGTGGAACCGACGATGACGGTGCGCTGTGGATGATGATCAGGATCCCGATGACGATGACGAGTTAGAAACTCTGAAAGCAGATAAAAGATGATGACTTGGCCAGAGTGCTGTAGGAGCTGCATACGTCCTTATGGTCACCCTTCTCAGTGGATTTCACAATTTAATTGATTCACCTTGTGATTTATATGCACATAATAAAGTTTACAGCGCAATGTAGACGAAGACGAGCCAAACTTGACGGAGGGATGAGGAAATACTATTAAAAGTGAGTCGACGGATGTCTATATATGGATGCCATGAAAGTTGAATTTCAGTGAAGACATCCTTCGGTTTGGTTTGCGGAAAGTTTTCAAGTTTTATCGTTTGCAGTTTGTGCATTCACAAGAATTCGAAGTTGTATATGTGCAGAGGTTTTCCAGACCCCACGTTATAGGTGGGGTAGCGGTCAGTGGTCAGCCTTGACATTTTGAAGTGCACCAGAAGGCATTGCTGACTTCAACGTGGTCATTGTTTGTAGTGATTTTTGAAATGAGCTACTGCACTTTTAGACTAGGTTAAGCCCGGATTATGATAAAGACAGCTAAGTGGACTGCGTTTGAACTTGAAAGACCAGAGCTATTTCCAAAACTACTCTCGTTGTTTGAGGTTGTTTTGGGTTAAATTTTAGGTACCCTAGGGAAACTTCAAGGTCAAAAATCTAGACCAATTCTCCGAAAGAGTGAATTGACCCACTGAACCTCAGTCAAAAATGTTCATCAGGGTTCTAGACGGGCCAGACCATGGAATCCGTCGAGTCTGATGCTTCGATTAATTTGCTACCGTTGCCGTTTCTAAAGCAAGGAACAGTTCCATTAGATTCGTCGCATATCCGATGCACAAACTTTTTATCTAAATTTCAAAAAAAAAAAAAACTGTCAGAAAAGTCGCAGGTGACCCTACTCAAGTTTGTGTTGCTTATGGGTCACGGGTCATCGTTCGTAAGGTGGATCCCGCAACGAAGTCGACATATTCTGTGTGTTGGGACCATGACCACTTATAAGCAGTGTTGCCACTAAAAAAGAGTGAATCCGGTCAAATCTGATCGAATGACCGATTTCTATCTTTTTAAATTCGGTCAAAAAATCAAGTCAGAAGTTAATATTTATAAGAATTTTTGACCAGAAGTCCGGCCAAAATAGAACATAGTAATATATTTTTACTAAAGATATAAAACAAAAAATTAACAAATATTATATAATAGTAGTTTATTTATTTTGCCAAACTTTTATTCAACCTAAGAAAACAAAAAACAAAGAATTCATTCAAATGCTTTGCATCACAACGTTTTGCAGAAAAATCTAAATCAGCCTTCCAAAATTTTGCTAAATGTTCTACATATTATTGGAAAAAAATGTACATTTCTATTTTGTTCAATGTCTATTTTTAAAAATGTTGGGAAATCGATTTTTAAAGTTCAGATTGATCAGAAATGTTTTGATTGGTATTGATTTTTTTCTGAAAGCCTTGACAATTTTGTTTATAAAACAAGTCACAGAAATTGTTTTTATTTTATTTTGAATTACTTATAAATTAAAATCAATGATGAAGTCAGTTTGGATATTGAACAAAGTTGTATGGAGTGACAAGAAGTTCGTAAAATTTTGGTAGATATTGAACAGAAAAACTCAATATTGAACAAAATAGAAAAAAAAAAAACACAAAAAGAGAGGAAACATAAAGTTGAATATGTTATATAGAACAAAATGACATCGCAAAATTTTCATATTGATAAAAAAAGAGTTCTCTGTAACTTGAAAACTAAAAGAAATATAGAATAAAATGGTTTGCGCCAAAGAGCCAAAGAGCGTCCCAAAATTATGAAGACTGCATACCTAACTCAATTTCGTAAGAAAAAGGCCTTTAAGCATTCAGCCGACGGTTCATAAATTATTGCAAAACACGTTGTCATTCACTTCAGTTTTGTTTGAATGCACACCCCCAGTCATAGTTTTGGTGGGAGCATTCAAATGAGATATGAGACTGCCGCGTGGTCGTGGAGTCCCTGTATTCTAGGATTGTTCACAGTAAATTGTTTTCTTTATGAATGGCAACCCTGCTTATAAGTTTCGGAGTAGCTTTATACTACTCTGAGCTTGTCTTTCACAACTCATCTTAATTGTTGAAGACGCCAGCAACGTTTTGGTGAATCGGAGTTTTTGAAACCATCGGGGGATAGCTTAGGTATCTCGGAATGTACTGTGAACTAAGAAGCTTTGAAAATTTTTAGCTTAACGAGATCTTTAGACCTTTTCTAGCTAAGATCGTCTAGGTGTCTAGATGTTAGGTAAGGTTGGATACGGTTAGGTGGTTGTCTTGGAAAGACACTTAGTGTGTCAGTTCGACACAGTCACATAGGTCTTTAAAAAATTAAGGTCCTTATGTAACTTTTCACAAAGTGGCATGAACAAGTTAACCAAGCAGGCTATAAAAATATAAGCAATGGTTTCTCTTTCCTCTTTGTCCCCACAGCTCCTGTACAGATATTAGCCAGTTCCATTTATGTTCGCGCAACGGAAGTCTCCTTTTACTTTAAGCGACCATGGGTAATTTTGCAATTGTTACAAGGACTTAAAAACTCACATAAAACAAATAGTTGTGAGAAGCTAGGCTCAGGGTCGCTGCCGACCGGTAGCTCCGACTATTTATTTTTTTATAAGGACGCAAATATTAATCTACCTATTGTTAGCGACTTTTAAAGCCCTTCGAGAAGAAAGAGATAGAGCCGGCTACACTGATTACGGGAGTCAGCTAAATGCGACTTCCTGATGTTTCACCGCAGTCTACTCAACATCTACGCTTCACTTTCGACAGTACACGCCTTATGGGGTTAAGTTCTTAGTGCTGACAAGTGTATCAGTCTTTGAGCATCAGAGTCTACAAATTCCATTCTGAGCTGTCAAAATCGACTTGTGTCCAATACTAATGTTGCAGTCGAAGTCGATTTGCGTACATCCCGATCAGTTAAGTCTAGAGAAAATACTGCAAAAGTGGTCGAAGTCCAAATGACATTTTTTAAGACTATCAGAAGCTTTGCCATCCGTTTGTCTCAGTTTAGTAACTAAAACTTTCTGTTTAGTTGGCTTCACCAAGTGCTCACAAAAAAACCCATGATTCGATGATAATAACGGGTCGTAATAATGACAAGGTTCAGGAGGACTATGATACCTACAAGGCCAAGGGTATAAAGAAAGATCCAGGCTCCGCAGGAAAAAAATCTGGTACTTTTCGCTTTTGAAGAGTCTACCTTTCTAGGCTTAAATAGGAACTATGCTTTTACTGGTCTCAAATACCCTTTTCTATGAGGGAGAATTTTATATTTCTGGTGACTAGTTGGTGTTTATTGCAGGCTCGTAGTCCGGAATAATAGCTCCGACTGGAGGTGGCAGAATACATCACTATCTGCTTTAGGCAGTCGGTATACTGTCAGCCTATACTCCATGATTAATCCATCTTTTGGAGGTAGGCTTTGAAATATCCATGTCTGTTGAAAAGCTTCACAGCGTTCCCATTATCTCGGTTTTAAAACATTTTTACATTTTTGGTCAGCTTCGCAGTCTATTGATCTCTTGTGTCTAAGCTTGAGTTTTCTGAGCATCTTTACAACAATTTTCGTCAGTTGTAGTGCAGAACTAGAACCTATCAATGTTCGTCTTTTTTTCTGACACAAGGAGATCAATGTGTCACTTCCGCGACCAAGAGAAAAGTTGCTTCTAACAGTAGTAGACGTGAGCTAGGGACGCATTAGCCTTCATACCTTTTTTCTGGGGCCATATGCTTTGTCTGACATTACAGCTTTTCTATCTGCCAGCTCTTTTCGATTCAAAATTTTCCAAAAATTGAGCTCCGGGTTAAAGACGTTTTCGATTTTATTTAAAGCTTAGGTACGCATTAAGAGATCTTAAGCACGTCGACGGAATTCGTTGTAATGAACCTTCAAAATCAGGTACCGAAGGAGCTCCAGGATAACCCTAATTTTCGCCCTCCCACGCTGATTATCGCCCCATTTTCAACAGTTTAAAGATATTTGGAATCTTTTGAGTGATAGACAAGAATGTTTGTAGTTTGATCACAAAAGCAACAATGGCGGAACACATTCCATTAGGAACTCAATGATCCTGAACCTTAGTCAAAACCTCTTGCTGGTCTGCTACTTGTAATACTCTCCTAATATTTTCGATATTTTCAAGACCGAAACTCTCAGTAGTGAACTGAACAAACGTTAAGTCAACATAAATTGAGCCATACAGATGGAAAGACGGGGAGAAGGAAACCCTTTATTGTTCATCCTACACCATCTGGGTGCCAATTTCGATTTTGATCATCAGTTTGAGCATTTCCAGCAATCCACTTGACCTCGCACAGGACGAAGTAGCAGTCGTTGTAAAATCTCTCTCAAAATATTTGGCTACAGAATTTCACTCCTGCGGCCTGTATCCTGTATCTCCGTCCCATAATATTTTGCATAGAAATTTCCCATCTTAACAACTGCCAGAGGAACACAACTTCCATCTTCTGCTGGGAATATATCTCGAACTATGCTTGTATCTCCCGAGCATATTCCTCTCCATTGAACTGTGTAAAAAGCACAGCATTGCATACAGCTATGACATAAATTATGCTCCTTTTCCGAATCGAAACAAACAAAAACACACTCAGCTGAATGACAACGAAAAAAACAGGACTTTCCCATTTAAAATACAATCCAAATACACGAAAGATACACGAGTATCTGCACTTTTATTTCTGTTGTCTTCCAGATGGAAATATGCAAATCTTCCTTCGATGTGCAGCACACTTCCCCATGTTCACATGACTGCCAAAGATAGTTTAACTATAAATTTTAATTCGAAATATTTCTGAAATGGAAAAATCCCCGCAACACACAACGCAGGAGCAGGACTTATGAATTGAAGAAGTCGAACAAGAAGGAAACTACAGCTACACTCGCAGGAAAAAGTTATGGCAGAACTTATTTCACTTTTTCTGTGTTTTTCGGGGGCAAACCTCAGTCTCTAACCCTAAAGCCAACCCCAACCGCACCGGCAATGACAACGACAACGACAACTGAACTAGGCGAGAGAAAAATATATGTGTGCCATTGTATCTGGGAGTGATTTCGGATGAAGAATTCCATTTCGGAGTTCTAAAGTATTTTTCTAATAAAAAGTTCTGCGACTTTCCATAAGAGTTTTCAACGCGGCGCGGGGCCAAATGTATTGAAGTTTTGTTTCGGGTTGTTTTTCTTTTTTCTTGTTCCTTATCTGACAAAAGCATGTTTGTTTTTTTCTTCATCTGCTCTCTGTATAATATTAGCAATATGATAATGCCGAGTGGAGCTCTGGTCGGGCGACCATCTATGTGAAATGCACAGGCCACTAATCATATTGTCACACAATTGCTCTCATATTTGTGAGTGTGTGCCAGATGTTTGTGTCTTTGGGGGAAGTTTTCAAATTTAGAAACTTTCAGTATTCGGTTTGAGACGAAATGAGATTTGGAATTGACTTCGTGGGTTTGGGAAAGTTCGCTAGAGACAGCTTGACATCGATTTGAAATTTTCATGTCAATACAGTGGACAATGTGTCGAAGTTTTTATTTTTTTTATTTTTAAATTGTGAAAGGGTCCTTATCAATAGGCATTTATCCAAACATAGATTACCAAAGTTTGTAGATGTATCCCTTAGAAAAAAGGGACAAATCTTGCGTGACAGGAGACGCATAATTAGATATTTTTCGGACTGGCAAGGAGTTGCGAAACAAGAGGACTGCTTTTAGGGACCTTTTTGAACAGAGATCAGGCCGTGAGAGCTTTCTCCTGACTTGGAGAAATTTGGTCGATAAATCTGAAGAGACATATAAATATTAAAGAAATATAGGTACTTCTCTGGCAAGCCGACATATTAGACATCCTTATTGCGATCATCGTATTTCCCACAAGATCAGTAGGGAAATGGGGCAGCCAAGAAATCCGTTCGGTATTTTCACTGTCGATATATATTTTCCTTGTAATTCGAAACACGAATGCGAAGTAGTCTCCGACAGTTGTGCCCTCAGACACGTGATCGTACAGCACGGCAGCCGCGATCGCAATGATAACGTTGAACAGACCCCTGATGTAACTTTTCAGACGTCTGTCGTCGAAACGACAGACCTCCAAAACTAGGAACTAATGCCAAAGTTACGACTTTGAAAGCTTCTTCCACGACTGGGTCGGTAGAAACTAACTTTCTCGTTCATCAAAAGTTTGGTTGTTTTTTTTTCTCATTTTATTAGGTAGGTAGGTAAAAATCTGAGAACCGATGCTGGATAAAAGAAACGGTTAATGAAATATACGAATAGCGTTAAATAAAATACACTTTTGGCTATTCATCTGATACGGCAGTATATATCACATAGCAATGTGAACGTTTATAAGTTGAAGCTGTCACTAACTGTCAATGGTCACAAGTTCTGGTTAGAGCGCTCTAAGCGCATACTCCATTTTAAAACTCTTACAATTTACAAGATTTTCGAGTTAGCTGGAAACTGAGTAGTAAATATTACTTGGCATGCAGGCGTCACTTGATTTTTAAAAGTTTATCCAACTCGAAAATAGGGTTTTTTAGGTATGAGCAGTTTCTAATATTAGCGTTTTCGGCTGTTCGAATTGCAAATTAAGGACGCAATAATTTGGAGAACGTCAATTTTACTCTGAGTATGCATTTTGGTCAAAACCGTTACTGCCGTTTTCTGGTAACGAAGGTGGAAACCAAATTTTTAAAAAAATGCCTTTATTCAAAAATATATTGTATGATAATATAGAGAAGAACTGAGTTCGATATTAAGTTGGAAGTGAACATATTACCCAAGAAATAATTTTTTGCAACCGTTTTCGAGATATGTCCAAATTTCAAAACTACCATTATTCGATCTTTTAGCCAAAAACTGGGTACACTGTCATGGTAACCCCAACCACATAAGCTCGAATATCAATTTTTGTGGAAATCGTTAGAGCCGTTTTCGACCAAATCGAACTGGGATGAACATTTTATATGGGAAGTACCATTAATGTTGAGGTTACCGTGCAAAAAAAAAAAAACTTCGCCGAACTGTAGACCCCCAAGCTCCGAATCCGAAGTTAGAACGAAAACCAGGCAGCCGTTAAGGCTGTAGGCCTCGGGACATACGGACAGACAGGCAGACGGACAGAATTTCACTTTTTTGAGATCGCCTATCATCGTTATTTCAGAATTGACTAACGTCTCGAGTTCGATATTTGGTACGAATACAATATCTCTTACTACGTGATCGAGAAAGTTAAAAACGGGCCAGAAAAGAACTTATTTTGGTTATCAAAACTTCAAGGAACGTGCTATTCAGAAAGCTTTTCCTTGCGAGTAGATGACAGGATTTGCATTTCACGGAGCTCCGGCTTAATGTAGAGAAGAAAAAAGAGCAGAGAGCCTGGCGCTTTGGGCTCATTGCTCTTTTTGCTCGATCTGTAGAATCTTCTGTAGAATCATCAAGAAGGTGGCAGCTGGCAGGTAGTAGTCGCTCCAGTCAACATACTAAGAGTGTTTTTCTCTTTATTTGAATGATAACTAGCATCAAAAATTTAGGAAAAATTTGTCTGCAAAGGCCTTATGAATACGCATGATGGTGATCCCGGGGAACCCTTGAGAAATGAGGTAAATACGCCTTGGCAAAGCTTCTGAATCCGCACCAGAGTGGGATACAGTTTAAAAGGTGGTGTGCTCTTTTTTTGACAATTGTCAACATAAATAGTTGTCAATCTTTAAAGATGACATTTAGCAAGATAGGTCGAATAGTAGGTGCATTGGCTTTGTGTTGGCCTGCTAAGCGAGGGGTCCCAGGTTCGAGTCCCGAACAAAAATGCAATTCCCAACTTAAGGTTATTTCCATTGCGCCACCTCTCGCGAAAGTCTGACAAGCAGCCGAAAGTATGACTGTCATGAATGAACTTCTCAATTAGCCCTTTCGAAATAAAATTTAAGATCCCTCTCATTCTTCCCAAAAAACGAATATTTATGTGAAGCTAGGCCAAGGGTCCTCGGACAATCTACTAGTAGGTCTCGTTGCCTTCTCCTCTTACCAACTATTTTGCGTTATAAAGACATAAATGAGAACCCCACCTACTTATCGCACCCTAAGTTTGCATCGCTTACCATGGAAGACGATTTCATTTGGAGACGAGTTCATCGAAGAGTCCCTCGCGACTCTCCGCTGAATGGCGGCAAACTCTGGTAGAAGAAATTTCTGCGGCTCTCCGAAATCTACGCGAAAGAACATACCTTGCAGAGGAAGATTATAAGTATTTTTTGCTTAAACAACTTCGGTGACATCAGTCGATTGCATTCATTGTTCATTCCAATTTGATCGGTATTTAATTTTTAAAACCCACCTTCCAATGCATTTCCACTGGCACGCTTTTCACTGATTTCACCCAAACAGTTTCAATCAACTTGCACGCCAACATAGCCGCCATCCGCCGCCGACTAATGGCAACGGTGCCATTTGTCAATTTCCACCAAATTCATTTTTAATGAAAGCTAAAGTTTAAAAATAATCGGAAACCCACCCGCCTTGTCTGTCCAACACGAGACCCTACTTAGTCCTTCAGAAGGTTTATTATTTTTTTTTTTTTGAACTCGGTTACTAATTGAATTTGACCGACGTGACAGTCACCTCATTAATTTTTAACAAAAATATCCCCTCGCTTGAAAGCGGTCGCCCACCTATCGTGGTGTGACGTCGAAGGATACGTTAAGTAGGTACCCGTGTAACTTCAGTATCCCATTAAATAGGCCTTAAGGATAATTAAGCACAAAAGCAAAAAGGTGAAAACTGAAAGGCTCTTTTTTTGTCACTCTTCAAAACGACCACTCCAGCCAGCCGGTGGATTGCGGTTCATAGGGCTAATCCTGTGCGAGACCCTTCTATACCCCTTCGTTTAAAATGAGCCCTAGTCGCTTTTACATGAGGGATGGACATGGACAAGGATTTTCTTTTATAAATCCTTTTCACGCCGTCGGCAGCGAAAATAAGAGCGAGAAGGATTCAATGAACTGTGCGCGCGCACGTTACATGTGTGCGTGTGGTACGTACACACATCTCCACTTAAGCCCTCTTTAAAGTCATCATATGTCATTAACTTCTAATCAAACGCCAGCATGAAGGACGCCCTAACCAAATGGGATTTGTTTTTTATTTTCTGTATACGTTTGGTGAATCTCAATGAGGATCTTGTGCTGCCATTTAAATATAATTTTTTTTCTAATGATTTTAAAGGTTAGGGATGACGGTGGACACGATACAAATTATATATTTTTGGGTGAGTGTTTTTGTGAAAAGGATTGCTTTCATTTGGCATGGCAATCAGTTGTCGATGGATTGATAGTTCGAGGGAAGCGAAAAAGGATCACAGTATGAGGCAGTTGACAGACCTGGGCTTTCTTTTTTAAATTGTTGTTTTCCATTTAATTTCTCATTTGGATTGGTATATAGTCTGTAGTTCTCTGTAGCGCTCTCAAGGAGCTCTGTTTGCATGAGCAGAAGGTAGCGCTGAAGAAGGATATTTCAGTTGTGTATATATAAAGTGTTTTATATATTTTTTCTCTACAGCTCTCAATTCCCCAAATTGAAATGAAGATTGTTTTCCTTGGCAGTTTTCTTTTTTCTGTTTCTGTCTGCCGGTTGGTTGCATATTGGCAAAGCGATATCCTTGGCGCGGATACAATTTTCCTGGCCAAGATGTTCGGTATAGCTGGAGTACAGAAATAGAAACAGCCAAAGGCGGGTGAGGTCGTAAAATTGATTCAAATCGGTCCGAGGAGAGATCATCAAGTCGAATGATTGCGAGTCGATACCAGTGAAAGGGGATAGACACAGTAGAAAGGAAGGAAGGAGAATTATTTCAACATGTAGCTGATCGAATAAATCTTTAAGAATATCCCGGCTGTAGCAGTGATGTGTGCGAAGCAATTTGGGACCAGCTTGTCTATTGCCCTGTATAGAGTCTTGGGGATAGTGGAATCGTTGACCTGTAATGTGTTGAAGGAAAATGTGTAGTCCTTCATTGCGAACAATAGGAACCATGCGTTATATTTCATGATATTGCTAAAAGATTCATTTAATAAATGGATGGACTGGCTTCACTTGCAACAATAATGGCAACTAAAGGATAACCTTCAGAACATTTACTTCAACTCAGAATGATTTGAAGTTATAAAAAAACCAAACTTTAAATGTTGCATGTTTACAAAATTGTTCTCTTCCGCAAATTCTAAAAAATTGGAGCCACACGTAGAGAATTTAAATACTTGACCCAAAAGTTCTAACCAGACGCACAAAATTTTAATTCTTACCATGGATATGCAAAAAAAAAAGAATCATTTTAGAACAGACATTAAAAATTTAAATTATTGGCCGAAATTTTGACAACCCCCGAAAATATGTCATTTGATCCAAAAGTTCAATTCTTTCCATGGGTATTTAACATTTTAGCACAGAATTGAACATAAAATATTTTCGGAAGTCTGACAGCCCTCGAAACTATAATTTTTTGCTCGAAAAGTTGTAGCCAGACGCACAAAATTTTAATTTTTAACATGGATGTGGGAAAAATTTAAAATTTTAGCAAAGACATGAAAAATTGAAATTTCGACCCAAATAAAAAATAATTTCGAAGTTTTGACAACCCTTGAAAATATGTTTTGTGACCTAAAAGTTGTACTTAGGCGCCCGAAATTTGAATTCTTACCATGGATATGCTAATGGAAATTTCAAATTGAAGCACAGACAAAATTTTGATTTGAGCATTAAATATTTTCGGAAATTTGACAGCCCTCGAAAATCGTTTTTTTTTTTGCCCTAAAAGTTGTAGCCAGACGCACAAAATTTTAATTATTAAAAAATTTTAAACCGTAGCACAGACATGAAAAGTGGAAATTTCGACCCAAATAAAACAATGTTTCTTTGTTTTGTAACCCAAAAGTTGTAGGTACTCAGTTGTCCTAAATTTTAAGTCTTTCCATGGATGTGCTAATGGAAATTTACTATTTTAGTACAGACAAAGTAATGCAGAAAGCTCATAGTCAGCTGTGAAGACCGGAAGGTGTTTTGAAATTTGAAAATCTCTCTGTTGGAGATGTTTCTTAGCTCTTCACTATAAAGAGTACCTCTGAAGAAGAAGTCTCCAATAGTATTTACCAATTCATTCATAGCTCCCACGGACAAAACTACAATCTAAAGCCCCATGTCAACAGCACATCTGACATGGAAAAAAAACCTTAATCCTGAGGCAAAATATCTCAGGGCTGTGTCAACATTCTGAGTAACTTTTCTTTTTCAAACCATTGTAAGCTTCACAGCACCCCATCTCCATGTCAGTCTTCGTGTCGATGAAATGTCGCACTATTACAGCTTTCAATGAAGATTCATGTTTCTTGCCTCAGAAGGACACTTGTCAAACTTTGCGGCCCACGCTGTTTTTATTTTTCTTTGCTCTTCCGAATTTATGACTAACTAGTGACGGATGACCAACCCAAGAACGGCACGTGTTGGCAATTTTTAGCTGGTCTTCTCCCAAACCCTCCTTTTCCGCAAGTCAAAGTGTGAGTATTTATAGAAGGACATGTTGCTCCATCACCTTCCTAATATTGGTTCCACCCCTCTTCCATAAAAAAAAAATGCCTTGCCTACTTAACGATGCGGAAATTTGCTATCGATGAATTTTTTGACTTTCGTCTTTGTCGTAAATTATGTGTTTATTTTGACAGGACAAGCGAAAATGTACCAACCTTTTTTGATTTACTCGAGGAAAAATAAAAGCAACCGTTCAACTTTAATCAACGATACCAACTTTTGCGATGTCATTCCCATCATCACCGCATCGATTGATTAGCTCTGTATGCGTGCTCGGTGACAAAAACAAATATAGCCACACAAACAGAACCAGGCCAGAGAGAAGGGAAAGAATTTTTGCGGCCGAAGGAATGAAATCACTTAAAAACTTCGTCTCTGTCTATACAGTTGGTTACCGTTACACACCAAGGACAAAACGAAAACATGATCAATAATTCAAAACTTCGATTTAATTATTATTTCAATATGGATGAAGTTTTGAAATCGAAACCAATCCTCGGCAGGCAGGGTAGACTGAAGAGCGAGATAAACACTTGAACTTTGAACACATCCTGTGGGTGGGGGGTGGTGGCAGTAGGTACTGGAATGTGCAACACAAATTGAATACGACAAAGTTCCTTGATATCGGAATTCATCGAGTAGAGGAGGTGTCGATTGCCACCCCTCGCCCACCGCCTGCGGATGATGTCGAATTGAATTTGATTAGATATAGGGAAAGGTGTCAAGTTTTGCGATATCTGCTCTCAGTCTCAGGCATCGCACTTGAGGCGGAGGAATTCGTGTGCAATTTGTTTTTGCGAGACTGACTGTGTCTGTGTTCGGTTTGCAAAAGTTTCCGAAGCCGAAGAAAATTGCATCTATGTAAAGTGGCCAATTGATTACTATCGATTTGGAAATCATCTCGAAAGGAATGTTATTCACCGATAAGTGGTTTATGGTTCGCCAGAAGGGGGCTGGGCGGGAAGAGTTTTATTCGAGAGGATTTCATTGTGAATGCAATTAGTTGGGGGAAAGGTTTGGGGCGGTTTTCCAGCGTCTCCAAAAGGAGACGGACGCTGCCAGACTTTGGTAGTCGTAACCTTTTTGCTCCCTGCAGAACTTTCTTTAAGAAGCTGTGAGATTAGGAGGCAGCCATTCAGAGCCTGTAGTGATTTTGCTTATGAAGCATTTGGGTCAAAATTGTAAGTTTTTCTTCGATAGTGGCGGCTGAAGTTGAACACGATCTAAATTGTTTAAATGACCCCCCTGATCAGTGGTTTCCGAATCAAAATAATAAAGTATTTCATTCATTGGACGAGGTTTCGTTGGGTTTTTCCAACTTCCTCAGGGGGATGTCTTAGTCTTTATTAGGGCTGATCAGTCTACACACAGCCTAAAGCTTTTGATAGCTCATCTGTACAATAGGAGACTGGACCCCGACCATCTTGTTACTTAATACCGAAAATGAAAATTTATGTCGTTCCACAGGCCTGTGTGGGTCACTCAGGTGTTCAAAGAAGATATCTCATAAATAAGCATGAAATATTTGAAAAAGACCTCAATAATTGGAGGAATCCCTTTTATATCCGTTCTTGAAGTGGGCACCTGTTTGCCAGTACTCAGTCATATCGCCGCATTGCTAGGTCACTTAAATGACAGAAGAGAGTCTTTGATTGAGGATTTTTCTTCGGATTTCATCCTCTCTGTCAGTTGACAGCCTTTCGCTTTCAGATTATAAAGGTGGATACCTCTAACGTGGACCTGATTTCCACGCCACTCAATTTGGTTGATCTGTCATCTTTAGTGTCCCGTTCAGGATCGAACGTACTCAAAAAACTTGTTCTAACCTCGGAAGGTGGTCTTTTTATCGACGAGATGTTCTCGACTTAATCCCTGCAACGACTTTCAACTTCATTCCTCTAAGACGAGTGATATGGTCAAGTTATAACAACTTCCTCGGTCTTCGCTTTGTATATTTAGTTTTTGAAATAAATTGAAAGGGGACCCTCTCCTAGACCGCTTCAACCTCAGGTCAGTGAAAAGTACTTCTCCACAAACCTACAGAAAGGAAGGCTATTTGTGTTACCAGTTCTATAAAGCTGATTTCAGAAAGTACTACAACTTGCTTGAAACACGAACCTTTTGAACCCTTTTGGCCCATAATGTTCAGTGACGAGGTCAAAAGGTATACGAATTCTAAGTTGAGGGCACAAAGGTCTGAATATCTGGCAATCTATTTGGTCACTCACCAGATTTACAGAAAAAAAAAACCTATTTCCCCAATTAATTGAATTGAAAAACAAAAAAAAACAGCCCCTCCAAGCGCATACAGCTCCGTTAAATAATTCATCCACTGCAATGCGGTTAATTCCGACATTTCACATATCGAAACAGATTTGATTTCCAAATCAAACTATGCATATCCACACACACACACACAGAATAGAAGCCCCAAATGCGTTGCACATTCAACTCAATAAATGCAATTTAATAAATAATTTCTTTCTTTATCGCTTCTAACCCCAAAAAGCTCACCGGATTTAATTAAACTCGAAATATTACATTGCCCGCCCTCGGCCGAATCATCAGCATTGTGGTGGTGTGCCGACGTTTTCAAACGCACACCACATCTAATGGAAACATTTTCCAAAATCGGATAAAAGCCCAACTTCCTCAGATTCGCACGACTAATCCCCACACAAACTGTACAAATAGTTTCCGAAATTTATTTGCGGTTATTAGGCTGTGTGGTGGTTATGATCACACACAATCAACTCTGTGAATAGATGAGTTCTTTTACTTGTTTTCTTTCTGTCAACTGTCAAAAAATCAATAAAGTGTAACAGAGAATCTACGTTACGTAATTAATACTAGCTCAAATTATAAGTAGCGTGATAATGGGAAAGGAAATTGGGAACCCTTCCACCCGCCCAACGCGCAGCTAATCGCGCTTAAATCCCGCAGCGAACTGATGACAGATACTTCCAATTAAATTCATTTAACCGCGTACTCGTTATTTAATTTGTTTCTCGTCGTCGAATTTAATTCGCCACTTTATTGCTGTCTTTGAATAATTCGATTCGGTGATTTGTCATTTTTGTTTGGGGATATTCGCCTCCCCCCTTCATTGATGTTGATGTTGAGCTTTGGCAGTTTTGCAAATCGACTAGGTACCGTGAGAACGATTTTGACAGTAGCCACTCCCATGGGGAGGGGGGTGGGCTTGGTGGCTATATTTGTGTTGAATTGTATGGAAGATTTATTGGGCTTATTTGGAATTTTCAGACAAAACATTTTCGGAGATGGGATTGTTTTTGTTATCAGCGGGGTGACCTCTATTTTGTTTCGCACGAAAGTGGAGGTTTTGGTAACCACCACAAATTTGTCTAACTCTATATACGACAGTGGGAACGCTCGACATTTTAGGCACTGGAGGCAAGTCGAAAGTCGGGATTGGCAATTGCTAAAGTTTGATGTTTGAGATGCTCCTATGAATGTAGATTGTGTTCACAGACAAACAAACCAAAGACCCATCTTTTCCTTGACTTTGCAATCTCATCAGCCTTCCTAAATGGCTGTAATGTCCGGACCTCCCTCAAATCTCATAGCTTCTTAAAAGATCTCGTCTTACACGAAGGGAGCGTACTTTGGAAGTTAGTATAGCCTTTTGAAAAAGTTTTGGTGCCCCAATTCTTAACTACTTCAGCTCCGAAATGCAAAAGTCTACATTAGAGTTTTCCACAACATTTCAAAAGAGGTGGGCTACCTAGAAACTTATAGCTATTGCAATTTCTTTAGAGATATGTTATGCCACACTGGTGGTTCTCAAAGTTATTTAAACTATTATACCTACTTCAATCCCTGCCCAGACCTAAGTACTATAAGTTGGAGGGCAACAAAGTTTCTTGAAGATTCGCAGGACCTACATTTGTTTTTACCTGCTATAACCTGTTTAAGGGACCGCATATTGAAGATTGTGATAGCCACTTAGAAGATTTACTGCATGATTGGCGTCCGGAAGGTGTACTAAAGATCGAGTTTATATTCATTTGGGCTTAATACTCGAGTTTTTTCATTTTTGGACATCATCTTTAGCGCAAAAAATCTAACTTGTTCCTCAAAAACCTAGGATTTGGTAATCAAAAACTATAGTCCCAATCACCCATAGACATCGGAAAAAAATCCGTCTCTCCTAATAAGTATATTTCCTGTCTTTGGTATGCCTCGAAAGATTGTCATTCATATCATTTTCGGTCTTGAGTTAAAACAGCGATAATTGTCTGTCCCTTAGAGTAGGAAGACCGGAAAAAAAGCTGACTCTCTTCAAATGTATATTTCTAGTGTATTAATTGAGGTTGGGTGGCGCTAAAGGCTTTACACTCTGGTTCATCATCCCGTATAATAAAGATCCAACTTTGTACCTCAAAAACCGAAGATTTGGTAAGCGATAGTTGTTTGTTCCTTAGAGTAGGAAGACCGGAACAAATTCTGGCTTTCTTAAAATGGTTGTTTCCAGTCTTCGGCATACCTCGAAATATGTCATTGCATTTTCGGTTGTATGAGCGTAGGAGCAATCTTTCGTTTAAAAGTTATCAGCTGGTTGGAGAAGAACTCAACCTGTCAAACTTGCAAGCCGGTATTGAAGGAAAAAGTTCCGCAATCGGAAAGCAACCACTCTTCTCTACAACTACCCACCACCTTCAAACATTCTTCAGCACTCTCCCTGTCTATCAAAACCATAGCTCATTTGTTGCCATTTCTTACCACGTCCATCCGAATCCATAAATCCGACTGGCACCGGTTAACGTTTATCTATCTACATGTGTATAAAAAATTGCATTTCGCCAAATTTTTCCCATAACACAAAGTATTTTACAGCTTCTCTGTCAGAGCCGCCCCCATTCCACAGCCGATAACGCTTTGCTTGGCTTTCGATCGGCACGGCTTATGGGAATATCCTTCCATGAAAAATAAAAAACGAACACTGGTAACCATTCACATCGCTCTCCCAAACGTATATCCAATCTCATATATTACCGTTTCTGACGCCAGCTACTACCTGGCTCTATATTCTACTGCCGATGGCACTTCTGTGTGTTGCTGTAATATCCGTGCAGATATTCACGATGGACCGATGAATGTACCGAATATGATCATAAATATTCCCTCTGACTTGTTTTCCCATATTATATTTATATTGTTTCTTTTTTTTCGCAAAAAAATATCCTTTTCCTCGCAGAAGGAAGAACGAACTCAAAACAACACACGTCCAGGTACGTTGCAAATGAAGAATAAACCTTACACATGCAACCACACAGCACAGCACAACAATAGCAACAAGGAGTACAACTGTGGCAATATTTGAAACAGACTTACAGACCCCCCCGCATAAAGGACTCCTGGGCATCATCGTTTGCCGTTGTGTGTTGTTTGCGTAGCTTTCCTTCTTCCCATATTTTATATTCCTCCAAATGTGTACATACGTAGTAGGTATTTGTAATTTTAGCAGGGATATGAATATTTCTTTTCTGTTTTCTTTTCCTTACACTCACGTTTGGCTAAATAGATATGCTAGTGTGCGAAAGTATGGCTTGAAACGTAAATTTACGGATGCTGCCAGTTTTGATTGGATGAAACAGAGAGAAGCGGATGTAATTTGTTGTTGCAGGTGGCAGGTATTCCCCCGAGGTTAGTGGCTCAGTTGGGCTATTTGCTTGGGATTGTGAATATAGGTCGCCTATTCCAGCAAAGCACTGTCGGCAAATGCCGGCCCCAAATGGATAAAGGCAGCGATATGTTGAAAAGTTCGCTCTCAGGTAAAACAGAAATTTATTTATTTTGAACATCACACAAATTCTTGAAGAGCGTAAATACTGAACTCGAAGTGAATTGGGCCCCCCTTGAGGATGGGTAGATATTCGACGTTGCTTGCAGCTACATGGATTAAATTGGAAAAATGTAATTAAAAATGATAAACGTAATTAATAGGCATGGAGCAGTGGAGACTAAAAATCACTAAGCATATCGCATTATGTATCATTTTTTGTCAAAGGAAAATATTTGTCCGCAAAAATAGAACAAATTCCTTTTTACTTTTTAAACATCTTTATTTTCTTACTCTAAAAAGCTTCAGATCGAGGTCGGGGGGAATCTTAAGCTATGCGTCGTGACAGAATTCTTGAGCTCTGTTCAGACGATTGACAGATCTGACAGTATTTTCAGGTCTTCAAATGAAAAAAATGGTCCTAAATGTCTGCCAATCGTCTGAACAGCCAATTTTCTCATTGTCAGACCATTGCCAGACGCTAAGGACATTTGCAGACCCATTTGCTATTTGCAGATGCGCTGTGGTTACGACATCTGTACATTTTTCATTTGTAGACAAAATTAAATACGAATATTTCAGCTAGTATTACAATATTTTTCACCCGTTGGTATTTTCCAACTTCTTCAGGGGCAAACTTCTTTATTGGATTATTTGTTTTACAACTACATTTAAAATTGTACGGTCCAGAACAGGCAAACAAATAAATAAATAAATAAATAAAAAAAATAAATAAACAATTGCATACACTATTTTTTTGTTCACTTTTATGTTTCTAAATTTATGTTTTCTTTCCTAGAAACAAAATACATAATAGTAAATATAACAATAATTTGTGGAAGATATTCGGTTGATATTTGCTTTGAACGGCAACCTAATTAAATTAAGCGGTACTCAAATATTCTGAGTTCAAAAGCTAGCCCCAACGAATCCTGTTCGGATATAGTTAATTAAAAGCAATTACGTAAATGCTAAAATCATAAATTCGCTCAGTTTCCATTAGCGCCATTATGAAAACGCCGTCAGTTATCGATATTTCAAGGGACAACTCGATTATTAATGTCAAGTGTAAGGTAATCAAAACATTTTCTATGCAGTAAATGTAATTATTTCGGTTAAAGAAAATTATTAAGTGAAATTAAATTCTATTCACTATAGTTTGTGACAAAAATTAAAGCAATAATAAACAAAAATTATAACAAAAGACCAACTCACCATTTCCAGTGAAAAATATCACCGCCAACAGGTATCCGAGTGTTCGCATCCTCTGCAGTATTCTGTTCATCATGGTGGTTGATAATCCCGTTGTCCGTTTCAATTCCCAACGCTGAGTCGTGTTTCTCCTTTATTATATTCAATTTTTTCTTAACTTGGAAATTTTCAATTTGTTTCCTTTTTCTCGCACTCGCGCACGATCGAAAATATATACGAAAAAAAACACTTCATAGAACCGATTTTCATAAGGACCAACAGCGACAAATTATCGCCAACGCCATACCGGTTAGTCGCACAGGAAAAAGCGAAGAAACTCTTCTCAATCACGATAAAAACAAAATGCGAATTATTACAATAAACATAAATTAATTTGAAAAATAAATAAAAAAAATTAATTTCGCGAAATTTTCCACTCCCACTTCCGGCACAGTGTTTCTATTTTATTTTTCTCTCGATGGAAATATTAATTTTCTCTTCTAAGAAATGTTGATGAAAAAAAAAATCCCTTTGTCAGTTAACTGATGGTAGCGGCGAACATAGCTAGGGGCGGCGTCCTTGCTGCTGTTTTTCATAGTCAAGAGTGCAATCTTTTCGAAGGAGTTCCACAGAATCTGTCGAAGAGAAAATCGCAAGTAAATAAAAATGTTTCCTTAAATTTATATTCAAAGTAGTGAATATGCAAATAAATTAAAAAATATAACGGTAAAGATAAACATTAAAAATGGTGCGGTTGCACTTTGGTGGTGCTTTGAGGCAGTACTTTTCAAGCGAATAAATGTTATGCGCGCCCATGTGTGCATTCAAATGTGTACACCCACCCGCAGTGTATCTGAAGAAATTCAGATGGATGTCGATGGAATTGCTCTTTAAGCAGTTAAGTGTTGCGGAAACAAATCCATAAACTGGGCGGCAGAATGGGAATAAGTGGAAAAAATGTTGCAAAAACTATAAATGCAGAAGTTATCTGATTGATGGGCATGTTTATGTTTACGAAGCGCGTTACGCTCCAGTTCCTGTTCTCTGAGGGGAAGATTTTTGTTTTTTTTTTTTTAATGGGAAAGGAGGATGGTGTTGTTGTATACGCGGCGTTCAGCGTTAGTGGATAAACTGAATTGGGGGCTAGTACTGGTTGTGGGAAGGAGTTACTGGTGGATAGGGGTGCTTCAGTTTCCGCCGCTGTGGAATGCCTCGACTTGGTTGCATTTTTATTTGGGTCATCTGGGGACAATTTACAGATTGGGTAGATGGTCGGGTGGAAAAGGGTATACGTTGTTAAAATGGGTTTAAATAAAAATAATAAATAAACTTTGCCGTGAGGCGTTCGATACACCTTAATGCAATGCCTTATTCGCCAACCTAGGTTGTTACTAAGTGTCACATTTTTTTTTTTTACGTTAAGCGTCCCTGATTGTCCCCCCTGTAGAATTAGTTCTCCACAGTGCAGGTCTTCTCTTCCAATCGCATTGTATACATGGTAGTGATATAGAGCCCCCACTGTGACGAGTTTTAAAAACTTAGACCACTGATTGGTCCCCGTGCTGCTCTCCAATTCATATTTTACTTGTTTTCCCTCCTCTAAGACCTATATGGCTTTACAATTGCCCTGCTTAGATAACATGGTTCAACGCCAGATATTGGTAGCGTTTCGGTTGCTCAGCTTCACGTGGTAGAGCTCCCGTTGCCCGCTTAACAAAGTCCAACTTAAGGTATTGGTAGCCTACCGATTGCACTGGTAGACAGTTTCCAACGCGTTAGTACGAATGTGATGCCTCATCGGGAACGCACCGAGTTCTCGAGAAGAACAACTATATCCGAGCTCAAAATAAACGCAGATCCGAATCATATACCACTGCACCCACTCCACCCA
Organism: Cheilosia grossa; assembly: GCA_963082955.1. Lineage (NCBI taxonomy): Eukaryota > Metazoa > Arthropoda > Insecta > Diptera > Syrphidae > Cheilosia > Cheilosia grossa. Next base: position 8,107,096 of record OY720144.1, read on the forward strand.
CTCCACCTATTGGTCAACCTACCTTCACCCCAAACAATTGTCTGTAAACAGAAATAATTGTAAATGCAAAAAGAACACCGTAACAAGTTTTTCTAAAAACAACCCCCCGCTCATTGAAGATGATTACAAAGCTCTCTTCTCTTCTCAAACTGTCAAACAACAACACTGACGAGGCAAAGAAAATGCAAATCACGTCAAGTGAATAACATTTTGCTTTTTATGCAAACACAACAAACCGAAGAACGAACGAAAACGAAAACACGAATTGTGCGCCTTGATAGAAGAAGTGCCTGCCAGAGGGAACGGCTGCAAAAACAAAGAACTTGCATCCTTTGAAGCCGCACAGTCATCTCGAAATGAAATATAAGAACAAAAAAAGAAAAAATCACCGCTCTGCCCAGAGAAACGCGTGCGCTACGCTAATGTTGAACTTTTAAGGAGTTTTACAAGTAGGTGCGCTCTTGCTTGTATTAGGCCTACGCCAACCCACCCAAAGTAAGAATTCTGTGCAAATGAAGGAAAAACTTTGATTTCACATATCACACCCTCCGCAACCATCGAACCGTATGCCTATAGCCTAAGGGTGAGACCTCGCCCACATCCTGATCCACATGAACATCACACGCGACTCCTTTTTCGTTACGCGGTTAACATAATGTTTACGCTCTGCAAATTGCCTAGCGTGTCAACACAAAATTTAGCGGTTCACTCTCGTTGAAGCCGGCAGGAACACACACAGTAAACACAGAGCACACGAAGAGCCACCATCGTAAGTTTGAGGCGCCTTGTCCTGACAGTTGTAGTATGCCTCGAGGATTGGATTTTAATGTATATGCCCTTCGTTCAGACACATTTGGATCCATTCTTCTGCTCTGCGAGTCGTTATGATGATTGCAGTAAAGGAAGCCTTTTAAACAGGCACAGCATATCCACAGAAGCCTGCACAGCACACAACGTGCTCATGGCACATAAGTAAGTCCTTAGACAGGCTGACTGGAGAGCGGAGTAAATGTGATGAGGGTAAGTGGAGGCAAACGATGTTTCGTCAAGCCTTTTCTTTTTGGGTGGAAGTGTTGATGTAGGCACTCGTGATCGACGGTGTTTTCATGAGTGATGTGTGCAGGCAGATGGGTACGGTACGTTCATACGTATGGCGTTGGAGTTGTGGTCCTTTGAAATTTTCTCTCAAATCAAAATGTTTTCTCAGGGAATTCTATTTGTTTTTTTTCTTGTGCCTTAAATGTGCTCTTTGCCACTTACTTTGATGAGATCAAAGCTGTAGCCCTTCTTTGACTGTGCGCTGTGTGTGTGAAGATGGTAGGTTATTGAAAAGTTGATGGAAGGAAATGCGATTTTTTTGTTTGCGCTCTCTTCATTTGGAGGGCTCGCTGCTCTCACAGTAAATGAGCAATCGTTATGGTGCAGGGCTTTAGTTGACACTTGAACGGTTTGCAATGGCGGTCTTCAAAGGATTGGTGTTGGCTGAAGGAAGAGTGTACAGCATGTAGGCGGTGTAATTTATGAGGATAATAAAAGTGGAGGGAATAAATAAAGTGTTGGGACTTTTTTTAACTTGATTAAAATTCACTTCCAGATGCGTTCCTGACAGTGACTGCGCACTTGCTGTTTTCGAGTCACATTGAGTTGCACTGACGATTTGTGTATCTAGGATTGGAGTCGCTGTCCCGTAATATTTCTTTGGTAGTCTTAACATCAGTTGACCGGTCTTTTTTGAGCAGACTCGCCACCGGGTGCGGTTTATTACCGGGAATCAGCTTCAAAGTCCGGCCGATAAGTCAGAAATCGATCCTTTAAAGAGCTTAGAGAACATTTTTTGGAAAATCACTCATTAAGTTTGGGAAGGTTGTCATAGTCCAAGTTGACGGAGTCATCCAGCGAAACGGCCGGATCTATCATTAGCCCCTGCATTCTTACTTTTTTTTTTTTTTTTTTTTTTTAAAGGACTTCATTTCTACAACTCTATCCTTGATCTTGCACGCTTTAGTTCGTCAGTGGGTTTTATTTACATGGCTGTTATCTTTATTAGGGTTGGTTCTATTACCTCGTTACTAGCATACTCCGTATGTACCCGTGTCACATTTAGAATCAGGCTTGACCAGTCTTGCCGAGCCAGCCCATGTCTCCCCTGCCATTAAGGAAGATCTTATGGTGCTCATTTGGATGTTGCTCTGATAGTTCGCCAATATTTCCGAGACCAATCACTAATTCTGTCTGCAATTGTACCTAAAAGGTGCCTCTTCTTTCTGTAGCCGATTAACACTCGCATATAATGGCATAAGTCTCAAATCTGCTCAGCTTTTCCAACCCGACTTCAAGAAAGATTCTATTTGAGCCGGTTACTCGTATTTGGCAAACATTTCTCCAGTTGTTCTGAGTAACAGGGCGGGACCGTTTCTCTGGAATGAGTTACAGCAATCGAGTTTATTTTGCATTGCAGGTAATCGTATCTTTGGTCCGTGTGTTTAGGCTTAGAAGACCCGAGTTGCCTTTGCAGTCATGACTGCATTTACCGCGCTGATATTCAATTCTCGTTCGCTTTGGTTTTTATAGCTCACCTTAAGACAAGGCTGCAAAAGCAGTACCTTTCTAGCTGGACAACTAAGTGAGACCTGTCTTCCTCGTACCATTATAAACAAAAATAGGTTTGTGTCTTGAATGTGGCCTTTGGCAAAGTCTCTTTTCATCACATCAACTACCTACTTTTTCATTCTATTTCATTTCTGCCAATAAAAATAATTTTAAAGCTTAAAGTGCTGCAAGTACCCATATACCCCTTACATAGTTTACATAATCTCACAGGCAGATGGCGCTGTGAACGAATTTGTGGACACAAATGCTTTTATCTGCCATATGGCAATTTGCGAAGTTGAAAGGTTTTTTTATCTTTAACACATGGTATTAAAATTTGAATAGATTTCTAAATTTTTGTAGTTTTGAAGTAGTGAATGCTAGAACCACATTAGGCTGCAGTACCATCCGAATCGACTATCTCTTTTAGAGATTTTAAAAACTTTTAGTGCAGTCATAAAAGAACATAGACGTCAGTTTTGTGGTTTCGTATGTCGAAAATTGTACCACTTTGTAGGGTAAAGTTGATGTGGAAGCTCTCTCATTTGGGGTTAGAAGGACCGCTTGAGATTTAAACCTTCATAATCATTTTTTTTTTTATATTCCTAAGATTCGAGCAAAAAATGTTCCAAATAAAAAAAAAAATCTTTGAATGTTGTCATAATAAAGGATCAAAATGGTACAAAGGATGTACTGAGCTACAACCGAAAATACAATAAAACCTCTAAAATCCAAAACGAACCTTTGAATGGGGCAAAATGTACATCAATTTTTTTTTTTACCTTTTCGTTTAAGGTCTTAAACTTTTGATTTGTAACGGACTGTTGTCACACCAGTTTCTTCAATATTAAATACTTTTGTTGGTGAAACGTTCATCAAAAGTATTTCTGTAAAAAGCTGACAGTAAGCTGAAACGAATGGCTTAACTTCTGATCTGGCTTTCGATATTTCTTCCAGGTTTCTAAGAACAATTTCAGAATGTCTTTTTTGGAAATGATACAGACATACTTTTCAAGCCATTCATTTCTCTTTCTGAAATTATGTGAATATTTATTTGTTTCAGCCAGCTCATAAGTTAGTGCTTGCCTCGAGTTGACAACCCTAATCAACTTTTTTAAGCTCGAACAAATGTTCAGTTTCAGTCATAAGAAAGACTAAGACATCATTCTCAAGAAATTGGAAAAACCCAACGAAACCTAGGGAAAAGAATGAAATAGTTGGACCTTCTTGCCCCCGTCCCCTAAATGAAAAGCTTTAAATTTGCCTCGCAGAAGCTGAATATTATTTAAATTACTATAAATCTAAATTTTGTATTACCACATCACATCACATCACACTATTATATAACGAGGTAATGATTATTTGTAAGAGGCAAGTTCCGGAACTACTGAACCGATTTCAAAAATATTTTCACTAATAATTGCGATAGACTACTTTAATTTTTTGATTTTCCATTTTTTTTTGGATTTTTTGCACACCGCGAAGCAGCTTACGTGGTAAAAGCTATACCTATCCATCCATCCATCCACTTCCATCCAGTCTATATTATTTCTGTGGTTTCTGTAGTGCATATTTACCTCTTGCGGTTCACACGCTCACCAAATCTTAACAAGTGAAGTGTCAATAAAAAGAGATTTTCTGGGTGCTTTTTTTGCATTTTTACTTTTTTTAAATATTAACAATTGAAAAAGTTGAATTTGACTGCATTAAATTTCAACTACGTAGTTGTGTACAAACTATGAATCCGGGAAATACTTGCTTTCATTCCTCATTCCAAACGAAAGGCACGGGCAAAACCGGGTGGGTACAGCTATATATAGAAGAGACTGACGTCCGTGTGTGCACTCATAACTCGAAAATGGATCGTTCGATTTTTACGATTTTGGGCTTGGTGGATTCGTATTAACCCAAGGAAGGATATTTGCTAATTTTTGTCGTGAAAATAACAGTTTAAGAGGATGCGATTGGGGATACAACTTTGTATGGGGAACCGCACTTTGCAAAAATTAGGCTGGATAGAAGAACTGGTAGTGCCACTTCCAATACAACAAAACTTATCTCAATCGTTTAATTTTATGTTCTTTGGATGTTCTACACAATTTGAAATCGAAAGTCGGCTCAGTTATAATTTTGTTGATCAACCCCAATCCACCGAAACTTTTTAACGGATCGCATTTGATTTGATTGAATCTGAAATCAAATGTCATGAAAGCGACGATTTTGACTGGAAAATTCAAGGCAAACTTTATAATTCAGCGGATTCCGCTTATGCAAAATGATTTGCCATTGGTTTTTAAGCGTCTTAAATTTCCCATGCGTTTCCCTTTCACTATGACAAATAATAAGTCGCAAGGACGATCGCTGGCTATTATTGTTTTCATCAGTTCTTGAATTCCCATGTTTCTCACATGGCGTGCTCACGTGTGAGCAAAACCTTCCGCTTTGTACGTCGTGTAACGTAAACCACAATTCAACACTCACATCGGGGTTCTCTGCTTCAGGTTCTAAGGTCCCACAATCGTACCTTTTCTGTGAGAGTGCTTTTCTCGGAACCCGATGGTAACCAGATTTTTGTGTTTGTAAATCGATAACTTTTTGGTTGTGTGTAGTTTTTAAGTTTTGGGCCAAAATATGTGGAAGAAAATTACATTCTTTCCTTCGCCTTTTATTTGGTACATATTTCATAAAAATCGGTACGATAAAACATTTTTGATTTTTTGATTTTTTGATTAATGTGATGACTGATGACGATAAAACGTAGGAAAACTATAATGCGTAAAGGAGTTGCCACAACCACAATAAAGCACAGCAATACGTATTGAGGAAAATAAACCTGCCAAGACGTAAAACGAATGTACTAGATTCTCTCTTTTTGCTCCCGATTGTCATTGGTTAACACCAAGTACCTACAAAGTTGGCGTGAATTTCAAACGTCCTTTTTTCTGGATACTATCGCAAAATAGCCCTCATTTTTGAAATCGTTATAATACATTCATTTAGAAAAAAAATTAGAGCCCTACAACATCGGATGACTTCTTCTGGCCCACCCTGTAAAAACATTTTTTTCAAAAGGGATCTGCCCTTTTTTTTATGACGCTTAGTGTGCAAATTGCTGGTTTTTGTCCACAAACCAAACGCCCATACCCCAAGTTTTTTGAGGTGCGGCTTTGAATATCTATGGGAACATCTCAGGACACCCCATATTGTTCAAGGCTCATTTTGCCTAGCCTTACGTATCTCAAAAGAGCTCCAATACTCCATTAATGTTCTAAGTATGCATTTTTTCTTTTGAAGAGCCCAATGCCCACCTCCATCTTTTTTTCTATGTCATTCATCTGTCAGTTAATAAATTGATCGCACATCCAATATTGCATGGCTAACGCTTTCTTATATGAATTTTCCAAACAATGGGGGCGGCTTTAAAAGGTTCCCTTGTTCAAAATCACACACTGCAAGTGCCTTCGCTTGCGTGAGGGGATTCAAACAACGCAAAAAAAAAATTGTTTTCTTGTATTTTTTTGCCCAGCAACACAAACATGAGTAAGTAGCTTAAGCGTTCTATTATAGGATTTCCCTCTGATTCTGCTATCAATTAAATTACGACAAAGGACATCGTACACATGTATACACAAAGCATGTCTCTTACGATTTTGTGGGCAGGTCCCAGCGCAAGACTTGGCATTACATCAAATTTAATGGACAGCAAACAAAGTCGTAAAAATTATGCAAAACATATTCCCTCGAATGGGCGAAAAAAAAACCCGAAAGCTAAACAAAATAAAAAAGAAACGTCCCTTAATCTTGATGTACAATATGTCAACACAACACAAACAGCCAAAGCGATTGCGGCAGAAATTTAAACAGCCAACCCCGAAGAATTTCCCATTCCAGGGGGTTGCAGAAGAAGAACAAAACAAACCCGAAGGCGCATTAGGCGAAAGGTCTTAAAGCATGTGATACCACAAAGAGCCACTACACCTACCTCATTACACACAGAGCTTGATTTTTCTCCCCCCACCCCCACCTTTCTCTATACCTTTTAGCATGAAATCACATGAAATACAATTTCCAACATTTATTCCTTGTGTAAACATCGGCTTTACATCACCACAAGGCATAGAGGAAACCTGACGGCAACTTAAAGTGGCGGTTATAGCGAAACAATGTCTAGGCCATAATATACGTAGGTATGTATAACAGGTCTCACCTTTTTCTTGCTTTAACCGGGAACGACAAGAAAAAAAAAAAAGAAGAAAAAACTTGCTTAGCATCAAACAGTTCCTGGAAATGGGTAGGCATTCACTGCCGCAAGATAAGTAGAGTTGACACTATGGGGTGTGGGCTGTGGGGTGCGGGTTGCGCTTGAGGGGGATTACTCTCCAGCACCAACGGACTGTATTAGGTGGCACTCAAGGGGTTCTGCTGAATTGATAACGCTGGGTGTGACAATCATCTTAGTTAAATGAGTCAAGTGAGATTAACGGAAGCTCAAATGAAATTCCGAAAATCGGTGATTTGCCACTTTGAGAAAAGGATTAAATGAAAAATCTTCACTCATGCCGGTGAAGTCGCTGGTGGCTTATTTTTATGAGAAAAGTTCAAAGCAGTGCAAATTATTATTGATTTATGGCGAAATATCTGACAAACACCCAAAAATACAGACTTCAAAGAAATGTCTGGAGCAGTGTTGCCATCACTGGCTATTTATCACCGAATTGGCTACTCGAACTTTTCACTGGTTCCTTAAAATTGGCATTTGGGATTTAACGCAATTTAGGCTATTCACTTTGAAGTTTGGCGACTTTAGGAATTCATAAAACTAACATTACGATTGCCGTCTTTAAAAGGTATTTAATTCAGGAATTACCAAAGAATGCCCATTTTCCTTATTGGCTATTTTTGGCTAGAAGATTTTTCAAGTTTGGCTCCATACCTCGTATGAAAGCTGGCAAAACTGGTCTGGAGTCTCGACACTCGACGTTTTATGCGTACATGAGTGGCCCGGAAATTCGGAACAAAAAACTTATATTGCACCAATTTTTTTATCTTTTTAAATAGCTACGGAATATGGAATGAAAATATAAAAGGCAGAGAAATCACTGTTGAAGTTCAAATTCAAAATCTTCAGAGTTTGATTTCCGATTTGCACTTTATTTGAATTTTATACGAAAATCCCAAACAGTTGCGACTGATGAATATATTTGAAGAGGGAATTCGAAGAAAATTCAGACTTATGAACCAACGAAAGAAACACGTCTTTTGTGATATTTGATTCGATTTTTACTGGAATTTCTCGCCATTTTTTGGCAATTTTGGCGGCAACAAGTTTCGTTAATAAATAATATAAATAACACGTATCCGAAGGCTTGAACGAAGAGTTAGCTGATCTGAAACATATCCATGAAGTCAACTTTGAAGCAGACTCCTCACTATCGAGTTGAATGAGTGCAGATTTTTTTTTCAAGAACTGGGATACGATATTCCCCACTGTTTGTGTTCCTCTGCCTGTATTTTGCACCATACCTGTCACAGTATAGTTAGTGCTGAACGTTCCCGTAGGTTCTATATTGTATTATTTCTGCAAGAATACAAAGTTTTCATCACTCGTGCTCTTGCCACGATCATCCGCTCTATTATTATTTCTGTAGTTTTTGGCAGCGTTGCACCTTTTTAAGCATCAGGATCCTTGGCCCCCACTTTTTAACAAATGATCGAAATGACCCGTTTTTGGGTTGAGTAAGATTTCAATATTTATTGAACGAAAAACAATGCAAACATATGAAAAGAAGTGTTTCGTATTAATAAATTTGTTTTTTGTTAAAAATAAATGTCTAAATGCTGTGTGTTCTTTTCTTTTTCTTTTTTGTTTGCTTATTAGTAGTTTATGTGAAGGCCCTTTTTTTAAATTTTTCAATGGCAACGCTGGTTTTCGGTTGTTTATTTTTACCTCTTGCGGTTCACACACACAACCAATCTTAACAAATGAAGTGTCAAAAAAAGAGATTTTCTGGGTACTTATCTTTGCATTTTTACTTTTTTAAAATATTGACAATTGAAAAAGTTAATTTTTACTACATTAAATTTCAGGGAAATGCTTTTATTTCATTTTTAAGAATGAATAAAGGAACTTTTGTAACTCAATAAATTATTCCGCACAATTTAACTGAAGAAGATTTTATTTGTCGATACTCGCGATTTACAACGTTACGGGTGAGTTTCTGGAAACTGTCATTTTACAAGAGTTAAGAGAGATTATACGTACTAAGGCTAGTGCTGTCATACGTGTGTCGCTGATCTGCGATGTAGTCAAATAATCGTTTGAATGTTGGCGGTTGGTTCCTACACATTCATAATGCCCATACAAACGACGCCACGAAAAAGAGTAGATGGCTGAAGAGGGTTACAGCTGTAAGAGTATTATAGTGAAAACATATTACTCTTATGTTGTGTAGGTATGATCAGCGATGCCAGATGTGGGGATTTTTCACCATTTTGGGGAATTTTTCATTCAATGGGGAAAATGGGGAAAAGTGCTCCTAAAATGGGGAAAAAACACGCATGTTTATCAATTTTGCATATTTTAAAAATAAAATTCGTGTAGTTAACTTCCAAATAAATCCCGAACATAAGAACATCACCGCGTTTATAGAATCTAAGCGATGTAGCCTTAAGCTCGTTTCGAACTGAACACCACCTTTCACCTGATTTTCATATTCAGTTCGTTAATGTGGTATTCGATTGGCCGCTCTCAGAGCAATTAACAAAAAAATGTTTATTTCGTTGTTTTTAACGTTGGAATGGGCAAAAAGGGCATTTTTGATAGCCAGTCAGATAGTTCAGTCCGAAAAGTATGGTATCACTGTATCACAGATAGAAACTTTAAGAGAGAATTTTATTTACTAAATTGGAATTGGGTAGGTCGTAGGTGCACGGAAAGCTGACGGTATATTTTATACTTAGTTTTTATATCAAAAACAAAACATTTGGGATCCACTTAACTTCATTTTATGGGCGTATTACCTATCAGCCCAGCAAGCAAATACAAATCAAGTCTCTTCGATTCTTTAAATATTGCTTAAGGATATGAATCAGGCATGAATTGACCCTTATTTATGACAAAAAAAATTGTGATTCTCATTCCATACAAACCGCACTCCGTTTTATATGTGTTGCGACGGATCTGGCAACGTCCGAAGTAGCAGAATGACAAGCTGTCAAGCGCGTGCCACGAGTTTTTGTTTCTTTTGATTGCGGTTAGGAAAAAGACTTGTGGGAGACCAACATTTTGTATTTGAGAAGACCCAACCACTATCAGTCGATGCTATTAGATAAAAAACACAAGTCCAATTGCAAAATTATATTTTTATATTTAACAGTGCTACTATTTTGAGCTCTACCTTAATTTGATGATTTTATTTACAAAGCTTATTAGTTATTTTATAAAGTATTTTCCAATAAGAGGTGTTATTTTGTTATTCAAAGAAAAATGATATTTTTTGAGATAAATGATCGGACGTCAATTTCATAATAAAGAGAAGGTATGCCGTCAATAATGAAAAACAACATCAGCCAAATGGCCACCACGAGCACGCATACAGGACCATATCCTTTTTATGAAATTTTCCATAAATAAATCGCAAAGTGGCTGCCCTATGTCCTCAATAGCCGCACGAATTTTATCTTTGAGGTCTTGAATCGACGCTGGGCTGTTGGCGTGGACCTTATCTTTCACGTGGCCCCAAAGGAAGAAGTCGCAAGGTGTTAAATCACAAGATCTCGGTGGCCAATTGTGATCACCTCTTCGAGAGATAACACGGTCCGGAAACTTTTCCAGGAAAAGATCAATGCTTTCGTTGCTTGTGTGGCAAGTCTAGTTGAAAGTAAACGTTGTCCAGATCAATACCATCCAACTCCGACCATAAAAAATCATTAATCATCTCTCGATAGTGCAATCCATTCACGGTAACTGTTGATCCAACCTCATTTTCGAAAAGTAAGGTCCAATGACCCCCCCAGACCATAAACCGCACACGTTGAGGATGGAGAGGCTTCTCAACAATAACTCTTTGGTTTTCCGAGCCCCAGATCCTACAATTTTGCTGGTTGACGTAGCCACCGAGGTGGAAATGGGCCTCATCAGTCAAGATGATTTTTCGATGGAATTCCGGATCATTTTCATGCATTTCCAGAACCCAATCAGTAAAGACACGACATTGTTGAAGCGTGTATCGTTCCATTTTTAGTAATGGCGTAGTTTCTACTTGTCAAATGTCAAAGAATTCACAGTAACACCTTTCATGGGAAAACCCTTTAAAACAGAATATTTTTCTGTCGCAATTTATTTAGTTTTATATTTACGTATTTTTATTTTAGTGTTTACAAACATATTGCTGCTCCAACAAACCTAGATAAGTGATTTTCTTATTTCAAACCTAAGGCTGAAAACACACACAAACGGGTCGAAAACTTCTGAACAGTGTACCATGAACAGAGAACTTATATCCTTCCTTAAAAATCGGTATCTTGTTTCCGACTGTAAGGTATTTGTCCGGAATAAATTTAAAAGCAGCTGCACGAAATTGACTCCGATTTTAACAGTTCCATCGCAAAATGACCTGATTAAAATATAAAATATATTTTACTTTTATCCGTTTATGTCGAAGCAGAGAGGTTTTAAGAATACCTCCTACCTCCAAGCTTTGGAATGCCTTGGGCGATTCGAAAGAAATATATTTTCTTATGCAGTTCAATTATGTACAAAGTTTTCAAGCTAGAGATTCTTTTCTCTACGATTTTTGAATTCAAAAAGTATCAGACTGGCGAAGCGAGCCATTTTCTTTCGACATGGATATAAAATCGCATTTTTAGCTCCGAGTTTTTGAGTTCCCATCGCCGCGAGTGCTCTGTTCCGCACTTTGACTGCACGGTTGCCTCAATCGACTCAAAATTATCTTCAATATACTTTCGAAAAAGCGCAGTTTCTTTGACAGCATCAGGTATATTCTATTGTCATACACCCCCCGTGCCTTCTTTGGGATCAATCCCCAAGTTGTCATATCCAAGGGATATATATGCGGTCTTCGTAGGTATATCTTGTCATCCGAAGAATAAATATATATCATTTCATATTCCATCTCTCTCGTATGTCCTTAGGTGAGTCCCTCGGTACTTTAATATTGAACCCTCTGCCTTCATCTGGACTATCCCATAGTGTTGTGGTTCGAATATGAAACCGACCAACCTTAATCTTAACTAAAATCTTGTATATGTTAACACCAACCTCCATCTGTCCACCCATATACAGACCAACTTCGACATCCTCAGTCGATGGATTTAAATCTCCCATACATTATTTACAGCTTACATTTTAAGGCGGCTCTATACCCTTCTTAAATCATTCAAGAACGCCTCGTCTTAATCCGAACACATTACATGCAGCCGCCTACCTTTCGTCCTCATTCAAATGCAACACTTGTCGGACAGAATCTACCGAAATTATTCACCTCCTCCCTTGCGAAATCTAAACCCACAACGCAACAATTTATATCACTTTTCTCTAAAGTTCAAGGTTATAAATAATACTTCATACTTTGGGCTTGCACAAGAGTAGATTATACCTTCAAAAATACTGCTCGATTTCGGTTCGACCGAAGGACGTGAAATTGTCCCTTAAACCGATTACGCATAAAATTAATCAACGGGAAAAAGTACACCCCCAATTCCCCCAAAAAAAAAGTGTAGGTATGATGAGGGACCGTTTTCAAAAATAAAAACATTGCAATCGAGTTCTACCTACGCCAGGACACGAGCCATGAATCTTAATCAAGTGGAATGACCCGTATATTGTGGGCTCATTGCTGTTGGTTTTTTTTCTGCTTTCTTTACTCAAAAAGAGTGAAACGAAACAGAAATGATGATGTCCTTGCTGCTTAAAAATGAAAATAAAATCGAGCCACAGGAGGACTAAATAATACAAATCCTCACAGAGGGTGAGAGCGGGGTGGGATGCTCGGTTTTTTTTTTTTTTTTCAAGTTTCAGCCGAAAGAATGGGAACAGTTTAGGGGAGTGGGCGAAAGGAAAATCAATATTAGGCCAGGCCAGCAGAGTAGCATTTAAGAAAATTGGGGATACGTTTTGAGGTTAAGGAGGTAAGGGCGGATGAAGCTATGCCGCGTTGGGTGATTTTTCTTCTCTCTGTCTCTCTCTATACTGTTATGCTCACTAACTTGAAGCTAATTAAATGTTTGCTTTTCCAATGGAAGGGACTTGGCGTTTTGGAGGTGAAACTGCTGTGGATAGGCGAAGGGAAAAGGAATTTCATTCCCTGTCAAGTGTCGCATTCACTTGGAATTGGACCTCTGTAGAGCGTTGGAATATTACAAATTGTTTGAAGCAGTTGAGGTTCAGCTAAATGTTGGAGTAACTAGTTCCACGTTTAAAAATAAAGACGGTCTTCTGGGTGTTATGCGTTTGATTTGAAGTTGCCGTGGGTACCTTATAAGAGAACTTGGTTTATGTTGAGGGTCCCTCTTAGGTCAATGCTTTGCACACTCCATTGGAGTTCATTGTATAAGGAAATTTTTCAAAAGCATTTCAATTTTAATAATTAAAATCCAGAAGCGCTGGTATATTCAAAGAAAAATGTTGGAAGTATGTAAAAGCCAGAAGCACGAAGAATTCCCAAAGAACTCCACAAGATTGGGAGAAAGCGTTACATTTGTTTGTCGTAACGTTTACGGCGGTAATTCAAAACCGGTCTTTGTGGCCTCTGTACCAACTTAAAGGCAGGATTTTACAGAAGGATCGAATGCATTTTTTTCATAAATTTTGTCACGAACGACAAAGTAAAAACAGTCTTCACTTCGCGTAGGTATTTTCGTTTACAAGTAATAGTTCCCTTCCAACGAAACTCTAGACAAAGGTTAGTGCATCCATCAAGTGGAGTTTCAAAGACAGAGTTGAATCCGAAGAGTCAAAATCTCTGCAATAAGTTGAGCTCTGTATTAGGTATAATTGATTTCCACTTGACTACAGCATCATTGAAGATGAATACTTTAAGCACAGATTTTCACTTTAAAATAAACTTAAACTTTCATTTTAAACAAATATTTACTGCGAGTGTAAACTGTCCTCCTTTTCCCCCTCAAAGTTGAGATCATTTCATCTGTTCTCCCCTAAAAAATTCCACGAGTGTATTAGCACTCTTCCGATTTTAAAATCAGGTGCCCACCCTCCCAATGATAACCTTCACCCCTATCATCATCATCGCCTTCAATCAAAAAGTCTCCACACAGAAAGAGTAGCTTCTCTATAATACAAATTGCTGACGGTGATCCCTTACCCCCGCCACCACTTCATACACTTATCTACCTGAAGGATCCATCATCTTTTATCCAATATCCTGTTCAACAACATACCAAAGCCGTCTCTCCAGTCAGACAGTACCTATCAGTTAAAGGAGAAACAACAAAACTGTTGTTTGTATTCGAAGTAAACAAAGAACAGCAGCCAAGCAACTGAGAAAAAGGACCGAAATCCTAACAACTTCAATTTCTTGTGAATTGACGCTTAAAATTCCACAACACCCTCGTTTCGTCTTCCAACTCGTTTAGATGGTACACCCCGGGACAAGAGTGCGAGTACGAAGACAGGGAATCTTCGTTTTAAAAATCCTTATACGATTTTTTCACGCTTTGCTGGAATCCCAATTGTAACGATTACCTGGATCAAGGAATCGCCAAACGAGAAGCCCCCTTCTCCTCTCTGTACCATTCGCCATTTTAGGGAAACAAACGAGTGCAAATAGTCGAGCAGCACACAATGCGACTGCGGGTATGGTAGCAACTACATCTACAATACACAGATCCATGCCAAAGGGACATGATGGGTTATGTGAATGAATGCAATTCTCTAAGTCCTTCGGTTTGTTTTCATTTTTCCTTCGTTTCTCGAATGGCTTTTAAGGGATTTCTCTTCTTTTCGTGCGAAAAGTCACCGAAGGTGCTCTCAAAATGTTTCACCTTCCAAATATATACCCGTATATTGGATTATCCTTGGCAACGATAGAAGACAACAAAGAAAACTGTTCAGCACGCTATGTGTGTAAGGGAATGCTTCTTCTTTGGCTTGAAATTGAATCGCAAAAGCAGCAGCAGCACCTGAAAACATCAAAATTACAACACGAACTAGAAACTGGAATTTCTATCTTTGGCACAAGTCCTTGAGAAAAAAAACCATAAGGACAGTATGAGAGCTGTGTACCACACCCCAACTAGTAGCTTATGGCGGCTGGGTTTCGTTTCGGGAGTGGAAACATTCTTTTCGTCCGCCGCCTCCAAGGGGAAGATGTTTAATTTTGTTAATTAATGTGACGACAGTGGCGCATCCCTGCTGTCTAATGCTTTGCTACTATCTAATGACAGGATAATTGGATTCCTTTTTCTACAAATTATAGGACGACTAACAAGACGCACACAGCAGAAGAATACAATAAAAAAAATGTATCCAAAAAGCATGGAATGCAAATGTATAATGACCGGGTGGCAATAAAGGATATTTTTCGTGTTAAATTCCAGTTCGTGCTCGAGAAAACAAGGACAACCAGCCTTTGAGAATACTCGTACCTTTGTGACAATAATTTTTTTTTGTAGAATAAAACTCACGAGATATCTATGTTTACGTGCACCAGCTGGAAGGACATTGGTGTCATAATGAAATTCCACCCAAGGGTTGGAGCATTAAACTAGGTAGTTGGCAAGGGATGTACTGATAAGTACTTCAACGACAACAACGGTCTTATTGTAACGGAAACGGTGACAGCATTAAAGTGGCAGAAGGTGAATTTCTACCGCGGATTAGGGCAGTAAACGACGTGGATCAGGGAAATCTTTGTTACTGCGAACGACAGTAGTACCAATTTGTTGGTCGATGGAAGTTACACACAACTTTTGTAAGTGATCGATGATGAAGACACATTTGAAACCTTTTAGAAACATTACAATTACATATAAAATCGCGCACATTGAATACGCACTCGTATAAGTTGCAATTTCTCGATGCAAACGTTAGCGCACATTGAAATCGATTTCATGCGAGTTTTGGTCATTTGAGAGTACTCCAATCTGTGACCAAAAGTTCGCAGTATATCGTAAGGAAACCCACTTGGGTATGGTGATTTTCCTCAATTAGGAGTTAACATAAGAATTTTTGTGCTAAACTAAGCGCACATTGAGAGCAAACTTATACAAACTGCAATCCATTCATGAGAACCCTAAGCGCACAAATGAGATTCGATTTAACGAAAATTATGAAGGTTAAGTTTTAATATTTAGAAAGTTGTATGATATTAATAGCTTATGGCTTAGCGCACACTGAAAGTGATCTCTAAGGACTAGCCATTTGGTAGTAAAAAAATTTACATCAATTGCGTAATCAAGCATTTCAATTTACTGGCTTAGAAATTACGGATGGAACAAACATGTGCGCAACTGAATGCATGCACGTGCGCTCAGAAGAAACGCGAATACTATTTTTTTTTTTTTTTAGAAATCTTTACAAGTGAAAAAAATAGTATTTAACCGTGAAGCATGTTTGTGACGAAACGTGACTTAAACCTTTTTTTTTTTTTTGGTAGCACGCCATATGTGTTTTAGGAGCTACTATTAGGTGTATCTCCTTCTCCCCCAGGCATTCGACTGCTAAACGCACACTCATGTGCGCGATAGGGCCAAGATTTTCTATAAACGGCGTTCTTGTAAAATAAACGAAAACTAGATACCTATTTGCACAATTGTAAGTACGAGAATTATGAAAACATTTTTTACGCACATGTACAACTCCGAAGCCAAGAAAAGTATTCTTGTTAAACTTGCATTTTTGAGGCATCCCTGCGTGGAAGGCAATAAATCCACTCTGTATGGTAATTTAATGCCTAATCATTATGAACAGAGGGAGACGTAGTGCGAGAAAGCCCATATGTGCGTAAACGCACCACTTCATTGCCCAAATGCAGCGCATACAATCGCATATTCACATGTATTCACTTTTCAAAACAAGAAAGGTGAAAATTCGTTAGCGCACACTTCAGAATTGTACTTTGATAAGACTTAGATTTTAAGATCGGTCTGATATGTAGGCAGTTTTACTTGTTTTCGGTTTCTTAGTAACATATTTAGTTCACTTTAAAGGATGCCTGAGACAGAATCTATTCCAGCTTATAGTTCAAGCCTTAAAAAGCGAAAACGCACACTCATGTGCGAATGACAATGAGCGGAACCAAAAAAAAAAAAAAAATACATCATAGATTGTTTAAATCCCCGCTAACGATGAATGGATGTTGATTTTGATGATTTTTTATTATTTATCGACCGAGTTCTAACCTGATATTCGTTACGTCCTTCCTCTCGGCAGATTCAGTCAGTTTGAAAGAGCTGGAAATAGGAGCACCACGAATTATTTTCCCAAACTTTATCACATATTTCTGTTCCGCACATTCCGTGTGCGCTACAATACAAACCCACTCAGACATGTGCGCTTTGCTAGAAGTGTGTCTTTTGTCGTTACTCATCGAGTGTGCGGTAAGTGATAGTACAACTAATTACCCCATGAATAGCAAGAATAAATCGTTTCGACCCTGAAGAAGTACTTCCCCATGGGCACTTCATGGACTAAGTCATTTCCATCCTCCTCGAGATAGTCCCCGCACCTCACACTAAGTTCTATTGAAGTTAATTTCAACCAACACAACACAACCCGCACATCGTCCTCAAGCACATCCCCATATAGCCTAGCCCAATGTTTAACTTCGCAGATATCGATCGTTTAACCCAAGTCCCAGCCGTTCGAGGAAAAATTCAATTACTATATATCCCATCAATCATTCTTAAATCGTCCTCATTTCCAGAACAGATGCATCCTTCGCCAATTTCTCAAAATGTAATCTAAGAACATTACCTCCTCCATGCCACTGCTGCCCTCCACCCCCTCGCACATAGACCGAGAACAAAACAAGATCCGCATTAAGCAGTAGATATATATATATGTATCCGCATAGTTTATATGTCTCTTACTTCGTCTCGGTTTTGGTCTTTCTCCTTTAATAAACCCAGGACACTCGCTTATTCCGTATGACATTTTGGACCATCTTCTCTACTTGAATGCAATCCAAAACCGATAATTCAAAGTCGACTTATGTCCAACGCCAACATAGAGAGATACAGAGAGTAATTCCGCCAAAGGACACTCTTCCAAAGTCCCTGCTTTTTCTATCCTCGCAAGTCAGTGGGAGACAAGATATATTACAATTGTTAAATAAGTTGAAATGAAGAAAGGATAAATTATTCCAACATACGCGCTCACGAAATTCATTTCCCATTAGAGAAGACACGAAAAAGGATTTGAAAAACAAAATTATTAGAAGTCTTCCATATAAAAAGATGACTTCACTAATCAGGTGGGCTGCGCTCAACCTATGCAAGAACCAAACAAAGGCCCAAAGACAACGTGCCTATGTCTCTATGCGGGCACTTTTATTTGTGCCGTAATTTTCCTGTTCGGTATCCTGCTTTTTAATGAGTTTCTGTGGCTAACTCTCTGCCGCAGAAGACAATTTCTTTTTCTGGTGGCAGTCGGTGCGGTATGAAATGCGTGTTATCTTCGTTACTAACAAAGCGTTGCTTAATTTATACCTCCAGACTGCCGGAGTCGCTGCGTATATAGCCTGTGGAGTGTGGGTGGCGATTGCAAAAAACAGAAAGGATAACCATGGAACGTACAGGGTTGTGTGTCAGGAAGGCAGTTCTTTTTGCCATTTCACTGTGTAACGATGAATGTAAGTCTCAAGATAGATATCCCCTTGTGGTAAAATCTTAACACACACAGTCGCACATACACCACTTGCAAGGAGTATTAAAAAAGTCGGAAAGCTTCGTTCAACCCCTTTTCTCGCAGCTCTATTCTTCCAAAGTCAGAAGAAATCGTTTTTGGCATAAGAATTACGGTAAAACTTAGTACAAACGGAAATTCGATTTTTTTTCTTCTTTTTTTTTGCTCCTGAACAGCAATAAGGATATCAAGGTTGAGTCTGGTGGAAACGTGAATAATGTTAGCAGAGAAACAAAAAAAGTTATACACACTATAAGCGAGCGCCATGCTGCCGCGTCCTGAGAGAACGGAGTCGAAGTGCGAGAAACCAAAATAATAAAATGGCTGTGTAAGGACGAGATGAGATTTTGGCATTTCTTTCCCTTGTAGCTTTCGGTTGTAGCTACACTGATGCGTGAAGGTATTTAAGGATAAAAGTTACAAAACGGAGAGAGATAATGTACTGACTGCAGGATGAAAATGACGTAGCGGCTTTTCGTATTAACACTCACAAAAGGGATGTGATGTGAACACATGCCGTTCGTCGACAGAGAAGGATATTCGCTCCTGAAGTTTGTTAATCAGAGTTATCCGGATATAGGTAGGTACGTATCGTTGCTTCAATATGTTTGCGTATTCCGGAGATGTTTGCCAGGAATAGCCACTACGTCAGGAGCAACGAAAGAAAGAGTCGTACGGAGGAATTTTAAGTATGTATACGCCCACTATTTAGGGACATTAAGATTGGCTCTTGTGTCGGCGAAGTTGTGCTGCTGGAGGAATTAATTCGAAGAGAAAGAATGCCTTCTTCCTTCGTTTTCGTAATGAGGAAGGATAACGAGTATTTGATGATTGGGTTGGGAAGACGGGGGAGTACGGTAATTTGCAAAATTAGTTAGCGGCTGTGAGGTGTAACAAATGGAAAAACAGGATCTTCTAAGTTTGGCAACTTGTTTAAGGAGTTGGTGGTGTTACTCAAGTTAAAGGAACCATTGGGTCAGTCAAGCGTGGGTAGACTAATGTCCATGGGCTAAGTTCGGACAGAGGGAAGGACAGGTCATGGAAAGGGTAACGAGCTGATTAGAGCAGACCTCTCTTTTTCCGCACAACTAAAAGAGTACCTTAAGTAGCTTGGGGTGCGCAACTGGAAGCAGTTAGCCAAAATCAGAGCAATAGAGATAGCGACAGGGCTGTTTAAGAAAAATATATCTTATCCAAAATGTAGCGCACTGGCGAAAGGGTACCTCAACCAACTTGGTGTGCGCAACTATAACCAGCCAAGTAGTGGCAGGGATAGTAAAGTCGATGAATGGCTTGTGAGAGGTGTAGCGCACAAACAAGAGGAGACCGCACCCGACTTGGATTCGATGAAGACATTGCATAAAGTATAGCGCACAAACGTTAGGATACATCAACGAATTTAGTGTGCGCAAATAGAGGAAAGAAGCCAAATGCCGCAGTAGTTTCAAGGACGGTGTGGAGTCGAGGACGATCGTATCCAATGTTTAGCACACAAGCGAAAGGGTACCTCAACCAACTAAGTTTGCGCATACCTAGAGGCAGTCGGCTAAGTTCTTCGCAGATTTGGGAGGCATAGCGAAGTCGATGTAGGCTTTCTCAAAGTTGTACCACATAAATAAAGCGAGACCACAATCAACTTGGTGTGCGCAACTTCGGTCAATTGACCTCATACCGGATTGAAAAAGAAAGGGTAGCATCGCATTATATAAAGAAAGACCCTGCATAAGGTACCGCGCATAAGAAAAAGGGGCCGCAAATAACCTGAAGTCGATGACTACTTTGTCTAAGGTAAAGCGCACAAGTAAACTCCATAAACTTTGTGTGCGGTAAAAGAGAATAATGCTTGAAGAGAATAATGCTTAATGCTTATACCTCGCAGTAGTGACAGCTGGGAATTTTAGTGGAGTCGAAGACCTTATCTAAGTTGCGGCGCAAAAGCGAAAGGGTACATCAACCTTACTAGTGTGCGCAAATAGATTCAAGCTGCCAAATGCGTCGCATTAGGGGCGCGGACAGTGGAGTTGAGGAAGGCCCGGTGGAAGGTGTAGCGCACAAAAGCAATTGGACCTCAACTTGGTGTGCGCAACTAAAAGCCTTCGGCAAAATGCCTTATGGTAGTGGTACAGTCAGCGAATTCGATGAACATCCACGCAAAGGCGTTGCGCACAGACGAACAATCCGGGCACATCCTTTCATATCGATGCGCCATAAATTACAGGAAACATGTTCATTTTAACTAAAAGGAGCCAGTAACAGAACAAAATCTGTTCCGCACATTGCGATTCTCAGTTGTTCATTTCAAATTAATATTTCAGTTGGAAGGTTATGTCGGCTTAAGCGGCATCTTGTAAGCTACTCATTGGGCGTTTTCTTTACAACCCCATGCAGGAAAATTTCTCTAAAGCTGGCACATACTTATTTCAAAACCCTTCTCACGCACAACCCTCATATAATTTAGTAGCGCATTTTATTTGCGCAATTCAAACACCAAGTCAGGTTCATTTAATGTTCAAGATTTATTTAGATCGTTCTTCTTTAGTACGTATACGCACCACAGCTGGCGGTTTAAGTTTTATCTTGAGATTTCCAGGCTCCTGTCTGCCAAATGCATCCATCCGTGAATTACCATTCATAAAACATATCCTCGCTCAAGCAAAACTAATTCTGACAAATATGACATTTTCTGTGTTGTTTTCCTTTCCATTCTCTTCGGCGTCATTTAATTTCCAGAAAACCTCCTGTATAGGTCGTATTCACAACCACCCTATGGCATTTGCATTTTCTTCGAATTTAATTACCATCAACCGGCAGCGCACACACAAAGAGAAAGTACAGTTCATAATTTATTTTACTTGAATAGCAAGGACGAGCATTAAAAATTGTATCTATATGTCGATTCTTCCCTTCCTCTAGTCGAGCGCTGCTGTGCTCAGTCCTCATCCCTTATGCTCCACTTTATTAAATGGTCGCGTACGCAGAGAATGAAAACAAAAAGACCGCGTATTCGCTTCTTTCCAACGCGGTGCGGCAAACAACTCAACCAAAGGTTAATTGGCAATAATAAAGTACAATATAAGATAAACAATTGTTCTTGTTTCAAAATTTATTCACCATATTATTCGAGTACGAGTAGAGTGGATGGAGGAGCCGTTGTCGTCCTGATAAGGAGCACACAAGACACAACACGCAGAATGGCTGAAGAGAGCAAGGGACTGTATTACTCTTGTGGCATATCAATGAATACTTACATTTACATGAAAACCAACGACGACGACACGCTCCTTGAACAAATGACCAAGGGAAATCACAGTTGGGAAAGTTTTTTTCTTTTTTTTTTTCTTTCTGCCTCTCGATGGTTGCTTTATTTTGTTTGCGGAGTTTTCTTTTATTATACAGAAATGACGCCCAACGATGAGGGAATTTTAATTCTTTTGTCTTTTTCATGTGATCATCCTTTTTGGAATTACATAGTTAGAATATGTTTTTTTTTTTTTTTTTTTTTAACGGCAAATCCTTTGAATTACAAATGATAAATAAATAAGTTGGAATCCGAAGAGTAAACGAACTCTTGAGCGGCTAATAAGATTCGACAATCTATGGAGAAATGTTTCTAATAAGCCAGACAAAAGGGAGGAACCGAAGCCGCTTTGTAATTGAAATTCCTTTCTACGTGGCATTAGCGAGAAGATAAAAGAACCTTAGCCGTCGCTCTGTCCATTTGGTGGTGGCACGTTAATTTCATGAGCAGCACAAAAAGGACGAATGGGAGGTATATACAAAATCCATTTGGCCAGTGGGATATTTTAAATGAGGGAATATAATTATATTATATATTTCAACGAAGGATAACGTTTATATTGACTTTAGTTTTGTCCATCGGGCGATAAGTCGAGCACAATGGAATGAAATAGGCGAGGCCGGTTTTTCATAAAACAGCTAACGGGGCACGAGTAATTCGTTTACGGAGGGATATTAATTTTGTTGTTTTCGGAGTGAAACAATTTGTTAAAAGCGGGCACGTTTTTTGATTCAAGGTGATTTTTCAGAAATTCGAAGAAAATGTTTCGAAAACAATTTGGAGTGCTGTCATTTTGGATTGTTATTTTAATAGGCTGCATGTTTTTTTTTTGGCATACCGGTCGGGCATTTGTTTGAAACAAATTTTAATAAAATAATAAAAAGTGAAAGAGAAGTTTCTGTCGGTGAAATCCTCTCCTCGTGTAATTATATTAGACTGTCACAACTTTTTCCTGAAGACTGCGGTCCTATTTTAATCGCTTTGTTCTCTTGGTATACATTTTTGTATTTAAAAGACCGGAGGCTTATTCAATTAGTCACGGGAGTAGTACGATATGTCAAGTCTAGAGCGCAGATAGCGGCACTCTAAAAACCTCGTGCATAACTTGTCTTACCCCTGTAAAACGCAGTGCGATTCCAAAACACAGCCAGTTAAGCCAGACATCGAGGAGGGCAAGAGCATTTTGTTTCCATAGCCTAAGATCCACCAAACAGACGATGCATAGGTACAAACCGGTTGAGAGGTCTTAGATCCAAACAACATTTTTGTCTTGTCAAAAACACCCTTATACTGTTGAAGATGTAAACAGGGTTCATGTCTGAGATAAATCCTCTTACAAAAAGACCCTGACTTCTTTTGCAATCAACTTTCTTTATTCACCAAAGCTGAGTATATAATTTGAAGTAATAAAATTCAGCTTATTCTGCAACTTTTCATTTATAAAAAAAAAAAATTAAAGGTTAAAATAAAAATTAAAAGTTAAAAAAAAAAAATAGAATTTTCACTTAAATTAGGAAAACAACGATTTTTTTTATAGATTTAAAAACAGAACAACATCTATTAAAGTAAAATGCGAAATTTAATTAAAAAAAAAAAACAGTTTAAAAAAATTATATTTCTTTTTTATTTGCTGAATTTTGAAAAATGAATTTTGTTACCTCCAGAATTTTGACCTCAACCCTACCTAGAGCCTATAAAGTCCCAAAAGGCATCTAACTACGGTACAATATCTAGTTTTACGTGCTGAATTCCTTCTAAATTGTGAAGCCTTAAGTAAGATGGCGGATAAATATCGGAGACGGTATCAGAGACAATACAAGTTGAGAGCACTTCCAGATGACAGTTCTGCGTCCTGCAGGAGGAGTACTTGACTATTAGTGTATTTGGAACTGATTTCTGAACGCTGTTTCGGGATTCTCCTTCCATCTTGGGTCCTTTTATGATCCACAGGAAGGCAAATTGGCTTCACGCTGAGGTTTGTTACCGTGCGCATGAATGGTTCTGTTTTCGTCTCTGGAAGCGAAGTCCAGCGATAGTGGAATTAGATTGTTAGCAGCCTGTGACTGCTTTGTAGGCCAAAAAAGCATGCTACAGCTTCAAAGTTGCCTTATTGTAGAGGAGTAAAAGGTACTGCTTTACACTTCTGTTCAGATAGTCTAACCGATTGCAAATCCTCATTTGCTTCTTTGAAATCTTACCTCCCAGCTTGTGGAGGAGACAATTTATTGGTAAGTTGAATAGGGTATGAAGATGTACTTCTATATTTTTAGGTATTGTCAGTAACGAAAATATGGACGCTCAGAAATCAGCTTTAACCTTTCTACAGTTGGCTGCTATAATCGTCTGTTCATGAACTTGATGTAACTTAAGGTGCTAAGTCTCAAACCTTAAAGATTTTCAAAGATATGGTTGAAAACTTTGCTAAACTAGGACTAAAACCTTGTGTTTGATACTTTCCTGTGAAGTTTCTAGAGGATGTACTTTTTGTCTTACGAGCCTTTTAAACTCCCCTAATTTCACCTGTCAAGGTTCAAATCGACTTTGGATTTCACCTTAAAAACTTATATAAAAGGTTTAATAAATCTTAAATTCATATTCGTATTCAGATCTTGAATAGCTATATAAACTTTTCGTCTTGTTCTGAGTTTAGAGCGAAGTTTTACAAGGCTTCCAATCTCTTCATCAAAAGGTTGCCCACTTTGCTTACAGAAATCGTCTCCTTCTGTGATAGTAATACGAAACTCTGTTCCACCTTATCTGGTGACAAGACCTTTACTAGCAGATCTTTGGACGCACTTTCTGCTCGAAAATGTTTAACAAATTTTCAATCACTCTTACGACTGGTAGATTTTTAAACAGAAAGCCATACCTTGCAGTTGATCTTTTTTCCTATAGGCATCAACATTAACTCACAATTTCTTCCACAACTCTCCAGGACTTCTTCTGCGATCCGAATTTGTCAGCGATAAGCATGAAGAATCTTCTGTTTTGTGTTTAAGGAAATGATTACTATTCCCTTATCGGTGCTTACTTCAACACGTATCTGTAAGGACATCCCTCTCAATGGAGAAAAAAGAGAAACAAGTAAACCCTCTACTTTTATGGGGCACTTAACCCGAATCATCTCCTCCCAATAAAACCATTTGCCACCAGAAAAACACGTCTTTTATTGGCAATTTCACTTTGAAACAACAAAAGCTCTTCTCTACAATCAAAAACTCATGTTACGCCCACTTCAAGCCCACTAAAGTCAGATTCACGACCATAAAATCAAAAACGAAAAAAAAAAAAAACAAGACAATAATAGACAAGGCTTATGGCCCAAATCTAAGAAAACTGTCGCTATACAGATGTATTCCTCCAGGGACTGTCACACTTTTCTGTGCCCATTCATCCACTGGGAGGGCACTCACAATCTCACAATCTTACCCGCCCATCTAAGCCAATGTAATGACAAATGCCTCATCATCCATCAGGAACAACCAAAAAATATCCTTTTGCCATGGCTCACTCCTACGACAGTCGTTTAAATCCAGTGCCTATCTCTCCCAAAGGAGTAACGAAACACAAAAAAGTAGCATAATCCACCCCAACAACAGGCGTTTTTACTTTTCTTCTTCTTCTTATTTTTTTTTGCGAGGGCTATGTAAGTCAAGGGTTTCAAACAAAAAAAAAAAAAAAAATGTAGAACGAAATTTTAACTTCCGCTACCGGGAGGATACCGAGTAGCAAAAAAGAGCTACACAGTAAAAGTTGAAAATTCTCTATTTGGCAGCTTCTATCCCCCACGACATGACAATGTCAAATCAGAACCTTTGACTGAACTTTTTTTTTTGTTTTTTTAGGCAACAAAATAAGTTGCACATCCCCGTTGCCTTATAGTAGAGAGCAGCTGCATCTACATGGAAAAACAGAAAAAAAAAAAAAGCAAGAAAAAAGGAACGTCGCGAAGAGACATTGTGTTGCTATCCAGCAACTTTCGTCATCGCTCTCCTTGGCCTACTCAAAGGAGCCGCAAGCACTGAGTCGTGAATTGAGTTAGGTGGGGCCAGTGTAGGTACATCTACCGTCACAATCCACATCCTCATCACTAGGGCAACCAACCCGCCGCCGCAAACCACCTATCCAGAGCGCGCATACCCGACTACACGAATATCTACCCGAAAAGCCTGACATTGACAAATTAGTTTTTCGAAGAGCATACCAGAGAGTCGAGAGTCTGCCGGCTATGTCTGCCAAGATTGGAAAAGTTATTTGTTTTCCACCCATGTTTGGGTTGCTCTCCTGTTAGGTACCTTTGTGCTTTGCACATCAGAAGGGAGAAATATAAAAGTGAACCCTAGGGCTGTGTAAAAGTTGTTGAGGTCATGCACGGTAAGAAAGGTTTCCATACATTTGATTGCCCTACAAAACGGCAGGGGATAAATAAAATTATTTGCTCATAAGTCATAGCTTTCTGGAGTAGTTCACGGGCCATGTAAACAGCGCATGAGGAGGCTGGCGGTTATGTGGATTTTATGGTGGACTTGGCTAAAATGGGGCAAGTCCACGTTTTATTTTTTTTTAGTTCAAAAAGTATACCAGTGCGGTTGTAATGAGGGGGTTGAAAAGTGAGGGTCAACATCGAAGCCTTGAAATAATCGCAAAGTCCTTAATTTTTGCTGATTGTGTGAAAAATTGCAAGCCTCTAAGTCGCGTGGTTGACGAGTAATCGTGCTTTAAGAAACTGATGCACCCCCCAATGGTAATTTTGGGCGTACATTCCTTGCCCCCCTTTTTAAGGGACCATTTCAAGGAATGTTAAAGATTTTTAGTTTTTTGTTTTGATGATTGCTTGAAACTCAAAACATCATAACCTTGCGAAAGCTCCACCTATTGCTCGTTTGCCTAAACGACGAAACGGAGCTGACTTTTTAAAGCCCCTTCTCAAAATTAGGTTAGAGTTACTTCGTCTACACTGCACCAAAAGATTATAATGCATTTCATTTGCAATTGATTTGGTTGCCGCAAATTGACCCCCATTGAGAGGGGTCTTCAATTTCTTTCTACCTACTGGGCCTTGTCGAAAATACCCCAAACAGTTTGGAGTGACAGATAAGCGTATTACTCTGTATGGAAGCAGCTTCAGTATAGGCTGTTCACTCCCTGAAACCATCAACTGATGAAGCAAAGAAGTCAGGAAGTCCCCTGGGGCTCGAAACTTTATTGCAGAAATATAGGCTCCTAGGTGAGGCCTATTTATTTTTGGTATTCGAAAGATTCAGATCGTAACTGTGACAGAAAGACTCTAGCAAATCATCTTGGATACGGCCAAATGGCGGACAACTAATACTCCAGCACAACTATGGTTAAGTCAGAGAAATCAGCGCTTCAGAAAGAGTGCTATCAAATCATTTGCCATGAAGCAAGCACAGAGTTGTCAAATTGACAAGATGTAGATGTAGCCTGTGGCACTAGGCAGACTTACAAGTTGGTGACACAAAAACGATTCTGAACGATCAGCTGAAATTGTAGTCACAAATTGCCTTTAAGCACGTTCAATTCCGCAAAGGATTGAGGCGGTATTTACAAAATTATGAAGCCTTTGGAACAGACTACTTAAACCACCTACTGTCAAATTCGAGAGTACAACAGTCATGAAAGAGCTTCTCAGTAAGCCTTTTGGACTCGGCATACAATTGTAGATCAATAATTCCATTCTTCCCAAAAATGAAAATTCACACGAAACGAATGTTTGTGAGCAGTTATGCCAAGGATCCCTACGGACCTGTAGCGCCAAGTATTTTTTTTATTTTTTTTTGACAGTTCTGAAATTGCAAAGTATCACACCCACGGTTAGGGGCCTTTTCTCCTTTTAAATGAAATTCAAATTCTGGAGCTGTGAAGCTTAATTTCCGGTCTTTTGTATTATCAGCTGCAAATTTCTTTCTTCAGATCCGACAACTGGAAAGTCTAAGGCCCGACCAAATCTCTAAACGAACCCCTACGCGTTCTCCACAGTCCTGATCTCGAAGACTTCGTCTAATGAAGCTCGGTATTAATAATAAAGCGTTTCAGTGCCAGATGGCGAACCATATGATCTAGTAAGACACTTGACATGCTAGAGCAAAGGAAGCCCCTCCTGATGCAGTTGTATAAATAACTTTGTCACTTTACGGGAAGTAGGCTATTAGAGCTAGACCCCTCTAGGCAGTAGGCAACCCATTCTTTGATGACCCCTCTGCAATCGGAGTTATCAAGCACAGTAAAATGTTACTACCTCAACTCCACAGGCTGGTTTTAAGCTTCACTTTTATTTATATCCTCTTAAACAAGTCTCGTTAGTTGTGGTCTCAAAACGGGATTCAAATTATCTAACTGACTATGGGGTTCTACAGAAATAAAAAAGTCTCCCTAAGCAGCCAACTCCTTGGTAAACTCTATTCTTTTGCGCTGGCAAAGTTGGTTAAGGGGCACGTTGTACTTGCACTTAAGACCTATAAGTTCATGTCTGACGTTCCAGGTGAAATCAAAGACGCTTCGGGCCGGACAGTTGGTATACTCATTCGTTTTGAATATCTCAAACGAGTCTTTCACATTTTTGCATTGAACTTAAAATTAAGTCCGCTGTCAAATCTCCTAATCTAAAGTCCGTCAATGTAAGCCGCACCCACGATTTTGAGTTTAAAACCTCCTGAAGCTAAGATTTCTTGCCTACTAAACGTGGAATGGAAAAGGTTGCCATGATTTTTATAGAAAGTAGGTCGAATCAGGTCGAATCCAAACTTCTGAAACGTTACTAAAAAATAAACAGCCATGACTGTCGTTTAAAATCACGTTTAATTGGGCTCCCGGATATCACGAGTTAAATGGCAAGGACCAGGGCCCGTTTAGAGGCCCATCCAGAACCAAGCAACACATTCACTTATGTTCTGCCTACCTACATTGCTTATGGATGTTTTTGAAGTCAACTACGAATCAAGTCAAATTCGGCTTTTTAGATGTCTTCCCTTTGAATTGGCAACACTTTTCGAGCTCTAGCTTATTTGGCGTATATACCTCATTGGACCCCTCATGTGACGACCTCAAATCTGCCGCAACCACCCGTTCTTAGGAGGCAGCTCAAATGTAGAAGACTGAAGGTAAGAAGTGTTCGGCCTACACATGGCTCTAATCATAAAGGCTGAGCGCTCGACCCCATCTGCCACATCAAGGACGAATTGTGTGCTTCTGTTGTTTCGAGTTCCTTCGATGGCGTGGCGGGAACATTGGTTCAAAACGTGACCGACAGCATTCTTCGTGCAGGAGCACCCGTCTTTTCATGTCGCCAAAGCCCTGTGAACACCTACTCACTTCCACCGCTGATACTACGGCTCCATCCGAGGCAACACAAATCTATGTAAATTTTGTAACCTCTACGCGAATTTCGTTCTCAACACTTCGCTGCCGGGATATACACGTTCCATAGAAGCTTAGTATAGCTTACCCCGTCAAGCCCGTAGGCGAATATTTTTGCTCTGAAAGTCATTAGAATTACATGAGGCAAGAGCTCCTGTCTTCAAAGTAGATTCACCTCCAACCACATTGATCCTGGTTGAAAAGCCACTGAAATAAACATGAGCGGTGTGTGTTTTTCGTATGTGAGTGCCGTTGTATCATTTTATTCCTTTCGAATAAAATTCATAAATTTTCACGCCGACTACACATTCGCTGTGAATTCGGGTGTGCGGTGTCATGCGAAGGCCTTAATCAGTGTTACAGCCTTTCACAGATCCTGCCGACAGATTTGCTCCACGAACCCGAACCACCTTCGTCGGGGAGAGGTGTTTAGACTCCGTCGAGCGTAAATGATTGATAAAATTCAAAAGACCGACTACCCGCCGATGATGGTTGTTCCTCTATCGCAAAAGGAGTGGGGGGGGGGGGGGGGGGGGGCGAGTATCCTTTCGTTGTTTATTTCTTTTTTTTACGAAATCTGCTTTTGTTGGCTGCTGTATTTACATTATTCATATCCTTGTGAGCCTTGTGTTTGGCTTTCATCACTTTTCGCAGGGATTTCACGTGTCGTTAGATACAGAAAATATGTACAGAACTCAGAGATGCTTGAGCTGCCGTCTGTCGACTGTGTTTGTTTGTCTATCAATTTCATATCGTTACACACTCAGTTTCACATTTTGGCCTTATCGCACACTCAGATTCAGTGCCTAATGATTTAATGAAAATCAGAGCACCCGTTTGTCGTCGACGCCGTATGTAGGAGTATAAATGTAACCCAATCTAGGTGAAGAGATTCATTTTGGGAAGGCCTGTAGGTAGGTTTTTGGGCTTTCCGTAGTAATTATTATTCATAGGTAGAGCAGTATAGACGGAGAGAGAGAGAATGAGCTTTAACTCACATGATAGAAGTTTAGGGATACCTATTTTTTGCCCTTAATTATAGTACAAACAAACTTAGAGGGGGAGATGAGGCAGAATTTGGCAAGCTATCGGAAGAGTAGGTATTTCTAAATAATTCAATGTCTATAGATAGACTAGAGACGACCTTGCGTAACAAATTGGGACCTACCTGGATTTTATGAGAATAGAAAGGAGACAACAGAATGAGAGGATTGCTTTTCTACAGAAAAGTAGAGCTCGAAGGCGACATAAATAGCTCCCAACAAAGGCAGATGTCCAACCTTGGTTTAAGAATTTTTTAGGGTCACCTTATCAGACCTTATTATTTGGAATACTTTGGCAATTGGAATTCTTAAAACTGATCCTGGAGACTATGAACTTTAGAAAAAGCTGTGACGGGTCTGTAATCTGTATAGTCTGTACGGCCGTTACTAATAATCATTAGTCGGCGCAGTGGATAAGTGGTTAGTGTGTTGGACTACTAAGCGAGGGGTCCAGGTTCGAGTCCCGAAAAAAACCCAAATTCCAACTTAGGGTTTTTTTCCACTGCGCCTAGAGTATAACTGTCTTGAAAGAGCTTCTCAATTAGCCGTTTGGACTCGGCATAAATTGTATGGTTGTGAGAAGCTAGGCCTAGGGTACCTGCGGACCTGTTGCGCCAACTATTTATTTCAACCGTCAACTTAAATATTTTGCAGGTCACATTATGCAAATTTGTATGGAAAATTACGAAATTGTGAGTTTGAAAAAAATGAAATGGGTACATCTGTGACCAATCAACTAAGCCCATACGAAGTTTGAAATAAAACCGAACAGGGGTTCATGCTGTAGGCCTCTAGACAGAGCGACAGATCGCAGCAGCTGCGTACTGCAAAACGAAAAGGAGAGCGAAAATTTTCGTTCATGATTTCGTTGTGTCACTTTTGTATGGGATTTTTCGATCCGGCACAGCTGGGTGCTACGCTTAAGTCAAGTTAGGTGTTGACTAGAGTGGTTTTCGGTCTCCGGATGGAAGCACAAATTGCCATAATATTTGCATTCTCAGATCGGTGGTAATACCTTAGCAGGCTTGGGCGTATGTCAAAATTGTCTGCCTTGTTTTATTATATTGAACACCGAAAAATATGGGTGAGTCTTGTTTTTTACCGCAACCAAACCCACCTTCAAAAGAGGCCAAAAGAAGGTGCTACAAAATGTCCTTCAATTTCAAAAATACTGAAAATAGCAAATTTGTGTTATCTGCAAGAAAAACATGTGCACGGTCGATTTGCTCAATTTGCCAAAATAAATAGTTTTATTTGCTACATTCGTATAACAAACCACTTTTCTAAAAACATAACATAACTGTGTTTATTTTAAGTAGTTTCACATCCTATTGGCTGAGGTAGGCAACCTTCCTATCTGTGTCAGCAACGGTGGATCTGAAGATTTCACGAATCCTACGCAAAACACTGAGCAGCAATGTTTCCACAGAAGTTAGAAAGACAATCAGCCTTACTAATAATCAAGCACTAATGTTGACAATTAGTTGGCTGCCAGCTTTAGTAAAAATGTACAGCATTTGTGAAACGCTACTTTTTAGCAATTAAACCTCCACATTTCCTAGTGCGAAAACGTTCTTCGAATCTGTAAAATTTGTTTTCATCGCAGATTTCAAATTTCATAATATGTATTCGTGAAAAACAAGGTCAATTGTTTCTTTCACAACGAGGATTTAATTCTAAAAAAAGGAATACCTAAATTGCAATTAAATTTGACCAACAGATATTTTTCAAAGGCTTTGAGGCTTATTATAAGCAAAAAACAAAACACAAAATATCCGCTGATCTGTCCAAAATTATATGCAAATCAGTAATGCCCTATTGTTCGATCCGACACAATTTTCGGTACTTTTTATAGTACGCTTTCCATTGTTCTCAAATACTACTTCACGACTGATTTATGAGTGCATTTGTGTCGCAATAGGATCTCTTTCAAATTATTTAGTAAACGGAACACAATTTATTAGACTGTCTTGATTTATTCGTAAGCTGATGATGCAAATCAAAACTTATTGGTGGACTAAAGATCGCAATTGAACCGCTAGCAAGTGAATATTTTTGAAAATAGATAAAATAGCCTGTTAAGTCATTTCAGAATAAATTAAAATCTCACGTAGGAAGCTATAAACGTTTAAAGGACCTATCGCTCCCGTTTTTGAAAATAAATACAATTTGATCTTTTAATATAGTTTTGCTCACCTGATCCAAGGTTTACCCACAGAAACTCTTTATTTGCAGTACATTTTACTTAATGATTTTACAATTTGTTCATGTAATCCTATGCAAACTATACCTATACCTTTACTATGGAAGTATGGAAGGGCTCGGAAAATGGCTCAACTCCAAAATTTCTCCGGAACAACACTGTTGCTGAGACTGCTTATTTAAGTCCGATTTCCCAAAGGGAATTCGATACAAATCACATGTAGGCCAGTCTCACGGAATAACATTTATCTACATTTGCTTTTATTAAACTTTTGGTATATACATTTGTAGGTTAAAAATAAATATTTAAATGCGTTGGCTGGCTCAACAATAGGGGCCCGTATTCATGGTCATAGACTAAGTATTAAATAGACCGTCAGCTCTTCCAACTTAAGAGAGTTTGCCTACAAGCTGTTTTCCGTGTTCCTATGTGCGAAAGTATGTGTGCCATGTTCAAGTACATTAGGCGCACGCATGCATTTGCACATAGCAACCCGACAGATGACTGACAACTCATTCTGTGGTGACATTGGAAAAAATTCAAATAATACAAATAATTGGCCGTTATCGGAAATTCGTTTGTTTATTAAATTGTTGAAATTTTGTAATAATTATTTTTTTTTTTTTTTTGCCTTTTTGTTTCTGGAAAATTCATGAAAAAATGTTAACTCAAAACTTTTACCCACTCAGAAATGTCCATATCTCTGCCCTGAACCCCAACGAACTTTGAATTTAAATATTCCTTATCAATTCTTCCATTTGAATTCGTTGCCTTTTTTCTGTCGAAATTCGCCGGCGAAATTATTTTTCGCCGAAAACAACAAACGAAAACAAAAGAATTACTGTAGGTACAAAAATGTTATTCCTACGAATAACGAATGAATATTTCTCAGTTTGTTCCTTTAATTAAACGTTGAGTACATTAGTTATTACCCATTTTGTAAATAAATGTTTTCGTGGTGAAATAAAACAACAAATTTAAACCATTGGAACGCATCCATCAGCTGATAGAAACTTACCAAATGCTCTACTGTCAGTCACTGTGCCTAGCACTGTCTCTTTATTTTTCCCACGAAGCGTGGGCATTTTTCCCTTTTCACCGAACTCAAATTTCCTCGATTTGTTTATGAAAAAAATTAGTATTATTCGGATACAAATTCATATTAAATTAACCTTCAGTATAAAAATCGCAGTTTTTATTATTTATTGGTACTACAAATTTTTAATAAAAGTTAAATCCCTTT
Source organism: Cheilosia grossa (assembly GCA_963082955.1). Taxonomy (NCBI): domain Eukaryota; kingdom Metazoa; phylum Arthropoda; class Insecta; order Diptera; family Syrphidae; genus Cheilosia; species Cheilosia grossa. The sequence goes on from OY720144.1 coordinate 8,140,732, forward strand.
TTTTATAAACATTAAGTGTGTTCCAATGTAGTTCGAAGGTTTTTTCGTCAGATTCCTAGTATTTCCACAATTTTGATGCTTTAATTCTGTTTTGCACGGAAGGTTTTTCGGACGTCAACAATTCTACAAATTACAATTCTACGATGTAGGATGACTGCTCAGTGTCATTATTTCATTATACCCCCTCCATTTAGATTTTTTTTTGTAGCTTCACACGTACTCACGCATACGAAATTTAACAGAGAATTTTCTTTTCAAAATTTGCGAGGGGAATCGGGTAGGTGCACGGGAGCTGACGGTCTATTTAATATTTAGTTTATGTTCATGGTTCTCACACCATTAAAAGAGTGTGACTTCTAAGTGAAGAATGCAAATTCGCAATGTTGCGCAGGGGAGAGTCTGGGCCTGGGTCTGCTGCTGGTTGTTCAGTGTGAGGACAGTAGCGGCCATGAAAATGTGACGAATGGGGCGTTTCGTAACAGTACAAATTTCCAACGAATACAATCACAAAACATTTACAATTTGCTTGAACTAATTTATAATTGTAAACGCTCAGGCTAAACAAGAGGGTATTTATATTCGCTCCTATTACGAAATTCAATATCATCATTTTGGATGGTTGGGCAACACTCTTCTGTAAAATGGCTTTAGGGTAGGATTTATTTAGCTAATGGCGGGGATGAACATGGCTTTCTCAACATTAACATTTGACCGTACTCTTTTTGTCTACAAATCGGAGCCTTGGACCAGGAGTAGTCTTCGGACGCACCCGAAGATCTAGATCAACTTCCTTTCTCTTTTGGCTCTCAACGTGTGCGCACCAGCCACTCCGCTCTTACCTTGTACCTTAATGGATTACTTTTCATTTTAAAATTTTATTACTACTTCATATTATTAATAACAGTAAAGTTTAAGTAAAATCGAACCTGTCAATCGTATTTCCTTTAGTTTGCGTTGTTCTGGCAACTATATTTGTTTATCGGTAAGGAAAGTGGAAAGTGTGGAGTCCTTGCGTAAGCTGCCAGACTAACGTTGATTATTGTTAAGGCCGATACTCCCCCGAGTCCAAAAAATCTATCTTCCTTGCCTTAAGCTGTAGCTTGTAGGTCTTAAATGCTGACCGCAAAGGCGCACGGGCTTCCATGACCACTTCAGTAGATCAAGAGGTGGTCACTGAAGTTTTCAAGAGAATGAAAACGTAATATATTCGCCGAAAGATTTATTGTAAAATGCGGGCTTGAAATTGTTGTTCCTTGCGCTCTCAATCTAGTGTCCAAACGAAAGCGAGAAGCTAGCTTCCTATTCGAAACTCTTGCACAAGCTGCTTTCAAGCAAAATGGTTCAAAATGAGCTGCGAGAGTCGCAACTTTGAACCAACCCACTGAAGGAACGATGGGCGCAGTGGCTAAGAGATAAGTACACTGAGTGAGGGTTCCAAGGTTCGACCTCCGGCAAAAACACAAAAATTACATGTTCAGGTCTTATCCACTGCTTAATCATACAACCTACTGTCTTCATTTACAAGTCAAGACATAAATTTACAAAAACAAAATGCCACTCGAGGAATGTTTACCCTTTACCCCATTCCCTCTGAGTCAGCACCTCAGCCGATTGAGTAGGCTTATTTTACACCCCCCATTTGCAACAGCTTATGAAGCTATCAAATTTCCTAAGGAGTGCTCAATTGCAGCCCACATCTCAATCTGCACTCCAGACAACTCCATTAATGGCTACTTAATCCGTGGAACATGGGTAACCGAACATTTCCACTCACTCAACGCCACTAAGTGGCCCTATAAGTGCCCATTACATTCCAGCAATTACACTCTCCCTCTCGCCATAGATAGCATGCCGCCAAAGCAGGCTGCGCCACTGTCTGCCGCTTATTGGGCACTTCAAATCGACCGCAATACGATGTGTAGCAGGAATAGGAATGCCCACCCTTGGCACGGCACGTTACTTCAAAAATGTAGGTGAAAATTCATTCAATTTTCAAAACCGACACAATTTTGATGCACCCCTCTTAAACTATACCGTTCCATAATTTTTTAGACACGAAAACGCATTCGTGCGTATCCATTGTGACACCCGAAAATAAATATCAGCATGCAGCGGTGCACTTGTCACAACAAAAGCCTGTTATGCTCAGCCGAATGCACTTGTGTACTCAGCAGGTGTAGCCGTACCCACTCATTAAACATGTTTGCTGGTTTAGAAAACACGAGTTTCCTGCGGCGACTTCAAAGTACACAGAGAAATATTCAGTATTCAGGTGTGCTGACATTGGGGGAAATATTAAAGTTCGCCCGCGCACTCTGTCTATCTACCTAATTTGGGAAATGCTTGGTGGCGCCTCTTCCGCACTGGGAATGTATCTAACAGAGATAAAGATACAGATACAACAGACAATAATAATGCAGTTTGGTGGACATTGTAAAATTTCCGGACAACAAATTAAATTGGGAAATTTATTCCGAAAAGCAGAGCAGAGCAGAGGGAGCGGAGCGGAGCACTGGTGTCGGTGTGCATTGAATGTAGTTGTAGTTAGATGGACGAACGGAAGGAAGTGTAATTGTTGAACAAGATAACAACTAATTGGCTGCTTTATCGCTGTGTAATGGTAATGGGACGTGTTTTGTGGCGTGTCGTGTCGGGTCTGTGCGCGCTGAACTATTAATATGCATTCACGATTGAATATGGTAAATGGCGCATGTGGTGACCTATGGTGAGTGCAGGGGATAGCGATACGATATCGGCAAAGTGACAGGTGACACAGGTACAGATACCTGCGGGTGATTCGACTCTGGTTATGGCGAATGTATGGATGGACTGCTTATTTAATGGGCCTCAGAGAATGCGCTGGTTGAACTGTCGGAAATAATTCACTGATATCGCGGTATCAATTATGCGGCGCTTGGGGTTGTTTTTTCGAGGTTGATTGTTAGGCGGGTAGCTAGTGGCTAATGGATTCTTAATTTTTGAAAGGTGCGCTCACTTCTATTGACAATGAAAAGGAAGCGGTACAGCGAACTATGGAATGACATCATCTTGGTCTTTGACTGCTCGTTTAAAATGAGTCGCATTTTTTAAATTTAAAATCTTGAAGTCATCTGCATCGAATAGAGCTAAACAGCGAACTCGTTCATAAAGTTTAACTCCTTGAAACAGTTTGTAAAGCAAGTGCTGTGATTCTTCTTGGTACGTAAAGAGCTCCAGCCTTATGCTGTCAGCAAATGAAAGTACGTTTGACGACATTGATATGCATAAAGAGCCAGTTTGACATCGTTCATTGTTAGGTGTCACAATAGCGGACCAAATAGAGACCCCTGAGGAACCCCATCAATTTTTTTTTGTTGGTACTTCCTCGGCTCTTATACTTGGTATCATAGAAGTAGATCCTTACAATCGTTGGCATTTAGTTTAGGACCCTATTGAGGATGAATATGCGCAAGTTTCTTAAGTTCGCAGAAGGCGTTTTCAACATGTCATGACCGCGCATATTCCGCGGAACTTAGTGAAATAACTGCTTAAAGGGAGGCTCATGGAAGCCAGACAACCAATGCACACATCACCTAAGACTATTTTTGACTATTTTTGGACAAACTTTAAAACCCTCTTTACAAAGACACATTTCCAGAAGATCACAGCCTACAAGAACTTAGGTGCAGAACAATATAGAAGCTTAAAAAAAAATTGCCCTGTCTTTCGCCCCTTTCTGTCGTGTTGCGCTGTTGGCTGTTCACAGCGACCACTGTGGGTTAAGTTTTACGGAACGCACATTGCCGAACATATAAGGAGCCCTTCTGCTTCATCAGTGGCAGCTTCGAATCGGCTGCATGGTTCCAAATTTGATAGTGGACAACGTATGCAGACAAATGGAACAAAGCGGGGGAAAATGTTTTGGAGACTTGTTTCCTTTGGCACCGGCCTTTGTTTCTTCAACTGCAGTGGGAAGACTTCATTTTCAAGGGTCGATGTCAGTTTGTTGCTTTAGAAATTACATTTTGTTTCTCTGACTAATAAATTATTGCTGGAGCGATTGAATTGAAACCGAATGCATTTAAATGAACAGAATTTCTGCGAAAGTGCATAGACTAAGTAACGTACAGAATATTTTTCTCCAAAAAATATGTTAGTTAAAATCGGTATTTTGTGACATAATACACATAATAAATACAAGTTTTCAATGGATCTGTTAGCTGATATGATACTTTGTTGATCTGAGTAAAAAATTAATACATACGTGCATCAATATTCACATGAAAAACGTACTTCTTGTTTTAAAGCACCTGTATTTTCCAAGCCAGTGTAAAATTTCTAGATCTGTCTCGACGCTACTGGTGGTTTGGATATTACCTTTTAGGTGAGCTAGTGATCTCAGATGTATCGTACTCCGTTTAATCATGGTTTGGCCAATAGTGAATCATTTTGTGAACATTTTCCCAAACACCTCTGGGAATTCTTTAAATAAAATGAACAGATGTTTTTTTTTAAAACCTCCTTCGACGTTTTTGAAGAGGAAATTCTGTTCTTTCAAATGCATTCAGTTTCGATTCAATCGATCCAGTAATAAGTTATCAGTCAGAGAAACAAAATGTCTGTTTTTGCACTTTTGCTCTATTTAGTTTTAAAATATTTGTTTCAAACAAATGGCACGCCCACTTGTCAAGTACCGCCCACATTTTGTAGGGTAGTTTGTTTTGATGAAAGTTCGAAATCTTTCAACCATCTTTGTATGTATATCTACCTTGTATGCCACGCCCAGTTGATCAATACGGCCCATATTTTAAAAAGTGCATTTGCACAGGCTATGTACGTCAATATTAAGAATTTTACTAATTTAGGTCTCAAGAGTATCGAGAAAAGGCGTCGGAAGTGCCACGCCCCTTTGTTTATAAACAATATCCATTGATATTAGAAATATTGCAAGTAAACATATAGCTGCCAAGGTAATATCGTTACTTTTTGTACTAGAATTAATGTTTAATATACTGGAGGTCCCAGGTGCCACGCCCCCTATTCCAAAACAAAGTAGCATTATATTCAAACGAAACGCGAACGCAAGGCAGACGTGTTGCATTCGCTATTGTAAAAAAACAGAAGCAAAAAGGAGAAAATGGAAGAGAATGCCCTTGAACTGGAATTGAAAAGACCCGGATACCTCAAATAAAAGTTCATGTACCTACTTCAATTCAAAGATCAGTCGCACTTAATAAACATAGCGTTAACGAACTTCGTCAACAGGCTTAATCTCAATGAATGATACTTTTTGGAAGTCCGCAAATTGTCACAAGTGATTTCCCTGAGTGTTCACAAGAAAGTCTCAGAGTTATTTGGTACTTTTAAACCTCAAGAACCGTTGCCATTTCATTTTTAAAAATTATCAAAATGGTCCCTTTTTAATTTAAATGATTTAATTTTTTACTGAACGAAAAAGAATAAAAAAATATGAAAAACAAAATGTTTCGCGGTGAATACATAATATAGTTGGCGCAACAGGTCCATAGGGACCCAAGGCCTAGCTTCTCACAACCATTCGTTTTGTGTGCGTTTAATTTTTGGAACGAATGGAAGGGATCTACAATTTTATGCCGATTCCAAACGGCTAATTGAGAAGCTCTAAAGACAGTTATACTCTCGGATGTTTGTCAGACGTTCGCGAGAGTGGAGTCGTGGTGAATACGTTAGTTTATTTTTTTTTGTGTTAAAAATAAAAGTGTCTGCTCCTCTAATTTTTTCAGCTTTTGACTGTGGATGCCCCTTTATTTGGATCGGGTCCCCATTTTTAAATTTTTTAACGGCAACGCCGCTGAGATTGTTTCACAAATTTTTACCGACGCTATGCGAAGACACAGAAAAATCGACCAACTTTCGGTTAAAAACTACCAAGAGATACTGTTCATATAGCTCCTACAGAGTTAGTGGATTAAAAATAGCCGAGTCAACTTGTTTAACGAAACTTGGTTAAAAATAGCCTTTTATCAATTTTATTCCAATTTGTCTAGGTTGTAAATAACAAACTAACTCTGTTGAATCTAACCAGCTGGTTGATATTTATCTAGAAACTTGGTTCTTAACATCTGCTAAGGTTTGTCATTTTTAACAGTATGCATTTAACCGATTTGTATCGGTAGTATTTAACAACGAACACTCGGAGATTTGGTTAATTTGAACCCATTTTTTCAACCGAGCAATCGCACTCTGTTAGAGCCAATTTTTGAGCGTGCATAGTTATGATGAAGCACAAAATTGCGTAAGACCCGCATAGTACGGTAAAAGCTGTGTCAGCCCATAGGGATCGTAAGATAAGCGAAATCAGAAACAGTCAGAAATAATTGCTTACCTCTTAGGAGTCTGTCCGCCCAAGGAAGCTGTGCGTATGCAACTGTCGCATACCTTCTGCTCATATCTTTTGATAAACTGTCGAACTTCTTTTACTACTTCTCAAAGCGAGGCTTTAAGCCGCGAATCTGGGGTCAGATTTTGTAAGGCGCACGAATGATTTGGTCTAAGTTGCCGAAGTAAATGCACATGAAATTACAGAATGCCTACACCGTTTTTAGACAGTCAAGAGTCACCCAAATTTATTTCTAGTAACCAGAGGGTAGCCTGTGATTTATAGTCCAACAGGATACATTTTGTTAGGTCAGACCTATCGTCATACTTTAGCAATTAAAATATGGATTTAAAGACTTCACCCAAATTCTGAGCCCCATTTCCACTACTCAGCATCATTTTTTTGACCTTATAATATGTGTCTCCATCATCAATCGATTACAGTACACAAACGTCAGTTAGTGTAATCACTTCACGCCTACTTATAGAAAGCGCACAGACAGGCAATGCCCGACAAAGGAAAACAGCTGCTGTAACGCTCAGCGGTTACCAGAACCACTGTACGCATCACGGCCTCTTACAGCCGTTTAGTTCATTACCCTTCCAAAAACCTAAAAAGAAAAATCAATACCGTCACAACACCCACATCACTCATACGCCAACAACGGACTTTATTCATTACAAACAGTTTTTGTGCGTACATGGAAAATAGTCCACTTTGTTCGCCGCAACTGTCAAAATAAACTCATGACACATTACATGGCCTAAACTCAGACTGCCTTGTTCCTTACTTCGTCGTTGCCACCGCCGACCGATTATCAGATCTGTACTGCCGCCTCGAGTAATAATTCAAAAGCGAACAAAAAATCCATTAAATCCGATTTGTTCGGCTTGATGTAAACGGAATCGCCTCCAATGTCCAAGCAAGCCACGTTCCCACACTGGCAACTGACTCTGGCACTGGCACTGGCAGTTGGCTGGCAATGTAGACAGCGGCTCTCCCACCTAAGCCGCATGTTCTTCGCCTTTGACAGTGGAGTGCAGTATCGCGCTCTATCGTAATCGCCATCCGCCATGTGCACATTTATGACACATCGCATGGATGGATGGATACGGATGATGTTGGGACAGATCGATTTCAATTTGCCTCGTCGTCAGCAGCAGCAGTATTTTCATTGGAATTTCCTTTTAGTGTCTTGTTGGTGGCATCGACCATCTCAGTGGGAAAAGTGGACAATAAGGCACGCACTTGAGGTCCATTACAAGGCAAAGTAGCTATATCCCAGCGATCGAGTGTCTGATTTCATATCCGCGCGCAGCTTACTATCTGGGTGCAGTTGGAGTGGTCTTTGGTTTCAGCTGTTGGTTGCGGTGGCGGTCGGGAGCAAACTCCATCGGACGGAACGTTTGTGTCAATAAAATGAGCGAGGCGTCTTGTTACTTTTATATAAATACATATATTTTTTTTTGTGCTAAGTGAATTGACGGCAGACGAAGAGGAAAACGACAGAGAGTGTGCGATATTACTCGTACTGAATGCATGGCCATTGTGTACGGCTAAAGATGGATTTTACGTTCTCAATCAAAATGCGGTGCGCGCGGTGGTAAGAATGGTGAAGACTGTAGAGTGAGTTGATTATGTCGCGTTTGTGTGTGTGTGCGGCTTTGTGAGCGGAAGACGAGAACAAGAATGCTATTGTTGAGTTGCAGAATAGGATGTGGGGGCGATTTAAATAGCAATTGTTTTGTTACTTCTTGGAATTGATTGTGACTTGTGAGTTCGAGTGTGTGTTCTCTGGCGGCATGGAAGAGAGGCTCCTTAATTGTTTGTTCCAGATGAATTAGCGCACAGCATCTGTATGGTCTGCACAGCATTGGACAGGATGTTGCATGGGAGAGGGTGGCATATGTTGAATGGTTTGCGTATTGTGTTCACTTCAACTGTGTAGCAGAGCTTGACGTATATAAAGTAACTCCGTCAGTCTCTGTCAGATGCGATAAGAACTATATTTTTGAAATGGATTGGTAGGTTACCTAGGTCTGTTGTAACTACGGATAGGTGTAGAAAGATGGCAACTGATGAGTAGAAATAACTTCGAAGTTCAAAGGGAAAGAGCCCGACTGATGTAAAGACAAGGGCTTGCGGCTAGGAAAAGGAATGGGTACCGACACGCCGACCGCCATTACTACGGCTGCATGAATATACTTCAGGAAAGGTATTCACCGTGGCAACGCTTTTGAGAGCGCTTCCTAACTAACTAACTGAAGTACAATTGCTTCCAATTTTGACAAGGTAAAGACTACATTAAACTCATTAAACTACCTGGTTTACCCTTAGAGATGGCATGAAAAGAGACTTTTCTTGTGCACAAGTTGAAAGGTGGTCTAGGTTAGATTGAAATGGCGCCCAATACTATCACCAGTTTCGGTAGGACGATCTTCAGTGGAATTTGAAGTTTAAGGAGAATGTTTCCGTCCTGCAAACAATGTATTCTGCTCAGTGTTTCCAGATGAAAAATTTGAAAATCTTGTTTTTCTGAATTCAAACAACTTTTTTCAAGATTTTTTTTTTTTGAAATATAGCAAGATGGAAATATAAATAAATAAAACTTATATTTATGTTTTCGACAAAATTATAGTAGGTAAAAAATATAGGTACTTACAGAAAATTATTGCTCGTAAATGATTGTTATTGCTCTTTGGAGTTTGGAACATATTTGTTTATGAAAAATTCATTGCTTATACCTATCAAGAGAATAGCAGTGCTATTTAGTTAGTTAGTTAGCTTCATTAAAGCGCAACAAATCCTTTATAAGGATTAAAATTTCAACTGATTCAATAATTAAACGATTACGAATTTTAGTTTTATTTTAATTTACAGCAGAAAATATCGTTTCAACATTATTTGCAGAGGAATGGGGAAGCGATAAAATATTATTATTGAGTATGCGAAGTTTCTGTCCGCTGTTTTTACATTTTTCCAAAAAAAAAATATTACATTCTACATCAATTTTTTCCAACATCAGTTTTTTCATCAAACAATTTCCTTACTTAAGAACTGATGGAAACGTTATTAAAACAGAAGTTGTTCACATTCTATACATAATAATGGAATTAATAGAAAACGTTTTTCTTCAAAAGCAAAAGTTTTAATTTGTAAGATTTAGAAAATACAAAATTTTGAAATTTTGATGAATTTGAGGTAAAAAGGTTTGTACATATTTTAGAGCTGAAAAATCTTGAAGAAAAGATATATCTTGTAATCTGGCATCACTGACTTCTGCTGGCAGATAAGGGTTGGTGCCGATGTGTGCCTTGTCCGACCAATAAAGACGGCTGCCCTTACTGAGAAAGCTTTACAATCGTATAGGCAGACTCATCTGAAATGGTCATTTTAGAATTGCAGACATCGGATTGAACAGGGCGTAAAATACTCTCACGGTTGAGGTCATTAAGGACTGTCAAGTCTGCCTGCATATAAGTCGTTAAAGACAAGTCTGGCCTAGTCTTAATAAAGGCCGACAGAAGGAAAGTTGCTAAGTTTACTCCCACAGTAGTGGTCATTAAAGACTGATAAGTCTACCGGAGTCTTACTTACGCCCGACAGAAGGAGCGTTTCTAAGTTTTTTGTACAATTTGTCAAGAAGGCTAAATTTAGGGACTGTCACTCGATTTCAATTAGAAACAGCTTACTGACAAAGCCTGCAGCTAAGATACTGGTCTTTGATTTGGTGATAATTTCAGTTTTTATCAATCGCTAGACTTTGGATATATCCAAAAAAAAAAAAAAATTGCGGATTCAAGCTGTCAAAGTTACCCTTGACGTTCAAATTTTCTATCAAAGAAGTACCAAGTAATTTAAGGTACTCAATGTCGACCAACTACATCTTCGAACAAGGAGGGTGCATGCTTTGGAAGCTTGGTCACGTCAATTCATGCAGAGATATCTTTCCTCTAGACAGATCCAATAATGATATGTATAGATCAAGTCCGATATCTCTTCTCTACAAGTTTGTAAATATTTCAGAAAATTAAGGATGTATGCCAACTCCTACGCCCGAGTCTATTTTGGAACCATCCGTGTACCACTTAAGGCCGTTTTGGCAGTTAGGTGGGTATTGCTAACACATGCTTCTCTTTGAGTGATCTCCGTGGAGAATTTTCTGTTGAAGCATCAAGTTTTTGGGAGTCGGTCAGTTACCGCGCAGATCATGTCAAGTTCCGGAAGTTCCGAGATAAGGGTCATTAGCTCCGTATGGTCACTGAAGTTTATCTCCTCCCCCTTGTCCAGGCCTGCTGAGCTGCGTTAAGCCACTTTTTCTCATATGTATGTGGAGAGGTGTTAATCCTATTAAAGCTTACATAGCAGCTGTAGGACAAGTTCGCACTGCGCCGGAAAGCCCCAGACATGTGAGTAATTGTAACTTTTCCAGCTTTGCAATGGTGTTCTTTTGGATAACTTTGTTCCACCATACTATAGAAGCATATGTTAAAATGGGTCTGATCATGACTGTGTAGATTCAGTGTGTGATTTTCGGTCCCAGGTTCTACCGTACATACGACGACAGGCCCATAAGGCATTAGTAGCTTTGGTAATTTTAATCTTTGTGTGGGAGTTCCAATTCAGTCGTTAATCTAGGATAACTCCAAGCTATTTGACTTCATCGGAATACTCAATGAGTGTGTCATTGATTGAAATTTGGTTTAGGTCTAAATTTCTTCTCCTGGTGAAGGGAACTCGGATAACCTTACCGGGATTGATAGAAAGGTTTTCTTTGCGGCACCAATCTAATAGGTGTTACTATCAAACTCTTTATGCAAATATCTACCTAGGTTAGGTAATGTTAAGTGAGGTTGTGAAGTCGCCACAAAAGCGGGACCATCGCCATCCACGGATGGCATTTCATCACAGATGAGATCTCAAAACCAGGGGAAATCAAGACGCTTCATAAGCTCAGTGACATCCAACGCACTTATAAGATAATTCCATTCCGTATACTGCAACTTTCTTCTAAAACGTTTTTAATTACTATCTAAATATTCCAACCATCTCATTGCGCTATAAAGATACTTTCCGAGGTACGTATTTCACTGGCTTTCTATGCGCCTCCATTTTAATTCGACAGACACATTGTCTTTCCAAAAATTTATCATCATTAGGCTGGTTCCATTCAACAAGTTCACTCGCATCTTAATGCGGTTAATTAAAAGCAGCGCAAGATCTAGTTGTCGACACTCGTTTCGTAAAGTAATCAACGTAAATGTTCAAACTGACTCCCGCGTGCGTGGCGAGAGTGTGGACTGAGGAGGCGCGTCGCAATCAAGCGGTTAACTTGATCATTAACAAACAACACAATTTAATTGACTTTCACTTGAAAAGGTGAGAAGTGAGAGCAAAACTATCCGACCTCTCACAAAATCAAACGCACAAAAGAACAAGAAAAGCCGCATATGTGGGTGGTTGTTGACATGGTCAGAGTCAGGCCATGCGTGTGGAGGTTGTCATATTTTTTTGTGGGGAACTTAGATGGAAATTAATTGGAGTAACCAGCACTGATTGATTTGTACCTAGATTTGTGTTCACTCCTGTTCTGTAGGTCCGAAGTATTTTTATCACATAAGGAGACATGATGTCACATGTCACATTAAGGAAGTACCCACTGCGAATATAAAAATAGAACCACTGAATCATACAAATAGAACCACTGAATCATACAACATAATTCTGTGGGTAGATGCCTTTGAAAGGCTCCGTAAGCTCAATTGGAATCATTGACTCCCATAGCCAGCTCGTGAGCAACAACTTTCGAATTGAGTGATGCATTCAAATGGTATTTACCTCGATTTTACACGATTTATCGATAGTACGTGCGGTGGTTATGTAATGCGATAGAGGAGTCATACCGAAGACTTCACCTGGAGACACCTTTCAACAATTTTTTTCTCCATTTTTTGTTTGCGCGTTATTGTATAAATTATTCAATAAATTACTACGTAGCGATTCCAAAATTCCTGTCCATCATCAGTATGTGAGCAGCCGATATCTGACTGTGCTTTGGTTCGGTTGACATATTTTTCGGAACCCCTCCTGCATGCCAATGCACTCAGTTGTGTATTTCGCAGAGTAACTGGATTTTTCGGCGGGGTTCTTGAAGGGTTTTTGTGGAGGAAGAAAAGCAGCCAGAATATTGCTCATAGAAGAATGCTTTAAAATTAAATATTTCGCACAACAGAATTTGTTATTTATGGCATTTGAGAATTTTCCCTACATACAGTCCGATGACTTGCTACTATGTATTTCTGACACACTGACCACAACACTATGGCCAAGAGCAACGTTTGGCACCATAACTTGTTTTACTTGTTGGGAAAGGCCCCGATCTACATCCGCATGTGATGGTTTTGGTATCACTTTTTAGGTTTAAAGGGCCATTTTCATAACTAGGTAGGTTATCCATGTACCAGTATTTTTAACAGAAATGACGACGTAAAAACATCTTAGATGTCTTTCAATAATTATATCTACAAAACGCCACTTTGATTGGAAGAACATTTTCATTACATTTCACTAATTTGATTTTATTTGAACGCTTACACATTAAGACATACATTTATCTCATAATATAGTGAAAACTTAATAATAATAATAATAATAATAGTTGGCGCAACAGGTCCGTAGGAACCCAAGGCCTAGCTTCTCACAACCATTCGTTTTGTGTGAGTTTCATTTTTGGAACGAATGGAAGGGATCTACAATTTTATTCCAAACGGCTAATTGAGAAGTTCCAAAGACAGTTATACCCTCGCTTAGTAGTCCAACACACTAACCACTAAGCCACTGGCCACTGCGCCTACTTAGTAAGGTTAAATTCAATTATGATATAAGCTACTAAGACCTGTTCAGAGATTAAAAATAAAGGAAAATGTAACATTTCTGCTATTATTCAGTTGGGTTCGTATTTCTTTTTGACATTCAAAGTGGAGGCAGAGACAAATGAAGTTCACGGCATCTGCAACTACTTTCAGTATGGGCAACAGGCACCACTGTTTTTTTAATTTTTTTACCGAATTGGGCGCGAAGGCCAAGTGATCCACTCTTGAGATGAAGGCGAAAAATCATGGTTGCCACTTACAAGATTAGAAAATAAAAACCCAAACCACAAAAGTTAAAAGTTACCAAAAATCTGAAAGGTTGATAAAATACGAAAAAATTCGAAATTATAACCGTCTTCAGCCAATACTCTATATCCCTATCTGCTTTCTTTGAAATTCTCCGATCTTCCAACTTTGAAACTAACACTCTTTTTCTTATTTTTCGTTAATTCCTTTTATTTATTTTTGAAAATGAAAAACTCAAAAACCACTTCTTTCGATCATGTACAAAGTTTTATTCTAACCAATTAAATTCCAATAAAAGTCATTAAAGTGACAGACAAAAGTGTGGACTTCATTTTGACAAGTTATTTTAAAAAGCGGTCACATGGGCAAAAAATACAATTAATTGCATTGAATTGGAGAATGAAATAAAACATTCAGAATTCTTAATTAAGTTGATTTACTCCAACAATATCCTTTGACTTTTCACTGATCTACAAACACAATGAAAAAAAAAAACATATCCAATGGCAGTACTCTTCACGTGATGTAAAATTTTCATACAATTTTTTTAAGCCGGAATGTCAAAATAATTTTTCTACTTGAAAATTTCACTGCAGGCAGTACGTTGGTCGAGTGAAAAATAGTTGGTTGGAAGACTGATTTGGCGACACTAAAATCATTCGACAGCCATTTCACTATTTTACTTTTATTGTACGTCGCTCTAAATTGTTTTCATTTTGGCCTGAAAAATTATTTGTTGGGAAAAAAGTACATCTTTTAAACTTAAGTCTTTTTAAATGAATGAGGTACCTACATTATGCAAGTTGGAACTTTTTCAGTCTTCCAACAGTTAAAAAACGACGAAAAAAAAAAAAAAAAAAAAGCAGGACCTAGCCTACTAAGTATTACTTAAAATCCTTTTCCTGATCTTGACCAAGTATTATTTTAAATCCTTTTCCTGATCTTGACCAAACGCAGTGTTCAAAAAATTAACAAAACAAGATAAAAATTACCAAATTAGCAAAAATCACCAAACACAAAAAAGAATTTAACAAAAAATATTACCAAAGTGACAACCATGGAGAAAATGCAGAGCACGGAGTATTCTATTACAGACTTTTCGCATTATAAATAGTAAAGTAGGTATACTGTAGACTCCCTCACCAGTTTTCAAAAACAGCATCATGCGAACTACCTAATCGAATCTTTGCAGGCTTTAAAGCTATTAATAAACTAGGAAGAATGTCTGAATGTCTACAAGAAGGTGAGAAAAAGGACCCAATACAGAAAACAATGACAGCAAGCATAAACGAGTGATGGAGTTAGTTTATTTTTTTCCGCATGATTCTGCCATGAATTGGTCGTTCGCCCCTAGATGCATGACTGTTTCGTTTACACCCCTGATTTCCATCAGTTATGAGTATTCCAATGCGCGAGCTATTTTTACTCTCAGTATTTTGAGAAACGGGTGCCAGATTGGAAGTGTCTGCAAAGCTAGTTGAGTTCCGTCGAGTCCTAACTTGAGTCTATACTTCTGGACCATAAAGCAGGACATCGATAAAAAGTTTCTTATGTGACGATGCGCATCTAGAGACGTCATCTTGCATTTGTATTCCATGTACGATAAGAAAGACCTATGATCAATCACTTACAGAAAAAAATGGAAGATTTTGAACCGGACGCTGTGGAGATAACATAAGGTGGTTAGCGGCACCCTTCGACATCAAGCCAAAGGCCACAGTTAAATATCCCAAGGACGACCATATGCGGAAAATCGCAAGAAAAGAATTTGGAGTATTTTTCCATACGAAATTAGATTAATAACTGCCTGCGGGAGATTCCACAAGTCAGTTTAATTAGCCGGAATTTATTACATCACATATTTAATTATCCACTTAAAAGGATACACGCTCAAAAATTGGGCCTAAATGATTGAGATTTTTGATCGGTAAAAACAAGCTAAAATTAACCAAGTCTCTGTTAAAAAAACAACGTTGTTAAAAACTACAGAGATAAAAAGCTAAATGCATGCTGTTAAAAAATAACAAAATTTGTCAGCTGTTATCAACCAAGTTTCTATATTAATTTTAGCCAACAATTTTATTTTCGTTTTGACATTTTTAAAATTGATTAATCGGTTATTTTAAACCGAGTTTCCTGGAACAAGTTCACTCGGTTATTTTCAATCCAATAATTCTGGGAGCTATATTATTATAATTTATTATTATTATATATTATTATTACTAATTAAAGATTGTTGATTTAAAATAAGTGCTTTTTCATCTTGAAGGGTCCATAGGAAAATAATTAGAGACGCAAATGGTCATCCAGTAATAGCAAACGGAGACTATTAAGACCAATGCCCTGAGTTTAATCACGTATGTTTTAAAACAATTTCATCACTAAACCTTACATCTCCATACATAAGACTTTCTCCTAGGGGGTTAACTGAACAAAACGTTTCAAGAACTCAAAAGAGTCGTATATAGTCGAAATGGCTTGTATTGAAAAGGCTTGTATCGACAGACTTTGAAAAAAAATGTGATGGAAAATTTCATCGAAAGACAAATCAAAAAATGTTGGTCACTTTGCAAATATTATTTTTAGCTTCTAACATCAAATAAACCTACTTAGAATTTTGTCAAATTTGTTCAAACAAATAAAAATGTCTTAAATCTTAAAATCCAGAAAGGTATATAACTTCTAAAAGGCTAATCAACCAATAACAGCATTTTGAAACTGGATACAAATTTCATGAGTTTATCCTTAAATTCAAAAATAAGTGCAGACACAATATTTCCCTATCAATCCAAAAGAACAGATAGTTCAAGAATGAGTACTGTTTTCGAATGAGTTTGTTGCAAGTGGCCCTGATTGATTTTGCCCAATACCACAGCGTTTCTAGTTCTTCAACTGGCGGTGACCTTTAAATCTCAAGCACGCACCAAATTTATTCGAGACATACATCAAATATGTAGCAGTTTAGCTCAACTTTGCATAAATGGTTGCAGACTTTCAAGCTGAACGTTCCCGGGTTTGAAACGAATACCATACATAGGTGTGTTCGAGGTTACCTCGTCTATTCATTGTCGCGATTATAGATAAATTAGATTCACAATGGGCCTAACCAATAAACTCTTTTAGTTTCGAACTTAAATTCAAGTATGTAGTTCACAGTTCGCGATACTTATAACCCAGGAGTAATTTTTCGAACTCACAGTGGCGAAATTTTCCATACAAAATTGCATATTGTGACCTACAAAATATTTAATGTAAAGGTTGAAAATGATTATTAGTAAGGCCCAGTGGCTATATTTTCCCTACAAATTTCGCAATTGTGAGCTTCTTTAAATTTAAAGCCGAGACTTATATTTATTAATAGTACGGCGGAATGAGAACAAATATAGATGAATACCCTCTTTGTCAATTTAGCGAAATCGGGAATCTCTTGCAAGACTGCGAAAGGGCAATCACATTTTTATATTTATAAGAACTAGAGTTCGCCGAGTGGCAGAAATTCTACCATTAAAATGATCTGGCCTACAGCATTGCATCTGCGAACAACCTTTCCACCAACAACAAAAAAAAATCCAGCGAATATGTTGTGTGACAGTGAAAGTGGCCCTAAACTATTTTCAAACTATAAACAAGCTAAACCATACAATTCACATTCAAAAATATATTCCGGCTCATCGTCAAATGATTTA
The DNA here is from genome assembly GCA_963082955.1 of Cheilosia grossa. Lineage (NCBI taxonomy): Eukaryota > Metazoa > Arthropoda > Insecta > Diptera > Syrphidae > Cheilosia > Cheilosia grossa. The sequence continues at coordinate 8,157,873 of OY720144.1, forward strand.
AACTAAGAAATCCTTGTCTTTTTGGAATTTTGCAAAGCGTTACCAAACATGAAAAATAATTCTCTGGCGTACCACTGGGATGAACTTTGATACCAATCTTATTTAGAACGACCTTTTATATGTTTTTAAATATTCATTAGCATACTTATGTACAAATGATTGCCCGCTTTACGTTGCACGGTTAGTCAATATCCGCGCTGAATTCACTAGTAAAGTTTTTTAACGAACATTTAAAAATGGTCTATTGGGAATTGACTAAAAATAACTTCTAAAAAGAAGTGTTTTCGAAATCTAGCAAAAGAATTCAGTCTGCTACAAGATAAATGGCTAAGTGATGAAAACTCTTTGGGACGAATAATCACGAAATAAAACATAATCTATTTGCAATCACTCACAAAAATGGTCATCGGTTGGATCCACGGATGTCTTCGTAAAATGTGTGTAAACTGCTGATTTCACTTTGAATGAAACTCAGTGAAAGCTGATGAGAACATTATACTGCCACCTCACATTGCTAATGCTGAAGTTGTCTAAAAGCCTCTCGATAACTTGTCGTAGCCCTAGCGTAAACTGCAAGTTGTTTTCAATTACGGTTCGATGTAGCTACGGCCCGATTCCCTAGAAGCCCTCAAGGACAACATTCGACACGAGTGCGAGAATCTGTCGCCCGAAGTTCTCGCCGTATGGCAATCAATTGTGACGGCGCCCATTTTGCCGATATCATCTTCTCGACTTGTCCAAAAATTTCTAAAGGTTAAAATAAACATAATCAAAAAAACGGAATCGAAGTTTTTCATTTAGAAAAAAACAACATCGAATGACTTCTTTTGGCCCACCCTGTCGCCTGACTGTTGCGTCCACATACGAAGAAAGTCTGGGAGCACTGTACTGACTTGTAGTACCAACCTTTTTACTCCCAGAAGCTCTAAAAGGCTGCTAAGTTTGTGCTCTTCAATGTTGTGTCAATGTCAGGAATTTTATATTTTTCATTAAACCATACAAAATCAATGCAAATATCCTGAAGAAATTTAATTTCTCTCGTCCTTCCTCCTGGAATTATGAATGCCACCCCCATTGAACAGCAGCGACAAAAATGTCTCATGGGTATTTATTCCCAATTCACACGGTCGGGTTATGAAACCGAACTCTTTACCCCTTCGGATAAAAAATATTCATAATTTCACAAGTTTGAAAGTGAATGTCTTATTTACTCTTCATCGATAACTTTTCGAAAAATTAACCTCGCTACTTTTTACTTCCCTTTCTACCTTCCACAAATGTATATTTTAAGCTTTCAAACCCAAAGTAATTTAATTTTAAGCCTCTTCGGATTTTATTGAACTAATTTTAGAGCTGATAGTGTTTTAAAATATATTTTTCTTATAAGCTCAGGAAAACAGATCTCCCACTAAAAATACAACGTCAGTCTTTTGGTTACTGGTTTAGCCATTTATTGAAACTCCCAGGACCTGCAACATTTTATTGGTGAAATTCTGATAAACCATTCCCCGGAAGTGCAATCTAATTTCATTTTGACAGCACATGACCCCTTATCGGTGGTCAATCAACGAGATCCCTTCCTGTTGCAAGTTGCAACTAGTTAGTTTCACATGCGAGCAAACAGAAAGACAAACCACTGAACCCAGACACCCTCTTCTAAAACAAAGAACTCCCCCTCAGCGGGTATACGAAAAACAGTCGAATAAGTAAGTTTATGCCATAAAACACTAAATACAATATATTATATGTACCTATATAAAAGTAAAATGAAGGAAAAGCAAAAATAATAGTCACATAGTTCACTCAACCTGTTTATTGCCATCAGACCATGAAGCTCATTATACAAGATCCAAACGCGAAAACACCTCCGTTTAAGTGCGATACTGTTCGACGCAACACGATAACTAGGTACAAAACAATGTTGTTTACCAATTCCGTCGGTTAGTGCTGGTAGTAGGTATGTTTAACTATTTTATTATTATTTTTTGTAACAGATTCACAAATTTTAACACATAATTTAAAGATTTATTTGAACTGGGGAATTTTGCAATCCTTGCAATATCTTTCACTTTTGCACTTTCCTTCTGTTGTTAGTGTGTTATAAATATTACATCTAACGCTATTATTCGTACTGACCGAATGGGGGAAACAAAATAAATTAAAATCACTCAACTGTGATGCACTCAATTTGCATTTTTTTTTTTTGCTTCTTCTGTACTTGGTTATAGGCCAGCAATACCCTCTTTTTTATTTATTTATTTTTAACACAATTCCACCCACATTGTTGGGGCAATTCCTTTTTTTGCCGGCAATTTCACTTTTATGTATATTTTAATTTAAATGTGTAAGAAAATATTTATTTAATGCGCAACAATTTGTATTTAATTTACATCACTGTTGTGGCGGAAAAATGTAATCGCGGTGTTAGTAGATGGACACAATTTGGTTATTTTTTTGCATCTGCACAATTTTGATGGGGAATATTTATTGCCATTCACACTGGAACACTGAGAATTAATGGGTCAATTTATTTAAATATAATCCACAACAATCCGACGAACACGAACGATAAAATTCCAATGACGTATGAACGGGCAAGCAAAATATGTCCGATATTTTTATTTTATACTGTTGATATACCGAGGGATGTTACCACTGTTGAATGAAAGGATTCGATTTTTTATTTTATTTTAATTTTGCTTTGAAATTGGCGTATAATTTAAAATAAATAAATTGATAAGTAGAAAAATTTAAATAATATAAATTATTCATTTTTGCTTGTCAATTTTTAATGAAGTGTTATTGAGTTGTGTGGTTGTAGTTTAATTAAGAAAAAAAAAAAAAAACGTCGGCCTATGTTAACAGACGCTAAATGGCAATTATAAATGTTGAAAAATTGTGACCTAAAATGTATTATAATGTTAAAATTACAAATGGTAATAAGTAAGAAATTGATTTAAATTTTGCAATTATTTTTTAACTAACAGCGTGTGTCCCTTATAGTAGTTGTGATAAGACCTACGTGAGTAATGGGTCGAGAGGAGCGCCTAAATTTTTTAAGATTTTCATAATTAAAACCAGAAAATTCGTAGAAACTTGAATGACTTTCGGCTGAATTTAATAAGAGTCTGCTTTAACATACGATGGGAAAATACTCTTTTAAATCGCTACTAATATATTATTATATATTTACATATATTTTTCTAAGAAGCTGCATATAAGCCCATAAATCGAGAATTTAATAAGTGGCAGCGACATTAGAAAAAATACTGAAAGCTGTATTGAAATATGGAAAGGTGTCATCACAAAACTTGAGCTAATAACTGTGAGAAGGGAGCATTTAGATTTCAACAACGTAATAGGTTTGTTTACAAAATGCTGTTTGACAGCGATATTCCTTTGTCAGTTTTAAAAGCTGATGATAAGTGCATCTGGTTCGAAATTTGAACTTAAGCCGAGAAGTTGGGTAGAAGTTCATTGACCAAGGTCAAAATTATTTATCGAAGCCTTATGGCATTACAATTGAATCATGAATAGATGATAAGTTGATTGTGTACAAAAATTGTCATTTGGGAAGCGTTTAACGTCTTTTCGAAATTACTCCCATTGGAACTTGAACCGATGAAATGTCAGGCCTGCACAAAAATAGGATTTTAAGCCTAAATCTTGCTCTATGGCCAACCGAGACACTAAATTATAGCAAAAGAGTAGGACAGTTGTGTGAGTCAATCTATCCTAAGCCCAAACTGTCTTACTCCCAAACTGTACTAAATTTTGTGGAACGTTTTCTTACAAATGTAATATGTGACCAGGGAATGCAATCAGCTGATTTACGCCAACAACTGAAACATAAATTAAATTAATTTATGAAAAATTTTGTTCCTAAATGTGGTTTTATGTTCAAGCGAAACTTTATTCGAAAAATAATGCATTGAAAACAATAAGAAAGCCCGCTTGTGGGTGTAGACACTTAATAAGAGTGCAAGGGGCTGCATGTAAAGTCAAACGCCTAAAATGATATATTTAACACACAAGTCTGTACAAAATTTTGAATCTTCGGCCTAAAATTGTAAAGAAGATTGCTCTGTGGGCAGTTGATTCTACGAACGAGCTTTATAATGACCGGGAATACCACTACTGGTGAAGCACGTGCACCCGTGGAAGCTCAAAATGTAACTGAAGGCAAATCCCTGAAAGTATTCGGTTCTCAAAAATATTAAGAAGCCTTAAATGTGTTACTACTATAGCCTCACAAGGACAATGATTTCAACTTCAACTTTAGGTCCCTTTGGAATGTCTGTTAGAAGCCTGAACTAATAAAACGAGTACTTATCCAAAAACTTTTCATTGAATTTCATTGTATACAGCGATATATCTGTTCACAAACATAAAATTATCTCTTTATAAGAAAATCAACGCCAAGGGTAAGCTGGAAATACCAAATTTTGCTAGAAGCCGAACTTTTTAAGTGAAGCTTTACCGGCATTTACTATTTGGTGAGTACTTTTCTTCAGTTACCCGAAAGACCAGTTCAATTGAACGTTCCCAAAGGCGGGGTCTAAAAATGCTTACCGCACAGTCTAAAAAAAAAAGCCAAAATTCTGACAAGTCTCGAAAATGTTCAAAAACGCTATATTTTCCAATTCAAAGATAGGTCTCATTGCAGAGTAAATTTTTTGGGTCAAAAAACGTTTGACACAACATTTTTAAAAGCCTTTTTTCGTAATGTCAAGGTGTTTCAAAAGTGAGGCTTACATTTTCGTTGAAATTCTTAAAATCAATAAATGTTAGAAAATGTCCGATAGACAAAAAATATTTGCAAAAATGTGGACAACCTCGTTTTCGAATTAATTAAAAGTACAATAATATTACTTGGTCGCTTGGAAACTGCCAGAGCAAATTTGACCGAATTTCTTCTGATGTTTAGGTTGAAGGCATGTAAACTTTTATCCTATTATCATCAAAATTGGCTTAAGTAGGACTAAGATATAATCCGATGAGTTCAATGCTCGACAGCGAAAATTATGTACAAGCGAATACCTTGAAAACCAATGCCTCGATTTCCACGTTCGTTGGCTTGTAGGTTCGTCGGGACGTATACAAAGTTTGAGCTGAAAGTGGTCTAATTCGGACCAAGAGGCAGTTGACAAAAAAAAGCTCCCAAGCCTGCCAAAGGCTACTTAATGCCCCAAGTAGCGCTTTATGAAAATAAAATAGAAACAGCCGCATCTGTTCACACTACAAAAAATACTTTTAAGTAATTTCTGTCATCAGCTCCTAAGAAAATATCACAATTTTGGCAGTTCCTTAATGGCTAATCTATCCCATTTTCTTGCTTCCACAAAGGAGACCTCGTCAATTATTTAGACCTACTCAGATCACATCTTGTCAGTGATATTTTTTCTACTCGCCGATATATTTTTTTTTGTTCACAAATCTCGACAGAATTCTTCTTTTCGTGTTATAGAATCCTAAACACTCGCCTACATTGCCCCAAAGTGCACTTAAGACACCACGGAGTTTGTAGGAAAAATGAATGGAAGCAGCACTACACCCCTGATAATCGGCCAAAAGTGGGATGAGAACAAAAACATTGTCTGCTCTATCTACGGCATGAATATAACGAGGTTATGGGTCTATTACACTAACGTACTCAAGACCCACAATTTCTCGCATCGCAGGCCAACGAGTGTCATTCAAAAGTAGTGCACTCCTCTGAAGTATCACTGAGTATTAAATTAGGTTGATGAGATATAGGACTCACATTAATGGGTCGATTGCACTACGATTGGAATCACGTAAACCTATCGCTTAAGAAATGCAAACCTGAATTTAAGGGCCGGCTTACACTGGCTGAGAAATCCACAACGGGAATCACAAAATTTTATAATTCAAATTCACTGTAATTTTTTTAAGGCATATGTTACAAGCCAACCAAAAAGGGAAGAGACAGCAAGTCGCTATATGCTGTTGCACACTAAACCACCGATTACACTGCTCATCAACACTTTAGAAAGAAAAATAAAATAAAATTTGCCAACCTCAGTCCGATTCTTTTTTTAAATGTCGCCAATGTTTATTGTTATTTTCAAAGAAAAATTAAAAAAAAAATTATTTCTTCTTCTTTTACACACACAAACAAAAAAAAACTCCCGTTGAAGTAGGTACTCGTAAGCTAAGCACGTCTCACGCGTGTTACCAATCAGCACGATAACCGAATGTGAACTGGAAAACTCTGCCAGTCTCTATCAAGCGAGATTCTAGGTCGTTTGGTAAATTGGGTAGAAACGGTTTTTCCTTTACCCTATATCCCATCTCCCATGGCCCAGCATTATTTTCAGTAGAGTGCGGAGAGCGCAGCACAATATAATACTATTCGTTGGTGAATGGTAGACGGAAAAACTCTCGTCTAAGTCTCAACCTCTCAACTCAACTGCTGGTTCTCTTCGCGTTGGAAGTTGGAACAATCTTGGAACTCGCCCGTGTGGTGTGTTGTCTCTTGTCTTGTCTCTTGTGCGGTGTGGTGAGTTGTGGTCCTACCGCAATCGAGCGATTCTTGTCAAATGCACTGTCGTGCCGCAGTGGTTTTCGGTGGCGTTGTTGTTATTGTTTCTCTTAGGTCTTCTAGAGCAGATGCCCAAGCCCAAGTGCAGGCTGTTGATGTAACTTGTGTTGTTGTTGCTTGTTGGAAATTGTTGTTGTTTGCTTGTTTGGAATGTGGATGTTGCGCTGTTTCTCACGCAGAAGAAAGTGTGGTATTTGTTTTGCGTGAGACTGCGGGGGAGTTTCGTTTGAGTTCTCTTCAGCGTTTTGAGCTCTCTTTGATGGTAGTTCACCAATCGCCAACAGTGAATAGCGTGTTGGCGAGATGTGTACGATTTTACACTCAATTCCATTCATAAACTGCTGGAGAACGAGTGGATTTATAGTTGGAAATGTTGCCAAGTTATGTTTTTACGATATAAGCATGTTGATGAATGAAGTGCCCGTTGAAACTTGAAAAAACATTTTAAGGAATAACTAGCAAAAATAGAAGAGCTAGTTTTTATAGCACATACTGAAGTTAGAGGTTGTGCTTAAGGTTGCTCATAAATTTCGGCTACGAAAAAGCCATAAGTCTCGAAAAGTGATGGATAACCTTGCATAATGGGAAAAGACAGCAACATTCAGATCAACTTGTGAATTTTCGGGATTTAGGAGTCCGCGTTCAGTTGAATAAGAGATCACAATCCTTAAAAGTAGAACGGCAAAGCAAATATGGAAAACTTTGACAACCTGTACGAAAGTGACGGTTGCAAATTGATGGCGCATTTTTAGGCAGAAGGTCTTCAGGTTAATGTCTGCTGTATCTTCTGCAGTGGAAGTTAAAAAACAACAGACTGATTGGTTCCTACTAGGGCAGTTTTAGGCCCGATAAAGCCACAATCGACCAAATCATCCTGCACAATATGATGGAGTAAGCCTTATAAGTTCAGGTCGGTACCAACTGTGTTTTTGTCTACTTCAAAGCCGCATAAGCCTCCTTTTAAAGAGGCGAGTTAACTAGAGCAATTTCTTGTTTTGACATCGCTGCAAGACTCGACAGGTTTCTAGGATTGCCAATGGAGAACGACCGCTGCTTTATTCAAAAATGATAAACGTCGCTGTAGGCTATATAACTCTTAAAGCCTTACGTCTTTCAATCTTCTGCACCACAAAATTTACAAACAAGATCGAATACCACCCGAAGAATCTTTCTCAAAGCATTCCAAGATGTTTTCATCCTCTTTTGACAGAGTTCATGCTTCTACACTATACAGCAAGACCGGAATAATTTCAGTCTTATAAATATAATATTACCTTGGTTCTACGAGAGAGGGCTGCACTTCTTAAATACCTTTTTAGGTCGAAGAAACAACGATTGGCTATAGATACTAGGCTAGATCTCTGTGCTGATGTCATTGTAGAGGTTATGTTTACTACCTCAAAGTTACATCTGTCCGCAGTGCAAGCACTGCATAAGCTTATGCCCAACAATTGCCCAAAAAAGACAACACAAAGGAGGCTAATGAAAGCCTCAAGACCTTAAAAACTCATTAATAGAAAGGCATAACCTGGATTTAACGCCATGAACAAGTCAATTGCAAGTCAAGGAAATCATATGGAAAGTGCCTACAAAAGACCCACTTAAGGCGGAGAGGGTACGTCACTGTATGAAAAACGCCTAAAGCTTGCTAAAAGTCTGGGCCTAAGCTAAGGAACTGTATAAAAACGCCTACAAGTAGCTGCAAGACTGGGCCCTCGGCTAAGAAAATATTTAAAAACCCCTAAAGATTGCTAAAAGTCTGGGCCTGAGCTAAGAACTGCATAAAAACGCCTAAAGGTGGCTGCAAGACTGGGCCCTCGGCTAAGAAAATGTTTAAAAACGCCTAAAGGTTACTATAAGTATATGGGCTTGAGCTAAGGAACTGTATAAAAACGTCAAAAGGTAGCTGCAAGACTGGGCCCTCGGCTAAGAAAATGTTTAAAAACGCCTAAAGGTTGCTAAAAGTCTGGGCCTTAGCTAAGGAACTGCATGAAAACGCCTTAAAGTAGCTGCAAAACTCTGCCGTCGGCTAAGAAAATGTTTAAAAACGCCTAAATGTTGCTACAAGTCTGGGACTTCGCACCTAAGGAGCTACCAGCAAAAAGTAAGTATCAAATAGTAGGTCAATGTCCCCCTTTATTGAAAGTAATCTATTTCCTTTCTCAGCATAATTAATGGTCGGACAGCTCGGATATATCATCAGAGTGTTCTCTTAACCCCTTTGGTTTGTTAAGAGACATCGTCTATAGCTTTTTCCTACGCTGCTGAGTAATGACTTTGTTAGCGATTTCCGTGATGAGTTCGGGACAATTTGCCATCGACATCAAACTCTCTAGAGCCTGGGAACGAATTTCTTAAATTAAGTCGAGTTGCAGGCAGGCTTCCTGCTTATGTTTTAGGTTATGTTTTTATAGAGATCAGCATGTTTCTGTTATTTAAGTTATACATGGACATTTTTGAATCCCTATCTGAGGAATATTGCAGTAGAAGAAGACCGCGACTCAAGTGACGTACGCAAAGTGAAAGGGGACCTTAACTAACTTAGCTTGGTGGCTAGAGATGCTTTTTGGTTGAGGCTTAGGTCCACCCCGGACTGTAGCAGTACCTTTAGTAATACATTAGCTTTAGGGCGGTAGCTTAGACTGAAATGAAGACATCTTTGAGCCTATTATATCAATAGCCTCTGGTCTAGTCTTCTGGTACCAAAAGTGGGTGCTGAACTCTTGCTACAGATTGTCGGGCTCGTCGGGCTATTGTCAAAAATATATTGTTGAAAAATTCGAGACGTCTAACAAAAGAAAGGGTCTACAATAACTGGGTTAACCTCATCGCTTTGAAACGACTAATGGGACGATATTCCGGCGGGGTAAGTCTAGACATGAGACTTTTAGCAAACCAGGCATCTGGATAGAGGACGACTTTTTCTCTGTCTTTATTGAGGCAGAGTACGAATGGCCGACGTAGACCGCTATAATGAGAACAGGGCTACAGTCAGATACTCACACTTTTTAAGACACGGCTTGAGAGCTTGTCACAAACTTACTACCCGGTTTCGGCTAAAACCCGCCGCCTTAGTAGCTCTAGCTGGTACGTAAACTTGTTTTGCCAGAGTTGCTCTTCGCTCTAAAAGGGTTATACTAGTGAGTCCAAAAGGTAGCGCTGATTGTATACTTGCGCATAGATCGCAGCTTACAATTAATCTAGATAATACGGCAATTTACTCGACTGTCCTAAGAAATAAAGCCCTTCATTCCAAGCCTTGGGATTACTGAATTACTGATACTGTACGGAAACACGCTTGATGGAGTAGTCGGACTGAGAAAGATGGAACTGCCGGTCCGTTTCCCTATACCGGAGTAAAAGAAAACATGAGAATGAGTGCACTTTAAATATTTTAGATTGGGGATGGATACCGAAGAGGCTGTCGATCCGAATTAGGCATATCCAATGTGCCCCAGCCTAGGGTCCTATGCGGACCTGTTGCTCTAAATATTTGATTTATTTTTCACAATTTTTGCCTTGGAATACTAGCTAAAATATTCAAATGAACTTCAGCTAATGAACCACTCAACAGGCCACTCTTTCATGCAGCACAATGCATTCCCCCAGAATAATGAATCGCTCAAGCGTTGGAAAAACTCTTGTGTGTACCACACTGAGTCTGAGTCCAGTAGACCTGAAAAATGTTGATGGTGAAGCGACCACGAATTCGGTCTTCAGTTGCTGAAGAACGGATATCCCCCTATGAATATGAACTATCTTCCCTCAGACGATGTTGAGCGGATTCACTTCAACAAACCGCGTGAATGAAAACTGCTCAAGTTCGCAGCGACTGTATAAATAGACCACCCTCTCTCCTTCACACCCTTTATCCAGCCACGCAATGTGGAAAGTCAATGTTTGTGGGTACATATTTTACGACGGCGGGCGGGTGGACATTGGACAGGACGTGCATAATCAATTTGGTCACGCAATTAATGCGAGTCCCCATTGAGGGGGACGTTATCGTGTAGGTATAACCCAAGTCCGGTTACCCAGTGGGCAAAATATTTAAATAGGCACCTTGTGACAAACTGAAATATTTCCTCATTAAATTTCGAAGGGAAATAGTCCACATGCTGAATGTTTATGGGGATTTCCTAGGACCACTTGTGTGAGCAGGGAATCTATTAACAGTGCGTTTGGAAATGGGGTAGCAAGGTACCTACGTAAAGCTTTAAACGCGTTACGGGTCTCTGTTCTTTCCGTCAATATTTGATAGGCCCCATAACTTGTTGAAGATAACTCAGAATACCCACACCTATCTTAAATTTTACTGGCAAAAAGTTCTTAAAGACCGTCTAAACCACTTTCGAGTGTTTATCTAAGACAAACACCACTGCGCGACAATGGCGCATCTTAAACCGCACACCATCTGCATCAGCTGGTTATCGCCGCACAGCATCGTTTCTGTTTAATGAATTTCTAACCACTTTACAGCTAATGACTGTATATCCTTGCTGCCTGCTTGACAAAACTTTTAAATACCTACCTACCTCTCATTCTGTGGATAGTGACAAATGCACAGAGCAAGTCATCCGCTCCTGCACCGAAATACCGCATATTTGGTTGAACGAAGCTACTCCTTTTGTGACCTGCACTTGCACATCCTGGATGAATTTTTCATCACTGCAACTGCAATGCACCGGTACATACGGCAGATGTCAATGAAAGTCTATAATACCAAGAAACTTGTGACGCTTCGACGAAAATTAAAATTTCAAACTGTGCGGCAGGCAATCAGCAGATGCCAAGGCTCTGGTTCCTGTTCCTCTGCCGGCTCGCATTCAATCTCGTGCAGTCGCATCTCGTCGCTCATGTGATGAAATTTCTATTTACACGCTCTCGGCAAAGGTAGGAGACGGATGCGGTGGCGGTTGTTGGGGCGGGCGCAGTTGTATGGTTATTAAAAAGTTCTGCTCCTGCAATTGGAATTAGTTTTCTTTTATTTCGCTGCACTCCACGTGCTGCGTTTATGGGTTGGGTATGGTTGGGTATCCGACTTGTGTATCCCAGTTGTTGTTACTTGGCTTGTTGCAGATTGGGCGTCGAAGATGAAGAGGAATATTAAAATAAATGCAGTTTGCCAAACAAAAGTTTTGATTAAGGGTATGCGCCGTACCAGCACCAGAGACAGCCGGTGACGCTGACGACGACGTCTGCTCCTGCACCACCAGCTTCATATCCGCCACAGTACGGTGGAGGGTTGATTGAGAAAAACAAAACGCAAAGCCGCACCCGATGGAGCTGAAAATGAAAAGTTATCGTGTCCTTTGGCTGCACAAAGGTATACAGAGCACAGGAATTGATTTGGAGTGGCTGGATGTGGGAGTCAAGCCAAATATGTAGCCGGCGCACATCTGTGGTCTGTATGCTCGGGCAAAGATGTTGGCTTTGGTATTTCGAGATATTACTTTATTTCGTGGTTGAGCTGTAGCTATATGTGGACATTGGCTGGATCTTCATATTGATGCGGTCAGTTGGTCGGATGTGTACCCGCATACGTATTGGTACGTGCCCTGCCGTTGGGTGCGGGACAGATTCCAATTTCGTTTTCTATATATCTTTCGAAACTAATATGTTGTGGAACTGTGTGGGACAATGGGAGGGCGGGCTTTCTCTTGGCTTTCATGGGATGATTTTTGAGAAGTGTTGCTTTGTCGGGCAGGGGCTTAATGGGAATAGGTGTTGTGTCTTTCGTATGAGTCTTTTAAGAAGTTGAGTGCTCAAATGGCTATCTTTGAGGGAGATATTTCTTTGATGTGGTAGGCTTGTCAAATTGAACGCACATCGAAGGCTCTCAACCATAAATAAAGCGTCACAGATGTAGTCTAGGTGGGAGGTTTGGTACAGTCGCTGATTCCTGCTTGATACTCTTGAATCTGGTTCAGGAAAAAGGAAGGTTTCCTTAGCTTTAGAGAAGTTCCTATAAAAATTGGAAAAAAAAACACATAAAATTGAAAGACTGTTGAATATAAGTTTCGGGCAAAATGAAGGTCTCTTAAGCCTTAGAGAAATGTCCGAAAAATCCTCTAAGAATGCGAAAAAAAAACTCATAAACTTGAAAGACTTTTAAATATAGTTTTCTGCCAAAAAAAAGATTTTTTTTAGGATTTAGAGAAATATGCGAAAAATCCTCTTAGAATGTGAAAAAAAAAACTCATAAGCTTGAAAGACCGTTGAATATAAGTTTTGGGCAAAATGAAGGTCTCTTAGAGAAATATCCGAAAAACCCTCTAAGGATGCGAAAAAAAACTCATAAACTTGAAAGAAATGTAACATGTCTTAAAAATCTTAAAAAGAAAACCTTTCTTCTTTGGTAGGTAGTATTAAATAAATAATAGCATTTGATAAAGAAAAAAGTTATAGAAATTAAATTAAGTAGTTAATTTTTGCGCAAAGTCCCCAAAAGTACGAAATGCCCAATTTGCGCAATTTAAAAAATAAAAACAAATACCTATACTGGTTTTAACTGCCGGGCACAATCGTCATTCGAATGAGCGCATCGAGGACTAAGTTAATTAGTGAACACCGTTGTACATTACTATTTCCGCGGGTTAAAGAGAGACAGTAAGATTACGAATGCGACATCTTCGATTCGACGAACATTAGTCTCTAAGGGTCAAAAAGAAGAATGCTCGGTAATGGGTACCTACTACAATGTGTAACTTTGTAACGAAAGTATATTCAACACTTTTAAATATTGAAAACCACAGTCTTTCAAGGTTCTTCAAAGCTGTTTTTAGTTTTCTTTTCCTGGGGCCTATAATTTGTTAGTCTTATCCAAAAGAGCGAACTAACAAACACTCACTGAACAGGTCTTAAAGCACGACTGTTGTAAGCAGCTGTTAGTAAGAGAAGAACCACTCATTTATAAGGCTTAAGAGACCTTCATTTTGCCCGAAACTTATATTCAACAGTCTTTCAAGCTTATGAGTTTTTTTTTCACATTCTTAGAGGATTTTTCGGACATTTCTCTAAGGCTTTAGAGACCTTTCTTTTGCCCAAAACTTAAACTCAACAGTCTTTCAAGTTTATGAGTTTATTTTCGCAGTCTTAGAGGGTTCTTCGGATGTTTCTCTAAGGCTTAAGAGACCTTCCTTTTTTTCTTTATCAAATGCAATTATTTATTTAATACTACCTACCAAAGAAGAAATGTTTTCTTTCTAAGATTTTTAAGACATTTAAACTTTAAATATTACACTTACTTCAAAGACTGTTTAATAATAAAAATCAAAGTTTTATAAGGAAAAAAACGTGTTTTTCATTTGGCAATGCCTTTAAAATGTTACAGGAAGAAAAGTAGAAACTTACGTGTTACACAAAGCTTTACAAAAAATATATTTTAGTATTGTTCGTCGAATCGACGAAAGATTAGCTTATTAGGGGCAGTCAGTAACCTTAGTCTTCTGTGGTTACCTTAACTGAGCTAGATGTAGCTTCAAGCCTTTCAAGTGCCCTAAGCCCTAGCGAATTAACAGCCGAAATTTAACAGTCTCTGGACATTATAATTATTACTTGGATGACGGTTCTCCCAAAAGGTTGTAAATCACAATATTTTTTGACAGAGACGACCATAAAACCAATTTAGGCTATTGAAATAAAGTCCAAGCTAGTTCGCCGATGTAACGAAAAGTTGAATATTCTTTTTACAAAATTCTGCAAACAATAAAATAAGGTTTGGAAAATGTTAAAAAGCGCGTTCCTTTTTCTTAATTAATGAAAAAGTTATTGGCGATAGAAAATCAACTTGTCTCACCCAATATTGCACCTTGAGGAGGTCTTTCGGCCTGGATTACATACGAGCTTCTGCTTTTATAGACTCAACTAGCATACTGCGTATAGTTCAGTTGTTTTAATGGCCTTACGATGATCGATCGCCGTTCTGTGCATTTTTCTGTCATCTTCCAGTTTGCAGGAAGCTTTTCTTTTATTAAATGCTTTCTTCAGTCGATACATTTAAATAAAAATTTTGACACCTGTTTTTCTTAGAGTAAAATTTTGTGTACTTTATTAAGGACTTCCAATTCTGTTGGTATAGGATTTTTCTTTTTTTTAAATCCTTAATATATGTATAAGAACCTTAGCTATTTCAAATAGCAATACATAAAATATTACTAGTTATAGCGTAAATGTTAAAATTGCCTCCTTCTATATAAAATTATGGGCGCGCCAATATATATATAGTTGGCACAACAGGTCTGTAGAGACCCAAGGCCTAGCTTCTCACAACCATTCGTTTTGTGTGAGTTTCATTTTTGGAACGAATGGAAGGGATCTACAATTTTATGCCGATTCCAAACGGCTAATTGAGAAGCTCTTAAGACAGTTATACTCTCGAATGTTTGTCAGACGTTCGCGAGAGGCGGCGCAGTGGAAAAAACCCTAAGTTGGATTTTGGGTTTTTGCGGGATTCGAACCTGAGACCCCTCGTTTAGTAGTCCAACACACTAACCACTAAGCCACTGCGCCTGCGCGCCAATAGCTGTATCAAAAAATAGCAACAGACTCAATTGTTGGAAGAGTTGATGGCACTGCCAGTAACTGTACTTTTGGCGGTTTCAAGAACTACAGTATAACAGTTTTTTGTTATAGATTTTTAAAAATGCTTAAAATAAATTATCAAATAAAAAGCGCTACAAATTTGTAAAACTGTTTAAATAGGGACAGATCTAGCTCCGAAATCGCTAAACTGGCCGCACTGAAGGATATGAATCAGGCATGTGTTTGGTTTTTTTGGACAGGTACACCTACACCGTAGTCACTGATTGTAACGGGTGATTTTTTAGCTGGTTTGGTTTTGGAAACACTGGTTTTGACAGCTGACGTGTGTTTAGTACCTTGTGTCACTGTCAAACAGCTTCAGTTTGGTTTGCAATTTAACCATGGATCGTCTTACAAATGAACAACGCTTGCAAATTATTGAATTTTACTATCAAAATTCGTGCTCGGTTCGAAATGTTCATCGCGCGCTGCTTCCATTTTATGATCGGCATTCTCGACCTTCTGAGCAGTCTATTCGGAAGATTGTGACCAAATTTCGCACCAAATTTACTTTGTTGGACATTAAACCACCAACACGTTTACGTACTGTGCGTAGTGAAGAAAATATTGCGGCCGTATCAGCTAGTGTGACAGAAGACCGCGAAATGTCGATTCGGCGCCGTTCCCAGCAGTTAGGCATTTGTTACAGCACTACGTGGAAAATTTTGCGGAAGGATTTGGGCGTAAAGCCTTTTAAGATACAGCTGGTGCAAGAACTAAAGCCAGCCGACCTACCACAACGCCGAATTTTTGGTGAATGGGCTCTTGGAAAGCTGGCCGAGGATCCGCTTTTTTATCGAAAAATTGTGTTCAGCGATGAGGCTCATTTTTGGTTGAATGGGTACGTAAATAAGCAAAATTGCCGCATTTGGAGTGAAGATCAGCCAGAAGCATTGCAACAGCTACCAATGCATCCCGAAAAAGCCACTGTTTGGTGCGGTTTATGGGCCGGCGGCATTATTGGGCCATATTTCTTCAAAGATGATGCGAATCGCAGCGTTACTGTCAATGGTGAACGCTACCGAGCGATGATAACAAACTTTTTTTTGCCCGAAATGGAAGTTCTTGACTTGCATGATATGTGGTTTCAACAAGACGGTGCCACATGCCACACAGCACGCGAAACAATGGCGCAATTGCGAGGCGAGTTTGGTGAACAGTTAATTTCACGTTTCGGGCCGGTCAATTGGACGCCTAGATCGTGCGATTTGACACCATTAGATTATTTTTTGTGGGGGTATGCCAAGGCTAATGTGTATAGGGACAAGCCCGCTTCGATTGACGCACTGGAAGCCAACATCCATGCATTCATTCGTGAGATACCGGCCGATATGTGTGAAAGAGTATGCCAAAATTGGACTCAGCGGATGGGCTACCTGAGACGCAGCCGCGGTCAACATTTGCATGAAATTATCTTTAAACATTAAATTGCAAGGTTTAAACTATCGATTCAAATAAATATTTCATTCATTTTTTCGAAGTTTTTGTGTTTTTTTTTTTTTTAAAAGTTCTAGACCTCTTAAAAAATCACCCGTTAGTACCTACATAAAATAAATGTTTTGTTACGTCTTTAACTTGTATGCAGAAAGTGACGGGTTCCGGTTTCCACATGTGATAGTTTTTGGACGGGTACGCTAGTCAATAACTTGTAACGAAACGTCCCGTTCGTCACACTTTCACAATCAGCAGCAGACACTCCCTTGTGTGACATTGAGAATTTGAATTATGCACTTAAAAGTCACACTCTCTTCGTGGTGGGAAACAAGGAACACCCGAATGAGATTGTCATTCGAAGAGACTTGCCTTAGTGCGATTCGTACCAATCTTGTGTATCAGATAAGGCTCCCGCTTGGAAAGTGGCTTTGTTCTCTGTTTCCAATTTTTGGCGGCTGAATTCCATTTGGAAAATCGGCCTTAAATAAGCAGTGTCGGCAATTGTTGCTGGCTTGCTCCCCCCTCCTCATCCTAGGAACCACGCTGTCGTCGGTTGCGCTAAGGAACCACGCCGCCGTCGGTTCTCGTAGTTAGACGTAGCTTAGTCCTCATGTTGAACTATTGTTAGGATTACGTAGCTATATGAAATATTGTAATAGTATTAAGTAAAGTACTGCAAATGAAGAGTACCTCTTAACCACAGTTTGGTGTTTCTTTGGTAAACCTTGGATCCAATAAAGGATTTATTATTTTTATTCAATTATTTTTATTTAGAATAGCGAGTTATGGAGTAATCAACATAATTTTATTTAACTTATGTGTTGGATTGAGTCATTGTGTCATTCAAGTTCCAAGTTTTCGTTGTCTTTAGTGATTTGCAGAAAATCCTTTCTATGGGAAATTCATCTGTTTTTTTTTTTTTTTTTAATTTAAAAAAACAAATAAAAGTGAGATATCCAACCCTCGGGAAACACTTACAACGATTTAGTTTAGTTTATTGAGCAGTTCTTCTGCTATTAAGGCAAAGATGTTGGCTTTGGTATTTCGAGATATTACTTTATTTCGTGGTTGAGCTGTAGCTATATGTGGACATTGGCTGGATCTTCATATTGATGCGGTCAGTTGGTCGGATGTGTACCCGCATACGTATTGGTACGTGCCCTGCCGTTGGGTGCGGGACAGATTCCAATTTCGTTTTCTATATATCTTTCGAAACTAATATGTTGTGGAACTGTGTGGGACAATGGGAGGGCGGGCTTTCTCTTGGCTTTCATGGGATGATTTTTGAGAAGTGTTGCTTTGTCGGGCAGGGGCTTAATGGGAATAGGTGTTGTGTCTTTCGTATGAGTCTTTTAAGAAGTTGAGTGCTCAAATGGCTATCTTTGAGGGAGATATTTCTTTGATGTGGTAGGCTTGTCAAATTGAACGCACATCGAAGGCTCTCAACCATAAATAAAGCGTCACAGATGTAGTCTAGGTGGGAGGTTTGGTACAGTCGCTGATTCCTGCTTGATACTCTTGAATCTGGTTCAGGAAAAAGGAAGGTTTCCTTAGCTTTAGAGAAGTTCCTATAAAAATTGGAAAAAAAAACACATAAAATTGAAAGACTGTTGAATATAAGTTTCGGGCAAAATGAAGGTCTCTTAAGCCTTAGAGAAATGTCCGAAAAATCCTCTAAGAATGCGAAAAAAAAACTCATAAACTTGAAAGACTTTTAAATATAGTTTTCTGCCAAAAAAAAGATTTTTTTTAGGATTTAGAGAAATATGCGAAAAATCCTCTTAGAATGTGAAAAAAAAAACTCATAAGCTTGAAAGACCGTTGAATATAAGTTTTGGGCAAAATGAAGGTCTCTTAGAGAAATATCCGAAAAACCCTCTAAGGATGCGAAAAAAAACTCATAAACTTGAAAGAAATGTAACATGTCTTAAAAATCTTAAAAAGAAAACCTTTCTTCTTTGGTAGGTAGTATTAAATAAATAATAGCATTTGATAAAGAAAAAAGTTATAGAAATTAAATTAAGTAGTTAATTTTTGCGCAAAGTCCCCAAAAGTACGAAATGCCCAATTTGCGCAATTTAAAAAATAAAAACAAATACCTATACTGGTTTTAACTGCCGGGCACAATCGTCATTCGAATGAGCGCATCGAGGACTAAGTTAATTAGTGAACACCGTTGTACATTACTATTTCCGCGGGTTAAAGAGAGACAGTAAGATTACGAATGCGACATCTTCGATTCGACGAACATTAGTCTCTAAGGGTCAAAAAGAAGAATGCTCGGTAATGGGTACCTACTACAATGTGTAACTTTGTAACGAAAGTATATTCAACACTTTTAAATATTGAAAACCACAGTCTTTCAAGGTTCTTCAAAGCTGTTTTTAGTTTTCTTTTCCTGGGGCCTATAATTTGTTAGTCTTATCCAAAAGAGCGAACTAACAAACACTCACTGAACAGGTCTTAAAGCACGACTGTTGTAAGCAGCTGTTAGTAAGAGAAGAACCACTCATTTATAAGGCTTAAGAGACCTTCATTTTGCCCGAAACTTATATTCAACAGTCTTTCAAGCTTATGAGTTTTTTTTTCACATTCTTAGAGGATTTTTCGGACATTTCTCTAAGGCTTTAGAGACCTTTCTTTTGCCCAAAACTTAAACTCAACAGTCTTTCAAGTTTATGAGTTTATTTTCGCAGTCTTAGAGGGTTCTTCGGATGTTTCTCTAAGGCTTAAGAGACCTTCCTTTTTTTCTTTATCAAATGCAATTATTTATTTAATACTACCTACCAAAGAAGAAATGTTTTCTTTCTAAGATTTTTAAGACATTTAAACTTTAAATATTACACTTACTTCAAAGACTGTTTAATAATAAAAATCAAAGTTTTATAAGGAAAAAAACGTGTTTTTCATTTGGCAATGCCTTTAAAATGTTACAGGAAGAAAAGTAGAAACTTACGTGTTACACAAAGCTTTACAAAAAATATATTTTAGTATTGTTCGTCGAATCGACGAAAGATTAGCTTATTAGGGGCAGTCAGTAACCTTAGTCTTCTGTGGTTACCTTAACTGAGCTAGATGTAGCTTCAAGCCTTTCAAGTGCCCTAAGCCCTAGCGAATTAACAGCCGAAATTTAACAGTCTCTGGACATTATAATTATTACTTGGATGACGGTTCTCCCAAAAGGTTGTAAATCACAATATTTTTTGACAGAGACGACCATAAAACCAATTTAGGCTATTGAAATAAAGTCCAAGCTAGTTCGCCGATGTAACGAAAAGTTGAATATTCTTTTTACAAAATTCTGCAAACAATAAAATAAGGTTTGGAAAATGTTAAAAAGCGCGTTCCTTTTTCTTAATTAATGAAAAAGTTATTGGCGATAGAAAATCAACTTGTCTCACCCAATATTGCACCTTGAGGAGGTCTTTCGGCCTGGATTACATACGAGCTTCTGCTTTTATAGACTCAACTAGCATACTGCGTATAGTTCAGTTGTTTTAATGGCCTTACGATGATCGATCGCCGTTCTGTGCATTTTTCTGTCATCTTCCAGTTTGCAGGAAGCTTTTCTTTTATTAAATGCTTTCTTCAGTCGATACATTTAAATAAAAATTTTGACACCTGTTTTTCTTAGAGTAAAATTTTGTGTACTTTATTAAGGACTTCCAATTCTGTTGGTATAGGATTTTTCTTTTTTTTAAATCCTTAATATATGTATAAGAACCTTAGCTATTTCAAATAGCAATACATAAAATATTACTAGTTATAGCGTAAATGTTAAAATTGCCTCCTTCTATATAAAATTATGGGCGCGCCAATATATATATAGTTGGCACAACAGGTCTGTAGAGACCCAAGGCCTAGCTTCTCACAACCATTCGTTTTGTGTGAGTTTCATTTTTGGAACGAATGGAAGGGATCTACAATTTTATGCCGATTCCAAACGGCTAATTGAGAAGCTCTTAAGACAGTTATACTCTCGAATGTTTGTCAGACGTTCGCGAGAGGCGGCGCAGTGGAAAAAACCCTAAGTTGGATTTTGGGTTTTTGCGGGATTCGAACCTGAGACCCCTCGTTTAGTAGTCCAACACACTAACCACTAAGCCACTGCGCCTGCGCGCCAATAGCTGTATCAAAAAATAGCAACAGACTCAATTGTTGGAAGAGTTGATGGCACTGCCAGTAACTGTACTTTTGGCGGTTTCAAGAACTACAGTATAACAGTTTTTTGTTATAGATTTTTAAAAATGCTTAAAATAAATTATCAAATAAAAAGCGCTACAAATTTGTAAAACTGTTTAAATAGGGACAGATCTAGCTCCGAAATCGCTAAACTGGCCGCACTGAAGGATATGAATCAGGCATGTGTTTGGTTTTTTTGGACAGGTACACCTACACCGTAGTCACTGATTGTAACGGGTGATTTTTTAGCTGGTTTGGTTTTGGAAACACTGGTTTTGACAGCTGACGTGTGTTTAGTACCTTGTGTCACTGTCAAACAGCTTCAGTTTGGTTTGCAATTTAACCATGGATCGTCTTACAAATGAACAACGCTTGCAAATTATTGAATTTTACTATCAAAATTCGTGCTCGGTTCGAAATGTTCATCGCGCGCTGCTTCCATTTTATGATCGGCATTCTCGACCTTCTGAGCAGTCTATTCGGAAGATTGTGACCAAATTTCGCACCAAATTTACTTTGTTGGACATTAAACCACCAACACGTTTACGTACTGTGCGTAGTGAAGAAAATATTGCGGCCGTATCAGCTAGTGTGACAGAAGACCGCGAAATGTCGATTCGGCGCCGTTCCCAGCAGTTAGGCATTTGTTACAGCACTACGTGGAAAATTTTGCGGAAGGATTTGGGCGTAAAGCCTTTTAAGATACAGCTGGTGCAAGAACTAAAGCCAGCCGACCTACCACAACGCCGAATTTTTGGTGAATGGGCTCTTGGAAAGCTGGCCGAGGATCCGCTTTTTTATCGAAAAATTGTGTTCAGCGATGAGGCTCATTTTTGGTTGAATGGGTACGTAAATAAGCAAAATTGCCGCATTTGGAGTGAAGATCAGCCAGAAGCATTGCAACAGCTACCAATGCATCCCGAAAAAGCCACTGTTTGGTGCGGTTTATGGGCCGGCGGCATTATTGGGCCATATTTCTTCAAAGATGATGCGAATCGCAGCGTTACTGTCAATGGTGAACGCTACCGAGCGATGATAACAAACTTTTTTTTGCCCGAAATGGAAGTTCTTGACTTGCATGATATGTGGTTTCAACAAGACGGTGCCACATGCCACACAGCACGCGAAACAATGGCGCAATTGCGAGGCGAGTTTGGTGAACAGTTAATTTCACGTTTCGGGCCGGTCAATTGGACGCCTAGATCGTGCGATTTGACACCATTAGATTATTTTTTGTGGGGGTATGCCAAGGCTAATGTGTATAGGGACAAGCCCGCTTCGATTGACGCACTGGAAGCCAACATCCATGCATTCATTCGTGAGATACCGGCCGATATGTGTGAAAGAGTATGCCAAAATTGGACTCAGCGGATGGGCTACCTGAGACGCAGCCGCGGTCAACATTTGCATGAAATTATCTTTAAACATTAAATTGCAAGGTTTAAACTATCGATTCAAATAAATATTTCATTCATTTTTTCGAAGTTTTTGTGTTTTTTTTTTTTTTAAAAGTTCTAGACCTCTTAAAAAATCACCCGTTAGTACCTACATAAAATAAATGTTTTGTTACGTCTTTAACTTGTATGCAGAAAGTGACGGGTTCCGGTTTCCACATGTGATAGTTTTTGGACGGGTACGCTAGTCAATAACTTGTAACGAAACGTCCCGTTCGTCACACTTTCACAATCAGCAGCAGACACTCCCTTGTGTGACATTGAGAATTTGAATTATGCACTTAAAAGTCACACTCTCTTCGTGGTGGGAAACAAGGAACACCCGAATGAGATTGTCATTCGAAGAGACTTGCCTTAGTGCGATTCGTACCAATCTTGTGTATCAGATAAGGCTCCCGCTTGGAAAGTGGCTTTGTTCTCTGTTTCCAATTTTTGGCGGCTGAAATATTGTAATAGTATTAAGTAAAGTACTGCAAATGAAGAGTACCTCTTAACCACAGTTTGGTGTTTCTTTGGTAAACCTTGGATCCAATAAAGGATTTATTATTTTTATTCAATTATTTTTATTTAGAATAGCGAGTTATGGAGTAATCAACATAATTTTATTTAACTTATGTGTTGGATTGAGTCATTGTGTCATTCAAGTTCCAAGTTTTCGTTGTCTTTAGTGATTTGCAGAAAATCCTTTCTATGGGAAATTCATCTGTTTTTTTTTTTTTTTTTTAATTTAAAAAAAACAAATAAAAGTGAGATATCCAACCCTCGGGAAACACTTACAACGATTTAGTTTAGTTTATTGAGCAGTTCTTCTGCTATTAAGAAAATCAATTTACAAAATATTTATACATTTATATTTAAAGCTACGGTAACAATTTTAATATTCAAATAAAATAACTTACCAAAATCATAGACGACCAATGTTTTAAATACTTTTACAGCACTTTACACTCGGACTTTGTCAGTAAGAAGTTGACAATGGACTGACTGTTTATGCGATGCATTTTCAAATTGCAGACTCGAAGCATAGCAAAAATAAATGTGCAATATTTATGTTGCATAAATAAGAAATTGGTTATTATTTTCAGTAAACCTGAATGAGGTAAATATTTCAAAAACCATGGCACCTTGATATCGGATGCCTGTACATGTGTCTGGTTTCTGTTCGATGCTGGACAAGCAATCCAAATTTCTTATTCGAAATATTTGTTTATTCATTGGAGTTGGGGAGCAAACATGAATACAAACTTCTTTGAGTTACTTTAAGACAATACGAGACATGTTTATTGTATTCGTCCTTGTTTTCTGGTTCTTGTATGAAGCGTATGAGGAAGCACACTCCGAAAATGTGGACCATAATGAGGAGCGTGTTTGTTCCTTTGTGCTAGCTTTTCTCGATACAAGAATTTGTTTCTTATAAGCAGTAATTATCAAGTAACCCCTCAAACCTCATCCAACAGCCTCATCCAATAGCCTCATCTCCTCAATGATTTCAATCTAAATCTGTTTTGACATTTGTGGACTAGACAGATGTTGAATACAAGTGAACAAGCCATGGAGTGATACACTCCCCAAGAACGCGGAACAATCGTATCTATTTTTTTGTGTAACAATTCGTCTGTAGTGTTGGCGCAGCGCGAATTCCGTCACCGATTCCACGGCCGTCCGACACCGACTGCGCAAACACTGCGCCGTTTGGCCACCAACCTTGAAGAGTATGGGACCACACGAGACGTTGACAAGAGCGGCCGGCCCCGGAGCGCCAGTTGTGCCGAGAATATCGCCGCTGCTGACGAGCTGTCGCCGTGCCTCGCAATTAGCCATCAGCCGGTCGTCCCTAAGGCGAATTTTTGTCAAAGACTTGCGCATGTTCCCGTACAAAGTCTAGTCCGTGCATCAGCTTCTGCCTGTCGACCGCCAACGCGTGTGACTGACGCGATGAGGCTCAGCGGGTACGTGAACAAGCAAAACAATCGATTCGGGGGCACCGAAAATCCACGAGTAATGCACGAGGAGCCATTACACCCGCTCAAAGTTACTGCATGGTGCGCTCTTCACGCTGGAGGAGTCATCGGGCCATTTTTTTTTTCGAGAACGCCGCTGGTCAAACGACAACAGTGGACGGTGCGCACTATAGGGCCATGTTAAGCGAGTTTTTTCTGCCGCAATTGAACGAATTAGAACTGGATGACATCATCGGATGACTTCTATTGGCCCACCTTGTACATATGAACAAAAATGGAAGTTTCTAACTTTACACTGCGAGATATATGACTGTCTGTCGATCAGAACTGAACGAAGGTTAAATATAAGATCACACGACTAATTACACATCATAAATAAAAATCCTACCACCCAGCCAAACTGTCTCTGATTCAATGCGCCGATTAATCTAATTGAATCGCAGCACGTAACCACGTAACAGAAATTAATACACACTTCAGTTGGAATTAAAAACGAAAAGAACTTTCTTCCCACTCGTGTCACTGGCTCGTGTCGTCTTGAACGGAGGAACAAAAAAAAAAAAACAAAAAAAAAAAAATGATAAATTAAACCAAAGTGACATGACAAATCGCCATTCATTTGTTACACAACACCCCGTGGGCCACCGCACGTTGCCTATACCATTCCCGAACCTACCCCCCACAGACCCAGACGACCGAACTGAATGTAATATCCTGTGGGGCAACTACCTATACCATCCCCCCCTCACTGTGTGCAAAAACCAACTTCATATCCGGCAATTTGTGGTGGGGTAACTTTTACTCTCTATTTACACACAGCTTTGAAATAACTTTTACGAGGTGCTGACTTAAATTTTGCGATTCGTGTCGAAATTTTATGCTAAAATTCTAGCTTTGCCATAGAGAGCTGGACACAACACAGCTCATAGCATACGGCTTTGGCAATAGAGGGCGATAAATCGAGAGGGCATATTTATAGATCTGACAAACACACATACGCAAGTCGCACAGTGCACAGACCAAGACCAACTGTATGAATTAATTATGAAAACAGTGTAATTAATTAAATCTAGCATTTTCAGGGCTGCATGTGGTGTTCGATGTGGATGGAAGGAAGAGTCCGGTCCAAACACACATTCTCGGTGCAGTTTTGTGCTTGTGACGGAGTTTTTTTCGCAGAAGGGATTCATGGATGCGGAAGGGTGTTTAACTATTGTTTTGGACAAGCGTAGCTGGGTGGCGATGGATGTTGTTGTGAGGCGACGAGATGGGTTGGAACTTATGAAAGACTCTGGAAATGGGGAGCTCCATTGCAAATAAGTTGAAACCCTGTGGATCCAAACGCCGCTTAGTAATCTAAGTCGCTTGCAACGACTCATTACTTGAATTATATACAAATTCGGAGAAACAGATGACTTTATAAAATGAAAATTTGAAAATTGTTAGGGAGACTCTGTACTCTGCACGCCAAATAGCTACACCTCATTTCGAACTGCCTCTATATTTGGAATATATAGATACGATTGTTTCAGCTATGTACCTACAATATTCAAGCCCCCAACTGCACCAAGTTGCACAATCAAGCCACATTTAAAATGATGTCCTCCGCCGCATGTAGTTCGCAAACAATACTCCTCCATGATGTGCATAAAATAATCTCACACACGTTCAGTTCCAACATTCATCAAGCTGTCAAGCAAACCCGTACATAAAACGATTTGGTTTACAACTTTTCGTAGGTCCACACTAAAAAAAAAAAAAAAAAAAACAATTAAACTCCGATCCTGCCACACACGAAGCCAACTCCGCACCAACAAACTATCCTTTCACACAGCGAATTGCCATGCATGGCGAAGACCATTTCGAGGCTTGCGCGCGGTAATTCGTACGTCAGCTGCTCATTTGCACCGCAAACTTGCCCCTGTACTCTCTTATCAGTGTGTTACGCTTTAGCGCCTCGCGCTAGTGTTATCCTCGCTGCCATATCTTACAATCGCAGCGCCAACAGCCCGCAAGTGAAATATTGCTATTGCATGTGTGAGTGGTGTTTGCCATGGCTTCCGGAACACGCCAGAAGCCATTTTGGGGCCAGGCCCCCTATATACGAATCGTAAATTATATTTGAATCCCATTACTCACAAGTACACAAACATAAAGCTTTCATAAGGATTCTCCCTGAGCTTCTTCTTCGTTGCATGTTATTTGCACGAACAATGTGAGTCTGAGTTGGTGTGTGCACTCGTAGATCTATACGTCCCACCGGGAAGAGTGCGCAGCCAGTCAGACCTACTGTGTGCGGCTGAGAGGAGGCAAGTGTCCAGGCAGCCATTTTGTGCTGACGTCTTGGTAAAAATTTTCTCACAAACTTAGCAGAAAACGTTCCGCATCCACGACGGACTCAGACTCAGCCTTGGTCTCAGTTCGCCGCATGAAAATTTCTGCTGATGACGGATGCTGCTGCTGCTGCTGATGTCCTTCTACGATTGTCTCTGATGGTATATTGCGTTGGAGACCATACACCAAAGGATATTGGTAATTTTCCAATGATAGTGTGAACGTCTGTACGTTTGGGTGTAACCCTCGAATTTATTTCCCGAATATTGCATTTTTTTTCGGACGCTTCGGAAACATTTTTATTAGCCGCAGACAGACAGAAAGATGGACGGATGAGGACCATGCCAACATGCATGGAGTTGCTGAAGTCAAACGAAATGAAAATTCGACCGGCAAAGGGGGACGAAAAATGTTTCATTTCGAATGGATGAAGTTGTGCAGCAATAATACGATTTTTGACGATAATTTGAGCTTGTATATCACTCACTTTGGCTATTCGGATGATTGATGGGGAGTCCTGTGACAGTTATTGTGTGGGAAAGCATAGTCGGTTTGGGTTTTTTTTTTTTAGAAATTTGTTTTGTATAACTGGGGTGCGGGTAATTGCTGACGTTCTCAAAAGCCACTTGAGGTGATGGAGATGATTGTCGTAGGGCTAATAAATTCGGCACGTAGATGGGTGGCCTAGGGAAGCGATTCAAACAAAGCCAACGAGAACAGGTTGAAGATAAAAATTGAAAAGGACATTTCCTGAAAATCAGTACAAACGTGGACTACTAGGCTCGGTCAAATGGCTCGGTCAGATCGGCCAAATGGAAAATATTGATCCAGCTAAGTTAGGTTAGGTTAAAAAAATTGCACGACTGGGTCGCCGAAACTTTCTCGTTCCTATCAACAGTTTTGTTCGTTGAATTTTATTTTATTTGGTTGGTATGTACGAGTAGGTAAGAAAAAACTCAGGAGCTATATTTATGCACTATATACAGAAAACATAATAACAAAGTGCACTGCTAAACAAATTCATTTCAGATGGCAGTACAATATCAATTAACAATGATAGTAAAAAGCATTTTTCGGAAGCTTTTGGTTACAAAATTTTAAGCGCCAGGTCCACTGTTTATGTTTTAAGGCTCATACACCTTTAAAAATGTTTGAGTACAAGGTTAAGCCTAGTTGGAATTTCTGATCTGTTGAGAAGCTTCGATACAGATTTATGGGCTTTGATACGGATTTCTTACATAAACCATTTTCATCTGTCTGATTACTTGGAATTGTTATTAAAAGGATCGCGAATGTATTTTGTATGAAACACTATCCCAGAAAGTGAATGTCAATGGATGTTGATCAATGAAGTGACTATTGAGACTATCGCTTTTGGAGAAAAAATAAAACAATAGCATCACTCGACACCATCCCGGAAGAATGTATTAAGCGACATTTTTTAAACTTTACAGCAAACGAATAAAACTTCCTGTGAAGTTAATTATTTGCGTATTTTTTAGTTTTAAGCATATTTCGATTGAGATTTGCATGGCAATATTGTTATTATTTATTCTATGAACGAAATGCCAACTAGATGAAAAGTTTTGTTGCTGAGAATATTTTTATGCTCAAAAGACTGTCGCTTGATACAATGATTTTGGTCGCTTAGAATTAATGATAATGCCATGTCATTTTGTTCTATGTAACACAATAAACTTTATGTTTCCTCTCTTTTTGTGTTTTTTTTTTTCTGTGTTGTTCAATATTGAGTTTGTTTGTTCAATATTCACCAAAATCTTACGAACTTGTTGTCACTCCATACAACTTTGTTCAGCATCCAAAATGACTTCCTCGCTGATTTTAATTTATAACTAATTCAAAATAAAATAAAAACATTTTCTGTGACTTGTTTTATAAACAAAATTTGTCAAGGCTTTCGGAAAAAAATCAATACCAATCAAAAATTATCTGATATAAACAGAAAATTTTCAATATGAATTTTAAAAATCGATTTCCCAGCATTTTTAAAAATGGACATTGAACAAGATTGCATTCAGCCGACTATGTATGATAATATAATTGTAACACAACACAGTAGAAAAGTGCATTTATTTATTTAAAATGGTTTCATAACGCAATCCAATTCAACATTTTTTGCTTGCGTTTTGTTTTAATGTCGTTATAGGTAGGTTGAATTTTATAAACTGATTTTAGTGTCTGTGTAAGACCAGTTTCAGGTTCACTCTGTTTGCCAGATCGTCGCGGCAGGTATGTTCACTAAATGCCTATAACTCATGAACCAATAAACAGACAAAGACCGTAATACTCATAAAAACCTTGGTATTGAGGTCACCTTTCAAGGGGAATTCAGAAACAATATCGGCTAGCCGACAGCCACTTCAACCTAACCTCAACCTAACCTAATGGCTGATTCAACAACCTTAAAGGCAATTGAGTAGTAAGTCCATTGACCATGTGAACCCTAGTCATTCCTGTTTTTGTTTAAAGTGTTGAGACCTGTCCTCGATAGTTTTCGATTGAAGATTCGTCTTAGGTCAGTTTTTGGTTGCAAAATCATTTGGTCTTGCTAAACAATGATCATAAATAGTGCTCCCAGAGTCCAGTCACCACATCATCGAAGCTTCAAAGTGTTGAGACCATCATCTGAAGTTTTTTCATGATATGAAAGCGAAGCTTTTAAAAACCGCATATACATCTTAAGCTCTGTTTAAGAGACAACGTATGCAACAGTGAAAGACCTTTCTAGCATTTTTCGGAAAACTGAGAGCAACTAACCATGCATTGAGCTACTGGCGAGCCATTTTAGTTGAGTAAGTCACAGGCATCACGCAAAGTAAAAGCAGGTTTATTGGTAGACATCAAAACCCACGCAGCAAGATGAGAAGTTTTGTCCGTGGCTACTGCAGTTGATGGGTTTTTCGAGTGTCATGAGAATCGAGTTTAAACGTGCGGTTTGAAAAGCAATCGCTTTTATATTAACAAAGGTTTTCTTTACTTAGAAGCCCTGGACAGAAAATGATTTAAAACCAAATTCTTTAGATGTCCCATTGACCTCCTCGTTGTTGATGAAGTCTTAAATTGTGTCCTAATCCCTTGTGCCCCCGAGCAATTGGGGTGTGCCCCAAGTACCTATCTTCGAAGTATCCGACCTCCGTATCCATGACAGCCCCACCCAAAAGAATGACTCAAATACCTTTTCTACACAAATATTTGCACAAATAAGTGAGCACCACTTTAATTAGATCTTCCCTACAAATAACTTAAGGCCCAGCTCACAGCCATTGTCCCTGCAACAGAGTTCATTCAATAAAATACCAACCGCGTTCCATCAGGCTAATGAAGTTCTTACAAAAATCCACCATCACTAACACCACCACCCCCACCCCGGCCAATGTGGAGCCGTATACTCGTAATTAAAGATTTAGTAATTAACTCGACACGGATTGACCTATTCATGGAAACGCTTCAACCTTTCTAACATGCACCGTCAACATTTGTCTTCGATTCATAAATAAACACAAACAAATATCGGTGCTCTGCCTGGATAGTGAATTAAATTTTGATAGACCCACTCATACTACTACTGTGCTCTGCTATTCGTGGAAGAGTCTTTCTATATCCAAATCCCTTTCCATTTGGTAATCAGAAATTAAATACAAAAGGCCGATTCCATGAGTAGCTGATGGCGCTTCTGTCAAACGAATTTGACGAAAATCTAACAAAATCTCGTTCGTGTTTAATTACCTCGTCTTTGTGCCGCCATTTACACAACCATCGCCGAGCTCCGACCGCCCGCAGGAAAACCCCGCGAAGGAAGACATTTTCGCAAATTTAATTTATTTTGTCGTGACCCAACATTAAGTTTGATGCCTCCTTGGTATATCGCGCCACTCGATGTCCTCGTCGTCGGAGTCTCATTATCGCTGATGGGAGACAAAGAGTATCGCGGACGACGGCCGTGCGCCGTGGTGCGAAATGTTCTCTGTTCAATCTAATAAATTAATCAATGCCAGTGCTGGCTGGTGCGGGGAACCTTGGCTATAGTTTACAACAAATATACATCTTGTCAACGAAGATTGTTGTCGTGTCGATGACGGCCTCGCCGGTGATGGAAAAACATAAGATAGTTTTGGGCCAACTGCAACATCCGCAGTCGAAATTAAAAAAAAAAAAAAAAAAATACAAAATTGCAGACAGGAGGACGAGAAATCATGACATCATGACATCCATCGCACCAGGCTTCGTTCACTTAATTACACTCGTAATCGCAATTTAATTGCTGTTACTCATTTGCATTCTAATAACTTCCTTTTGGTGATGATGTACAGATGGAGAGGGTCATCGTGGAGGATGGTCGGGTCGGGTCGGGTCGGGTCGTCTTCGTCGTTGTCGTCGTCGTCGTCATCATCATTGAAGAAGTGATTTCATAACACAAATGAAACTCATTCCGCATAGTACAACGTAACATCGGCCGGAGAGTGTCTTTTCGCTGAAGCCATACGGACAGAGGACACAGGACACAGGACACAGGACACAAGTCATGGCCGAGAGGGTGTTATGCAGTTTATTTTTAATTGCGTCATTTGGGGAGGTTTCCATTTTTGTTTCCTTCCTCCCGTTTCGCTTTGACCTTAATTCTAATATTGTATTGGATAGGAAATGCAATTGAGGAGTCTTACATGTGCTAATGATGCAGCGAAAGCAGTTGTAAGGCTTTGTTTGAGACAAGGCAACTTGGCGCAGTGGTCGTTGGGTGTCTCGCCATTAGAAGGAGGCCTAGAACTGTCGATCTTTCATCAACGAATTACAGTGAAAGGGGGCGAATGAATGGATACGAGATTTCGGGCTAAATTCCAAATTGGACGCACTTCGACTTTTTTGTGTGTCAAAAGGTCACTAAAATAGTCTCTAGCTCCAGATTCCTGTACAGGTACACCCAACCCAAAGAAATCTCGCATACCAGGTTTTGAAGTTAATAAGACAGACGGACACAGAAGCAGCGTTAAAGATGCAGTAGTTGCCACCCATAAGGATATTTTGACTTTAAAAAGGCCTAGCTTTGTTATTTGAAAAGCCATTTTAATATGTCATACATTTACGTATTACTTAAGGAATTTTCTTTTTACTAAAAATTTACTTTTTCGAGTTAAAAGGTTTCAATTAAGAAATAAATGCATTATAAGAAATTCCTCTTAAAGACTACAGTAGTTTGCACCCCTGTACAGTAGTTGGCACGCTGGAGAACTACAGTTGGCTGCCAAAAATTATCATTAAATAATAACTAAAGGTCTTTTAAAATACATTTAATGGTTCTTCATTAAACAAATATGCGGTAGTTTGTTAGTTTGTATTTAAGCAAAACAAAAAATATCATAAATCCATTAATTTGAACAAAAAGATGCAATAAATTAGTTAAATTAAACAATTTAGTTTTCGTATTTAACGAAACAAATTTTGAACTTTTAAGGAAAATAGCTTAAAGTTGTTTATTGGAATTTTAGAATTTTAATTAAAAAAAAATGTTGTTTCCCAAATAGCTAGCTGTAGCCGATCATCATCATAGATTGTGTTTTGTTAAGTTAATATGTTTGTATTACACTTCGACCTAGCATTGTCGAGAAACTCATCTAAAACCCTGGTTATAGTGCACCTTTTGTACTTTCTTGCAAAATAGAAGAATTTTTGTAAAAAGACGCAAAAATATGATTCCGTTCAATAGATGTATCTGATATAGACGCAATGTTTGATCGATTTGTCACCAAAGCTTTATACATACTTTTTGGGAGTTGAAGCCTTTTAAATTTTCTAATACAATTTTTTTTCCTTTAAAAATTGGAATTTTGCGCAAAAAAGTTTCGATGGATTTTTAAGGGAATTTAAGGACTGTGAAATGGAAAAGAATGGGAAAAGTGGCTACGCTTCGTGAAGAGAGAGTCCTAACAACTCTGCTTATGAATGTAACTCTCTTTCGTGGCGTCGTTTGTACGGGCATTATGAATGAAAGAATAGTTGAAATTTATTGTAGTCAAATTCAACTTTTTCAATTGTTAATATTTTAAAAAAGTAAAAATTCAGATCTTTTTTTTTCGACACTTCATTTGTTAAGATTCGGTTGAGCGTGTGAACCGCAAGAGGCAAAAATACACTACATAAACTACAGCAATAATAAATAGATGGGATTTAAGAAAATTGTTTCTTATTTCTCATTTATAGTTAAGCAAATAGTTTCTTGGGTCAAGAAGACTTATGAACGATTCAAGAAAAAAAATCTTATTGGAAGAAAACAATTCTAGAAGCAAAACACAAAACAAAATTTCTTATTTTAGTATTTTTTTTTTTCTCGTTCTTGACTATTGAAATAAAAATGTTAATAATAAGTAATAATTGTATTGGACCATAACCGTACTTTAAGTTCTTGTTTTAAGAAACTTCTACGCCCAGGTTAGAAAATATTTTTTTCCGTGAGTCTTGCAAAGTTTTTGGGAGCACCTGGCTAGACAGGGTCAATACGCCTTGTTCATACAAAGCAACCAACTTAAGGGCTCCACGAAGGGTCCACAACTAACAAACAACTGAGCTATAGAATAGATCTTTCAGCCGAGTGTATCTCTTTCGGTTATAAGAACCAAAACTTGACAAAAGTACCCTTATAGCCTTTTCACATTCACACCAAGGCGAAAACCGGGTTTTCACGAGAATACCTACACGAAAACTTCACTGAAAACAGAAGTTTTCCCATACATATTTCAGTTTTCACAACGTGTCGTTTAAGGTCGTTTTCCGCGAAAACGACTTCCAATCGTTGGGTTGTTGAAACAAACATACCTTTTGCAACATTCAGCAAATTCAGCAGAATGGCTGACTAAACAAATGTCACTACTCATAACTTAAAATCATTTACCACAGTTAATTGATGGGCTAGTATTATTTTTAAAATCACTTAATTCATTTTATTTGTTAATTAATGCGGTCGAAATTAGTAACCAAAAAAGTTTGCACCGAAGTTCAACGACTAGTGTTGCGAACAGGTTCGCATAGTTTGCTGAATTCGTCCATATCTGAGTGCATTCAATGACAGCGCATGCAATACAACTCAGGTGGCAGATCGCGGTGTTTGTTTATCGACTACATGAAGTTGCTGTCACTTTTATTTTCTCTTTTTGTCACTTTTAAATTGTAAAGAGTTTGGTCGCGCGCATGGAATTTGCGCTACGTATAAAAGCTAAGTTAAAATTAAATTTCAACGTTTTATTCCCTGCAATTTCTGGAGTTTTCGGTTTGTTGCTGTATGCAACAACTATTGTCTCACACCTGATTGAAACGTCAAACGAAAACTTGTTGGTGGTTGGTGTGAATGCATCGACCGTTTTTTAGCTCGGTGTGAAAAGCCTATTGCACTGCCAGAGAATTGAGGGAGAGATAGTTTTGGGCTACTTTTTCCATGTCATAAACTGTCACATAGGATTTTAAGTTGAATTTAAATCGCTATGAGTACTATCAACAAACGGGCATAAACAATCATCACACACTACGTCACACGAGTCGTGGTAACAAAAAGGCACATCATAGTGCTATTTGGGTTCAAAGCTGAAATGCCACTTCTACCTACCTAGCTTCTTATGCAAGATCACTTCCAGCAGTAGCGTACGCAGAATATTTTTTTCTTTTGGGACTGAAACTTTTTTTTTTGTGGTGAAATGAATGCCAATGGAATCCGTCAAGGAATTTTTCCACCAGCTCACTGAGCTGTTGGCCTGCGTACGGCACTTCTAGGTCTTTCGCTTCAATCTGTAAACATAACCTAACTTAACCCGACTGTCTTTCAAATCACCGATGGATTTCATTTGGATAAGTAGACTGCACTATTTTTTTCTTTTCTTTCGAGCTATATCTACGCTCTAGACCGACCATACTGCGCTGTTCCACATTAATTAAATTAATTGCATCCTCGTCCGTAATGTCCGCATTCAAATGCCACACAAGTTTAAATTCGTTTTCGCCACCTATTCGATTGAAATAATTAAAACTCCATTCCGGCCCCGACATGCCTTCTAGCTCGTCTCCTTGAGTCTACTCATTAATTTACTTAGCAAATTGCACTCACTTACTGTATAATACACAAATTTAAGGAAGAAAGCAAAAACAAGGTACGTATACGTACAGCTCACTTTTAATTCCTTCCGCCAACTCATTCATCATACGCTGGGGTTGTTCTTTGTTTTCTGCAGAAAAAAAAACCCTTCATCTGCTGATTGTTGGTTGGTTTGGCTTGAATTACCGCACACACTCGCACTCATTACCAACTTCATCATATTCATTATCATGCTGAGCGTCATCATCTTTAACATCATCATCATTTGTCGTCCTTTTGGCTGCCGTCATCTTTTCCCATCCACTTGGAGTGTAAACGCATCCTCATTAATTGTTACCATATAATCATCAGCAATGTCAGCCGCGCACTA
Source organism: Cheilosia grossa (assembly GCA_963082955.1). Taxonomy (NCBI): domain Eukaryota; kingdom Metazoa; phylum Arthropoda; class Insecta; order Diptera; family Syrphidae; genus Cheilosia; species Cheilosia grossa. The sequence goes on from OY720144.1 coordinate 8,192,851, forward strand.
GATGTTGCTCATCCTGCTAGACTCACCTGAATCGCAGCAACCCACCATCCTCATCGTCGCCATCATCATAATCAAAACACCACAAGTGCCCTCGACGGGGCAAATGCACTTTGGGGGCATAAACTCGTAGCTGTGCCACGTACTCTGGGGGATTTCCCATTCAGACGCACTTGAGAATCCAGGATATTTTGCAGTCAACCCTGGAAGAGTGCATGTGAACCGGCAAATGGCATTTGATTATTTTTCCTTCTACCAGATCCGTCGGCTCTTTGACTGGGTGAAAGGGGGGGTGGGTATTGATAGGGTTGCCATGCATTCTGCAGTTGTAAATCGAATTTTATATGGTTTTGTGAAGGGTTTCAAATATATTTGGAAAGCTTGAAGGCCTTATGGACTGACAACGGCATCGATTTAGAGAGAGCTACCTGACTTAATTGTTAAATGGAACATTTGTCGATCAGACTTTAGCGAAACTCCTTCTAGAATCTGTTCTTTTAAAGCTGTCAAAAATGAGGATTTGCTTCGATTAGATAATAAGACGGGAGAGCCTTCATGGGGCTCTGTCAATGGGGCCTCTATTAAAGTAGCCTTCGTGGTGAGTTTTTAGAGGCATCTCCGAAAGCAATCATGAAGACGAGGATCTTCTCTGTGTGCATGTCAGCAGGAGCTCCTGAAGTGACAGGAGAATATTTTTTTATGAGACGAAGTAGATTCGGACATGAAGAGAGGATTCGTCACTCTTAAAACAGAGTCTGGCTTTCGGATCCTGTGAAACGTCATTGCGCTTTTGTTTACCGACCTCTCCTATAGCACCCAAAAGCGGTACCAACCTATTGTCGATCTTATGTAAGCCCTTCGACCTTTTAGGGCGAGAATCTGTGATTTTTCGATTTCTTGAGCTTCAACTGCAGACCTCAGAGCTGACATACAAATTTGAGCTGTCAAAAAGCTTTTTGCCTTTGAGTCAGGGAACTTATTCTGTAAGAGTCGTGTAAGTTTTTTCATGGAAGAGTGTCCGCCTAGGAAGAGATTTTCCCGTGTTTTTGTTAACCAATAAGAAGTGGATTCCTGAGCCTCTGCTCTCAAGGCCTTGGATTCAGCATTAACAGAAAACCTAATGCCAGATCTCAATCAACCAAGACCTAAGCTAGTCTCTCACCTTCAAAACTGTCATCCAACTGTTTGTCAAAACCAAGGACACCTGGCAACCCCTCCCAAACCGTTTTGCACCTTCTTCGAACCATCAAAGAGGTGTTAACCAAAAATGAACTACGCGCGTGAATTGCATACAGTTTTTTTCGCATCTGTATACAAAAAGTCGTCTAAGCTTAGAAGTTGGAGGGTTTTTGCTGTTTTTTTTTTTTTTTGCTCAACACCGCCTATTCACTTCTATTCATTACGGTTAAGCGCTGATGCGTATTGAGAGCACTTAGATGTGAATTCTCCCGCCATCAAAGAGGTGCGCGCGCTATTGCCACACCGATATACGTATACATGAGGAACAAAAGCAAAAACGAAAACCCGCTCCTCGAGAGAGCATATATAAACAAAAAGGCTACAGAAGAATATAAAAAAGAAAAACCTACCAAGTCCTCCAACATACAAAGCCCGTAACATAAAGGACCCACTTGAGTTGCATTTCTATGAAGCCTCGCTAGCTGCTGAATATCATAGTCCTGGTCCTAGTCATGGGACAGTGCCAGCCATCGTCGTCGTCATCGTGCTCTTGTTGTCGACACCGCCGAGAGTGTTATCCTGGTTTTTGTGTTCCACTAACTGTTAACAGTCGTTTGCTTCTCGCTCTGTATTGTTGGACAATTGTTGCGCTTTTTGCCAAGGTTTCTCTTGGGAGCCTCGAGCAGACCCCGCTGGATAAAAGTGCAAAGGATAAGAGTTTTTGGGGAGCAATTTGTTTCGAGGAGAGTGTGTGTTCCTTTTTTCTTTAATTAAAATCGCGCATAAGTGAGTGGATAGCGGCGGAGGGGGTTGAGAAAATTATGCGCTGATGTTGGCCTCAGTTTGTTTGTCATGGACTGATGACAATTCTAATTAATGTGTCATTTGTGAGAGGCAGAGGGTTGGGTATTAAAGGATATGTGATGGCTGATGAGGATGCGCTGATTGGTACGTTCGAAAAGAAGGATTTCTTGTGGTAATATACTTTAAAACCTTAAAATGGACAGCAGCTTTTAACTGGGACTAGTCGTATAGAAGATTTTGTAGTGATGAAGACATCTTCGCGCTATTTAGGCGCCCTCTACGGCGAAATGGAGCAATAGTCGAAAAATGTAAATTAAATATTAAATATTATGTAGATATACATTCTTTATTTTCTATTTATGTGAAGTTACAAAATGCCGTTTTGACTTTTTAAGTAAGAAAATTGAGAATACATGTGCAACAAGAAAGTAATTCCCAATTTTAACTTAAAGGAGACGTTCGATTTGGGGCTTATGTTCCACATAATCCACAGTCCACTTATGCCCCGGTGACTTATGTATGTCCCTGCGCCGTGCGACAAATGAATTATATAAAGTGAAGAAGAAGTTTCTGTGAGTTTAATTTGCTGTTAAATGGCTGGAAGTTCTGACCTTGTTTGGATAGGTACCTACTTCACAAGTAAAAATCAGACCTTTGATAAAGGTGGAGGTAGTAAGATAGAGGACTTTATTTCGTTTAAAAATGTTTCCATTGTGTTATAGCACATTTTATATAATTTTATTAAGTACTGCGATATGACAAATGTATGTCCTTCTACAGGAAAACGCTTGCAAACAATTTAAATAGAAAATATATGCAAATAAGTTACATATAAGATTTGAGGAAAACTACAACCAAAAACTTCAAATTTAAGAGAAAAAAAAAGAAAATAATTAAATAAAACCAATAAATGAATAATAATAAATATATAAATAAATAACCAACTGAATAAATATGAATAAAACGATATATACAAACAAACAACTAACATTAATGCATTTAACAAATTAATCAGTAAATAAATAGCAATAAATAACAAATCAATAAATAAATGAAAGCAAACAAATAAATCAACGGAAAATTTAATATTTCGGTATTTTCTATCAGTTAAGGGTATGATATTCAATATTGTATTGATTAATTAGAGGATTATCATGGATGTCACATCTGATTCTGAAGGTAATCATTTCACCATTGACTCTTGCATGTAGATCAAGCGTAGAATGATGCCAGGAGAGATTAATCATTGTTTTAAATAATTTGTTCTGTGCGATTTGTAACATTTTAATGTGACAGTTTGAACAATGTCCCCACACCTGGCAGCCGTACAATAAGATAGCTTGAAAAATTGTGCTGTGAGTTAACATTTTGCTGTCATTTGAAAGCAATGATTTCCTCCTATTTGTAAATGGACATAACATTCGTATGGCAATATTTATTTTGTTAAGTAGATATTTGCCTATAGCATGTTTTTTAAATGCAGTGACGCCAGTTTGGGGGTTTTCTCCCAGATTTAGGGTTGGATTTGACCGACCGGGGAAATCTGTGGGGAGAAATTGTTAAGGGGGAAATCTGGGGTTTTCTTAAAATTCTATTTAGCTTACATTTCGCTATAATATGCTTTTAAAAAAACAACAATTTCATCAACGTTAGGTAAGGGCTGTGTTAATTCTTACAATATGTTTTTCAAAACACAGCATGCATTGCATTTATTTGGCAGTCGGAAAACCAAACCTACATGTTGGCGTTTCAATTTCGAAATTTGAAAAAATAATGGCAAAAAGTTGTGGCTTTTCTTGGAAAAAGTAGCCAAATCTGGGGTTTTTTCAGAGTTATCTGGGGGGAAATATTTTGACCGTCTGGCAACGCTGTTTAAGTGTCAGCTTTCAATCAGATGTAAGTATTGAACAGAAGGCTTGGACGAATATCCATTGACAAGTAATTGGTTTGCTGGGAGAAAACAAGGTCTTCTTTTTTTATGATGAAAAAGATAGCCGGTGTTTTTTTTCCGCACTTAGTTTGATTTTCCATTTTTTGTAGTAGTTCACAGTTCATTCTCTCAATCGCATTATTAAGATTCGTCTCGATATTGAGACTGAACTCATGCGATGAAATTATTGCCGTGTCATCGGCATATATTGCTGCTTCACAGTGAAGAAGGGTCGGAAAATCGGATGTGTACAGATTGTAAAAAACTGGCCCAAGAACCGAGCCTTTTGGGGCACACCTGTGTGACAGTTAATTAAATTTGATAAAACGACGATTTGATACAAAACTTTGTATGAACGTAGGAAAATTTAGGTACATTGTTTTGTATATGAGTCCATTGTGCCACACAGAATCAAAAGCTTTTCCAATATCTAGTATAGGATGCACGGTTCATTTTAAAAATATTGCACAATCTTAAAACTTAGTGGGAAGTGGCCTTAAGCCAAACAGTTCATCGGAATCCTCGATAATCTTCTTCATTTTGTCTTTTAGAATTTTTTTCGTAAATTTTACTTACATTACTAGCCAAACTTATTAGTCTGTAACTTTGGGGTTTATCAGGTTTTCCCGCTTTGCAATTGGGACTGTTTTTGCCAGTTTCCATGCATCAGGAGAGTATTTCATTTTAAGGCGCAAGCATTTATAATAAATTTTAAAACTTCGATTCCCTCTTTAGGTATTTTTTTTGTACACATATATTTTTCATATTATCCAATCCATGTTGTTAAAGAACTCGCAGTTGTGCTTGCAACCGATTTTTCGCTGCCCATCCATTGATATGACACTCGACCCTTGCTGTGGGCTTGTGCAATCTTTTTCCATTGCAGGATAAAAGTGATTTTCAATCTTAAGTGAGCGCCTTAAATGTTAACAGGTTCTTATTCAAATACATTATGGAGTGTGGTTTTGAATGACCGGCATGGTGTCAATTTGTCTTTATTTTACACTCGCCAAAAACAGAGAGCTCCTTCAAAGTCTTCCTTCAGGGTGTAGCCTTTTTTTTTGCTATCTTTGCCAGACTAAGAACTGAAAACGCGACGGTAATGGAAATTCAGACGACAACTCAAAAATTGTTAAGATCAAAGTGGAAACTGCTCTGCGGGCGATACTAAAACGGTCGCAATACCTTCTCGGAAGTAAATTCATTGTCCTCATTCTCAACTCTAATACAAATTTTCAGTATTTGTCGAACTGTTGGATCATTGATTTGGAGAAGAAATAGAACTGCGGAGAGTAGAAAGCCTAGGAGTGCTCCAGCAGTTTCCATAACCCTCAAGCCATTTTGCGATCTCCGACAATTTGAATCGATCTTCCAAGAAGAAAGGTTTGCATCAATAAAAAGCTTACTTACAAGATAGGCCTTCGTGTCAGACCGGTTAAAATGCCCTTGGGGTTTCTGAGTCTTTGATCCTGGTTATACTACTACCTGCGCATATAAGTGGGCTACGTGGGTCTTCTAGAAAACAAGATATTTGGCGTCGTGGAAAAAAAAACCTTAACGGGGATCGGGGGGTAGTAACCCACAAGTTTCTACACCCACTGGCCTCTTAGATATTCAACTACTTTGGCTTTCATTGGCTTTTCCACTACGTTAGATATCACCAAGAGGAACGCCTACTAGACAACAGTTTTCTTTGAAGTATTTCCCTCATTTCTTCCAATCGATTGAATGCAACACATCTTCAACCAACAATTTGACCATTTGACATCGCCGTACAGATGCAAAAACTCAACCTCCGTTACCTCCCTAATTTCATAAGACATTCTATAAGTTCCCATTTGTGTATCACTGCCTGCCTCAAACATTCAACAGGAATTTACCTCAGCAAAAATATTTCGACTACCTAAACAGCCTTGTGACGATGATGCCGTAAGTTACACATTCCATGTCCATAAATTGACCAAACCACATACCAAGTAAACAGTCGTTTCTTAACCTAATTTAAACATTCCATTCCATTTGCGGTATACACACCATGCACAGGAACACACCCGAATGCACTGGTTCTTCCATCTCGCAGTCCATAAATTCATGGTCGAGAAAAAAAAAACCCACCCCCAAACCTAATTGCCATATCAATTTATGAGCTCGAAATACCTTTATTCCTTCTGTGTGCCATTAATATTCATTTGACATCTTTGAAATTCCATATTCGATTTCGGGTGGGGGTGGCTCACCGGAAAACACATTCATCCCAATAGTAAGCGACTCACACACCCACCTTAACTCCGACTAAAGCATATAGCCTTCGTACACATTTCCCTCCATTAGGTTGATTATAAAATAATTATTGATCCTCCTTTGGTCGTGCCAATGAAAGTGGTAATGTTGTTTGCCTACGCCTACACACACGTACACAATTTGGCTGCAGCTATTGGAAAGGATTTGGCAAACCAAATGCACATCCGTATCGTACGGGATGCATGCAATGCTTCTGCTTCTGCATCTGCATATGATGTTTATGGCACAAAGAAAAAGCCTTTTCAAGCAACTTCCCTCTGTTGGTGTGAGTCTGGTGTTGAAAGGAGCTATGTGATTTCGGCTCAAATATTATGTAGAAGGTACTACGTGCGCTTGTTGTATATGTCCCGGTAGGGATTTCATTTCGATTTATTGCATTTTGATAAAATTTTGCAAACACAGATGATGGGCAATTTATATCCCTCCTATACACTGAGGAACAGCTCTAGGCCCAGGATGCGCTCTGTCAAAAACAAAGTTTGCCAATTATATTGAACAACGTTGCTGAATCTTGATCGGAATAAATGTGACAAGATGGCTTTGCGGTATTTAAAGAAAATCCACAGACAGAATATCTTGCGATTTACCTACTACAAATCTGAGTACAATCTACCAACAAGGCTATTAGTTGGGCCTCTGTCACATGGAAAATTATATGGGAGGCATAAGTTTGCCTTACAGAAAACTGGCAAGGAATACAATATAAAGGAGCCTTAATTTAACCAAGAGTTATTTAATGTTCGCCCTCCAAATTACAACCTAAGAGTATGCAATATTATTTGTTCCGTTTGAGTTTTCCTTGATATGACGAATTGCATCTGAAGAACTTTCTCAGAAGTTTTAATTTTATTTAAAAAACTTCAACGCGAAACCTAACTACGCCTGGTGTTCAGTCAGAATTTTTGACATAGTGAGACTGTAAGCGGCTTAATATTAATTACGGATCAAAACTACTTCCCAAATTGATATAAAACTTGTTATAAATGTTTCCTTAAGTTTGCGAGAATAATGTAGACAGTGCTGATCATTGCCACGCCTAGTTTTTGGGGGCGTTTTGAAGAAAATGTATTTTTTTCAGACTTTACCGTCTTCAGCTTGCTAATACTCAAATAATAAATCCAATATAAAAGGAAAAGAGGATAAGGAGGCCAACACTTTAACATATATTTGAATCCTTAAGTCAGTTTTCTACCTCATCCAGAAGCTGAGTGACAGTAATTTGATCAAATTAAACTTATTTAACAAAATAGAATAACACCAGCAACGACTGTTGTTAACTGCTTTGGTGGCCACACATCGAAACCACACGTTTTCTCTTTTGGAAATGCAACGGTCCCACAGAGAAGTCGAAGTCTAAAAAGCGACAATGATTCCGTAATGATATGCGCAGTAAGCTGATGACGGATACCTGCACCTACCAGAGTGTTGTGATCTGTGAATACAAATTCAGTGCAAGTGTTTCTCTAGGTTTTCGGAAGAGTTACCCGAATTGGTCTGAGAAAATCTTGACACGTCATATTTACGAAATAAGTTCTTCAAAATACGCCAACCTTTGGTTGCGCATAAAAAGACCATGTGAGAGATGAACACGAACAGGGCTGATCTGTACTTTTTCGACGTTTTTTTAAGGACCTTTGCTTCTTTTGTTTTCGGGTTCATGCCATGATAAAACAGTCTTATTGAAACATTTTTAACACTGTTCGAAAATTATGTAAAACATCCTGCAAAAATAATCCGTTTCCTACATCTTTTAAGGACGTGTCTGTATTTCCAAGTGTAGGTGGTTAACAGAAGCCCTATTTTGTTGAACACCTATTTTAGCAAAGTAAACCAAAGCTAACTATAAAGTAGACAAATGCCCAATAAAACAGTTCGCAGTTACATTTTTTATAAAGTGTTATAAACTGTATATTTAGTTGAACCAAAGCTATCTATTAAGTAGACAAATGCCCAATAAAACAATTCCCAGTTAAATTTTTGATAAAGTGTTATAAACAGGTATATTTTGTTGAACCAAAGCTAGCTATAAATTAGACAAATGGCCAATAAAACAATTCCCAGTTACATTTTTTATAAAGTTTTATAAACAGGTTTATTTTGTTGAACCAAAGCTAACTAAAAAGTAGACAAATGCCCAATAAAACAATTCCCAGTTACATTTTTTATATAGTGTTGTAAACAGGCATATTTCCTTGAACCAAAGCTTACTATAAAGTAGGCAAATGCCCAATAAAACAGTTCACAGTTACTTTTTTTATGAAGTGTTATAAACTGCATATTTTGTTGAACCAAAGCTAACTATTAAGTAGACAAATGCCCAATAAAACAATTCCCAGCTACATTTTTTATGAAGTGTTATAAACTGTATATTTAGTTGAACCAAAGCTAACTATAAAGTAGACAAATGCCCAATAAAACAATTCCCAGTTAAATTTTTGATAAAGTGTTATAAACAGGTTTATTTTGTTGAACCAAAGCTAACTAAAAAGTAGACAAATGCCCAATAAAACAATTCCCAGTTACATTTTTTATAAAGTTTTATAAACAGGTTTATTTTGTTGAACCAAAGCTAACTATAAAGTAGACAAATGCCAAATAAAACTGTTCCCAGTTACATTTTTAATGAAGGGTTATAAACTGATATAAATATTTTGTTGTGTGTCAAGAAATCCTTGTTCCCTCTCTCTAAAGTAAATGGCGCTTCAAGCGGTTTTCCATCAGATTCATGAACCGATCATCAGAAAGGTGTTGACATTAAAGATTTTCTAGTCAAGTCACTTCAAATTGGGATAAATTTTTTCTGTGATTACCGGAAGTGTCAAGTAGGGCGTTCTTCTTGTCGTTGTGCTTCTTAACCTTGCTTTGCCAAGACAAATTTTCAATTACACGCGCCTTGCCTATAATGAGTACCGCCGCATGGACTCTTTAACGGCATTCAGAGGCATATTCGCTGCCCAAATGTACTGGTAACAATTGCTGCTATCTGTCAATATAAAAGCGCTCCCTTCATATCTGCAGGAAGTCGTCTCTGATATACGAGTCAGAGTCAGGCATTTTTCTCCGCGATTTCGTTACGGATTCCCCAAAAACGTGCCCACCAATACCAGATTTCCAAATCGTTGTTCTCACCGCTTTGTCAAGCGTTTTTCCCATTCATTGCCTCCATTTATCATCACTTATCATCCCGTACACTATTTCCATTAAGGTGTCATCGATATCCCCAAAATATTTGACAAGTCGTCGCACTCCATATACCTATCCGAAAAGTGACCATCAAAAGTGACACTCGACCTGTTCGCAGACCCATGTCACTTGAAAATCCGCCGGCCGTCAACTATCCCCCACCCTCTAATGGCCGCACATATAAGAAATCAGGATTAACGTCAGCTAATTGCCCCTAAGCTCTGACCACCAACGAAACTCGTCCATCAATCCGTCAGCCAGCCGAAATGTAATTTCTTAATCTCAATCCCCCCAGCCCCCAGTCCCTCGGCTGTCCGCTGAACCGTCTCTTGTTTCGTTTCTGTTTCTGTTTTGTGTTTGCCAGTCACATATGTATCAACAAATAGAAATCACGCAACCGCAAAATAAATTCATAACGTCCATCGTTCATCCGTCACCATTTCCCTGGGGTTTTTATATACCAAAACCAAGTTTTGGTCGTCGCCTCAGGTCAGGTTCCCGGATCGGATCGAAATGTCATCAATCACGTTTGACGACGACCGACGACGAGGCCGAGTGCCGAGATAGTGAAAATGAAATGGTAATAACGAGGGGCGTCCGTGTGTTGCTGTTCACCCACCCGCAAGGAATGTCAACTGATAACTTTTCTGTTGTTTATGTTTTGTTCGATTCTAGTGACAGTCTCCGACGTCTGCCGTCCGCCGCCTCCACCCAAAGCGCTGCCAGAGACAAAGGCCATTTCGGGATTAGATTTTGATTTTGTTGACTTTAGTGTGCTCTCGCTCTGTATTGCATTCGACTGTCAGAAATTGAATTGGGAAATGTTTAAACGCTGAACGCCATGGAAGAAAGCAATTTCCTTTTCCCATTTCTTGTAATGCCAAAGAAATTAATATTTTCGTCGACCTCCCACAGGGGGTACTCTGAGGCTTGCGAATAAATCCATATTTCTGACCATGGCGGTATGGTGGAGACAAATGGCCACCAATGTGGATGTCACGTCTGCCGAAGGATGATCGGCATGTCAAAGTCAAGTTCATGTAATTTTGTCAAAGTTGTATGTGCGGTTGGGGGTTGGTTGGTAATGGCTCATTTCCAACCGACTGAAGTTAGACAATTTTCACTTTGGTCTTGCAGGAGATTGAGTCCGTCGTTAAGTGAGAGATGGAGCGAGAACAGGGTCGTAGCTGTCAAATTCAAGAGAAACTCGCTGAAATGGTAATGGCATTTGGCTTTGTACAATTTTTGTTTGCTTTTGATTACATCGGGAAATTGTGAGTTTGCCAACTTAATATTTTTTTTTGCAAGCGTTTAAATCGACAGAGATAAGCGGAAAAGTTTTGCTTTCTATTGGTGTATGGATCTGTTTATATTGTTTGTAGTCAGGACCCTGTGAAGAGATATTAAATTCTTGTTTACCAGCTCTATTGACAGTTAATGGTTGGCATGATATAGGTAGCTTTATACTTGGTGGGTGAGGAGATGGGAGTGACATGTATTTGCACTAGCAGGTGGTGCGGTGGGTGTAAGTGAGTGTCTGGGATGTAAACAAATGTGGGGTTTCATCAGTTAAGTGGTGAACACAATTTTTATGAGTGACAGATTTTGGGATTCTTTTCTGAGCCATTGCAGTTGAAAATGCAGTCTGCGGTTCCGCCATCGAAAGCTTTGAGAGATTTTTTTTTTTTTAAATGGTCAAGTCAAGTTCAATGGTCGTCCGGCGTTTGGACTCTGTCCACATAAAGTAGGTGAAGATATCTTCGGATGTATTAGGAGAAAGATTCATAGATCGCTTCGTGCGAAATTTAAGACGCTTAAAAACCAATGGCAAATCATTCTGAATAAGCGGAATCCGCGGATTTATAATGCTTGCCTTGAATAATCCATCAACATCGTCGCTTCTATGACTTTTGATTTCAGATTCTTTACAATCAAACAACAAAATTATAACCGAGCCGACTTTCGATATTGGAAGTGACACTACCCGTTTTTCTATCCAGTAAAATTTTTTCAACGTTCCTTTGTATGTTGATCTATCCCCAATCTCTTCCCCTCAAACTTATATTTTCACAACAAAGGTAGCCTGGGTCCTTCCTTGGGCCAATACGAATTCACCAAGCCCAAGATTGTAAAAATCGAACGATCCATTCACGAGTTATGAGTGCACACACGGACGTCAGTATCTTTTATATATAGCTTTTATCACGTAAGCTGCTTCGCAGTGTTCACGTAGTGCAAGAAATCAAACAAAAGTAGGCTATCGCAATACTCTATCCCGTAGCTTTCTATTAGTGAAAGAATTTTTGAAATGGGTTCAGTTGTTCCGGAGATTACCTCTTACAAACAAACAGTACCTATCTCTTTATTTATAGTAGTGTGAAGTGATGTGATAAATAAGCGAAAGTTATTTATCTTTTGTTAAGAAGATTGTGCAGAGATGCTGTGATGTTTGTTATTTGTTTTTCAATATGTTGTGCATTAGTCAGGTCACTATCACTATAAGAGTAGAATTTCTACATATCCATAAAAATGGAGCCGAAAAATGGTTTTGATAAAGTATGTAAGACTTGTAAAACGTGTAAATATTTTTTAGCCAAACATTTTGTTGAATTGATCATTGTGGAGTTGATCATAAATTAAAATTTTGTCAAATTGATAACAAACGTTTTGAATCCATAAAAATACATTTAAATAAAAATACATGCTTTAAATGCAACACTTTAGATGGCGGCATTTATTATTTGACATTAATTTACTAAACAGTAAGAACACAGTTGGTTAGGATGATTAAATATATCCGGAAAAATGGAAATTAAATAATGTATTTTTAAAATTAATATATCCTGTTATGGAAGAGGATATTAATAGTGAATTAAACTGTAACTGTAATTTTCGTGAGTGAAGCGAAGCGAAAAACATGAATTTTACGCCTTCGTGTAATATCCACACCAAATACTTAAAAAAATGCTTGTCCTTTAAGAGAAACAAATCGTCAAATCCCGCAATGCCGAATACACAGCACACAAAATTTAGTTGATCTATTATTGCGAAATCCACAAAAATCGCAAAACAAATCAAATCGCAAAAAAAGCTCAAATCCGGCTCGAAGGACTAAAATTGCTTTAAATAAAACCCGAAAAAAAGAAAACAACCGCTTTCTAAAACGTTATAAGAATGATAGTGTTTTAATGTTCTGAATTTTGTTCTTATATAATAAATTTGTTTGCTTACATAAAACATTTGTTGACAACTGGGACAGAATTTCCCTTTGGGAAATTTTGAATGGATGGGTTCATTCAGTGCACCTGTGCTTGTTGACATTGTTCGTCAACACCAACACATCTCGTGATTTCCAAATAGCGCCACAGCAACAGAGCTGCCTTAGGTAATATTGAAAAAATATTTTAATAAAATCTTCACTTACTCCAGGGAAAATTATTCAAGACCATCTTAATGTTATTTAAATAGGCAATTTTTGAAAGTATGATAAAAAGGAAAAAATGTAAACAACACCTTGGATATAAATTGGTAAGAATTACAATTTGTGTATATAGGATTTTTTAATGTGCAAGTTTACTTTTTTAATAATTAAATAGACAAAAATTGACTTCACCACTATGTTCGCGGATTCTTCAAATTTTTAAAGTATTATAATATAAATAATGAATACAAAGTTTTTGTGTAAAAATAATTTAATGCACCTAAAATCTTTTTTGAAATAAATCTAATGACTAAACGTATTTGCCTTGTGTATCTTACAGTGGGTCACCAAGTTAATAGGGACATTGAAGATTTTTATCAATTTTCATGTTTCAGTGTTTTTTGAGCTTTTGTTTTGTTTCTAAGTGTACGTGGTGCTTAATGGTTAGTTTTCACTGTCGGCGGACATTCAAAATGGGTTTATTCTAGGAAAAAAACGGTTTTATACTTGAAGTTCAGTCAAAGGCAGAAGTCCAGAAAAATTAGTTTCTTTTTTTTGGAAAATTGTTTGTCGAAATATTTTTAACTTCTTTTACTTAAAAAAGTAAGTTATGACAGTTATTTTGTTTAAAACAAAGTTTTTCTAACAAAACAAAAATATGTGTAGCGGAATGGAAATCACTCCAAGAAAACGAAAAAAAAAAAAAACAAATAAGAACTTAATTTAGCTACTTATTTTATATAATAATTATCAATAGTATTAATAAAACTATTTATCAATTTACACACAAGATTTTCATTAATTTCGTACGGAAACTTATAATTTTCTTAAAATCCATGACTGTTCCTATTAATTTGGCAACCTTCTGTATATATAAATAGCCGGAGGGAAATATTAGGAACCACTTTCACTGAATCAACCAAAACATATTCACTTGTTTTTTTTTTTTTTTTTTTGTTGGGAAAATAGTTCAGCGATGCAATGCTGTCTGCAATTAGTTTTCCAATTTGTTGTGTATAAGCCAGGTCAAAATTATAGGAAAATATCTCCCGCTGAGCGAACTCCTGTCATTTATCTGTACCTAAGTCTAGCCCCGCAACATTTTTGTTCTAGAAATTAATATGACATAGTCTGAGAGCAAAACGCTATGTACAATCAGCAATTTGTTTATGGAATCAACCAAACCAAATGTTACATAAACGCAGTACTGACAAATTATTTCAGTATAATCTGCAATATTTCCTGTTGATTTAACAAAATGGCAAGCTACAGGGTGGCCCAAAAGTCTCTCCCCTATGTAAGAACAACTCTTTTATTTAAAGATTTTTTTTTTTTGTGACAGACATAAGCCTTGAGACATCTAGCATGGAGCACTACACGATCGCACAGCGTACCAAAATTTTTAAATTATTTTTGGCTGTGGTAGCCAAATTTGAGCAACATAGGAGCATTGTAGACGTGAGCCGTTGGGGCAGGTCTCGTTGTGGCAACCGATCCTGAAACATCGACCACGTAGCATGATTCAGCGGATTTTGAGGAATCCGTCCAACAGCTCAATCTTGGTGACTCAGCAAAACGTCTTGAGTACTGCAGAACTGTCATAAAAACTTAAGCTGTAGCTCTTTGTCAATTATTGAGTTTATCCGTGTGGCTCAAGACCCCAAAGTCCACCTGATGTAAGCTAATAGACAGTTTTTTTCTTTGAGAAATTTACGGGCCCAGCGGTACACTGACCACAAAAGTTCTGAGACAAATGGAAGAAGTGCAGGTCGACCGTGAAGGACATGTCCCCGAAGAGTTGCGGAGGAGTCACGAGCAGTGGGAAATCACGTGATAAACTATTCAATGCACACCATCTGCCCATCATCAGGACGAGTCCTTGACGCGCTTTTTTAATTTAGCCCACATTCCCTGAAACACCATCAGTGACTCACTAATCGCATTAAGAGTTTTCCCTATTTTCCACATGAATTTCCATCGACTGTGCGACTGTGCCCTCGCATGCAATAATATAATGAAAACTTTTTCACAGTTGATATTTCCCAGATTTAATTGTTTATTGTTCCAGCATTGCATTGGTGCGGAGGACGATATAGTCCTGCCATACACGAAGCACTACACACCCCTCAGTGCCATATATATAATTCACCCGGCTAAATGGGTAGGGCCTTAAGTAAGCACACCATCATAAAGTACATCAATCTGGTTAATTGGATTTTTAATTGCATTAATGCGAGTTCCATTTGCTGACCCATACACTCATGCACTTACCTACATTTACTTCATTTCACAACTTGCACTCATTTAAAATGATTTTAAGTCCAGTCTAATCCAATCGCTTCCAATGGGCCGCACTTCTGCCAATTACCGATCAATGCCCGAACCGTGTCGACGCAATTGTCTAGTGCGGCAGAATGAGATCCTTGCTGTTGAAGCGGAAGACGAAACCGATAAAAGTCCACTTAAAGGCTATCGCCCGCAACAACAAGACAAGACCAGGAAACTCCAATGGAACAGCTCTTCGGAGCGAAGCAATTGCCAATGCAACAAACTCAACAATAGGTACTCCCCTTGGATACGTCCGAAGGAGAGAATCCTTTTGCCTGTGAAATCCGCTTACCGAGCTACATCTTGATTGAGGTTAATCCTGAGACTCTTTGTGTGTTTGTGCGATGCATTTGTCACACGGTGCAGAACAGGTACTCACTTTGCAAGTTCATCTGTGTCTGTGCCACAGCAAAGTGATGATCCTTTCTGGTTGGCGGAAGAATGCAAAGCAGAAAGCACTTTGACACTATTCCATTAGGTATCAGTATCATATCTGCAGTTGTGCTCTGCTGTCTAGTGGTGTATAATAAAATGCGCACATAACAATCGTTCGAAAGGACATTGTTTAGACGTTTAAAGTGTAGTCGCCTGTCCCAAGCCCTCATTGTGGCTTTGCGGAAGTGAATGTCAAACTGATGACTCTGGCAACCACACCAGTGGCACAGTACCACAGCTATACAGAGTGAATTCGGTGCCAGAACAAACACGTCCGGAAGGATTATCGTGCACACACTCACATGACATGACCGCTTATGTTACCTCCTTGCCTTTACCCGAAAGGTGTACGAGCAGTATACTTGGTCGAATGAGAGGCAGAGATGCTTCATCGGGGAATCCAATTGCTTCAAGTGCTGGACAATTTGTTATCCTTAATGTTCATGAGGACAATTATTGGTGTCACATGTAACCTGGGCTGCGAAACGTATGCGTGTTTGACCAGTGGTGGGAATGAGAAATAGTTTCTCTGCCGGCAAATTAACAGGATTTATGCGAGAAGGAGTTGTGGGCTCCGAGCTAAGGCTGTCAAATGGCAGAGTTATTAACTGGACGTTGATAGGCTGATTGTAGACAGATTACAGGCTGTAGTTGCGGGGACTACTTTGACTTGAAGATTCGGTTGTGTCAGCCACGTTTATGAGCTTAGGTTGTCAGAGAGACGTGGTTGCTGTTCCATGGCAGTGATTGTCTGGATAACTCGTTGCAGACGAGGTAGGAGTCTCTACCACAAATGAGAGCCTTGCTCCTTGTAAACTGAGATCGGGGTGGACCGCGCCCTAAAACTAGAGAGACAGAGGGAGCCTGTGATTCATAGCTACAGAGGTAAAAATAAGTCAAACGGCAACATCAAAAAATGCACCTTGTTAACGAGGTTTCAAATGTAGAAAACTTCTTCAAAAACATGGGAACAACAAATTCACCTTGTTAACGAGGATTGAGAGACTGAGCCATGATCCGCTATACCATGGATGCCTCATGGAAGTTCAAACTTTACCGCGTTATATACCTTTCTTTGGTATCAATGCTAACAGCTACAGATCTGGTTTGACAAGCCTACTGGTACCTATCTAAGGTAGCTACTCTGACATCGATTTTCCCACCTCTTGATTATTATTCAGAATGTGTGGTTATGGCGATGAGCGGGACGAGTTGTTAACGTATAATCGAAGCGGGGCCGAGACCGGAGACTAAGCGCGTTGCCATTGCAACTTAGACCTAATTTTGAACGTAGTTGTAGTGGAGTCGAGGCCTTGTCTTTGGGTTTTCTCGCGCCAGCTGGGACAGACGTTTGAAGGTTGTTCCTGCGGAACTCAGAAACTTGACCAGTCACTTTGAATGCGATTTCCATTTTTTTATTTGTCTTTTTGGCAACATAAACTTTTTACTTTTCGACACAGTTAGAGTCGAGCGACAAATTCTTTTATTCTACGAGTTAGAAGCTAGTGAAAAGACACTTCTCTTGATTTATGTGGCTTAGTAAAATTGAAACAGAATCAATTTTTTTTTAATTTTTAAAATTTTTTATTTTTATGTGTCTAGCTTACCGTTGTTGACCCATTTAGAGAAGAGCGACAAAATATTTGATTTAATGGAGTGGTTAACTCTAAATATACGCTTCTTTTAAGATATTTAGTGTAGTAAAATTCAAACGTGTTAATTATTCATTTTTTCCAAATTTATTTGTTTTTCTTAAAAAAAAAAAAGAGTTCTAGTGCGAACTGGCAGTTGAAAAACATCTTAAATTTGAAATTGTTGGCGAACGGCTTGTCCGATTGGAAAAATAATCACATTTTCCCAGAGTGTTTAAGTCGGTAATAGGTATCCTTGAAATGTACTTTCTGCAATAACACAGTTTAAATTCTGTGCCCATATAAAAAAAAACTTAAACTGACCTAGAAATTATGTATAACCTCATCTGTTAGCCTGTCGGACTGGGTAACAAATACTCAAGACTAGTGACCTTCGCACGACACATAGCTTGAAAATAGGCCCGCTGTGAACAGGAATAGGAGAAGGGAGTTCTAAGTCGGCAAGGTTTATGCATACCTCCTTGGAACAGTTGTGTCGTCTGCAAGATCCACCCTTTGAGTTTAAAAACTAACAGGGTACAGGGTAAACAGTCACACAAGTACTAAAATTCTCTTCAAATTGAAACCCTCCAGGGAGCGCATCTTAAAGCGTTTTCAAATTCGTTGGTTAGATATCAATTTAAATTCAAACTGTCTGAGTTCCAACCTAATTTAAGCCGAAAACCCATTTAGAAAAAACTCCACCCTTGGCCATAAGCACTTTGCCACATAACTAATTATTTCTTAGGCACTCAGTGCACCTCTAATTACATTCTACTTAATTCACTTAATTACCCACTCACTTGCTCATAAAATATCAGCCCACCCCGCTTGTGCGGGAGGACTCCCTCACTAATGTCATTCGCATTCCTTATGTGATGTCGTTGCCATTGATGTCTACATGGATGAAAATGCTCTCTTCGGCTGGAGAAAGGATCACCCACCGCAGACACTATTTCTGGCACGGCATTCATTAAAAGCGAATCAAACTGCAAATTGTGTACACACACCGCCGCCATCCGCATATAGAGCTGCAAACAAGTTTCAATTATCTATTCTATCCTAGGCGCTGCGCAGCCAGTCGCCCACACGTCCTTGTACCCGCCATTTGACTTGAAAATTATACAAAACTTGGCACTTCCACCCAATTTGCATTTCGCGAACAACACCAGTGTGCAGATATCACAACCACTATCCCACCACACCGCCGCCAACAACCTCGGGGTGGAAAAACTTGTAACAAGCTCCGTGACAACAAACATCGGCGCAGTGGCGCATTCCCTGCTCTTGTTTGCTGCCACACGATGAAGATGACACAAAAAGACGCGAATTAACGCGCTGTAATCCACAATCGAATGCAGCATGTTGGAATCTGCTGCTGCTCATCATTCGGCTGCCGCAAAACCGAATCTGTGATGCTGGTATGGTATGTCACACACAAGTATATATTGGCTGCAAATGAAGAGGATGGGTTTTCCAAATTTAAACAATGTCCCGCTGAGACTTTTGCAAGGAAGACGTTTTGGCATATCATGCAGATAAGGTGAGAAAATTCATGTGGACAATGTAGCGGAAAAGAAAGAATATCCTTAGAAAAATTCCAGAGCCAAGGACAAGCCTCCCCATCTCGCCACACTTGGCCATATTTCTATTATAAGACGTAAAGGAAATTGTTAACCTGGGGAATCATTCGTTCATTGTGGGCTAGGACGGACTTAAACGAACCAGAAGTGATCAAAAGACCGACATCGCTGAAAAATTCTGTATCAGCATCCATCGCGGCCACAAGGACACATAACTGCGACTTCCTCTCATCATTTGGCAAATTCGCCCTAAAATCATTAGGCCTCTTAAAACTTGGCATCCAGAGCATTTCACATGCAATCACTGCAACCAGGAACACAAATATTGATTTGCAACTTGACTTCCACTTGCAAAAGGACTTTAGAGGGCTTGAAAAACGAGTTTTCTAGGTTTCATTATCTTGATCTTGTGTGTATCTCTTGGCGATCGTTTTGGTAAGAAATGGATATCAATAGTTTTTTTTTTGTGCTGCTGAAAGTCAAAGGTGTCTTCCGAGCTCGCTTGAGATGAAAGTTTCGTGCAACACAGTCATGTAACGGGTGATTTTTTAAGAGGTTTAGAACTTTTTAAAAAAAAAAAACACAAAAAATTCGAAAAAATGAATGAAATATTTATTTGAATCGATAGTTTGAACCTTGCAATTTAATGTTTAAAGATAATTTCATGCAAATGTTGACCGCGGCTGCGTCTCAGGTAGCCCATCCGCTGAGTCCAATTTTGGCATACTCTTTCACACATATCGGCCGGTATCTCACGAATGAATGCATGGATGTTGGCTTCCAGTGCGTCAATCGAAGCGGGCTTGTCCCTATACACATTAGCCTTGGCATACCCCCACCAAAAATAATCTAATGGTGTCAAATCGCACGATCTAGGCGGCCAATTGACCGGCCCGAAACGTGAAATTAACTGTTCACCAAACTCGCCTCGCAATTGCGCCATTGTTTCGCGTGCTGTGTGGCATGTGGCACCGTCTTGTTGAAACCACATATCATGCAAGTCAAGAACTTCCATTTCGGGCAAAAAAAAGTTTGTTATCATCGCTCGGTAGCGTTCACCATTGACAGTAACGCTGCGATTCGCATCATCTTTGAAGAAATATGGCCCAATAATGCCGCCGGCCCATAAACCGCACCAAACAGTGGCTTTTTCGGGATGCATTGGTAGCTGTTGCAATGCTTCTGGCTGATCTTCACTCCAAATGCGGCAATTCTGCTTATTTACGTACCCATTCAACCAAAAATGAGCCTCATCGCTGAACACAATTTTTCGATAAAAAAGCGGATCCTCGGCCAGCTTTCCAAGAGCCCATTCACCAAAAATTCGGCGTTGTGGTAGGTCGGCTGGCTTTAGTTCTTGCACCAGCTGTATCTTAAAAGGCTTTACGCCCAAATCCTTCCGCAAAATTTTCCACGTAGTGCTGTAACAAAGGCCTAACTGCTGGGAACGGCGCCGAATCGACATTTCGCGGTCTTCTGTCACACTAGCTGATACGGCCGCAATATTTTCTTCACTACGCACAGTACGTAAACGTGTTGGTGGTTTAATGTCCAACAAAGTAAATTTGGTGCGAAATTTGGTCACAATCTTCCGAATAGACTGCTCAGAAGGTCGAGAATGCCGATCATAAAATGGAAGCAGCGCGCGATGAACATTTCGAACCGAGCACGAATTTTGATAGTAAAATTCAATAATTTGCAAGCGTTGTTCATTTGTAAGACGATCCATGGTTAAATTGCAAACCAAACTGAAGCTGTTTGACAGTGGTACAAGGTACTAAACACACGTCAGCTGTCAAAACCAGTGTTGCCAAAACCAAACCAGCTAAAAAATCACCCTTTATAATTAATTTTTGTGTATGACTATACTTTGGAGAAAGGTCTGCTTTCGATGTTCAAAAAGGAATCAATCTAAAAAACTAGTGGGTAGAAATGAAACGTTGTAAGCCTCAGTAAAAAGTTGAAAAAAGTATTTCAAAACCTTACTCACAAATCCCCTTTAAATCCTCATGCCTCATTTCATCCGATTTTTAATCCATTTTGGTCCCTTTTCCGTGTCCGTTGCCCTTTCGTTGCACTCAAATATCTCAGTCTCACATTTCCTTCCCATTTCCTGTTGCTTTTACGTTTCGTCGGTATTAAACATAACCGCCCCATGGCTCCGTCAATTATGACCATCTCTGCGGTCTGCATTCCACCCAACCTTACCAACTACCCGTGTTGGTTCTTCGTTTCATCAGATACCGGAACATGGCCACGTGAATTAAAACAATTAAAACCACGATCGAAAAATAAAACCAGACCGCGCGATCTAAATTCCTTTCACTATCGTAGATCATGATCAGAAGATCATTTTTCAAACTAACGCGGACTAAATCCCAAACATATTTATGCCAACGACCTGTCACTTTTTTGTTTCAGCGGAGCTAAAAATTACTGTCCAACTATACCTGCCGTTTTCAGTTTTACTAGAGTTCATTCACAGCCACTTCCTATCATCAAAGTTCGGAATAACTGCCCATTGGCTCCTCCGTCATTAACGGCTATATCTGTGGCCTGAATTCATGCGGTCTGAACACCATTCCTTCCAACGACTCGTCGCCTTTCCATTTCAGCAGAGCTTAAACAGACTGCCAAGCAAACCACAAGAAGTTTCCCTTATTTCAACCTGCCCCTTTTCGCTCATCGATAAGTTCGAAATTACTGTCGAATTATTTGTCACCTTTTTCAAAGTTCCATTTTAGTTTTTCGTATCATCGAGACTTAAAATTACAATAGTTCCAAGCTGACTGCCACCTCTTCGTTGGATTGCAGTTTGAAAACACTAACTTCAACCTATTGCCTTTCCCTTCATTAGAGTTCGAAATAACACCGAAAGTCCTGTCGCTTTCTCGTTTCAGCGGACTTCAAAATAAGGAGTGACTTTTTCCATTAGAGTGTAGAGTTACTGCTCAGCGACCTGTCAGTTTTTTGTTTCATTGGAGTTCAGAATAAGTGGCAATAGAAAGAAAAAGTAGCACTTCGAAAATTCGAAATATAGCTATTTCCATTTAGAACTAATTTGAAAGTTAAATCTAATTTTCCCAAATAAGCTCACCCTTCGACTGTCTAAGACAGCGCTACTAATATCTAGGTAGACAAGAATTTTACACAACTTCGAACTTTACTGCGAAAATACGCCTTTCATATTCGATCCATCAAAAAATTTATAATGTAATCAACTTACGGAATTATTACCCCCACTCTCGCAGCTAACAATATTTTTTGAAATACTGTAGATGAGCCTTTCGAATTCGAACATTTTTCGAACAATTTTGAAAAGCTTTAAATAATGCAAATAAAATGTTTCACTGAAATTTGTATCACTTAGGCGGGCTTTGGCAGTTAGTTTGATAATATTGAAAGTGCAGCACTCTATGGATGGAGCTAAAGGTATGTTGCATGTATTTAAAATGTGTGGATGCAGTGACGTACGCATATTTATCGCAATTTCTCTGCATAAAAAGTCATCCACGCTACCACGAGGTAGGTAAGACATCTCTGAAAATCAAGTTAAAATAGTGACGCGAAATTAATGTAAAATACCGTCACTTGAAATTGTAAAGAATTGTACTGACTCGTTTGTGACGTAATAGGATAATTTAATTCCAGTAACATATCATACCCAACTTTCAAGGGTTGTATGTTACAATAAAAATTGTTCGAACTACTCATCTACTGTTTTCCTTGGAACATGTTGTTTTCATTAATAGTTTATTCCGTATTACCTGACTACCTGACAGCTGTCACTATATCAACTTAGGGTTTAACCAGCATATTACCTACACTTAACAAAGCTAAAATAGTTGAGTAGCTCTCATGGCGAATATTTCAACTCATCGTAAACAATGTTGGAGGAAAAGTATGCATCATGGCGAATAATTGTGAACCGATGTTTGACAGATGTTTGACAGATGGGCAGACAGAAACGTAATTGGCCTCTTCTTTACCTATGAACTTTAACAAAAATCCGATGACCTTAGATGGGTGAACGTCTCGTAGGAACATTTAAGAATTGTGCTGCTAAAACCTTTCAAGCCATTGCAATGCGAAAGTGAATTATTTCTTTCCGAGGCACAGTGTAGGCATCGCCATCGATGGTAATTATTCTCACGACGCCGCGTCGTTATTTTTCTTTGCTATACTCCTCGAAAACCAGAGACAATCGCATTCCCTTCGCGATGAAAACATCGGAAATGAAGCTCTTACCGTCAGGCGGATCTCTTTTTATGTGGCAGCATGCATCAGTACATCCTCACTTGGATAGCCCAGGTGTAATGAATGCACTTCACTCGCCTTCCCCTCTGGTGGTACGATTCAACCGTATCGCGCCGAAGTGAATATTAACTTTTCCAGTTGACAGGATATCCCTTACTTGTGTTCCTTTTGGGAAATTTGCATTTTCTTCTCAACTCCACTCCAGCATTCACATCATTTCATCTTGAAACCAAGTGCACGCTCACTTTTCAATAAAACTTATGAATAAATCCCTGACTATACTCGCAATCCTTGTGCGTATGCGTGTGTTTATTTGTAGTATGCATTCTTGTTATACGGTTACAGAGAAGAGTTTCTTTATCCTCCAGCGAAAGGATATGCATCCCAAATATGAGTAAATAACTATATGAACCTCTCATACACCAGGTCTTGCGTATTTGGGTCGGGCACGTATACGATCTTTCTCTGAAACAAAAGGCTCCTCAGTCCTCACTCCTGAAGCCCGATGGCAGAATAGAGAAGGAGAAAAAAAAAAAAAAAAACTGGAGATTTGCTACAAGAAACATGATTCGCATGAATTAATTTCTACGTTCAACATCATGTTTCATCACTTCAGTCAGTCTTGGGTGCAGAGCACGAGTAGGTATAGATACCTACCTCGCCTCCTCCGTTCACGTCACTTTCTTAGCCTACGTGCGAGTGTCAGAAGTAGAATGAACTGGATGTTCTTCCATCTGTGGTTGCGGTGCTATGCTGAAATGAGCCCACTATCCCACAACACTGTATCAAATGGGATATAGGGACGTGCGGGCTCAATGGCTCACATCAAGCGCTAGGGAGATCCGCAAAGGATGTTTCAAAAGGATGTGAATCCAGAATATACGTACGTTCAAGTCTTTGCCACAGCCAAATATGTATGCAACGAACTAACTCGTTTAGGCGCGTGTGTGTGCATGGATGGATGAAAGTTACTTTTGTGAGGTTACGTGCGTCTGTGGTTTGTGATGAAAAGTATGTTAATTAGCTTTGCAAGACGGTAGAAATATTATGACCTGTAAGAGGTGGAGAGTTTAGTTATTTCTCAAAAAGTAGCATTTTTGTGGTGAGAGCAATACTTCAGACAGCTTTTGAGTTTTCAGCCGCTTTTAGCTTTGAGTTTGAAAAGGATCGAGTTTGTATTATCTGAGGAGGGGCTCTAAAGAGGCCTTAGAAGTATGAAGCTTAATAGGGTGAATATGGCGGCCACCTGTTGGCAAATGCGGCTCGGCGAAGAACTGCAACGTCTGAGGAGGTTGGGCTGTGTAGAATAGGTTCAAGAGGTTAACCGGTATTAGTGTTAACAGACTCCACACACATTCAAAGGTTAAAATTCGGCTGTGGACTTTATCATAGAAGGAACAGTTGCAAGTCGAATGCAGTTTTACAAAGGCTGAAACGGCGTAGATGCCGTTTTGGATTTTAGCTCTATACGACGGTTCCGACTTATCCCTTATCCATCTGCGATTGAGTTGATCGTTGCAATTTGCAAGATAAAGCGGATTTTTCTTATTAAACTGATCAAATTTCCCTTAGCTAGGGAACTGAGTAGAGCTCGAGGTGAGCATCGAGTTGACCCTCTTTTATAGGAATGCATCCAAAGGGTGTGTTGACTTCAAAGACCCCTGTAGTCCGGAAATACTTTTTGGTGCTCTGGTGCCGAGCTCTTTTAGTTGTTGCATATGCGTAGGAGCTTGTCACCACGTTGGGTATTACTTCGCGGGGCTGATTATCCTCATAGTTCATATGCTGGCTATGCCATTTGCGTCTGCCGTTTAAGCTCTTCTTAGTCTTTCGACGCCTCTCAGCTGGCTCTCCGCGCTCTTTGTGATTGCGCATTTCTTACACTACCTTTTCGTCTTCTGACCATTGAGCTCATTAGAACCTGCGTACTTGGTAACTTCATTTTACACCCTTCAAAGGAACTACCTACAGGAAAATATTATATATTCTGTATCTTCTTCTTTTACAGGCCATTTAGGGCCGGAAGGCCTGCTATCGTGGCGAAGCATGTGGAAATATTTTCCATAGCCCGATTTGAACAGTCAAGCCTGTCAATTCGTGCTTCCTCTTTCCAGATATTGATGGTTCTGGTCAGTTTGTGTGTACATCTCCCTAAACACTTCTCTCAGGAATGATCAACCTTTAACTCAACAAACATCTTTCCGAGAAGTTTGCAGAAAGGTGTTAGTTTCGCACTTAAATTGCCGTGCTATACCTTCCTTTACATTTGGTCTTTGCCGTCATCAACTTCCTTGATAGTGGGTGAACCAGTTTTAATTTATTTTTTTTTATTTAAAGGACTGCTATTTGGAACTGAAAGGTTAATTTCCTTGAGTTTGGACGGAATTGTCCTTTTAATCGGGCTCCTTCGGGAAATGTTCCATTAAATAGTAGCCATTTACACATCTGGGCGACCAAAGAAGGGAAATTCAGTCCATTTATTCCACAAAAGAGATTAGAAGAGAATCCCCAGTTAGCCCTATACCTACACCATTACGTCCAGGTTCAGGTTGCGTGCTCCAAGGTGGTAGGGGTCACTGCCTTACGTACTTGCCAACTTCGATGAGGTTTACCTAAACCAGGTTAACTCGATGTGTAAAAAAGGCGAATACTCTGCGGTCCGGAGCGTTTTCCATTTTTCTATTTTCCATATTCCGGCCTTGAACTCCCAGTAGAACGTTTTATTTATGACTAAGTCGATGTCGCAGTACTCCGGCTCTTCTAGCTCGAATCCTCTGCTCCAAGACCTCTCAACACAAACGGGAACATATTCCTTAGGAAAAGATTTGCTTTTACAAAAATTCCAAAGATATCTTCGTCAGGTTTTGCAAGGGTCCATGTTTTAGATCCCAATAGTGCTGGGATTACTGAGCTCTTATACAGAATCTCTTTAGTTGACCTTGCTTCCGAATTGAGATATAAAGAACAGTTTATTTTGACAAGAGTTCATCACTTGATTTCTGATGAGATGTAAAAGGAGGGCCGTACAAGTTGTGAGTTGTGACCGTCTTTTATGACGCCGTTATGTAAAATACTGCAGAATGCAACTTGAGGCCCCACATTGGGCGCCATTTGTAACGAACTATGGATTTTTACTTCGAAGTACGACTTCTTCCCCCTTTGCTTACCCAAGCTTACAGAACCCTTGTGTCAGAACGAGTGGACAAATCTTCCCTCCCGGTAGTTCAACGTAGGATGAGGGATTTTGCCATTAGTTCCAGGCGGAGGTTGCATTTAGTTTAAAATGCCTGAAACTTGCGATAAAAAGGTCAAACCCTGACCTCCTATTCTCCAAAAGTTGCCCCCGTTTAACCCCTTAACCTCCATACCCTTCCAAACTTTCTAGTGCACCAGTGACCAGTCGCTATTCAGCAGACATCTATTTTGTCCCTTGCGCTTCCCACAATTCGTTCAAGTATAGGATGTTAGAAAAGTCGCATGACACGGCATCGCCTTCTGAAACTGAATTTCTGAAATACAGGTCTTAGTCTAGGTTGCAACTGACCTTCAGCGAGCCAGTTCCTACCAATGCACACTTGTTTTAAATGTCTCTCTGCCCACCTCCGCAATAATTATTATTTGCCGACCCAAAATGATTGCGCGCACATTTTAATCACGACAATTGCCACCCGCATTCACCACACTCCCATGAACATCGAAACAACCTCGCATCGCGGAAGCATATTCAGACTTTAATTGCACCGAAAAAAGTTGCACAATTTGTGGGTCTTGCACCTGGTACTGTACTCCATCAAGTTTAATTTCCCCTTCGACGATGTTTCCCTTTCTTAATTCTCTCCAAAAAATTGACTGCAAGTTGCGTCTCTGAAAATGGGGTAAAACAATGTAAAAAGTCAATCCACCAGAGGCACCACCCACATACACATCTTCCTAAGGATACAAGAGATACCACCCACCACCTACTACAGTGGCCACGCAAGGAACTTAACAAAACTTTTGTTGCCATTTCTTTGTTCGCTTAGCGTGGTTATTGCGCTTAAATGAGCTTAATAAAGTGTTGTTGTGTTCTGTTTTACTGTTATTGTGTGACTCGTCGGTCCTCGCCGGGACGTAGAAAGGAGCGCGCTCTCCACTCCACATCGGTGATGGTTGTCCGCAGCTTTTCATTATTGCACTCATACCACCGTTTTTCAGGCTCACCGCATTTTTCTCCTTGAACAGTCAAGGATAATGAATGCTAAAGATTCAAAAGGATGTTTTTTATGTACTAAAACTTATCCTTCTTAGCGCTTGCCGTTGCAAGGCACCTATACTCGCGTTCGTTGGGTGTGAGTGCTCGTGGAATGGTCGGCGAAATGGAGAAAGTTTTCATCTTGAGAGTGCAATTCTATGTCCTGTATGTGCCCGAAAAGCTGTTGCATTGCTGGCGCAGAACCCCAGACCAAGTGCTGGTCTGGTATACTCTCAAATGGTAGTTGTAGTCCTGTCGTTTGCTTTCCTTTTTATTTTTTGTTTACGTTCACATTGTAATGAGAGGCACTCGCAAAAAGTTTTCATACCAAAGTTGTGTGTGCGCGTGTGTGTGTGTGCCTGTGTCTTCTTTGTTTATGGGACAGCAGAAGATGAAGGACATTTTCGCTGTAAGTGGGATTTGCAAAACAAAAGGCCAAGAACCACATTAAAAGTTTCCAAACAACATTCGGCGGGTGTATCTGTGTGACCTTCGTCGGTGTATATCAAGAAGAGTGAGAGCGGTCCTCCCCCATTGTGTGCAGATTTAGAGCCTTAATCAGTTCGAGGGATCTCCATTTAAAATTCCATGAATGCGAAGCGAAAAAGTGCAGGTTTTGCTCGTTTTCTCAAAAGCCACACGCCGAACTTATACTTCCAGGTAATTCGCTTAATGTCCTTGAATGTGTAAACCCACCTGAGCGGTTGGTATTTTGTTACTCTATACAGAAGGAGGGGATGTATAATTTGTGGTTGCCCTCCCAAACAGGTGGAAGCCACGAAACGAATATGTAGGTGTGATAATCAATGCGAATAGAAGTGTGAATGCGAGAGTCGAAAGAAATGTATAAAAGAACGCACATAGAATAATGACTTTCTTCGGAGCGAAGTGTAGGTGGAAACATAATTAAGAAGTGATGTATCTGTGTAACTCCCATAAGGAGGATGGCTGTTTGCTAACAAGTAATACTGCATGGAATTTTAATTTTTTGCCGCTCGCACTTGAAGTGAGTGAATTTTTGGACTACTGGGGAATTGGGATTTCCTGGTGGAAGAAGTCCTTTTTTAGCACTAATGAAGGGGGATTAGTGTGGCCGGCCTTGGGGGTATGTTGCTGATTAGCACTCGGTGAGTGCGAACTAATTTCCGTTCTCGTTGAGAGAGGTGAAATTGCTTGTGGCAATTGTGTCATTAAAATAGAGTCCAACTGACGAATGAGGCAGAACTGTTTTGACTTCAATGAGTTTCTACAACTGGTGGCCAGTACTAAGACGAGTATCATTCTCAGTCTCAGTCTCAGTTTCAGTGTCAGTGTCAGTGTCAGTGTCAGTGTCAGTGTCAGTGTCAGTGTCAGTGTCAGTATCAGTATCAGTATCAGTATCAGTATCAGTCTCAGTCTCAGTCTCAGTCTCAGTCTCAGTCTCAGTCTCAGTCTCAGTCTCAGTCTCAGTCTCAGTCTCAGTCTCAGTCTCAGTCTCAGTCTCAGTCTCAGTCTCAGTCTCAGTCTCAGTCTCAGTCTCAGTCTCAGTCTCAGTCTCAGTCTCAGTCTCAGTCTCAGTCTCAGTCTCAGTCTCAGTCTCAGTCTCAGTCTCAGTCTCAGTCTCAGTCTCAGTCTCAGTCTCAGTCTCAGTCTCAGTCTCAGTCTCAGTCTCAGTCTCAGTCTCAGTCTCAGTCTCAGTCTCAGTCTCAGTCTCAGTCTCAGTCTCAGTCTCAGTCTCAGTCTCAGTCTCAGTCTCAGTCTCAGTCTCAGTCTCAGTCTCAGTCTCAGTCTCAGTCTCAGTCTCAGTCTCAGTCTCAGTCTCAGTCTCAGTCTCAGTCTCAGTCTCAGTCTCAGTCTCAGTCTCAGTCTCAGTCTCAGTCTCAGTCTCAGTCTCAGTCTCAGTCTCAGTCTCAGTCTCAGTCTCAGTCTCAGTCTCAGTCTCAGTCTCAGTCTCAGTCTCAGTCTCAGTCTCAGTCTCAGTCTCAGTCTCAGTCTCAGTCTCAGTCTCAGTCTCAGTCTCAGTCTCAGTCTCAGTCTCAGTATCAGTATCAGTATCAGTATCAGTATCAGTCTCAGTCTCAGTATCAGTCTCAGTATCAGTATCAGTATCACTATCAGTATCAGTATCAGTATCAGTATCAGTCTCAGTATCAGTATCAGTATCAGTATCAGTATCACTATCAGTATCAGTATCAGTCTCAGTCTCAGTATCAGTATAAATTAAAGGTATTTCAAATAACTCTGCCAGAGGACATTCCCAATGGGGTCTGCAAGACCAAGTATCAAAAATTATGAATTCAAAACGACTCCATTAATCACAGTAATGCGCTCCGGAACTATTTTCCAGCGGGACCGCACGACAAATAAGAGCACAACGCACAACAATACAACCCCAAAACGCCCTCCTGCGAAACGCAATTAGTGAAAAATCTTCGTCACCGTGTCAACTTAGAAGGACAACACTCCACCACCGCCAACATCCTTTTTCGTCACCAGAAGTCGTATTAAAAAATTACATCTTCCGGGGAAAGCGCAAAGTGTAACATAATTCCCACCTCAACCACCTTTTGGAAGTTCGTTCGTACACCTATACACATACACGTACACATCTAGACAAAATGCTGTATAGCTGTTGCGCGGTGGCTAAAGATAGAATTCCTCAAAATGGGTTTTAGTGTTCTATGAAGAGCACTAAGGAACAGCATTGTGACGGCATAAACAGGAACGCTCTTCCGGTGCATAAATAATTACTCAAGGCGACCACAAAAACGAGGAGCGGACCATGAAAATGAAATTTTCAAGATAAGTTTGTGGAAGAAAATTCTATAATGGAATATCCTTTTGCTTCAGCAACAAAAAAACATCCACCGCGTCGACCTGTGAACGGATTTTCGCCCAACACTCGTGGTTATTCTAGCCATTGGTATAAGCAACACCACTGAGCCGACACCGTTATCTTCACCTTGTGTCGTTATATTGCTGCAGGTTAGAGCTGAACAGTTATGGAAGTCGTTCAGCGGTTGGCGGGGGAAACATTATTTAAAGGATATAGGGGTTTTGGTGGGTTTCGGTTTCGTTTTGAGTGCTTCTTTTCAAAGCCTGCTTTGTGAGATGAAGACGAGCGATAAATTGAGGAATGTGGGTGGGTCATAGGAATGTAGCTTTTAATAGGAAGGGGTTTTCATCAGTGGCTGTGATTTAGTGATGGAAAAGCCTTGGCAAGGTTGAAATGAGCTAGAACATCGTACACTGACTCTCTATCTTAGGTCCGAAGATTGCAGCTTCTTGTTGTCGCTTCGATGAAGGTTTCTGACTGTTGGTTATCGTTTTGGTGAAGATTTTCGTCGGGACACGAATATGCCAGCAAAACCCAGAGCCAGCTTCGTTTGCATTATTTGGCAAAGCTTTTGGCGGTTTTCGCTTGATGACAATCGGATACAACTTATCAAGTCGTCTTCAATCCGCACTTGTATAGGTTGCCTCGTCAGGTTCAATTATTGAGTCTGTCTTTACCATAGGTTAGTAGTTTCCTTCGGAATTGTTTCGGAAGATGTCCTCGAGCAGACGTTTGACTTTCAAGGCCAGTTTTTTGCAAACAAATATTTATCAGGTTTTTGGGGGGTTAGGTGGCGTTTATTGTCAGGAAAGTCAACACTTTTTATATGAGTTATATGAGAGCATCTACATTTGCCTTCGGCTAAAGCAACGCAAGTCTAGAGAGTAAGAGCAATATGAGCGAAGGCACGCAGCCTTGCGGGACCCCACTTTGGAACGTGAAGGACGTGAGTAGATCTTTGAAGAAAATGACAGCTCAGTCTTATTTGATTTTCGCAAGTAACTTTGAATAAGCCGTGGACAAATTTTTTACATCAAACCGGCCTTTAACTTTTAAAAATCGCAACTTGTTCATTTTTCTCACAATACTTTTCATAAAGACCCGTGCTTCTTAGAGAGTTAACCTATAGGTGATTTTCAAGTCTAAGTTAACTTTTGACGAAGAATACAAAAGTCTTTAAGTTGATTCTAACACAGACCCTTTGTTTCCCTTCCATCAATAGGAGCTTAGTTTTCCGTGGTTGCATATCCCTTTCTAGGGAACAGCTGCTTACAGTCGTAGAGACCAGGAGAACACCTCGCATAAATGTCTTCTCTTTTAGTAGGAGGAAATTAGGGCCAGCAGACATTGACTATAATGATCAGTCCTGGATTGAATTCGAAGTGAAGCAACACTGCAACAGAACGATGACAGTCTTGAGGTTGATTCAAAAACAGACTTTGATAGACAAAACCTTTAGACTCGGTAGGCATGGTGATCGATGTTTCACCAGGTTTAAGAATTTGCTATTAACAGAGCGTCTAGAACAGATCTTGTGGTCGTCTACTGATGAGTTCAGCCACCATATCGGGGTTTCCAAACAGGTCTTCAATAAGTTCCATTTCCTAGCTCTAACAGATAGGAAGCTTCCACATTAAAAAAAATGTTAGAGCATACTGCCGCTGCCTGGCAGACAGATATCTGTGACCCGTGAGAATTTAAGTGCCTTTTCAGTTCGTGTCTTCCACGAAGGCGCGCTTAGATGTTCAGCACTCCATACATCTCAAAGGAAGGATGCAATCCCTATGATGAGCGTTGTACCTCTACAACGTCCGCCTTAGACTGCCACGCTACACCGGAAATACTGAAAAGATTGGATTAAAAAAATGGATAACAACCAGATTTGATTTTACAAGCAAATCTATACACACCCGTTCCGATCCGAAAATGGGGAGAGATAGGAACATATTCTCCTTGAGTTACCATTGCCAGGATTTCCAAGTTAAATGCTGCAAAAGCTCATCCGATTTTGCCCCAAAGCCTCAATTAGGACCCATCCCCATCCCGAGTCAAAACGAAATCCTGAATTTGCACTTTTCATTTTGATTTCCGACACACACCGCACCCCAATCACTCTACCCCTAAAACTGCGTGCACAAGGGCGATGTTATCTCTGATTTATATGAACACACAGCCAACCCCATCAGCACATATAAATATATCCCTTTCAGGGACGAAAGCAACTGACTGAGCAGAGTCTAAAACTAAACCAATTTGTATAACGGCCATTCATCTTTAAAGATAAGCTGCAGTCTCGGAACTAGATACACAAACAAATCAAAGCGCCACTGGAAAATGTATTTGGTTTTGGCAAGTCCAAATACACAAGGATACAAGGACGATGTCTGAAATACTGAAATACCATGCCCCAATGGCATGGCAAAAGAAGAGAAGTCGAACAAACACAAGGAAGACTATATTGTTTTATGCTTTCGATTGCAGTTTAATTACACCGCGCAGCAATATAAATTAAGGACACATCAAGTGGATACGTCCTGGCTATATACAGTCGGAGAGTGAGATAGGCGACTCTATAGTTTGTTTGTTTGGGAATAAGTATCTGAGCAGATGGGTACCTACTTTGCAAGCAGCTCTCTTTGGGAGTTGGATTTTGAAATACCCGCTGATCTATTTCCACCGCCTGATTCGTTATCCATAGCGCAATGAGAAATTCCATAGATTCCAATGCTTCACAAGTTGCCGCATGAAAAGTACAAAAAATCAAAACCGGGCAGGGGCCACCCACCTTCATGCACATGCATATACGAGTATATGAGGGCGCCCGGTGAAATCTGTTAAATCTTACGAATTCCGACGAGTCCTTGTTGGCAGAAAAAAAATATTTCGCTATTTCTCTCAGTGTGCACTTAATGTTAATAATGTTCAAATAGTTTTAAAGTCCAGCAGCTACACGAGACTGCATGCATGCACTTATGCGTCCCTATATGTGCGTATCCGTGCATGAAGAACAAAAGCACGTTCCTCGCGAAGAAACAGAAAACAAAAGAAAAATATCTCATGGCTCGACCGGGGCTAGTGGCTGGAGTGGTGTTCGGCATGTGTAGTGAATGCAACTTTGCTAGTTTCTGGAGATTTAATTTCCCCACAAGTGCCCCCAAGGAAATGCAAGCAGGATTTCCTTATGCGGCTGAGTGCGGGCTGCTGCTGCAGTAGCTGCTCACACTTGAGCGAATTTGATATTCACTTGAGAAACGCATAGTGGGCTGTGGCTGTGGGACAAAATGATTTTTCCCTCTTCGCCATTCTCATGGATTCTCGGGACTCTTCGTCAATGTCGTTTGGGGTTTTTTCCCCCCCTCTTTTTTATATTTTGGGTGTGCATTTTGTCGTCCTTGTCGTGTGGTGATGCTGCAGCTCAGCATGATATGGCGAAGGAAAGGCTATTTCTTCTCGTGTGGTTTGCACTCTGTCAACAGTGTTGATGTACTGGTCGGACTCTGGATGATGGATGGTAATGGGCGGCAGGGTTTTTCTTTTTTCTATTCATAATTCGTTGGGTTGGGTCGGTTGGCCGGTACCTATTTGGAATTGAGCAAACAGTCAGGTAGGTAATTGCTTTTTAGGGACATTTTTGCAACTCCGACTTGATGGCCTTAAACAACATCCAAGTAAACAGTGAAGTTGTTATCGATTCAAGGTGGAACTACGTTTTGCCGATTTTTTCTGTGGGACTTCTGGTAGTTTTTCGAAAACTTTTTTATTGCTTTTTAGGTCTTTTTTTGGAGGATTTTTGGTTCCCTTTGGGGCGCTTTCGAATCGTCTTTCAAGGCGATTTTCTATAATTTGTTATCACTTCTTGGACGTTTTTTGGTTTCTTTTCGGGTCGATCGAATGGTATTTGAAGACTTCTGAGTGCGATTTTGGGGGTTTTTGGTTCTTAGATTTTTGGGATAATTTTTCGGGCCAATCTGAATTTGAAGCCTTCTGAGGGTTTATGACCATTCTTGGAGAGCTTTCCAAAAAGCTATTGAGACGTTTGCTGCGAGCGGGATTGTGGCATTTATCAGTTTAATTTTTCAATACATCTTTTGAGGCGTTTTTGTGTCTTTTTTGGTTCGTTTAGGAGACTTTTTTAGCATTTTTGAGGCGTTTGTAGTACTTTTTTTTAACGTCTTTCAGGGTGTTTTTCGACGAGTTTGTAGTAAAGTTTTGTGGCATTTATCACTACTTTTCGAAACGTCTTATGAGGCTTTGGGTCCCTTTTTAACGTTTTTTTTTTTAAAGTTTGTAATACATTTTTGCCCAATTTTCGGGTGCATTTTTGACCGCGTTTGCCGTACAGTTGTGTGTTTTGGACATTCTTTTTTTCGGCTTTTCTTTTCCTGTTTTTGAGGTAATTTTTGAGCGCTTTTCGAGTCCTTTTCATAGAGTTTTTGGGTATGTATTTTCGACAGCTTTCTGGGACATTTCTGTGGCTCTACCGAGCGATAGTGCGACATTTTTAAAATGTTTTAGGGACGATTTTCGGGCGTTTTGGAAATATTTTTTGTGGACATTCGGAACGCTTTTGACGTTTTCGGAAAATTGTTCTTGCGACGGTCAGATCTGACGAGATTTTCGGGTAATTTTTAAAGCGTTTTCGGGGGTGCTTCTTGCTTGTTTTATCAGGCGCCTTTTTAGAGTGTTTTGGATCGTTTTACGTCGCCTTTTTAAAGTGTTTTGGATCGGGTTTCAGACCACTCATTAAGGCTGAATATTCGGGGCTTTTTCAGTGCGGTACTGTGCAATTTCGTGGGACACTTTGCGAATTGTATTTGAAGGTGGATTTTAGGATTGTGTTTTGGGTGTTTTTTAACCGTTGGTAAGCATTTTTTATGAACGTATTTGCAGATTTTTTTTGCAGTGTTTTTCGGGAAATTTTCGAAAGTTTTGTGATATAGTGTCTGGTGCATTTCTTGTTCTGTTTTGAGCATTTTCGAAGCATATTTCAAATACTTTTCGTAGTGTTTTTAGTAGTTTTTCAAAGCGTTTTAAAGTTCGTTATTTATGGCGTTCTGTGGAGTGTTTCTTTGAGTAATTTAGGGGTATTTTTTGAATTGCCTTTAGTATGGTATCAGGCGTTTTTCAAAATATTTTTAATTACTTTTCTTAAGCAATTTTGAGGCGTTTTCCAAACATTTTTGTGTGTTTTTCAACTCCGAACAATCGATTCAAATAATTTCAGTTAATTCAGCTTCTTCGTTGCTAACATAAATAGTTTTCATCCAAGAGGCTTCTTCCTACATCAGAGTTTCTTCAAATTGTACGATGGCTTCTTTTTCAAAAATGTTGCTTAGCTTTTGGGATCTTACTCACAGTAGATGACTTCAAATAATTGCAGAATCAACGATCACTTTTGGTCTCTTTGTACACAAAAATGGTTCCTAAAAGTCACATAAAGTAAGAAAGCCAAAGCTTATCCCAAAACCTACCACCAAGTATTTGCCTGTTCAAGTTTAGTTCTATGTTCCTATGAATAAAAGACACCTCTAATCAATTGCATTCCTAAATTGAGAAGATCTGCAAATTGCACTTCAATTCAAGTTTTTCTGGACTACAATTGCAGAGAAATCCGTCACTCTTAGCCACATAATACTGTTTCACCCATAATCACTTTAGTTTCGATTGCGCGGTTCGTCCTATTTGACTC
This sequence comes from Cheilosia grossa, assembly GCA_963082955.1. NCBI lineage: Eukaryota > Metazoa > Arthropoda > Insecta > Diptera > Syrphidae > Cheilosia > Cheilosia grossa. The sequence continues at coordinate 8,228,635 of OY720144.1, forward strand.
TCTGCTTTCTCGTGGGCTGCCAACAACCATGCCCATTGCCAGATCCGTTAAAACAGCCAACACGATTGCAATCATAGTAACATCACCGCAAAACCATTTAAACCACGAGTTTCCCGAGGTGTTTTGTTCAACCACATACACACACTCACACTATGCCTTTCAGGGATTCGCCTTCTGAGTGATATTAATTGCATCAACACCATTAGTGCAGTATACACACATCCGTATAAGCACTTCAGTATAATCACAATTCCGTCAGCAATCCGCAGGCCATTCTCGCATTTGGGGCTGTTTTTTTCATTTAACATATGCCATCAAACGGCGGCCGTCCCTTTACTTAATCAAATTGCACGAGAAGGCCTTTAATCCTGGCCAGCGGCCTAAAAGGCCGCACATACCCTTCCATGTCATACTCCCGCTATTGATTTAATAACGTTCGCATGCTGTTGCTGCATCCGTGTGCGGCCAGCCGTATAGAACTCAATCCGGAAGAATTGACTTTAATAATTGGCAATTACGTTGCATAAACACTAAAAAGCGTCCTTACTCGGGTCCTTGCATTGCAGGGCGCACAGTATAAACGGCCGGAACTTGCAAGCAACACACATCGAATCGGAAAGGACTATACATGCCATCGGAGCATCTGGTTGCCGACGCTGTTGGCAGTCGAATTTTCGCCGGAAAGTGTTTCATGTTTGGCTGGTGTCGTCGTTTCATACATACACGCACACTCGAGTATTGAAATCGACTCCATGTGGGATGGGAGAAGTTTTGTCAACGAAATGCCAGATAGCTGGATGGGGCTTATACGTATAGGTACGTGGAGACAGCACTTTTGAGCGTAATTGTCTGACGGATATTTTTCACCATAGATACCTACCTACTGATGGACTAGTTTTAAACGGACTGCCAGCAGCTAGCGATATCGCTTTCAATTATGTTTGTGATGCGTTTTTAATGGGAAGGAGATTGCATTTTCGAAAATAATTGATGTAAATTTGGTCGAATTAAGTGGCCCCACGATGAGGTTAGTTGTGTGTTTTCAAAGAGTCTGGCTGAGAAATGTGTGCATGGGAAGAACTGTTGATTACAGCTAAAGGGCAATGTCAATCTAATTTTGTGGCATACAATTTGGAGAGGTATTAATTGAATTGACTGCGGACATCCGCATCTTGAGGTGATGGCTTTAAACGCTGCCGACTATTTAAAAACAAAACACATTTTTTGCTTCCTCGGTTCTTTATGACAGTCCTTGCGAGACTTATGAAACCCTAAAGCAAATTGTAAGCTAGAGATCTTTTGTAGCTAATTTAAAAGTTTTTCCCCTGCCTATCTTGACGAATTGTAAGGCCATAAGCTAATAACCCAGAGTAGCCTCCATAAGTTTAAAAAAATACCAACCTTTGGCAAAAGATCCATATGTGATATAGAATGATGACAATCTAACTTAAAGGAGTCTGTTATTCGTTAACAGCTACCTACCTAGCTTCCTTTAGCTTTTAGTCTATGACATGACTTCTAACCTTGGCTCTGATAGACTCCAATTCTTCGAAGCTCTAGTACTACCGAGCCCTGTCTACCTTTTCTGTTTTGCCAAGCGTAAGCGACTCCATTGTTGCATGTCTCCTTGTCTATGGTCCCTATAATTTATAAATAAACGTTCTTAAGCAGTCACACTAGAACCTGTGACATTCGGCGGAATGTCCTGTCAGCACTCTTAAGATATTTGCCTTAAATGCTTTCATATATTATTTAGCGCTGTCTTAGGCGGACCAAACCAAGGGCTGCTAGTTAAAAGCAGCAAAGTTGTTCAACTCTTGACGAAAACAATGATATTCGCTGTGGCGTCAGAAAAATGTCATCGTCAAGTGAATGTATCAAATTGGTTCCTTTGTTAGTTAGCTGATATTGTCTGCTTCTTCCCATTTGGGCGGACAATTTCTTTTAGCGCACAAAACGATGGCACTGTCACGTTGTATGTGGAGTGTCTCAAGTGAAAAATTCTTTGACAAGCCGTCTTCTCAAATACGCATCTTATGAATTTTGTTACAATGCCCGTCCGTGATTTGTCGTTGCAAGGGGAGACGCAGACGACTAAAAGTTATGGCTATTCGTTCTTGCGTTTACTTTAAATGTCTCCCACTTAAGTATTGTAACGATCGCTTTTGTAGAATGCCTCTTTTAGCCTCCATGGCTCTTGATATCTTCTGCCAACAACTCTAATTCAACAATTTCTTACTTTTAGCGGATATATTCTTATCTATTCTACTCTGTTACGCTCTACTTAATTGAACTTTAATCTTCTCTTTATTCTGGTCTACTTCTCTCTATTCTACTGTGCTCTAATGTAATCCACTCTACTCTACCCCATACCCTACTCTTTTATTATCTATTCTACTCCACTTTAGTCTGTTTTGTAATATAATACTCTTCTCTACTCTACTCTGCTCTACTCTACCCTACCCTGCGCTACTATAGTCTACTCTGGACTAATTTAATCTACTCTGCTCTACTCCACTCTATAATCTACTCTACTCTAGCTTACTTTATTCCACTCTGCTCTTTGTTAATCTACTACTTTTCTCTACTCTACTCTTTTCTACTCTACTCTGCTTTACTCTACCCTACCCTGCGCTACTATATAGTCTACTTTGGTCTAATTTACTCTACTCTTCTCTACTCCACTCCACTCCACTCCACTCCACTCCACTCCACTCCACTCCACTCCACTCCACTCCACTCCACTCCACTCCACTCCACTCCACTCCATTCCACTCTAATTTACTCTACACTACTCAACTTCTGCCGGCTTGAGTGCGTCAAGAAAATAAACTTCGCAAATATTAGGTACCTATAGAGTGCCGCTTTTGTTTTCCAAGCACTCTAAGGCCCACTTAAGTCAATCTTTGGAGACAGAAGCACATAATTAGGCGAAATTTACAGGAGAAGTTTTGAAAACGATCCATCAAATACGTTAAAAGATCTGCTGATGCAAAATGTTAATCAGAAGCTCTATTCCCTGCGTATATGAAACGGGCAAAGCAGATGACATAACCTTCTTTTACCTCATCCCACACGCCACACCCCACTGACGAATTATCACCACACGCATATATACCTCGTACGATCGTATAAAACTCCAACTTAATAGCTGTCGTGATGTCCTCATAACATTTTTCTTCAGCACATCAAACATCACTCAGATTCGCTCTGGTTGACTCCTGACGCCTTCTTTAGTACATTTCCGTTTTTAATTATCGCGTTATCACTCCATCCCAGTGGCAAACATAAGAGACCACAATCCACACGACGATATACAATGACTGGCTGTCCTGGAAATGTCCTCTGTCGCCTACACAAATAAAATAAAGACAAAAACATCAAACCAAACGAAATCCTTCTGACCATTTGTATTGTACGCTTTCTTGGTCAACAAGACTCTGAACAAGGAGTGTCACCCACACTTGTGTAAGCGCCCATATGCGATACAGATATGTCATGTAGGTCATAATTTAGCCCGAGTCCGATCGGATTGTGTGACAAGCCATCATCTTGTCAGGACATTATATAAAAAGGACTGTCCTTTTGTTTCCTCCAATCTACTTTTGCACCGCATTAATCCTTTTCCGTTGTTTGTTTGGCCCCCGTGTGTTCCGAATTAAATCATGACACATAATCCTCTGTCATATCCTGTTTGTCCTTCTTGCCTCTTTTTTTTTGTTGTAATAAACTCCGTTTTCAATTTCGCTTTGATTGCCAACCAAGGAGCAGCATATTTACAGCGAGAATTACACAAAGTGAAAGGACACAATTATTGTCAGAGGGATATTGTGTGCAGTTGTATCATATTTTGTGATGTTTTGCACTGACGAAGGACAACAACTAACAGTGGTAACGATAAAAACGATTAATCTCAAAACGTGTTGTCCTCGCTGAACATTTATAGATATTTTCGTTGTCCTGTTTTTTGGACTGCGAATTGAATAGATGCTGGCGCAGAATGGCAAATGGTAACTGGTCCTTCGAGCCGCAACCACAGCTAGCGCATTTTGCATATTTCATCGCCCGGGCAGACGCAAAATATCCTTAACTTGGAGTAATTATTTCGGGCATGTCCTCGGGGAGTAGTTATTACGATGACTATACAAACTTCACTGTCATTGTCCTGTATATATATAGTATACACATCATCACAGTGTACACTCGTGGGTTCTAGTTCTAGTTGGTTGTCCTTGCAGGAGTTTGTTATTCGCTGTTAATTCTTCGAGTGTCAGTTAGAGGTGACAGGATACGAAATGAGAGAGAGAGGGAGACACACAAACTAACTTGTTAGTATTTTACACCGCAGGATAATGTTTGCGTGCTCGTTATGAAGTTATAAACTGTGTTATGGATATGATAAAGGGGATAATAACGCCGATAAGAGCGGTGATAGTTTTTTGTTTTTCTTTTTGTGTCGCGGGTAGTTTAAGGCACGCACAGTTTTTTTTTTTTTGTTGTAGATAGGACTTTGTGTGTCGGCAGGAACTGTGACAATTTTAATTAAGGAAATTGCTACCTATTTACAAAAAAACAAAATGAATGTAGACTCATACTAACGGAGGGCATTTTCGTTCGACTGTTGAAATATTTTATACGGTTTGGCATTTTAAAAAGATCGACATGGGCTCGTTTCATTAGTGTTTTTTTTTTTGTCCTGGCAATGGAAAAGAAACTTTTTTCGTCCTCTATTTGATGCAAATTAAATGCGTACAGTAAACCGTAAACCTACAGTCGACCTTCTTCATCGTATACGTCTTCAAAAAACTGTTCACTCAAATCGATTCCTCGACGGGGTAGAGGTACATGAAATTTTATTTTATTTTCGTCCTTGTTCTTGTGAAGAAATTTGCTGGGAATGACATTAACATTCAATGCGGTAGCGCTAAGATAAACAATGTTATACATCATTAAGCAGTAGCGCAGAGTAAATAAAAACAGTAAACAGGATCTAACAAGAGGTGCATGTTGATTTGGAATTTTTATTTTTCCTGATTTTATTCCTTCGAAGAGTCAAGAGCGAAGAGTGAGAAAAATGTCACCACTCGATGTTATCGTGGTATACCTAAGAGTTGTAAGTGCCGTCGATTTGGATTCATAAATGTTTATGTTTTTCTAAAAATACTGTGACGTTGACAAAGGAGTCTTGAAGACAGTGGTTTGTTGTGGATGAAAGACCATGAATTCCAATTCAGTTGATCTAGAATTTCCTCCAAAGTAACATGTGACAATTGTTGCACTTTCTAAAATAGAGCCCGCTAGGCGAATGACCTAATAAGGGAACGTTCGACTTCGATGGTGGAAGTTTGGATATATTATTCATACATTCGCGAGTAGCTCCGCATGGTATTCGCATTTAGTTCTCACGCCCTGGCTATGAATATTCGCCAGCGAATCGCCTTAGATTGCCGGACAAGCTTGCCGGCGAACACAAATAATTTGCAAATAAAAAACCGGTCGAATTGTTGCTCTTACAGTGTGTATGAGTAGAAAAACACTCCTTCTGTGTCGAGTTTCGACATTGGATGAAGGGTTAATTTAAATTTGTGTGAAGGCGCAATTCTACAAAGCTGAACGCCGTGGATAGCTCCAATTCGAGAGCAGCTTGTGCCAAGCTGCTCATCGAGAGCAGCTTGTGCCAATGTAGAAGACCGATTGAACCAAAACGAGGACAGACTTGATTCTCGTTAGTAGAGGTATGAACTTTTATTTATTTTGTTAATGTAAATAGACTGCAAGAACTAAAAAAACAATCATGATTTAAAAACGTAGCCAATGTCCTCCACCCGTTCTTTTCAGGATTGTACTCTACAACAGAATTTTGGATCACACCTTGATTATCGTATCCTCTGCATGCTATAAGTCGATTATTCCAAGAAGTACATATCAAAGCACTGAGCTCTAGTTCCAAGGATGGGCTCAACACCGTCCAAGTGTTTGTCGAAGGATCAAAGCGCTCAACAGTTTTACTTGTTCGCAGGTTATGCCACCCTCCCACTGCGTACAAATATCCGGCAACTCCAGCGATCCCATATCGTGTTGATCTCTCGTTTTTGTGTGGCAGTTGAGTCCATTTGTTGTCGGCAGGATTAAAGCATTCAATAGGAGAACATCCATCGCCCACAGCGTACAATAGATCGCCGAGAACTGTCAACCTCGGATAACTCTTCTCGTCCGAGTGCATTGGGGCCAATTCTTGCCATTCACGTGTACTAAAACTATACTGCTCTGCTGAGCGTAACCAACTGATACCTGATTTGCCACCAACAACGTACAAATCGCCATTCAATTGAGCCATTCCTGGAACTCCACGTGCCTCTCGCATAGGTGGTAGGTTTGTCCACTCCTTTGTTTGAAGGTCCAGACACTCAACGATTTTAGTGCCAGCCCCGTTGCTAAGCCAACCCCCAACGATAATAAGATTCTTATCCACGACCATCGCCCTATAGCTTTCCCTCGTTGTTGGTATTGGTGGTAAGTCTTCGACGGTCCAGATGTTCGATTCTGGATCAAGAGACTGCATTTTCAATTTGTCAGTGTATTTTCCACTCACAAAGCAAAGCGTTTCTCCTTCCTTTCGATTTGCCTTCTTCCGATCGGAGTGTCGTTTCGTCAATTTCGTCCGTGACAAGTGCGACTCCAGCCAACCGAATAGCAACTCCAGGCTCTCGTAAGTTCGGCTTAATGACTGTCTGTTATCGATGATAAATTCGGGCGTCAAAAATGAGAAACGCACATGTGACAAGAGTCCGGTCATGGATCCATCTCGAAGTCCTTTGTCGTACTTCACCCAAGACGCCACACTGTGGAACACCGTTTCCTCCGAGTTCACGCACAGATCGTCACTCGAAATGAGCTCGCTCAATTGTTCCTCGGTGAGCTGCAGAAACTCTTCCGTTTTGGACACCTCCTCGAAGTTCTCCAACGCAAACGCAAAAGCCTTCTTATGGAGCTCAGCGGACTGCTGTTGTTTCGCCACTGACGCAACTACCAGCCAGTTAGTGGCGTCGATAGTTTCTCCAATGAATTCAGAGCAGGCAACCTTCAGTGTGCTCATTTTTAGGACATCCGCTGCTGCTAGCACTCGGACGACGCTTTCGCAGCGAAGCTCAATTGTACCACTGTACATGAAGTCCACCACCGCTTTGAGGGTTGGCCCATCAATTTCCAATTCAATGACGTCCGACCGAGCTTCCTTCAACGTACTGCACAGCATTGCTAGGAAATAGTCACTCGATGCTGAGAGGACCGTTCGATGAGCGTGCACTTTGAAGTTGTCCGTCTTCGCTATCAGAGCAATGTCGAAGAACAGCTGGTCGCGGTAGAAGGTCTGCAACTTGCGGGTGATATTGCTGCCATGTTGGTCACACACGAAAGTCTTTGAGGTCCTTGACTTTGACGACATTGTACAGATACAGTTGATACAAAGTTTTGCGTGAGCTTTGCCTAGGCTTCTTTGGTTTTCTTTTTGACAGACGCGACGTTTAGAACAACACGAAACTCTGAGGTGAACTGACAAGTGCCTGCGTTATGCAGTTTTTATAATATTGCGATCTGGGTGGTCTCGACCCTCGAATAATGGTTTTAATTTTCGGAATTTTCACGCACACACACACATTCAGAGGCATTGCAGGTAGCTACGCTTTAGAGAGGATAATTACATGCATTCCTGGAATAATACCGATTCGATGAAAGAGGGTTGAGTAAAAGTTACATATAGAATACTGCACTGCCGCAGGTATAAAATCTGGTCATGTCAGGCTCCCAGCGGTAGCTTATGCATTGGCTCAAGATTGTGAAAAGAGTACCTAGACACGGCAAAAGTGATGTTGCAACCTTTTAGGGGATGAATGGCAAAATACTCTTCACATTTGGAACAAGCGCGACTCTAAGAAGCGCAATTAAGGTTTAAGCGATCGCACTTTCATTTGGAAAACCATTTTGTGATATATTACCGGCGAAAAACTGTGCTTGGCCTTGTGCAAAAAGAGGAGGACTCAAATTTGTGGTGAATGCAATTTTTTTTTTTTATTTTTTTTTGCTTCCATTCAGGACCAAAGATCAATTGCTGTAAATAAAGATTCCGTTTCAGCGCTAAAGAAAATAAAAAGAAGATTCTTGTAGACGTTCGCCTTTGGTTCATCCGCGTCTGTTTCGGCGGAACGTTGTCATGTCAACATATTCTGTGGATGTAGTTGTGCTGTATTTCAAACCGATTTATATCCCTTACAGCTAGGTGTCAATAATTGTCTTAAAATGCGCGCTTTGACTACTAGTTACATACAGATACCCTCGCCCGCATCACTAATTCGTCATTTGCCACATCACACCTGCCGTGAGCGCATATCGCTCTAAATAAACAACGTAATTGCACCCCCGAAACACATCATCATCCTGAAGGGATTCCCTGCCTGTGGGCCATCGGCGAGCCGGAACTTTGAACACCCGGCGCCAAAGCAATCAAGCAATTTGTGTCGGAAAATTATCATGAAGACCACTTCACTTCGGCTCAGTTCACTCGGGCGCGCACATCGGGGCCAAATGATTAAAACCGAAACTACAAACCGATTCAGGATGCACACGGCACATGTCCGCAAACATCGAACCGAAAATAGTTAAATAACCCTGTTTACTAATTGATTTGTTAATCATTCACTATGTATCTGGTGCCGGCCGCATGGCACGAGTCTATTTGTTGGTCCGCTCCACGGAACCAGCACGTGGCTGGTGTGTATTTGTGGCCCAGACCCAATGAGGTGCCACATACTACCTAGATTGGAGTGCAGGGGTGGCATTAACTTAGTGGGACGATTAATTGAAATTCGCTGCTGTCCATGTCCATGTGCGCAATTGGGATGAGCGAGTGACGAAAAAATTCTGCTGCGACAAGGACTTTTCTTGCTTTTATTCCCGAATTCATTTCCCTGTTGAGTGGTGCAGTTTGTACACCGGCGAATTAAACGAGAATAGGTGATTTGCCCAGTAAATTAGAACGGACTGTGTACAATTGGTTCAAATAAGCTGGCACGGAATTAGTTCGCAAATCAAATGCGGGCCGACGGCAGGGTACTGGGTATGGCTACCCTACACCGTTCCCCATCTGATTGACCCGATTCGGCGGTAAAAAGCAAAACGCGATCCGTATACCAGAAGGGAAAAAATCTGAAGTGGCAATCTTACTCCGTGCGCCATTGGCCTGAGGGAAGAATCCATTAAAATGTTTCGCGGTTGATGGTTTATGTGAATTTTTCCCCAAGGGGGTGGGCCGCCCGCCCGCCTACCGCGTGTCATCATCTCACGTATATAGCAACCTCTTCATCGTCAGTGCACAACTCCGCCAGAAGAAAGTATGCCGAGGAGTACCCATGAAATCGCGGGGGAACACAGATTCCCACCCTCGCACTTGTGTCGAGTTCTTAATGGCAACATGTAGGTATATCCTTGAAGCAGTTTAGCATCACGAGGAAGTGGCCAACATTTCACGGCGAACTATAAATAAAATGTTTCTGCAAGCAAAATCACTTTTCCGGCTTAAAATGAAGTCGCTGTCAAAATTGTTGTGTGCATCTGTATAGATGTGGGCGTGGTGTTTGTGTGAGGAGGACACAAGATTAAGTATCACAATTTTGGCATTCTCTTGGAAAATGTGTCAGGCAGTTTGAGAAGATTAATTTGGGTCACGCAACGATGCACACAAGTCGCCATCTCGTAGGTGGTGTGTCGGAACCTTACCTTTTGGCAATGACCGTACATACGAAGGACGTATGGTGCATCCCCTTGCTATTTAATTAGAAAATTGATATCGGTTGTAGTGCCTGTATATATCCACAAATATATCATGCAATAATTCTGTTGCTGAATTTCAGATGGGTCGTTCATAACCAGTTGCACTCCTCAGGGAATGAAATATGCAAAAGCACATCAGATATTAGCGGCTTCCACTGGCGAATGATGTATTATTTGCAAAACGGGAAGCATATCAAGTGATTGAGTAAATTAAACGTGGTATCCTGAAATGCTGGAGGCAGGTGGGTCATTATGTACATGGGATGGGGTGCGGTTGCCTTTGCTGCACACAGAGTGTGTCGGAAATTTTAAAGTGGATTCTTGCAATAGTTGTGTGCCAAAAAGAGGGAAAAGATATCGAAACAAAATTCAAAAAATATTCCAACAGAAAAGATTGTCAGGTAGCCGCCGCTGTTTTTCTCCCATTCCAATTTTCATTGGGGCTACTTTTTAACTTCGAACAAAAAATAAACATTTGTAGCAAAAGATCCGCCAAGTCTAAGCCAGTGTTGCCACTTAGTAGGGAATTTCCCTTTTAAGTGCGAGATTTCAGTGAAAAGTTTCATGAAAGCGGAAAAGGGACACTGGTCTTAACGACTGAAATGAGAAGCTCTTCGATGAAAGTTTGTCGAATGTGGCGTTGTTTAAAAAACCTTAAAGTTTGTTTGGATTGAAACCGTGACATCCCGCACTAAACACTCAGCCATACTTCAGGAACTGCACTCAGTCATTTTCTTCTTTTCTTTTTAGAAATAGCTACAAAGTATACAAAATCTAGCCCAAGCGGTCAATTACAAAGATTCGTAAACGCTCTGAGCAGGCTCTATAGAACAGATAGCAGCAGCAGATAACTATTTTTCCATATCATCAGATCCAACAGAACCTCCCCGAGTACCCTTTGGTCACGAAGTAGTCAAGAGCTTTAAGCAAAACTGTTATTAACCCTCCGAAGCAAAAGGATGCACCTCAACATTCGGATCTGAAGTGTAATATTTTTGCACCTTGAATGAACAGCTTGCCTTGTATCACTGAACAAAGGACCTAAACCTCTTTAAAAATCGAATATTGACTCCTCTCGTCACAGAAATGACGAGAAGAACATGACTAACATCATATAAGACCGTCTACTGAAAAATGTATGATGAAGCGAACTATATGCAAGGCAAGTAGTTATTTTAGATGTCCAAATACTTCAAGCTGCAAAGATATGCTGGGACTACTACCTTGTTGTATAGGCAAGCTACAAATGCGCTTATCACAGATTCCACAACAACGGGGAAACTCTATGAGGAGGTTTAAAGCTGCATTGGCAAACCAACTGCCTGGAACTTCGCCGAAACTCCGGCAACCTTTCGATAAGTACTTTATACAGCTAGCATCAAGTGCCAAGGACTAGTGGCATTGATGCCAGGAAGCATTGGGTCTCACCAAGCTTTCCACACAAAATCTTTCGTCTGATGAGGAGTGGTGTCGATATAACAGTTCGCCTAAAAAACAACGCTACAGAGAAGAGGGAAGTGTGAGTCTGAAAGGAGATAGGTAGTACGCTCTATACCTCTGAAGAAAGAACGCAATAAAGTTTTAATTGAGGTTCCTACTGCGGGAAGATTGATCAAAAGTTCTGGCTCAAAATTAAAAAAAAAAACGTACAAAGGCAGGACGACTCGAACAGCTACCTGTAAAGCGGATAAGTGGACCTTATTCGGAGATCACAGTCGCTGCTGTTGAGTATTATGAAAAATAGTCACTTCTGCAGACTTTTTGTATGACACAGTCGAACAAAGTACAAAGTACTCAATCTTACAGCAACCAGGTGATTCCCCTTTCATTCGCTTTAAATTCGCTGGCAAATAATTTTCGTTCGCTGGCGTGTTCATCTAAGAATGCAATGCGAAACATGTTGTATAATGGTTAATTTTATGACGAATGCCGGTAGTAGAATTTACTTCGAATCAGTAAAAACCCAAGCGAAAGAAACAGAATAGGTGGAGGAATACTATGCAAGTGCGTACAGAAAGTCTATCCAAGCCTGATGAAAGGTTATGCAAGCTTCTGATAAAGATATCTGAATCTGGACTCTGTAAGCTATGATGAAGACGACTTCAAATACGGGTGAAAGCTTTATATATACTTTTTTTTACATTTTTCTGAAATTTGGAAGCATTCTTGCTCTCTTTCATGGTCTAAAGAATAATACGGGAGAGGGTCAAAATTCTGCTTCCAAAGGTCCGTCTTCTCACACAAAAGTGCTGCTTTATGAAATTCGGCTTCATTTTAGTTCTGCTTTACAAAATTCGAATTTTTAAATTTAACGCAATAAAATTCTGTTTATTCTGCTTTTTCCCCACTAACAACAAAAAAAATGTGTACCTAGGTATTTTTATAAAAAAAAAAACAAACTATTAAATTTATAAAAAATTTAAAATTAAAGATTAAAAAAAAAAAATTAAAAGAAACAAGAAAAATTAGAAAAATACTGAAAAAAAAACTTAAATAAAAGAAACAATACGCATTAAAAAAAATAAACAAATAAGAAACAATACAAAATTAAACCAAAAAAAAAATAAAATTATATAAAATTGAAAATAAAACACGAATTAAAATAAAGAAAATGTTTTCTACATCTCTGCTTTCAACAAATTCTGAAAAAAAATAAGAAAAGGTTTAAAAAGCACACTCGGAATTTTGGAAAACATAATTCTCGAATGCTGGATTTAGAAAAACAAAATTAAGAAAAGCAGAATTTTGAAAATTGGATTTTGAAAGCAGAATTTTATAAAAAATCATTAAAAAATACTCATCTGGTAGCTGTTGCTCTAAAGCTCTGCTTGTGCATTTAGAAGTAACGTTCCTCGATGATGAATAAATAAGAAGGACGTTAATGAAAGGATTGCAGGATTAGTGTAGCTTTCTAGCGAAAGAAATCTTAAAATCGGCTTAGTAGTTCCGTTCCGGAGATTACCCCAAACAAACATGCTTTACATGGAGATGTGGATTTGATACGAGTATGTGTGCATAGTTTTTCATTCTTTTTTTTTTCTCTTAGAGCAGGGCCTATAGGTTATTGCTTTGGTCTGTCAAATGTCAGCACATGTGAAAGCGGGAGATAGCAAGCTAAAAATATAAGGACAAAGATAACATTCATTCTATCTCAAATTATATCTAATGATGGTCGCGATACATTTATCTCAAAATAACGCTATCATCGGGTTGGCCAAGATAAAAAACGGCAGGACGTAGTTTGCTTGGAGGCCTTTTAACAGCAGGATTCAATACTTTACGATCACAGGAAGGTTCCACATCAAGCTGATATATGAGATAGCTTGGCATATGAGGCGGCAGATCGATCCTACTTGTCGCCTGGAGCCTTGGACACGAAGGTCGTCCTTGCTAGAACATTGCGGGACAATAATTTAGAGATCGCCCTCCTCGCACGCAGGACTTAAATGTTGTCGATGACCAACAGTGACCCATCACCAGTTCTACCTTCCGGCTAGATGGTTAGCTCTCGGCGGAAAAGGAAAGAAAAGAGATCTCCTTATGATTCTTGTATGCATTTTGAAATTAAGGCCCAACTAGTATGGGTAACATCTGCTTATCTTACCTTCAGTTGATCAGTTGTACTGCAGACAGAGTGAACTATATTTTTTTTTATTTTTTTTTAATTTTAACAACTTTTGCCACTGTCAACGGACTCAATACTTATATACAATGGCTCTTCCGCATAACGGGATGATATACTAGCCATCCACCCAGTAATAAATCCCAACATCCATCCATTGAAAGTGCTATTTTCGACTCCATTTGGTAGCAGCTATAAATAGCTTGAGCTATCCAAGAACGTTTCGATTAAATCGGTCTTCCAAACCCATGCACAGATTTGGGTAAAACCTATCACATCTGACCGCACCGATTCCATCCACAACAATATCCACCGCATTTAGGTTGTGATGTGACGTCCAATACGATTCGGCTAATAATCCCCCATCATAAATGGCAAACTTCCGTTCCACCCTGTCTGCCATGTACCTACACACATATTATATCGACTCAATTAGTTCGACAAAATAGCTCGCCCAAAGCTGTCTGATATAATTTCCGACGAGAGTGGTGACTTTAATTGAATTCGCAAGGAGCTGCTGCAGGATAACACATCGCCGCACATATCCGCCTGTCCCGCATCCAACCACCCGTGCATACCTACCCCGCCATACACCCCCTAAAGGTATGCGATGGCTTCCAATGATGGCCATAACATTGGTCGCTTATTGTGTCCACACATTCGTATATCGTCCAAAGCGCCACAGTACAGTTAAACCTAGTTACCATTGCTATACTGGGATGTTGTTCAGCCCGTATTCGAGAACGACATGGTGCCTATTCTTTGCTACTGCTCTTCGGTTATAAATGCGGAGGCGGACTCATGCATGCATGCATTCGGGTGTGTTTGGTGTGCTGTTGGAAAACAAAAACCCAAATGAGACGGATAATAATTGTAACCATTACGAGATCCCTGAATTCGTTTGGCAAATATGTGCTGCTGTTTTCGAATTCAAAGATGGCTGACCCCGTATAAACAGAAAACGCCATGTACACTGAATATAGCTCCCCCGAGGGCCAGCTAATGAGCAGAATTTTGAGCAAAGCAACAACGGAGTTTGCCGTGCCGTATAGTTTGGAATGGAAAGGATTGAAAATCGATTAGAAGGGTGTATATAATCGTCGCCCATCCGACCTCCACTTCGCATGCCTTAATTCATGCGGAAGGGATTACTCGATGTGATATGTGGGCTAAAGGGCTTTTATAAAGCCATCTCGGGGCTGCGGAGTGGCGACTTTTTCAATGGCTCAGTGGTCTATATTCCTTTGCATTTCTATGGGCGTCATGAAGTTATTGAAAGTTTGCAAAAGCTTGCATAATCCAAACCATTCAAGGGGTTTCAGTTATCTGTCAAGTCGTCGTAGTTGGTGATGATTTGACAAACAAAATTTCGCAAATTGTTCGTGCACTTTTCTATTGGCTCGGTCGTTAAGGTTACTTAAACTCGTTGTTGCTTGGGAATCTCGCGCCTTAGTGGTCGGGTCGCCTTAGAAATACAGTTATTCGGGGAATATTCACATAAGTGGTTGGTGTACCTGATGAGTTGACTGTCCAATTTGTTGTCCTCTTTTCAACTCATCCCATCATTTACTTTAAGACTCGTTGTCCCTTTAAAGGCATGAGGTCCCGTAAAAAAGACTGCAGGCAAATAAAGTGGGTGCTACAAGTGGTTGGTGTACAAGCTAATATGAGGTTTTTAGTGAAATATTTTGCCACTTATCAACCAGTTCATCCTCCTATCAACTGATAAGGCTCTTCAAACTCGTAGTTCTCTTAAAAATCCAAAAATGTCTGGGAATATTCGCAGCAGTGGTTGGTGTACCAGATGAGACGATATTTCTAATGCAATTCTTTGAAGTTGGGCGTCCTCTTTTCTACTGACTTGTTCATTGAATTTCTAATAATTATTCGCTTTTATTAGAATTATTCGCAGATAGTCAATTGGCGTCATATCAGTAGTTGGTGTACCTGCTGAATTATCGAATTGTTTGAACTGTTTTTCTCTACTTAAAACGAAATATCTAGGAGAACCTTTAAAGCTAGTGGATAAGTGGTTAGTGTACCTGCTAAGCTGATGTTTTAAGTGCAATATTTTCGCACTAGTCTAATTTTCTGTCCTTTTTCCTTTGACCTGATCGTTAAGACTCGTAGTAAAAACCTTTGGCAATTGAAAGATTGCAAGTGCATAGCACAATCTCCTGCCAGTTGTCAATTTGTTCATCCTATTCTCCGCTGACTCCGTTTTAAGTGTACTTGAGCGTCGTAGTACTTTTCAAAAAGAAACATTTGGGAGGATATATCCACAGATAGCTTACGTGCGTGAAATAAGTGGTTGGTGTACACGCTGAGATGACGTTTTTAAAGCAATTTCCTGTGAATTATCCAACACTGCGTCATATTTTTCACAGAATTGAACATAAGTTGTCAAAATTACAGGCCCCTTTTAAAGTGCAAAATTTAAATTAAACGTTAAATTAAAAACTAAACTTCTTTAAGCAGTAGATAAGGTAGCAGATCAGATTTACAGCTTACAGGCGACGATGGAGCAGCAAGTTTAAACCATCTCCAACGTTATTGACAAACGCAGTCTAGCCAAACGACTGTAAGGCTCTTCCAATAAAGTGAATATAAGCGACAAGTGTTAATTTTTCAACCTACTTGGTTCTACTCCACAGTTCAGGTACAAACGCCCGTATCCAGGACCTACAAATTATGTGAATTGGGCTGGCTGAATTATTATTTAGCTCTTACGAAGAAAAAGGTCTTTTGCTGTCAAGCTTTACCAGTGGTTTACTGCCGATCAGCCCAACAGAAAGTAGCAAATGCTTAATGACCACCTTCGAGTTGAGAACTCGCGTCAAATGGCTTAATATTGAAAACTCTTTATGACGATATTCACAAGATTGGGACCATTCTTAAATAGAAAAGACTTCGCCAAACGCATGGAATTACGAGCTT
Source organism: Cheilosia grossa (assembly GCA_963082955.1). Lineage (NCBI taxonomy): Eukaryota > Metazoa > Arthropoda > Insecta > Diptera > Syrphidae > Cheilosia > Cheilosia grossa. Next base: position 8,245,019 of record OY720144.1, read on the forward strand.
GTTTCAGAAAAACTGAATTTTGGTTGAAAACGCCCACAAAAAATGGGCGTGGTAAATAGCTTAGTTTTGACACGATTTTAAGAAGAGCAGAATATCGCTAACATCTTGAGGAGAGAACGTGATTTTTATGGAATGGAAGCTATATAGAAAATTGTTCATCCTCAGGAGGTCTGCTTCTATTGCAGTCATTCGTATGACTTAGGGTTACCGTTGAACTATTCCGAAAACACACAGGAAAAAGTTCTAAGAGTTCAAAGAAAAGCCTGCACTGCAGTCTTTTGCCAAAACTTGGGTTTTAGTTCTGTCTTCTGGGGTTTGTATAAACAAAGATATCCAGCAAAGGCGCAAGCAATTTCCAGGCAAATCCAAAATTTGCTCTATTCTGTAAACGATTGCACATTTTAGAAGCTTATACTGGCAGAATTCCAATTGAAGTGGTCGGACGGTGGGTGCAGCGGGTCAGTGGGTCAGTGGCTATTGTGCTAGAGTTCCTAGCGAAGGATCTCAGGTTCTATCGCCGGCTAAACACAAGATCCATCTTAGAGTTTTTCCATCACTGCTCCACTTCTCCCAAACATCTGACAAACATACAAGATTAAATGTGCTCTAGAAGAACCTTCTCAGATCAGCCGTAAGAGCCCGGATTAAAAATGCAGGCCCCTTCCATTAAATAGTTGAGTGAATACGGTTCGGGATCAGTTGCTTTTGCAATTTTTTTATGCTTCCAAAGCAAATTGACTTACCCAATACTAGACTAAGCTCCAATGAAAGCCTGTAGGGATAGACATTTGTGTGCAATTGGCAAAGATCCTCTGTCAGGAAGCGTAGAATCTTTTTAATCTGAAGCGTTCATTCACCCGACCAATACAAAATGAGGATAGCGATATTCGAATTTAAAAAAGGAACTACTCGGAGTTGGTCGGAACAATATGAGCCTACCTAACGTAGCTTTTTAGAATTATAGGCTTAGTATGAATATCTGATCAGTCACTGTCCGAAACATCAACTAAAGACCAAATTTTATTTCATTGGAGAAAAAACAAATCGATAAGCAGTGCCACTTTATCGACCGGGATTGTATTAGGCAGTAGTCTTAAGCAAGATGATGCCAAACTGTTGATAATAGAAAAATCTAGCTTTGACAGATGTCAAAAAAGCTTAAAGACCTGCAGACGCTCTGTAGATATAATGCTTCTTTAAAATATTTTTTAAAGAACTTGTACGAAACTGACAAGTCAACATCAGAGGTAGAATGAGTGGATCAAGCGAAGGGTCCCCTTGTACAGTTTGTATTTTTACCATTCGGACGGACATACGGACAACCGTGTCGGTCCACTTTTCTTTGCATCTGTAGTTACCACATAAATAGCGACCGTGGTGCCGGTTAAAGAGGCAAGTTGGAAGTCCACCCCCCGATTGTGAGGCCAGAAATTTGTCATCTTCAAGTAAGATCGCACTGTCTTTTATTTCCCCATCTGCGGATCATCGCCCCCACTGTGCGCTGGGCATCCATATTTTTCAATTAAAAAACAAAATGCATCCTTTTACTGAGAAAACCCATTTGAGTAAAGCTCATCCCAGCTCGCTGCCTGTAATAAGAGAAACGAATGGGATTTTCCAATCTGATTGCTGAAACCACCCGAACATGGTGAAGCAGTTGACGGCCCGAAAAGGAAAATACAGCTCGCCCACTAAGCCAACAAATATCATTGCGAGTGGTGGCGGAAAAATATGCTGCTGCGAAAGGGAACAGCTCATGCTTTTCTGTTCTCTGTTTGACGAGCGCAAAAAGGGATTTCCTCAACCGCACTATGGCTTTCTTTTTTCTTCAGTGTGTGGCGCGAGTCAAAGAATGATGAAGCATGTAACCACTCATCTGCTAATGTCGTCCTTGGCAAGCTTTTGTGTATATGCAGAAGAGGATGTAATATCCTGGTTTTAGTATATGACATGTCCTTAGCCGAAAGAGAACTGCGTGGTCTCCTAACAGCAGCTTTGAACAACCGCGCGGTCGGTGTGTGTGTGTTACATGAACGGCACGATTATTCGTAGTTAATGTCACGGACAATGGGCGGAATGTGTTGGTAATCCTTTAATTATGATTATTTGTGCAAATTGAAGTAATCCCTGCAAATGATGAATTGGGGCCATTGTCGTGGTTCGTGCCCTTAATGGAGTGCAAAATGAATGACTGCGTGAATCGGCTCAGCCCTTTTTAACTGCGCGAAAAGGATTTCCACACAAGACAAAGTGGTGGAGATTTAAATCTGAAACACACACATGCGAGCGTTACAAATGGGGCCTCCAATTTCCATATCAAACGATTCCAAACGAGTGTCCTTTTAAATCAGAAATGTACAAATCAACTGGATTCTACGTCAGCACCTTTGGCGAGACGTTTGCCAGAAAGAGTTTCCTTCCCTGGGACGACGGTTCTGGTAAATTAAACGATAAATCGGAAAGCGATAGCATGTGGGCGAATGCATGTAAGCCTTCGCACATATGCCGCTGGATATCCGGTGAGCAATCGGAACGGGCTTGTCCGGAAAAACACAATCCTAGAGAGCGTATGCTATATACACACATCCCATGTAAGTTCACTTTGCCAAGAAAAAGGACTTCCGCTTGCTTGTGTTTCCTGGGGAGAGCGGTGTAACACAAACACAACGCAAACTTGCCCTCTATAATAATGCGTGATATTCAAGTTTTTTTCTTCTTCTGTGTTAAGGCAGAAGACCTACCCTTCCCGGTCAGGCCTATTTAACATTCATTCAGGAAATTGCCAGTCATCAAGGATTTAAAGTGTAAATTTTGCGTTTTGTTTCACTTGTGCTGTTTCGTGCACGGATACGAGGATGTGTACATATTTTTACTGTAAAGGATGACGTGGTTTATGACTTGTTTAATATGAAAACGAAACCGCAAAGTGTGGTGTAAAAAGCTTTATTATGGGATTACGATTTTTAAACGATAAAAATATCATTAACAAGATATGGAGCAGCAATGGTTTTACTTTATTGGCATGACGTGCGTGCGAAAGATTTAATGATTTCGCAGCAAAGTGACAAGAGTTTCTAATTTCGGCGAAAAGATTAAATTTATTTAATGACTGGACGAGTCCTAACGTCGTACATCTGTTAAATGGGAAGCTTTCTGGGGAGGTCTGTGTTAATCGTAAAAACCAGACAAGTGCTGAAGGGACTAACTGAGGGAGGTTTTTAAATTGTGGTACCCATTCACACGTAGGTCTGTCTACCTTGTTGCACCAAGTAGGTATAATGGTTTAGACTAACTTTAAGTAGAAGATTTCATGACTACGGTTGCCATTGGTTGAATCGGTTGCCATACCGCGGAGCTCCGTTAAAGCACCACCTTTGTGTACCATTAGGTGTTGGTCAAAAACGCGCCGAAGAAAGGGTCAAAAACGCTCCAAAAAATGTCCTAAAAATGTGTCTAAGGACGAGTCTAAGAGCATATCAAAAAACGCGTCCAATGGCAATACAAAAAAGCGTAAAAACCCGGTGCATAATTGCGTCTAAAAACAAAACAAAGACGTAGGTATCGAAGGACGTGTAAAAAATGCATCAACTAACAGAATGAAAAAGAAGTTAAGATTGCGCCGAAAAAAAAACATTGAAAAACGAAAAGCTTCTTAAGAAATTCGTAGAGAAATGTGTCTATAAGCGCGTCAAAAAAAGACTGATAAAGGCGCCGAAAAAAGACGTCAAAAACGGGTTAAAATCTATTTAAAAACCTATCGAAAATAGGTCAAAACAAACGTTGAATAATTTATCAAAATTGTGATTCATAAAAGCATTTAAAAACATGTCAAAAAATAAGCCTAAAACCTGTCCTAAAATGTCCTAAATGCCTTTTAAAACGTATCAAGAAATACTCAAGAAATAGTCAATTAATCCCCTCCCCCAAGAAATTGGCGCCAAACTCATCAAAAACGTGTCAAAAAAACATTTATAAGAATCCTCAAAGCCGTCGAAAACTGTTCGATAAACGAGAACACATTCAAAGGTGGGTCTATAAGCACGTCAAAAAAAAAAAACTGATAAAGGCGCCGAAAACGACGTCAAAATCGGGTTAAAATCTCTTTCAAAACATTTCGAAAATAGATCGAAACAAACGTTGAATAACTTATCAAAATTGTGATTTATAAAAGCATTTAAAAACATGCCAAAAAATAAGCCTAAAACCTGCCCTAAAATGTCCTAAATGCGTTTAAGAACGTATCAAAATATAAGTCAAAAGTGGCCTTAAAATGTATTCAATAATACTCAAAGAATTCGTCAGTTAACCCCCCCTCCCCCAAGCAATTGGCTCAAAGCTCGTCAAAAACCCCTAAAAAAAATACCCAAAAACAACTACAAGAATCCCCCAAGCCGTCGAAAATTGGTCGATAAACGAAAATACATTCAAAAGTGTGTCTTTAAGGGCGTCAAAAAAAAACACCGATACGTACGTGACCTAAAAAGGGCCAAAAATGTGTCGAAAACGCTCCGAAAAACAGTCTCAAAAATCCCGTCGAAATATTTTCAACACAGTTTTTCAGTAAAAACACGAAACAAGGTTACCTTTGATGGAATAGCGCACACAAAATAGTAAACATGGACTCTCAATGATCGACTGTCAATAACTGTTGTTGTCCTTTCTGCAAAATAATATTCGAAATTGAAATTCTCATCAAATCTGGCTTAGTGAAGCAAATTAAGTTTTTGCCAAATATTGTCATCAAAGGATCCGAGCTCCGTTTCCAATAATATACCACCTTATCGGTCCTTTGATGTTATATTAAATTCCTCGCACATGCAGGATTTGCAGACTATTAAGTAAGAGCCTGGTGAGTCCTATTAATATTGGTAAACAATATTCTAGGTAATAAATATTTGTGCCTCGCACAAAGAGCATCCAATGCATTAAGGAAGTTCATAGAAACAAGGTGCACATTTCCTTTACATAATGTGAACATATGCCATTCATGTGTGTATAGCGTCATCACACATATAAGCAGTAGACAAATGTCGTCCAATGAAGAATGCAGGAAACCATTACAATCCTCATAGGCCCTTTTCGCAGAAGACTACTCACAGGGTTTGGATGAAATATTACACGAATTGCAAGGCGACCAGTGTTTGGCTCTTGACTATCACCTCTGTAGTGAATCGTGTGTTTGTTATGCGTAGGAATGTCGTAGTATGCCTGCGATGATGTTATACTGAATCAACAATACAGATTCAGCATGCAAGGGGACGTGATCGCATTGAACGGAAGACAGTCTGGAATACAATGAGTATACGTTGACATTTTATTTTGAACCCTGACCCATGCATAAGAGTCCCGACTTAAAGCCTCGATTCTTGAAAGTGAGAGGACCTTTAAAACGGCAGGTATGCCCTCCTGAATTTTGTTCATCTAAAGACAACTCCCGCCCGCCGGCAAAATGTTCAAATTGCGTTTTAAAATTCAAATCCGTTGTCTGTCCTTTCTGCATCATGAACAAAGAAAAAACAAGCACCCACACAAACACGACACAAACAGGACACAAAAATGTAAATCACACCTTGAATATTCATCAACAAATTTTATATTTGTCAAACAGGAAACTGATTCGTCCTACCTTCGGTCACACAGGCACTGCCAGACCGAATTCGTATAAATTTGTTGTTCCACTCTTTATAATCTACCACAAAGTGTTGCTTACTTATCTAAAACACAGAAGCTATCTCTCTCTCTCTCCCACATAGAGATGCATAAATAAATTTAATTAAATCCCAACTTGAGCTGCGTCGGTCATATAACTATAGAAGCGATGCAGCATTTTCCAACCTTGATCACGCGTCGGCGAGTGGGAGTCGGGGTACGTAGTCCTGCGAAGGAGAAGCCTCCTTGTAACAAAATTGACAGATTGCTTGGACCGGACCGGTGCGGTGTGTCGGCCAGAACAAAAATTCAAGTGCACCAGCGAAAACAATTTTTAATTTAAATGCAAAACAAAAGTCATTTGGGGGTTCCTTATTCATTTTGCCGATCCGGTTCACCTTGTAAATGCAATACACATGTGCAGGTGGTGTCTCTGTTTTTGAAATTGTAGATAACGGGTGTAGTTGCGATTGAATTTCATACATATGCATAGTTGGAGTATAGGAAAATTGGATTGTTTTGGAGCAGTGCTTGCGGACGGCGATTTTTTGAACTGGTCCTGAACAGATGCTAGTGAGGTGTCACTTGATCTTCCGATGACCGCGCAGATGTAGCGGGAACTAGACATACAAATTCGATGTCTTACCTCACAGGGAATGATGTATCTTGGGCCAATTTTGGAGCCTCAGAAATAGCGACATTGTTTGCGATGCCACGAACATTTAGGCTCGATAAGAGAGGCGTTCCCAGGGTAGGGTGCACATTTTTGTCGTACCGATATCTGCGTGGTTTTAAGACCGAGTTTTATGAAATATGGACCAAATGAAAGGTGAAGCTTTGTAGAAAACAAGAATGTAAGTTTTCACGAGTCACTAAGCGATGGTTAAAATTTGTGTCTACATTTCCTACGGCCGACAAAAATGCTCTGGTCAGAAAATGGTTTCACAATTTGACACAAAAGTTTTAACTTACAATGGTCGCCTTAACAGACAAAGATAAATTCTTTCTAATCCATAAATGGATTCCACTGCGCCACCTCTCGCGAATGTCTGACAAACATCCGAGAGTATAATCTGTCGTTAGAGCTTCTCAATTAGCCGTTTGGAATCGGCATAAAATTGTCGATCCCTTCCATTCGTTCCAAAAATGAAACTCACACAAAACGAATGGTTGTGAGAAGCTAGGCCTTGGGTCCCGACGGACCTGTTGCGCCAACTGTTAATCCATAAAAGGGGTGGCAACTCTTTGAGGTATTCAAAAACTCACAGACTCTCTTTCTACGATCGTCTTTAAGTTTCATTAGCACCTCTCGTTGAAACTAACTAACTTGTTTTTTTAGACTCCAAGCTTCTACAGCTTTTCTTGCCGTATGTCTACTTGAAGCTGAAGAGCAAACTGATTATCAGCAAGTACCTTCAAGTCGTTGACGCTGGTAGAACCTCACTTAATACATCTGTTTCAAGCACTTTCCCATGGGGAATCCCACAAACGCCATCAAAAAAATGTGCAAAAAGTATTGGACTAGGCATATAACCCTGTGGAACACCATCTGTAACTAAAACTATTGTGACATGATGGACCCAAGCCGCAGCACTTCAAAAACTGAACAGAAGTGGACAGAAATATCGTAAAGAATCCGATTGGGAAGACCTTGTATGACGTGCCTTGCCTATTAAAGCAGCTTTGAGCTCTGAAGTAAATCCATTCAGAAATATTTCCCTCACCACACCTTGATGGACGGTGCAGTGTTACGAAACCCATTGTTACGGACATATATACACGGTTCTCATAACAAAAGATACCTATCCCAGCAATATTTCAAACTTGATGACAAAACAATAGCCAAGTCCCACAGATTTCACATGTCAACAACAACCCAGGATTAGGATACCACAACCCCACAGCCATCGACTCATTCAAGACTATTTCCAGAATTGATATAAAAATGTCTTGTCATCACATGCTAAGTGATTACCTGGGCAACTTTCCCCATAATTGATATGAAATCGCTTACGCTTACTCCACCCTCAGTCACGTGCGCTAACGCATGGACTTTCATCCCTTTGTTACAAATTCTCAGCAAGACTCATATCCCATCATCAGCAGCTACTCATCGTTTACTGTCATTTATAACCATGGCGAGCAAAAAATAAATCCTTTGTTTCAGCATCTTTTGCAATTCGAATTAAATTCCTCCCACATATAACCCCCACCCACCACTACTCACTCACGTTGGAACAATTGCACGGATTATGCACGAGCATGATGGATACATTAATTTTCCATCACACGCATTATAGTGAAATTTCTTGGATGCTGTGCGCGCCTTTGACCTTTGGTACTGAGCCAGAAACTCTGTGCGGATGAATTCCCGTATAGTGATAGCCTAATTGGGACACATCAGGCCAGGTAATGACCCACAAAGGACGAAATCGGATACAGAGCAGAAATGGTATGGCGCGGCAGTATTTGCCGCTTCTGCTGATTAATGAAATTGATTACTTTTACGGTAGAACGCAATTAATACATCCCGCCAGGTGGGGATGACGACGACGACGATGGTGATAATGATGATGATGAAGATGATGATGATGACGATGATGGGCAGCGAAGGATTAACATTGAATGCTCGTGCGGATATATAACTACAACAAACAGCACCTGAACCAACACCGCCAGGCGAAGGCGGACTAAGTCGTCATTTATGGGGAAGTTACATTTGGTTAATTGGTATTTAGAACTGAGAGAGATGTATATTTAGCACACACACACACAGGTAGGCAGGATTATGCCGGTATTTGCGAGCGATCGTGTAGTATTGCCCCCAAGGGCTGAGGCACGCATGAATAGATGTTTTGCTTGGGGATGGGGGATGGTGTTTCGGCAATAGAGATGTTGACGGATATAATACCGAACACGGCGAATCGGCTAATGAGGAGAACCGCTGTAAATATGAGTCGCAGCTCGCAGGTTCGCGGTGGGCATCGTTGAGCTGTTGCCACTTACAAGCCATTGGGTTTGAGAGGGATTGGGTTTACCATTAGACACCGGTGGCAATATGATAGAACTAATGAGACTGAAAATACCGACATCCGTGTGACTGTTTGAATACCTAAACGGCGGGTAGACCGAGGCATAATATTTCAGTTGTGGTTCGATCCGATGTCCTTGGCATGTGCGAGGCATTTCTCTTGAGCAATTTATCCTGGTTTAAGCATAAATTTCTACTTTCTGAATGTACTTTTATACCCACCAAAAATATATTTAAATGATTAGAAACCTTTTCGAAAGAAAATGAGAAGAATAAAAAGTGGACGCGGGTCGAAGTGCTGCTTTCGAAAGTCTACTTTGAAAAATTCAGTCCTCGCACATCACAAAATTCAGTTTTTTGCTTTTCAAATTTAAACCAATAAAATTCTATTTGTTCAGCATTTTTCCAACTAACAAAAATGTAAGCAAAATAAATGGATAAGAATTTAAAGCTTATAAGAAAATAAAATTAAAACCAATGTAAAATTAAATGAAATTAAAATCAAAATTAAATTAAATAATGAAAACTAATAAGAAAAAAAAAGAAAACAATGTCTATTGAAATATGCGAAATTTAATTAATAAATATTATCTACAAATTGAAAAAGAAAATTAAAAAATTAAAAAAAAATTAAATCTCTTACATTTTTAATTAAAAACTCTGTGAAAATAACAAAAAAGGTTTAGAGGAGGTTGACGCTCTTTTGAACATTTTCGAACCCTTAACTGGACTAGAATATTAAACTTGAGGCGCTGTTGAGAATTTTCCAATTTTTTTTTTTTCCTTCGCAGATTTTTGAGAAAAGAATCTTGAAAGTGGAATTTCGTAAAAAGAATTTTCCAGAAGTTTGATCCCAACCCTTTGCTATAAGGGAATGGATTCTCATAATGCAACATAATGCAATAGGCATCGAAACGAGCTACCGCAATGTGAAAATAATATTTTAAAGATTTTGAGTTTGAGGTTATTCTATATCTGGGGAAGGAACAAATATTTGTTGAAGACTCAGCGGCGGGCTACATTTATTTCTCAGGGAGTGCAGAAATATAATAATAAATCATCTGTAAAATTTCAACCATCTACCAAATTTTCAAACTCCGACGGATCTTAGAAAAAAAAACCCAGGAATTTCTGATCGATACACATAACCATCCTACGCACTTTAAAGTCGCCTATGACGACACATATAGGGACGAGCTATACAAAGCCATGTCAGATGTCACGTTTCGGCATTCCTGCCCAACTCGTTCTTCTGCGCAGGAGACGACGGAGAAATCTCGCTGCTCCGTCAAATTCGGCGAAAGCATCACCGAGCCCTTTGATGTCGAAAAATGTTAAAGACAAGGCGATGCGCTATCATTTTACTTCCTTAACATCATCCTTGAAGCAAGTTTACGAAACTCACAAGCCAACATCAGAGGTACAAATCTTCAAAAGTCTCTTCAACTGCTTGCATATGCTGACGATATTGACATCATCGAAAGGACGCAGCGAGCTGTCGACGAAGATGGACCAGGCTGTCAATCAGGACAAAGTGAAGTATATGCTGTCAACGGGAAATGACTCTCAATATTGTCGACTTGGGCAAAACTACACGATGGACAGATACTACTTCGAAGTAGTGAAGGACTTATTCTTTGACTTTGATCTGGCCTCCAGGATCACCGCACAGATCAAACGAAGAATCACTCTTGCCAATCGCTCTTTTTTCGGGCTAAGAAGGCATCTAAGAAGTAAACCTCTCTCTCATAGAACCGATGAGATTTAATTTGAGACCCTAATCATCCCGGTCCTGCTATATGATGCAAAGTAAAGGACTCTGTCAAACTCGGATGAAAACCTGTAGTTTCGATGGGGTGTAGAAGAGAAGAAGATTTAACGAAGAACCTTATGCGCTATACAGCGACGTCGACTTGGACAATGTCTCTTTTATTTTATGCCTGACTCTAAACGATGTATTTGCTTCGCTTATTCCCAACTTGAAGACCCTTTTCCAGTATCAACGTTTCCAATCTATTGGAACTTTCTTTTCTACCTACTACTCCGCTGAAGTCCCCAGCACATCCTCCCCAGCCATTTGGTACACCAGAAGTACACAGAAGCTGTAATTCTTAAGCGAATGGTTTGGGCTAAAAATGCAGAAAAGTGACGGCATTTTTGAACAAAAAATATAAATTCCACTCTCGGACACAGTTCAATAAGAAAATCCCTGCCGTTAGAGGTTATAGCTCCTCTTCATTGGATGATTGTCCAACACGACGTACCTACTTAAAGAGGTACGATTGCTGTTCAAATAAGATTCCAAAGTACTATAGGCGAAAAGATTGAATCAGAACTCAATAGCCTCAGTAAGTGGGCTGTGTGTGGACTTCGTGTCAACCCGGAGAAACGGAACCTGTGATATTTAGATAAAACGAACGAAGTGTCCGTACTCGATTTCGGCACATCTTACGAAGAGACCGATTTCCCCTGCAATTTTTTTCAATAATAGCCCCTCCCTCCCGCTCTCAGTTGTACTGTCTGTCAATATGTGAAAAGTATCAAAAAAATAAAATTCCAAATGGCGGGAGGTGTAACAAACAACTGACACTCAGCAGTGTTCCTACATCGTAGTATCTCTGCCTTTTTATGGGAATTGAGATTTTCGATTTCCGAAAAACTCTCCGTGCGTAAAAGGAAAAATCTTCAAAATTGTGGGTATTTCAAAAATCAGGCACTAATCTCCATAAAAAGAAGATTTGCCTTTAGCGAAAATTTCTAGTAATAATCATTATAATGCTAACAAATTGCGATTTTTATGCTAATGCTATTTTCTTTCCGCAAAATACGAATTTTTCTTTTAAAAGTAAGATTTTCTTTCATTAAAAAATAAATCGAGGCGATTTGCTTTCGGCGAAAAGGGAAAAATTACCACGCTTCGTGGGAAAAGAAAAAGAGAGTGATAAGAACCCTGACGGAGATTATCAGCTTATGGAAGCGTTCTGAGAATTAAAATTAGTTTTTTTATTTCACCACGAAATTATGTACACCAAAACCTCGCTTTGCGTCATTTAAAACTTTTCGTGGTTTCGAAGTTGCGTCGATATTATTTCAGTTTGCGTTTTTGTTATTCCCTTTTATTAAAATTTTTTTTTTTTTTTTTTGAAATGGGGATTCCCCTAGATAAAGGCTTACGTACGAGTTTACACTTTACGTGAAGTCGATCAGTTTGAAGAATATTTGCAAAAGTGAAGTTAACATTTTTTGCAGTCAACATCAAAATGAGCCAAAAGTGAAAACAAATTAATTTAGAATTAAAACTTGATGTTTTAAAGCGTTTTAAATCTGGAGAAAAAGCAGTTGACATTGGGAGAAGCCTTAATTTGGCTCCCACCATCGTACGAACAATTTGCAACCGCGATGCTAATAAAATAAAAGAGTTTGCTAAGCCATTACAGTCCAAGCAAATTACGAAGAAAAGAAGTCCCTTTATGGTAAAAATGGAGTCGCTTCTTAGCGTTTGGATCGAGAATCAAAATCAGCGAAGAATGCCACTTAGCAAAATGACCATTCAAAGAAAAGCCTGGACATTGTTTAACGTTCTCCTTTATCAAGTGGTGAATACTTAGAAGTATTTGAAGCAAGCCAAGGTTGGTTCGAACGTTTCAAAACCCGGGCCAACCTACATAATGTCGCGTTGAAAGGAGAAGCAGCTAGCGCAGCAAACCAATATAAATTACAATTAGAAGCCATAACTGAGGAAGGTGGATATTCTCCTATCTGATATTTCCAAATCTGAAAAATCTTGTCCTGGATATAAGGTAAGCAAAGATCGGCTTACACTTCTTTTAGGAGGAAATGCAGAAGGTGATTTTAAATTTAAGCCTTTTCTTGTCTACCATTCTGAAAATCCAAGAGCTTTTATAAATGTGAAAAAGTGTGATCTTCCGATTTAATGGCATGCTAACAAGAAGGCGTGGATGACTGCAGCTCTTTATAAAGATTGGGTAGAAAACTGCGCGGTTCCTGACTTAAAAGCTTATTGTTCTGTTCAAAATATTGACTTTAAAGTGTTGTTGTTACTAGACAACGCTCCTGGATATCCAATTTATGCAGATGAATTTTCCAAAAATATAGTTATTTTCATGCCTCCAAACACCACCTCCATCATACAACCAATCGACCAAGGTGTAATATCTAACTTTAAATGTTATTATCTAAGACGTACGTTTAGTCAGCTTATCGCAGAAACAGATGGAGAAGATAAACTAACCATGAAAGAGTTCTGGAAAAATTATAACATCATGATGGCTATCGAAAATATAAATTTGTCATGGATAGAGGTAAAAAAATCAAGTACCTATGAACGGAACTTGGCGTCAAATATGGCCAGAATGTGTTAGTAATAATATAGCAGAAGTTGATGATGTACCAACCGTTCGTAGAGAACTTGCCGAATTAGCTGCAGCAGCAAGCTTTGAAGGTATGGAGGAGGGCGATATTGACGAGTTATTGATATCATACGATGAAGAGCTTAATAACGAACATTTGATTGCTATGAATGTTGAACACGCGTCACCGGAAGATAGTATTGTTGCACCTGAAGTGGTTGTTGAAGAAAAGAAATTAACAACTGTTCTTATTTCGAAAGCGATGCAACTTATTTCCCAGGCGATGGAAATATTTTCTGAAAATGATCCTGACGATACGCGTAGTCACAAAATCTATGACAGACGCTGTCAATTATTACAAAGAAATTTATTTGGAAAAAAAGGCAGTGACAATTCAACAGACTATGGACCAATTTTTAATAAAACCAACACGTCAACCAAATCAGTCGGTTGAAATATCCGCTGAAACTTTAGATAAAATGAATTAAATCTGAATAAAAACTTTAAAATGAATTAAATCTTAACATAATAACAAGGTATATTTTCTGTAGAACTTTTTGATTTTTCAACTATGTAATTTATTTGGTTTTATGCAATATTTATTTTTTTATTAATCGTTATTTCGATTTGCGTCGTATTTTTCTGGTCCCAATTAACGACGCAAAGCGGGGTTTTGGTGTACTGTACAAAATGGTTAATAGCTAATGTAATCAACATAAATAAATAAAGGAACAGTGAAAAATTCATCCGTCGAAATAAAATAAGATAAATTCCTACAGTTGTTGTGTCTTTTTTTGTTTGTTGTTTTCTTGCGAATAATTATTTCGCCGGGAATGTCCGCAACAAAACGGCAGGGAATTTAAAGAGATGGATCGATGACGAATATTTAAATTATTTGAATTATGATTTTGTAGTTATGTATAACCTTTTCATGAAGATTGCGTTTAGTAACAAAAAACAAAAACACATTAGTTATTAGACATTTAATAAATAAAGATACATAAAATAAATACACCGCCGTGAGTTTAGAAAATAAGCATCCAAAGAGTTCTTGCAAAATGAAGACTGCACATTTATTATTGTTTCTTCAAACAATTTATTCTGGAAAACTGATTTTTTTTCAATCAATAATTTTTAAAAAGCAGTCGAAAGAAAAACAGCTTGCGAATACCGAAAAAAATGGGAATGTAAAAGGCGAAATAGGTTGCGAAACTTTAAGGAAATTCTTTGGCGAACATGCGGACAATTTTTTGATATCGATATCATAAAAATGATAGATATCTATGTGTCATAAATCCCTTTTGGAATAATTTAAAAGAATATTCCTTTTCTTTATATTGTACAATATTTTAACCTTCATTGCACTTGAATTACATAATTAGTTTCACTTGATACCAAGAAATAGGAAAATCGAACAACTATTTCTATAAAAACGTTGCGAATAATTTCAACTTGGAACTCAGAAAAACTATTATTTGCCCAACACAGCTCCGCACTCGATATTGAAATGAGAATCCACCTCAGGCTACCTGACATCTGGTTTGAACCGGAAGTGTACGCTGGTTTTTTCAAGTATGCGTGTGCCCCCTTTGACACTTATACATGAATTCAAACTGGGCTACAGTCAAGGTCAAATTCAGCTTGTAGCAATCCCTCTTTTTTGGCTGAAGCTGTCAGTCTATTACAATACTTAGTTTATGGAAGAGATGCTCGCCGATAGAAAAGAAGGAGATTTATAGCTCATTACATACTGAAAGCTCCAAAACCAGTTAGGATACGGAATCAGGCAAGTTCGACCTAAAGTTGGCTCTAAAGCTACCACCACATACGTCGTGTTTAATATAGAGCTTCTGACCGTGCTTAAACCTGCATGGCTTCTAGAGATAATAGTCTTCAACAAGAATATCGTCATATACCTTGACTGTTGGGCAGCGCTTAAGGCGCTTCATTCGCACACCACTAAGTGTCTGAACAAGTCAAGAATCGCCGAATGATTTTCAAGGTATTATGCTCACAGAACAATATCAGACTGTGTTGTGTACCTGATGAGCACTCTGAAAATTAGGGTATCCAACGTTCTGGCCTAAAAGGGAGCAGAGCTTCCATTAAATGTAGCATTAAAGGGTATATAAGACCCAGTAAACCCACCTTTTGCGTGAATTTCAAGCAATTAATCGAAGTAGAAGGAAGCACATCGGAAGGTACTTCTTTTACAGCTTTAAAGAGGTTGGATTCTCCGACAAAATTGAGACCATACTTGAGTTCTGTAGATAAATTTAGCACATCTGGAAAATGGTTAAGGTTTTAATCATGAGGTTCCCTTAGCATGGTGATGGGCCCGCTATGGTGCCTAAAGATTCCTGAACTCTACACAAGTTTTTTTTAGTTTAGTTAGTTTAATTGACTATTTTATTTTATGTTTCAAAAATGAAAACCGCCTTCGCTGTTGCTCGATATTGAAGAGGCTACTAAAGTGGAGTCTTGATTGAAAGCGCAACAAGATGAGATCATGTTGTTGCACTCATCCCTTACTCAACATGATATGGCAGAGAAAAGTGACTATCCACAAACGATTAGGGTACTCACAAAGTCTTCCACGCCCTTGAAGCTATCAAGAGCAAACGACTTTGGCTGAACCTCAGACGACATAAGCAACGGGACCGGGGAATGAAGTCCATGCAACCTTCAAACGAATAGGAAAGTTTTTCATTTTGCTGGAGCCTGCCCTATATTGAAGGATGTCGGTGATGTCAACCGAAGTGTGAAGTATTCAAATTTGATCGTGCTCATTGAATGTAGTTATAAGATGCACAGGGAAAGCTGCCTCGGCGCGCCTTAAATTCTACTACACCACATTTTGGGAACCCCATCCCCTCTATCCATCCCTAATACAGTCACAAATCAGCTTGTTACTCGTATCTAGTAAAATCAATCGTCTCCCTCGCTGTCAGTCAAATAAATGATTTTTCAATTCCATCGTAACCGGATGTCAAACCCTTCTTTGGAAATTCCGTCACCGCTGTATTTCAAATTAAACGATTTCCCAGCACATTAACCCCAAACTACGCCCTTGAGATAGAGAGAGACCAGAGACGTCCACTATACTCCCCAACTGGCCATCATTTGTATATAGCTATTGATAAGCAAGCTTCAATTTTTATACTGTCACTTTAATACGGTCCCGCATCCTTTCTGTTCCATATTTCGCCATCCCATCTTGCTCGCTTGCGGTACTTGTTTATTTATATTCCACTGGGGCTCGCTTCCTCTTCTCATTCTTATGGTTCGCCGTGCCGCCGCCTCATCCTTCGCGCATCTTATCGATACAAAATTGGTTTTGGCACTGGTCTTCAATTCGGATTCATTCACAGTCGAATGGCCGTGTAATCAATGTGGAAATCGCACAAACATACACACGAGGCATCGCATATCCTGTGTGCGTGTGTGGCTAGCCGGGTGAGCTTCCTTAAGGACGATATCAAGAATGGTAGAAGGAAATTTCATCGCAAGAGAAAAAAGAAAATCTTCCTTTCCTATACCATCATCGTCATCATCTTCGAATATCCTTTGTGCATAAAGTATGCCGAGTCGTCTGCCCGCCCAGGTCTTTTCTCCTTTACGCCGCAGGAAAAATATTGAATTTCAATATGTTACATGTCCGACGGCGCTCGAGGTACGTATATACGTATTCTGGTCCAACGAGGATATAATCGCTTTTCTGATTAAGGGGGCTGCCAGAGTGTCGGCCACGCCCATTGGATAAACACATTCTCGTTCGCATATGATCAGCATTCAAAGGGGTTCAACAGATTGCTTTCGGCAGCCAATTTTTATTGATTCCCTTCCTTCGGTTTAACATGTTTTATGTTTGTTTGTCTTTTTTCGTTCGCCTCCTTTTTTTGTTTACCTTAAGTGAATGGATGTATCTGTGAAGGATTTCTTGAGAAAGCTGCGAATCGTAAATTTTGGACAGGAAGTGAGTGTAACCCAGGAGATCCAAGACAAGTAAATAACAATTAAAATTTTTTCGGGTGAAAGTATGTATGAAAAGTTTGCAAGGACATTCGTTTATTACTTTCTTTTTATGAGGCTTTAGTTTATTTTGATATCTAGCTTGAGAGGCTCATGTGAAAAGTAGCATCAAACAAAGTTCATTTGTGGTAGCTTGAAGGTAGGGATAACTTGAACAATTAAAAATTCAAACGAGCGAGGACATTGTACTGCTCTTGCCTTTACCTATATGTGGTCCACAAAAGTCCTTCACTTACAGGCACGCGTTCAGGCTACATGACTCTGATTTGGTCCACAGTTATACTCCCTAACGTTTTAATATGGTCCGCTGATATTTTAGTCGACTATCTACCCTCCGACGTAGTCCGGCGTTTAAGAAGCTGCTGCGCCCTAGGGTCTTCTCGAGTTGTTCCGGGTACTATGCTTCGTCTTGGTTCGAGATCTTACAAGGCTCATGCCTTGAGAATGCCTGGAGTTTTCCCCCCAAACTACGCAATGACATGTTCCGACAGTATTTTTGGCTTCAACCCTCTGACTTGGCCCGACATCAATGCCAGCAGCCCTTAGCCGGTTTCAACTGTTTCCGAATACAAGTTCCAAGCTGACTTAGGTCTGACTTATGTTTTTAAGGATACCACCTTTTGACATAATCCGACGATCTTTTTTACTACTAACCTTCGACGCTGGCCGACATCTATGCCTTAGGGTAGTCCGAAGAGTTCCCCACTGCTGTTCTCCGATTTAGTCTAAGGTCTTACCAGGCTTACGCCATTAGGACGTCTGATATTCCCACGACTACGTTTGAAGTGTCTCGATGTCTTTTAACCTACTACCACTCGACGTGCTCCAATGTTTTTTAACCTACTACGCTCCAAAGCTGTTTAGTCCGTCTAGACGATTTCCTCTTTCGTCGCAGTAACAGATATAGATATTTTATCTTTAATTTAAATTGAATTTTAGTTTTAATTTTAATTTAAATGTGAGAAAACTTAATTTAATTTTAAATTTTGATTTTAATTTTAATATAAATCTAAATTTAAATTTAAATTTAAATTTTAGTTTTAATTTTAGTTTTAATTTTAATTTTAATGTTAATTTTAATTTTATAATTTTAATTTTAATTTTAATTAAATTTAATTTATTTTGCAAAAAAGCCACGGAAGCTTTACGAAAAAATCAAATGCACAACTTCATAAATACAAACGTCCTCGTTCATCTCAAGATTTGCAAAGATAACTTGCACTTTTCTCCTTCCAAGCTTCTAGACTCATATAGGATCTCTCACGGCTTACCTGAACCAACTTGAAGACTGTCAGTTGCTGGTCCTTGGGAAGGAACTAGAAAATCAATGGAGTAGTTAATGCGCCTTTACCTAGCCGGCCCTTATAAGCTGGGACAGATAAATGAGCCAAAAGGCTTTAAGCGCAGATTGACCTCTGCCCACTACTGAAATACGAAAGACCCTATCAGTCAACATACCTTCCCTAGGGCTACTTCCTACTTAACTATTTCTTTCATTATAAGAAGGATATCGCCTGACCGATTGAAAATAATTCCCCGCTGACACCCTTCCATGTTAAGAACAGATTATTGACAATATTTATAGAACACTGACACAATAAAATCAAAGTCGACTCCACCTCGTTTGTCAGCCTCTTGACACTTTTATGAACCATACAAGCTCCATATCACTTAGCTTGCCACCTTCGTTCGTGCTACCGTCCCGTTACCAACACTAATTTCGAAAGCAAGTTCCATTCGTTATACCGACCCTCATATGCGTGCTCACAATCTATGCACTTAGCCAAACAATTTTATAGCTTCATTTCCAAACTGTTTGCTTCGTAATTAGTTGAATATTTCACAGGCGAAAGTCCCAGTCAAACCGTGCTAATTTGCAATTACATGGGACTTTGTCACATTCAGTTGATTAATCGTCAATTTAAGGTCCTTGTGCGGATATATATGGTGCGGATTCGCAATTCAATTAAACACAATAGAGTCGCTTTTTAAGAGATATACAGCTGTGTCCCTCCTAATTTGGGGGAGTGACATAAATTAACCACTTGTCCTCGAGTATAGATAGTAGTCTGTTCAAAGTGCTCCGCCACAATTAGTCCTTTACCACATTTTCACCGCAGATTCGCACATTTAGCATCCCTTCGATGGAGAGTTGTTGTTGAACCCGATCTTTGTTCGCTGGCCACTCGACAACACCGACCGCAAATGAAGTGAATAATTGCCTGTTTAACAAAAACGGTGAATGCAAGCGTGAAAAAAAATCCAGTCCTTATAATATGGAGACAAACCAGAGGAACCACAGAAACCAGCAAAACAGCCAGCAGTCAGGCAGGCCGGAAAGTTCACGCTACTGAATGCCCACATAAATCAGGAAGCAGATAAAAAGGGAGAACCGCCACCATACCCCGACACATTTGCTAAAGGCTTCAGAACACCCATATGACAGGGAGAACAAAAGAGCCCGGCGTTCGCTGGAATCCTGGTGGCGGCGCGGCGCGGCGGACGGCGCGATATAGCCACCTAGTTGCCGCATGAGTTTGGCCGCAAACTTGGTGACACTTTTATGAACCCGATTGTTGTGCCTGTGCATTGACTTAGCTGCTGGGCAACTTTTGTATCTGTGAATTAGAACAATCGGAGTGGAATTTTTTCCATGTCCCTGTCCATGTATCGGCTACAACAGTCAACGACGGGGGAGTTGTGTCAGTCGATGAATTTGGGTTTCTGCTGTTTATTCGTTCAGTAATTGCATTTATGTGCTTGGTTTATTCAATCCAATTCATTTCACCTTGTTTAATTCAATGAACGCCCAGTTAACTTATTTTATTCACTCGGCTCATTAGTTTCTTTCAGTTCACTCATAATTTTCTAATTTGCTTCTTCATTAATTTTTTTCCGTGGATTCATTGTTTTGGTGTACTTTGATCATTTATTTTATTTGACGTTCACGTCGTTCATTAATTTATTTGACTTTGTCCATAAGTTACTTTAGACCCTGTTCATTTTCCTTTTATATACTTTATTCATTTCAATTATTTGTAGTATTCACTCGTTTACTCCTTTCATTCACTTCCTTAATTATTTTAATTCACTCCGTTCATTAGTTTCTCTTATCTTCAGTTAATAGCTTCATTTAACCTGTTCATTTATTGTATTCACTTCGTTTGTTTGTCTCATTTATTTGCCACTATCAACTCATTCACGTCGTTCATTAATTTCGTTCACTTTGTTCTAGATCTGAACTCAATCCCGTTCATTATTTTTGCAATAGTTTCTTTTTTCATACGTCGCATTTATAATATTGCCATTAATATTGGTCAGATTCATTTACATTGTTCTTTATTTTCGTTCACTTCTCTAACATATTTTATTCACTTCAAACATTTGTGGGGCTTTCCCTTCGTTGATTTGGTTTATTAAATGCATTCATTGACTTTTTTTATTCATCTTCCACAGCTATAAAATTATGTTAATCCGGTCAAGTCATTTGCTCATTGCATTATTTTATTTCGAGAATTTTTTGTGCTTATTTATTGATTATTTCAATTCATTATTATTATTATTTTATTAAAAAGTGAATAAATTCCAGTTTAATTTTATCTTACAGCACTAGCTACCTGGGCCTTCGGCTAATATTTCAATTCACTTCGTTCATTGATTTCCTTTTCTTCGGTCCATAATTTGATTTAGTTTTTTCTGTTATCGCTTGTTTGGCTAGTTCATTGGGTACATTTATCTCATTCAATTCGTTCAATAATGTCATTCATTAAGTCGATTCATTTCAATCAATTCGTTCACCAATTGCACTCAATATGTTCATTAATTACGTGAGTTTATTTCAACCACTTCTTTAATTTTGCATCGTTGTCTTTGTTCATTGATTTCATTCACTGTCCTAATTCGCTTTGTTCATTGAGGTCATAATACTTTATTCGTTCATTTTGAGTACATTAATATCGTTGTCTATACAATTAGCTCCAACAACTCGTTTCATTCAGTCCATTCACGTTCGTTTCATTCGGTCAGCTAGTTAATTTATTCCATTTGCCTTGTTCGCTTATTTAATTTACTTCGATTTTCTTAGGTATATTTGATTGGACCAACAATTTCGTTGAGTCCGTTCATTCATTAATTCACTTAACTCGTTATTTCTTTCATTTTGCACATTTTCTTTATTCACTTAATATGGTAAGAGTCGTTTACTCATTTCTTTTGCTTCTTTCATTAATTATTTGCATTTGTGTGTTCACTGACTTCAATAATAATAATAATCATTGATTTGATTAATTTTATTATTTTGTCCATTTAATTTATTCAGGAATACTATGAAATAGACTAACTTACTTACATAAGACCAATATTGGTGAAGTAAGCAACATTTTTTTTTTAAATAAGCACACATAGACCGACGTAGAATGTAAAAAAAACACTTAAACAATAGTCAAAGAACATTGTGTAAATGTGATTTGTATTTTCAGCCATAATAAGGGCTAAGACATCACCCTGAGGAAGTTGGAAAAACCCAACGAAACGTAGGGCAAAGAATGAAATAGTTTATTATTTTGATTTGGAAACCACAGATCAGTAGAAGCTTATTTAAACAATTTAAAAACAAAACTAATGAACAAACTGAGTCAGTTTATTACATTTTTTACTGTCCCGTATTCAATATCCCGTCGCCCACTGTTTCATTTCACCAATGGTGACCCTTTTTTCTCGTTGTCGCGCCGCGCCGGTCGCTTCAATCTGTGGTATTAGGAGATATTTTTTTCCACTTCTTACTTCGTCCTTGCTCATTATCTGATTTATATTGTACAGGCCACAGGTTCTGTGGAGTCGAATGTAACCGCACACATGGTGTTGTTGTGCAAGGACAGACTATACACCAAGGCTTTGGACAAAAAAAAAAGGGCATTTTTCTAAAAAGAGGAAATGTGTACCGGTAGGACATGCTATGGAAGGGCTTTGGCATGGGGATCGGTATACTGATGTGCGGCGAGCCTCTATCGGCATATTGTATCACTGAGTGTCATAAGCCTTAATTCAATAACCGGTTTCTGTTACATAAGAGCCGTGGATTATAAAGGGGCGAGAGAACTCTTACCCAGGACGGTAGAGATAGACTTTATTTTTTGAATTGGGTGGGGTTGGAAAGATACGATTGTTCAAAATGTTGCAGCTAATTTCAGTTACCGAGGTTACATCAGTGCGGTTTTGTATTTCCTTTTGCTGTTGTATTGGCCAACGAAGCAGTAGTAACGTACTGTACCGGTTTGGAGCAAAGTAATTGAAGTTGATACTGTTACTGCGACGTTGGCAGCTTCAGTTGCGCTAGTGTTCCCAACGAGTTTTCATGTCGACATACTCTGTGAATTAAGGGATCATTTTCGGGATGCAGGCACCTGTGGACATTTTTTTGGGTTAGAAAAACCGTTACGAGGGTGATGGTTTTTGTGGTGACATACAAAGGGGTCAGAGTTGAGAAAGCAAAACCGGCCTGAAGAGGCAGTGCGAAATTTCAACGCAAATGGGATTTAATCTCGGAAATTGTTTTAAGGATGACAAGGCAACTGAACAGTGTTGTAGATACTAATGCTTGTGGTCCCCTGGCATTCAATAAAAAGCCCACATAAAGCAGTAGTCATTATTTGGAATAGTTTTCCTAAAAATATTCTCAGACTGTGTTCCTCTTTTTAACAGATGCCTCAAGTTCGTTGTGATATCGACAACAACTTCGGAAAAATCTTCTCAAACATCAAATCCACCTGCGTAATTTTCGCTTAGCAAAATCCCCATCCCTCTCTTTAAAATCAAACGAGTAGTTAGTGGCTTTAAACGAAAACACAGAAAGCCACAACTTAAAACCTCATAAAGGCGAACCCCAAAACAAATAACAAACACAACTCGTTGAAAAACAATTTGCGTCATTGAACTCATGCCAAGGGTTAGTGCAACTTAAGCTATACATATATATGTATAGATTCCCTTTGGTAATTATTATCCTCGCTGTATCTCTAGATCTCTTATGAAATATTAAAGACACCCAGGGCAACCATCTACGTCCTGTCAACCATCGTATGACACAACATAGACAAGTTCAACATGACTTTTCTCTCGACTCGAAAATTCTCTGTTTGTGTACACGCACACACTAACCAATCTCACGCACCCGCATGAAAGTCAAGCAAAACTCATTTGCTTCAAAATAAATCATTCATTTTATAATCTCTTCATTAAATCGAGGGATGTGGGAGGGTGGAAGGCCGCCTGCCGCCGCTCGCATATGGCTCTGACTCTGATGATGACTTTTCAATCCTTCAGACAAGTTTAGAATTTTTTTTTTCTCGCTCCCGCCCCCCGACATAACCTTTGTCGCATCCTAGAAAATAAACTCATTCGTTGCTGTTGTCGCAAAATTGTAATTCACGTCAACTTGTTGGCTTTTGCGAGGCACTCGAAGATGGGTTGTGCTTATAACCCGGCCTGGCTGCTTGTCCTTCAGCATATTTCCTGTCACCGCAGAAGCATAATTTTCACTTAATCCGGCAGTTCGTTGGGATCGTTCTCATTTTTTCTCTCTCCTTTCCCCTGATTTTCATGTCGTTTTAATGAAAATGCCAAAAGCTGAAGACAAATAGAAGGGCGGCGGGGTGGGGATGTTCACCGACTTATATGCAGTCTGGTGCGTGTAGTGAGTGGTGCGGATATGTGGTTTCTGTTCAATTTGGCGCCCATCAACCGGGTAACACTGGATGGTGCCCAGGAAGTCATCCCTCTCTCGCTCTCTCCCTCTATCGCTATGGCAAATATGCTTATGAGGACTTGTTTGAACGGATTCTTGAATTTCAATTTCGTGCAACGTCTTAGGACATGTTTTGTTCGCTTGTTCCTCTTGCTCGTCTTTGAATATTCAAAGTGGGGTCGTTGCATATGACGGGCAGAGTGAGTGTAATAACACTGTTCTCAGTGGGAAGTCATATGCAATTAAATTTTGCATTCCTGGGTTATCTGCGAAAATGACTTTGTCAGCGTTCACGAGGACAGCACAGCCGGATGAGTTAACAATCAACATCGCGCCAAACATGGCAGTCTGTTGGTGGATGGAATGTT
Source organism: Cheilosia grossa (assembly GCA_963082955.1). Taxonomy (NCBI): domain Eukaryota; kingdom Metazoa; phylum Arthropoda; class Insecta; order Diptera; family Syrphidae; genus Cheilosia; species Cheilosia grossa. The sequence continues at coordinate 8,269,211 of OY720144.1, forward strand.
CGGTAGATGTCATTTTGCTAGGGAGGGCTGCTCAAAATCAAATAATGAAGGTTCGTGTAAATATACGGATCCCACAACTAGAGTGGGTGAATTACTGTCATCTGTCACCTAAGTAAGGGCCACAGCTTTCAAACTAAGCGATGATGTTTGGATGAGCGAATTTTGAAAGTACTGCAGGTGCGACTAACTTTTGAAATTTCTACAAATTCTCTTTGAATACGGGCAAAGCACGCACAGGTTATATCTCACGGTCTTCATGGACGGAAGAGCTAAAAAAACCGCACACAAAATCCTTGCGAATTGGCACCAAGGAGAGAAGAAACAAAAATTCGAAACTATTGTTATATAAGCTGAAAAGGTGTGGTCACCACGACACCCCGCAGGGTGGACTACTATCGCCCTATGAACTTGGAAAATTAGCGGTGGCAGTTATGCAGCCTCCACTGACAACATCGGCGCCGTATTTACTGGGAAATACCTTCCAAACCTTACGAGGTGTCATGAAGCCGGCTCTGTCAACGCTGTCCAAATGAATGCTTACAAAAAATCCAGCCTGCATGTTTAGCCAATAATTTAAACCGAGTTCCACAAATTGGAATTTGGAAGACATAAATTTTGAGATCTGATCACTGATCTCTGTTCAGGTCCTAGGTCTTTGTAGGGAATTAAAATTGCATGAATGTTTTAGAAAAGAGCTGCCACTTCACTCTTCTACAGGGAAAAGACTCTTAACAAAGCCTCAATAAGAAAATATTGTTGTGCTGGTTGTACAAGGCGGACTACATCAACCGAAACACTGGAAACCATGCTACAACACTTATGGAACATCAACATGGAGATGCGACGGACAGAAGGAAAGACACGGGCTACGTAACCATAGCCACGGATTTCAAGTAAAGTTTTAGGAGTATTTCAGACCGTCGGCAAGACTGATTTCATCATCAAACAGAGAGTAGTGGGGTCATAGACGAAATATGCGCAGATAGTTCTAAAGCGGAGCTGAAATCTTCTCGGATGCATTTCCCTTTGTCACACAGTCAAACTTAAGTGGCACGCACCCAAACATTGCCACAGCTCGTTCTGGGCAATACCAGATATTTTGTATTCTTTTATATAATTCACATCCGCTTTCCGGTTAAAGTATCAAGGGAAAAACAAATCTGAGCGTTATACGGGGAGGTCTTCCAAAGTACGATAGTAGAGCAGGCTTGGCAGAATGGGCTATTTACCTTCGTTCTAAATTCCCGACACCAAGCTTAGTATGATAGGGTTACTTTTTTGGCTAAAAATATTTTGAAATTTGGCCATCGAACTACTTCAAGACCCGTTATAGTGTCCCAATGAAGACCAGCATTTTATTTTGGTCGATATTTTAAGTTTCTAACGTCTACTCCGAATTGATTCTATGCAGTCAAATAAAACAAGCCACTTTTTTTTAGGCCGCTTTCTCACATTCAGAAACAATGGCATGTTGTAATCAAAAGGGCTGATATAGAGCCAAGCTTGTCGTGGTTATGCTTCATCTCCTTGATGCCATTTCCCACTGAGCTTTAAGTAGCAACGCTGTCGAGCCGATTTCTCAAACCTAAAACCAGAATCCAGTGGTCTGATCGCGTAACTTTTCAGACGACTGTCATTGAAACGATAGACTACCAGAACTATAGCAATAGCAACTAGGACCAAAATTACTTCCGTGGTCTTACGTGATCTGCGTCATGTCGTTGGGCATTGTATAGAAGCGAACTTGTCATTGGACTGGATTTTGACAGGCTTGAACTATGCTTAGTCGTCTGCATGACCACGGGAAACACGGTCGCGGTGAGCCCCTTTTCGATATCCAGGAGTCTCACAGAAAAGCCCACGAAACCATGGCTGTAGTTTGGGTTGCTTTCAGAAAAATGATCATAAGTCTAGTGAAGGCATAACTGGTTATAAGGAACCCTGTAAGCTTATAAGTGGTTTGCCCTAGGAAGACCACGAAGTCTGACCCCGAAATTATAGCTCATTATTTGATTAAAAGTCTATGTAAAGACTGATTTCATACAGACATTCTAGAGCAAACGTTTAGTCTGCCCGCATCATGCCACACGTACGAAGACCCAGCACAGGTTCAGGTAAGAAAACATTGTCTGAGCCTTGCTTGTCAACCCCAACGGGAACCTAATTTCACGCACTGCATGCCATGGGATCTATAAAGGTGTTAAAGAGTTTAAATTTGAAAGTTCAGAGTCTTGCAATGTTGACCTACTCTGGATCGAATTAGATGGTTAAGCAAGGCCTTAAGTGCAGCCAGATTGACGCTATACTACAGACGCAGATACTCCGAACACAGCCTCAACCAACAAGCGTCTCCAGCCACCACGGTCTTTGGCCAGCTGTCTCCAGTTGGTCAGCACGCTTAGTTGGTCTAGGTCCCCTTCCACGTGCGTGCGCCACCTGTGTCGCGGTCTTCCTCTTCTGCGCCGTCCCTCGGGTGTGGATTCGAAGATCTTCCGGGCCGGAGCATTCTCGTCCATTCGCTCTACATGACCCAGCCATCGTTGGACCTTCACTCTTTTGTCCTCTGTTCTGCCTCTGCACCATAAAGTAGGACTGGGATGATTAAGGTCTTATAAAGGGTCACTTTGGTTGTTCGAGAGAGGGCTTTGCTACTCAATTGCTTTCTTAGCCCAAAGAAACAGCGATTAACTAGAGTAAATCTTCGTTTAATCTCAGCGCTGGTGTCATTGTCTGAGTTCACAGCGGAGCCTACGTAGACAAATCTTATACGTTCTTTAATCAAAGTTGCATCATTAATTCTCTTTTACAACAGTGCGCCAACGGCCAGCCGTGCTTTTTCTCCAATACTCTACTTGAGTTGCGCACTAAACTCAACAACATTGAATTAAAGAGATTAAAAAAGGTAGTACCTATCGATCGAGCAACATTCAGCTGACAAAGTTTAAGCACATTTCTTTTTTAAAACACTCAATTTTTATCTTTTTTACCAAAAAGGCATAGTTTAGTTCGGGTTTAGGCATAAAAACTTTGATTCAGATTGGCATCACTGATTACAACTTCTATACGGGAGCCAGTGTTGCCACTTTTCAATACGTGCGCAAAATAAACGACGCACGTATGAAATAAAACGATTGGTTATTCCATTTAAAAAAAAAAATTTTATTTATTTTTTTATATAGGCCGAAAATTGACACATCGACGAAGAAACCGGAAACCGCGAGAGAGAAAGGATGACATTTCGCATTTCCTATTTCGCTGCACTTACGTGTTCTCGTGGGACGTGTTTGGAATGCAATTATCAGTGGATGCATTCAGCAATTCGCGTTTATGCATAGCAAGTTATAGCCGCTTCACCACAAAGAAAAAAATATTGAAAGCCCTTCTGAGAGCCATTTGCAAAAAGTGTGAGCCACTACCCTTCTGAGAAAACTTTAAAAAAATAAGATAAAAAAAGCAACATATTTCCACTATCACTTTACACTTCATAACAATTTGAGTTCCAAATAAACTAGATAAATTCAAGAACTTTGTGTGTCTTAACAGTAACAAATGTATCACAGCACCTGTTTTAATACAAATAAAAACAAAAAGTTTTGTTTAAATAACATTATTGATATTTCCAAAACTACGCACAAACAACTTCCAGACAAACAATAAAGAATTGACAAACAGAACTGAGAGGTACAAATCAAAAAATACGAAGTCGAATTACTATGACGGGAACAAACGCAAATGAAACGTCAGTCAGAATGAATGAGTTCAGTGTCGCTTTCAATGTGTGAACTTGCTTATGGAGGAAACACATTGCTAGTTTTTGTGGTGAAATAAGAATTAAGAAAGTAAACTGCTTAGAATATTTTATAGTTTATTTGAGGAATACAAAAAATAAGATATGCAGATATGCCAAAAATAAAAAAACAAAAGGCCAATGGCCCGATCGAGCACATTTTGCCATATTTGCAGATTTATCTTCATTTTGATGACTTCGGCTCCTTGACTATTTGCCAATTTTGGCCCACCATTTATCGATTTTCAGGTCCAAAGCAAATGCCCAAAGAAGATTTGTTGGATTTTTGACTGACTCATATTACACTCACAATTTTCGACGTAATGGCAACTTCATTCCTGTTTCTTCATTGCTAAAGCGCGACTGTCCATTCGTTCAAGCCTCATTATAAATATTTAAATGCATTTTTCATTCGTTTTCACTTTGCTCTTCATATTCCTGTCTAATGATACCATCATCGGTCGAATACTTGGCTCGATACATATAACTATTAAGGCAACAGCCCTAAGATATGTCACAGTTTGAAGAAATAATAATTGGTCTGCTAGGTGCTAAACCTTAAAAAGTGCTTCATCCAAGTCAAACACGATGGCTGTCTTTGCAATATGTGGTCGAAAGCATTCTCGAATTTTATCAGCCATTGAAAATCTACTGTGCATTTGAAGTTAATGCTGATAATATTGAAAGTGCTCGAAATACTTTAACAAATCTAGAAAATCCTACCACTGAACTGGATTTAGAATTTCTGAAATAAATTTTACCAGTTATTTTTTATAAATTGAGAAACCTCAAATTTATAAAATGTATCAAGAAGTTGAGCATTTAGTATTACTTTTTCTGGATAATTATGTATGTTCAAGACATTGATTTTCAAGTTGCCCAAATTATAGTTAATTAATTTAGGAGTTCAAGTTCAGTCCCGAATCGATGTTATCGATTTGTGGGCCGATGCGAAAAAAAAAAAATTTTAACAAAATTGAATTTCATTTTACACTGAGTTTTTAAACGCTTCAATTTGGATGACGATGTTTTAAACTATTTTTCAGCAATAGATCCTCTTAGAATCGTTGAAAAAGAAGATTTTTCAGTACAATTTTCTAGCTCAGTGGATAAAAACGATTTTCAAAAACTTGATTCCGAATTTAGAGAAGTCAGAAATTTAAACTGCAAGGATTTATTTTAAGATTCCATGGAATCAATAGAAATTGAGCAGCTTTGGAAAGTAATAGTAAAATCCGAAACGTTTCTTCTCTTAATCAAATTTGTTTTTGAAGTTCTAAGTTTCCCAAACCTATATGCTAATGCAGTGATGCCAGTTTTGGGGTTTTGCCCCCAGATTTTGTTTTTTTTTTTTCGGTCGACGGCCGGAAATCTGGGGGGAGAAATTGTTCAGGGGAAATCTGGGGTTTTTTCTTAAATTCAAATTTAAATTCTAATATAATATCGTTTTGAAAAAACAACAATTTCATCAAAGTTCGGTCAGGAATGTGTAAATTCTTACAAGATGTTTTCGAAATACAAAATGCGTTGCATTAATTTGGTGCACAATTTTGCATTCGGAAACCCAAACAAACACATTCGCGTTTTAATTTCGAATATTCTTCTTTTAAGTCGTACAAAAACACGTTAAAAAAATTACGACTAAAAGTTGGGGGTTTTCTTGGAAAAAGTAGCCAAATCTGGGGGTTTTTCGGAGGTATCTGGGGGGAAATATCGTGACCGTCTGACAAAATTTGGGGTAATGGTGCAAGAGGTTTTTTCCATATCAATCTTAATAAAACAAAAACAAGGAATATATTGACAATCAGTACACTAAAAGACATTTTTTATTCCAAAGTTTACTTAAAATTTCACAAATGCGAATTAATCTTAAAGTAAAAGACACACTTCTTAAAAAGCTCAATTCCAATTTCAATACGAGTATGTATTTGGATTTTTGGAATACATAAAAAGTGATTATTTATTATATCTATTTTTTCTTTAAGTACTTGCAATTTTTTTCATTTCAAACATCACAAGACTGTGAAAAAAGTGGTAAATTTTTTTCGTACTTAGCAGAAGGCTCGATGCTTTTAAATATGAGTTAGGTTTTTGTTCGAAAATATAGAAAGCTTTAAAAAATCGTGTCTTTATCATTTATAATTATTATTACAATTTATTGCTTTTATGGAAATGACGATTTTTTTATGATTTTTTAAGCAGAAAATGCAGTTTTTTTTAAATTTAAATTTAAATTTATCTGGTACCACTGGGTACAATGTATTTACAATAGATTGATACAAAACAACACGTAGAAAAGTCTCATCAAATACCAGTTTCATTCGGGTATCCATCAGATTACGTACATGACAGTGTGACCACCTATAAGTGACGAATGAAAATGTTCTTTCTGTCACATTAGACTCACATTTATTTGTGCAATAACAGCCAGTGGTGTGTCTGTGGCTGGGTGTGCACTATGCTGCCAGAAATTTTCCAGCGGAATATGCCAAATTAAGAAAGAAAGATTCTAAATTATATGGGGAACAAAACAGAATATGCTAAAGTTTTAAAACAATTATTTTATTACAAAAAATAAATCCAAGTAACTGATAAAAAGCGATTGAGTAAACCACGATCAGATTGAGTTGAAGGTTAACAAGGGAATAGAAAATTTATTAGGTTAAGTATGGAGTATGAAGGGAAGTAAAAGAGAAAGATGATAACTTGATTAGTTTGACACAATAATTACTTAGTTAACAGATGTCGCTAGAAAACAATAGTATAATACAGGGTGTTAACAAATTAAAACAGAGTGCGTTTAGTTATTGCTTTAACAGTAATTTAGCTTGCATTTTATAATATTAATTTTTCTAAAGACCGTTTCACCTCTGGTTAAGAAAATGGTAAGACCATTAACGATGTTACGAAAGATGCCATTTGGCATCTGGTTGCGTTCATTATTTGTAAAGCCAAATATACCACGAATAGGTACTTATGGTGGGAATAAAGTTCTTATTATTCTAGATTGCATATAGCATATTTCTATTTTATTCTTATATGCAATTTAAAGTTAAAATATGCTATATTTAGCATAAAAAAAATGCTAAAACGGCACCACTGGTGTGCAGTGTGCACTACTGCACTGTAGCGATAGCAAGCGGCCACGGCCATATGGAGCAATACAGTGGGGCTCATAAAAGTGTCACAAACGGGAACGTTTCGCTACTATACCTAACCCAACCTAACTTCAGTTAAAAAAAGCAAACATTCGCAATTAGATTGTGGTTTCAAAATGAAGCTTGGCAATGCGTGGCCACGCAACTTAAGACCCTTTCAAACACAAAAATACTTTTGTCCTTTCACCCATAAATCGTAGCGATTATCCAGTTTTACCTAGATGGATTAGCAGCACCACAAATGTCATGTGAGTGGAGTAAACTCCTATATTCCCACCTGCCCACACAATGAATAATGGACTGTGAAAAAATATAGCAGTCCAGTATTAAGTAGATAGTTTCACCGAGTTCCTCACCCTAACCTCACCAAACAGATGCTGCTTTACCGTCCTCACGCATTTTCAATGGCAAATCTCTTCATCTCATTTCAAACCGACGACCTTCTCTCCCTTTTATCTAGATGACATCCCAGCCATTCATCCCAAAACGAAGCACTTTATCTGAAAGTCACTACAAACAAATACAACAGCACGTTCCGTTCTGCATGATTTTTATCAAAAATGTACAAAAACAGTTTGTTGTCTCCCTCTCATCCGCAAAAATAGAGGAACAAAAAATTGACGAACAAGAAACACCATTCGACAGTCAAATTTGTCAATTTCCTTTTTTGATTTATGTTAAATGTCCACTTTATCCCCATTGGCCAAAGGTCACCCATTTGCTTTTTTTTTTTTTTTTTTGTTGATTCTTATCGATTTTCGAATCAACGAACGACGAGGGGGGCAAGTAAAAATAAACCCAAAGTACTAAACTGAGAAAGTTTCGTGACCCATCTTGATAGTCTCTTGTAAAGTAGGCACTAAATCACTCAAGTGAAAAAGATGCTTTAGCCGATTCGGATCTAGGGTCATGTATAGGCCAGTGCGATAATAAAAGGGAGTTAGCGCTGAGGACATTTCATTATTGCGGGCTGGGGGGTTTGGGATGGGAAGCTGCTATTGACATTCATTTAAAAAGAAAAAAAAAAGTTTTTTCTCCGCTTAACACTTGGAATATTGAGGGTGGGTGCGCAAAATGAAAAGTTTATGCCGGTCTATGTATAAGAGGATTGTCGGGATAATTGATGATTGCTTTCAGACGTTGATCTGGTTGGCCTTTGCCTCTAAAGTAATGAGTCCCTTACGAAGTGGATATAAATTAGCTATGCCCGCACATTCCATTCAAAATAGGCCAAGCGTTGTATATGTACCTAAGCATTTAGGTATAGGTATAGTAATTTTAGACAAAACAGATTATATCCGGTAATTACAGTATGAATTCGCTATCGTCCTCACCGAAAAACAGTCAGTCATTGTGTGACTAGGACTTTCCTAAGCAAAAGCAACTCACCCAGTGAAGCCTTTCCTGGTAAAATACAAATTGTGGGAGTGCTTTGAAAAAAATTTAATATTCCGGTGGAATTCTTGAAGACAGTTTTTTTTCAAGACTAGAACTGTAAAAGATTGCAATACTTCAGTATTTATTGCATTCGTTAAAGCAAAAAAAAAATTCAAAACAGTACTTTAATTGCAGAATTTAGATACCAGTTTATTTTGAAGCCTTTAGTGAATCAGTCAAAAGACTTGAAGTCAAAAGATTGAAATAATTTTTGAATGCTTGAATTCTTTAAAGTCATTTCCATTCCATGGATTTTTTTAGACTTTTGAATGGGTTTTGAATGGAATTGGAGTCTTTTGGCTGCGGAAAAGTTTTTTGATTGATTTGAAAGTATTTTTTCTTTAAGAAATTAAATATTCAATTGCATTTTTGAGACTCACATTTAAATCTTAAATAAAAGTTTAAAAAGTCGACACGCTCAAACGTTTCCGTGTGCACGAACGATTTACTTCTGCAACTAAGAACAAAATAAGTCGCAACATTTCACCGTTTCTGACTTCAGTGCTCTGATAACATGCCTAGCTTAATTTGGCCACGTTAGGTCTTGATTTATAGCTGGAATAGCTCTAAAGTTTTAATAAAGCTGTAAGCTGATTCAAAGCTTAATATATTAAGGAAAGTATTCTTCGTTTTTGTATTTATTATGATTTTTTTTAATACTCACAGTTAAGGGCAGTGAATTCAGAAAAAAATATACACTTTCTTAAAAAAAAAAACCCTCCCAAAATGTAGGCCTTGGTAATTAATAACATAGCTTATTGGTTTCCGGGAATCCTAAGAAACATTTCAAAAAGATTTCATCAAAATCTTTCCCAGACTCCAACTCGTTTCAAATATAAGCCCGCCTTCAGTTTTATTATAATGATTGTAGACAGATATGTAGAAGTATTTCTGTGTCCTTGGACGACTCAATATTTAAACCTATTGCTTCGAAGTTCAGAGAAATAAGACTGCAAAAGAGATTTTCAACTGAATTAAGATTTAACTTGTCTGCCAATTAAGTATCTATAACTCTTACCTATTTTTAGTAACATTTTTTAATTCCTAATAATTCTTGTTTTTCTTTTTGTGAATTTGAATCGGCCACTTAATGGAAGTTCTTGGGTACTCTTTCTTTTAAATCAGCTATTCAGCTCATCACTATTTTAAAAGATGTAATATATCTTAATGTATAAGGTTTCAAGTATCTACATAAATAAAAAAAATTATTCGGAACTTCTTAGAAACGGGTTGGTGGAGAATAAAAATTCGTTATTTACTTAACTTGTCCGAATAAGTCTAATGACAGGTTTTTTTTTTAAATAATAGAACTCATAAGTCTTGCTGCAGGAATTTGTATAAATGGCTTCTGAAGCATTGACAAAGCGTCCGAATTTTATCCTCATCAACGAAGAGGACTACAAAAAATGTCTTGATATTCCGAGACTTGTCGGGAAATTTCAAAGTCCGACGATTTTAATAAAAACATATATTTCAAGTTTTAAATAAGAAAAGCATCTTTGAAAATAATGGAAACAAATTAAATTTACATTTCCAGTTTTTTTCTTTGTCGGAGGTTGTTACTATCCGATGGAGCACTCAGACACATACACTGGTCCATTGTACTGACTTTTCCAGTTAAACCAACTTATAAAAGACTTTGCCAAACGAAAAATATGTTAAACCAGCATTTTTTATATACAAAAAATCGATTTCTATAATCTACAGTAAAAATTCAAAGCATGTCTTATACAAAGTGAACCCATTTAAAATTTTTATGAGTGCTTCTTGTGGATAGTTATTGACACATTCTACCGAAATAAGTTTTTAAAATGATTTAACACTAAGAAAATTTTTATAAAAATTCAATGGAATGACAGATTTTAATAAACTAAAAACTCTTTCGCAAAACGCGTTATCGACGCAAGTGCTATTGAAATCAGCTTCAACAATTAGTTTTCAACTCATCGGGAGAATTCTTAAAAATGAGAGATTGTATTTTGTAAATAGACACGGTTTTTGGAAGATGGATAAAAGTTTCTGAAGAACAGCAGTAAAATCAGAATAAAACTAGGCAAAACGATAAGCCTCGAAAAACGAAAACCAGTTCAAAAAGAAGCGGGTTTGGCATTTTAATTCTCTAACTTATTGGATTGTGGGGCTAAACTTCAGTTTCCAAGTGATTCAAGTTTCCTTAAGTGGATGAGTTCAGTTAAATGCTGATTTTTTCAAAATAAGAATAATTTCAAAGTTTTAGGAATTTGAAAAAAAAGTGTTTTGCTGAGACCTTTGAGCTTTTGACTGGACAAATTGTTTTCAACCGAGTCTCTGGATACGGCAAAAAAAAACATCTGGATGGCAGCCACAATAATTTTATGTTGATCTCCGAACGCCTTAATCGGGAAGCTCTTCTAGGATCTAGAAGTTGACTAAAAATGACAAAGTACTTTACGGCAGACCTTTCGGTCAAGTCCCGATTCTTACTGACTGGAGGATTTTAAAAAAAAATCAGTTGAACCGCTACTGGCTTGCAATTAAGAAAAACGTCAATATACACTTATACAGCACTTATTTAGTCTTTTGAGTGTCAAGAGGATTATAATCTTAGACCTTCTAAGCCGAAGCTATACGCAAAGCCAAATCTGATATCGGACATTTCAATCTGATATCTGTGACCTTAGAATGAATTCTTGAAGTTTGGCTTTCAACCGCAAGATGAGATTACGACTCAGCTGTAGTAGAATTAAGTGATTTTTCTATTTCACAAGTTCCGATTCATAGCAGCGGCAAGGCTGCGATTAGCTTGTTACATTGCTGGAAGAGACTGTCCGGTGTCAGTCAAGTAGTCAAAACGACTTCAACCTAGGTAAGTCTGGTCCTCGTCCTAAACGTCCTCTAATGACGCAAGTTAAGTTGTGTTTCGACAAGGCCCTACAATTATTTAACAGACAAGTGTTAGTTCGGTTGGACCGTTGAAGTAAGTCGTAGTTGCCTGGAACTATTTCTCTAGGAATTTTCGAAGCGCCGCAGTTTTAATAAGGACTCTAAAGTAACGCGCTTCGACGAGTAACGTTTAAAAGGTTCCTTGGAAGACTTACTTTGTATATGGGAGCTATACGCATCCCGCAGCAAGCACAGCTCATTACCTCCTAAATGACATCAATGGGGTCTTGTCCATATAAAATTATCGATTAAGAAGACACAAATCATGCTAAATCATTTTGGCAAGCATTGACCAGCAGAACCTACCCTCATCGGCTCCGCTCTAATTACTGTTGGTTTTTTTTTTTTCAAATTTACTCTTCAATGAGCACAATCCATCCTTAACCAGTAGAGCATGTTTCTGTCACATCATTGCCGGAAAAATGATGAGACCGGGCAAAAAACATACGCATCAACATTTAGCGATGACACCCACACACCCACTGCTTTTCGCCGACAGGGGGCGTGACAGTCATAGTTGCTTAGTTACGTATTGAAAGCCACTTGATCTCATCACTTTCATAAAGGTCCCCCGGAAATGGTGGCAGCTCACGCCCATCAATTATCCCCTAACATTTTTACCCAGTCATCCCAGATCAAGGTCCAATAAGTAACTGTCCGCCGCTTCATTACTGTTTATGTTCAGCTGGCCTCTGTTGTAAAAAAAAAAAAACTCCTCCCAACAACTCCTACCAAAGCGTCGCCCTGTCAATTCGAGGGACTAACAAATGACAACCAACCAAAATAATAGTATTCCCTCCCGACGGCCCCGCTGTCACGGTTGTTATTAGGGGCTTTGATTGCTTTTTTGTTGCTTTAATTACATGGCGTCAAACTTGTCGCCTAATGTCCATCTCCCCGAACCAAAGCTCCCAATGGTCCCAAATCTAATAACAAAACTGTCAAAATGTATTCTCTCAAGGCGCGCGCACAAAAAGTTTATTGGACCCGCCATCGTCCGTTTTCGTTATTAATTAAGCCCCGGCGAAGATGACGTGACCCATAATAAAAGTTCTGACACTAGCGCAGACGATGGTCTGTTATAAATGGCCACCACCGCGTTACTTCCTTATTCTTATAAAAGCATTCCTTAATTTTTTTTTCGGTTGCAACCTGTACCCTGCTTTGACGACGACGACGGACACAACGCTATAGCGGAGGAGAAGGTGTTTTCTGTTTTGCATCTGCAGTAAGAAGGTTTCAGTGTTATGATGGCAGCGAGATTTCTAGTTTACCCTTCTGGGAGCTTCTTCGTTTAGCAACAGAGGAAAAGCGGGATTCCCGCGGATCATTAGTAGTCCATTAGTGGAAATCTTCGGCAGAAGGGAATCGGTTGCGGGGGCAGCGAGATTTAAGAGTTGGCTGCAAAGTTTCGTTGGGCGCCATTTTATTCATTGCTGTCATTATTTTTGACAGATTTATATACACAGCTATATGGGGCTGTAGGTACGAGTATAGTGACCAACCGGGGGCTGGAGGTTGACACGAATACAGTTTGCGCTTACTTGGAAGTTTTGTTGCAGCGCAAAGGTTGACGTTCTTCAAATCTTGTTCTATATAGCGCACTTTCGCGCGTATCTCTGGAGTTAAACTTTCACTGGGGTAGGGATTAGCAACATTTCGTAGCTGGTTTATGCGCTGTTTTTTTTTTTTTTTCAGTTACACAGGGAAGTAATTTAAAACTCGTTTTCATCATTCGTTGAAAACGTGGTAGTTATAAAAAGTATGAACATAATTTGAATTAAATTTGGAAGAGCTACAATCATGGCGCTTGACTTTGTCGCACAGTTACGTACGTGTTTTGTCTTGGGGGGGACTAAAAGGTATCTGCATACCTGGAGAATGTCACTCAGTGCGTGAAGGACTAAATAGGATTTGCTATAATTTACTGGGTAGGCTTGCAAGTGGTGAAAGCTGCGACCTATTTAAGGTAACAGCTCATGGTCCAGTTCCCATTCACATGCTTGGATGATATTTACACATATGACGAACGATTCCAAAACCGATTGAAAATTTTCAGAGATATCGATTGATAATAGCCCAGCTCTGCTTAAAAATATTGAGACGAACGTAAGTCGAATCCAAACCTGTGGGCGTTCAGGTCAATAAGTAAATTTATGTCAAAAATAACAGATCTTTCAATTTGAATCTGCAATAGCTAAGAACGTTAGGCAAGTCGATTAGAAAACAGTCAGCCATACCATAAGCTTAACAGCGGTAGTAGGGAAAAGAGGGAACCCCCTTTAATGGTGTGGATGAATTTGAGGCATTCGATTGTAGCCGCCAAAGAGATCTGCGGGTATTTTCGGAGGCAAGACCGTCACCAACTAAGGTATCTACTTCAAATTCTGACTAATTTTTGGCTTTTTAAGGTCCTTGACCTAGATTTCAACATAAAACTGGAGCAGAAGATGCCCAAAATGCTGAAACTCCCTAAGAGCTGTTTAAGTCAAAATTAAACAGCTCAAAACTTGATCCTTATGCACTCGATTCTTGATGAGCCACAGCAGCATTAAGATCAAGTTCGAAATAGCCCGATCTTTTGTACCTACCTTGCACCGCGACGTCTTCTTTCAATGCGTTGCCTATGTCAGTCTGGTTTGATTTTGAATGGTGTCAAAATCTGCCTTAATGGAGAGGAGTGCTTTCACCGGTGGCACCATAAGAAAGAGCTCGGAAAAGGTAACTGACCATGGAGGAGGAATGGAGGCGGTCATAGCCGTAACACGCGCTGGGAGTAGCTACTTATAGGTGGACTTCGCACCACCAGAGCATCAACCATAAAATAAGAAAAGCTGTCGCGTAAAAGTAGCGGCTACGCCTTTTATAGAATGAACCACGACGAGCGACGGAGGCGCACTTACGCATCTGCTTATGACTTGCTGCAGCTAGGACTGAATCTATATAGGTACGTCTTAATTGACAAGCTCCTCCAGTTCTGTGGCAATAAGTTGAAAGAGCTTATGTCGACATAAGCCAAATTCGAGTTTTTTAACATTACAAAGATCTCCTTTTATTTTAGTCCAGGTCCCACTTACTCTCCATTAAAAATCGTTAAATCTGAAGAGAACTGAACAGCTTAAGTTTATTGAGACTATGTAATACAATTGATTTATGAAGCACAAGATAAATTTGTATTGCTCACATTAAAATTACCAAAATTGACATAAGCTACTTTAACTTATTGCCACAGAGTTAATAAAGTCCCTACATAGCTACCCTGGGTTGCGATCTTGAAAATGATTAAGGTCTGTGTCAACTTGTGGCGACTGTACTGCGTTGATACTATCGACTGGGATCGAGGTTTCTGCCGGCTGGGGCTAAGATGTTCAAGTTCATCCATCAAACGTCAACATCCAAGTCTTTTAAAGTGCTTCTTCAACAGGGTTCCAAGTTCGACACATATGACGCCTATCCCAGCTCTGGGGAACATCTGACAAGTACCCGAGTCTCATGCGGACTTGGTTGCTGTAGATATTTATGTTTTTGAAGTGAAGTAATTTAAAACTCCGATGAAACGAAAAAGCGACAGGAAATGGGAAGAGATAGCTCGGCCGAAAAAATCGGGGAAATAAAAGGGTACAAGCAGTATAGATGGGCGTCCTGAGTGGTCTTAAGATACTTGTGACCTAATAAGGTGGAAAAAACATAATTAAAACAATTCATCGAGCTCTGCGCATTGGTTTAGTGGTTAGTGTGTTAGACTACTAAGCGAGGGGTCCCAGGTTCGAATCCCGCAAAAACCCGAATTCGAACTCAGGGTTTTTCCCACTGCACCACCTCTCGCGAACGTCTGACAAACATCCGAGAGTATAACTGTCTTGAAAGAACTCCTCAATTAGCCGTTTGGAATAGAAGATTCTGCCGGCTGGGACTAAGATGTTCAAGTTCGTCCACAAAACGTGCCGTTTGGAATCGCCATAAAATTGTAGATCCCTTCCATTCGTTCCAAAAATAAAAAAGTCACACAAAACGAATGGCTGTGAGAAGCTAGGCCTTGGGTCTCTACGGACCTGTTAAGCCAACTATTTATACACCGAGCTTTGTGAAGTGTTTTGCTATTGCGTGTAAGTCGCAACTCGCCTAAACACACCCACCAACTTTCCAACCGACTCTCTTTTCCTTCCAGCCGAATTCCAGTAAATCGGGAAGTATTACTGGAATTCCATTATTTAGTTGTTCTTCTTGAAAGTCAAATACAAATAAAGTGTTCTCCGCCGTTTAAATATATTTTTCTTTTCTTTTTGTGGCGGGACAATAAGTCACTGCCACTCATATAAAAGACATTATGTCCTTAGGAGGCGAATCTCAAATGGTGCAGTTCCCAAGTTACATCCCTATAATCTCTAATTTTCTAAACTTTAGACTCGCCATTATATGGCAAGTCGACCCATAAGATCTATTGTCCTCGGGACTTTATCAATTCGCCAACCAACTTCTTGTACTCTTGGTTGCAAGTCAAACTAACCATCCATAACAAAGCGCCTTTTGAAGTTCACCAAACATAAATGGAACTGCACCAAAAAAAAAAAAAAAAAACAGACCACCACTCTTCCAAGTGTTAGACAAATTGATAGCCGGCTTCCTGGTACCGCGTCAGTTTAACACCCAAGTCGATTAAAGAAATTCGCGTTGGCCCACATCCAGCGCCAGAATCAAGGGCTAAATTTATAATCCCAATCACCCGGAATAAGTGACTTACAACAAAGACTCGAATGATTCAGCACTTCCGTCGTAAATCTCGAATTGGTCTTCGAAAACTTTCGAAAAACACTATAAATCCTGGATTTCCATTCTCTGTATCTGCCCCCCCAATGCAACCCTTTGACTGGTTTCCCTTGCCCTCCCTTTACGAAATGGCGACATTCGTCTAAAACAAACATTTCCCACGAAGAAAACGATTTCCGCCACACAAAGGGAAAGGACACATAATCCAGTCGTCGCGTCGGTTGCTGCCATGCACTAACCGAAAAGTGATTATAAAATGGACTGATTCCATTATTTCCCTGCCGTCCATTCAGTCGGGCACAGGATCCTCTCATTCACTTTTAATCTGTGCGCCAGTGGCCATATAACCCATCCACAACAACTTGGCCATGGATCAAAAGAATCGCACAGCAAAGAGAAAAAAAAAACACACACACACACACAACCGGGGAGAAATCCTTTTACAAATCCTTTTTTTTTTTGGAGTTATGCCAAAATAAGTAATGAAATGAAAATATCCCGAATAACCAATCCACTAGCCATTGTGCGCCAAAGCGCATCAGCAGAAGCAGTCTCGTCATGGTAGGCTGTCTGTCGGCGTTCCCCATATATCCTTACAAATGAATCGCATTACATTCGGAGGCGCCTTTAAGGGAATTTCGTGCAAAGATTGAAGACGATATTTGCGGATGATTAGCTCGCAATATGAAACAATCGATTTGTTCCGGTGGCAGTGTCCTTTTCCTCCTTGGGCCAATAAACATGATAAGTCAGGAAAAAACACCTTCCCGAGTCATTAGGGAATTTCTATTTCTGGTTCTTTTTACTACCTCCGGATCAGATCTCTGTAGGTACATCTCCATCAAAAAGGAGCAAGAAAAAAAAAACTGCTATTTCTCGGCGGACTTATCCTTTCCGCAACCTTTGGATGCTGACTTCAAATCAGCTATCTCTGTTGGTCCTGTGATGCAAGGCGAGAAGTTTCCTGTTTCCTGTGTTGGTTGTGTGCCTGCTCCTTAAAGCAATTTGCGAGTGCAAATTGGAAATTTATCGAGTTACAAGACAACGTCGGATGGTAAACTTTTGTGTTGCAAGAGAGAGATCCTTTGAGATTGGAATTTTTCTGCCTTTCTGTATATACGGCGCTTGTGTGACTGAGAGAGTGCTAGCGAATGAAGCAATAAACTTTTTCAATGAACTTAATTTACAATGAAAAGTTTGGGGTTTTTCCTTCGGTCGTCTTTTTTCATTTTCTTCCATTTTGCTGGTCCGAAAGGGATACAGCGGGGGTTGGCATCGCTGCCTTAAGGACCAACATAAGTGGAGCATCGAGTCTAGTCGAAGGTCGAGCCTCTTTGATGTGTTATGCTCGTGCGGTCGGCTTCAAGTTGGGTAAACGTTTGGGTTCACAGTCATGAGGGGTTTACTTAAAGCAGATTCCTTCTGAGCTTCCACTGTCTGCGGTAAATTATGGTTTGGCCAAAGTGAATAATTTGCGGGTGGTATTTTATTTCACAGGCATCTGCAATGCGAGGGCGTTTGCCAAACGAGAACTGGATTAGAATGGAAGGGAAAAGTTTCTGCGGTCTGCGTATAGGGTGTATTTACTCGTAAAGAAGGATCGGTGGGATTTTTCGTGGTTTATAAGTCCATTTGAATTGAATTAAGTAAATTACGTATTTATTGCGGAAATTTTGTCTCCAATAGACTTTGGTGAGGTAGAGATGAACGGTGGGTATTGAATGAGGAAACTGAAACCATTGCCACTTCTAAGAGGTTATTTTTCTGAGCGTGGGGGAGTTTCAAGTCGGTCGGGTCCTCTTTAATGTAAGTGTGAAACTTGAGAAGGTTCTTAAGAGTCCAAACGAACGAGTATGACCTTGATGTGACCAGTTGCCGTTGAAGAGCTCAATTCTTAGTTAATTAGGTACCAAAAGGTGTTTTTTTAGAGGTTGGTTTTGAAAATTGGCAACTAATTTGACAGCTGCCAGCTGTTTCGGGTTGGCCCTCTTACCATGAGTACACTCTTACAATACACAGCCCAAGTTGCTCGAAAAAATCGTCGCAAATCAGACTTCAAGATGGTTCCGAACCGAACAATAGGCGAATGAAAGTGACACAACTAACCCCAAGCAAACCATAGAAAAAATCAACTGTAGCTAGGTACAAGGCAAAAATACTGCCCGCGATCTGCACCCCATTAAAGGTGGACTGAATAGCTCGAGATTAATTTAAAAAAGGTTCAGCCTGCAAAGCTCACAGATAAAAATGAATCTTACTGACGCTCAATAAATAGTTAAAATGGGTATGCTCAGTTGCTCATCCTGTATTACAGGTGCTTAAAAACATACGACTGCGAAGCCCCTTTTACCCTTCGTCGAAGTTAGTTTCCATACTCCGAATCTGTCGGCTTTTCGTCTCTCTCCCATGTTACACTCTACCAGAGGTCACTGGTTACGAATGTGTTATCAACTGCCGTTTTCTGTCGTTATTTCGTTTCATAGAAGTTAGGAATGGCTTAGAGTTGACGCAGTGGCTCAGTAGTTGCTGTCTCAGGGATTGTTCCCCTAAAAACACAAATTTCAAAGTACTTTTTTCATTGCATACCCTGTCGCGAACGTCTGACAAACATCGAAGCTTCTCATTTGAGTTGTTCGGAATCGGCATAAAATCACAAGCCTCCGACATTCGTCCCCAAAAAAAGAAAACACAGCTCATAGAGAACAAATATGGTTCTGAGAAGCTAGGACTAGGACTGGGGTCATATCTAATTATTAATTTTTAAAGGAGTTAGAATCGTACTGTCCAACTAGAAGTTTGAACATTTTTCCTTTTCAAAACGAAAAAGAGGATTCCAAATCCTGGGCACTCAACCTATTTTTTGGGTTGAAATTACTACCCAACGAGCTATAACAAGATTTTCTTTAAAAAGTATGAATATATAAATTCAGAGAAACAAGGCTTGCAATGCAAACTGAGGTGAGATTTTGTAAGTTAAAAACGTTCAATCGTTTTCGATTCGAGCATTTTTCTTCAAGTCACTTTGAAAACGACTAAAAACGAAAAAAGTTTTCGTTTCGAGCAAAATAAAAAAAGGCAGCTGTTTGGTTAGTTTTTCTTCATTTCCTTCGATTAATTTTGATGTATAAATCTTATGGACGGTTTACACATTAAAAAATCAATATTGAAAAATTAGGTGTCAAAAACTATTTTCGAAGGTGATGATGTCAAAAAACAGTTCCATCTTCTGAGCTGTGAAAACGACCCTTAATTATGGAATGTAAAAAAAGCGTTTCTCAAACAATTTTCGAAAAGGAAAAAGAAAACGAAAAAAATGATTTCTTTCGTTTTTATAAGTGCGAAAGTAATTTACGTTTTTTTTTGTAATAGTGATTTATCACATGTATTAAAGTAATTTTCGTTTCGTTTTAAACTTTCGTAAGTTTCGTTTTTTTTTTTTTAAGTGTTTTATCACATATATTTACTAAATTTGTTAAGATATTTCTGGTAAGCGATAATCTTGAACAACGACTTCAATGAAGCGGCTTCATGATTTTCTCCCAAGTTTTGTTGCATAGAAAAGTTTGAGACGAAAGAACTTTAAATTTGTCGAACTTTCTAAAAGAAAATAATTTGTTGACTGAGACAAAGGTTGAACCTCAGACGCTGGCTTTATGGTTAGAGATGCGCACTCCAAATTGATGTCACGTTCGGTTTTCATCTACTGGGTTTTCATTTTGGTTAGAGTCATAATAACCTTGGGGCATCTAGTTCTTGAACTTTTGTGACAAATTCAAAGTCGCTGTAGCGCATAGTTTGCTATTACCTTCTTTAAAATTCGCCACCACAAATAGGATTGGACATCAGTGGAAATATTCAGTTTTTGTTTTTCATTTTTGGGACGAATTAAATTTTACGGCGAGTCAAAATTGTATGCCGAATCCAAACGGCTAATTGAGAAGCTCTTTCAAGACAGCTATACACTGGGAAGTTTGTCAGACTTTCGCGAGAGGTGGTCTTAAAAAAAATCCTGTTCCCATTGGAATTGGTTTGTTTTGCAGTCTCACACAATTCTCTCAGTATGATATTGAAAAAAACTGTCAAATAATTTCTGAGACCAAAGTAATCCGTCCAAGATAAAAGCATTTCTGACCTTTATGGACCGCGAGAGTCCTCCATGAAGCTTCTCCGCAGCTTGAGAAATTTTCCACTTTAAAACTCGTCCTTAGATGCTGTCTTAGTCAGGCTTCAAATCGATAAACAGATGGCGGTATTAACTTCTTGGGTTGGGCCTAGGATCTGCCGTAATGTCAACATTTGGTCAGTTCTGGATCCACCAGGTCTTAAGCCTCACAGGTAGGAGCCAAGTCAGTTTAATGACAAATATTGTATACTTATACTTAGTTTACCTCATAGACGGAACAGCTTCTACGTATCGACCGGTTGTTTATCTAAAGCTGTCTCAGCCCTTTGGTGTCTTGTCACTGGGTCTCTTACCACTGCTCCAAGATACCCCATATTGTTGAATGCCCGCGCTTAAATTGGGCGGTTCTCGACACACTTAGGGTAAAACGCAGTCTGCATAAATTTTGATTATCCTGTGCTATGGCAGACTTTTGAAGTTGGGCAATATTTTGTCTCTGCTGGGCTGATTTTTGAAGTTGGGCAGTATTTTTTCTCTGCTGGGCTGATCAAGTTATCCGCAATAAATTGAGGTTGGAGATGCTAAAAATACCTTTTTGTATTCGGCCGTCTGAAGGTCTGGATTCATGACTTTCGGCACTCTCATCCTTTGGACTATCCGGTTTTTCGTTCTTTCATTCAGGGCAGATATGGTCATGTGGGTGTCGAGAATACAAATTTCGTAAGCCCCATCATGCTTCCAAGATCTTTCGTGTTTTTGGCTATATGCACTCCCTACCGACAAAAGGTCTCCCCTTTTAAAATTTCCACTATACAAAGATGGAGGAGGATTCCAATGATATACTTAGAATGTTCCGCTCTGTCAAGAGCTTAAGTAGTCATTTTTTGGAAAGTATCTATATACCCCTTTTGGGGTATAGTCCTTTTGAAGTCATCTTTTGTAAGAATCAGTCTTGATCCGAATTGTCTGTGAACGGACTTCTGTTCATGTTTTCGAAGCTAAGAGCGTCTTAAGTAAAAAAGTCTCTCTCTCTTCTCCATAGGAAGTTATGCTTTAATCCTTTTCCCTGTAAAAAAAAAACTTGATCGAAATAGCCTTAGACTAGATCTGTCTTGAATCCTCTGATTGGATAAGCCGACGATTCCGAAATTAGTTCACTTAGAGGATTTAGAAAAGGACCAGTATTCCACTTCATCCTCGTGCAAACACCTCCTCCCGCCCATTAAAAGCATCGACTCCACCACTTTCCTCATTCAACGCAACCCATCATGCGGCAGCCCTAAGCACCCCGCAAGCTTAACCCAAAAAGCTATTACAAGTTCATAAACAAGCTTAAACTTTTAACCTCTCCAATGATCCCTCGAAAGGACCCTCGTAAATTTTGCCAAATTTAAATTGTACCGAAGATAAATGTTTTGCGCACACATGTCTCGGTCTAACTGTCCGACAGTGTCAACAATATGTCGGCCATAGGAGTGCATCGAAAAAAAAAACAGAAGCACAAGAAAATACCCGTCACCAGAATAAGGATAACAAAATAACGACGTCAGGGAATGATAAACTTTGTGTTTGCAACATCATATATGAGCAGCAAATTTATAGTGCGCGACATCCGGACTCGCAGACTGACTGCCATTGTTGTCCGTCTGACCCCCGTGTGCTGGCGCTCTGGTTGAGCACAATTTATGTACAGGCATGCAAAATTCCTTTCATCAAAATGCCACAGGAAATTCCGTCTTCTCCGCTGCGCTGCGGTGCTGTGTGCGCTCGTCTCTTTTTGCGTCAGAGTTGGCAAACTTTGACACAGACAGGCTGGATTGTTGCTCCTAGCTGGGGCCGCCTCGCATGCACCGCCTCCATATGGTGGCGGGGTCTTTGCATACCATCAGGAGTGATAATCGTCATCAAGGAGCGGTGCCATGGTGGAGGGGTGCCGATGTCCAATTGCGCATAAAATGTAAAAATTATCATCCACCATTCGGTCGTCATCTTCGCTGGTTGTCGAAGTCGGGTGGGTGCAGTTGGCTATTCCCCATTTTGGCATAAATTGCTTAAATATTCTACATCGAGTGACAAATTTGACACGAACATGGCATCGCATTTGTCTCACCACGCCGCCGACGTCGTCGTCGCTCTTGTCGTGCCGTCATTGTCCGTTTGGAGCTTGCTGCTCCTGGGATGCGCTTATGTTTACATTAATGCAACATGCTGTTCTGTTGACGCCATCCACACCCTTGTGTAAGAACAACTGGCGATGGGGACACAACGACAAACGCAGCACTATATGGCGTCGTAGTGTCTTCGCAGGAGCTCGAAAGGATTCCAGGGAAAAAGATTGCAAGTGGGAAGGGATGAAGAAAAATTGCAACGGAATTGTCTTGTTGTTACATGTCACTATGTGGTTGCAATAAATAGTGGTGCGCCCCCCCTCTCTGAAGGATCTGTGAAAAGGAGCAATTGCTGAGGTTTGTTCAGCGTATTTGCCCGGAGGGGGGTGGACATGTGTGTGCCGTGCGCATATGGGGGTGGTATGCAATTTTAAATTTGAAGGAAATAAATTTATTTCGCTTTGCGGGCTACCGAATATCTGAGTGAGGGTTAAATTGTTTTCCTTGCGAGCAAGAGGCGCATTTGGATGTAGTGGTATAGCAAGCGGACAGGAAGTGCAATCGTTTCAGACACGGGACATGCGTTTGTGATGTATCGTGGTCGTTTCTTATCTTGGAAGGGACAATATTTCTCTGTTGGTCGTTGGCAGGGACCAGAGACATAGTGCGAGTATGTTTGGACAATGAATACTCCAGTGGCGTTAAATCGCATGATTTTGGCTGCCAATTGACTGATCCAATCGTTCAATTGTGACGTAATTGCGGGTGGTATATGAGAAAATGCAAAGCACTGCAAAGCGGAGTCCATAACACAACGCAGCGTCATGGATATGCTTACTCGTTGGAGTGTGTCACTTGGTAAAGAGAATGCGAGGGCACATCTGACGAATTGAGTCATTTCCTGGAAGATTTGTCCTGTAAGCAACAAATTTCTTAAAGATAAAATCGTACAAAGAAGGCGTGCAGGCTACCCTAACCATCGGGCTAAAAGTACAGCCGATACGAATGCATGTCCGCAGTCTAGACTTACACTTTTTTTTGACATCTTTTTGTTAACAAGAATGGTTGCCCGGTTTTTCCTTTACATCCTAACTTGAACTGTCATTCCTTTCTTTCTGTCACTTTCTTTGTTTTTTCCTTTGATTTCTTGTAGAACGTGGTGTTTGATGAAAAGGGGTTTAGTGAGGCGAAAGATTTTGAACTGTCTTTTCCTTTTCTTGCTCTTCAAGAACATTTAATTTTCTTTGCGGATGATCGACTCTAACCTAAACCTAACATCGCCCACTAGTCTAGCCGTTTATTTGAGACCTTTCGGTCAGCACAGTTCAATTCAACAACAACGTATACTTCGCATGCTTCGCAGGTTGGTTTCGAGCTTCTTCACAAGTTTTCAAACTCAAAAAATTTAGCGAAACTCTCGCAGAGATCTAAAAATATAATCCAAAGTTCGTGAATTCCGCTACTTTGTGCCACTTTCATCTTTGACATGTAATCCATATCACAAATAAATATATAACTTACCTTTTTGCAACATAAGAAACGTTCTAGCAGAAGATTCGACCACCACCTATTTTTTTCTTTTCACAGATTGTACTTTTCTGTGCAGTTGATTTTTAAGACGGATTTTGAATTTGTTTCTTTGTGCATTTGACGCATTATTTATCAGTAGATACTTGCCGGTTGAAATTCTCTTAGCTGTTTCGAGCCATCAAGAGAGGAACTACTCGTTAGTCGTTATTTTGCTAATTTTCTCTTTTTCTGTCATTTTTGATGAGAACGTGTACAGACTTTGTGCGATTGCGATCGATTTTTGTATCAACTGCGTTCGATTTAAACCACGAACAATCTACGTTCATATATCAAATTCTCATTCAAGTACTTTTGTGCACAGAGCTGATGATGATGAGTTTATTGTTTTGGCATCATTGGGCACGTTCAAGTATCTAGTTTAGTAAGTCTGACAGCTCTCTGACTAGATGTAGGCATCTCAGTTTTGATTGGCTGAAATCGATCGAATGGGCAGCTGTTTCGGTTGACGTTTATGGAGGGATAGCCGATGAATCTTTTTAAGAAATTCGCGACTGAGTACTAATTTGACAGTTCGCATATGTGGCTAACGTAGAAAAAGAAAAAGTGACATCTTATCCAGGCCAATCACTTCGACTTGAGATAACTAAATCTTTGAATGTGCCGCGCATTGTTTATATTCGAAGATCGAAGTGTTTATATTCGAAAATGTCAAAATGAATTGTCACAAAAAAGGCAAGCGTTGTTGGCGGTATAAAAATGTCATACTACTAATTTCGACTAACTAACTTAAGGTGCGTTTTCCTTTTCTCTAATTCGAATTTGAATCAAGTGTCGAAATTATGCACCAGCAAAGGCTCACTCTACTCTAGTTAACTACCAAAAGGTGTAGGAAGCTTCATATTCACTAGGCAGTAGATAGCTATCGGTGTCGCAGTGCTTTGAAGTTATTTTTCAGATCGCGGAAGTCCCTCAACTTCGATATTATTCTACAGCTCAGTGGTCTGCTTAATGCAAGTACAAGAATTGCATTTAGGAAGTTCCTAGAAAGGGACGGAAACGTGCACGGATACGCCCGCCATCACTTCATCCGCTTTGGTAAACAAAAAAAATTAACTTTACATTCGTGGTTACAATTCACATTCAGTTTGTAGCAGAACTGTGTACTAGAAAGTGCGGTCTTGAGAGAGATAAAGTCTAAAAGAAAAATCTAGGAGACACTAGTTGCATGCCGTTCTAGTCCTTAGGGTACCAGGAAAGAGTTCTCTACGCAGATATCGACTTGAGTTGGTATTTTGAATTTTTGCGATGATATTTCAACCTCAAGGCAGCGGAGTCGTCAACTGATTGTTTGCTTGGTCCGGTTATCCAGCAGAAAGGGCAACGATTCTTACTAATTTCCAACTCGCTGGTTGGTTAAATTGTCAAAATCAACTCCACAGTAAAACGATAAGTCGTATAACCTAAAGGGAACTTTAGGGCGCCAGTTAGGTCCGTGAGCATTTTATCAGCTGGAAAAGTGGATAGCAGCCAAAGGTCCACTATTTTTGTTGGGCATTGGGCTGCTTCCAACAACTCTCACTAGTTTTACGACCCACATTCATAAAGAAAGCGAGACCTAGGTCCTAGTGGAACTTCGCTTGTCGATGTGCCATTTGGACAACCGCACTCGAAACTAGTTTTTTGACCTTCGTTAATTGGAGGACCTATAAAGTCGTAGTCGTAGGACTTGCAGTCACGGTTGCCAATTGAAAATAAAGTCAGTGTCCAAAATTGGAAATAAAAATGACCAACTGTAGCCATAAATGACCAAAGTAACTTAAGTCCGAAATATTTGTTAACACAGAACAAACAGACGAAAAGAAATACGCTTAAGGTTGCATTAAAATTGAAGTCGGCCGTCTTTATTTCATGTCGTAAAAAATGACCAAATGGAATGAAAAAGGACCATGTGACCAAGATTAAAAATAAAGACCAAATTTGGTCACAAATGCCCAATGTGGCAACCGTGCTTGCAGTTAGAGCTAGTTGTAGGGCTCTCGTTAACTGAAGGACCTAAATCTGACACACAGAAACCATTATATGGAGTCGTAGGGTTTGAAGTTGGGCAACTTTTGCAGCCTACGAATCGCACCCAGTTGTAGATCCTCACGGCACCATATATATCGTTGGGTCCTAGAAAGAATACAAAAATTACGAGGGCCTCGCAACATTGTAGGGCCTCATGGAACTACTCTAACTCTTATCGTTGGGCGCCTTCTGAGTTTTAGGAACTACGCTCACTTGTACGCTCAAGGAACCGCGGATTTCAAAAGACCACTTCGTAATAGCTCAGGAAGCAGAATTAAACGTATTGCCCGTTGCAGGACCGCTCAATTTTTTACGTGTAGAACTACAATTGCCGTTGGGGCCTCTTTCTACAACACAGGAAGCACTCTCAATACAAAGGCCTTTTGAAACCACGACAGTTCTTCTTCCGCTCGCTGGTAACCCTTTCATACCTTGGTCCTCGAGAAGTGCGTTTGTCGCCGAGCGGCTTCTGCATTTTGTCAGTTTGCCGTTTTTTCTCTAAAGTCACTTTCTTCAACTTAGGAACCACGTACAGTCATGGAGCCATATCGGCCCAATGATTGTCATTGGCTTGCTGTTTGCTGGCCATAAGGCAGACTTAGTCGTAAGAACCTTCACGCAGCACTCTGACCACCATGACTAGTCGTAGGACCTCATGGAAGTACGTTCATACGTATCAAAGCTTGGGACATAATCTTCTCTATAGAAGATAAGCTACAAGTATTTTACTGAATAAACCTCGGGAAGCTCATCCAAAGTTAGTCATGTAGACCCGCCGAACCTCTACCATCGGCATAAGCTTCTGCCATCCAACAGCCACAACGATTAATGATTTCAATGACTTAAACTACCTTCAAGTCTGCATATCCCACATCCAGACTATAATCAGCATATGAACGCATCTCCATAACAGGGCATAACCGACACAAACGACTCCCACTCGACTTGAGAATTTACAAAGTAAAAGTTGCCCGAATTCATTGCAGCGATTCGAACTAAGCGATGCCTTTGCGGTGTGTCCTCCTCCCTCTGTTTACAACTTATACATGTTTGCAATTAAAACTTTTTAGACACATCGCTAACGACCCTTCTTCATCATTCAAAAGTTATACCCCATACACTTGCAGAAAGATTCATCTAACTTCTCGGTTACTAACCTCATGTCGTATCGCATCGCATGGGAGGACCTGGAGTCGTTCGTTGGCCCGCGGATTCATTACCGTCTCTCAATAAAATTCCATTTCATCCATCTCCATGTGAGTGCAAAAGAAAAAAAGAAGAAAAATCCACATCACTCATTTGGACAAAGGGGAGAGGCAAGCTTTAATTAAACGTCGCGCTAGTCCGTTAGTGTCCCGGTGGTTCGCTAGCCGTTCTTGCCCACTTCTCCTTTAAGTGCAACGACACTTAATTGCGCACTGTAAAGCCAACAATTCGTGAAATGTCCCTTTTGCCGCCATCGTCGCCGCCGCCAACTATATGCACTGCTGGTGCTGGTGTATGACTGAACCGAGAGTCGCCGTGTTCCAGCTTTTAAGCAGGATTAAAAACGGAAATAACTACCCATCGGTGGTAGGCAGGCGACAGCCATGTGAGCGCTTCGCACAAATGTAGGTTTTCCTTTCTGTTTTTTATTCTGTGTGTTCCTGAGGAGGTCAGGACATCAACAGCATAGGGTGGATGCAACTGGAGTGGAGTCCTAGTTTTCTTTCTTTTTAATCGCGCAGCCCAAAACTTAATTGCACTTAGTTAAATGGAAACGAACAGATGAGTGAAATGTTTCGCTAGAAGGACTTTTTTTGCCTAGCTCCCTTCGGCTTGTCTCCGCTGGTTTTGTTTGTTTTTTTGTTCCCACTGGGCATGTAGGGGGTGTGAAAGATGAATTGAGGGTGCGATGCAAAGTGGATGAAAAAAGGGTTGTCATCCTGAGAGATAGTCGTAAATTGCAGGTAAATGAACAGCGTTAAGCCTTTTGGTTTTTCTTCCGTCAGTAGTTGTGTCTGTGTGTGCAAGTTTGTGAAGTTTGCACATTTAAAGCAGCTAAATAGAGTTTCAAATCGGTTTTTTGTCAGTTTTTTCTTCTACTGACAAATTGGACTGTGCCATCCCTGGACTTTGTTTTTTCTAAAAACATTACTTAACGAGTTTGAGTAGCTGTGTGCTGAAGTGCGAACAGGTGGACAATGTATTTGTCCGGGCAGATTAGGTGGCGGAACTTTGTTCGACTTCTGAAATGGCATGACAACTTTACCGTGGAAGACAGAGTTGAATGGCTGTCTGTTGTGATGGATGTTTCTTATTTTAATGACAGAAAAACCCAACCGCACTTTGATTGACGGATCTTAAACGAGTCAAGTGGAACCATACAACTTGTAGCAATCCTAAAGCTTTAAAAAGAGGGAAAAAAATAAAAAGGGAGCGTTGCAGAGAAGATAGGTTAGGATTTGGTCTCTACCATTGCCATTGCCCAGTTTGATACGGATTTGTGATGAGAGGAACAAGTCTTAGGCTAAGTGCCAAATTTTAAATAAACGTCAATCTTATTTTTATGGTAATGGCTGAATAGAGAATTTTTGTTTCTCTATTCAGGACCTAACCTAACCTAAGAATTTTCTAAAGAGGCTATCAACTAGATCGAACTTATGGCTTGGACGAACTTAATCTAAGAAGAAGATCGAGTTTATGGGAGGAAGTGCTGAGGTTAGGATAAAAAAGAGATAGGTTTTAGGTAGCCTTCGGTAGCATACGGGAAATTGGATAAATAGAGTCATATTAGGTGTAGGTAGGTCGATAGAAGAGACGAGGTCAGTTATTGCTCGAACTAGTTCGGGAGACGTACGTAAAGGACGCTAAGTATGGTAGGTCATATTTTCATAATAAAGGCAGCTCTCGTCAACTTAACTCCCAGAATCTAAACGGAGGGCACTTTAAGTTTTACAGTCAATTGAATGGCAGAACTTGTCACACTGGAAATAGGGATAGTCGACTTTATTGTGGGACAAAACCTCATAAGCAGGCGATTAACAAACCACCATATACAAGGGAGGACCTAGAAGTCCCAAATTATACAGCCTTCAAGCATGAAAAATAGACTTTCGATTATTATTTCGATGATTATTATTTCTTAAAATACATATATTAAATCATTTTAGTTACAATATTTGCTTCAAAACATTCAGCTTCAAAATGAAATCATAGTGACAAATGAAGCACTTGGAATAAGAAGGGCTTAAGCGACATTTTCAAACATTTAAGTAATCAGCGTTTAAAGCTTTTCACCTAAAGCTTTTTTGATAAAAATAGTAAAAACAATTGTTGGACGATTTTAAAGTTAACAAGATGCAAGTGCTATTAATGTTAGGAATCTTTTGAATTAAAATGAAAGGATTTGCGAAATGTTTATAGTTTTTTGTTCCTAAGACCTTTATGCAAGAACTATGTTATATTTGATTATTATTTTTTCAAGCGACATTTAGAACTCTTATTACTTATTTATTTTTAACTTTCTCGATTACATAATAAGAGAAAAAAATTTTGAACTCAAGATTAAAGAGGAACTCAAAAAAGTGGGTCTCGCAGTTCTGTCCGTCTGTCCGCTAGACGGATTTGTTTCACACTTCGGATTTGGAGTTTGTGGGCTAACAGTTCAGAGCAACTTTGTTCGTCTTATATAGCGGCTTTAGAGAAGAAGCTCCAACGATTTTAATTAAAATTGATATTCGAGCATAGCTAAGTGGGGTCTAAATTATTGCATACTCATACCTTTCGCTAAAAAATCGAATGACGGAACTTTTGAAAGTCGGCTTTATCTCAAAAACGGTCCATACGACTGTAACACAAATGCATTCCTAAGATAAGATGGTCATTCCTAACTTGATAGCTTACTAAGTTTTTCTCTTAATTATTGTACAATAATAATTTTTGAAAAAAATAATTTTAGATTTTTTTTTAAAACGCATATTTTTTATTTTTTTTTTTCAATGTCTCACTTTCAATAAAAATACAATAAAAACTATGCAAAACTTTACTTTAGCAATTATTGTCCACTTTTGCTCTTCTTCTAAACATAGGTAGACCATAAAATAACTAGCAAGGACCTAAAACTTACACGATAGAAAACACTACTCCGCAATCGGCCTGTTTGCATGAAAATTCAAAAAATAAACTCAGAATTTTTCGTATATATCGATGTAAGGATTTCGGTGTATCGGGAACCGTACTTCCAACCACAGGCACGAATGCCACTATCACCAATCTATTCCAGTCAAAAACTAGAACTTGCATTAACAAATCAGAAACTCCTGCAGCACTTGTCCTTGTAGGTACATACTCAATTATCGTGTAAAATGTAAGAGCCTATGAGCAGAACTTGTTTCTTACTCAGAGCTTATTTGATACACTACCATTTGAAATGAATAGATATATGTTTAAGGCAAAAGTGCACTTTATTAATGTATATTCTTTCATTTGATGAACTGTTTGTTCACCAAGACTCTAGAATCGCTTCTAAGTTCTTTACCTACACACTTAATAAAACAAAAAGCAATCAATCAAACTGTTGATATGAACGAGAAAGTTTCGTGCGACCCAGTCGTGCACTTAAGCTGAAATCGCACTCAAGTTACCGGAAATTAAATTTCCAATTTTTTCCCAGGAATTTATTTGAATTTGTTCTGGCTTGGCATAAAATTATGATTTTCAGAGGTAGATTTTTTGCTTATCGCTGTTGTTTGCCTTACTAAAAGGTACATCTTCCTCGTAGCATTCACTCGAATCCACTTTATAGAATCCCTTTATTCAGCTTTTTCATTGGGCTTTTATGAAAGAGGTTTGATTCCTTGAGTAGGGAAATATGCTCAATATGAAGCGCTTAAGCGCGTTGAACACATTCTTCCATTAAGCATATTGATCAATAGTCTTATGTTTTGCTATAAATAAAAATCTAGAGGCGATAGAGAAGTTTACATAAGACAGAAATTTAAGTTTTCATAGAGGACAAGCAAATTTCCAAAAATCTCGCTTATGTTCGCTTCAAATCTATATCTATAAAAAAAAATATAGAGATAGTTACATCTAAGTCTCCTGGCGGTCCCTTTTAAAACCTTGTGGGCATTGACACGCGCCGTTTCGATGTTACCACTTGCGACTTGCGAGACCTAAAAGTTGCAAAGGCTTGTTCTTACAAAATCGCAATAGGTTAAAAAAGGCTCTGCTAAATGTGCAATGTTTGGATCTAGTTTAAGATGACATTAACAGAGGAAGCGAGTCAGAGCTTCCTGATCTTTCTAAACTTATTGTGTGCATCTGCATCAAGGGGTCTTAAGAGGCATGCTTAGCTTGCCAGCGTATGACTTAACAGTGGTCGGGGGGAAGAGGTTTCGTCCAGAGAAACAAAGAAAAAGAAACGAATCTTTGACAGCAGAACCATTCATAGAATCACCAAGTAACTGACAGGTAGATGTCGCTCTATTCAATAACTCTTTCTTCAATTATATATCAGATGAGGATCAACTCAAAGATGGTGGGAACACTTCAACCACTTCTAGACAGATTGTGAGACACGAAAAGCTTTGATAATGAACTATCTTTCCGCTAGAGTGGTTTACAGGTTTTTTTTCGTCCGACGTCATTTTAAAACCGATTTTTATAAGACTTGGATCAAATGAAGGATGAAACCCTTAGGTAAATTTCCACACGTATTGTTTTGTCTTGGCTTTCCATTTTTCTATAAAAGGGTGAACCAAAAATGCCACTATTGGACTGATACTGTTACTCTTAGCTCAGTACCAAATAGGAAATTTAAGCCCGTGGCTTGGGTGCTTGACGCTGCAGACCACAAGTCAATTGCTTGAGGAAAGCAAGTAACGACCTTTAGCCCACAATATATCTGACCTAAAACTATGGAGACCGCCTCAACTGCGACCGCTTAACATTGTACACCAAATTTCATCTGGACCATTTCTTCCCTCCGTATCAAAACCCTCCTCCCATTCATCAAATTGAAGACAAACATTCTCTGCGTGACTAAACAGTAAAACTTTGCCAATCTTCTATGAAATTGCATATTTGGGCGCCAGAGTGTCCCAACATCCTGTCATCCCCGCATCTGCCAACACTGGAGTCTGCTGCTCTGCACACTGCGCTATCAATTTCATTGCTCTGCGAATCCATTTTACTATCGATTGGTCAATTTATTTACTGCGCGTTTTTCAAACTGATCGATCCGATACCCCGCATCCACCCATTGTTAAACATATGAAAGCAATAAAATTCTGTATACACCGACTAAACAAAGTGGTAATCTTATTTCGCTCGTAAAATCACTTTTTATCTGTCACTTTTGTCATGTGAAGTATTCCAGAAGCCCCAGAAGGCAACACACGCACACAGAGATAGAGAGAGAGTCCCCCCGCCCATATACAAAGAGGAAACCTCAAAGGAGATAGACAAATAGGATACACACGCATTCGGTCTTCTTAAGGTATTCATTTAGTGGATCATTGAAGATATTACATTGCGGGGTTTCCTTTTGCCGCTGACAATGGCAACCTGACCCGGCTGTCTGCATCCAGCAGAGTCACTGCTAAATGTCAATTGAAAGCTCAATCTCGGTCCTGATTCGATGCGATGATACATGAAGGACACTTAAGGGGCCAGTTTATTTTATTGGTTTCGAAGGCGATACACCGCCTTTTGACTGGGCCATTGTAAAATATCCTTTGGAAAACCATTGAACCCTTTTTTCCTCGCCCAAGAGGTATACGAGTTCGAGTGTATATCTAACCGAGCGACCTCCCACAAATGAAG
The DNA here is from genome assembly GCA_963082955.1 of Cheilosia grossa. NCBI lineage: Eukaryota > Metazoa > Arthropoda > Insecta > Diptera > Syrphidae > Cheilosia > Cheilosia grossa. The sequence goes on from OY720144.1 coordinate 8,301,917, forward strand.
TCCAATTGTGTGACGCAATTGTTTACTGTTGCTGTCGTCGTCGTCGTCGCCAGTGAATGTTTTCGTTAAATGAGTTGAGTCGTTCCTTTTCTTTTGTGTAGGCAAATTTAGTTTAACGTGACCCTCGGGCACGATTGGGTCACTTGTGAAACGGTGGCAGATGGGTTGCAGAGGACTAATAAAGCAGGCTAAGGAGGGTTGGCCGATTTTCGGGATTAACGTCTTAATGGTTTGTTGGGGATGATTCTTTTCGCTTGCAAGCGAGCGCAGGGACACATTGTGGCATTTACATTCTAATCCAATATCTTTCGAATGAATAATGTCTAGACGCAGTGGGTGAGGATGTTTGCAGACTGGTCGTAAAGAGGGACCCTGTGTGCATATGAAGGAGACTACGGAGAGTATACCCTTGTCGTCCGTTGACTCTAATTTGTTTGCTGGTGAAGAATGGCGTCTGTCTGAAGTGACTGCGAATGTACCTGAATGAATTACGGTGGTTATCCAAGGATTGGATCAATGCTGAAGCACACTGATACCTTAAATGAGCTTTGAGGTATTTACCATTGAGGTCATTAAAGGCATTCAGCACAAGTCAGAGTTTTGCAGCAATAAATGGAGCTAAAACAGCACGAAATACGTCAAGTCAGAGCTGAGTGTCTAATGTCGGAGTAACTGGCCCATTTGTAAAACTAACTGAACTAGCCCTAGTACCAAAGCTATCTGCGCAGACGTGAACTCAGAAAGACGCCCTTCCTGGTAGAATGTACAACAAAACTGACTCAATTTGCCTGCCTTATCCACCGAGATGAGCTTCGTAGCGTATTATATACTACTCAATAGATTAGGAGGGCACTCCCTCGTCGTTTAACAGAATGCGATATAAGAAAGAGTTTGGACCGTAAATCTACGAATCAGGATACCTAAATTACGTAATAGGAAAACAACTTTAACTTTTGAGAGACTGCTGCACCGAAAAGAAGGTCTATAAATTTCGATATTAAACAGAACGAACTACATTCAACCTGGATGATTTAAGCCAAGACCTCCGCCCGACTTCCCGGTACAAATTAAGTGAGCAGTGCAGCGTCTTAAATTGTAATCTAAAATTTTACAAGAAATAACTTGTGTTCATCCATATAATACTAACACTCGCCTTTAGAAGAGAAGTTATTGAGTTGGGTATGTAAGGGTCATGCAGCTTTTGTTGAACCTACGTACCCTCCATTGAGGATGCCATATCAGAGTTCACGTCTCTAAATTCTACAGATGCACAAACGTACCCTTTGTATATAGCTACGTAGTTGCAAACATTAAGCGCCTTTTATTTTAACCATAAATGATCCATATAGATCATTAATTTGCATAGAAAGAGATCCAACTTTTGTTGGATCATGTGGGCAAAGTAAAAACTGCTTAGTAAATTCTCTGACCGCACAAGAACAACTCTGGTGAAAGTTGGACAAAAAATACTTTAACAGCGCATGCTCTTGCTAACTTTTGTTAATTTTTAGATTTTGTAACAAGCTTTGAGGAGAAGATAAGAAGTTCTTCTCTTCTACAAAACTTCGCCTTTCATTTGGTGCCTTTTTCGTACAATTCCGTTTCAAAATAACGCCTTAATCGGTACGACAAAAATACGTGTTGGCTTTTATTTGGTGATATAGAAGTGACCTTCAGGTGAGAAGATAAGACCTTACTTTCAGCGTTTTTCCTAAAATGTGTGGAATTTCAAAAATATGGGAGTTCTACTGCCTTCAACTCGAAAACAGTTGAATAACTTGTCTAAATAGCCCCATCAGCTAGATGTGTTCAGTTCCATTTGACGTCCGAGAATGATATTAAACGATAGAGGTATACAATATTCGTATTTTCCATCTCTTAAACGCTTTTGATTTATGCATTGAAACATTGCGACCCTATACGCAGTTTTTATGAAGGAAACCTCAAAAGTGCTGCATTCAATACAAGGTGGCGCAAAATTAATCACCCCATCGGAAGATGTTATAATTTTTGCAAATGGCGTCGTACGTCAATCAGATTTGCCATTTCTGAACTAGACAGCTGCAGTATGGAACAGAAAAGCATTGGAGAGCTATACTCCTCAAGCTACAAGAGATATTGTTAAGTAAGTGTTTACCGGTCGCGTAATCTCCCGTTTTGTCGATTTGGCATAGCTAGCAAGATCGCCCGATTTAACCACCACAGAGTTCTTTCTTTGGGGCTACTTGCAGTCGCTGGCTTATGCCAATAAATCCCAGACAATCGCAGCCCTTAAGGAGACTATTCGACAAGAATTTGAGCAATTATCACCGAAAATCTTGCGGATAGCCATGGAAGAACATGCAATAAAACGGTCACAAATGTGGATCAACACAGCGGTGCCAGCTACTTGACGGATATCATCTTTTCCACTTAACAGGAAAAAATTGTTAAAGGCCAAATAGGGATTTCCATCACTCAAAATCTCTTTTTCTTTTATTTAGTAAGAAAGTAATTCAAAAACAAAATTGGATGATTAGTTTCCTTTCACCCTGTATATACTAAAAAGTTCAAACATTTTGAAACATTTTGTAAACTTCGTTGAACACAACTTGGGGATTTTTATTTTCAACTTGAAAATTTACTTTTGCTCACTAAAAGTTGACCGAATGTTAATCAACTTTGGGTTCTACTCTCGGTTCCCCGAAATAGTAGAAGTTGTAGAGCAAACTTCGGATTCTTACGTCAAATGTCAGATCTTTTTTTTCTCATTTCTGTTTTTGACTCTGCGAACTTCAAATCAAGTGGCGAAAATAATCAAATATTAATTTTCGAAACTTAAACGATGTATCGTTGAAATTATTTCTGGGAAGATTGGCCATCGTCTGATTTGGGCAGCGAAGAAGACGAACGCAATTTTGTCTGGAAAAAATTATAGTTTACTAAATTAAAGATGGAGAAGAGGATGATTTGTTTCTGTTGGTATGTTATGATTTGTTTCCAAGGTATGTTTTAAAGGCTGTAATGAAATTCACATTTGTGACGGTTTTTATATGTAAAACTGAAAAATGGAAGCAAGAGAACAAATTTGCGTGGCAACTCTAGCCGGAGGAGGATCCTATATCCCACTGATTGGGTTGGAGTTCAGGTAGACACCTTTATGAAAATTAATTTCAGTCAATATTCTTGATGTTTGACTTAAAAATGTTGCCTGCTTAGTGGCCCTACTTGCCAATGTCTATCTGTCCGTCGTTTTTTTGTGGCACTTTCTGACTGCCATATGAGACAGGCTATAGCCCGAACTTCTCTTGGCGATGACCTGCATAAGTAAGTGGTGCGGCTTATTTTTAAGGAAGATCAGGTGAAAGCCTATTGCGACCCACAGGGTCGATCCTCGGAAAAAACACCAATTACAACATGTGGTTTTTTTTCACTGCGCCAACTATCGCCAACGTCTGACAAACATCCGAGGGTATACATGCTAGGAAAGAGCTTCCCAATTAGCCATTTGTCCTCAAATTGTTCTCACACAAAACAAATTGTTGTGCGAAGCTAGGCCTATGGTCCCTACAGACCAGTTGCGCCACCTATACAATTTGTTTGTTTACCAACCTTGTATGTAGCGGCATAAAATTGAAAGAAAGAAAGACAATCTGTCACCTAAAATGTTCGTTATGTCAACTTTCCTTCGAAATCTTTTTCGCCGCCCACACCCTCCAACATGAAAGACTTAATTAGTAAAAAAAGGCATACTCCGAAGAATACTCGAGAATACTCCCTACCACCATTGCGACTCCGCCGGCCGCCTGAAAACTTCAAGTCCTTCGCCAACCATTTCATTTGGTATTCAACCATTTATCGAGGGGCCCTTGAATAGCGCCCACCACCAAAACTATTACAAGATGTAAATGCCTTCGATTACGCTACTTACCGCCGCCGTTGCCGCCTGAAACAATTTCCTTCAAAAGTTTCCAAATCGTTAAATACTCGAAATTTGTTCAACCATGGAGAGGAAGTTTAAAAAACCAAAGTTCATCCATCCACTGTGTAACAGGATATAGCTCTGGCACTGCGTAACTATCCCTACGGGCATCAAAAATGAGGGGAACATCTATTTTTCTTGCGAAGGAAATAAATTCCAAAGACGAACTCGCCTTCGCCACAAATATTTTGTTTTTCCGCCCCAAAAGCGTATTATGTCCCTTAAGACGATGACGACGAGGACGATAGGAAAAACAAGCAAGCGATTATTCCCGATGATTTGATGGTGATGGCAGGACGCACGGTGACGACGGCCGGACATTCTTTTTACAAAGAATGAAGTTTAAACCATTTTCCAGGATCGAAGAATTTAGTTTTCCACCTCGACCAACCGCCTAAATCTGTATACGGACAGGACAAAGTTCCGCTGCATAGGAATTTGCTGTTGCTGGACATTTTCTAAATATCCGTCTCAGTTTGAGAGTTTTTTTTTGGTTGCTGTCGGTCTCAGTTACAGCTGGAAGCGATTGGACATCGACTCCGGACAACAAGAGCAACTGCCGGCCGGACTAAATCTGGTGAAAGTGAACTTAGTTTGGCAGTTTGTTGTTTAAGTCTTCTTTGATGGTCATCGGGAGGGAGATGAAAATTGCTAATCATAGAATTCCATCGAAGTGTTGTGTCACACGCACACAGCATTCTGAAACTTTTATAATCTACTTACTTATGGTCAAATTTCAAGCCGATTATTTCGGCGGCAAGCAAGGGCTGCGGAGATTGCTTTTATATAGAACTCTTGCGGTCGATTGATTGTGGGCATTTAATGCGATAAAGTGCCAAAGGCATCTTTGAAATAATTTATCTCGTTTTGTATTTATCATCTGTTTGTTGAGGCGATTACTTTGGCGAGCGAGGAGTTGAAGGGGGTCCTTCAAATCTGCCTTTTTTTTGTTCTTTGCCCCTTTTGCAGAGCGAGGAGGCTTTGGGGTGAGTCTTTGTGGTATTTAGTTATAATGGTCACCCCGTTGTTTCTGTGCCCTTGGGCGGTGAATGTCGACCGAAAGGGGTTGACAAGTTTCTGCGGGAGAAAAGGACGTGACAGCTTAGGGGGGGGAATTAAATCCCGCCATTTGTTGAATCTATTTTTGAGGCATGTTCACGGGGTTAAGAGGGAATTTCGTTTTCGTTTTTATCCGTGGTAGGTGGGGCTGCTCTGTATTGTATTAAAAATTGCTTAGCGATATCAAGCAGCTTTGGATGAGTGTGCTCAGTGTTGAAATGTTTCCTATAACGAAAGCCTTTAGTCTGTGGAGAGAGGAACCCACAGGGTTAGGTTAGGTTGGTTAGGTTCTTGACCCATTGTGATACCCTTCGGGGGAAAGCGTTTATCCCTTACCCGTAGTAACCTACTCCGTCCGTCTAGTTGTTAGTTAATTAATAATTACTTACTGTGTCAAACCATATAAACCACTTTGAGGATTTGATGAAGTTCATGATTCTGTCCGTTCAGATTGAGGAAGAAGAATTTTCCAAGGAATTTGTGCTGGAGACCTGGACAGCGACACAGGAAGTGGGCTGTATCCTCTATGACTCCCTCTTCACCACAGCCTCTGCGAAGCTCTTCTTGGGTCAATCGCATTTTCTTCATGTGGTATCGCAGGGTGTTATGTCCCGTTAGGATACCTACAAGCGCAGAAAGACATTCCCGGTTATTCCGCATGATTCTCTCTGTTCTGGTTTTACATTTAACTATTTAACTTCAAATTAAACCGGCTTGGTTAGAAAAAGCAAATTTATAATATTATTTACTGCAAATAAATAAAAAATATTTGCTTCAAAAAAAATACATTCGGACTTAACTCAAATAATTTTATTTGTTGTTTCCCGACTGATTTTGTTTAAGTTATTCTTTTTTATTAACTCTAATTAATTCAATGGAGATGTTTGTACATTTTGTTTTTGATTTTTCTATATTTGGTACAATTTCCTTAAGAAATTGTTCTTTTTTTTCTCTTTTTTTTGTAGATCACTGAACAAGGGGGACAACTTAATTATAAGATGATTTTATGTCTTACTTAATATATACAATAATAATAATAATAATAATAATTAGTTGGCGCAACAGGTCCGAGGGACCTATCTTCTCACAACCATTCGTTTTGTGTGACTTTTTTATTTTTGGAACAAATGGAAGGGATCTACAATTTTACGCCGATTCCAAACGGCTAATTGAGAAGCTCTTTCAAGACAGTTATACTCTCGGATGTTTGTCAGACGTTCGCGAGAGGTGGCGCGGTGGAAAAAACCCTTAGTTGGAATTTGGATTTTTGCGGGATTCGAACCTTGGACCCCTCGCTTAGTAGTCCAACACACTAACCACTATAAGCCACTGCGCCTACAAGCACTCAATTAAAATAAATGAAACACAAAAATGTTAAGTTATTAACTTGTTAATTTATTTATTTGTTAATATTCTGTGTTATTAATTTATTTATTATATTTTTATCAATTGTTTTTTTTTTTAATCTAGGTTTAAGGACGCTTTTTATCTTTCACACACACATTATATTTTCTTTTCTTTTTTTCTTTTGTGGATTTGGGGATTTTTCCTCAAAATAAAATGTTTTTTTCCAAATAAATTATTTGTTCAGTAGTAAGATTATTAATATCATATCTCTGTGATTGTAAATTGTTGAGGCAACAAGCAAATGTGATTTTGAACGTAATAAAAATATTTGTTATATACTTAAGCAATAAAATAAAATGTTCGCATATAAGAACACCTCGGATACTAGAAACTACTTTATATTTTTGATTTTAGAGGTTTCTTATTGTCCCTGGTGGACTGTACTGTATATTTTACGTCTTCATATTAAACTCCAATCCAAGATGGATACAATTTTACTTTTATTACGCAGTACAGGTATACTTACAGCCCTAGTTGCACCCTCCGCACATGCTGCACATATGACTGTTATGCGGCCGTGTTGAAACGCCCCTTTTTCAATACTCCACTAATATTATGCAACACCTCTTTAGATGGGTTTTTACTACCTCTAACCCTCGTGGATATATCTTCTATTAAATAATGTCTATCGAGATTTTTACTCTCGTTATAAAGGCCGTTATACTGAACTTGTTACACGCCACTCCATTTAATTGGTAGCTGCTCAAGTCCATTAACAACAATCCAAACACAAGTCTTTTTGTGGACTTAACTATTTCCAAACTACACCCAGTGCTGGGATATGGAAGCTCTTCAATATCCATGCCAAAATGACATTCTCTGTAAACAATATCAAATTTCTAGTTTATTACCCACAAGCAAACACAGACGCACCCTCCCAAGCCATAAAATCTACGCTTATGTTTGAAATTTCCAATTGTCCGTCCACAGGCTGGGGCTAAAAAATTAAATCAAATTGCCATGGCCAACCCCTTTGTGTTTGAATTTATATAAATTTTCATGAAATTAGGAAAACATCCTTTTCGCATCATATTTGCACTGGATGTTACGTATATACTAAGAGCTTATCTCTTCGCATGGTAGAATGACAAGCGAGCTTTTAATGACGACGCATTATTTGAATTTTGTGCATAAAATTTGATTTTGTATTCAAATATATGCGGGCCGTGGGTGAAGAAATTCGATCAAATAAATTCTATTAGATTGTAAATTGGTACTTCAGCGTGTTGGTGTGTATAGTTGCTTTGTAGAGAGCAGGCCTGACACGCCGGAGATTGAAACTAGTTTATGGCCAGATAATATCCTGTTGTCGGGGGTGGTTTAGTAAATACAATTATTGACGATGAACCAATTTGTGCGAGGGCTATTTATGCTGTACAGCAGTGAAACATTGTTGATTGTGTTTTAAATAATTTGAACAACGATTACAATTATTGATCTCGAATAATATAATGTTAACAAAATAATCCAAAATCTGTGGTATAACAAATGCATGTTGGATGTGTTGGTTTGGTGGTGTTTTTCAATCGATTTAGTGGTTCTACAGGCGGGGATTGCTGTCGATCTGTTGTCAATCTGAAGAGGGTGGTTTTTGCGGTTTTATTCATTAAAGGCGTGGATTTTGAATAAATGTCAGGCTCTGTTATATCCAGATTCTCCAGTTCGTCCTAGGAGTTATTGATGCGGACCAGTGGGACTACCCCGATTCGAATATGAATCTGAGGATTTCTCTTAGGCTTGCACTGTCCAGACCCTCCAAATCAAGTTGTAAGTCTTCCGTTTGACATTAGACAAAAGATGTGTGCATTGTTGATCCATTTCTTGGAAGCTCCTTCGCCTTCTGGTCCATAAACCCTGGATGAGAGAGTAAAGGTTACCGCGCTGACATTTTTATTTATTTATTTATTTATTTATTTATTATGTTTCATTCTTATAACTAACAGATGTGTGAAATATATGGGAAAAGTACAAAATAAAAGAAAAATTTAAGTTAAAAGATGAAAATGTGTAAAAATTTGTTTAAAAACTAAACTCTTGGTAAAAATAAATCAATGTAAGTTTAAACGCTGTTGAAAGCTAATACGGCTCTCGTCATGGGCTCTTTGTAATCGTAGCTTGATCTATGATTTTTTTGAAAGAGATGATTACTTATCCTTAAAGATCGCGTGGGTGCATATATTTCTACCATCGAGAGCAAACCATACAATATATTGTATGAAAACAAAGCAAGTCTCTTAAAGCGGGACTCAAAAGATTTAATACGCATCTTGTGTCATAATTAGGACAAAATTCCCATAGCATTTTATAAGAAAATCGCCTTTGGATCTTTTCAAACCGATAAAAATAAGTTTAAAATGCAGGATTCCAAATCACGGCAGCAAATTGAAACAGGGATCAAACTAGTGTACTAAACAGTGAAAGTAAAGCAAACGTCTCTTCCATAACCAACAGCTGAGTTAGCATTCGCAACAGTAAATTCAATATGTCATTTAAAGGAAAATGTCGTATCGAACATGTCTCCCGAATGTTTGATTTTCATAACTCTATTCAAATAATATCTATTGAAAGAAATCACATTTCATTAAATTGTAAAAGGGTAGCTGCAAGTTTGAGGAAAGTAATTTAAACACAAAAGAGCCAAATTCTATGTCTTTCTTTATGCAACTTTCGCTTTACCAGTACCTATCGATTGGCTTATTCCCGGCAGCCAGTTTCTCTTTGTAAAGGAGTTGGTCTTTAAGTTATTAATTCACCTAATTCTTTTGTTTTATAGTGGGACCTTATTCAGTCTTAGGCTTTTGGCGTTGCACCAATCAACAATACTATTCAGAGCTGATTGAATCAAACAACAGCCGCCTATACTTAAAATACTTAAATATATGTGGCGGGGGCTTTAGACCTTCCAAGCAACTACGCCTGGCAACGCCTGTCAAGCAAACTGACAGATCGGCGGTAGTTAGAAGCCGCCTGGACCAACCAATCAGCGTCCTCCACGTCGATGGTTGCCGCCGATGTCACGAGGTAACCTCGACGAACTTTCGCCATTCGCTGTAAGACGGTAAAACCGGTTAGACCAATTCCGCAGTTTTTCTAGTGAATAAAGCTTAGATTAGTTTTGACAAATTTCGCGTTTTATTTCGGCGACCAAAGTGGTGACCCCGACGTGATGTCCACCGAAGCTCAAGAGACCCCAAGCGTTAGCGGCAAACAGAGTGCTCCACAAGTAGATGCAAGCGAGCACGCGGATGTTGCCGCAAACTATTACGCTCGTCTCCAAATGCCACCGTTCGTGGAATCCGACATCGACAACTGGTTCTTCCTGTTGAATTTTTTCTTCCGGGCATCTGGAATCGCACAGGATGGACGAAAATTCGACACCGTTTGCTCGCAGCTGCCGCTCGCCCGGATTACAGAACTTCGCCCAATAATCGACGCCGCCCGGACCGTGACAAATAAAGGGTGATTTTTTAAGAGGTTTAGAACTTTTTTTAAAAAAAATACACAAAAAATTCGAAAAAATGAATGAAATATTTATTTGAATCGATACTTTGAACCTTGCAATTTAATGTTTAAAGATAATTTCATGCAAATGTTGACCGCGGCTGCGTCTCAGGTAGCCCATCAGCTGAGTCCAATTTTGGCATACTCTTTCACACATATCGGCCGGTATCTCACGAATGAATGCATGGATGTTGGCTTCCAGTGCGTCAATCGAAGCGGGCTTGTCCCTATACACATTAGCCCTGGCATACTCCCACAAAAAATAATCTAATGGTGTCAAATCGCACGATCTAGGCGGCCAATTGACCGGCCCGAAACGTGAAATTAACAGTTCACCAAACTCGCCTCGCAATTGCGCCATTGTTTCGCGTGCTGTGTGGCATGTGGCACCGTCTTGTAGAAACCACATATCATGCAAGTCAAGAACTTCCATTTCGGGCAAAAAAAAGTCTGTTATCATCGCTCGGTAGCGTTCACCATTGACAGTAACGCTGCGATTCGCATCATCTTTGAAGAAATATGGCCCAATAATGCCGCCGGCCCATAAACCGCACCAAACAGTGGCTTTTTCGGGATGCATTGGTAGCTGTTGCAATGCTTCTGGCTGATCTTCACTCCAAATGCGGCAATTTTGCTTATTTACGTACCCATTCAACCAAAAATGAGCCTCATCGCTGAACACAATTTTTCGATAAAAGAGCGGATCCTCGGCCAGCTTTCCAAGAGCCCATTCACCAAAAATTCGGCGTTGTGGTAGGTCGGCTGGCTTTAGTTCTGCACCAGCTGTATCTTAAAAGGCTTTACGCCCAAATCCTTCCGCAAAATTTTCCACGTAGTGCTGTAACAAAGGCCTAACTGCTGGGAACGGCGCCGAATCGACATTTCGCGGTCTTCTGTCACACTAGCTGATACGGCCGCAATATTTTCTTCACTACGCACAGTACGTAAACGTGTTGGTGGTTTAATGTCCAACAAAGTAAATTTGGTGCGAAATTTGGTCACAATCTTCCGAATAGACTGCTCAGAAGGTCGAGAATGCCGATCATAAAATGGAAGCAGCGCGCGATGAACATTTCGAACCGAGCACGAATTTTGATAGTAAAATTCAATAATTTGCAAGCGTTGTTCATTTGTAAGACGATCCATGGTTAAATTGCAAACCAAACTGAAGCTGTTTGACAGTGACACAAGGTACTAAACACACGTCAGCTGTCAAAACCAGTGTTGCCAAAACCAAACCAGCTAAAAAATCACCCTTTACGACTATATCCGTACGCAGCTCACGAACTATTTTGCCGACAGCCAACAGAAACGACTTCGCCGCTGGCTGCACGATATGCCCCTTGGCGACAAAAAACCGAGCCAGCTCTATTATGAGATGGTGCAGGCAGCCAAGGGCTCGCTAAGCGAGCCGGTGTTGCTCGACCTATGGGCTTCGCGCCTACCGCAATCAGTCCACGCAGTGACCGTCATGGTGAAAGGTTCCGCGGCGGACAAAACGCAGATCGCAGACACAGTGATGGAAAACGTAGAGCTCCGGCAACTTAACGCTGCGGCATGCAGTACCTCAACGCCAACCCCCTCGCCCACATCCGAAGTCGCAAATTTGGTAATGGAATTTTCGAAGTTGCTAACAGAGCAACGCCAACAACGACCATCACGACCACGCACTCGCACACCGTCACGCCCCGCTCAGCCCCGTATCTCGAGCCAGCGCAGACGGGAGCAATCCATCGAACAATTCGATGACTGCTGGTTTCATCGCAATTTCGGCAACAAGGCAACCAACTGTCGCCAGCCATGCCGCTTCCGCCGGAAGGCACCAGCCACTCCACCCCCACAGCCACAAGCATGACTCCGCTCGGCCGCCTCGGATAAAACGACGGAAAAAATACCGTCCCCAGCCTCCATCAACAGACTATGTTTACATGAAACCAACACTAACCTTTCCTTTTTAATCGATACAGGTGCCGAAGTCTCCTGCATCCCACCATCATCATCGACAAAAAGGCCTCGCCCTACCTCCATGCAGCTGTTTGCCGTAAACGGTTCGCCCATCAAAGTCTACGGAGAGGTCACCCATGAACTCAACCTGGGCCTTCGCCGCCCATTCGTTTGGACATTCATCGTCGCTGACGTCACCTCTCCAATAATCGGAGCTGATTTCCTGCAACACCATGACCTAATGGTCGACGTAAGAGGAGCTCGCCTTGACAAAAAGCCTTTCACCAGGTCCCCATCAACCCGGACGACGTTCCCAAGACCGCCATTATCACGCCTTTCGGTCTATATGAATTCACCCACATGACATTCGGGCTCCGGAACGCGGCGCAAACCCTTCAGCGGCTGATCCACGAGGTGCTACGGGGGGTGGAATTTGCATTCCCGTACATGGACGACATCTGCATCGCCTCTTCGAACGTCGAAGAACATCGTCAACATTTGACTGAAGTCCTAAAGAGGCTCGCTAACCACAACTTGGCAGTCAATGTGGCCAAGTGTGTCTTCGGACAACCGCAGCTGGAGTTTCTCGGTCATCTAATCACAAGGCAAGGGATAGCCCCCCTCCCGTCACGTGTGGACGCCATCCAACGCATCAAACGACCAGATACAGTAAAACAACTGAAAGGGTTCCTCGCGACGATAAACTTTTACCGCAAATTCATCCCCCATGCTGCCACCGTACAAATTCCCTTGTTAGCACTGGTGCCAGGCAACCGAAAAAACGACAAATCGGTGCTGAACTGGACACGACCTACCGACAAAGCTTTCAACGACTGTCGCCAGCTTCTAGCCCAAGCAGTGCGCCTTGCACACCCCGTGGCTGAAGCAGAGTTGAGCTTGGTCACAGACGCATCGAACCTAGCTGCTGGCGCCGCTCTACATCAACTAGTCAACAACGTTGCAGAGCCGCTTGGATATTTCTCCAAGAAATTCTCCCCGACGCAACAACGCTATTCCACGTACGATAGGGAACTCACAGCGATGTATCTAGCCATACGCCACTTCCGAGATTTGTTAGAGGGGCGTAGATTCCACATCTTAACAGACCATAAGCCGCTAATATTTGCCTTCAGACAACGACCGGAAAAATCGTCACCGCGACAAACAAATTACTTGTCTTTCATCAGCGAATTCACTACCGACATTCGGTACATTAAGGGGGAGGATAACCACGCAGCAGACTTGTTGTCACGTATCGGGGCCTACGGCGCCAAGGAAGACCTTTATTCGAAACTAGCAGAATCGCAAGAAAAGGACGCCGAGCTTCGGCAGCTCCTCGAAGGTAACACCGTGCACTCAATGCAACTAACATTGTTTTCCTTTCCTCACCTAGGCAAACCTATCTATTGCGATGTGGCACACAACAGAATTCGGCCGTTCATAACAAAAGATCTTCGTAAGGCATTCTTCGACGCGACACACTGTCTTTCACACCCAGGCCGCCGCGCCTCAGCGCGCCTTATGACCGAGCGATTCATTTGGCCAAATATCCACCAGGATTGCGCAAATTTCGCCAAAACATGCATACCGTGCCAGCAAACGAAGGTGCACCGCCATTCGAGAACGAAACTCCAACAATATGCTCTACCCGATAAACGCTTCGCAAACATCAACATCGACATCCTAGGACCGTTCCCGCCCTCCGACGGGTATCGCTACCTGTTGACAGTCATCGATCGTTACACTAGGTGGCCGGAAGCGTATCCAATGGCAGACATGTCAGCCGTTAATTGTGCAAGCGCCCTCATCAATGGCTGGATCGCCCGGTTCGGATCCCCAGCGCAAATTACGTCCGACCAAGGTAGACAATTCACCTCATCAGTCTTCACTGAACTGTGTAAGTGCATGGGCACGAACCACACGATGACGACCTCATACCACCCTCAGTCCAACGGAATCGTCGAGCGATTCCACAGGACCCTGAAGGCCGCTATCAACTGCAACGATTCCTCAAGATGGGCAAAGCGCCTCCCACTCATACTACTCGGCCTTCGATCAACCCTGAAGGAAGATATCAACGCCACGCCAGCAGAGTTAGTCTACGGGACAGCTCTCAGACTCCCAGCCGACTTGCTAGCTCCAACGATCGACAACCGTTCACAAAGCGAGTTCATCAAAGATCTCCGTCACATGATGCGCCAAACAAGGCCCCAGCAGACAGCTTGGCATTCTCGACAGCGCCCATTCGTTCACCAAGACCTACAGACGTCTAGTCACGCATTCATTCGCAACGACTCGGTCAAAGCATCTATAGTTCCTCCATACGAGGGACCCTATAAAATAACCGAACGCAGCGACAAATTCTTCACCCTCAACGTCCGAGGGAAACACACGAAAATCTCAACGGACCGCTTAAAACCCGCATACTTGGACCCCGCCCAGGACGAAGACGCAGCACCGCCTACGCCCACGCCGGGTAACCCGCAACCGCCACAAACAACAACAACAACTCAGCCTTCCCGCACCCGTACAGGTCGCCACGTCCAGATTCCTGCACGCTACCTGTAGAGAGCGGAAGTCTTCTGGGGGGCCTCTGTGGCGGGGGCTTTAGACCTTCCAAGCAACTACGCCTGGCAACGCCTGTCAAGCAAACTGACAGATCGGCGGTAGTTAGAAGCCGCCTGGACCAACCAATCAGCGTCCTCCACGTCGATGGTTGCCGCCGATGTCACGAGGTAACCTCGACGAACTTTCGCCATTCGCTGTAAGACGGTAAAACCGGTTAGACCAATTCCGCAGTTTTTCTAGTGAATAAAGCTTAGATTAGTTTTGACAAATTTCGCGTTTTATTTCGGCGACCAAATATAGTTTAAAGCCATCTGCATACACTAACGGCCATGTTTCCCACTCCGGATGTAAGTCCGGTTTAAAATAATTTTATACCCCAATCCGCATTTTTTAGTTCATTCTATGTCCATTTAATTCACTCAAAAACATTCATGAAGCCCGCTGGATTAAAAATGGACTTAAACGCGGTTTTAAACAGTTTAAACCGATTATTACCCGCTTTTAACCTACGTAATGGGACGTTTCACAAAAAATTACATTTATTTCTGTTGTTTGTCACTTGGAATTTGAGTTGATTTGTTTTGTGCCCTGTTTCATTTTACCTGTCAAATCAATGCATATAGCCTCCAAAATGCCGAAAATCCACCACATCGTAGTCATTGACGGAAGCCCACTTGTGCATTCGAAATATTCGACGACTAGAACCACGTTGATCTAACAATAGGCTGTTTTTCATCAGCTCTACGATAAATACGTCTTCTGACGACGAACATTTTACATTTCGTCCATTTCATTAATGAAGTCCTTTTTGTAGGCTCTTGCTATTTTACATTTTTTATTCCGCACTTTTCTTATTTCATGCGCCTTGCGAACTCAGAAATGTCATCATAAGTTTAAATACCATCAGCTGAATATCAAGAATTTGGGTTTCATTTTTGGGTTAAAATCACTTAAATCCGGGTGTAAGCTTTAACCCGTATTAAAGGGAGTGAATTTCTAGTATGACCATAAGCATCGACTATTTTTGACTGTGGAAATTATAATCATTAATAAAAATGACGAAAAGCAGTGGACCCAAATGAGTCCCTTGCGGAACACCGAAAGCGATTTTTTAATTTTAGCGACCAATTAAAAACGATAAAATCGGACTAAGCATTTAAAGTGAATTCCAAAAGCTTTTTGCTCTCAGGAGAAGAACGTAATATGGAAAAGAAGCCCAATTGGTGACAGTAGACCGAGCAGGTATGACACCATGCTGAGCTTCAAACAAACATTCCTTCATTAAGAACTCAAATTTGTAAATATAACAATGCTTTCAAAAGGCTTAGGCGGAGAGTTTGCACGGTAGTTCTTTATATCATTTCCATCCCCAGTTTTATGAATAGGGACATGAAACGAAGTCTTCCAATCATTAAGAAATGTTCCTTCACGGGAGAACTGTGAAAAATATTTAACAGTGGAGTGCAAAGACCCATGGCACAATTTTTCAATATAATTTTTGGTATGCGCCGAATGCAGAGTTCGGCCGAAGAACCGTAAGACCTTACCAAACCTCTTCACAGCTCAGTTTGAGAGATCCAATGTTAACAAGATTGTCAACATAATTTTTTTTTTCTTCGTATTTTTATGACAACTGCTATTTTTATAAACTGACTCAAAAAACAAAGCGAAAAGTTCTACATTAAATGCCATTCTTATGCATTGTGCTCGGAATCTCAACTGATTTACGCTTGGAATTTATAAAACGCTAAAAAAATGGTGTCTTTCTTAATGTTACTTTCTACAGGAGTGATATAATTTTTGTGAAGAAAATTATTAAAAAAAGGTAAATTCTTACGATGTTAACTTAATTTGTTCTAATCGTCTATTTTACCAGATCTTTTTTAAATGTAAGAAGCTCGGTTTCTTAATTATTAATTATAATTATTAATTTATAATTAATGCCAAGGGGGTTTGGATAATATTTGATTATTGGAAATTTTGTAATTTTCATATAAATAATTTAAATAATATTTCAACAAAGCGCTTCCACATGCAATTTAAATTTATGTTGGGCAGTTCATTAATCCATTCTATACTATTGAAATAAAGTGCACGACTGGGTCGAACGAAACTTTTTCGTTCATCAAAAGTTTGCTTGTTTGTTTTCTTATTTTATTAGGTAGGTAGGCAAAAATCTGAGAACCGCTGAATTTTGGGTTATTCGAATAACAATATGAGTTTTTATAAAATGAAGCTCTCAGTGACAGGCAATTATTGCAAGTTTGGAGTACAAAGCAAAGTGTAGCAGGAGTTGTTGTTTTTTGATCTGTTAGGGCATGCTTTTATTTTTGACTGGAATAGATTAGTGAGGCTGGCTTAAGGCGTCCATGATTTTAAGTAGGTTGTGGTAGAATTCATGGGATTTGTATTTGTATAAGTAGTTACAAAATGAATATCCCGATGTATGGCAGTTTCTGATTGTGTAAGCTCCAAGTAGAAGGAATTCTTTTAAGTACGGGATCTTACCTGGAATACTGATATTATCTTCAAGGGGCCTCTACCCAGAAATCGAGCAAAAGTGCAACAAATGAAATTTTGTTTCTCTGATAAATTATTATACTGGAGCAATTGAATTGAAACTGAATGCATTTAAAAGAACAGAATCGTTAGAGCGGTTTTTCTGAAATTATGCAGAAAAAACAGTAGGTAACAAATTTTTCAATGTTTAGTTTGAAAATTACTACTGGTTAACTAGTTAGCTGATAATTGAGCTTTAGATATTGTAAATATAAGAATATAAGCATTACTTGGTTTTCATAGTTTTATCCAAATCGAAGATGGGGTTTTTGAGACATGGGCTGTTTCTAAAATTTGCGTTTTACGTGATATGAATTGAAAACAAAGGACGCAAGAATTTTGAAAACATAAATTTTACCCCAACGACGCATTTTGGGCAAAATCCTTAGCACAGTTTTCAAGTAAACTAATGAAAACTAAATTTTTAAAAAACTACTTTTTTTTTTCAAAAATCCGCTGTACGACAATATAGAGAAAAACTGAGTTTGCTTTTAAGTTGGAAATGACCTTATTACCTTAAAATGAATTTTTGTTATAATCGTGTGGAGCGTTTTCGAGATGTTTCCAAATTTCAAAAGTACAGTTATTAGATTTTTTAGCCAAAAGCTCAAATATCAATTTTGGTTGAAATCGTTAGAGCCGTTTTCGAAGGAAACAAACTGCTTTGACAATTTTGCATGGGAAGAACCATTAAACTCAAACTCCAAATACGAAGTTGGAACCCAATACGGGCAGCCGCCTTTGCCTCAGTGAAGGTTGTCCACAATATGCTTTCGAAGACCATATTCTGAACTAAGTATATAAAGATGATTTGGCAACTTTGAATTTAAAGCGCAGGTACGTCCAGGGGAACAAAAGGATTCCAGCGATATCAGCTTGCTATCATTCCGTATCCGACTCGCAGTGTTGGTTTTCGAATCGGGCCCCAAGCCAACTGTTCCAGAAACGATTGACTGTTTGGCACTTGCAGTTTTAGCTCATATTCCCATGCACATTGGTCTATAAATATATTTCCACAGTATCCACTATCAAAAGGTGGATGACGTCTACATCTTTGCACAAACATAAACCGATAGATCGAAAAAGGTTTCAGTGTCCATTTAAACTTGGTTAAGTGACCGATTAAAATGTCCTCTGATCTCCTTTTTGAGCCTCTGCAGTGCTGGGTTCCTACAGCAAGCACTTCACTGTTCCGCAACCACATTTAATGAATTTCTGAGCAGTTCTCCTACCTACACCTCGCATATATCAGTCTGACAGACCTCCATCTACCTTTGTGATTTAAAGCTGTTTAAAGTTCCCACTTGTCCGACACAAGCTTTGGCAATAATTTTTTATTTTTTCTTTTGCATCCTCATCCATAAACACTTAGTTCCATACCACATTCATATCGGCACATACCAATTAGCCGCGCATTCAAACGCCGACCTCTTCAATTTGCTGCACGATTTTCATTTTCCCCGTCGGTTAGCCACCGCACACCGACAATGACTTTTCATCGCCTAACCGACATTTTCAATTGGTTATTTGCGATTTGCCATTTCCACGGCATAATCGGTTCGCCCGTTAATTGAAAAATCCAGGAAATCGATGAAAATCGCGCCAAATCATTGAAAATCATTGCGTCTAAACGTTGCGTCCAACCAACCCAACCTAACAATTACTGGAAAAGCTAAACTGTGTTGTACGGCTACCCCCTCATCCACAGCGTTGCACGTTCGTGGGAATTCTAATCAAAAAAAAAAGGGTGAGTTGTATTTCCAGCCAACCGCCATCACCATCTCGGGATCATTGTCGTTCAATGCCCAAGGATGATTGGCCCCCTTCGCAGCCCGGAATAAATAAAAAAAAATTCTACCGACTGTCCATTTTAAGCACAAAAACCATCATTGTAGCCGAGTCCTTGCTACATGGACATTCATAGAGACGGAACCACTCCACACAGCATCGCACCACAATGACAGCAATTCAAAAGTCATTACGGGAATAATTCCATTTTGATACTCAATTTTTGGAATATTTGACATTTTGAGGAAATTTCTGTTTGCCACTCCGGGGTAAGTGCGGCCAGATGGGTTGCCCGTCGGGGTGGGGTGGTGGTTGAATTCAATTTGATTTTTGGCAAGAGCCGGGGAACCATTGTGCGTGTGCGTCTGCGATGTTGCGAATTGACGTTTGTAACAACATGCAGCCGAGAACAATATACACGCCCACTTGGCTCTCGATATCCGCGCGCCTACAACTGGTCTATTCGCGCGGAATTGGTAAGTATAACTTTAATTTGAATATTTTGGCGATTCCGATGGCGGGTATTGTTTCGCATTTTTGCCAGCGGCTTTGACACAATGTCCCCATCATCATCGTCATCATTATCATCATCAGCATCAGCAATACAGCAGCATCAAAGCGGAGGCAATGAGAGCGGCTTTGGGTGTGCTTTGAAGCGCGAGCCCTCGAGAGATTTTCTGTTCGAGTGAAGATAAATGTTTGATTAGAATGCTTTTGGCTCGCTGAATGGATGGCGATGGGGAGGGGTGCCTATTGGGGGCTGTGGAAAATTTAATTTAAAATTTCAAACAGGACTCTGTACAGTGTGCAGGATCCCATGCTATGCTCGGGTAGGGGATGAATTAGTTTTAATTAGAAAGTGCAGTTGAGTGGGTACAAAAGCAGACGTTGTAATCTGTGATTTCGTGGGGAAAGTGCACTTGGAATTTGTCACGGTTGACATGAGATGCGAGCTTTTGGGATATGGGGAGGGGATGTAATTGAAAAGTTGATCAGAATGGTGATCGACTTTAGTTGTGTCGGGGAAATGGGACAGTGGCCCGATATACCAAGCATTGCAACCATCAGGATTACTTACTTACTTAAGGTGGCGCTAGAGTCTGGGGTGAACCTGGGCCTCAACCAACAAGCGTCTCCAGTCAGCAAGATCTTTGGCACGCTTAGTTGGTTAAGGTCCCCTTCCACGTGCGTGCGCCACCTGTGTCGCGGTCTTCCTCTTCTGCGCCGTCCCTCGGGTGTTGATTCGAAGATCTTCCGAGCCGGAGCATTCACGTCCATTCGCTCTACATGACCCAGCCACCCCAGTCGTTGGACCTTCACTCTTCTGGCAAGGTCGATGTCGCTGTACATCGCGTACAGTTCGTCCTTGTATCTCCTCCTCCATTCACCGTCTATGCAGACGCGACCGAAAACTAACCGAAGAATTTTCCGCTTGAAGCAACCACACGCAGAAAAATTGACCTTAACCGAGTGGAATTTTCGCTCGGTTAAAAAAAAATGTGTTGAAATCAACTAAGTCTCTGTAGAAAACAAATGAGTTATTATTGTTAAAAACTACCGTGTTAAAAAGGTTAAATACATGTTGTTAAAAATAACACACTAAATGTTTGTTATCAATTAAGTTGCTTCGTTAATATTAACCAACCAGTCTCGTTTTCCTGTTTGGTTAAATTCAAACAAGTATCTTGGTTAAGAAAAACCTACTAAATTTGGGGTTTTAACACATTGATTGGTTATTAATAACCGTGCTACTCATGTAAAATTAACCAAACGAATGTGTGTTAAAATCTAACAAGCTCTCTTTTAAAAACAACCAATAAACGTTGCTTAAATACAACCAATGACTTGTTTGTTTTTAACCCTTTTACTCGTGAGAATTTAACCAAGCGAATGTGTGTTAAAATCTAACAAGCTCTCTGTTGATAACAACCAATAAACGTTGCTTAAATACAACCAATGACTTGTTTGTTTTTAACCCTTTTACTCGTGAGAATTTAACCAAGCGAATGTGTGTTAAAATCTAACAAGCTCTCTGTTGAAAACAACCAATAAACGTTGCTTAAATACAACCAATGACTTGTTTGTTTTTAACCCTTTTACTCGTGAGAATTTAACCAAGCGAATGTGTGTTAAAATCTAACAAGCTCTCTGTTGAAAACAACCAATAAACGTTGCTTAAATACAACCAATGACTTGTTTGTTTTTAACCCTTTTACTCGTGAGAATTTAACCAAGCGAATGTGTGTTAAAATCTAACAAGCTCTCTGTTGAAAACAACCAATAAACGTTGCTTAAATACAACCAATGACTTGTTTGTTTTTAACCCTTTTACTCGTGAGAATTTAACCAAGCGAATGTGTGTTAAAATCTAACAAGCTCTCTGTTGAAAACAACCAATAAACGTTGCTTAAATACAACCAATGACTTGTTTGTTTTTAACCCTTTTACTCGTGAGAATTTAACCAAGCGAATGTGTGTTAAAATCTAACAAGCTCTCTGTTGAAAACAACCAATAAACGTTGCTTAAATACAACCAATGACTTGTTTGTTTTTAACCCTTTTACTCGTGAGAATTTCCCAAAAATAAAGTAACATTCTGTTCAAAAAAAGAGAATTCTCCTCGATTTATTTTACATTCCATTTTTCCATAAAACAATTCTATAAAACATTTTCATCGAAATATGTACCTATCTGATATTTGTTATACGTAGAAATTGTGTATCTGTTAATTTTATCATTCAACTTGGTAAATTTCAACAAACACATACTGTTGTTTCTTAACAAGTTATACGCACACCACGAATTACGACGCTGCTTTTTCAAAACGCAGAAACCAGGGATGAAAAAATAATCGCAATTGTACTTTTATCGACACAGTTGATTTAAAGATATATACAAGTACGATTTGCCCAAATTCAGAACTTTGATGAATATATTCTACTTCTGAAAATACGTTCCGACATTCCTTCCGAATTTAGTACATTCACATTTCACGAACAAACTAAATTCTAAACAGGCTAATACAGCCTTAAAAACAAAGTTTTCTCTACTACTTTTTTGGCTTGCAATAGGAAAAAAAGAACACAGACAAAAATGGCCAAAGCAACAATTTTTTTTTTACATTTTTGTCTGATAAAATATGGCTTTTACTCTTAATTGTAGCTAGGCACTTGAAAACTAATTTAAGATAGGTATCTAATTGTAAGAAAATTTGCCAAAGGTACAAATTTAATGCAAAATAAATATTAGCTTTTTATTGAGTCCAATTGACATAATGGCCTTAACGCAATATTAATCTAATCTGTTTCTGTAGATATAATGAAGTAAAGTAAAATTAAGTAATTTTTCACTCTGCGATTCAATCATTTTGAGAACCAAGCTAATGAAAAAAGCTACACTTTTGCACATGCTGAACAAAATGGTATAGTCTTTAGTTTAGCCCTTTACTTCAAAATTTGTAAGTACCAAACTCGTTTCGACCTATGCGTTGGTGAGAGATGATAATAATAAAACTTATATCGTTTTCCACGCGGCAAAAAGAAGCGTCCGGCAGAGTCCGGAATCAAAAAGATAGATTCTGAGATTTCATCTAATTGTGCTCTACAATATGGTATATATAGTCCTGCATTTATCACTTTATTTCAAAATTTGTTAGTACCAGACTTGTTTTGAACTATGCGTTTTGTGAGAGTTGATAATAACTAAACTCATAATGCAATTGGTACATACACATTTTAAAATAAAGATACAAACAGAAAATTATATATACCATCTTGTAAAGCACAGTTAGGAGAATTTGAAGAAACCAAGGAAGTATTGGTAACCAATCTCGACTT
Organism: Cheilosia grossa; assembly: GCA_963082955.1. Classification (NCBI taxonomy): domain Eukaryota; kingdom Metazoa; phylum Arthropoda; class Insecta; order Diptera; family Syrphidae; genus Cheilosia; species Cheilosia grossa. The sequence goes on from OY720144.1 coordinate 8,324,540, forward strand.
CCAGGAGCAGCCTTGAATAAATCGTCTTTTTCATTGCTGTGCTGCCTTTGCTAGGCCTTTGCGATCACAAATTATTCACGCACAATTGAACCCATTTCGGTACAGCACCTAAAAAATCAGTTTTGTCATCCCTGGTAGAAAATATGTGTGTGGCTGTTGATACAGATCATTCACGAACAATGGAAAACATTTGGGTACAATACCAAAAACTCGTTTTACATTCCTGGTAGGTAGAAATATGTGTGTGGCTGCAGATACAGTCAACTCGGTTAATATCTACAAACACAAGGCTTCTCGTTCATCTGTAAAACAGTGTGTCTCGGTTGATTTTAACACATACATCGTGTTATACGCATACGCATACTATCGCGAATTATGAACGACGCACGCTGCTCGCGACTAGTAATTGAGTCATTAAGTGTTGAACCTTTGTAGTGGCTGGTGGTGTGAAATCTGTGATAAGTGAAAATAAAAAAAACAAAAAAGACAAGGAAAAATAAAAAATTCATATTTATTGGTGAGTACATAATATTATTATCTTGTTTTCCTCTTGTTTAAAACAAATTATTGTCAATTTTGGTGGTTTTTATGTGAAAAAAGAAATAGAACTAAAGCAACGAATTTCAACGTAGTACTCGGTTAATAATTGCCGAGTTGAGAAACACTCGGTTAATATCAACCCTTTCAGTCTGGTATCGTGTTTTGACATGTTTTTTTCTTCTGGGATTCAGGTTCTTTATTAGCGAGTGCATTAACTATGTTGTTTTTCTCGAGTTTTAAACAATTTAATGTCAATTTTGGTGATATTCAAGTGAAAAAAAAATAGAACCAAAGCAAAGAATTTCAACCTAGTACTCGGTTAATAATTGCCGAGTTGAGAAACACTCGGTTAATATCAACCCTTTCAGTCTGGTATCGTGTTTTGACATGTTTTTTTCTTCTGGGATTCAGGTTCTTTATTAGCGAGTGCATTAACTATGTTGTTTTTCTCGAGTTTTAAACAATTTATTGTCAATTTTGGTGATATTCAAGTGAAAAAAAAATAGAACCAAAGCAAAGAATTTCAACCTAGTACTCGGTTAATAATTGCCGAGTTGAGAAACACTCGGTTAATATCAACCCTTTCAGTCTGGTATCGTGTTTTGACATGTTTTTTTCTTCTGGGATTCAGGTTCTTTATTAGCGAGTGCATTAACTATGTTGTTTTTCTCGAGTTTTAAACAATTTATTGTCAATTTTGGTGATATTCAAGTGAAAAAAAAATAGAACCAAAGCAAAGAATTTCAACCTAGTACTCGGTTAATAATTGCCGAGTTGAGAAACACTCGGTTAATATCAACCCTTTCAGTCTGGTATCGTGTTTTGACATGTTTTTTTCTTCTGGGATTCAGGTTCTTTATTAGCGAGTGCATTAACTATGTTGTTTTTCTCGAGTTTTAAACAATTTATTGTCAATTTTGGTGATATTCAAGTGAAAAAAAAATAGAACCAAAGCAAAGAATTTCAACCTAGTACTCGGTTAATAATTGCCGAGTTGAGAAACACTCGGTTAATATCAACCCTTTCAGTCTGGTATCGTGTTTTGACATGTTTTTTTCTTCTGGGATTCAGGTTCTTCATTAGCGAGTGCATTAGTTTTGTTTTTCTTGGGCTTTTTTTTTTCTTTTATGGCGATGTTCGCAACTTTTCTGGGACGAACTATTTAAAATGATTTCTGTCTATGTTTTCATCATTTCGAATCGTTTGTCACCAATAAATGGCGAACATCGTCTTAAAACCAGGCATAGCCTTAGTTCTCAATGTTTCTGTCAGTAGTAATTTAGTAATTAAATGATCGTATTTTGATATGCACATGCTCATATTAACACGTGCTTCACAGTTATCTAAAATGGATGAAGAAGTGTCAACCTTACTAAAGGAGTGGGGCCTGGAAGCCTACGTAGACATTTTTAAAGGTTCGTTTATATACCAAAACGTAAATTTATACAATATTATTCGCATATAAGAAAGTTGTAATTTGCTTAAAGTATTTTTGCTACACATGTGTTTTGCATTTTTGATTTCGATTCCTTACGGCACGAAAATTCTTTTGCGCTTGAAAAGCTTTTTAGAAGCTTGTGTTTTTCACAGACGATTCTTTCTTATACGCGACTTTCTTATGCAAGGTGGTGCAAAATTAATCCTCCAATTTTGTTTTTGAATTACTTTTTTGCTAAATTAATTTGATTGACGTACGAAGCTATTTGCAAAAATTATAAAATCTTCCGAAAGGGTGATTAAATTTGCGCCATTTTGTATATCTGATAAAAACCTATACTTTGCAAGTGATTAACTACGTGACATTGGTTAATTTTCATTTATAACAGAAAATGCTATAACTTCAATGTCTTTGGCGCTGCTTGGTGCCAGAGAGATAAAGGAAATGATCCCAGTTATAGGGCATCGGGTTCTGTTTACACGGAATTTCGAAGAATGGCGGAAAGCTATGCACCCTAATGCGTCCACGACTTTGGTTGGTTCATATTATTTAACCATTTGAAATGGTAGAAATAAAGTCTTTTTATTTTTCAGACTTTTGAAACTTCAGAATTATCTCTTGCTACAAACACACAAGAACAAAACGACTGCCTTAATTTCTCTTTTAGTGAGATTCTGCCAAATTTCGCTGTTAGCGACAGAGGGGATGCACTAGATTCCCCTTCAAGCGTTGTTGCTGATGATCAATTCAGCGAAAGTTTAGATGTAAGTACAGGGTTTAAATCGGAAAGGTGATTAGTGTTGATTGATGGTCTCTGCTTTCAATTTGCGTTTCTTTATGCATTCAGAGATCAATCAGAATAAATTGACTTATCTATCAGTTTGAGTAAAAAACACTGCATTTATAATCAACTAAGAGAAGGTGATTATAATAGGTGATTGCCACTAATAGCTTTAGCCGATAGTACAAAGGGTTTTTTTTTTCACTTATTTTATTAATTATTAATATATTTCACTAATTTTTTATATTTATATGCACATTAAAATATTTTGTTACTAGGAACTTAACAAGCTGCTCGAAAGCTCACTGGAAGGAACCGGTCTACTGTCGCTGGATAAAACTCGACCGCTGGATAACGTTGCTCGACTGCGATTGGTGCGTATTGTCTGCACCAACATTTTAAAGAAAAACCCGGAAAAAAATATCACAGCTCAAATTTATGGGCACTGGACAAATCAGATTGTTCATTTGTTCCCTACCGAGAATAGATCGGTATATTTTCACAACAAGCTGATAAATTCGAGTCGTGGGGTTGTAAACAGATTGGCTGGAAAATTGCCAGATCACATCCACAATCTAAAACGAAAATACCGGGAAAGTGGTGTTATCACTAAAAGGAAGCGTTCGTTTTCCGCTTCTGCGACGTCGTCACCTTCCTCCAGTCGAGTATCCTCTCCCGCATCAGTATCACATCCTATAAAGCGCCTAGCAACAGCTGCCAATTTCGAAGACTTCGAAGGACAATTCCAAGAAGATCTCCAATGGCTAAAAAATTCTAGCCATCCATGGGAAACAACCGAGGACAAATGGGAGAAAACGACCCATGCCCGACTTCACCATTTAAAGGATATGAGCATATCCGAGTATTTTGAGGAATATCCGGCCTTAAAAAAACCATTGGGATTTAAACTGGTAATATTTCATAGAAGTATAATTATATCAGAAATACATTATACATATATTTAGTCTTTAACGTGAACTACAGTTTCACAAGTAAAAGCTCTTATATTTATTAGTTCAGATTTTACTCATAGTTGTCACATAAATGCTTGCGTTATCTATGAGTTTCGATCTTTTCTTTTTATTTGGATATAGTTCAGGCTTTTCTTTACATATAATATTATGTAATTCTTCTTTTCTCTACAGCTGGTAAGGGATTTCGATAAAATATACAGCGACAACTGCAACGGACTGGTTGAAAATTTTCCAAAATTAAAAAAGGACATTTTCCAACTTGCTAGAAGCAAGGGAAAAGGAGTAAGAGGAAAGGATAAATACTTCGCTCACCTGCTGACTCGGGAAAATCGTAAGAAAACGTCATTTGTTAATAAATACATAACCTGCTAATCGAAATAAATCGAAGAATTTCCGATTCGATCGAATTTCAGAAAAAGCGTGGATATTTTAGCTTTACTAGATTGTTCCGAAAAATTTGTTTTTGTTTTGACCATTATGTTTTCTTTAGAAGAAAAAAACAAATCTGCATCATATTTTCTCTATATTTTTTAGCGCATTCTCTATATAGGTATAATTCTTCGAATCAGATTTGCACACATTTTGTGTAGAAAAATTAATTGGACGCATATGACTTATAATTGTTTTATTATTTTATATTTTCTCAGTTTCTGAAGAGATCAGCAACCTCGCGGCATTCCTGCTAATCCCTTCATTGTTGACCACATCAAACGTTAAGGTCAAAGGATCGAAGCAGAAAATTTGGCGACCCTCTAAGGCGGAAGCAAGGGATGGATTCATAACGAGAGTTGCAACGGATGCAGAGATAGATGCAGCAATTACCAGCAGGCGAGAAAAACTACAAGGTATTGGCCTTACATTACAGCCCTTCATTATAGTAGTAGGTAACTCAATCGATGCTATTGGGTCCTATTTTGTAGTTGTAGATGAAACTAAATATTTACTACCTACCATTTTAGAGGCAGTAGATGTTTGTTTCAAACTAATTTTTATTATTAATGCTGAATATCCGCCAGAGAGTAGATGTTCTTGGCTGTTTATTCAAAAAGCATTTTTTAAAATTAAGACAGAGTTCGATAAGGAATCTACCGCGGCCAATACCTTGTTGGGAGAGTTAGGTGTCAAGGAAAGTTAGAGTTTTCCCCTTCCAATTCATTTTCTTACAATGGTTGTTTGTTTCTTATGCAGATCCTACTTAAAGGATCTCAAAGTTCTAAGGCACCACTTTGATTTCAATCACAGTGACCATAACTTCACAACTTATAAATGTCGCGAAGGAGATTGTAAGCGATCGTTTCCAATTTTCAATTCCTTTAGAAGACACTTTAAAAAAAAACACGATTTTCAATGTTCAAATAATCCAACAAATTCTGAGAAGAATGCGGATATACTTAATGAAAGTGTTGTTGCAGAAAAACAATTAGAACAAACCAATAAAACTGAAAATACAGAAACCCTGTCACTTGATAAATCACTATCACTTTTTATAGCATCCCTTTATGCAAATGTGATCTTGCCTAGAAACGTAGTGCAAAAAGTGATTGATGGCTTAGCAGAATATTTCGGTTCATTAAGTTCAAATTTGCAGAACTGTGTAGACAATATATGTATTGAGCATTCTCTATCTAATGATGTTTCAAATCAATTAATGCAAGCACTTGTTCCTTCAATCACCTCCCCCTTAGAATGTTTCCGAACAGAACAAAAAAGAATTTCTTATTTCACAAAACAAAAATCATACATTGAGCCTAAGGGAATAATAATCGGCCAAAGGTTCGATTATGTCAAAAAAGGTGGAATAACACGTATGGAACCTATTCCGTGCCAAGAACATTTTATATCTTTAAGAGATATATTGCAAAGATTTTTCTCCCTCGAGAACGTACTTTCGGAAACTTTTGAATATATGGACAGTCTTCGAAATAAAGATGGAATGGAAAATTTTATTCAAGGTTCACATTGGAAAGAAAGACTTAAGCACCATTCAAATCGCATTGTGTTACCTCTATTTATGTACTTCGATGATTATGAAATCGGAAACGTTCTAGGAAGTCATGCTGGTGTTCACAAACTAGGAGCTGTGTACGTCTCAGTTCCATGTCTTCCACCTTGGCGCTCCTCAGTTCTGTCCAACATATTCCTTATTTTATTATTTCATTCATCCGACAGAGTATCTTTTGGTAATAATGTTATATTTCAACCAATTATTGATGAGTTTAATTTTTTAAGCGAAGTGGGCATAGAAATAGATATTCCATCTTTCAAGGGATCTTTATTTTTTGAACTAGCTCTGATTCTTGGTGACAATTTAGGAATACACTCTCTGATTGGGTTCGTAGAGAGCTTTTCAGCAAATTTTTCTTGTAGAGTGTGCAAAGTTACAAAAGATGTATTGAAAAAGCAACTTTACGAAGATACAACACTTCTTCGAACAATGGCAAGCTATGAAGCAGATCTGGCTTTAAATAATTTATCTTTAACCGGCATTAAGGAAAAGTGCGTTTTTCTGGGCATAAACAACTTCGACTTGTTTCAACAGGTGGGCGTCGATATTATGCATGATATGCTAGAGGGTGTTGCCAAATACATTTTGAGTTTTATACTTTCAGAGTATACCGAAAAAAACAAATTTTTTTCTTTAACAATTTTCAATGATAAGCTATTAGCTTTCTCATATGGCCCTGATACTAAAAACAAACCTTGCCCTATCGAAAGAGAACATCTTAGGCGGGGAAATGTGCGTTTATCTTCAGGAGAAACGCTTACTCTTTTGCGGTTTTTGGGTTTACTTATAGGTGACTTTGTGCCGAGGGGTAATATTATTTGGGAAATGTATATAAAATTAAGACAAATTGTTGACATACTTCTTAGTATAAATGTTTCTGTTGGAACAGAAGATTTCTTGCAAGTATTAATAGCTGAACTTAATGAACAATATACTACACTTACCGAGGACTGTCTTAAGCCAAAGTTCCACAATCTCATTCACTACCATACCGCTTTTAAAAAATACGGCCCATTAACATCTTTGTGGTCAATGAGGTTCGAAGCTAAGCATAGGCAATCCAAAATGTCGGCTAGATCATCATGTAACCGAATGAATATCACTTTAACCTTAGCAATGAAACATCAACTTCAACTTAATGAAATGTTTTTAAGGGGAAAACTTTCTAATCTACTTGACGTTGGACCCAAAAAATATGGCATGTTATTTGAACTTGATAATATACGATCACAGCTATCACTGGACCCTAATAAAACGTTGACTATGGTCAGTTGGGCGACCATGTCTTCTGTACATTATAAAAAGGGATCCGTCTTAGTAAAAAGTCTTAGTTCAGATTGTTATTTGTACGACTTTTTTGTATTGGAAAAAAAATATTTGTATGACTCAAGTCAATTGATTTTTGTTGGTATAGTACTTAAAACTAAATGTTTCGATGAACACTACTATGCATATGAGGTAGAAGTTCCATTAATACCTCAACAAATTGTTATTCCACTTGAATTTTTTCTATCGCCAATTCCTAACACTTTAAATATTTTATCTAACTCCAAGCAGTACGTTATTTTAAGAAGTCCACTATAAATAAAAAATAGATTAAATTATAAATGTAAATGATTTCGCTTTAACACTGCAGATTTCATAAATATGCTAATTAAAATAATATTATGTAAATTAATTTATAAAAATACACAATTTTGCACATTTCTTTTTAAATGATGAAATTTATGACCCATATATTTTAAGTAAAATTAAGTTTTGCATTAAAATTAATAAAAACATGTAATAAACAGAAAACATATATTTTGTATTCAAAAATACATTACAAACGATATTATAATAAAAAATCTATGTACTTAATATGAAAAAGATTTTTTTTTTATTTTACGATAAAATTATCCCTTTTAGATGGTTCAATTTTCAGGTGCACTCAAGTTCAACCAAGTAAACTGGTAAATTGGTACCACATGGACTGGCTAATAAGAAGTAAGTAGTTTGGTTAAATTCAACCAAGTAGATGTGCTAATTCCAACCGAGTAAGTTACGTAAATTTAACTTTTAGTTGGTTAAATGCTACCAAGAAAGTTGGCTAATTTTAACCAATTGGAATTGTTAAATGCAACCAAGTAGGTTGGTTGGTATCAACAGAGTAACATGGTTAAATCCAACCAAGTAGGTTGGTTGGTAACAACAGAGTAACATGGTTAAATCCAACCAAGTAGGTTGGTTAGTAACAACAGAGTAGCATGGTTAAATCCAACCAAGTAGGTTGGTTAGTAACAACAGAGTAACATGGTTAAATCCAACCAAGTCGGTTGGTTAGTAACAACAGAGTAACATGGTTAAATCCAACCAAGTAGGTTGGTTAGTAACAACAGAGTAACATGGTTAAATCCAACCAAGTCGGTTGGTTAGTAACAACAGAGTAGCATGGTTAAATCCAACCAAGTCGGTTGGTTAGTAACAACAGAGTAACATGGTTAAATCCAACCAAGTCGGTTGGTTAGTAACAACAGAGTAACATGGTTAAATCCAACCAAGTAGGTTGGTTACTAACAACAGAGTAACATGGTTAAATTCAACCAAGTCGGTTGGTTAGTAACAACAGAGTAACATGGTTAAATCCAACCAAGTCGGTTGGTTAGTAACAACAGAGTAACATGGTTAAATCCAACCAAGTCGGTTGGTTAGTAACAACAGAGTAACATGGTTAAATCCAACCAAGTCGGTTGGTTAGTAACAACAGAGTAACATGGTTAAATTCAACCATGTGTATTGGCTAATAACAACAGAGTAACTTGGTTGAATTCAGCCAAGTGGGTTGGCTAATAACAACAGATTGAATATGTTGAATTCTACCAAGTGAGTCGGCTAATAGCAACAGACTAAGTAGGTCAAATTCTAACAAGTTAGTTGGTTAAATACAACCAAGTAGGTTGGCTAATTTCAATCAAGTGAGTTGGATAATAACAACACAGTTACGTGGTTAAATTCAACCAAGTGGGTTCGCTTATAACAACAGAGTAACTTGGTTAAATTCAACCATGTGTATTAGCTAATAACAACAGAGTAACATGGTTTAATTCAACCATTGGGTTGGCTAATAACAACAGAGTAATTTGGTTAAATTATACCAAGTTAGTTTGTTATTTACGACCGAGCAAATTTGGAGGGGAAATTGATAAATCGGTTATTTTTAACAGAGTTTCGTTAAACAAGTTGACTCGGTTTATTTTAATCAACTAACTCTGTAGGAGCTATATTAACAGTATCACTTGGTAGTTTTTAACCGAAAGTCGGTTGTTTTTAAATAAGCGATTTTTCTGCGTGCAAGAGTGACCTCATCCGCTTTTGATAGAGTCCATGCCTCTGCACCATAAAGTAGGATTGGGATGATTAAGGTCTTATAAAGTGTCACTTTAGTTGTTCGAAAGAGGGCTTTGCTACGCAATTGCTTTCTTAGCCCAAAGAAACAGCGATTAACTAGAGTAATTCTTCGTTTAATCTCAGCGCTGGTGTCATTATCTGAGTTCATAGCGGAGCCTAGGTAGACCAAGTCCTTTACCACCTCAAAGTTATATCTGTCTATGGTAACATTCTGTCCAAGACGTCGGTGTTGGGTGTCCTTTCTTGATGACAACATATACTTTGTCTTGCCCTCATTGACCGCCAAACCCATCTTTGCCGCTTCCGTCTCAATGCTCACGAACGTGCCAGTGACATCACGCTGCGTTCTGCCGATTATGTCGATGTCGTCGGCGTAGGCGAGTAAGTGGACGGACTTTTGGAAGACAGTGCCTCTGCCACATGACAGCGCATCGCCTTGTCTAAATCCTTTTTTGACTTCGAAGGTCTCGGTGAGTTCTTTACCGACCTTAATGGAGCAGCGTGCATTCTCCATTGTCATCCTGCACAAACGGACGAGTTTTGCAGGGATGCCAAAACTAGACATAGCTCTGTATAGCTCGTCTCTATAAATGATGTCGTAGACGGCCTTAAAATCGATAAAAAGGTGGTGGGTATCGATTTGAACTTCTTGGGCTTTCTCCAAAATCTGCCGAAGTGTGAATATTTGGTCGATGGTATAGACTTTCCTGACCTGTAGCCACACTGATGGGGAACAATCAGGTTGTTGACGAAAGGCTTCAGGCGTTCACACAACACGGCAGATAAGATCTAGTAGGCGATGTTAAGAAGACTTATACCTTTGTAGCTGGCGCAGTTCAGAGGGTCTCCTTTCTTGAGGATCGGGCATACTTTCCTCCGAAGATATTTTACAGATGAGTTGGTGCATGCTCCTAACCATGTCATCGCCTGCCGCTTTGAAAGCTCGGCGGTTAGGCCATCTGCTACAGCGGCTTTGTTGGACTTAAGCTTGGATATGGATATCTTGGGCGGTGGACGGAATTGTTGGTCTTCATCGTCCAGGTTGAATGGTTCATTCTGCCTGACCATCAGGACTACCAAACTAATCAATTCAGAGACTGATGAGATACCGGCAAATCGATGATGAATTTCGATTCGGTGGTACTTTGGCAAACTGTTCAACTGAGTAAAGTATGGAAAATTCAAAACATGTGTTCGAACGGGAATTTCTTTCATCTGATAAGTAAATATCAAGGAGGAAATCAATGTGACTGTAAGTCTATGTTCCAAAGGGGTTCCCGTCCCTTAAAGAGTATTTCTTTCATATATGTCCCCCTTCCATTCTTTTCAAGCCTGAGTAGAGCACTTTCCCACGTTCAGCTCTGGAGACGGTCCTTCGTATGATAGAATATTTTCTTATGACATCAATCAGGGACATGGACATGCGTCGACCGTTCCTTAAAGACACATAGCTCAGGATAGGAGTTTGGAGCCAATTGCCTCAGTCCAAAACTGAATTTATATAGGCTCTTCTTTCAAGAGTTCAATCAAAATGGAACCGTCAGTTGAGTACGCTTAAGTGCATGCACGGACACAATGTATTCGAGTTTCGAGAAAGTCAAACCAAAGAGAATATGATATTTTTAGTTTCTACCTTAGGCCCCAGTTATAGCCATACGTAAAAGGCAACCGAAAAAGCTGAAACAGTGTGAAAATGAGTTTTGTTACGTGTGGGACTCCAAAAAAAAAAAAACAAATTCACTTTTATGTATTAATTCACTATTTGTTTTATAAACTTTCTTAACTTGAACTTTACGTACGATGCGCCCTGCTTCAACGTTTGGTGACGATTGAAGTGTCGTCTGTTCGGTGGTGCCGTTGGTTGCTGTTCGTTCTCTATGTATTGGTAGCGTTGCTTACTGTCTCGTTGGGTTTGGTTTAGTGCGTTATGTACATTGTGTGGTTCGTAGGGTAATTTCGGTTTGATAGGCCCTATCCCACATACGTTTCTGTCAGAAAAATTGTTCCGTACGAAAACAATGACAACAATTCCACTACCACTGATTGGACTCCATCAGAAAAAAAAATATTCCTGACAGATGGAACAGTAAAGAAATGAAATATTTCAGTGGAATGATTTGGTTTTATTTTTGCGGAATTGACTGAGAAGTAGAGCGGAAAAAGTTTTTCGTCCCGAAAAATTAATTAATTATTTTTGTAGAACATTTAAAGATTATTTGCATATTTTTTTATGAGGAACTAACTTTATAATTCACAAACAACATTTTAAGACCAAGATCGAGTTCAACCATTAGATTTAAGTGGTAAAAAAAAAGCAAATGAAAATTTGTACGGTTTCGTTTTACGTTTTACGATTATCTTGACTGGCAGCTATTTCAAATAACCTTCTTTGATCAAAAATAGCATTGCGAGGAAATTATGGGAATTCTACCAATATTCGGAGGGAAGAAAAATATCCCATTAGCATAGTAACACTGACGGAGGCCACAGCTTCCTAAATTTCATCAAGATCAATAACCCACGTGCATCACTTTCCCCAGATTCAAAAAAAAAAATCATTAAATTTTCATATTTTCATGCCGCCTCCACATCTCTTTCTGCGTCAAAAATAACATACCCATCGATTGGCAACATCTGTTTCTCATGCACAACTAAGCGGCATAGAATATAAATCCATCATCCTTCCTGACGTCTGCTCAGACATATTGCTCAAACACAATATTCAATCAACCAAGTTCTCCTAATCAGCTTCATTCATTTGCAGGATCTCTTTGCAACCATCCGTCTAGTTAAGTGCCACCGGCTGACATCAATCCTTATGTGGCAAACAGCAAGTCACGCAACATTCATTGGGGGCCACAGAGTCACTATCATGTCTTGGTCAACACACATGTGACCCCATAACATGACAAGCTACAACCGTTATCCACTCCAAGTGACACACCACACATACAGGAGAATAAGTAAGTGTGTCACACTATAACGGCAACACAAACATACACCTTTCAAGTGCATTGCATGTGTAGTGTAATTATCCATCCATATCTCCCTCTCAGATCGCTAAAAGGTCTCGCTCAACTAGCAGCAGCGTCTCGGAAGCAAACAACCAACTAACTCCACCGCACACCACCATACATACAATATATCCTCGAACCTCGATCCTCGAGTGGAGGTGTATACTTATTGACTGCTTGCGGTTATGCTCTCGATAAGACTTTACATGCAACGCCAATTATTGTCATGTTAATCGTTTTCTGTCCGAGTAATCGACGAAATCCACTTGGACTGCATTGCACTGTAAGGACTTTGTGTATAAATGTTTGCTTGTTATGCACATTCGTATGAGTTGAACCCGTTGAATGGTCGCATTCGTTGGCATAATCGGTCGATAATTAGTTGTTCGACTTGCAAGTGGCAAGTTGGGCTTGGCAACTGGTAATGTTTGCGGGATAATTTAATTGTGGTCATGCAAAATAGTAGGCAACTCTTTCACAAAAAGGATACGAGCATTGTGTACGTTAACACGCTTGTATACATTTCGGTAAATACGATGTGGCTTGGCTGGCACGCTAAAGTCAGCTAATTTAATTGTCGCCATCATTAAGCTAAACGATTGGAACGACTGCCTTATGGCGAATCTGACAATCAGAGTAATTATTGCCCACAGTAAGTGGGGAATGTTGGTGAAGTGAAAGGAAGGTCGGTTTTTTTTTCTAATTTAATCAATGTCGATTTAAAAATGGTAGAACCCTGTGGTTTGGGGCTACAGGACGTCTTCATTAAAACACCCATTGTCGAGTGAAATCAATCGTGAAGCGAATGCCCTCCCGAATTTAAACCCAAACAGCAGCATGGGCTCATTTCCATGATGGCACAGTGTAAGATCTACGATTAATCCAAACTAAGCCAAAGTTAAGACACCAAGGGCAGCGACGAATTGCCGCATCTGTCAGCGAGTACTAAGTAACTGTGTATAATTATGTTGTTGTCCTGCCTGCACAATTATTCTTTTAACAGGTCACTCTGTTTTGCCATACCGATTACAGCGTTATTTCAAAACAAATTTTTATGAAATAAGGATCAAATGAAAGGTGGATTTCCATAGGCGAATTCCCCCTTGAATTGTTTGGTCGAAGAAGCTTGAAATCAGCAAAATGCAGAGTTGCCATTACACAATACAAATGGGGAGAAAGCATGACTGCATTGCATATTTATAGGCTGCACTCATCATCCCACCGATTGTCTATTTACGGAGTAAGTAAAAAGGAAAGCCATCGCATGTGTAGGATGCAACGCGTGAAGTAACTTTAGTGTTTAGTGTCCGTTTTGGCCGACCTGTTCCAATCAAAGAAGGGTTCTTAACATGCGTCGAGGAACATTAAAAGGTTGTTGTCATTGACTACAGAAGAATGAGGATGAGGATATTGGGACATCGTTGGACCGAGACCAAGTGGATGAAAAATATCTCCTATAAACAGAGAGTCTCTCTGGGTAAGATTTATATTGGTAGAGAGACGAAAAGCGACCCGAGATTCGAACATCTCTTGATCTCTATGTACAGTGCCGCTAACTTGAAAAGAACCCCCCATCGCTGTGTGTTTGAAGTTTAATATCCTTAAAAATAATAGGTTTATTCGCGTACGCGGCTTAATTCGAACGCAATCGATATAAATCGATCGCAATCGCACAAAGTCTATGCCTTCACGTTCTCATCGAAAATGACAGAAAAGAGAGAATTAGCAAAATAACGAGTAACGAGTCGTTCCTCTCTTGGCAATTCAAAGGGCAAGTACTGATAAATATGTCAAATGCAAAAAGTTCACAAGAAACAAATTCAAAATCTGTCTTAAGACTCAATTGCAAATAAAAGGAAAATCTGTGAAAATAAAAACAAAAAGTCGGTGGTGGTCGACTGTTCTCCTAGAACGTTTCATATGTTTCAAAAAGGTATGTTAAATATTTATTTGTGATATGGATTAGATGTCAAAGATAAAATGGGCTCAAAGTAGCTCGAGGTCTATCCACGTACTTTGGGCTATTTTTGTCAGCTCTCTGAGAGAGTTTCGCTCAATTTTTCATGTTTGACAGATTGTTAGTGTTTGGCTTGGGAAAGTACGCGAATAGACCTAAAAATGCCAATGACTCGTTTTTTTTTTCTTCTAGTTCTAGGTAATTCAATTCTGTTAATAAAACAGAAGGAAGGAAGTCCATATTTACAGTGCCAGTTTTTTTTTATAAATTTGAAAGCGATATGACTCAAAATATGTACACCAAATACTTGCCCAATGAATAGGACCTCCCCATAAAAATATAATTTAAAAATTTGTTTTCAATGTTAAACTTAGAAATTAACTACTAACATAATTGAGATATTTATTTTATTTTAAAATATTAACTTTTCCGCAAAATAATCTTCGGCACATACAGGGTGGCTGAAGAATATTGCTACATTAAGAAACTCAAATAACTTTTTTTTCAGTGTATGGAATTAATTTTCCTTTTGTTCATGTTAAAGCTCATTCAATTTTATTAAATATAGCTTGATTAGTTTTAAAAATAATGGAATTTAAATGCCCCCCTGCTCGTTGATGCATGTGCGGCATCTTACCAAAAAGTTGTTCATTACTGATTGGAGAGTTGAGACAGGAATAGCCGCAATTGTTGCCCGAATGGATTGCTTTAGTTCACTCAAATTTGTTGGTTTTACTTTGAAGACTACCTGTTTGCAATAACCCCACAAGAAAAAGTCAGGTGCAGTAAGGTCAGGCGACCTAGGGGGCCAACGGAATGTGGAGTTTCTGGATATCAGCTTATTGGGAAATTTTCGTCGCAATTCTGTCATAAAAGGCCGGGCTATGTGACGAGTTGCACCATCTTGCTAAAACCACACAGAGTTGAAAGAAATTCTCATTTGGCGTAATTCTGGATAGAAAAACTCTCGCAAGATGCTTAAGTAATGGTCTCCAGTTACCGTAACGGTGTGACCGTTTTCTTCGAAGAAGTAGGGCCCGACAATGCAGCGTGATCAAACTGCACGACACACTGTGACACGAAGTGGATGCAATTCCGTCTCATGGAGTATCTGTGGGTTGGAAGCACTTCATATTCGACAAATTTGTTGGTTTATATTGCCGTTTAGATTGAAATGGGCCTTGTCAGACATAAAAATACAGTTCAACATGTTTCCGTCCTCTTCCACCATTTGAAGCATATTCTGGAAAAATTCCAAGCGAATCGGCAAGTCTGCTGCGTTCAGTTTGTTGGCCATTTGAATTTTATATGTGAATTTTATTGTTCATAATTGACTGCAAGGACTGTCTGCTTATACCCATTTGAGCAGATAAGCTTCTTGTCGAAACTCTTGAATTGTTTTGTATGGCAGCAGCTACAGCATCGATTGTTTCCTCCGTCCGAACTGAAGGGTTTCGATGGTAAGGTCTTCTTTCGACTATCCCATGCACTGCAAAATTGTTAACCAGTTTCATTATGGTCCATCTGCTCGGAGGATTGCCGCCAAACGTGCGACTATACTCGCTTTGAACCGAAACGACGGACTCGAGTGCGTGATAGCGGCGAACAATCCAAATTCTTGTGTCAGTGTCCCAAAATAAAAAAAAAAAATAAAAAAGTAACCAGATTCATTAAATAGAAAAAAAGTTATTAAATTTTATTTTGGTAGCGACTTTCATCAGCTATCATCAGTATCGCTACCATTTCAGCCTTCTACGTCCAATAGTTTCTGAGATAGACCTAGGCACAAAATTGGTCTAGGGTTCGGATGGACGGAAATAAGGTTCCGTTTTTCCCCTTTGGGTACGGAACCTTAAAAATGAAATGCAATACCAAATTTGGCTTAGTAACTTTTATTTGCTATGTTGCTTCGTTGATGATTGGAACAAAACTGATACTGAAAGTGCATAGCACTTGTTTATGCTGTTGTCTTCATCGGTCCCATGTACCGCTGAGCTGAAGTGAATTTTAATTGTCGTTGTCGGTCGCAACTACCGCTATTTGGCGTTGGCTTCTGTGCTTGTAGAGCAAGTGCAGGTCTTCGTATATTTCGGTCGCAACTACCGCTATTTGGGAGCGACCGATGTAGATGGGTAAAGTGCATTGGTTTGGCTAGGCCATGGGTATGGTGGTGTATTTGATATTGGTGTTGCTAAAGTTGTGATGCAAAACAAAACCGAAAGAAAACATAGGGTGATGTTTGGATGTTTGCGATGAACAAACAATTTGGTTCGAAACCGAGTGGCAACAGTTATTTAATAACCTCATACATCTTGTTAGGTAGGGAATCATATGATTTCTTGATTTAACCAAATCAGCTACATTTAATTCCTGTTATCAGTTCCGCTCTATGGGAGTATTTTTTTCCCCAAGCATTTTCGATAAAGTTAAGGTCTGGCGAGTATGGTGGCCAATCGAACAACGATATGTTTTGACGCTTATAAAGTTGTTTTCCCATTCTTGCGTTGTGAATGGGTGCGTTATCCTGCTGTAATTTCTACGGCAAAGAATCAAACAGTCCAGTTATAAAAGGTAATTTTGGAGTTGAGCCATTCTCCGAGCCATTAAACACAAGTTTGAGCCAAATTAGTTAAATGAAAACGAGCGGGGAGAGTTTGTTGTGATTTCAAGAAAATAAATGCAAAATTTATGGGCGCGTTCACTTGTTGAATCGTTTTTACTATTTATTGTATTTTGTCTGCGTTCAGTCGAGTAAATTCTCATTTCTTTTTAAACATTTTTTTTATAAGAAAACGATGTTTAAGTTGTTGGTCAAATATGAGCCATTTCTCTTTGGCTCAGAGCATTGAGCCAAATAATATTTTTACTTTCTACTTTAGAGTCAGTTGAATTCATTGGTGGACACCTTGCAACCCCGATGACAGTTCATTCAAATAAGAATTGTCTGTTGAATACGTTAACGTTGATGGACGGACACGACATATTCGAGTTCCGCGAAAAGCGGTTCGGCTCTGTTTCCCTACACCAACTAGGTGTGTTCCAATTCTTCGCAAGTCATAATATTCATCCTCTGTACACAATTCACCCACCTCAACTAGACCCTCCCGCCGGCCGTAATCCCCAAAACAAACTTCCGTCTATCGAAGGCAATCACCGAATAAACGCCTCACTGGCTACTGTATTGATTATTGCGGGCATAATCTCATTTTACTGCACCATCATTTGCCAATTTAAACGTCATAGGTACCTCGCTGTGGCATCCTTAATAAAATTATCCCCACCCCTAAGTAGCGCCTCAGTACTCAGTTTGACTATCGTTTTAATTGCGGTTGCGGCCTTTATAATCCCTCAAACACTGCTATACAGACCCACATGTAAACGTGCCAAGTAAGGACTCGAAATGACATGCAGTAAAAATTCCAGCTATGACGTGACAAAGTTTCCCACGACAGGATAACATTAAAAATGTTCGTTTCTCCGATTTTCTATTTTACTTCATTTGCAGTATCATTATAGCTGTATGCGCCGTAGCAAAAATACTAAAAAAAAAAGGAAAATAGTTTCCCTCCCACAGGGTGCTCACAAAAAAGTTATTTTACTTGGAATTATAAAACTTTTTCAATTAACTGATTCGAATTACTTTGTGGCGAGTGTCGTCCGGGTGTTGGGTGTAATTAGTGTGACTGGCACAAAAAGATGCGACACAACAGGAAAGGGGTCGACAAAGACACCAGAGCCGAACTGGAAAAAAAAAAACTACTTCTAAATGGAATGTTCTCCATCAATGGCGGACGAAACCGAAACGAGAGTAAAGTTGAGTAAATAGATGGAAAACTTCAAATCCGATTACACAAACACCATGGAGAGGGAGCTTTCAGAAAAAAAAAGAGACCACTCCGAAAAGGCATACAGAAATATCAAAGGGAAGGAGGGGTTTCCTCCGCGACTCTCATTTGTAAGAACGTTTGAGGTCACTTTGACTGCGGTTAACGCCATCTGTTGGAAAGTGGGTGTTGGTGTTTGTGCTTGAAAAACACCTCGCGGGCAATACAATTTCACTCGGTTTCACATTCAATACTTCGTCCTAAATGTACGTCTGCTTTTCGGATGTCTGGCATTTTCAATTTAAGCTACGCGGTAGACTGGAAACTAAATCGAAAAGAGGGCCTGCATGTAATGTTCGTTCAAGACTTTTCATTTTATTGAATATGGCCGCCGGCCGGTGGCGATTTCTTTCTTTGAAATCGGATAAAAGAATTTTTCTTCGACGCACACAGTTTAATTTGAAACGTTTTTCCAATTTCGACGAAAGGCGAACGGGCCCTGGGGGATCACAGAATGAGAATGTTGTCGACGCGGAAATGACTAAGGGTGAAGCTGGTACAGCCTTATAGCCATTTGGCGGCAGCATCAGTTTAAAGCTATCTATTATGCGAATTCAATTGGCTTTGGCAAATATAATCGAGCGCGTAGGAAAATGTCAATATGCTGATTTGAAGTCAAATGCAGACCAACCTCACCTGGGATGGGTTTCATTGCGGTTTTGTAATCCTATCACGATTGAGTGGGCAAATATTTAAGCAGTTCATGTGGGCAGTTGGCAAATGTTTGCTCCGTTTGGTAGGTATTGCTTGAGTGGTCGTGTCGACAGGCGTAGGTTGGTTCCTGTTGCTGATGTTATATGGATGGCGATGGTCGTTGTTGGCAAGAAGTGTGTGTCATCTAAATAGGGGCTATTTCTAGCTTAGGGGACGGGGTGTGGATGACTAAGTAGAAATTAAACTCGGCCGCCAAATGTTGACCGCAGTATGGGGAAAAATTCCACGAACACACATTTTACACGATAACTACTCCACAGAGAGATCTTTTCTTATTGAATGCACGTCGTCGGGACTTCAAAGTATCCCCCAATGAATTTCAATTTCAGGAAGTGAAAAGCAAATAATATATTCTTTGTGCGTCGCATTCGTCATATGCTTTTCCTTTTTTGTGTTGCGTACATGCAAAATTCATATACTACACGCTCAAAAATTTGATCTAACATAGTGCGATTTTGGCTCGGTTAAAAAAAAGATGGGTTAAAATTAACCAAGTCTCTGTTGAAAAACACCGAGTATTCGTTGTTAAATACTACCGATATAAATAGATAAAATGCGCAGTGTTAAAAATAACACACTTCATCAGTTGTTAAGAACCAAGTTTCTAGCTAAAAATCAACCAGCTGGTTAAATTCAACAGAGTTAGTTTGTTATTTACAACCGAGAACAATTGATGAAAGGTTATTTTTAACCGAGTTTCGTTACAAGTTGACTCTGGAGCTATATTAACAGTATCCCGTGGTAGTTTTTAACAAACATTTTAATTTTTCCCTTACGTCTTCTACCTCTAGAAATGGTTTCCGCGTAATTGACTTTGCTTCCGCTCTGCTTCCGTGCTGCCATACCTCCTTTCTCGAACTTAATAGGGTTTTCTTGAATTTTTCCTCAAACGATTAATTGCTTCTACTACCGGTCAGCTTTAATCCCCTTTTTATTAGCTTCTCGCTTGTTTTTTTGACTCCCAGGGGTGCGAGCGGACTCTTCACTTCCATTCACATGTATTTTATCATAGACACATTATTACTAGATGGTGCATTTCATATAAAGGAAATGGTTATTCCGAAACACCCCAATATCTAGATGGCGCCACCGTGAAAATATACCTCAAACTCGGATACATGCTGCAAATCACTTTATTTGAGGTGTTCTGTTGAGAAACATTTCCGATCAACGTGAACCGTGGACCTCGTTGGCTTCGCAGTGAGGTTCATACCTGATTCTTCTTTATTTTCCTTTTTCGCAAAACAAACAAAATGTTCCTTGGTTCTTACGGCATCATGTATGAGACTTTTGATATTGCGTTGAGGAAATGTGCTTAAAGAAAACCAAAGAAACAAAACAAAAAATAATTACTCGTGTGCCTCTTTTCTTTCTTCATTCATTCTCGCCATCCCCAACCGTCGGTATAAAAAGTCTTTCTGATATGACAAACCAGGGTAGGAACTGGTTTTGGTTTGGTTTTTCTTATAGAAGAGGAGGAAAAAGGAAAGGAGATGCAATATTATGATTAAGGATTAAGTATCAATCAGTAGCAGGGTGAGGGAGGATGGTGCAAGGGATGATGCCTTCACACAGAGCTTTGGAGTACCTATTCGCGCCAAATTATATATGAATGGGAATGCACCTGGATACATTTCCTCAGATTTCATTTCTTGATTCTTTCGATATTGACAACTTAGTGAAAATATTATACCTATTTAACTTTTGCTTTTAATTAAAACAATATTGTATAACAATATGAGGAAAAAAGTTATATGTGTTGTGTGCAGTGAAAAATCAAGAGATTTTCCCGAGAGGCATTTTTTTCCATCCCGAAAAAGGAAGGGAAGTATGGAAGTTGTCAGCTAAAAAATTGCTTCAGTTGTTTGAAGAAAGAAGACCAAATAGCGAAAGTTTTGCCTTCTGAAACTAACAAAAATTTAACAAAAATCTTAAATTCGGTTCGTTGCATGCTCCCGTAGATTATGCGTATAAAACTTTCCTTATTTGGTTTTCAGAATTTCGAAATCTTTTTATTTTAAACTGCCATCAAAACGAAATTTTAAAGTTTTTAATGACAAGCTGCAAGATAAACAACAAAAAGTCCCTGATATCGTTATTTGTGTTTTTGCTGTTTACCTAGTACATATATGCATGTGACTACGTATTTATTTTGTTAAAATCATAACAACTTGAAACTACATTCTACTGTGCTATATACATATAGGTATTAGTAGTAAAAACTTCAATTATTTTCGTATTTTTATAGAACTAGGAAACATATATGTAATATTATATGTAACTACCTGTATAGGTATACGTTTTCTTTTGTGTACGATAATTTAAATGAATTCGTGTGTTTAAGACCATACATAGTTAACTGAATTATAATTATAATAGATTCCTAGAAATGTACATTAGACTCGTAAATACATATGATAATTGACATTTTAATTTCGACTTTCAAGCGAACTACATAGGTACCTATACCTATAAATTATTATTATTCCCTATTTAGTTATTTATTGCTATTCATGCAATCAAAGTTTCTAAGACGCCAATATGAAACCTGAACATTTATCTCAATAAAAGTTCGAACATAAACGAAATATTTTTCTAGTGGAATTTAAAAAAAAGTGCTGTGTCAGTCAATCATTCAGTTGGTATCTTTAATTTTCTTCCATTCACTTTCCAGCATCAGCAATTTATCATAATCCTTAATCATGACCTTTGCCAATAAAATATCGGAATATGCACACCTAACTACCTATTTATTTAACATTTCCATACATAGACACATTCTTTCCACATTGTTGTCTTCAAAAGATACTCCATCCCCATCGTCATCAGTATTGTCACACTAAAAGTACGTTAGCCCTACCACACGCACCATACAACTAGCTATATGCTACATATATCAAGCAAAAAGAACTCGATCTCGATTTCCTCATCGATTTCATTTGCTATTTTTCTTCCTCCTCTGCAACATGTTTGTGTATCTTGCAAACACCAATCGACACAAAAAAGGTTTATAAGTTCACCTACTGCATTGGGACGCCATCTATTAGGAGTAAAAGTGTGAGGTATACGCTGTTCCAGGTCGGGGTATGAAATGCACCATCTAGTAATAATGTGTCTATGATTTTATTCAGCAGTTAAACCATAGACACATTATTACTAGATGGTGCATTTCATATAAAGGAAATGGTTATTCCGAAACACCCCAATATCTAGATGGCGCCACCGTGAAAATATACCTCAAACTCGGATACATGCTGCAAATCACTTTATTTGAGGTGTTCTGTTGAGAAACATTTCCGATCAACGTGAACCGTGGACCTCGTTGGCTTCGCAGTGAGGTTCATACCTGATTCTTCTTTATTTTCCTTTTTCGCAAAACAAACAAAATGTTCCTTGGTTCTTACGGCATCATGTATGAGACTTTTGATATTGCGTTGAGGAAATGTGCTTAAAGAAAACCAAAGAAACAAAACAAAAAATAATTACTCGTGTGCCTCTTTTCTTTCTTCATTCATTCTCGCCATCCCCAACCGTCGGTATAAAAAGTCTTTCTGATATGACAAACCAGGGTAGGAACTGGTTTTGGTTTGGTTTTTCTTATAGAAGAGGAGGAAAAAGGAAAGGAGATGCAATATTATGATTAAGGATTAAGTATCAATCAGTAGCAGGGTGAGGGAGGATGGTGCAAGGGATGATGCCTTCACACAGAGCTTTGGAGTACCTATTCGCGCCAAATTATATATGAATGGGAATGCACCTGGATACATTTCCTCAGATTTCATTTCTTGATTCTTTCGATATTGACAACTTAGTGAAAATATTATACCTATTTAACTTTTGCTTTTAATTAAAACAATATTGTATAACAATATGAGGAAAAAAGTTATATGTGTTGTGTGCAGTGAAAAATCAAGAGATTTTCCCGAGAGGCATTTTTTTCCATCCCGAAAAAGGAAGGGAAGTATGGAAGTTGTCAGCTAAAAAATTGCTTCAGTTGTTTGAAGAAAGAAGACCAAATAGCGAAAGTTTTGCCTTCTGAAACTAAAAAAAATTTAACAAAAATCTTAAATTCGGTTCGTTGCATGCTCCCGTAGATTATGCGTATAAAACTTCCCTTATTTGGTTTTCAGAATTTCGAAATCTTTTTATTTTAAACTGCCATCAAAACGAAATTTTAAAGTTTTTAATGACAAGCTGCAAGATAAACAACAAAAAGTCCCTGATATCGTTATTTGTGTTTTTGCTGTTTACCTAGTACATATATGCATGTGACTACGTATTTATTTTGTTAAAATCATAACAACTTGAAACTACATTCTACTGTGCTATATACATATAGGTATTAGTAGTAAAAACTTCAATTATTTTCGTATTTTTATAGAACTAGGAAACATATATGTAATATTATATGTAACTACCTGTATAGGTATACGTTTTCTTTTGTGTACGATAATTTAAATGAATTCGTGTGTTTAAGACCATACATAGTTAACTGAATTATAATTATAATAGATTCCTAGAAATGTACATTAGACTCGTAAATACATATGATAATTGACATTTTAATTTCGACTTTCAAGCGAACTACATAGGTACCTATACCTATAAATTATTATTATTCCCTATTTAGTTATTTATTGCTATTCATGCAATCAAAGTTTCTAAGACGCCAATATGAAACCTGAACATTTATCTCAATAAAAGTTCGAACATAAACGAAATATTTTTCTAGTGGAATTTAAAAAAAAGTGCTGTGTCAGTCAATCATTCAGTTGGTATCTTTAATTTTCTTCCATTCACTTTCCAGCATCAGCAATTTATCATAATCCTTAATCATGACCTTTGCCAATAAAATATCGGAATATGCACACCTAACTACCTATTTATTTAACATTTCCATACATAGACACATTCTTTCCACATTGTTGTCTTCAAAAGATACTCCATCCCCATCGTCATCAGTATTGTCACACTAAAAGTACGTTAGCCCTACCACACGCACCATACAACTAGCTATATGCTACATATATCAAGCAAAAAGAACTCGATCTCGATTTCCTCATCGATTTCATTTGCTATTTTTCTTCCTCCTCTGCAACATGTTTGTGTATCTTGCAAACACCAATCGACACAAAAAAGGTTTATAAGTTCACCTACTGCATTGGGACGCCATCTATTAGGAGTAAAAGTGTGAGGTATACGCTGTTCCAGGTCGGGGTATGAAATGCACCATCTAGTAATAATGTGTCTATGGTTAAACTGACTTTTGGAGTTTTTGAGACATTTCGACACCCTCATCTAGCTATCATCGCATTAATGCTGCGCAACGGTGTGCAGAGTTGCCACTTTCGATGTTTTGTTGTTTGCTCATTTCTATCTCAGTTTGCAACCTTTCGAATAAGAAATGCGAAACTGACAGTATCTTGTGTATTATGCTGCCTGATTGTGCTTGAGCGAACGGATTCATTGCTCATTCCATACCAACCATTCCTATTTCAGAAATCACTTAATATCTGAAAATATTAGAGCTGTGCCAATATTTAATGTTTTAAGCTCGCAGGATAGAGAAAACTTCGACGGAAGAAATAACATTTCGTCAACTAGAAGATTCGCTTTTTGATCGATTCGTATTCTCCCAGAAGAAGACTTCGTTCGCCAGCGAATTCATCTGTGTTTTCCTGATACTATTAAGTTTAGATTAATTGAGCGACGGGTGACAGAAAAAGAAGAAATGGTAACGTTGCGCCGAAACAGACGCGGATGAACCAAAGGCGAACGTCTACAAGAATCTTCATATTTTTTTCTTTAGCTGAAACGGAACCTTTATTTACAGCAATTAATCCTTGGTCGTACCAAACAAAATTGCACAACAAACACACCACAACAAATTTGTGTCCTCCTCTTTTAGCACAAGGCCAAGCACAGTTTTTCGCCGGTAATAAATATATGTAAACGTATAGGCTTTCTAAATATTTCACATTTTCTGTTTCGTGCGAACCAAACAAATTTCGCGGTTTGTTGATACAAATTTGGGACAGTTTTTTCATTTGTAGACCTGACAATATTGCCAGATCGTTCCGAATGCTAAAAACGAAGACGGCAAGGTTAAACAAAATAAGTAACATTTTCGTCTTCAAATAAAATGTAACAAACTTCCTGACACATTCACCTAGGATCTGAAACCAAACCTAAAATGTGCCCTACAAAAATTCCAAAAGGATTAAATGGTTCCAACTCAATTCCGAATTGAAAGTTATTTCCCCGTACAAAGTCCTTACTCCGCACCGCAGTGCAAAACGAGATCCTATTAAACAGTACCACGTATGTGTGCAGTTGGGTCTGCACAACGCTCAGCACATCAACCTGCACATAAGCATTGCAACTCGTTTTCCAATTCTCCGTCCAACACGCGTAATTAGAGTAAACCTTGCCCTTAATTGAAAGGTCGGACCATCCCATTTGACGGCTGAACGGGCAATCACATGAAATCACGTCCAGCTCAGCGTGGAGGGGGAGGGCGACCATTAATTTGTTAAACGCCGCCAGTCTCCCGCCAGCCAATTGCAGCCAACCGGTCCCCATCGTATCTGTCTAATTTTGTGGTTTACCTTCGAGGACGAAATATGCCAGGTCCGCGACAGGGAATGATTTGCCGGACCGCAAACGCTTAAATCTATGTTAACATCCGCGAGATACGAAATCGTTATCGCGCCCAAATGCGATACCTACACCGATGGAAGTGCTCGTTGAAAGTTTTATTATAATCAAGCCGAATGCCTCCGATGAACACCACCCAGCGAAAGAGCAAAAAAAAGGACAACAACGAAACATCGGGTTACAAGAGCAAAAAGTAATCAGCCCGAAGGATAATTAAATTTCATTGGGATAAGTTCCGTTAGGCCGCCGTCGCGTCGACCAGAAGGGATAACTCCTCCGTCGCAATTGTGTGTGTCATGTTCCGGTTCAAGTGGCTAAACTGAAAGTTGGCTCATCGCCCCCGAGCAACGTTCTAAATTATTCATGTGCGAAAGTTTTCCAGTTCGACAAGAAGCCGGTGGAGAGTCTTTTTTTTCTTCGACAGCTTCAAGGAGCGAGCTCATCGAGGGCTGTCCATGTAGTCATAGGCTCGTTTATAGATGTGTGCTATGCCAGCAGCGACAGCTTGGCAAACACTTGTCAGGGTCGCAGACGGTACAGCTCCGTGTACTCTGATTGATTATTACCCGGAGCGATGATATTTCCATGGGTGAGCCTGAGTGGGGGATATCGATGGGCGGGGATGCGCCCTGATTGATGCAAAGTGAGTTCATTGAGTTAATTAATGGCAGAGCGGCTGGAGGTAGGTATGCACAGTGGTTTTGTTTGATTAGGTGTAGTGGATATAATTTCAGGAAACTTTGGCAACTCGATGTGCAAAGATTAAAGAAGGTCGGGCTTAAAAGCTATGCGAGATGAGACGGCAACGGCTGTGTGCTAATGTCTTCATTCGCCTCATTGGCGTTTGGGTGCTGCCGAATTATGGCAAAGGAAATGCTGATGTTTAATGAGTATGTTGTCCCTAATGAGGTTGTACGGTAGTTGATGAATATTACATTGCTAGTAATTAGTTTGCTGTAATCAAGCATATGCTTTGGGGGAATCGATTGAAACGGGGAGGGGCTGAGAGCTGTTAGGATGTCCTTAGTAAAGTCAGTTTGGTCTTGAAATATTGAAATCACACCGAACATTGGTGTGAGTACAACTGAAGGGAGTTCCTACTTAGGACGAAGGAAGTTTCACCAGTCATGCTGTACAGAAAAAAATGCTGTTTAAAAAGTTCCAATAGCGTCCAACATTTTCGTTCCAGACACCAATTTCGAATGTGTTTTTTTTTTTTGTTAACGCCTTAGAACGTGATAACACTTTTTTAAATGTGTCTTAAAATTAAAAAAATGTGATAATGTTGACTCCCAAGCATGTCTTACCATTAGCAGCACACTCACTCACAGCTTAAGGACAACTTAGAAGGATGATTAATAACTCAAGTGAGCCAAAAACGATTTTGGTAAACCAATGGGCCATTGTTTGGTTAGGGTTGCGCAGTCACCTTTCAATCATGGTTATGAGCCCTATCCCCTTTATTCTGCGTAACGTGACGTCACAATTTGATGTCAATTGACATGACATTTCACTTGCTTGTCGGGTGTGTTACCATATGAATCAGGCTGGCATGATTTTTATTTTCGATATTGTTTTTAAAAAACTAATTTAAAAGTTTGTGTTCAAATATGCAGCAAATAAACAATAAGGGTATTCACTTAATCTCATAATTTTATGCAGCTCGTAAATTCATACATTTCTGCAGTGCTTTAAGTGAACACACCTCGGAAATGTCATTTCGTAAATCGCTGCGAATAAAGATAAAGCAAATATTTTTTTAATTAAAATCTTACCGTCATTGATGCAACTCTAAAATATTGAAAAGAAATTCACACAACGCGGGTAACGCTTGTCACAATTTGACATTTGTACATTTGTGTAACTTTCCGCACTCGATTTCCGAGCCTAATTGATCGCGGAAAATTATGAGGCCTGCGTAAACTATTCTCCATACAAAATCTGACAGTTCATTTACGAGGTGGTAAATATCTGCAGTTTATGAGGTTTATGCGGGTTTTACGCGTTTAAGTGAATACCCTTAATATTTTCCTGCTAGTATTTCATTCCAGTTTTTAGGCGAATTGCGAACAAATCAATTTAGCTGTATTTATTAATTGGAAATTGCTTTTTGTTTTACCACAAGCGCATTATATTTAATTAAACCAACATCTACAAAAAAAACTGTGTCTAATTGATTTAAATAGCTAAATTTACAATTAATAACAACGATTTTCCCGCGAATTGTACATTCTTGCCGCGAACTGTCACACTTATTTCACAGTCCACATAAAACAGTCGCGATCCACAGACCCGCGAATGAAAAATTCGTTCGAACTTAACCTAAAAGAATGAAGCTGAAGTACTAATTAAATGTTTTTTTTTTTTTCATCCTCGTGAAGTATATGAAATTATTACAGAAAAGAGGAAAGCTAGAAAACGTTGGTAACAGACAAGGGCGCCAAGCGACAAAACCACACTGAACAACTTAAATAATAAGCTCAGAAAATCTATAAGACAATTTAATAACGAGTCTTTAAAAACGTATCTTACCAGTCCTTCAAATGATGCTAGTACCGACTACTCGCTCTGGAAGGCAACAAAGAAAATGAACAGGCCAATGGCTCACATTCCGCCAGTAAAAACCAGAGAAGGTAACTGGGCAAAAAGCAGTCAAGAAAAAGCAAATACTTTTGCAGAGTACCTTGAGAACGTCTTCAAACCTTATGAAGATAAAGATTATCAAGGAAACGAAGAAAGGTGCGTAGAAGACAGACCTATTCGGCCGGTGACAGCTAAAGAACTTGCCAAAGAAATCAAAGAAGGCATAAGCATAAAAAAAGCCCCAGGGTTCGATTTAATCACAGGGGAAATCTTAAAACAATTTCCTCGAAAAGGTTTAAATAAACTAGCGCAGATTATAAATGCTGCATTTAAGTTGAGATATGTGCCAAGCATGTGGAAGGTCGCGGAGGTTATAATGATATCAAAACCAGGTAAACCCCCTATCGAAGTAACCTCATATCGCCCAATATCGATACTACCAATGTTGTCGAAGCTATTCGAAAAAATGCTGGCAAAACGTCTGCAAAAAATAATTGATGAAAAATCGCTAGTTCCAATTCATCAATTTGGGTTTAGAAAAAAACACTATACATTTGATCAGGTGGATAGAATCACAGATAAAATCGAAAAAGCATTCGAAGCGAAAAATGTGTGCTCTACAATATTTCTTGATATAGCACAAGCTTTCGATAGAGTCTGGCATAAGGGACTGATCCATAAATTACGAAGGCAACTGCCGAAGTAGTATTCGACAATTCTGGAGTCATATATAACAGATCGATTCTTCAGAATCAAACAAGAGACAGAGTACTCAACACTAAGAGCAATTAAAGCTGGTTTACTAGCGATTTACCTGAAAGTGAAGAAACTACTAAAGCAACTTTTCCAGATGACACTGCTGTGCTTGCTGTTGGAGCAACCGTCGAAATAGCAACAAAATAACTCCAAATGGCAATAAACGGTAGATTGAATGACCTAAAGTCAGTCCATATTAATTTTACGTATAAAAACGTACCAATCATTCCAGTATACATTAATAACAATGTAGTGGAATACTCAAATACAGCTAAATATCTGGGCATGACCCTAGACGCTAAACTGCGTTGGAAAGCGCATGTAAAGAAAAAAAAAAGAGATGAGTTGAACATGCGATACAGTAAAATGTATTGGCTTATTGGGAGATACTCATCCCTGTCCAACTATAATAAATTACTGCTATACAAGCAAGTCTTGAAACCAATATGGACCAACGGGCTTCAATTGTGGTCATGCACATGCCAAACAAATTCCAAAAAATGCAAGTCTTCCAAAATAAAGTACTAAGCAACGTAGTTAATGCACCTTGGTACATCCGCAACGCTGATCTACATAGAGATCTAAATATTGAAATGGTTGAAGATGAAGTTAAAAAAGTTGCCCAAAGGCACAGAAGTAGGCTTCTCAACCATGTTAACGTAGAACTTACAGATCTATTAAAAATACTAACAATGTAATCAGAAGATTGAGGCGGGTACGACCCCTTGATCTATAAGAGTTAGCCAAGGCTAAGAGATTAGGTAATATCTTCAAACAAAAAAGTTTCGAAATCCGACAACCGGCGGATTCTTCTTGTGAATTTTTCAAATAATTTAAAAATAAATTGCCGATTAGTCGAACGACTAGGTGCAATCACATTCGGGATGACGACAGTCAGTCTCTCCCGGGAGTCCCGGGAGGTTTTTTAGAGGTTGTTCGAGTCCCTCACTATTGCAGAAGCATCCCTCGCGTATTTTTCCTTCCAGCGAACCCCCAAACAAAACAAAAATTTTTTTTTTACTGTAGGAAATTCACGACCAGAGGCTCTCCCGCCGACTTGACTTATTACTGTCACCAGCCCACAGCACGCACAGAAAATATACGTTTGATTAAATCGTCACTTCACATAAATTTAAAGCTATTTATTCAAAAAACTCGGCGAAAACCGTTGCAGTTACATTTTTTGTTTGTAATAGTTTGTGATCAAAAATAAATGTGTTTTCCAATAATTAGTTTTGAAGTAATTTACATTTATGCTAGTTAAAATGTTTCATTTTTCCAAGACTTCCTGGACATTTGTATTTTAAATCAAAGAAGGCATAAACATAAAAAAGGACTCTCACCTTTCTGCAAGGAAACTTGTGACAATAATTATTTACAATTGGGAAACTGCGAAACATTTTGTCATCTTAGTATTGGAGTAATCTAAACGACAAGAACATAGTCTTGAGAAAACGACGTTTCAAGTTTGAGTACGAATAAAACAAAAAACCTTCAGTAAAACAATCATTAAACAAATTTATTAATAAGTGGCTAATGAGTTCCGCTTACGCTTTAGTTTTTGTTTCAATTGGGCAATTGGTTTCTTTGCTATCTCAAGTTGAAAAAAAGGAAGTTGCATGTGTGGCATGTTATATATTTTTAATTTTGTTTTTAAGAATTTTTGGTTTACTTTTCGAAGGTACTAGATGAATTGACTGATTATCAGATGATGTGAAATGTGATGTTTGTTTTAAGGATTTTTTTATTTTATTTGTTGATTCTTTCGTTATTAATAAATTTATTTATTTGAAAAAAAAAAAAAACCGATTTTGTAGTGATACATTTTAGATGCTCAAATTTTGATACTTTTGATACATTTTTCAAAAAATAATGATACAATTTTCGTAAAGTCAACGGCAACGCTGATCAAGAAATTCGATATGTGGTCGAAATACCGTTTTCTAAAAATATATCTTGCTAGATTGTTATAAATGACATTCACTGTTCCTGCGAAATTCTGAACAAAACAGAACCGCAGACCTACCGCCAACCGTGGGGATTGCAAGGTGAAAGCTTTCACTGCCTCAAAGTTGATGAGTCAATGCGGACTCAAATTCATCGTCTTGTTACATTAGCAGTTCGTCTGAACGTCGTGTCGTGACTTATGTAACAATTGATTTTCGGTCTTGGTCAGCTACATTGCACCGATTTCGGAGGACGGACGACGATTTCTGTGAAACTTATATTTCTGATATGGATAAGCAGAAAAGTATGCAAATTCCTTTAAAATGTTGAAATAAGTTCGAGAATACATAGTCATATTTTGAGGTTGCACTTAATTACTTACTTATGTAAGTTGAGGCGCAGCTATACACCCCAGACTGTGTAGCTGCGCCTCAACCAATGCGCCTCTCCAGTTAGCGCGATCTTTGGCTAACTGCCTCGCATTACGCAGTCCAAGTTGGTAAATGTCCACGAACACTCGCGCGCCACCTAAGCCGAGGTCGTTCTCCGATGCCTTGTCCCTGCAGGTTGGAATCGAACCCATTCGCTCTACATGTCCCAGCCATCTTTGATAACTGATGCGTACTTTACTGACATGGTCCATGTCGCTATACAGCTCCTCCTCCAAAACCCATCAATGCAAACCGCACCAAAAATCACTAGAAGAATTTTGCGTTCAAAGCGACCAAGGAGATCTTCATCCGCCTTTGCTTACGTCCATGCTTCCGCACCATAAAGGAGGACTGGGATGATGATAGTTTTATTTACAGAGTCTCCTTAGTATTTCTCGACGACAATACCTACCTTACAAATCAATTGCCTTCCAAGCCGAAGCAGCAGCGGCTGGCAAGTTTGATTCTTCGTTCGTTTTCTGTTGTGGTGTCAATTTCAGAGTTAATAGCGGAGCCGAGGTAGACAAAGTTCCGAACTACCTCAAAGTTATAGCTGTCTAACGTGGCGTTCTGTCCGATCCGTCGATGTTGTGCGTCACAGCATAAATATTTTGTTTACCCGCATTCACCACTAAACCCATTTTTGCCGCTTCTGTGCTAATAATTGCAAAACAAACTAGTGACAGCTGGCTGTGTTTTGTCAATGATGTCAACGTCTTCAACGTGTGTGAGTAGTTTGGAAAATTGTGCCTCTGGTGGTTAGGTTAACGTGTTGATAGACAAAGGTGAACCTTACTGTACCACATTTTGGTCCTTTTATGGGGATGTCCTCTAAAACCTATAAGGTCAGAAAGTGATGCTTCAGAAAGTTCCATTCCCGCACAGTTGAAGTTAGTGAGTTGCCATAGAGAGTCATATCTAAGATATCACCCCTATTCCCTGTTATAAAGGTTGCCTCGTTGCCACCATTGGCAACTAGTAAATTGCTTTTGATAACAAATTCTAAGTCGGTACTTCCCTGGTGGTGTTTCTTGCTTGAGACTTACGCACAATTATCTCCAGAACGATGCTAAAAGAGTCACATGACAGCGTGTCACCTTGTCTTAATCCATCTTTGATGTCAAAGGTCCCTGTGATATTCTTCCCGACCTTTATGGACCTGCGAGAAATCTCCATCGTCACTCTACACAATCTGACAAGTTTGACAGGGATGCCAAAACTAGACATGGCTCTGTGTAGCTAGTCCCTATAAATCCTGGCATACACAACAATGCTGAGGTTGCAATCTTCAGTCACACGTCCCTCTGACAAAAACTTCAAGACTACTTCGTGTATGCGCTCGACCAAATCATCTCCCTCTACCCTGGAAAGTTCGTTAGTTAAGCTATCTGGTCCAGCTCCAGCAGCCGTGTTGGATTTCAGCATGGATATTGCTATCCTTACTTCATTTTGGGGAGTTGACGGAAGTCTTTGTGTGAGGTAGCAGACAAGCTTTTAAGTGTAAAAATTTCTTAGTGTGCCTAAACAAAATCGTCAATCACATAGTGAAAATGAACAACCTCTTGGAACCACAACGAAATTCACTTGAACCTTAATTCAGTCGAATTTTATACGAAGCGGCCATAACTGCTAATCGCCATTCAAATCGTGTGTCGCTTATCGTATTTGCCGGTTACATTTCTACGGATCTGAAATTGGTTCTAAAATATTGATCACTGTGTCTCGCTACTTAAATTCTATCTAAAAAAAAACACATACTGATGATAACACTTAAAGACGCATTGTTGCCAAGTCAGCGTTCTACTGGAAGTCGGTACTCTACAAAATGCAACTACAACCCAGCGTTGCCGCTGAAAACATTCAAAAAGTTGCCTTAAGCGGACTCCAGACTCCACATAAAATACTAATAAAGCAAAAAAATAAGAAGAGATAAAAACAGCTACAAAAACATTTATTTATAGCAAACAAAAAAATGTATTAGTTTTTCGTTCAACAAAGAATAAAATCTTACTTAAACTGAAAAAGGGGGGCATTTGGTTATATTCCAAAAAGTGGGGCCAACGGTCTTGATTCTCAAAAAGGGGCCAAACAGCAACGCTGTTAATACCATCTGTCTGTTTAACTTTGCCCAACTGTGCTAACTTAAATAAGGTACATTGTCATGAAGCTAATTCAAATATTTCCAACTTTGTTTTTGTCAAACTATGATCTGCTCACAGGTTGAGCGCGTGTGCATGGAAAAATTTCAGACCTACAACTATATACATACCTTTATTGCTTTTAATCAAGTAGTGTAATTTCAGGATTCCTAGAACGGCCAAATAATATATAAAAATATATCAATGCCGCAGTTCATTAATCACGATCAGAAAAAGACATTTCCTATTTGTACACATGCAAACATACAAAAATTTTATTAATTTCCACAAAAAAATCGTTCTCCTCGCCCCCTTACAAAACATTTGCATAACTGGTAATGAAATCCTTCAGTAGGCCCACAGACGAGTACACTCCCGGATAGAATGAATTACCACAGCCAGAACCCCAAGACACAACGCCAGCTAGCCAGCCACCTGCCACCAATGGACCACCCGAGTCGCCTTGACAAGAATCAATACCGTTGCCCGCAGCACAGATCATTGTGCTGCCAACACTCGTACTGTATCCGTACAGCCCCGACTGACAGACAGACCGCTCGATTAGGCTCACATAGGCCGACTGCAACACATCGGGAATGGTAGTGGCACCCGGTCTCAAGGTGCCCCATCCGGAGATGACAGCCTGTGTTCCTCCTGCAATTTCCTGCTGTGCTAGATTGACAGCCAAAACATTAGTACTCCATACAATAGGTCGGTCCGTCTTCAGAAGGGCCATGTCATACTCCATAGTGCTGGTCACAAAATTCGGATGTACCAAAGCTGTGCTGACTCCAATCAAAGTGCCACCTGATGACCAGTACGATGAGCCATAGCGAATTTGGATTTGAGTTGGTATTTTCGTATTGACGCAGTGTGCAGCTGTTATGATGATTCGTGCGTTAAGGATGGTGCCGCCGCAAAAATGTCGTCCGTTGTATTGCAGCGACACTTGGTATGGGACCACTGCGATATTTGTTGCTGCTCCGCCAACAATCTTGCCTTCGGGTTTAACCGAAGCCGCGCTGATGCAATTCAGCAATCCGCAGATCAGTAGTACAGTCGGATAAAACATTTTTGCTGTAATTGCCGTCGATTCGGATGGTTGTGGTGAATTTATACTGAAATCTGTTTTGGGTACGCGAACATGTTTGTTTTGTTGTGTTTGAATTTATATTGTTTTGGGGAACAGATCTATAGCTGTTTTGGGTGTTTGCTATGTCAGCAAAATATCACTAGGAAAACAACGAGTGGGGTGGCACTGTGACGTTAAATAGTTACGCCTTTAGAATTTTGTTTTTAATCCGAACAGCTTATGCGTGTGGCGTTTTTTAAGCGCGTCAAAGGTAAATAGTGATCTCATATTGGAGGTGTTTGTGTTGTAGAGTTAACAAATTTGACGTCTAATTAACTGCTTTCCAATGTTCATGCAGATGTGGCCCATCGGAGATATTGCGAATCTGACTCGCCACTCGTTTAAGTACTGAAATAAGTAAAAAACTTTAGGTGTATTAAGTTGGCATTAAGTTGGCAGTCATAATTGTAGTGAGAAACGTATTTAAACAGCTTACTTACTTTCGGGTATCGCAAGTCATATGGATGGTGGAACCGTCTAGTTTTCGTGTAAGATTCTCTGATGTTGATCCGTAAACAATTATCCGAGCTCCCTGTAACACATTTTTAAGGTTCCGTACCCAGAGGGAAAAAAAGAAACCTTAGTAGTTTCGTTTATGTCCGTCTGCCCGAACCCTGGACCAATTTTGGTAATATATTGACCGCTCATTTTCCACAAAGAATGCTTTAAAGGGAGCTCTTTTAGGAGCCAGATAGTATCCCAGCTTTCACAGATTCGATTAGCCGTTTCTACAGATATTGCCTTAAGAAAACCACTTATACCCTCGCTAGTCACAATTTGAGGCAGAGTAGTTATTCTTCAGCTGTTTCCAGTTGTTCATGAGATAAGATGCGAATTGTAAAAGAATGCGCACAAATAGTTTTCAAATGAAAAGCCCAACTCCGATCACCCCTAGGGAGCCTACAGATTGTGATTCCGTGCGCTGTAACTTGGGCTCTACTGCCATTGATCGCGGAACTCGGCTGAAAGGCTCTTGTAAAGGGTTTTCCAATTAGAGGTGTTATTGTGAATGACCCGCTATTTCGGTGGCTGTCACTTTTGAAGCTTTTATTCTTTGACATTTGACAAGTAGAAACTACGCCATTACTAAAAATGGAGCAATACACGCTTCAACGCATTGAAATTATTAAAATTCACTACAAAAAAGGTGAAAATCTTGCAGTCACAGTTCGGAATTCCATCGAAAAATCATCTTGACTGATCAAGCTCACTTCCACCTCGGTGGCTGCGTCAACAAGCAAAATTGTCGCATCTGGGGCTCGGAAAACCCAAGAGTTATTGTTGAGAAGCCTCTCCATCCCAACGTGTAACTGTTTGGTGCGGTTTATGGTCCGGCGGGGTCATTGGACCTTCCTTTTTCGAAAATGAGGTTGGACCAACAGTTACGGTCAATGGATTGCGCTATCGAGAGATGATTAATGATTTTTTATGGTCGGAGTTGGATGGTATTGGTCTGGACAACGTTTGCTTTCAACAAGACGGCGCTAAGTGCCACACAAGCAACGAAAGCATTGTTCTTTACGGGAAAAGTTTCCGGACCGTGTTACCTCTCGAAGAGGTGATCACAATTGGCCACCGAGATCTTGTGATTTAACAACTTGCGACTTCTTCCTTTGGGGCCACGTGAAAGATAAGGTCCACGCCAACAGCCCAGCGTCGATTCAAGACCTCAAACATAAAATTCGTGAGGCTATCGAGGACATAGGGCAGCCACTTTGCGATTTGGCTATGGAAAATTTCATGAAAAGGATATGGTCCTGTATGCGTGCTCGTGGTGTCCATTTGGCTGATGTTGTTTTTCATTACTAACGGCATACCTTCCTCTTTATTATGAAATAAACATCCGATCATTTATCTCAGAAAATGGCATTTTTCTTTTTACCAAAATAACACCTCTCATTGGAAAACCCTTTACTTAGTTTGAATAGTGAATTTTCAAAAATACTATCTCAATATTATAACGAAAAATAACTTCATGTTACAGAATGTTGGGTTGGGGTCAAAATTCTGGATGAGTTAAAATTCTTTTTACAATATTCTGCTTTACAAAATTCTGCAAACAATTAAAAAATGGTTCGACAAATGCTCACAGGCGCTTTTTAACATTTTCCAAAACTTTTTGATGTGAAACATCTATTGGCGCGATTTGGGAGTAAAATCGACTCGAATGAGACGGAAATTCCAGCAATACGGCGAAAATTTGAATGTCGCCATTACTACGCCGCCGCTCTCATGTCCTAAACCACTCAACCGATTGCAAAGAAATTCTGCGGATGCGTGTGTGGCTGCTCGCAACTTGAAAGATAGGATAGTTGTGGACCCGACAGCTGGCGCTGTTGTCGATCTTCTAAGCCACTCAACCTAAATTGACTAACTCGGTAACTTTCTTATCAGATGTAGCGAAATATGACTGTAGATTGAACCTGAAAAAAAACAGAGACGCCAGAAGAAATCGAGGCAACTTCAACAATGCTAAATGAAATTCGAAGCAAGGCAAAGACTGCCTTGGAAAATCTAATCTGGGCAATTTACACAATCTCCCCGATCAAATACCCTGGATGCGACGGGATTTTTCCAATCATGCTCCGGAAAGCTATGACCACCATTACACCGGTTCTTAAAAGAAAGTTTTTATTCGCAGTCTAGAGTGCGGCTATATTGCTAAAGCCTGGCGAGAGGTCAAAGTTGTCATCATTCCGAATGCAGGCAAATCCAGCCACACTACTGCCAAAGGCTTCAGGCCTATAAGTCTGACATCGTTCATTCTTAAAACGTTTGAAAAATTATTAAACGTCTTTATACGTGATCGGCTAGATGACAATGTGATATCCACGGCTCAACATGCTTATACAAAAGGCAAGGGGGTGGAAACAGCACTGCATGAGGTCGTTACGAAGTCATTAAATGACAAAGAATACACACTAGCCGCGTTTCTGGACATTGAAGGAGCCTTCAATAACGTTAAGATTTGCGCAGTGAAGAGAGCACTTCAGAACTAAAGTGTTGATCAATCCCTCACAAATGTAATCGTGAGCCTACTCGGTGAAAGGAATATCAACGCGAAATTAGGTGACACTGAACTTAAAGTAACTGCTTCGAGAGGCACTCCACAAGGTGGAGTCATCTCCCCTTTACTCTAGTTCCTTGTCATTAATGAAATACTTATGACATTCAATAACATGGGAGTTAAGGTAACTGCGTATGCAGATGATGTAGTAATTCTTGCCAAAGGAAAGTTTCTACCGACCATAAGCGACCTGTTAGGAAACTCACTTAGGGAGTTAAGTACGTGGACAAAACAATGCGGCCTTGGGGTCAATCCGCAGAAAACCGAACAAAGAATAGCATGTATAGGGACAACCAGCGCTATGAGAACCACACCTACAGCTGGACTAGTGGCAATTCTTAATCTGACACCTCTAGACCTATAGATGGAGGAATCTGCTGCCAAAAGTGCCTTAAGGATCAGCCAAACTAACACTTGGAACCCTTGCAATTTCGGGCATGCACAGATATTAGGTAAATACGTAGGGAACGTTGTCACTTTGACTATATGTCTCGCCGTTTTGACTTTGACAGACCATTCACCTGCTCCAAAATGAATATCCCGATAAACGTGTGTGGGAGTGCAAATTAAGCGGCAGTTGCTGATTGTGTAAGCTCCAAGTTAAAAGTAGCTCCATTTGTTAAAAATATATTTTTTTTTTTTTTATAGTTGTAGTTGCAATTTTATTTGAGTTGAGTTTTTAAGAAATATAAGAAGAAATGAAGTTAAACCGGATTTATTCGAATTTTTTGAGAAAAACTATGTAATGTATTTTGATCAAAATCGTTAGTGGTTTTTTTTTTGAAAACAGTAACAAATTTTTACAACATTTAGTTTGATAAATATCTACTATTGCTTAACTTTTAAGCTGCAAACTGTGGAAAAGATATCGTCCCGGGATGTAAGCGTTACTTGGTTCTTAAAGTTTTAAATGGAAAGTGGAATTTGCAAGATATAAACAGTCATCTTTCAAAGTTTTTAATAAAAGCGTTTTCTGTGCTTCGAATAGAAAGTTAAGGATGCAATAAATTTGAAAACATCAATTTAACCCCTGTCAGAAGCTCTAAAGAAGCTTCTCGAAAGCGCCTCGAACCACAAGCTTTACCGAAGCAATTCACTTTCCACACATCTCAGACGTCTAATAGAGAACCTACCGATATTTAATTTCAAAACCCTCTCTAAAGCCTGTATGTATGCTTTGCAAAGGACGTACAGATGTTATTTTTGAAACAATTACTTCGAAATTGGTCTACTTCGGTTAACAAATACTATAGAAGCTCTATCGAAACGTTTGCCTGCAGAGTTTACAAATTTGAGCCTTACCGAAATCAAATTATTACTTGAGAATGTCTAAATTTCAAGACAGTTATTCGATTTTTTAGCAATAAGCTGAGCTTACAGTCATGTTAACCTCACCTACTTAAGCTCAAATATCAATTTTGGATGAAATCGTTTTAGCAGTTTTCGAACAAATCGAACTGGTATGAACATTTTGTATGGGAAGTACCATTCTCTATCAATAACGCTTCCCAATTCCCTCCCCTCCTGATTTCGTCCATTTTATTGACAAAACGATAACAACATGAAACGAAAATCAAATGAAAAGCACACTGGCTTCCTCTGTCGGCCTGTTAGTTTTTACTACTTTTGGCAGGTTTTTGTCCATCAACTCCCGAACCTTTGAATTTGGCGAAATTAATTTCCATTTTCAGTTGAATAGCTGCGGAAGCCATATCAAATAGAAACATAAAAGTTATACCAGCAAACGGGAAAGAACAAACGCAACAATCCGCCCTGCACAGCTAAGCAGGATGAGACTACAATAAAACTTTACTAGTTATGCACAAACACACACGCGAAAGACAAACGCTGTGTAACAAAATGTTTGCACGCGCAAAAAGTTGCACCAAACGACTACACCGTTAGCAATAGAAAAATGCGCAAAACAACAATAAACGGAAGGAAATTCAAATATAAACTCAAAATGGCTGCCGAAATATAAAAATTTATTTCCCTATGATTGGCAGGGCAGCCATTGGATAGGATACAATCAAACTAACAACGAACTAGGAACAAGCAAAACTCCGCGGAGCAACTCCTGCAACAAAAAAAAAAAAAAAAAAACTTTTCCGCCAGTGCAGTGTCAAACTTGAGTACTAAAATTGTTTGTTATGTCGCACACAACGAACGTATAGATGCAGTTGACCAGAAGATATAACTTTAACGACCAATGTTACATCGAATCCGCGAACATTCGACTGTAATCTAATTGAATGGCGCCCAACGCTGGATCAGACAGACGCGACAAATTCCCGCGCGCAAAACTCCCTGCATACAACAAATTCAATTCGAAGCCATTCGCTGGCTGCCAGTGCTACACGACCTATCTTTCCGGTCTTGGGTTTTGCAATTCAATTTTCAAAGTATGCTGCAGATTTGACGTGAACACGACGTGTGATAAATGAGTTTGTGTGCGAAACGCTGTAGTGACGTCACTCGAATGAGATACTCGCCAAGATTCCAAAATCGAATTCTTTTCACAAGTTGGATAGCGCCGACCCCGCGCTACATTCCGACAACATTTCATGTATCCACAGATCGAATCGATGACAGGATACAAATGCATTCTCATTGATTTATGACAGTTGCACGAAAATCTGAGCGGTGGATGGCTGCGGCGGCAATGGCAATAGCAGAGGGCGGGTGATGGTTAAATGGGTTTATTTCGGTACTTGGGCATTTGTTGTTAACGTTCTATCTGGCAGATGAATTCCGGTTGGCTTATTAAAAATAAATAATTCATTTCCAACAAACTGCCTCCGGAGTTGGAGTTTGTTTGTGTTAGTCTATCGGCGGGGCGGCTCAATCGTATTTTTATTTGTCTCTCGAACAGAAACGTTCTGTCAGTAGCATCACTACTCCTATGATTGGTTACAATTGGCAATTTATTGGAAATAGAAACCAAATGTTGCCCCATTACGCAGTTCGTTGTTTTTGAAAGTTTCCTACGGATTGGGTGAGTAGTTTAATTTTCGCAATCAACCACATCAGAATGGGGGCTCGCGGAAATCCTCGCGTCTGCCAATCGACCGAGTAGGTACGAGTACATCCAGCAACGCGGTTGTCCAATCACATTTTCTCAACGATGAAGTGCACGATCGTCAAAAAAATTTGTCAAAAAACGCGCTAAAAACACGTTCACGCGTTTCTTCATGTAACATTCGGTGGGCTTTTTTAAAAAATTATAGGTCAGCTTCTTCATCAAACCACACTTAGTTCTAGTGAAATTAAAATGTTGGGTTCCCCAGGGATGGTTGGGACCGCAATTGTGTTGTCCTTTATGATGATCTTACAGCCTAGCTTATCCTCACAGCTGGCGTGTGTTCGACCACTTTTCGAGGCATTTCGGTTGAATATTGCTAAGAAGGTTAACCCTTTGTTGACCAAGCTATTGAAAACTTTTTAAAAAAGTTTTTTTTTTTTTTGATAATATTTAATTTTAGGGTGTTTTAAGAAGGATAACTCATTTTCGGGTTTTTAAATGACCTCCAAGGACTAAAAGTATTTATAAGTGGTACTAAAAAGTACCGTTGGGCTATAGGAAACAAAAAAAGTCATAAAAAAAAGGGTTTTATTTTTTTTTATTTAAATATGAAATGATAATTATAATTGAAATGCATTTTATCAAAAAAGGATTAACATTTTAATGTGTACATTCATTTTTGTTACTGAAAAAGTATTCCATGGTAAAAAGAGAAGCAGTTCTTTTTTGTCATTGCAGCATTGCTCACACCTTCCTCGTGCTTCAACAAACTTTGGCCAATGAACACCCAGATTACCCAGTCGCCCCTTCGCTTTTTGCTGCACAGCGGAGAATCGTCATTCTGTGATTTTCTTTTTAGACCACGTCCAGGTAAATCCTTCTTTGACATAAGTCCAAGTGTTACACATCACTTGTACTCCAGAAGGGATACTTTTTCATTCATTAGGCAGTAAACATATTTCGAGAATTCCCCAAAAAAGACGGTCTAATCCTTATGCGGCAAGAAGTTGATCGGCATGCTTCACGCCTCCCATGAAAGAATTATAGTTTATCCCTTCTGGTAACAGTCGAAAGCTCATTCCCATGGTAGTTTGAAGCCAACAGTACTGTTCTGTTGTCTTTCCATTTATAAAAACTGTTCCCATCTTTTGAAGATCGATAGTCGAAATCTCTTCTTTTCATTTTTTTATCATCTTCAAAATTGTTCGGTTTACCTTTTCTATTTGCTCGAATCGTACCACAAGCTAGAGTTTTTTTCGGTTTTAAGTTTCTCTAGCAGTCTTACTGACGAAAAATAGTTAGTTATCAAAGAAAATTATTTTTTGCTTTACCCACTCCTTTTCAGTCGGTGATAAAACTACTCTTTCACCGAGACCGTAATTTTCGTATTTACTTTCAAGCTGCACGTCTTTTCCTTGGTAAATCGAAAACTTCTTGATGTACATGTAGCCATGCTGATCTGCTAAGCACAATAATTTGTACCCTCTCTTTATAGGTTTCATGCGCTTGTATTGCTTCATGGAGTTCCTGCCCTTGAAAAGAATCATTGACTCATAAACAGAAAGCTGTCTTGCTCCGTGGTAGGATGTGCTGAATTTATCATTCAGAGAATCGATCATTGGCCGAAGTTTGAATAGTCGATCTTTATTAGCTATTGGAATTAGACTATTGTCATTTATGTGTAAGCTGCTCATCGTCTTACCCAACAACGGAACTCCCAAATCCTCGTTTTCACTCCAAAAGCTGGGTAGTTTATGACATCCCATAAGAAAGTTTATTCCTATGAAAGCTAGTAGCTCGCCCTTCTTCAAGTCCAACCTTGCTTTTTTGAACCGCGTAGGTATTAGATTGGTCAACAATTTTATCCAGCACACTTTCAAGAAAATAGACGAAGAAATCTGTTTGACTATCACAGGTTTCAATCAAACTCTCAACTGAACCCTCAGGCAATACAAATTCAGGAATTTCTGATAATTGCTAGCTTTTCATTGGCGATTTGGTTCCTCGTCGGAAATGTTTTTTTTTTTTTTTTCGAATGACTGCGTCCCGGAATTTCCTCGCCATCATCCAAAAGCTGCTCAAGCTCTTCTTGAATCACAGCTTCATCCGGTTCCTCATGTATTTGGGCAGCAGCTCTTATTTTTGAACGAATTGTTATTAGATCCAATTCATCTTCGGATTCTAAGTCGGTATCTTCATTCTTGTCCAAAGGTAATTCCTCAATCAATGCCAAAATCTCATTATCCTTCAAATAAATATTCTAAACAGCCGACATAATGCACTTTATATATACATGAAAATAGCACGAAGAAAAAAATTCCTATTCCAACACTCGTTGTCGCACAGCCCAACGGTGTTATCTTGTACACCAAAAAAAAGCCTTGAAAGCGCTTAAGACCAGGAATGTAGG
Source organism: Cheilosia grossa (assembly GCA_963082955.1). Lineage (NCBI taxonomy): Eukaryota > Metazoa > Arthropoda > Insecta > Diptera > Syrphidae > Cheilosia > Cheilosia grossa. Next base: position 8,367,377 of record OY720144.1, read on the forward strand.
ACCAACTTGGTTCAGCTTCTGGATCAAGAAGAGTTGTGATTTATTAAAGGCAACGGACTAACTTGCCACAACTAGCCTGTTCGAGGCTTGCAAGTTTGATGAGAAAAACTCCCAATACTGATTTAAGAGTGCAGCTCTGTCGTTTTTTGTTGAAGACGAAGCCAGAAAATCTTAACCTGCGACGATAGATGGATATAGCTGTGAAGCTTCTACATCAGCCAGGTAGAGAGGTAAAGAGAACGTGGAGGTAGCAAGTCATGCCTTGGGCAAGAGGCAACCAATAGTACAGTATAGGTATTAGGTATAGGTACTAAAAACATTTGTGTGTGAGAACACTAGCTTGGACATCAACCAGAACACAGAACCATACCGTCCACTTTTTCAGCTTAAAAAGGTCAGAGGTCGATCCGATCTTCTACAGATGGACTACCAAATAAAACTAGGTTCCGACGACAAACAGACCGCACGGTGATAACAAATCAATCGAAAGGAATATCCTTAAGAAATCGCCAATATTCAAACAACACATTGACCACAACTTCCAACTCCACCCATCAACTGGTTGACAACATCACTTTACTCAATGTGACAGGTGAGAAATCGTACGCTTCTCACCTGTTCTCTGCTATGAGTCCATGACCACGACCAATTCAGATCTTACTCTGATTGCATTAAAAGCGTCAAAGAGCGAACAAAGAGAGAACCAAAGGAAACATGGAAATAGTGACAAGATTCGAACATTCTTATCGCGAAACGGTTATTACTGGCTAAATCCTTCGTAAAAAATACCACTGACAAAGTGGATGACGACAACAACCCGAAGGACGTGGCACAAATTAAATCGATTCCTTGTATTCACAATCTCTCACGCCCACACAGTTGTTGTGTTCACATTGTCTCTGGCGGGGGTAGCCATTAACTTTCTTTATCTCTAATTGAATTCATGGGAAATAACCGTACTGCATAGAGTAAAGCGTATGATCTTTGGTAACGGTATACCATTGCTGCGGTGCCAGATGATAATCCATTAAGGAACGTCAGTCCTGGACTTCAACTTGAAGGGCGAAAATCCGGTCAGTTCTGAGGGATATTTTGCAGCACACAGCAGGAGAGTATAGGGAAATTACACCTTCTGATTGGTGATTTCAGATGCAGCATTCGGATTGAGGTTATGTGTGTCTCGTGTGTCTGTGTGGTGGGTATAACAAAACGATCCACAATGGAGATATCCTCGAAACCAATTAAACTCGAACTCAAAACGATGTCCATTGATGGCAGATGCAGTGGCTGTAGTCCTTGGACCACCGGCCAACACCAGACCAGAGAACGAAGTCAGATTTGGTAGGTATTTGACTTTTTCATTGTTTTGGTCGGATTGGGAAATCATCTTAATCGAGATGATGTGCGGCTTTGCAAGGGAATGGCACTCCATGTGCTAGTGTGGCAGAAAATCGATAAGAACCAGCAGTCGGGATGCAAGTGATTTGGTTGTTTTGTTGACACCCAACGAGGATTCATTTTACTTGAAGAATGCAAATTTGTTTATCCTTATAGAAGGTGCTAAGGGATGGAGTATAAAAGTAGCTTGCATGACGATGTGCTCTTCCATTGGTGATATGTTCTCTAGGGGCAGCAGGCAGTGATAGTTAGCTTTGATGGCTGAGGAATCTGCTGAGAAACAGTAGAATAAGTCTTATTCAGTTCAGGTCGATTTGGAGTTAGATTGTTTTGACTATGACTATGACGAACAGTTAGCAGAAGCTCATGAAAGGACATACGAGTATACGAATCTAGTCATGCTCGAAGGTGGCTAAAAAAATCGAACAGATCGAACTATCGACGGCGAAAATGACTCAGAAATGACTCGCTTTGCAGTCTTGGAATGGGTAAACGTTTCCACTAAAAAGAAGAGCAGACTCATAGCTGGGATGTTGCTTACATGGTGCTTCCGATGGGATCCACCCATATACGATGCAACATGGTAATAGAGAGATGCTGCCCAACTTGAACATTTTTATAGCCTGCCTGTTGCTGGTTTTCGTAACATTCCCCTTGAGAATTGTTCTTCATCGCTAAAAAGATCAGACCCCTTTGTGTAAACTCTCTCCTATTCAAAAGGCTTATGAAATTGCACATGGGAAAAGTCTGATCTCGATATTCTGATGATAAAGCCACTTTTAGCTCATAGCTGGCGACGTACACGATCCGTTTGAAATTGAGGTCGTATCTAAGTCGCAGGAAGTGAAATTCTCTCAACTGGCGTATTATAGAAGCTCAGAGGAAGCTCAGCATCTAACGTGGAACTAAGAACCTTAGATTTCAAAGACAAGGAAAGGTCCAACGGCGGCGTGGTTCCTAAGTGGCCCAACCCAACGACAGCGTGGTTCGTAGGATGAGGAGGGGGAGCAAGCCAGCAACGAGTGCCTGCACTGCTTATTAAGACCGATTTCGTAAAGGGTATTCAGCCACCAAAAATTCGAAACAGAGACCAAAGTCACTTATGTGGTACACAATATTGGAACGAATCACACTAAGACAAATCTCCCCGAATGACACTCTCATTCGGGTATTCATGGTTCTCCCACCACGAAGAGAGTGTGACTTTTAAGTGCAGAGTGCAAGTTCTCAATGTCACACAAGGGAGGGTCTGCTACTGGTTGTGACTTGTGAAAGAGTGACGAACGGGACGTTTCGTTACAAATAAATCTACTGTCCTCTTGTGTACTCTTCCAAGAAATATTGCCTACGCCACAACCACAACTACAGTTTGGTAAAATCTTCCAAGTCTCCATTCCTACTTAATCGTTCTGCGAAAAGGGTGAATTCTTGAGTGTTGAGTCGATCCACTTCATCACAAATAGATACAAAAAACTGTGACCGAAATAAGTGGTGATTTTTTGTAAAATCCGATTCTCCCCATCACTGCAGCGTTTAACTTGCGAAAATATTGGCAATGAAAGGAGTCATAACTCGTTTAAATTTAAATGTGATACTTTCTTAAGAAATTTTAATCCATTCTCGGATACAAGATCTGCTGGAAATCGGTGTCTATAATGTTAAATTACAGGCTAACAGATCGTATGTCAAAAGCTCTCGAAAATGGATATACAATAATGTTCACATAGAAAACGTTACAGTTGGTAATGCAAAAATTTAAAGTGCTGCCGCTGTTTTCTTACAGTAGATCACTCAGTTTTTATAAATATTAATTTTTACTCGATGCAGGGGCTTAAAGACATCTCAGGAAATTTTGAGGCTAATGAATTGGCCAAACCGAATTAAGGTCGCAAACTCATGCTAAAGCTGAAAGAAACAAACCTGTTGAGCGGACTAGTGGTCTAACATATTTACCGACAAAGTTGACCTAAGTTGAACGTTGTTCCGAAGAAATATTATAGTTGAGCCATTTTCCGAGCCATTCCACACAAGTTTGAGCCACATTAGTTAAACGAAAACGGGAAGGGAGTTTTTTTGTAACTCTTAAAAAATATAAATACGCAAACTGATGGGTGCGTTCACTTGGTGAATCTTTTAACCAGCTATTGTTTTTTTTAACGGCATTCAGTCGAGTAAATCCTCATTTCCTGATTCCTATTTGTTTTATTTTTCAATATTTCTTTAAGGAAGTGATGTTTAAGTTTTGAGACAAATTTGAGCCTTTTCTCTATGGCTCGGAGCATTGAGCCAAAGCTAAAATACTTGAGCCAATTACCCCATTGGGCACAACACTGCCTATGTTGAGCTTTTGTTTCTCATTTGGAGAAGAGCGACAAAATATTTGATTTAATAGCAGGACAATGCGCCAATTCGCACAGCTCGAATAATGAAGTCTTGGTAACAAGACAAAAATATAGAACAGCATTCCTGGCCACCCTACTCCCCAGATTTGAACATCATCGAAAATGTGTGGGGTTGGTTGACACGAAAGGTGTATGAAGGTGGGAAGCTGTATACCAACAAAGAGGACCCTACTGAAGGTATCAAAGTGGCCTGGGCCAGTTTTTCCCTCGATCTTTTAAAATCATTGTATGATTCTTTAAAAGACCGCATTTTTTTAAGTTATTAAAAATAAGGGAAGTTGCACAAAGTACAATAAAAATACTTTTCTTAAAAAAAATAGATCTTTTTCATTTAAACTAAAAAAAAAAAATAATCAAATGTTACAAACAAAATAGTGAATCAAAACAAAATAACTTCAGAAAATTCCGTTAGCTTTTCGAAACTATTTGAAACTTTTCTTAGTCTTAAGAACTCAGTCCTCCATTTCAACCCAATATAAAATTACATTATGTACAGATCAAAAAGATACAAAAAGCAGTTGATTTAAAAATAAATTATGTGTGAGGCTATTTATATGTTACGGTTTGGGTATTGTTTTCTGTTTTATTTTTTTCATTATTTAATCTAATTTGTATTGTTTCTTCTAATTTTTTAAATTGAATTAAATTTTTGTTTTAACTTTTAATTTTAATATTTTTTATAAATTTAAAATTGCTTTAATTATTTATTTTTTGTGTTTAAATGTTAGTAGGAAGAAAGCAGAATAAGAAGAATTGTATTAATTTAAATATAAAAATACATAATTTTGTAAAATAAATTGTTGACCCTTCCAGAATTTTGAATTATGAAAGCTATTTGACAGCTAAAAAAATCACAAGTGGCAAATTTAGACAGCCACAAAATCTACCGCTTTCCGAAGAGGGTACAATCTCTAAAGAGAGTAATTTAATCCCATATCCATTGTTTGGCGCAATTCCAATGTGGCGAAGCCAGCTTTACCCTTTTGTAAACCAAAGCAGTGACATCCACCGGACAGTGAATGCTAACCAAGTCCTGCGGACGCAGGAGTTGGATAAAATCCCGCGAGGAGTGTATATATTTATATGTATATTTTTAGAGATATTCGAATCAGACGGATCTCTTTTCGTCTCTCTACCACCATAAATCTTACCCAGATAGACTCTCTGGATTTCTCCAGAGTTCTTCCCTGGGTTCGATTCCTAGTGTTAACGCTGGCATCTGTTTATGTGAGATCTGTTTCATCGACTGAGTATCCACCGATTGATGTTCCAAGTTCCTCATTCTTCTGCCAGTCTCAGATTCCACCAGGCATAGTTGGCAGGTATCATCCTCTCTAAGAACCATCTTCCTAATGTGATACCCGAAATTACCATGTCCTGTAGACAAAGCCACCACCCATTTCAGTGTTGCTCGACTCATGCTTAGAACCCTTCTTTGAGTGGAGCAGGTCGGCCACTTAATTGCCATTTTAGCCTGTCTACATTGTTCCACGGTTGACCACCTTTTCAGGTGTTCTGCCGTGATCCATTTGTGAACCACCTGTTCAACCCTTCCTCTGTCAATTGAACAGAATGGTTCTGGTCCCAGCAACTTTTCAGTTGACCCCTGTTTTGCAAGGGAGTCTGCCTTATCGTTGCCTTCGATCCCCATGTGTCCTCGTACCCATGTCAGTGTAACTTCATTTCTAGATGAACACTTATTGAGCTTGAGTACACATTCCAGTGCCAATGATGTTGTAATGTTTGCTTGTTCCATGCGTCTGTTAACGGCCTGATTGTCCAGTGCTATAAGCATATTTCTTCCTTCCACCTGACTCTCAAGCAATTAGTCCAACGCAGCAATGCAATCATCCCGGCCTGATATACGGAAGTGTGTTTCCCGAGACTAACGCGAGGAGTGTCGGTTGTTATTGTCTTGTTAACGCGTAAGTGTTTTTCTTGTCAACCCACTCGAAGACTCGAAGTCGCTTAAGCTTATTTAGAAACATTCTTCAATTTTTTTCGACAACCACTTCCAACAAACCCAACTCAAACCCAACTCAAAAACTGCACTCAGTACTCCGCCAGTAGCACAGCTACCACTTCACCTCAAATAGAATTAGAAACTTGTAACCAAACTCGAACCCAATAGCGGTCGCCAATAATTCGCAGCAATTTAGTGCCAATTTGGTTTTGCCCTTCTCAGTCCCTTTGGGTTGTTCAGTAGATTTTAATTAAAATCACCAATCAGCCCCATTCGCCCGCCAATTGACCGAAAAATAATATAACAACTCCAGTACGAAAATGTTACGTATACGCCACCGTAAATTCCAATCAACTATCCCGTGCATGTTGCAAGGCTTTTATCATTTTTGTTATTTCCCCAACATTATTTTGCACTGTCGGCGACCCTTAATTCTGAATTTTTTTCTCTCTTTCCTTTTTGTTTACAATCAATAAACTTTAATTTGGATTTTGCTACGCGGAATATGTGGAACATTTGTGTGCGCTATAAGCTGAACAGTGCAACCCCATAACTAGCCGCAGATTCCTAAATCGGAAATTTAATGAGTGACAGATAAAGCTGACCCTTGTGTTTGAACTAACAAAAAAATAAATAAATAAATAAATTATACAAACTACAGTGAACCGTGTACGGGATTGTCAATTACCCTTGAGTATTATTACTAACGCTGCGAGTATGGGTGGGGGTTTCGTTCTGACCAGGACACACGTAATTAGAAAAAAGTTATTTGCAATTAAGTAAATTGCTAAAATTGCGATTAAATTGATAAAATTAGTGATACATAGACACGCTCGGTGGCTGTGTGGTGTGGTACCGCTGGCCGGCAACATTTCGTTGAATTTTGTTTGTGTGTTTTGCTATCAGCAAATTAATCAGGTGAAAATAGATCAAATTGCTTCGGTATTGTTGGTTTGGTTAGATAGGGCTGTCAACCAGAGAAAGTAAGACCCTTCATCTACCAACTGCTCCTATTTATGTTGATTTTCAATTGCACACGTCCCAAAGCTGGCCAAACTTCTTGCTGTGTCCTTGCCGATGGGCATTAAATTTCATAAAGTACAACTTACATCTTATTGGATGAACTTCCATCAAGTTTCTTGCTGGCTCTTTCAAACTTTTCATCAAATGCAGAGCACTATATCAATTTTATGCACCCCCACCTGGCTATGCATGTGTATATGCCTGTACATATGCCATTTGTAACTTTCCCCATCATTTAACATAATCTGACCCAAAATCCATTGAATCTCGAAATCAATATGCGGCCACTACACTCGTTCCCTCATGCAAATCCTCCGAAATCCATGTCACATAAAGCCATGTCGCACACACACCTTAAATACAAAACTTTATGCACACAAATCTTGTTTGCGAAACACATCTTCCATCGTCGTCTGTTGTTGGTTGGTTTCGCTGTGTGTGTTTTTGGATGAGCGACGACAAAATTTCGCCCAAAAAAGTTCCAATCGAACGGATTTATCTTATTTTAAGTGCTTAATTCATGCCAACTTCTTATTTTGCCAAAGCACACACACAGAATGTTGAGAACTTTATTGCCTCGCATATGAAGTATATATGTAGCATCGTCATAGTCGGATTCACATCTCCCCCGCATCCATATGCATGAGAAGATGCGGATCTCTTCTGTTTGGCAGGGCGGAAATGAACACCGCCACTGCCGCTCGTCACCGCCTCATCGCATCCTGCCGCTGCTCCTGGGCCCCCTCTCATTTGCATGAAATCTGTTATTTCAGGAATATTTATTCCTTCCGATTGATTAGTATTCATGGCGTTTTCATGAATATTCGACAGTGGCACCGTCGGTCGGTGGAAAGAGAGGGATCGAGATGCGGAACGTAGACACTAATCGTTGATTTTGATATCGATATACAATGAGCCGGGAGGGGTTCGATTGTATATCTTTTCTCTGCGTTCGCAGACTGTTTATCCAAAATCACAGGGGATAAAGGAGCTTGGGCTGTTCCCATGAGCTGCAGACAGTGAAATTAGCGATGTTCAATTTAATTGAAATGTGACAGAGACTAGATGAGCAAATATTTGTTGAGGTATAGCAAGGAGATACTGGTGGTCAAGTAATTCCCGCTAAAAATGACCTTAAGCCAAGTGCAGGTCAAGTTAAACACGAAAATCTTCTATATGCCAAAGAGATTCGGTTGAGCTTGTTGACTATAAATCACCCAACCAAATCAAGGTACACAATTCAAAATTTTGCTGACAATTTGAAGTCGAATCCGAATGGTTGAATTGAGAAGCAGCTTTTCTAGGACATTTGTAGTTTAGGATGTTTCTCAAACGTTCATGCGAGGTGGCTCAGTGGAAAAACAAACTTTAAGATGTAACTCCACCCACAGCGCTTTGGATCCTCTGTGTTTTTTTGCATACTTTGTTACAAAAATAATTGAAAAAAATGCTTTCTTCCCTTCTGCGAAAACTGCACCTCTCAATTGGGAAATTTTGCATAGTTTTTCGGTTTTGAAATACAATCGCAATCGGTACGACAGAAAAAAGTTTAAAAACTCTTGACCCTCCGCCGAAGAACAAATCAACAAATCCCACCGCACAAAACTGACATCTCAACTCGCACCCACCCGCTCTCTCTTTCTCTCTCCAGTCACCCGTATTTTCCTTACTCATTCGTTTCATTTACCATGATAGTGGGACTCAGCTCCATCGCCTTCGGCGCAAAAACACTTGTTTCGACCTCAAACACTTATGACCAAGTTTTCGGCCCACACAGCCCCTCATACGAAATCCTCTCCAAGATGTTCTCACTGACTATCATCTGCACTCGCCAGACAAAACGTTGAAGGATAACTTTCATCCTGATAGCTAACTAATTTCCCACTCATATCCTGTTCATGTTAAGTTCAGGTATGTCCCTCTCTCACTCTTTTTTAAATACATTTCAGTCACTGAAACTTGATTTTCTTTTGAGGAACTCTCGAGGGAGAGAGCAGCATCCTTCCTATCCTGATGGAGTGTCTCTCCACGCACAGAAGATCGACAACATCGAAGGGGAACTGTAAATCTAAAGTTTTTCAAAACCACCCCCGCTCACACATTATCAGTCCAATGGAGTGAGATAAAGTTTTTCATTCTGACATCTTTTTGATGAATCATGGCAGCTGCCAGGGAAAACACCGAACCGTATAAGGAGGATGTTGGTAAACGTATACCAACTCATCTTAAAGAGTCTTCAAGAGTTGGCAAAGTTTTCCACATTCCATCGGCTCACTTGAGAGAGTGAAAAACGCACCAAGCGGAAGTTTAAATAAAACGAAAACCAACCCCGATGACGATGGAGAATGTGAAATGTGGGAAGAATTGCATCGAGAGGATGAAGTTTAAAGTGTTGGGCGATGTCAAAAATTGAGACAAGAGTGTCTGGGGCTACTTTTATAATGGGACGTCCGTGTCAGAATATTCTTGGTGTCAAATGCATCAGGAAAGTTGTCGGGGCCGCCATCGAGCCCTCTCGATAAGGGAGGACAAGTATTTTTTTTATTTTTTTTTTTTTATTTATTTAATTATAGATGACTTTGCTTGGGAATGTGCTTTTGTAATGATAACAGAGTGATGTCCAGATTTTAATCAACCATTGACAGTGAAATGGGAGTCGAATGGAAGTTCGCAACAAATGCTAAGATATTTGGCCGAAAGTTTTCGAAAGGCAAGAAGTGACACTTTTCATTGGAACTGTCAAAAGTTTGTTGTTTTATTTGGAAAGTTATTCAATAAAGGCGGGTTATGATGACAACCGAACTAAGTTTAAGTTTGAATTCGATTGCCTCCTCAAGAAGGATGGGTCCGCAGAAGTTTGGCGTGCTACTAATAAGCACAAGCGATTGGGTAATGGAATGAATGTATGCAGAAAAATCACTCACTGAAAACCATTCAATTTTCGGTCAAAAACTATGAAGTAATATTGATAATATAGCTCCTACAGAGCTAGTGGATTCAAAGTAACCGAGTCGACTTGCTTAAGGGAACGCGGTTAAAAAAAAAAAACGATTTATCAAGTCTCGGTCTTAATAAAAAACTAATTCTGTAAAAACTAAACAGCTTAATATGTTTGGTTGATACCAATCTAGAAACTTGATTGATCACAAAAAGATAAAGTGGGTTCTTTTTAACAGTTTTATCGCGGTATTTTGTGAAAACGACTGCACTTTTTTAACAGTGCTTAGTAAATTTGTACACCTTCTTTTCAACCGAGCAAAAATCGCACTGAAAACGAACCAATTTTGGGGTTTGGTTACATGTCTTTATAAACTGATAGTTGAAGTCTTGGTCCTTTGTCAAAAAAAATTAAATAAATGGCTGGCGGAGAAGTTCCGCATAGGACCCTACGCTAAGCTTCTCACAAGCAATGGACTGTGTGGCTTTTTATTTTTAGGAACGAGTAGAATTTGTTCAACATTCCTGCTCGTGTGTGCCTATCCATGCGCCACGAAACAGATGTCGAAACGAGTCATTGACTGCACAGGCTTTTCAACCCACTCATCGGTGTATGAGCAACCGATCGTGCACTATCCTTCGGTCCTCTCTTCAGGGGATTCGATCACCTGCAGCTAAAGGGTACAGACCAGTGTTGCCGAATGTACTTCCATAGGAGTATTGTACTACTTTTAACTCCACCGTACTCCTCCTTTCACATTCAGACTCTTATTTATTTTTTTAAAAGACCTAAAATATCTTACACTTGCAGCAGGGTGTAATTTCAACCTTTATAAATTGAATTAAATTTTTTATTTAATGCTAATTTGGCAGCACTTTTGTCTTCCAAACTGTCGTAAAAAAGGGAATTTGCCTATTCATAGTTTGCTTTTGTTTTTTGTTGGCTTATGCAGCGCTGCCGAAAGTACTACAATAGGGTAGTGTACTCCGGTACTCTCCATCGATAAATTTTACTCCAATTTACATATATTTCGAATTGATCTACCTACCTAGTAAATTGCAAAACAAATTTTAATTTCTGGATCCATCCTTAAAATTGGCTTCGTGTTCGATATTGTTACTTTCACGTCGAACAAACTCTTGCGGATCCTGGAAATCGTGTTCACTGACAAACACTTATTTTGATACAGTCAGTGACTGAATAATGAACACCAGATTAGAGAGACTCCACCAAAGCAACATGGCTGCCACAGGCCATGGGCCACAGGCTGGAAATGCATTTCTAAATTTTCGTTCTTAACTCCCCGGTACTTCCCAAAAAGTTATATTAAACTCCCCAACGAAATTATGAAACGACATCGCTGGCAACAGACGTGCCCTTTGAAGAGAATCAATCGTTTGACTACTTTCAAGCAAGAAAGGCGTTTTAGTAGTGTAAAATAAGTAAAATAAATGGACGTGTTTCGTCAAGATTTTCTTTAAATCGGTTTCTTTTAGCCTCCATTAATAAGCCCACTAGCAAATGTAAATAGCCGCAGCTAAATTAACCAAAATTGAACTACAATTTGCCAGGTCACCATATATTCAACACATTTGCCCTTACTAAAAATCATTTTTAATCCTTGCACTAAATATTTAGTAGGCGACAATTGGTAATTTTATAAAGGAAATTTCGCCATTGAAAGTTCGTAGCAACTTGCGGCACACTTAATTTTCTTTATTAGTATCCCGCATAGAATAAATTGTAGGTCCATCAGAGAGAAGGCCCGTGAGGTTACTCTTGAAGATCGTGTCAATCATGCCTCGAGCAGTTTTATTTGGAAATCTGGTTACCAAAGAATGAGCGTGATGGTATGACCAAGTCCTTAAGTTTATCATTTCATCAACATGTGATTTTATTTATTAAGTAGCGAGACACCGTGATCAATATTTTAGAACCAATTTGTTATATTTAGAAACGTAACCGGCAAATGCGATAAATGACATACGATTTGAATGGGGACCAGAAGTTATTGCCGATTAGTATAAAATTGCCCTGAATTAAGTTTTATGTGATTTTAGTTGTGGTTCCAAGAGTTTGTTCATTTTCATTATGTGATTGATGATTTTTTTTAGGCACACTAAGAAATTTAAAAGCTTGTCTGCTACCTCACACAAAGACTTCCGTCAACTCCCCAAAATGAAGTAAGGATAGCAATATCCATGCTGAAATCGAACACGGCTGCTGGTGCTGGACCAGATGGCTTAACTAACGAACTTTCCAGGGTAGAGGGAGATGATTTGGTCGAGCGCATACACGAAGTAGTCTTGAAGATTTTGTCAGAGGGACGTGTGACTGAAGATTGGAACCTCAGCATTGTTTGCCCGATCCACAAGAAAGGAGACCTCAGTCTCCTTAACAAGATCCTGTCGCCGTACTGTGTGAACGCTAGAAACCATTTGTCAATGAACTGATTGGAACCTATCAGTGCGGTTTTAGTCCCGGTTAGTCCACAACCGCTCAAATATTCACGGCAGATCCTGGAGAAATCCCAAGAAGTCCAAGTCGATTTTAAGACCGTGTATGCCAGGATTTATAGGGACTAGCTACACAGAGCCATGTCTAGTTTTGGCATCCCTGTCAAACTTGTCAGATTGTGTAGAGTGACGATGGAGATTTCTCGCAGGTCCATAAAGGTCGGGAAGAATATCACAGAGACCTTTGGTGTCAAAAAAGGATTAAGACAAGGTGACACGCTGTCATGTGACTCTTTTAGCATCGTTCTGGAGATAATTGTGCGTAAGTCTCAAGCAAGAAATACCACCAGGGAAGTACCGACTTAGAATTTGTTATCAAAAGCAATTTACTAGTAGCCAATGGTAGCAACGAGCAAACCTTTATAACAGGGAATAGGGGTGAATTCTTAGATTTGACTCTCTATAGCAACTCACTAACTTCAACTGTGCGGGAATGGAACTTTCTGAAGTATCACTTTCTGATCCTTATTGGTTTTAGAGGACATCAGGATGACTGGAGCGCGCGTGGGTTGGTTGCAAGGAGAAGGGACGTGAGCTAACCATCTTTAACACCAACGGCTAACCCCAGTTAAATTACATGACAATTGGTCCACAAGGACAAGCCATCTCTAAAACCAACGGTTAACTCCCATAAAAGGACCAAAATGTGGTACAGTAAGGTTCACATTTGTCTACCAACACGTAAACCTAACCACCAGAGGCACAATTTTCCAAACTACTCACACGCGTTGACGACGTTGACATCATTGACATAACACAGCCAGCTGTCACTGGTTTGTTTTGCAAGTATTAGCACAGAAGCGGCTAAAATGGGTTTAGTGGTGAATGCGGGTAAATCAAAATATTTATGCAGTCAACAAGAAGGGACACACAACACCGACGAATCGGACAAAACGCCACGATAGACAGCTATAACTTTGAGGTAGTTCGAGACTTTGTCTACCTAGGCTCCGCTTTCAACTCTGCAAATGACATCACAACAGAAATCAGACGAAGAACCAAACTCGCCAAACGCTGTTACTTCGGCTTGGATGGCAGTTGACTCTATAAATAAAACTATCATCATCCCAGTCCCGCTTTAGGGCGCAGTGGCATAAATGTTAGAAAAGCCGGATGAAGATCTCCTGCGAACGCAAAATTTTCGTAGGGATTTTCTGTCCCCTTTGCCGTTTGTGTTGACGAGCTCTGAAGGAGGAGATTTAAGGGAGAACTATACAGCGACAAGGACCCGGTCAGAAAAGTACGTATCAGTCGTCTAAGATGGCTGGGACGTGTAGAGCGAATGGACACCAACGATCCGTCCCGAAAGAGTCTTGGATTCCAATCCGGAGGGACAAAGAAGTAAGGGAAGACCTTGAGGTGCCGCCCAAGTGGATGGGGACCTCAACCAAGCTCGGTTGCGCAATTGGGGGTAGCTAGCCGAAGATCGCGCCAACTGACGGGGCATATTGGATGAGTTGACACGCAAGGCAAGAGATCATTGACAATCCAAAATGGAAGAGAGACACCCCCTAAACCCTCTGTATATCATCATTTCATATGCAATTGCACATTCTAAAAATATAAATAAAAACCACAATAAGCGCAAGAAAATATCTCAAAATCGGACAATTAAATTACGATTCCCAACATTAAGCAGCGTATCCATTACTGGATAATGTTGGTGTTCCAACAAATGAAAGAAAACCATCGACTGGCCTCAAATCTTTTTGACCGCAAATGGCCAAACAAACAATCCAATCCACCCACTCTCGAACAGGACCTCAACCTCACACATAAACACGCGGCGTAAATGCAAAAAGGCTATCAGCCAGAATTTCTATTGTATCCTTCGTAGTGGCACTTGAATGCGCTTGGCCGAGACAGAGACATAAGCGAAAAGGGTTGAAATCGCCATCACCGTTTTGTGGACCGAAATCATTGCCCACGGTCGGCTTGATCTATCGAACCGGAACTTAACGGTGGAATGAACTTTTCGTGGGTACAAATTTAAGCCGCGAACTCGAGTAAAGTCGGAAGGGGATTCGCGAATACCAACTCGTTACTCGTATACCATGTACCGCATTGTACTCGTACATCCACGACCGTAAGTTGCTGGCTTACACCTTTTGTATCCGTTCTGTTATGTGTGGTTTTTGTGGTGTATTTTTTACCGCTGGCTGACTTTTTTCCGGCTCTGAGTACATCGACCTCTGGGATGGTTTTTCGGACTACTTTGCATGCAAAGTTTCCAAAGTGCGCACTTCAACTGCGAATGGTAATTTAGTTGTCGGTCAAGACGTAACATCGACGGAGCACAATGAATTATACTCCTGCAGGTAGGATTTCGTTTTCGATTTCGATTCCGACCACATTGACCATAACGAGTGCTGGCGCATCCATGGGAATCGAGGATTGGTACAGGTAGATTTAGCTGTGCAAATTGGATTGACGTTCGGCATGATATGCCAATTTAAGTCTGAGTTTAGAGCAGGACTCGTCAAAGTGGCTTGTGGTGGGTGCAGTTCGCGATTTTAAACGCAATTTGCTTGGCGAATCAGGAATCGAGTTAGCACTTGTTCTAATTGGGGTTGAAGTGCGTCAAGGGATAACCCTTTAAGCCTTTGAGACCCTCTTGATGATATACTCACCAACATGGCACAGTGGGTATTATACATAGGCCTATTTTTGTTCTTGTCAGGAATTGAAGGGTCCTGCAAGTGTATAATGAAGTTGAAGGCCTTAGCTGAGAAGCCTCTTTAGGGCAGTTGAAGTCGCGGTTATTTGTCAGACGATGGTGAGAAGAAACGCTCTGAAAAAGACCTTAAACGTCATTTGTGTTTTTCCGGGGGTTGAACCGGAGACCGCCTCACTTGCACTCTGACCAATGGGCCACTACGCAATCTGTAACAAGCTGTTTCTTAAGAAGTTTTTATCCAACCCTACCTGTTCCAATAAGCAGCGCTATTTAGTGCTGGGCTTAAACATACCTCCAGTTGTACCATAAGGGTGTTTCTTAGATCCAATCCTGTTCCTGCCGCCAACGATGACTTCACTCATTATTTTCCTAGATGAGAAAAATAATAAATAACAAACAGCATAATAGAAGATACGTCAAATTGTTGATGCGCATATTTCATGTCAATCTTTACTCCTGTCAGCCCCTTTGACATTCCATCCCCATCCGATACATATCTCTGGGCTAAGTTTATGCCTTAAATGCGATTAAAAGACATTAGCTGCCACTGTCACAGCTTACTATCGATTTCTCATTTCAAAAGCATTAATATTATTGATAAGAAACATGCGCCTCTCTAAGGTCAGACATACAACTCCCATGCCGGCTGTGTAATTATTATCAATTAGTAGCTTTTCGGGTTGACTTACGGGCCCAATTTGGCGGTCGAGATATAATTTTCCAAAGAGGCAAAATTTTTTTTTTTTTTTTTTTTGTGTCCTACCTTTTAGGAGGGACAACAAATTACTGGTATTTTTTATGCCGCCCATCATTTTCAATATCCACCATAAAAAAAGGTCACCTAACAATAGCCGCCCTTGTGTATGGCGCCTTTCGCTGTTGGAAGGTCCTTCACATAAATATCATTTTATATCACATAAACGAGAGTATAAAATATCGAAATAGCGTCATCTGAATGAGTCCCTTAGCCGTGGTCGCACTTCATCTCGAATCTTTGCTTATATCGATTAGAATGTACAAAGAGGAGAAGGGAGCAGAAGCAGGGCCCTTAAGGTTCGGTTAAGTCCATTAACACAAATCAATGCTTCCGGATCTTTGATCAACGATTATTATGATGATAATAATAACCGATGGAATGGGGGCGGTGCGGTGCGGTGCTCGGGTATAGTCGTTAGATGTTATGTCCAATTGAAAAAGTAAGCACAAAATGACAGCTCGTTAGAAGTTGAAAAGCACAATGAATGGCGGTCGGCCGGCTGGTAATGATGAATAAAACCGGTCAGGAGACCCGAAGTCAATGTGGAAATTGTTCATGTATCGGTTATATGGATATAAGGCTATATCTTAGAGGTAGGAGCGCCAGAAGCCGGCTTAGACTGACTTTCGTGTAGATGTATAGTTTTTTAACCTTTAGGGGGATTTTTCGTCTTTTGTGTTGTTGATTTCGATTTGATGGACACCAGGAAGGCCGAGTGGCAGATGAAAGGACTGCGGAGGGAAAGTGGTCGTCTTTCACCTTTTTGTTTGTATCAAGAGTCAGGCGGGTTTTCCTACTCGTTTTTTAATTCGTTGTTAGGTGCTTTTGGGACGCGGTTTTTTAGGGGGAAACGTCTACTTTTCTCGACTTGTTTTTCGACGCATTACTGACCATTATTGGACGAGATTTTCAGCCCTTTTTTGATGGAATTTTGTCGCGTTTTTCGCCATGTTTTTAGAGGTCTTCATTTTGATTGTTGATTGATTTTGAAGCAATTTCTGACACGAATTTTGACAGGTTTTCGTCTCATTTTAAGATGAATTTTTGGAAGCACTTTGTGATGCGTATTGGAATCTTTTCAGACGTGTTCTTCACGTCTTTTTTGACGCATTAGTGATCCTATTTTGGGCGATACTTTCGGGTTTTTGTTGCTGGTTTTGTCAGGTTTTTCGACGCTTTTTTCAGCGCACGTGTTTGAAATATTTTCGGAGTGGTTTTTGTTACTTTGTTTGTGCATTGCTGAAGTGTTTTTCGGCAGATTGTCGGATTGTTCGACTAGTTTTTTGAATACTAGTTGCTTTTTCGGACGGTTTTTACGCGTCTTAGATTTCTTTTTGACATCTACTTTAATCCTTTTTGGACGCACTTGTGGTTACGTTTCTAGATGTCTTTTTGACTCGTTTTCGGATGACTTTTTGGCGACTTTTTGGCGCCTTTTTCGGTATGTACTCGGAAGACGCTTTTTTGACGCATTTTCCATCATGTTTTTGGATGCTTTTCTTTGGAGTTTTCTAGCGACTTCTTAACCCTTTTTTGACGCATTTTTGGACTGTTATTTGTACATGTGCTTAGATAGCTTTTTGACTCGTTTTCGGGCGACATTTTGTGGTGATTTTGACGGCTTTTTTAACGTATTTTTGGAACGTTTTTTAAACGCTTCGTGATGTCGTTTGGCTCATTTATAATATTCTTTTTGAAGTGTATTCGAACGCATTTTTGAGGCATTTTTGACTCTTTTTCTGAACGGGTTTTTGGATATCTACTTTGCTTTTTGGACGCACTTTTGGTGTCGTTTTTAGATGTCTTTTTGACTCATTTTCGGGTGGCTTTTTGACGACTTTTTGTCGACTTTTTGGCATCTTTTTAGGTATGTACTCGGTAGACGCATTTTTGACGCATTTTCCGTCATGTTTTTGAACGCTTTTCTTTGGATTTTTCTAGCGACTTCTTAACCCTTTTTTGACACATTTTTAGACAGTTATTTGTACATGTTCTTAGATAACTTTTTGACTCGTTTTCGGGTGACATTCTGTGGTGATTTTGACGGCTTTCTTAACGTATTTTTTCAATGTTTTCAAACGCTTTCTGATGTCATTTGGCTTGTTTATAATTTTCTTTTTGAAGTGTATTCGATCGCCTTTTTGAGGCATTTTTGACTCGTTTTTTGAACGGGTTTTTGGATATCTACTTGAATACTTTTTGGACGCACTTTTGGTGTCGTTTTTAGATGTCTTTTTGACTCGTTTTCGGATGACTTTTTGGCACCTTTTTGGGTATGTACTCGGTAGACGCTTTCTGACGCATTTTCCGTCATGTTTTTGGATGCTTTTCCTTGGAGTTTTCTAGCGACTTCTTAACCCTTTTTTGACACATTCCTAGACGCCTTTTCGAATCGTTTTTGGACAGCTTTTTGCAGCGATTTTGACGCACTTTTTGACCGGGTTTTCTAGGGTGGGTACTTGGGCGACTTTTTTTATGCATTTTTCGTCATGTTTCTTGACATCTTTTTGACTCGTTTTTGAATGCCTTTTGAGGCGTTTTTGACGTATTTTTCACACACGTTTTTTGACGAATTCTTAGGCGCTTATTATGACATGTTTTACGAAACCTTTTTTATGCATAAAAGTAAAATATTACCAAACAGATAAGTTAGGTAATTTTTAAAAGCCCATTTCTCCATCCTGCATCCTTGTGGACTGTGTACTGAATCTTTTTTCCATTCTATTGTACCCAAATACTTAACCCCACTTTTTTAAGTTTCCAACAACACATACTCCTTGTGTCCGTCAACAATTTAGTGCAAATTTCTCCTTAACTTCCAACGCAAGCAAAGTCTTATTATTTATGTCATGTTTGGCAATTTGCTGAATACACTCGCCTCCCCAAGATTTTGGGGCTGAAATTCTTGCATTGTGTTGCCATCTGCATCAAAGGAATCCAAATAAGTAAGCATGCTTGACTATCATGATGCAAATTATTTTCAGACGCAGCTACCTTCAGCTATACTCCTACACACCATACCGTCCAGCATCATCGCATATTCTTCACAATATGTATGTGCATATGGTAATTCTGACATAAATTCCAATTTATTACTCTTTGTCCGGCAGCCTGAGCTCTGTGCATATGTCTTGCAGCTCCTGATTGCAATAACGTGTTATATTCTGGTGAGTCATTTCACTTCAACCCACTGCTGCGCTTCTATCAACTGTCATCACAACTCAGCCATATTGTTGTCCAATGGATCCAATTAAAGGAGTCATATGACTCGGGGGTTAAACCATCTTTATGCCTCTGCGTGTGCGAGTGTGTGTAGGCGTGTAGGAAATGATGAACAAAATATGTCCCAACCGAGTGGAGCTGTGTTCGCATGCTTGTTGACATGACATCGTTGCCGGAGCAAATTTCCAACAGGAGACTAGTTGTTGGAACATAAATACCATGTTCGTCAATATTTGCTGATGATGGTCCTGTGCATGATTCAATCGCTGCCTCTGATTATTCTAGTTCGGGAATTATTTTAGAAATCTTTTATGGTAGTTCGTAGGAAGCGGTTGTTCATATTTTAGAACGTGAGGAAAAGGACAATGTTGTCGGAGTCCCGAAGTTTGTCTCTTCAAGAAGGAGGCTGGTAGTTTTTTTTTTTTTTTTTTTTTCCTTTATAGATCTCACTATCAACCCCACTGTTCGTTTGACGAAAGGAATAAGTCGGACGTATTAAGAATCCACTGATGTAAGGCAACAGCAACACAAATTATCTGTCCATATGACCGGCTTTGTCCTGGCGAAATACTATACAAAGGGCTATCACTTACAAAGAAGACACAATTCGTTTCCATATGCACTTGCAGTTTATATTAAAAAATTCCTTTCCGCTGGATGTTCTTTCGGCGAAATCTATTTTCCACTTTTCACTGGACACACACACACACACATCCTCAAATCCAAATCCCGAGTGAAGCCAGATAAGAAATTTCATTTCGCAATTTGTTGCACCACATTAAATGATTTCGCCTGCCGCCATAGTTCGCAGTCGCACACTATAAAGACGCAGGAAGAGACCAACCCCAAGGATGATGATAAAAATGATACCATTGCATGGCAGCAGCATGAGAAGACGTTGCTATGCTCCTGTTGCTGTTTTTCACTCTTGCAGTTGCAATTGCAAGTGCGAGTGCAAACTAAACTTAAATTAAAATGCCAACTAGACTGGAAGAAGTGATATTTCGGTATCATAAATTCATTATTGCAACGCTGGGAGCTGCCAGCGTTGTATTGTGCCTCGTGTGCGCTCCATACTGTATTCGGCCATTCGTCTATTTCAATGGGGGGTGAATAAAAAACAAATGGATTTAGTTCTAGAGCAGTGTTCTGTTTAACTGTACAGTGTGCAATGTGCACTGTGTTGCTTAGGCGAACAGGACGCTTGGCCTGTTTTGAAGAAATTATGCGCAAGCGGGACGCAATGACAGACAAAAGGATAATAATTAACATAATGAAATTAATGGCAGAGATATGTTCGTGCTGATGCCTCTGTGAGGCGGAAATGAGTTCGTTTTGTATACACTCTGTCTCTGTGCTCTTGTGCCGAACAAAAACTAAGTGAGTGAATTCTTTGAACTCATTTGGTGGAGCGCAATGCAACTGGCAGGCACAATGAGTGCACTGAGCAGAGATGTAACGCAATTAGGAAATTCTAGCTGGGTTAATTTTGGTGCGGTTCACTGATGGACTTGGACGTTTCCTTTGTTTACTTTGTTTAATTGCAGTTGGAATTTTCTTTGGATTATTATGTGGGCGGGGGTTTTGCAGAACAGAAAACCACTAAAAGGGATTGATGTCCTGTCTGTTTGATGACAGAAGACATTTGAAGGGAAATTCGTTCGATGTCGTAGCAGTAAATCGAGCCGTTTAAACTACTGGGCATAAATATTCGTAGGTACATTTATGCGCCTCCTTGATGAGATCTGTTCCTTATTTTGCAGATTTTTTAACGACGCTATCTGTTAAGACAGTGAGGTAGAACTATTTAGGTTGAACCGTATTTGATTCTGTTTGGGAATTTTCAAAAAGCCTGTGTCAGGTGCGTCGCAGAAAAGTTAAGAACAGCGATCATATATTGAAAGCTGAACTTCAAATTGAGTTGTTCTGAAGTTGAGAAATGCCAAATGAAATGCAGAAAAAACTTGACGTTTAGGTGTGGTTCACATTCTACATCGGCCATTAAAATTTAACCAACCTTTAGATGACGCCACAAATAGCAGCGAATTTTGTGATGATGAATTATGAAAATGAGAAGATATTTAACTGGAGAGAAGTTCTAAAGTTCTAAATCTAAATATAAAATTCTTAAATGTAATCTATCCATCATTATATTAATACGTGAACATCCAAAGTTTCCGTACACTTTTTAAGTATTTATTTCGAAATGAGGAGAACGAAACTTATGTTATTTGAAAGCGACTGTGCCATAGATGTGCACAAACAATAATTCGTGGATATATATGTCGCCATTAAGGCTGGTAAAATTAAGTTATGCATTCCCCATACAAAACAGGTGATTGAAAGGTTTCTGGTGACATTCCATTTTTCGCCGCCATATCATCATACTAACGTGCTCAGATATAAATCATCTTAGATTAGAACCTTTTTCCGATGGAGCAGCTCATATACGTATTTTTCGATATCTAGATGTCACTCTTTCCTTTCGAAAAAGAAAAACATAAGTAACGAAAATAATTGGAGTACGTTTATTTAGTATTCCATACTCACAAAAGGAATGGTCGAATTTGCCCACAAGCGATACTATATATATAAAAGAGAATGAAGTTCGTGTGTGCGCGCATAACTCGAGAACGGATTACTAGATTTTAACGTTTTTGGGCTTGACGGTTTCGTTTTGGAGCAGGGAAGGACATAAACAAAACTATGAGGGGATGGTTATGAAAGTTTGTATAGGGAAATGCACTTTGAAAAAAAAAACTAGATAGAAATCGAGTAGTGACACTTCAAATTAAAAAAAAATATATTTTGAATCTTATTACATTATTTTCTATACATATTTATACATATATATAGACGTTATAACTCGATTACCAATTTGTTTTATTTGCATTGCTGTATTTACTGTTCAGCAACACTTAAAAGATAGGATAGTTTTGGACCCAATAGGTGGCACTTTGCAAAAGATAAGCAGGATAGGAAAACAGAGTGTGGCCCCTCCCATTCAAGAGATTCAAACGCTATTTCTAAAATTGTATAATTAAAATTATTAGTGCACATTGTCATAATGCAGCACTTTGCGAAATGTGATTGCGAATTAATGCGAAAGGCACGGGCAAAAGCGGGTGGGTTCGATTTATACAATTTTTGGCCGTTGGATTCGTATTGGCCTAAGAAAGGACATATGTTCCTTTTTGTCGTGAAAACAAAACTTGGGGACGAGATTGGGATAGAAGTTTGTATGGAGAAGCGCACTTTGAAAAATAGATAGAAATAGATTCATAAACTGGATAGAAAGACGGTAGTGTCACTTCCAATATAACAAAAATTATTTAAAATTTTTAATTTTTGAATTCTTTGGAGTTTTAATTTGGCTGCGCAACATCAATGCTCCCAAAGTTTGGAACCGAACGCGCTTGGTTTGATTGTGAAGAATCTCACATCAAATGTCATGTAAGCGACGATTTTTAGGGGAAAATTCAAAGGCAAACATTCTCATTTCGCGAATTCCGCTTATTCAGAACGATTTTTTATTTTTATCATTCTTTAAACTTCAATACTAGACAAAAACGATTAAATCTAAATTAAAGCTAACATTTGTCTTAGTTCTAGCTTACTGGCTCTTAGCGAGCGCTATAAACAGACCTATATCCTTAAAATTACTGCCTTTCGGCCCTAAATCTATCTCTATTTAAATCGTTTGTTTTTAACTCTTCAAGAAACTCCCAAAATTGAATACTATATTTTTATTATTCTATTTAAAACTACTTAAAACTACCTAAGCTACTTAACCTAAATTACCTATAATCGATTACCTGACACGATTTGCCATTCGTATTGAAGCGTCTTCAATTTCCCCTGCGTCTCGATTTCGCTATGACAATTAATAAGACAAAAGGACAATCGCTCACGTTTAAACAAACCTTCTGCTCTGTACGTCGTGTACAATAAACAACTTAAGTGAATAAACGAAACACGTCAATCATTGCTGCTTGATTGAAACACATCGACATTGCTTTACTTCAGTTATTTCTATTGGCCCTTAGCAATAAAACATTTCGTATGCGACATTTGGCAAAAAATTGACTCTTTATCTAAATTGGAAGAAATAAAGCATTAAATTTGACTTTAAGTTAGGAAATGGTTAGATTGGAGTCACCGCCAGTGATGCCAACACGGATCGAAGTTGTTATGCCTAAACCAGTAAAAAATATGATTTTTTTCGAAAGAATTATGCCTTTTTGGTAAAAAAGATAAAAATTGCATATCATACAAAGGAACTGCAACTAACCTAAAAGGTTATTCAAAATTGTTAACAGAATTTTGGTCGATAGACGTCAAAAAGTCTATAATCCAAGGTTTTGGTTTGGTGAGTAAGTCAAGTAGAGAATGGGAAAATAAACATGACACACAGTTGTAAATACAAATTAGTGAAGCGACTTTGAATTCAAAATATATTTGTATGAACTGATTGTAAAAAACAATTCACTGAAAAATATGACTTTTTTCTTAAAATTATTCCTCAAGCTGTTGGCATCACTGGTCATCGCTGACTAAGTCAAATCTAGAGTGGCATTTAATAGGACAAGTCCCACTTTTATCTGTTAAATCGTAACAGTTTTTGTTTATTTAGTTCACATCAAAGCCAACTTGAAGCTCGCCTCTGGGGAAACAACAAAATTGAGTCACACTCACAAAAGCGCGCAGAAGTTTTCTTAAATTTGTTTCATTTCTATAAATTGCTAGGTGAAATTTAGAGCTCACTAGCAAAAGTGGACTTTAGAGTCGGACTTTTTTTTTTTTTTTTTTTTTTTCTAGGTGCCATTGTATTTAAAGAACTTTGGAAAAAAAGAATTTGAATTGATCGAATAACATAAAGCAGCATGTGCAATGTGCATTGTGCATGCTCGGAATTATTATTTTCATTACATTTTTGGATTTGGGTGGAACAAACTTCGCCAGGTCAGCTGGTTCTAAAAAAAAAAAAGAAAAAAACATATTGAATAAATAAAAAGTTGAATTTATTCAACTTCGGAAATTGCTGAGAATGGAGACCATTTTTGAACACACTCTCATAATCTCATGTAACCCGTGTTTAAACTTTGTCTAAATGTCAACCCACAAAAGTGTAAAATACTCCGTAGTAGTTTCTCTTAGCAGTTTCTAAAACGCCGTATTGAAAGCTTCTTACAAAAACTGCTGCTTCCGTGCCGAAATAATAACCCACTTCTGAAAGCCGACTCTGGATGCTCATTGTTTCGTATATTGCTTCTGTAAGGCCCATGTGAAGCAGAAGCTATATTTGCTGCAAGGCCTATTTAAACTGTCTTGCATATCGTAATAATGGCTTTTTATTGAACTTGAAACAGCAAGTCCTTGTCAATCTGAATAGCTTCGTGTACTGCACCTAATGTTTTTCAATATTTCGATAGGAAAAACCACAGTTACAGAGCCTCATAGAATTAAAATTGTTACTTGGGTTGTTGTAATTATTTTGCTATGATAAGCAGCGTGTACCATTCCAGCCTTCTGCTTTTGTCTTAATAGTTTTCTACAACTTTTTTTGTTCATTTATTTAATAATGACATCTGTCAACTGTTTAATTTATGCACTTCGAACGTCGTTGTCCTTTTTTTATTTGGCAGGGTCGTCCACTGTAAATCTTTTAATATCCGCGGCTCTTTGCAGTTTTATAACCAGCATTTTTTTACATAGTTGGACAACTTATCCCACGCACAACAATCAATCTGGAGGGCCTGGACATAGCCTTGATTCTAGGACATTAGGTGTGATATGTTTAAGTGACAATAGCGGGCTTCATCTCTTTTTCGGCACCCTTACCAATCGTAAACTAACATCACATCCCTCATGTCTCCAGAATGTCAAAGTAGCTCATGCATGGTACCTCCCGCCTGCTGACTAAACTTTTAATTCGATGTGAGCTCATTCGGCAAGCGTCTTCTGTTTGGGGGTCTGGTGTATAACTTCTGAAATTTAGTTAGTAGATATCAAATAAGTTGCACAATATAGCGGCTTACATAGGCCGTATATAAATTCGAAGAATATATTGACAAGTACGAGCCTTTCCTTACGATGAAATCGACTCGTCAACCCAACAATGTGAGCTTTCTACAATTACCCCCCAGAGCTAGGATTAGCCGTGCCTAGTCTAATATGACAACAGATCTACGTAAAATCCCCTCTAACAGTAAAAAACTCTCAAAATCGTCAGAAAATCCCTGCAATTAGAATTTGTTTGCGTCGCCTTTCATGTTTCCCGCCCCCCATCAAGCTCAGTGTATCCTTCCCATATGGTCTTCCTTTCAAAAGAAGCAGCGAGTACCGCTTTTTTGTGTGCGAAATGTTTGCATTCATCTCCGTCTCCACGGTGACAATAAGAGTGTTTTCTTCTTTATAGTTGTCCCTAGAGTCCTCAGTTTAAATTCAAATACAGACATTTTATGATCCTTTATACATGTTTCCGCTGCCTCCCTCAATGACTCTGTTACTCTATCGCGCACAAAAATACTCTCCTTTGTCTGTGCAGACTGCAAATCGTCTAGCAGTCATAAAACGTGAATAACAGAATAACATTTACAAGGATCACAATCGAAAAAGGATCGTATTTACTGTGCAAACAGGAGGTAGTTAAGCATCTTGGTGTATCCATTGATTTTACATCTACCCGCGGCGCGTTTCAAATTCAATTTCAATTTCACCAGAATGACTGACAATTAATCGGTTTGCCCCCCACCCCCTTTCCCACTAGCACCATATCCGGTGGGGCAGAAAAAGAACGACACCAGTCAGAGGGAAGACGATTCAGAGGGACAACAAATTAAAACCAATTCCATTTCAATTTCCAATTAAATTAGTCAATTGAATTGACCTCGAAATGAGTGAGCACAGAGCACGGCAAGTAAGGAAACGAACAAGAATAACCGTAAACGGAAAACGAAAAATGCCGCCGGAGGTGAAGAACAGGCCGAGAATTCGGAATTGAGAATCTCGAACATCCTCATGAGATGTACCAGTACTTTGTAGCTCGCTGGTGTGTCTTGTCCCTGGACCAAGGATTTATCTACATATACACTGGGAGTAATTAAAAGCTAATTTATCACAAGTCGAAGGAAACGGATCTGGGGAGTAGTCGGTACGTTTGTTTTTGTAGAAAAAAAAAATAATTCCCTTCGCCTGATGTTTTTTTTTTCGCAATTAGTCCTTGCACTCGTATCTGATGTAAAAAGTTTTTTAATCAACTGATTTTGTGTTTTTTCCTTCCACGGTTTCGTTATTTTTTTTTTTTTTTTTGCTGTTCAGGGGAGAAGACAAAACTGCAAAATTTCGGTACGCTTACAGAAATATTTTTGTGACTTTGCCAGCGATAGGGGAGACTGTTGAAAATTGCAAGTTAATGATTTCGAGTCGAGTTGGGAAAGTTTTCGTTTTCGTTTGTGTTTTTTTTTACAGGTAAGTGCTTTACTGGTGTGCAGACGTTGTGATTCATGGTGTGGGCAGTTTCCGAAATCAATTAGAAAAAGTTTCACCAGCAATTATTTGAATTTGAAATTAACATAGCAGCGGACTGCTGTTGTAGCCACGTCCTTTGTTTCGATGGTGAACTTTTTGCTATGGTATACCTAGTTTTGAATCGCAGTATGAATATTTTCAACTGGCTATTTCTGCTCGGTTCTGACAGATCAAGTTTGGTCTAGACGGGGAAAAATGCACGTCAAATAAAGCAGACCATTCAGCGACATTCTCCAATAGGCGATGAGCAAATCTGAGCAAAAGGGATTTGCATCTGATTTTATCCTCATGAAAGACTGCCTGGGCTCAAGAGACCAACCGATGAAAATAATTCAAAGCGTCAAATTCAAATTCAAATCCTTTTTTAATATCCTTTCCACAGTAAGATACAATATATTGTTTAATTGTGCAAGTTTCAGTGAAAAATTCTAGTTCCAAATTAAAAGTGCAGATATGTATTATGAGTGGAGAAGTACTTGTTCATTTATAAAAAAATATAGATTAAAATTCATAACTTATTTCAAAAAATCGCTAGATAAATAACTACTAAATATTTATAAATTCCTAAAGTTAGACAACAAAAAACGAAAAAGAGGAAAGGACTTAAACTACCAAACATCATCATCAAAGTGTTTGCAGGTTTTGTTTGAGTTCCACTTTGAATAACGTTTTACAGCTTATCGAGCTTATATGTCGGGGAAGGGAATTCCATAGCCGAATCGCATGAACAAAGAATTATCGTTCAGTGACCAAGAATTTGTAGCGCATTTTTTTTTTTTTGAGGTCGAAAGTTCTACTTGAAGGTGGTTTGCGCGTCTGTAGTATATTGTAAAGCAAGATCAACGTTCTCATCTTAAAAAGGGCGTCATGCCATGAATCGATCTAGAAATAGAGGAAATGTGGTCATATCTTCCTAGTCCATAAATATAACTTGCGATACTATTTTAGGCCACATTGAGTTTCCGCTTGTGCTCATAAGTACATGTGCCAAAAAGCTCACAGCCAAACGTCAGAATTGGAATAAGAAGCGTTTAGGCAAGTTTTTTTCTTTTCTTCAGAGGTGTGACTCTTTGTGTAGCAAATAACATGCGAAGACCCCATAAACCCTGCCTATAGCCAGTCTAATATGGTCGTTTCAAGTAAGCGATCGATTAAATGTAATACCAAGATTCAACTAAATCAATGGGGCTACCATTGAGATTATATTCTTGGGAAACAAAGAGTATCAACCGGCTGCCTTGAAACAACCAAGCATTTTGACTTAGACGGGCTTGAACGGAGGTGATTAGCACATGACCAGGATAAACTTCACATGCAGCATTTTCTACAAAAGCCAACCGGCAGCTCTTTCGCACCTGGACATCATCTGCGTACATATCAATTGAGGAGTTTATACTATATTTAGGAAGGTCATTTTTTACGTACATGGAGAAGAAAAGCGGACCCAAAACTGAGCCTTGGGGAACACCTGAACTAAGTGGAAGAAAATCTGATATTGAGTTATTTACCACTGCTGCCTGGAATCTTAGACTTAAGTAAGAGGCTACTAAATTTGTGGATGCAACCGAAAAGTTAAATTGATTTCATAGCGTATTAGAAAGTACGTTGCGATCTATCAAATGCTATAGAGATGGTTTTTATATGGAAATTATGGTATGGTATGGTTTTTTGGAACTGGTATTATTTTAGCCCGTTTCCAATCAGTGGGAGAAACAGAAGTCATAAGTATTTATATAATTGAATAAGTGCCCAAAAAAATGTATTGTAGAAATGTTGAAAACCGCTGTTAAATCGACTGCATTCATTGTCATAATCGACCCGACATCCAATGCTTTCAATTTAACAGAGACATGGTTGTACTTTCCAAAACCAAATTATGAAATTGAGAACATTTGTTGTAGATTTTACAAATAGAAAAATTGTAAATAAAACTCAATACTTTACTTATGTGTATAAACTACGGATTTTGGTTGTATTGTTCACAACACCTTACAGTCCAAATGCAATTTCTGTCGTTAAATCGACAACGAATACGCTGTGCTTTCATTTCTACAGCTTATTTTTTTTTTGTAAAATCTATGCTCCAAAATAAAAATCATACACCAAATAATGTGAAATTCTTTTGATTGAAGTAAATAATATTAATGAATCCATAAATGGCATAATTTCATTATGTTTGGTTATACAAAAATAAAAATTCAAATACACTTATTTCGAAAAACTTTTGTCCCATCAATTAATGATTAAAATAAGAAAGAGACACACATTTCTACTATTTTAATTAACATTTGTATATTGTTTACTATTCTGATGGTAGGATTCATACCTAAATGTCCAAGTGTGTTTTACTGGTCCTGATTTTCTAATAGCTGATGGATAATGAAGTAGAAAGTTATATTTTGCTCCTCAAACTCCAACTTCAATCCAAGTTCACTGTCCGGAAATATTTTCGAGATGTGCTCCGATCTGACCAGAAGTAAGTTCCGTTTAGTGGTTTAGGGAGCCCTAGACCGTGTTACAAAAGCATAATGTGGTCAAGTTAAACGAAAAACGGCACTCAGACGACGAACGAACACTAGAAACACGAAAAAATTTAGAGCTTGCTTACCTGCTAAAAACGGCACAACACTTTTCGACAATGTGAAATTGCCCCCCACTTCAAAAACTTCCACGTTTAATAGCAATGTATTTTCGGTAGCCGCGTTTCATATGACGGGATTATTCTGAACTCCATCCGTATTAAAATTGCTGGCTTCCACATCCTCAGCATTTCCAGACATAAAAAGTAAATCAGAATTCATTTGGAAAAAAACGTCACAACTTTGCGCTCCAATAATTCGTCTTGTTGGTTCCAGACTTGATGACTAAATGAACAAAGGAATGTACATAAACCCGGAAATTATTCTGGCTGGGCGAGTGCGTTAACGGTAAATGCAGCTGTCGTATTCACAACGCAATGAGGTATCAACTGGAAATGGTTGTAGATTTGAATGAATATGTTGTGCATTTTACAAGTTGTATGTACTTTTTACAGCATTTTGTGTGTGTATTTTGCATTTTGGTTGTAGATTTGACCAGTTCATACATGTACATTTAACAACAAAGATTGACAGCGCGCTGTCAATTTAAGAACAAGAAATTGCGATCAATTTAACAATTTTACTGCTGAAATGAAATCAAACGCTGTAAAGGTTACAATTAATTGTGAATATGAACGCATTTGGTGTTAATTACACAAATGTACAACTTATTGCAAATTTTACTGCCACATGTTGAAAAATTTACAGTGGAAATTTTTTTGGGTATGTGCTATGCACTTCAAAATGTACGGCAGAATGGCCTTTTACAGCTAGTGAAAGGCTGTTGCTGTCGCAAGACTCCCAAGCAGGGTCAAACTCGAAATAATAGGTCTCTAAAAAGCAACAGGTGCAGAAATTGGGCATTTCCTGTCGACATAATCAATTGAATACTTTACACAATCATCAATCTCTACACAGAATAAAATTTCGATTTGGATTCCTTGCCGCATCATCTTATAATAACTCACTCTATTTCCAGATATAAAAAGGGGTTAAAGGAGCAACACATAGTCCTTTTTTCATCGCAATCGGCCGACTTGTTTAGAAGAAAGAGGAATTTGCATTTTCTGAATGAGGGCAGATTTCATTGTTGGTCTCGGTATATGGGATTTGGAAGACCTCAGAAACGAAAAAGAGGAAGTGGGCACGAATATATTTAACCAATAGTCCTTGTCACTGGCAAACTCAAAAGTATAAACAATTTCATATGCAAAAATGGACTACAACCTTTTCGTTCGCGCCTCTGCTTTCAAATTGTAAATAAAACAACTTGGATAATCTCCATCCGATTACCACAGGTTGCTGTTTTTTGTTTCCTTTTTCTGTCAAGGACCGATAATGGTTTTTCACTTTTTACTGACCACAACTGGTCGGAATAGCCTAATTTACTCTGCACTTAAGCACCTACATCCATTTGAGTGAAATCTCTTTGGGTGTTATAAAGTCTTTTGGGAGGTTACACACAAGCACATTTATTTTCATAAAAATGTTAGCGCCCTAAAAGCAGCGCTCCAACTCGCATCACGTGAACCATACACGCATTTTTCTCGTTAAAGTGCATCTGCCTCCATTTAGTGGGATTCTTCTCCATAAAACGAAAATAATTTCGGCAATACTTGCATACGGCTTTATGTACAAAACACCCGCACACACTGTTCTTTATTTTTCTCTTTCCATCCTCGCTGGAGATAAATTGAAAATTTATTCAAATCTCGCATGTTTCCAAAAGGACATTAAAATAATTATTTCTTCATGTCGCTGCTGTCACACTCGCACTTTATCCTGCTCCAAATGTCCTTCCACGGCAAACATCCATAAAACATTCAGTTGCTTAAAAGAAGAAAAAAAAATCTCAATCCTAACAATCCTATGCAATTTGAAACGAAGTATTTATAACTCTACCGCCGCTGCACATAAGTCGATGAATGAATTAGGATTGTACTCCTTTGGGAGTGCCCCATCTGGCTGTATACTCCAACATTCAATATCCTTTATGACCATGCATTAAAATAAAGCACCAGCCCCGGATCATGAGTGCGCATAAAAAATTTCGAATTCTTTCTTCATTTTTATTTCCACAAATGATCCACGGGGACTCGAAAGGAAAATACAAAGCGGCACACAGTGCAAAAGTGTGTGGAAATACAAATACTCTTCGAGTTCGTCTCTTCCGTGCCATTTGATGTAGGCTTTTGTCGAAGGACGCATGCCAGTGCATAGAATGAGGGATGGTGTGACGGTTTTTTTTTTTTGTTCGTTCGGAAGCAAAGATAAAAACATTTGCGAGGGTTGTTCTTATAATGGAAATTTCAGTATTGGTATCTTTTATTTTCTAAGAAAATCCGGGAGATATTTTAAGGCTATCACTTTTGGAATTCCCACTTTTTTTTTCGGTGGAATGGAGTCGTATTATTTGAACGGGGATAACGAATTGCTGGAGCAAGAGCATTAGAGCGAAGTGGGTTTCTTAAAACTTGGTGCCAGGCACGTGCTGAACTAAAGTGAATCTGTGTTAAGCCGACTCTTTGAATCGGTTTTCTAAGTAAGTGAGGAGAGTACAGTAAGCTAGCTACTCATGTGTGGAGTTTGATTGTCAACTCATGCTCTTGGGGAGCCCACTATTTAATATTAAATTCATTTTTATCAACTTCTTCTTTAACTTACATACTAGGCAAAAACGATTAAATCTAATTAAAAACCATCATTTATCTTATTCTAGCTTACTGGCTCCTAGCGAGTACTCTAAACTAAGGGCGAGTCCACTATTCTTTCACAGCTAATTCATAAGTGGATGGTGAGCTGATTCCCACAATTTGACAAGCTTCGCAATCACAATTGAGCTATGACTGTTATTAGGTGGGGGTGTAAGGTTCCGGTCCCGGTACTGCCTTATGGCGTTCAAGCTTGGACTATGTCTAGAGAATGGTAATCCACCGTAGAATTTTCAGGTTTCGTTGACGGGGTTTGGGCAAGGATATACAACGACGAACTACATGATCCTATTACAAAAATGTCATGATTCGTCTTTAGTATATACAGCTTAGTCGAGTTGAGCGTATTAACGAAAATCATTCAGCCCGTAGAGGCTTTAAGCCTTAAGTCGGGGAACAACGCAGTCGCAGAAGACATTGTCTTAATTTTCGGGCACAAGTAGAACGGGGGCAATTTGCTAAGGAGCAGGCTTTCTGCAGAGGTTTGGTAGATGAGTCCCCGACTCACCCCAAACTATAGAGCCGCCTTAGTATGTAAGTAAGAAGATCACAACAGGCCTCCTGATATAATGGAATCTAGAGAAAAAGATCGCTCTAGCCGGTGGAATCTGCTTTCTTGTTATGTGTAATTTGAATTCGTTACATAAGTGACACTTGTTTTGTGAATTGACAAGAGTCGCTGGCTAATCGGTTGTCTTCCGACTATTCGATGAAAGAAGTTACGACGCTTTTTCTAATTTTTTCTGTAACCTAACGTCCTTTTTGCTGAATATCTGTGAACTCCCCCGATGGTCATTTCTGAACCGATTTTTATGAATTGATTTAATTTAAATAAGAATTCTTGAACTGCAAGGTTTTTATAAAGTTTCCGTCTTACAGCCAGACACTCAGAAATATATTTTTTCAAACATTCTGTCCGAATTTCGCAAAAAATGGCGCTGTAAAAAAAATGTGTAGCGCTTTTTAATATTTTCCAAACCTTTTCACATTGCTTGCGGAATTTTGTATTTTGATTTCGTTTTTCTTAAACTCCTCTTTTTATAATTTTTATTTTTTTTTTATTTTGCTTGTTTGTACTTAAATTTTGTTTCTATATTTTTCTTTTAAATTTTTGTTTATAAACAAAAGATAGTGCTGTCGTAGACTGCAAGACCGAAATGGTCCACAACGACCAACATTTAAAATAAGACTGACCCTACAATTTTGGTCGTTAGTGTTGGCAATCATGTGAATCACCACCTAAGCACTAAATGGGCCCAAAACAGACTCATATGAAGTTCTTCTTTTAGTCTTTACGAGAAAAATTCCGTCACCATCACCGGAATTTTTAGGAGGCTTTGCTAAGACTAAAAACTCTTCTTCCGTCTGTCAAACCTGGAATCAGACTTAAAAAGTCTTATAAAGGTTCAGTGATCTCTTCTTTAAAAGAATACTCACGGAAAACCCTTTTTTAGACCTTAATCAACTTGCAGTCATTTGCAGTCCATGAGGAATTAGGCACGAAAGCATTCATTCCGTCGTAGTAAGGAGTGGGCAGAGAAAATGTCTCCGTCAATCAACTAGTTGTGGTTGCGTCAAAGTGACTTTGGAGTAGGAGACTCGACGATGGAAATTTATGACCTGTCAAGAAAAAACTCTTACCCAGAATGTCAACCTTAACTGACTTGTAGTGTACAGCTGGATGCAGATTGTGGCCATGGAAACCGGAACAGCTTGTTGGTTAAGTCCCAACGCACAATCTACCTTAAAAAATAATTATTCAACAACAGGTCTATATAGGACAACCACCCACTCATCTATAAGTGGTTCTCGTTTTAACGAATGGGAGAGACTTTCAACTCTACGTCAGAATTTAAGAGCTTTTTGTCGGATCATTTGTACCTTGAGATGGTTCTTGGACTAGCGCATTTCCGTGTGTTGAACCTCGCTTCAAAATACCACCCAATAAAGGACTGTGCCACCAGCGCCATCTATATACTACACACGTGTATAAAATTAGAGACAGTTGCTACAAAAACTAAGCAAAGCTTTACGAGACAAGTGCTCCAAGATGACGGTGATGGCAAACAGTTCTTAGTCTTAACCAACATTTTAGAGATTCTTCTTTAACTTACCGCTAAGGGCTTTCCCAAGAAATAAGAGCAAGTGCCTTTCTGTTTATATCAACGGTGCTAGTTGTTGTGTCTGAGTAATCCAGTTGCATAGTCGAAGCCTTCCATAAATAAGTGGCCTGATCACGGTACCAGAAGTACTAAAATAAGTGAGTTCAAGGAATGTAACCTCGAAATGTAGAGTTTCAAAATCGACATCACCATTTACAGGGATGATTGACAAGTAAAACAATTATGTGAGCTTCAGCTAGGCTGAGTTCTTCTGTCAAACGTACATTGGCTTAAGCCACTGCTTTTCCATCACAGTCACAACTCCATATCAATTTGGACAATTTGCAATCGATACCAACGGGAATCCCGTTCAAATTCCCTGTTCCCACAACCTTCCCGATTCACTTAATTAATCGCATTGACACAGCATTTTTGTGACCTGTCACCGAGCGCGCCATGTTTGACTCATTATATTTCTGTTGTCCTCGAGGACGCGTTTTATTGGATTTAATTAAAAAAAAAAAACCAAAATAAAAAGTTCACCTTTGATTGTGTTGCTCTCCAATTAAGCTGGTCGCATTTAATTTATTCCCACCGCTGCCCTGCTGTCCGGGACAAAGTTAATTCTCTCGTTTATCGGTTAATTAGAATACGCTGTGATGACCGCTTAAATAACTCATTGAGAGGGTAGGTTGGAAACGGCACGCGCACATTCAAAGCACGTCGCGCCCATTTGTCGATGTTAATATAAAATTAAATGACATTAACTATGAAATATAATATACGGCGGCCGCGAATTGTTAATCTCTCGCTGTCAGAAGACGTAATGGGATAATGGAGTCCTCCCACCACCACCGCCGCCGGCCGCATCCAGTGAATTTCCACACGAGGACGAAGGCGAACAACAGGCTCATTAATAAACAGCCATTTTTGCGAGACAAACGTCATCTTTCGCTCATCTCGCTGATAAATGTCAATTTCCATATTTTGTTGAGTAAAACTACTACATAAGTAGAATTCCATTCGGATAATTCACCAGGCTGAGGAGCATTGCTCCAGCTATGCAGGGGATCACACTGAAACGACATCGAGGGTTTATAAAAAATGCAAAAGCCCCACAAAGCAAGTGCTCCTTGAGTTGGATTGGAGTTTGTCGTCTTCCATTTACAAGAACACAGAACTGAACTGAACGCAGCAGAAGAAAAAACGGAAAAACCTCCTCCAAGTGTGGCACTGGCAAGTGGAAAACATGAAATCGCATTAAGTTACAATTTTTTGATTTGTTTTTATTTGTTTTTTCTCCTATTCATTCCTGTGCCGTCCTCTCTCGCTTGCTCTCTCGCTGTAACCATGTTTCGCTATTTTCCTTTTTTTTCTGTTACCCTCAAATGAATTTAAATTGCTGAGAAAAGTTGTAAACAAGTTGTGAATAATGCATAAGAGAATAATTCCAGCGAAAGAAGAAGGAGGAAGGACCAGTCGGGACTTGGGGCCACGGGGAAAATTGCTGTCATAGTTTGTTCAAAAGGTTGCATGGCAGACTATTTACAGAGATAAAGCTTAAGATGATAAAGATATGGCACTCGATTACGTTCAAATGTCCTTTCGGATGCACAATTCGCCAAAAGGAACTTATAGCGACAGGCAGTGGTACAGTTTGCTCATAAGGATGAGGGAGGGTCCCACTTTGCTCCATGAACTATTTACTATTTGATTAAAGTTTGTGAAGCCTTTTTAAGAGGAAAATCATGTCAATGCTGCCGAAAAGTCGGTCAATGTTGCACTTGCAGCTTAGTCGTGGAGGGATTACTGATCTATCTGCGGTCCTCTGACGGGCAAAAGAGAGTCGAGAACAGCAGCTCGGTTAAAGCTGTACGCGGCGTCTATTAATGCACTTGAGCATGTCAATGTTTGATATTGAACACAGGTTTAAGTCGTTCAACCACTCTAAAGCCCTAGTTATAGCCATTGTAAACGTAAAAAACTCTGTTGAAAAACAACGAGTATTGGTTGTTAAATACTACCGATATAAATAGGTTAAAGAAATGCTCTTAAAAATAACACATTTTATCAGTTGATACGAACCAAGTTTCTAGGTAAATATCAACCAGCTCAGTTTGTTATTTACAACCGAGAAAATTTGATAAAAGGTTTTTTTAGCCGAGTTTCCTTAAACAACCTGACGCGGCTTTTTTTAATCCACTTACTTTGTAGAAATAAATTCCAATAGAGATTTGCGATAGGAGGAACAATTTCCAGGGAACAAAGAATGTTCGGGGGGAATGTTTTTCCCTCGGAATTGCCGATAGCCCTGATTGTTTTCCATGATGGATTTGGACGTTGTACCACACATATTTTTCTGAAGGCTCATGCTTATGCGGGCCAAATCCAACAGACGTTCTTAAGACCCAAACCTATTTGTTTGACAGTTAAATAAAATTCGTAGCATTTACTATTCGATTTACTCTATTCCTCACCACCACATCATGACAGTAAATCTGGCCCATGTAAAAGTTTGGTAAGAGAAACGAAATAGGAAAAGAACAAACAACTACGATGGCTGTCATTATTTCATTGTGCACTCAACCACATGGCAGTTCTAAGAAAAAAAGAAACTTAATGTAATAGTAGAAAGGTAGAAACAACTACCTATTAAGGTCACAAACACACCCATAGGCAATTCAAAAGATTGAATTTCTACTTTCCTCGTCGTTGAGTCCCTTGACATTGACATTTCACGGCTTTCATAAATTGAGAGTAATCACTTTCATTGGTACAAAAATTGCGAGAAAGAGAACAACTGTCATGGTCGTTGAATGAATTGAGATAATGTACATTCATTAATGAAAACTTTGACAGCTGACAAGTCACTAACAAAATATGTTGTCTGTGGAATAGTTCTTTTGTGCAAATGATATGCAATGAATTTGACGAACACGAAGGGACTGTTCCTTCCATTAAAAAGGTTAATTTTAACGGCCATATTATTCACTCCGGGTGTAACTCAGGTTTAAGTTAATGCTACACCCGACAGTTAATCCGAATTTTCTAAACCCAAATTTAAACCTGTGTCGATATTATTAACTGAAAAACATGCATTAAACCTGCTGGATTAAAGATGAATTTAAATGCGGATTTTAGACACTTTAAACCGTTTTAAACCTACGTCATGTCAAATTTCACAAATAATGACATTTGTTTCTTGTCGTCTGCCACTTGGAAATTGATTTGATTTGTAGGATACCGAGTTTCGTTTTCGGTGTACTATATCGAAAGTAAATGTAAATAAAATTAAAATGAAAGGTGGCGGTGACAATGACAACGACAACAGCAGCAGTGATTTCGGAAATGAGTCGAAGGTAAGTAACAGAATGGACACAAATCGAATGACAAATAAAGGACGCATGCTGGGATGGCGTTCAAAGCCTCACCCGGTGTCCTGGTGAGTATTTCATTCAATTGTTGCTAATTTCTTTTCGTCTCTAATGTGGTTTCATTTACACAGCAAAAAAAAAAAAAAAAAAACAGAAAAGGAGCATCGGGATAGGACGAGAAACATACGCAAGTGAATCTAAAAATTGTCTACATTCCATACTCCGAGGCGGACGACATTAGTCTCCATTCGCCCATCGACGATGAAGCAGAAGAAGATCAAGACCTGCCTATAGTTGAAAGCGAGTGACTGAGATTTGTATTTTATACTTTTTAACTTTTAGTATTACGCGTTTTTCTTTTTTAGTTCAGAACAGAACCTGAACTGTTATACAAAAAGTTCGTGTTTCTTTTTTAGCTCAGGTACATCAGAGCTCAAATTTGTGTTTCTTTTTTCGTTCAGAGCATGATCAGAGCGCGCCCTGTGAGCTCAGAATAAATTGACTGAGCAAGCTGAGGAAAAAGCTGATTACACATGTACAAGCATACTTCCAGTCACACTTGACAGCAGAACAAAACAGGAAAAACAAAAAAACATCAGAAAGCTCTGAGCACACTCGGTTCAGAGCGCGCTCATAATGCTCGAGCTCAGTTCAGTGCTCAGCTCTGAACTAAAAAAGAAAAACCCCTATTATGAAAATGAGTTTAAACCCGAGTTAAAGTACTTAAACAGGTTTCCGGAGTGCAGTTTAAATAAAATCGAATTGAACGCTGTCAAGTTTAAAAAACTGGGTTTATGTTTGGGTTCAACGACTGAATATAATGGACTTGTGTTAAATTTTTGAGTTAAACTCCCTTAAATACGGGTGTAACATTTTACCCAGATTAAAGGGAGTCAATAATATGGCCGTAATAGATGTGTTGTGTCACTTTCTCGCCAACGCACGTCGGACCGCCACAGAGTCTAGATAGGGAGTGATTGCATTGTTAAAGATTGTCGAGATAAAAAGTTTAAAAAGTTTTTTCAGTTTTTATCAGCCAAGTTTCTAGATTAAGAGCAACCAAACAAATTAAGTGTGTTACATTCTACGGAGCTAGTTTGTTATCTACGACGGAAAAAAATTGTATTTGTATTGATAAAACGGTTATTTTTAACCGATATATTGCACTAGTTTGCGTGTCGTATAACACAAGACCTGTTATATGGGTTATGGGTTCATGAAACGCCTACCTCAGCAAAATAATGCACAGCCAAGATGCCCAATAAAACAGTCACAATTGTTATAAACTGGTAAAACTGGTATATTTTGTTGCGTTTTTTCGACTTTAAGTCTGATTCAACGTTCTCTCCGAAAGGCGCTGAAAGCAGTTTGCCATGAACACGACACCAGAAATATGTCAACATGAACTGCTACTGTCATGTCACTTTTACTTGGCATTGCTACCTAGTGTGAAACTCAGAAGTGTCAAATAGAGTGCCCAGTGGTTTTAATTTTCAATAAAACACGTTTTGTGGCATATAATTCCATTTTCTTTTTAAGTCACTTGTATGCGAGTAAAACGTCTTCGGCGAATTAGACAGTCATACAAGCTTTACCTCAACTGGAGACTTCAAACATACAAGGTAGAAGGTAACCCTAAATACGCTCTCCTGCACCCACTCACTTTGTCATCTTTCGATTCGGGTAGTCCCATCAACCGCCTGTTCAATCTACTACTGTTCAAAGGCCTGTACCTTTCACGGTGCAAATTTGTCAGCAAACAAAAAGTCGCAAAATTTCATTCCTAGTTTGTTTAACCCAAATACACTTTTCGTTATTTTTTTTCCGCCCCTTTAATTCACTCCGTTAACATTTCGATTAGTTAGCTATTCAGTCGAGGTTCTCTCTTCAATCGGAATCGATAAATCAAATAACAATAATAGGGTCGATGGAGCATTTAACGCAATTTTTTATTTTATTTTTTTTCGACAGTTCTCGTCGTCGATTTCTTCAAATATTTGCATCCAAAATGATAGCGACTAATTGAAATGTAGAGGGCAGAATAAATTTAAAACAAAATGTCCCATAGGTAGACCTTTGGGAAAAAAGAACAAAACGTAACAGTTCATTCTTGCTTGTATTTAGGCCAAAAAGTTTCAATTTCTATTTCCTGTTAATTCAACATTTGATTGCATTCAATTGTTGACAGTATAGCAGTTCCATAGAGGCAAAGAGAATTGAAATAAACAGTCTCCGGGTGATAGCAACGGCAACGGCAAGTGAGTGTTGCATACCTAGTTTGCCAATTCAGAGGTAGAAATAACCACGAAAACGTTGCTTTCTGTTGTTTTTGTTTGTTCCTCCTGTTTTTATGTGCACATATTCATTGTGCACCCATTCGTATGGAAATTTTGATCAAATAGTATCGCAATGCAATCAACAGATACTAAATTAATTGAGAGGTAAGGTATTATGTGGAAAAAGGATTTGAATACGCATGAGGAGTTTTTTATTCGTATGCTGGACAAAGTATCAAATTAGTTTTAATGAATTTCGAGCGAGTTCTTGCGCAATAAGTGAACTGCAGCTTATTTCTACAGGACTGTTGTTGGTTTTTGTTGTGAGCGACTCTTGAAATTGCATTGGTCAAACTTTAGCGAGATTTAAACAGGACTTGCAACACATTCTGTGACACATGCCCTGCCCATTGATAGCAATTCTTTTGTGTCAGATTATACTTTTTAACGGTCGAGGAACTATTTATAAATAAATAAATAGTTGACTAGTCCGTAGGAACCCGAGGCATAGCTTCGCACAACCGTTTCGTGTAAGATTTTCATATTTGGGACGAATGAAAGGGATCTAAAATTGTATGCCGAGTCCAAGCGGCTAATTGAGAAGCTCTTTCAAGACAGTTATACTCTAGAATTTTTTTCAGACGTTCCCGAGAGGTGGCGCAATGGAAAAAACTTAAAGATGGTATTGTGTTTTTCCGGGGATCGGGCTTCTTGGGGCGATTCCCATAGACCTAGACGGTCCAAAATCTGCTTTAAGAATAACTCTTTCGTTTTGACAGCTAACGGCAGCTGGTTTTTGTTAATTTTGGCCTAGACGGTCCAATATCTATATACAATTT
Organism: Cheilosia grossa; assembly: GCA_963082955.1. Classification (NCBI taxonomy): domain Eukaryota; kingdom Metazoa; phylum Arthropoda; class Insecta; order Diptera; family Syrphidae; genus Cheilosia; species Cheilosia grossa. The sequence goes on from OY720144.1 coordinate 8,407,684, forward strand.
TTAAAATCTGTTTTAAATTCTAAAGAAGACAGTTTGCACGCATATCGTTGCCGGAATTGAGTAAAGTATTTTTTGAAGCCCAGTAAGATAGCAGCTGTTTCATGCCTCATTTAGTCTCCTAACTGAAGACTTTCAGAGGTGAGAACCCGAGAACTGCTTGTGGCGTGTTAGAAAAAAAAAATCAAATAAAAATATCATACGAACAATTTCTTTGCAAAATAAATAAAAATATAAATCCTTTTGAAAAGTAACCTACACTTGTGAGAACGAAAATGTCGACCGGATTTTTGTACGAACATAGTCCGCACAACGTTGTCTCCATTTTCGAAAGTATGCAGCCATTTTCGGTATTCCCCTTTGGCCTAATTCGAAATGGTATAAAAGGCAGATAACATTTTTGGCGCGCTCTTTTCTGTTTCCCAATTTCTTGTGCATAGCTCGTCTATGCCCGAAGCCACGTAAGTCATACCACTTAATTGGTACTATCACCATTATTGCAATAGTTTCTATTTTCCTTTTTTCTCTAATTTGCTTAAGTAAAAGTAGCCGCAATAATCCGAATTAATTAATCTGTCCGCTAACTAAGATTAATTGGGGGGAAACAGGAAGGGAGACCAAAAGCCGGGATCGCGAAATCCCTCTGAAATTTTTTTAAAGTGCAAGTGCCTAACCTGCAGACCTTTGCACGTGGAATTGATAATTTTACCAGGTAACTAAGACAGAAAGTGCTTAAGAGCCATTATAATCTTTTTTCCCTTTTAACCAGAAGCGGATGAGTTTTGGTATTTGGAATAAGTGTCTCCACAGCGATAATAATCGCACCCGTACTAGAGGAACACAGCGATACCTTATACCTGACTCTCCGCATTATAAAAACCCCAAGGTGTTTAGCTGAAGCCATCGCGAGCTACACCTCACTACACGCTTCAGAAAGCGCTCCGAAAGTGCATGGAAAGTGTCCATCTCGTACGAGAATCCCAACAAGGAACAAACACCCAAACCAAACCCAACCCATACCATCACACGCATGCAGAACAGGCAAATTCAATAGCATACGTGCCACGAAACTACATCCACCCCCAGCCATCTTTAATCGTGTCCCCACCACTGTCATCAGCCTTAAAGTTTATTTGTGCAGCACAACCAGCAAACAGCAAATTGTGAAAAGAAAAACTAAAAAGCAACCTAAAGTGTAATAATACATAAATAACAAGTGCAAAATGTACAAAATATCTTAAATTCCTAAATTCCTTAAATACCTACTTAGTATCTAAATTCGTAGCCTAAATCAAAAAAAAAGCCTAAGAACAGATTTAATTTTTCTAACTAACGATAACCTATAAAAATATCTACAAACCATCAAAGAACTTGCTGAAATTTGTGCACAAACTTCATCGCATCGACATCATCAACAATATAAAACAAAGTGAGTACAAAACGTTTATCTTTTCTTTGGCTTAAATTACCTTAATTTAACTATATTATGTATAAAATTGGAATTACCTGCTTTAACAAAATACACATAATTTACCGACAAATAAGTTATTAACATATACCTTAAATATTATGATTCACAACATACCTACATATATATTTACTCATACTTGCTTCATAGAAATTATACAATAAGCTGCTTGGTAGTTACATTTTCACAAATAGTTCAATGAAAGTGCTTAAATCATAACGATAAACTTCTGAATTCAATTGTCCTGAATTAATCATGAACAATCTACATTGTAGTATTCTGAAAATCAAATAAATAATCATGTGCTGAATTAACTTCTGTTCGTTGAGATGTGTGATTGCATAAGTGTGCGTTAAGTGCTTTAGGGACTAGCTCAACAGTAATTGAGGAGGGCTAGTCACGGTGCCATGACGTAAGCCATCGGCAAGGGGAGGGTACCTCCAAGTGTCAGTTCTACCAGACACAACAGCTGATAGAGTGTTCATACCATCTTTCGACTTTTCCCTTTTCTTACTCATTTGCATCGTAAATACATATTTATTACCATAGCATACCATGACCTCAGATATGCTAGGATCCCCGAGTAACATTTCATCCTCTTCATTCCTCCTTCATCTCTCTCCTTCTTCCTTCCCCAAGGCACGATAATATTTGTAGGTTAAGGGTAGCCAGCAGCAAGATCCCACCCCACCGTCGAGCTGATGTCCGAGCATCCGCAAGCGTGCCGCAGCTGCTGCTAAGTCTGGTCATTTCCACCACACCGACCCGCCCACGCTACATGCTTCCATACAACCGTTGTTTGGCATGTTAATAAAAACGAAAGATTTATAAATATTTTACTTCCGGATTGATTTACTAATACTTCCTTTGGCTTCGGAGTAAGAATATGAAAAGGGTAGAAAGAACTAAGGTTTCGACAATTTTGCTCTGGCAGGAGGAGGCTCAATTATTGTGAAGTTGTCACCTGTCACTTGGGGCATGGGTGCAATGACTTATTTTATTTCAACAATTCATGTCACCAGCAATACCAAGACAGATAATGCTTTGTAGCTTAGTTGCCGCTCTTTTATCCAGACTCTAGATTCTGAGCTTATGTTGCACAAGGCTAGTGGCAGCTGTTAAGTTATTAGTCCAGAAGGCTAGACATGCTTTAAGACCTCACTGGATAATATTGCGCCATCTATTGTGATGCTTATGGATAAGCAGTCTCATGTGAAATGCACTGAAAGAGGTCGACAGAGACACCAATTTTCACAGTCTAACCCAGTGATCCCAGATTGAGGAAGAAGCTCTAAATCTGGCGCTTTTTTTTTAAATTAAAATGGGAAGCACGAGGGACTGGTCTTAAAAAGGGTAAAAATGGTAAAAATTTCTGTGAAACGTAAATTGCTGAAAAAAATTCAATGAATGAAATGTTCATACTAAACATAATAGAAAAAGCCCATCGAACGTCTAGGTAGGAACTTTTGTGCATCTGAATGCATTCACTCGTTTTGAATTTTTATATGATTGAGGTCTTATATTTTAAGTTTAATAATTAAGACCGATATAATCAATTTTAATTTTTCAATTTTTTTGTGTGAAAATGAAAGTGAATTTAAATTTGGGGGAAAACTAATGCTGCTCGCATTTGGGATCAATTTAATTAAGAGATTATTTCGCTGATAAACCGTCTTAAAAGTCTGAAAACTCTTGAAAATTTTCAAAAATCGGATTGGTCGTCAAATCAAAATATTAAAGAACCTACAATGGACCAGCATTCGTCGCAGAAATTAAGAGTCCAACAAATGAATGGCTGAAAATGGCATCCACCTGTTTACAGGTTATCCCTATTTTTTTAGATAGGTGATGCCAGTGAATCATTTGCAGTTGCATACAAAAAAAAAAGAAAACAAACAGTCCTAGTTGACTTTTATTGGTTCAAGAAATCCTTCTGTTCATTTAACTTGAACTAAACTAAGAACCTTGCCATCTGATAACTTTTTTAGAAAACCGGCAGTACAAACCCCTTTTGGTCAGTCGTTGAATGCATATGCGAATTTCAGAGGTGGGCGGGAACTTAAAATCAGCCGAAATAAGATCCGATTGATACAGCAGTCTTATTGAGCAATCTTAAAATATTTTTAAGATCTTTAGCTATCGCTCTATGAATCTTTGCTGACACAAGAAGCATAGGAACAATATTTTCGCAACACGAACCTTCATTTAACTGACGTCCAAGAATTTTCTCACCTTCACTCTGAGTCTAAGCAAAGTATGCTGAATGTAACACAAACACTGGGAGCAGATCACGTAAGACGATATCGTTTTGCAATTTTGGTGATCGAAATAAGTTATGTTCAGTCCGATTTCTGTTTGATTATCATAAGTTTTCAATACATTCGTCGAAAATGAACAACATTAACTTCCTAAACTTGTAGTTTTTTGAACTTTCTTGCTAGTTTTGGAGGTTTATCCTTTCGACGATAGTTGTCGCAAAAGTTACGTGAATAGGGCCCTGTTGGGGTTGCCTAGAGGCTGGGATAAGCTTGTCATATTTCCAGGTCTGCATTTTTACTGGCACTTTGCAACGGGGCTAACATGAGGTAGGGTATCAATATCCGACTATTGTTTAGGCAGAATTATCAAAAAATCCTGAAAAGTATTTTAAACTGTCTGTCGTGACTATAATTGGATATAGAGGAAAAAAGGCCAATTGCAAGAGTAGCTAAAGCTCAAATAGTTCTACTTTAGTTAGTCCTTAGTAATTGGCAAGTCTCAGAAAACCTTGTACCCATTCCATCATTAACTCATCGTCTACGTCCAGCAAAAACGTATAGTCCTCGAAATGAAGGACAGTATATAAGGTTCCTTCGCGCACGTGGTTTAAACCGAACTTAATCGTCAGAAAAATCGATCGCAATAGTACACAATCTATACACGTTCTCATCAAAAATGACAGAAGAAGAGAAAATTATCAGAATAACGAGTAACGACCAATCCTCTCTTGACTCGAAACAGCTCAGAGAATCTCAGCCGGCAAGTACAGATAAATATGTCGCATGCAAAAAGTTGACGAGAAAAAAATTCAAAATCCGTCTTAAAAAACATTTGCACACCAAAATAAAATCTGTGCAGACACAGAAAACTCGGCAGTCCTCGAATGTTCTGCCAGAGCGTTTTATATGTTACAGAAAGGTTATTTATTTATTTATTTGTGACTTAGATTAGGTGTCAAAGATGTAACTGGCTCAAAGTAGCTCGAAGTCTGCCCTAGTACAGGGTGGCTGATGAAAGCCGCTACCAAAAAAAAAACAGTAAATAACATTATTTTTAAAACTAATTAAGCTATATTTAATAAAATTGAATGAGCTTTAACATGAATAAAATAAAAATGAATTCCACACGCTAAAAAAAAGGTATTTGAGTTTCTTAATGTAGCAATATTCATCAGCCACCCTGTACTATCAAAATGGCCCCTTTTTCAGTCAAAGTAAGATTTTATTCTCTATTGAAAGAAAAAGAATGCAAAGATGAAAGTATAAAAAGTTAATGTTACGAATAAATTAGTTTTTTTGCTACAAATAAATGTCTTTGCTGCTCTGATTTTTCGTTGCTATATTGGTATCTTATGTGGAGGCCAATTTTTTGACCCCCTTTTGAAATTTCTCACCGGCAACACTGCTTTGGAGTATATTTTAAGCTCCCAGAGTAAATTTTTGGAGTCTGACAGATTTGTATTGCGTGCTCGACCTTACTTATGTATATTGAAACGCCAAGATCCCTAGCTGCCTTAAGTGACAGGGTCTTGATTATGTAAAAATTATGAGACGAGTTTCTCCTCTATAAATTAACTTACAAAACTACAGTTAAACAAAGGTAGCTCTTAAAAAAAAGGCCTACTATTTTTTGCAGCTCCTTCCGTTGCTTCAGCTCCGTCAGTTACAATACCTATATTTCAAAGGATTTTTGTTGCCGCTGACAGCTGTCTGACTAACTGTTTGAAATTTTACTTTTTATCTTCAACAGTATGTGCAGACTTTTCTGGAAGTCAAAGAGCTTAATATTATGTAACTGATGCAGCTCTTCGCGTGCCCCCAATAACAGGAATATTTTTGATATTGCTCTCATTTAGCAGCGATCCTCTCTGTATGCGCAATTTTTTGTCAGCCAAACAAACTCATTTATTTTCCAAACTGTCGACTACAAAAATTCGAATCAACTAATGGATTTGTAGTCCGAATTCAGGGTAGAGAACGAGAAAAAAAACCCTCACTATCCTCTACATCCATTTGTATAATTTAATCCTTACACTGTCCGTCTCCATGTGCCATAGAGGTGAGATGAAACCCCAGGCTGCATTACTTTGCTACCGCTCCCATTTGGGATCAATTCAATTAAAACAGCCAAAATCAGAATCACCACCGAATTCCTGTGAAAATAATTTGATTAGAAAATGTTCCTCGTAAAGGAAATATGTATGTACGTACCCTGGCGCGTTAGTTTCGCACTCCCTTTGGGAATATTTGCGCATCACTTTTCATTTCCTTTTCATAATTCTAATGAGAATTCTCAAATTTTCATCCGCCATTGCTGGTGGCTTGGTTTTATTGCATTTTTGTGGATATCCCATTTCTGGAATGTGTTGCACAAGATGGGGAGAAAAATACTCCTACACACACACACACACACACTTCGTTGAATCTTCTGCACCAATTCCTTAAAGACTGTCACAAGGTGGAATAGTGACACGACGAGTGCACCATTGGAACTGCGGGAAGAAAAAATCCCGGGAATGTCTTGGGTAATTTCAGGTCAGTGGTTTCTCGATTAGGGTTATTCGATAAGGAAGACAATGATGTCAATGATGCTGGGTGCAGGTCCTGGAAAAGTTTTACTACAAAGAATGAAGCAATCAAAAAAAAATTCAATTTGGTGAAGGAACTTAGTTACGGAAGCGGAAGATGTTTTTTTTTTGTTTTGGTTCACAGGATGTATACCTGGACGTTGTTTTGTATAATGGAATTTTGAAAAATCACATTTTATGGTATTCCCCATTGTTGGGAATTTCATTTGTAGAAGCTTTGCACTGATTGAGGAATCGGTGCAATATTTTGTTGCGGCCGAAACCTTGGCAATAAAAAGAGACGGAGATTGAATACAACTGAGTGGGAATGTTTATTGTGGAAGCGGTAGCTGTCAGTGGGGGCACTGAGGGGCTTTATTAAAGGGATCTGAAGATGTTAAGGGGACGAATTGACAAATTAAAAATGGTAAGACTCCATGTGGTTAACAAGAAAGGATGTCTTAAAGACATACGACTTTTTTAGAATATATCACTGGTTAGGTTATTTATAAGCTCCAAGGAGCCTAAAATTATAACTAAGTCGTCGCAAATCAAGGTCTCTTATGTGAGAGTGAACTATATTGAGCAGAGGGCAATTTTTTGAAGACCTTTCGACTGAAAGCAGCTGGACCCAGAACTCAAGCGAACATCCGATTTACTAATCTATGGAAAACAGCGACTAAACCTATGGCAAAATAAGTAGCAGTGGCAAGCCTTTATAAAAAATGTGAGTGTGAGGTTAGTGGATCAGTTTTACGCGGATTTTGTGAGGCACTATGCAGGACAGCTGAAAATTCTTGAAATTACAACAAATTCACCTTCTTGTATGGAATTTTAAGAGAGTGGCTGGCTCGGAAAAAGATAAAAAGGAAGCAGAAGACCCACGCGATCGGGAAAGATACATAAAAACAAAATGAAACACGGTTTTTATATTAGTGCGATAATAACTCATTAGACAAAAGTACTAAAAAAGCACCATGTAGAGAGAATGACAGACGATTACCCACGACATTCAATGAATTATAGGTCAGTTCCACGGCTTAATATAGGAGAGGCTGACTTGGGAATAAAAGAGCTTAAGTAAAAATACGATCCTAACCGACATATTCGGAGCTGAGGTCAGTAAGAATTTGTCGGCGGATGATAACTTTTTATGGGTAAACGGTAGGTCTCACAACCTCAAATAAATAAATGACTGGCACCGAAAAATCAGGCCTCTTTTAGCAAAGTGTCGACTTTGAGGTTATGGGGCTGTGCGTAGGGATGCCAGACGTTCTGCTCAGTGCGGGTCTGTCCCGCAAGTGTCTCGCACTGATAATTTGTCCCTTAAAATTTCCTGGCTTTCAACTTGCCGCCCTAATATTACTTCAATATTAAATAAATAAAATTACAATTAATAATACACATAAGTAATAGCGCTAGCCCTATAGTCTATATATATAAAACCAACTTGAAATTTGTGAGCTTACGTATAACTCTCGTAATTTTCAACCAATTAACTTGGCTTTTCTTTTGAACTATTCAGAAAAACAATGAGGCACACTTTTTGTCGCGAAAACAAAACTTGAGGGGATGAAAGAGAAATCGAGGAGTGACACTTCAAATACAAAAACGAAATATTTTGAATCTTGTTAGGTATATTATTATAGAAAATTAATATGTATATAATTCTTTCGGGGTGAAACTCGACCTCCGAAACCGCTCAACCGTTTTCAATGAAATTTTGTGGATGTGTATGGTTGGTTCCAGTTTGGAAGAAAGGATAGTTTTGGAGCCTATAGGTGGCACTCTGCAAAAGATAAGCGGGATAGGAAAATAGGTTGCGGCACCTCCCATTCAAAAAAAAAATTCAAACGCTATTTCTAGATTTGTATATTAAATCTTAAGTGGACATGGCCAAGGTAAATAACTTTGTGAAAAGTAGCGGGATTTGATTCGAAAGACACGGCACAAGCGGGTTGGTACTGCTATATATAAAAAAGACTGTCGTCAGCATGTCAACTCATAAATCGGGAGCAGATCGTTCGATTCTTTCGATTTTGGGCTTGGTAGATTAGTATTGGCCCAAGGAAGGACATTTTCGTCGTGAAAATAAAAGTTCAAGGAGATGCGATTGAGGATAGAACTTTGTATGGAGAACAGCACTTTGATAAAAACAGATTAGATAGAAAAAGCGGGTGTCACATCCAATACAAAAAAAAATATTTGGATTTCTTAATTCTTTGTATGTTTTGGGCTTACCACTACACAATATGAAATTGAAAGCCAGAGCAGCTATAAGTGTGTTTCGCAATCTCAATCCACCGAAACTTTGCAAGAAAACGCGTTTGATTTGATTTGAAGAATCTCAAATTAAATATCATGCAAAGGGAAACATTCTCATTTCCCGCGCGTTCAGTGGTCGGTCTGGGTCTCCGAACGCAAGAAGTTAGAAATATTTTTATATAAAATGGCTTAGTCAACACAGATACTGATGAAATATTATCAATATATATTAAATGACCTTCGTAAATAAAATATTAATTATTATTTATATTATGTTATGTTCATTCTTGAAGCGTGTAACTATCTAACTTATCGGGAAAAAGTTGAAAAAGTAACATAAAATGTACAAATATAAATTAAAAGACTTTACTTAAATCAAATATAACTTATTACAACAAAAAAAAAAATGCCCCGCCAGCTAATTTTTCAGACCTTTCATCCCTAGCTGTGCGTCTCAATAAATTCACAACCACGGAAAAAAAGCAGAAACGAAAGACCTCGGATAATTATATTCCAAACGTTGAAGAACTTAGCAAGCAAAATAAAAGGCAATGAGCTGCGTACATTTAACAGACCGCGTGGAGCCAAACAACTTATAGATATACAGACTCGGGGGTAGGTACAAAGCCGACATAAAAATCATCCAGTAAGTGAAATGGAACGGCGAAAGGTCAAGAAAAGAAGAAAGCTGTGTAGGATGGCACGGTAAGTAGCGCAAGCCGGGCGAACTGCAAGATCATTAACTTTTGCCAGTGGTCATCCATGCTTGTAAATATATTCGTGATTTGATTAGAGGGACTTTGGCAAGAGGTCTTAGGCTTCTCTAATGTGAGACCCTCATAAAGAGTCAAGTGACGACCCAGCAAAGGTATAAATAAGTATTTCAATATCGACAAAGGATCAGAGGTACAACCCTAGTAAAAGAAGGAGGACCTTTTTTTGGTTGTATAGTGGGAAAGTACAGTGTGCTCAATAACATTTCCAGAAATGGACGGATCGACAGACAAGTTGAAATATAACGAAGCAGGTTTGATGGTATTCAAATCGTAAATATAACCACCAACTAAATTGATCGCCTTGTGATCAAGGCCAGACACGTCTTTAGCGCCTTGGATGCCAAATTAGATTATTAGCCCAAATACGGCGCGATGCTTATGAAGGGATGATGGAGAAAGATTGAGACTAATATCCCAAGAGACCGTAAAAAAAACATATCCATCAATAAGAAATCTATTTTGTTCTTATTTTATGGAAATCTGTAGGTTACTAATCGTAGATTGAATAAATAAATAAAATTAAATTAAATGAAATGAAAGAACATCATCAGAATCAACCGTAGATGACCAGTGGCAATTCTGCCAACGAACCATCAGAAGTTCCGCCTGAAGAGTAGTGGCTCCTTGCCCAAGATGCCAAGAAAGAGGCTCATCCATTTATATTGGCTACCCAAGACCAGAACTGCTGAGAGACAAAGGTTGAGTATGGGATTGTGAGATCGTCATAAAAGACCAGGTTCTATATAGCGGGCCCATCGCCATCCCCAGAGCTGAAAGACATAACTTGATACGAAAAAGTTTGGCTCATAAATCCGTGAATCATGAAACTTTTTCGGATGCAAGTGCAAGTATGCCTAATGAATGGAACCTAAGATGATAGTATAAACTGCACCAACTACAGAGGAATAGTTCTCCTAGTGTCGGGCAACCGCCTCGACAGCTATGCAGTTTGAACATCTTGAACCTTTTGCCAGTAATCTGACCCATTTTAAGGCCAGAAAAGCTCAGCAATTCTAGCTACGTCTAGAATGACGAACAAGACACCTCGTGCTGTTCTGCGGTCAAAGTTGGCAAGAGCTCCAACAAACCAACAAAAGGTTTAAAAAGGTGTACGACGAGGCACAAAATTCATAAACGAACGTTAGAGGTCAAGTTTGTCAAAAGTCGCTTAACAACTTGAAGATGCTGATTACGTTCACATTCTTAGGAGAACGGGGTGAGCTGTAAGCTGTACTTCTCGAGTATAGAAATGAAGCGAAGATGGGTCTGACAAAACAGAGTATATGCTGTCGATCAGGGGTCATCAATACCAGTGAACAACTATAACCTGTTGGAAGCTAAGGACGGTGTCTAATTAGACTTTAAGATCACCTAGTAAAACTGTATCGGTGATCAAAGAACCACTCTTCCTAATCACTGTTTCTTCGGGATCTTATTTCAAAAATAAAGCCTTCTTATGAAGAATCAAGACTATATCAACCCTGTTCTACTGTATCTTGGAGATGTACGGACCTTTTCGAAAGCTTATAAAAAATTGTAGGGTGGTATTTCTCTCATTTTATATCGAGAGACTGTAAAGGAGCAGATTTAACGGGACTAACTTTACGATAAAGCATAACCGACATGAAAAACACAAGCCCAACGAGTCTTTAAGACCACACGGGACAGTACAGCACGTTCATAAAATACAGCACCTTACGCGACTCTATAACTTGGTGAAGGTCTTTCCTCTACAGGTAGTTAGTCTGCGCAGGAGTCAAAGGGATATTTAAAGGAAGTCTAAAGCTATAGGCTTCGGAAGGCCCACATGGCAGATATCAGTGGGCAAAAGTTGATAGGTACAACTTTTTTAATTTGTCGACCAAAACTTGTTGGATGTCGCGATGTCTTTTTCAAAAAAGATAGACCTTCTGTAACAAAACGTGTGATTCGCACTCTTTGGTAGAGATTTAGCCTTACAAAAACGCAGTGACCAACTCTCACGAAACTCATCTGGATCTATTAAACAAACGAATCCAATGGTTGCCCTAGCCCTTCAATACCTATTTAAAGTTGTAAAACCATGCATGACTGACGCGGACGTCCTTCCTCATACCGCAAACCCGTTGAAGACTTAAGTGTGATCCTTCTTTAAGGCGTATACTCACTTACATCCAATTTCCATTATCTTGAATCCTAATAACATCCGAAAATAGAAATCTTCGCATGCATCCTGAGAGATCCTTAGCCATCCGTATCCATCCGTCTATTCATTCAAAAGAAATCAGTTTTCTCTTGCACATCGCCTCGTTCGTTTACCATAACAAAGTCCGCATCCTTGCAACTGCACAAATTTCCATCCATGCATATCCCTTACTACAAACCTACTCCAGCCATGGTCCTTTCGACCCACTTTTCCCGAACGGTGTAAACCTACTCTCTCATCGATCAACAACAATCATAGTACAAGAAAATTTCCACTGTATTTAACAATCTCTCTTGGAGCAATTTTCTTCCGTCCTTGCATCCATTCAGCGTCACGTGTGTGTGTGCGAATTCAATAATCTGTCCATTAAAGGATCAATACATTGTAGACATGGTGCGAGTGTGTGTGTGGGTTCTTTTTGTCCACCGCCACCCCCGGCAACTTTGGTGAGTCTTCGAGGTATAGAGTGTTCAGTTGCCATCAGCATCACAACACTCATCCGTTTCGTTGGTCGTCCTTAGCCCAGTAACCGTCGGCGTCGTCGTCGTCGCAGTGGCAGAACTGTTAGCAGCAATCCTTGAAGTGCTAGCAAAAACGTATCGCTTCAGTCCATTGCATACATTTAAAATGGGTTCTCTTGTTAATAGTTTGCTCGCAGGACACTACACCCTCTATATAGCATATACCTACTACTGCCACTCACTTAAATGTTAGTGGCGTATTAAAGGCTCTACTCTGATGCGATGCGGGCACAGGGACACGAGCGAAAAATGCGAACTCCTAAGCATTAGCAACGTTTTGGCTGTCAACACTCCCGTTCGAGTTCTAATGGGCGAAATATTATTTCTAGTCACGTTCTCGCTGTAATCGGGAAATTTTTCAATTTCAATTTTTCGTCCTTACATGGGCGGTGATGGCGTCGCGCGGCAACGGCAGAAACGGCGTGCGCGCAATCACAGCCGAATGGGGTGGGCAGTAAATATTTTCATGTGTGGCACTCGGTTTGCGGTCTGCTCCGCTTTAATCCCCACAAAGGAGTTAAAGCATCAACCCAAAGGGTCCTTTCATCCGACGCACCCCTTTCTCTTTGAATTATGGACGCATATTATTATTTTTTTATTGCCAATTCATTTGGCTACTTGGTGCCTTTTTTTTTTTTGTTGCGTTGCTTTCACCATCCTTAAAGGATGATAGACCGAGTTTTTTACTTCCTGCTGAGCCACCTGAATGCCTTCACCTTTTATTGGTGATTTCATGGATAATTGAGTTCTTTATGGCAGGTGTTGCAGATCCGGTGGCAAACAAATAAGGCCCCTTTGGGCGATAGGGTGGAAAATGTAAGCCCATCACTTTAAATTTATTTAACAAATGAAAGTGTAGTGGAGGACCTCTGCATCTGATACTTTGGGGGTCGTAATGACTTCATTTGTTGGGGTAAATTGGATGAAAAATATTTACCCGCCGCCGCGCCGCACAGTGACAGAAAGAGTGGAGTGACACCTTCTGGATGCTACTCGGATGCTCAGTGGATTTAATGGAGCGGTGCCAATTATTTGCTGCCTAATGGAGAAACACATATACGCTAGGGGTGCATGAAGGTTAAGCGATTGGCGGACGGGGGCTGAGGGCGTGCTCCCATTTCGTAGATTGTCGGGTAATGTTGTGTAATCGTGTTGAAGTTTCTTCTTTTTATAATAACTCGCGTTTTATTTGGAGGCGATGTCTGAAGCCACGATGTCAACCAAGACAGGCGCAGGGAAAACGTGACGGCATGAGAGGAAGTCCCTTTTGAGATCGACGACGTCTTATAGCCCTTGTAAAAAAAAAAGTATTGTACTAAAAGAAGAAAACCACCTCGAAGGAGATTACGAAATAAGGATAATGACGGTTAAATTTCTATGCATACAGGGACACTTAATAGGGTACATCACACTTAATAGACCCATTGGAGTTTTAGGAAGCTAGGTTGGCAGGTAGCTTCACTTAGACCCAGGCGAAGACGAAGATTACATTACCGACATTCAAGTAGTCTAGTGGCTTGGAAAAATAATAATAAAAATCTTAGACAAAGGTACTAAAAAGGTTGCTACCTAGACCGGCCACTAATGGCTACCGAAATTGTCACTGCCAAGCAGATTAAGGTTCTCTTTAGAGCTTTTAATGCGTTTAAGGAATTACACACTTTGAAGCTTTGTACACCTTTTATTTGTAACGACGGTTGAAACTAGGGATCATACTAAGCCCGGGTTTGCGCAGTGGTTTAGTGGTTAGTGTGTTGGACTACTAAGTGAGGGGTCAAAGGTTCGATCACCGAAAAAAATCCAAATTCCATTTTAAGGTTTTTTCCCCATCTCAGCAAGGTCTAGGCTACTCAATTAGGCATTTGGACTTGGCATAAAATGTTAGATCCCTTCCACTCGTCCCAGAAAATAAAAATTTATACATAAATAATGGTTGTGCTGAACAAAGCCTACAGGCCCTAGTTTCTACGGACCTGTTGCGCCAACTATTAATTTTATACAGAACCTGGTTCCAGTGGAGCTCAAACTTGATCGTGGTACTTACTAGTAGGCCTTGGGCTTTCGTTGATGCTTGGTACCAAGGGGCGAGTTAGTATATGATTCTAGCAAGACCTAAGAATTTCTTTGATACATTTTACGAGTAGGCTTAAGCCAAGAGTTGTTTGAACAGTCTAAAACAAGGCTCAAGAAGCTGTTTCATAAGTGGTACCTACTGGCAAAGCTTAAGCTTTCATTGAATCCGTTGTATACTCGCAGAAATAAGGCTGTCGTCGTAAGGTTGTTCATTTGGTCCTAAGCCAAGTTGGTACACGCTTCTTGGTGGAATTAAAAACTAAAAGTTAAAAATAATAAAATTTTAACTAAAAACACACAATAAAAATTAAATTAAATAATGAAAAAAAATATTAAAAACAGAGACAATATTTATTGAAAAAATTAAGAAATTAAAAAATTAGGAGTTAAAAATTAGAAAAAAACCGAGTTGAAAAAAAATTTAAATTGAAAAATGAAAATGTTCCCTACATCTGTTAAAAGGCGGCCGCATTTGAACATTTCCAAGCCTTTTTTTATTGTTTGTAAAATTTGTTAAAGCCGAATTGTGAAAACAGAATGTAAAAAGCTGAATTTTGTAAAAAGAATTTTGACCCATCCAAAATTTCGACCCGGGTGAATGATGTTAGCGGTATCCAAAACCATGCGTAATACTTGGGAGTGCTGCAACTTTGTTCGATACGTCAATACCAACGGAACCTAGAACTTAGCCAAAGCGGGGTACCGCGGCGGTTTATGATTGTAGTAGGATCTCAGACTGCCATTGATAGGTAGTTCTCTCGAAGATGAGCCCTTCATTAAAACGTGGTGCTCATCTTAAACTGGGCCGTTCTGTGATACTTGATCCCACTGAAGTGATATAGCTTTTCTATGATTGACATCAGTGGAACTTGCGCTGAGCTGAGACATTCATCTAAGCATGGTACTCGCAAAATTTTGACCTTCGTCGAAGCTTGGTAGTAGTTGCACCTAGACCCTTGTTGATACATGTTGTAAGCGGAGCTCAAATCCTCTCCGATGCGAGAACTACTGTTGCTTGGATAAAGCTGAGCTAACCCCCTCTTTAACGCTCTTCCCGCGGATCTGAGGCTTTCTTCGATGCGAACTAGAAGACGAGTTCAGACCTTTGTCGACGTCTTATTTACTTGCTCACTTATGCGATGTTATACACTTGGATCTACCCAATGGCTCAACTAACAATTCGCCTCTGCAGTTGGCCCGGTTTTGGGTCAATGGCCACCTGTAGCCTACCCCCAGTTGGCTCGAGTTTTTATACTCGTATTACCTTATGATGAAGTCTCTCTTAACCCTCTGAGTAAGAATCAAAGACTCTGCGGTCCGGAGCGTTGATGATCGTTTATTTTATACTTAACTCAGCCATCTTAAGCGCCCAGTGAGCAGCTTTTTCGCAAGGTCGATGTCGCTGTACTACATCCCCCCAGCATCGTCTTTAAATTGTCTCCCGCAAAACCACTAGCCCCAAACGAATTGATACGAAGGAATTTTCGGCTTGAAAAACTTCCAATGCCATATTCATCAGTTTTCGAAAGATTCTATACTTCAGATGGGTCTGAGATTATCAGAATCCTATACAGAGTCTTCTTAGATTTGCCCAATGAGGACTTAAAGTGGCCGTCTCAGCTTAGATAACCAGCGATGGGCAAGGGTTATTCTTCGATAGGTGGTGTCAGCTTCAGATTAAGTACGAGATAAAGTCCTTTAAGACCTCGAAGCTAAAGCTGTCTATTGTGACGTTCTTTTCGATTCGTCGATGTCCCTTTTCTTATTCCTTTTACTCGTCTGTACACATAATAAAACTGAAAAGAAGATGTTTGCTGTTTTGTTACCTACCCAATTCAAATAGGTATGTTTGTCAGAAGAGCGTATGGCTTGACAAAGAGCAATATTTATAGAATTTAATCCATCGCAATCGGCCAACGCATTCAGAGGGTATACGGTCAAAAGCACGCACAAGTTCCAAGAGCTGTTTAATATAAGCTTAGAATTTTACGCTCATTGCAACCTTCCACGTTCTTACCTACTCAATGAGACTTTCTTGGCATCGGCCCCCCCAAACTGATGAATGGAACTCGTGTACAAGTCAGTAGATACCTACTTAGTATCTAACGAGATAACAAATGTAAGGACATTACTTTTCTTCCACTCAAAGATAAAAAAAAAAATAATAAACATCTCAGACAGCTCCACTAACAAAATGGATGTCATTCCCAGAACTCGCAGCATTAAAAGAACCAACTTGAAGTACAGGCCAATAGCTCGGTTTTACAGTTTTTGTCCTTTAAGGAGATATACCCATACAGGTCCCGGATACCTCCCGCGCAGTAAACTGTCATAACCAGTACCATTCGTAGCCGCGCCAACGAGATATATCATAATTCCCGCTGTCGTCATCCCGATGGAAGACGCACGAAGACAAAAATGCACACCCACGAGGACACATTTATATGTGATGAAGCAGCAAACCATCAAAGCAGCAGGATAACGACGAACAACAACAACAACAGGAGAAAAAAAAAAAAAAACATGTAATAAAGATAAATGTCGTAAAGCTTATCTCGTTCTGCTTCTTAGAACGTAATTGCTACCTTATATAGTTGAGTTGTTAAGGGCGCTTCCCCTATCCATCGGTCTGGACGGAATATGACTCATAACTGGAGAGACACACACACGTCCACATTCCCATGAAGTAAGAGTTAATGAAGAAAGTAAACACAAATAACGTGGAAGCGAACGATCTTAGGGTGACACATCACATCGATAAGAAAGTAAGGACTCTGGGATAGCCCATCCTATAACGACTCATTTCCCATCCTGGCATACATCGTCAGAAAGGTATACCTACTTCCTACAGGAGGACCTGACACATCACCTTCAGCTGCCATTGTCCTGTATGCGGATGTCATGTTGGGGCCGTAAACCAAACACCTACATCATGATACATCGGTTAAGGGGCAAAATTTAATTGAAACTCTGGCCCCGAAGGATGTGTATATGCTAGCCCGGATGAAGTACTCTCTGATAATTAGTTAAATTACTGCTATCAAACTGCACGTGACACTCGCCACTTGATCAAACACAGACGTGTACGCTGTGCGCTACATACCCACTCACAAAGGACGATATCACCATCCACCCGCCCATTATATCTTTTCGACTATAAAACAATTAACTTTATCTCTCCGTGCACATTAATAACAAATTTAATTCCAACCCCTGGCGGATGAGCGTGTGTTTATGTGTGTGCGTTTGTGGTGTATGCCGATCCCTGTGTACGATATTAATTCGTTCATATCCCACAGCCAAGGACATTCTTTCAAAAACTGGCTATTTTCATAAATAAAATCGAAGACTGGGGTATGGGTACTGAGGACATATACACTCGTCCTTTTGTCCTAGACCTAGAGAGCGTTCCCGTCTCATGATGAACCAACGATAGGAGAGGATTCGCAATTAGGTTATTTAAATGGTAATCTTATTGGCGATAAAGAAGACGAAGGGACGACGAAGAGATGTTGTCCAGCGTTCATGGGGAAGAATTAAATTAAGTGGCTCACTTTGAGGAGTGTAGAACGTGCGTGTGTGTGGCGGTCGCTCACTCGTTTGTGTGTGTGCCTTCTTATTTATTTGAATTACAATAAATTGCTCGCAAGGACATTTGTTTTATTTTCTAGTCTATTTGGGAGAGACAGGCGTTGTGGGCTCCGAAGTATGCCAGTTAATTTTGTGGCCCGCACAGCACTCATTCATTTGTTCTGACTCATTACGCTGGCGCTGGTGGAGGAGCACAACTTTGTGGCAAAGTAATAGACCCACGGATACGGAAAGTCATTCTTAAGTATGCAAAATGTGGGCTTTGGAACAAGATGAATAGAACTGTGCGTCTGCGGATATGATTGTCCTTAGTGCGGTCGGCTTATTGAAATTATTGTTTGAGATCAAGGAGTGGGGGTTTGATTGATGCTCTGCGCGACTGGTATAGGGTTTTGTAGATACAAATAAGCAAAGGTACCCATTCGGGGCTTAGGACTTCGTTTGATCCGTTGAACTCCATAAAATCCGTTGGGCTATTAGGATGCTTCCACCAAACAATGGAAGACATCTCGAAATGGAAAGATAATTCTAATAAATACACATTAGGTGGTATTAGGCGATTTAAAGGACCCAGCTAGAAGGAAGAACGAGGACAGTTGGTAAGCACAGCCAAGACGATACCAGGTCTGGGATTGGGAGTGGACTTTGGGCCAATCACGGGCACGAGAAGGGCGCAAAGATCAATGTGGGGATGTTGGAGTTAAGAATCCGTTACTTCCGTCTCGTCGACGGATCCGTCAATATTGACGTATTTGACGGAACGAGCAGTCCCATAGAATCGGTGACAATCGAAGACAGTTTCTCTCATTCTCTCAGTTTTTCCACAAATGAAAGTGCTTCCTCTCACGCTGTGCCAACTGTCAAGACTGTCAAGTGTCACCGGATGCAACAGTGGAAAGTTGATTAAACCTGCTTTATCCGTCGCATGGGTCACAATCCAAAAGCTGTTTTGTACTCTATGAACCCGTCATAGTCGAATGCGTTGCCTCAACGGACGCGACGGATTCTATGGGTGGAGCCCTATTGCGTTTCATTAATTTGTGGTGCGTTGGATTGCGTTATGTTGAGAGTTTTCGGCTACCTGATTTTGAAAGAACAGCATATGTCACATGCCACAAAAAGAAATTCTAATGTAAATGAGTTCTTACTTTGCGATGTACTGCGTTGAATTGCATTGTGTTTTACGTTTTGCAAAGCGCTTGTATAAAAACCCATTCATGATTATTACCGGGTCTTATTTGCCACGATATGAAACTAAATATAGCGCCGTTTCAATCCGTCGCATTGCGTTGCATTGCGTTGTGCTATGAGTTTATGAAAAAATGTTCACAAAATACAAACCAATATATCGTAGCCTATCTTAAGGTCCCAAAATCAATTTAAAAATAAAAGCGATGAAACACGCCGTGTTGCGTTGCATTGCGTAGCATTGCGTTGTATATTTTGTTCATAGAATTCACATGGAAGACTTTTCGTGACACTCGCAGGTGTCGTTTGCCACAAAATGAATTCGAAGACCAGCAGCTTTGTTTTGCGTTCTAACGTACTCGTATTTATCTGAACATGTTTGATCGACCATACACTGCATCAATCAAGTTTTTGATCATGGATTTTAACGAAATTTTTGGAATCCCACCAGTCACCGGAAATATGCACTCATGCCTTATATCCCTAGCAAGTGGAACTACCCGAAAAATCCAATTTAAGACATCAATTCTCACCCAATGAAAGGCAATCCTCCGAATAATTTCCCCCAACGTATTGAACCACTGCATCTCCGTAAAGTATCAATGAAAATTCCTACACAATTCCATACAGCTTCCATCAAATACGACGAGAGTATCTCCGATTCCCTCGCGCTCTTCGCCATGAAGCTGTCTCTGGCAGACATTAATTTCACAGCGCAACAAAGCACCTCAACGAAAGTATCTCTGAATAAATCATTAAAACCCAAAGTGATTAAACGGAAAATGCAAAACTATCTTGTAAACTTAATTACATGCTACAAAATCACACCACGCGTCATCCGCACTCTGCTCCCCGAAGGGTAGAGACATCTGTATAGCTATCCAGCATGCTTTTGGGGCCAGAAATAGCATACCATAATGGCAATTCAAAAAACACTGAGAAAGTATAGCGCACGAGGATTCATCAGGATCCCCGCACCCAGCCACAGTACATATATTCGTAGGAGAGCAACAAAAGCAGCAGCAGCAGGGAACATTGCGCACGTAATTCTCCTCTTTAGCAACCAATTACAACACAATTTTAATCCACTCGGAAGCATCACCGCAAAATCCAAGACAAAAGGGATTTCCATCCTGTTCTGTTCGTTCCATCACACAATTAATGCACGTAGATTTATCTAACTGAACAAGCAATTCATTTTGGTTAATTTAACATCCAACTAAGCAGGGCAGGCTGGCAGCAGCACCACCGCCGCCAGCCCTTCCGTGGTGCGGAGGTATAGGTACCTACTGTATATGTATACATGCGGGGAGCGGTGCTCTCGCCTCAGGCGGGCTGGTCCTTGAAGTACATTGACAAATAAAGTATCTGTCTAGCTATCCATCTCATCAATTCACTGGTTACACAATGAACCCAAAGTATCTGCACAACAGCATCGGCAACGGCAACGGTAGCAGTCGTATATAGTACAGCGCATCGTCATCATCAATGGACCGCTGATCGATAGATTATGGGTGGATTGAAATTGTGGTGCAACGCCAGAAGCAGGCGAGAGTCTTCTCCATGTCCTTATGCGGTGTTTGCTATGGTTTTACTGTTCAATTTCGTAGTAATTTAATTTAATCAGTGTGTAAGCGCTGTCGAGTATAGTTAACGAGCATCTATCTCGTTACACATTCGGATTGATAAGAGTCTCACACAGATGTAGGGGAAGCTAAGTGATCGATTCGACTTATAAGTGGTGTGCTTGAGTGAAGGGTTGCCACTGAGTGGGTGTCCATGAGGAGCACTGTTTTCTATTGCTCTCTTCATTGAGTCAGCAATTGCACCTTAGGCTGGATAAGAGGTCAGGAATGACCATCGCATAGAAGTAATTGCTCTTGCAGAAGATTGATTTTTTCGATACAGAAGTCTCTATAGTTCCTTTAAAAACTTGCGCCCTACTATCATTATGATTGGCCCGCATTAAACAGCTGTTTAACCCGGTCATCAATTGAACCATCCACAGTCCAAATTAAAAAAAAAAATCCCTCTCACACACAATCAGTGTTAATGTGTCGTGGGAAATATAACTTTCCACGGAATTTTCTATTTCTACAAATAGTGCCATGGAAAAAGGGAAGAAAATATAGTGCAATGCGTGTTTTTGTGGGAAAATCAACAAAGTAAGACTTAAATTTTAAAGCAAAACGAACATTTTGAATATATTTTTAGCGCAAGAAACTGTGAGAATAAAACAAACCCACTCGTTAGTAAAAAATCTAGAAATCTACAACACCAATTTTACTGCAGAATTAATATTGAAATAAATTCAGAAATTGCACCCCTTCTCTAACACTGGTTTTTAACAAATCCCTAAAAAGTTGTTCGCATCTGCTTTGAGTGGGTCGCGTTCAGTTACCGCAAAATGTCTAGCGGCATGCGAAACTCCACAAACAGCTTAAGCGCAAATTGGATATTTTTAAATCTAGCTCAAAATACCTACCCTCCTAGATTGAGAAAAACGAAGAGGATATACTAGCTGTCAATACTATAAGTAAATTAAACAAAATTGCTAAGTCTAATAAAATTGGATCTAAAGTTCTACTTATCTATCAAACTATCACACATTCCTAAGGCGGACGATTAAAGGGACCCCCCAATACTATCCGTCTGACTGAAGGGACAGCACTAGGTATCGCACTCAAAAATACGTAACACGCCATTTTCCATTGGGACAGGATTCAGAACAGGGGGGCCATACGTCACCGAATTTTGTTTATTTTACAAGCAAAACAATAACAAATTCAGTCACGTATTACTCGATCACGGATGCGGTAGTTCAATCCCAGTTTTTCTGCTCTCGAAATTAATTGTCTGTCAGATTTCATGTTCTATTGGGCGCAGAAAAAACAACTTCACGAATCTCGATTTCTGAGCGAGATTCACACCTACTTTCACTATTTTCTGTTTGACCATTACACTAACACCAAAACGAAAATTCTGAAAAATAGAGAAAAATTTACATTTGGCCGCTGCAATGGATATCGACAGAAATTGAATTGGTTTTCATAAACACAAATTACAATTTAGAAATGAAGAAAGAAAAACTCGTTTTATGTTCCATTGGGTACGAGAAATCTGAAATCTGAGAGCAAAAACTGAGAATCCCAATGGAGAACGACATTAATGAATTTTGCCATTACAAAACAAAATGGCTTCCGCAAGTGATGAACAGACAATTATTTATTTGTCACGTTTAGTTGTTTAATGAATTGTTGGTTAAATTTACTGAAACTAATTACCCACTCTCATTTGATATGTTATGTTTTAAATCAGTAATGGAAATTTTTTAAAGTGATTGCAGAAATGTTGATCGCCGGAACTTGTGTTTATTTCCGTTTTACACACCTACCTATCAATATTTTTCATGGGTCGAGCATCCCTGAGACCTTAGGCGTGTAGTTAGTGTCCTCTTTCTTACGCCTGTATTAACATTAACTGCGAACAAACGGATCTCTCTTTCCCATCTCGTGCAAAAATGCGAGTGAGTGATGTGGTAAATCATGCATACATAAGTCAAAGGGTGAAATTCAAGTTTTTCAAGGGCAATTTTTGTTTATTTTTGCAATGAACAGACGGGTACACGTCATGTCAGTTTTGTTTTGCTAACGCTATAAATAGCTGTAGCGGTGTCTCCACGAACAATATTTCATAGCTTGCTATATGTCAATTTTCATAGAAAGAAAGAACGATAGTACCGCAATAAAATGTAGGGTGGATCGAGGCCAATATTTGGATTCCATTATGTTAAGTTCATGTGCTTAGTAATAAATTTCCATTTTGACTCCGATGCTAAATCGGCCATTTGTCACACACTCGTGTATGACATAAAATATACTATTTCGTAAATAGTCTTTTTTCGTCTTGGTATTTTGATATAGACACGCATAGAGAAATATTTAAGAAAAAAATCTTCAAATTCTTCGCTGCAGCCTCCCTCCAATGTTTCTCTCCTCAATATTCGCATAATTTTGACAGTTCAAAGCTCAGCGGAAAAAGTAACACAACCATATAGTACCTACCTACCTTCAACATCCATTTGTCGATTTTGTTCTCATTTTAGTTTTTTTTTTTTTTGTTTCTAAATCACATTTTTAATCCGGTTGATCTGTCAAAATTATAGTAACGTAAAGTTAATGTCATCTTTGGGTTAAAAGGGATACTTTTTGTATGCCTAGCGTAACTTGATCTGATCAGTACAGCTGAACTGCTTTGCTTGATTTTATAAGTGAAGACATTTCTTTGTCTGTTGCTTAATTTTAGCGCGAACAGCGTCCCAAGCTTTAGGGCCTCTTACGGAGTCCTTATTAAAAATATGTAACTGTACTTCGCTTTCACAAATTCAGTTTAAAGCTTAGTACGCTGCTCGAGCTAAATTTTCGCTGCCATACAAAATTCTCTCCAAAATTTAGCTCAGCTAAATTTTAGCGAACCCATTTAGCTGAGTGGTACGCTGCTCGAGCTAAATAATCAAACTTTTGTTTCAGAATGTACTTCATGTATCTGTCAAGATTTAGCGCGCCCATTTAATGGGTCGGGACATTTTCCCAAGCTAAATTGCGACCATTTATCTTTGCTTGTGGAGAAACGGAGTGGAGACTAGGGACGCTAAAATTTAGCGCGAGCAGGATACTTAGCTTAAGGTTGAAAAAAATATTTTAGAATGCTGCGACGGAGTACATAAATTTAGATATTTTGATAATTGATATTTTTCGATATTTATTGATATAAAATGTTGTAGGTAAATCAAACTAATATATCTATATATATAAAAATGGATCTTGGTTTGTTCGGATGCTTAAAACTCGAAAACGACTGGACCAAATTGGATACTTCCTTCTGCGGATTTGTTCGTAATTACTCCGCGAAGGTTTAGGAAAAAAGAAAAATTGAAAAATTCTCAACAGGTGGCGCTGTAGGCGGTCATTCCATTTGATAGCACAGTATATGTTCTTTGTGATTTGATAATTTGGGCTGTGTGGTCACGGAGGAGAGGAGGGGGCAATGAATTAACTAATGTGTACTGATAAAGAAGTTGTACCCTTTTGTAAATCAAGAAAGAAAAATAAAACAACATTTGAAAGAAAGTCAAATTTTTTTTAAATAAAATTTTTAAATTTACTATTACATATTATTATTGTTTTGTTAGATCGTTAAGTGTTTTGTTCTGTTTTTCCAGTTGTATTCAAAATTTCAATTGCGTTAAGAGCGCTACGTCCAATTTATGGTCGTCATCATTTCTGGCTGAATGGCGTCGTCAATAAACAAAATATGCAGTAATGGTCAGGCAGAAATCCACACGTCCTCCATGAGTCATCATTGCATCCCGATAAAATTAGGGTTTGGTGTGGTTTATGGGCCAGCGGCGTCATTGGGCCGGACTTCTTCCGTGATGATCAAGACCGGCACGTTCCTGTGAATGGGAATCGCTACCGTTCAATGATAACAAAATATCTTTGGCCCCAATTGGATGATATGGACTTGGAGGACATGTGGTTCCAACAGGACGGCGCCACAAGCCACACAGCGAATGTCACAATCAATTTATTGGAAACCAAGTTTGGAGAACGTGTTGTCTCACGAAGTGGTCCAGTCGCTTGGCCGTCTCGGTCGCGCGATTTCCTGTGGGGCTACGTCAAGCCTATGGTCCATTCCAACAAGCCAGCGACGGTTGATGAACTTCGTACGAATATCGAACGCGAAATTGCAGCAGTATCGGCCGATGTATGCTTGAAAACCGTCGAAAATTGGGTTCGTTTTATTTAAAAAAACGTTTGTGGCGCTCTTATGGAAAAACCCTTTACATTATCTATTCCACATATCTACATAAATATAATATAATTATAACTCGATATCCACTGGGCCAATTTTCATGATTCTTTCTTTGTTTTATTCGTATTGCTGTATTTAAAAGATAGGCTCAGTTATAATTTTGTTGCGCAACCTAAATGCTCCGAAAGTTTGCAACGGAACGCATTTGATTTGATTGTGAAGAATCTCAAATCGAATGTCATGCAGCAAACGATTTTGAGGGAAAAATTCAAATGCCAACATTTTCATTCAGCGGAATCCCCTTATTCAGAACGATTTGCCATTCGTATTTGAGCGTCTTAAATTTTCCGTGTGCCTCGCTTTCACTATGACAAATAGTCGCAAGGACAATCGCTGGATATTTGTGGCATCAATTCAATTCCCATGTTTCTCACATGGTCAATTGTATATGGCGTGCTCACGTGTGAGCAAACCCATCGATATTGCTATAATATGTACTTCATTTATTTCATAAAGCAGCACGTGCATTCTGCATGCTCAGAATTATTATTTTTATTAGGTACATTAATGAATTTGGGCGGGACGAAGTTCGCTGGGTCAGCTAGTATAATATATATAAGAGAAATATGTGCAAAGAAATGTAAATAACAGTAAACAATAATAGAAAATATGATTTAAAATTAATTCAACATTTTATTAGCTTCTCTTTTTAATTGATGTCATGTAATATTAGTTCAATACATGCAAACCAAAAGAGGCATGCTGTCAGACTGATATCAAACTAAACTAGAAATTTGAGCGTCGTCCTTTTTACCCGATTTAAATTTAAAAATTAGTTATGCAATTGGCAAGAACCGAATATGTAGTGCACTTAAGTTGACTGATTTTGTATGCACAAGATTTCCCATGGAAGCAAAAACTATATTGCTTGCGTCACTTTTGTTTACCTTTTGACACGCACAATCGCGGTGTCAACTAGAATAGTCGATAACGTCACTCTGCCTATGTCATCCACATACATGAAACGTCAACTTAGTACTCAGTCACAAAATTATTGACTGAATTGTCGACTACCCCTCTTTAAACGTCAACTGAATGAACTTTCACATGACCAATCTAGGCCGGTAAAAATAAGAATACATCAAGTCGATCAGCTGTCAGACTTAGATAGATTCTTGAACGCAACCGATTTGTCGAGCACCCGTCTACATACGTAAAATTTATATGAAAAAATATCCACTTGTTTAATAAAGACCAATGAAAAGTAAGAGACATTACGTCATTCAGCTGTCAGATTCAGTGAACTACAGTGTCTTAAACGTCTCTATCGTTAGGGCAACCATAATTCAAAGAAATGATGTCAGGAGTTAGTAAACTAGAAATCTGAATGTCCCAAGTCGTATTAAAAAAATAAGTTTTGACATTTAATGCGAGCTAGAACTATTAAAAACTTTAAACAAAACAGTTCTATGTTCTTGTCAAAAAAAAAACACTCGAACAGATGGACAGAATCGAGCGAAAAATATGTTGATACCTTTCGAAAGAAACCCCTATTATGACAGCTAATGGAATCAATGCAGTCAGTTGGTGGAAAACGGATTTCATAAAGCCATTTTAATGTTATTTATTTCTATCTGACAGTGGTTACCTGCGTACACCTACTTCTCCTATATCAACCCCAAGCTCTTTATATTTTGTTTACCCTCGCAAATTATTCCTGTGCTCAAAACCATGTGTACACTTCTCCTTAAGCTACCATTGCTAGACCAGAAGCAAATCCAGGTTATGTGGGAAAATAATTCAGCCGCCTTGCCAAGCATTCCATTCGAATGCGTACATGAAATATGATCACCCCAAGTGCGTATATATATTCTTGCGCGCATTTTCTAATTGCATTTCTGCAGGCTGGCGCCACTTCTCACTGACCATTGATGGAATTTCCATGTCGAATACGCAGAGTTGGCTAAAAACATCCGCGAAAGCTCCCCTAACAACCCGAAAACCCATTAGAATGATTTATTCAAACCAAACAGCACAGGATGTGTGCGAGGAAAACGCATAATGGCTTCCTTGCAGCAAGTTGTTGACACTCTAAAGAGTATCCTGGTGACACCAAAAAGTGGGTATTCATGTCTTGCCAAGCATTCCGCCGCCCCCCCCAACTCATGGTAATTATCACTGCCAGCAGTATATGAATGATGTGCATGTATATTTCGCATACGGTATACGGACGGATCCTGGTGTGCAATGGGACATCGGACGAACTAAGCAAAATTAAAACAAATCGCTTTCCTGCGGTGCCGATGAAGCTTTGCACTACCATGATTGGTATTTATTGCGAGCAAGTGATGCCACGCCATTGAAAAGATTTGAGACAGGATCTCTTAGACCTGCGGGGGTCTTACCGGTTAATTTCAATTAGATAAGACTTTTGTTCCCATGGGTAGAAAAGACAACCGCCCAAGAACTGTTCCATAAACTAAACATCGACTTCAATTGACAGCCATCAGCAACGTGACTATCGTTGTCATTTGCAATCGAAAATGCCGCTCGCATCTCTAACGACTAACGAGACAGCAAAACTGTAATGTTCAACCCGACCACTCGGAATCGACCCAGAAAAAAGAAACTCCACCGCCGCCACCAACCAACGCCACGCCATGTTTACCCTAGTAGTGCCACAAAAACATCAACCAACCGAGACCATCTCCGCCTTTCTTAAAATCCGTTTAATTGTGGTGTTAAGCGGGTTATCTAACCTCAATTCAAGTCGCAATAGTTGATCCATAAAATGGACGCATAAAAAGAAAAATAAACGAGAAAATTCTAAAACACAGACTTGCAGTGGGCGCTCGTTGGTAGGGTGTCCTTGTCCTTGTTGTCCTCGCAATAAACGAGGAAATTCTGTGCTAAAACCGAATCAACTTGCATTCAACTGTGGTGAAACAATTATGCCGATTGTCCCAGCTCCCAGACGCTGTTTTGCTCTCGATTTTCGGTGCATGAGTGTGTGAGTTGTCACCCAGTTTGATGGACGATAGCCGGTTTTGATCGGACAGGACTGTAGAGTATACGGCCGGATGTTTTCGGGCATTGTTTTGTTAAACTGTCGATTGTCGATTTCTACAAGAGTGCAGTTACCGGCTACCGCAGAGGAAATTGTAAGGTTGTTCTGCTAGCCGAAGCGGGGTGACAGGGAGACCGATGTTGATGACAAATTTTCAATTTCCTTGTGAAACACTGGCGAATGAACACACGAGTTCGTAGAATTCTTGCTGGCTCGCCACAGCATTTGTTTTAACCATTTGATTTTTGAGGCAAATCCGTCAACCGTTTGTGGCGTTTGTCAAATGATGACCTTAATTGGATTGAGCGCAGTGCAAAAGAAAACGTAGTTGTTAACAAGAATGCGATTGCGGGTGATTTGGGTTAATCGAATAGCTTGCGGGGCCGGACATTGGGTCGAATAAGTCATTAGGTTTGTTTGACGTGCCTAGCACTAGTGCCCACTAGTGCGCACTGAGAAGTGTCAGCTGATTTCCACACCTGCTAAAAACCCTGCACAACCCTGAAAACTCTGCTACTATATCGAACGCAAAATATGTTGCCCCGAAGCCTTTCAGTATTTGACATTGAAAAATATTTATCTTTTGGTGAACGAAGTGTGAAGACATAAAACTTTTTTTTGTGTATTGTTATAAATGAGTGAACTCAATTCTTTTGAATACGAAATTAATTTGTATTTACCTTTATCACGACAAACAAGTGAATGACAGCAAACGAATTGACAGCGCAACTCAGCACTGAATTCTTGCCCCGACAAGTTAACTGTGGTCAGTTCAGGGCACAACTAGGGCTCCCTAGAAGTCATGTCAAACACAGGTTTTCAGTACCAGGGCGAGTTCAGTGCTATATCGAACACATTAGGGTTAAACCAGTGCGCACTAGTGCGCACTAGGGCCCACGTCAAACAAACCTATTAGCTTTGATTTTGTGTTGGACATGTTGGTATTTTGAAAAGTTATATTCAAATTTCAAAAAGCAAATTGGGAGAATCGGTAGGTTGGGTAGTAAGTAAAAAGGGAATTGTTGCGTGTACCAATTAAAAATTTATAGTCATGAACTGTCAGAACCAGAGGCAATGCGCCGTACTTACAACAAATTTTAGTCTCGTCTTTAAATTGACGAAATCTCACAATAGCGAAAGTTGTATGGAAAAAATTAGTCACTATGAACTACCTTTTAAAATTTAGAGTCGAAAGTAAAAATGGTTATTGGTATGGCCCAATACTATTATAGTATTGTCTGTGGTCAGAACTTTGATGAATATGCTATGAGAATTTTGTTTTTTTAATGCACTATTTTTGTTCACAATTGTTTGGTTTTTATTCTTTTTTCATAGAGCGCAATATTCTTTCATCATTTTCTCTTATTTATCGCGTTAGTTTCTCATAATTATGAGAGAATTAAAGGCTTTTTTCAATGAACGTTTTACTTAACCATTCTATTCGTAAATATCTATTTAATTAGATTTATGGCTACGTCAAACAGAACGCGTTTTTAACGCCGCGGTAAGATTAATTAACCGCGACTTCCAACTGGTTCAAACTGCCGCGTTAGAGGACGTCAAACAGAATTGCAGCTGTCATAATTTTTTGCTTTTCGCAGTTCAAGCAGTTCGGAAGCGGAATTAATATTTTTAACTGCCGCGCTACGTAATGGGTAATTTCGTACCCATTCAATAAATTTTTCCATATCACAATTTCATAAATGTATGTATTAGAGTATATTACATTACAACTCAACAGCTGTCAAACGTGGTGGTGAAACACGGTGGTAAAACGCAATCTCTTTGACGGAGCCTTTATTGGCCAACCAATAATAATATTTAACTAGATATTTATTTCCCAATATTTTTCTTTTCCTTAAAAATCACCCTGTAACTGCGAGCATCAACAGCGCCACCAAACGCCGACTAGAACACACAGAAAAACAAAACTCCATTCGCCATGTCTACTCAACCCACTAGAGTAAGCAGAACAGCAACACATCATCTGACAACAACTGTTGACATCGACGAGAAAAAACTTCTTGTCCTGTCAAACGAACAACCAAAACAGTGCAATTTCTTCCGTGAATTTATCTTCAATTCGATTTCGCGCCGCGAAACAACCTAGCGTTATTAGTTTCAAACAAACAAATTGTTTAAAAAGTAACCACACAAACAGTATAATGTGCAGTTAGGTGAAAAGAATCGCTGAAGTAGTGAATTTTGTGTTTTTACCCATCCAAAGTTCGAAGTTCCTCTTCAGCTACAAACAGACGGAAAAACTCATCAACAACCGATAATAGTTTATTCTAATCAATTTGTGTGCAAAATAAATGTTGATTATCTCGCTCGGGTTGTATTGATTGGGTGAGTTATGACTTTTCGCTTCAAATATAACGACAAAGGAAAAATATCAGCGGAGAATTTCACTCCTTCCAGTTCTACTTGAGAGGTTTTTCCATTGTTTTTTCCATAAAATTTATGTTAAACTTGATTATATTGTTACAAAATAATGCTTCCCACTATGTGAGAAGATAAGAAACGTCAAAGTGTATCATCAACAATTGAGGGGAGTACATACAAGGAAGGGATTATTGATTGCGTTGTTTTCAGTGCAGTGCCACCAAATGAATATTTATCATCACTTTCACTAGGGAGATTCAATTTGAATTTGGTTGACCTCCTGCTGAACTTGCTGTAGTTTCTTGTACTAATTTGCTTAATTGCATGTGGGGCACTTACTTTGCTAGCTGTTAAGTGCATAAATTGTGTCCCATTTGCAACTTCGTGTGGCATTGAAGGCGACCTTTATTGAACTTGATGTATGTGAATGCATAATGAATTCTTTTGGGTGCAATATACTTATCTAAGCAGACAGTATGTAGTCGGTAAAGATGAGCTTAAATCATTGAGTTCCAGCTGTGTAGGCAGCAGCTTTTGGGATTAGCAAACCAAACAGAAGAAGCCTCCAGAGACCAACAACGAAATGTGACGTAAAAGCCACTCTCGATGCCAATGGCTTATAAGGAAAGTGAGTGAGTACTCACAGTGACAGAGAAGACTCCGCCATCCAAAGTGAACATATTGCCATTTAAAGTAGTCTTGCCATGCTTTTGGAAAGGATGTCTTTCAGCTTCATTCTTGGAAAGGATATTCAGCTTGTTTGAAAGCGAGTTTGATGCACTTCATACGCAAACGGTCATCATTTAGCCTGTAATTACGGTGAGATTGCATAAATTGTTTAACAGCTAAGCAACAAACTAGTTTGTCGTGCGCAGTCACTTCGTACGCAGTCACTTCGTACGCGACTTTCACTTCAATTCATCATCTAGTCTAATTACACTTGCACAGAGTTGGTTAACCATTTTTTTTTTGTAACAGCGTAGACTTCATTTGAATTGTTGTCAACCCTTGTGCTCTGAACTTTCCATTGCCTTTGACGAGATCTAATTATGAGTGATGCAAATTAACGCCATTGTCAATTACAAGGCTCAGAGATTGTCGCACCGGAAACCCGGGTAGAAAGAGAAACGTAGCTGAATGCAAATTACTTTTCAGTAATCAAATGGCTTACAATGTGTCACTTTTCGTGCAACGGCAAATGTCGTCAATATATCGGATCCGAGGCTTGAAGCCCGTCTCAGTTTGACACCTTCTCAAGTCATTTCCGCCACGTTGGCGTAGGTCGGTCCACATCTGTAAGGAAGTTCTTTCCGTATTATTGCACATTTTGCGAGGGAACTTCCTTCTTATTTGTTTCCGCACGATGGTCTTGCGGAGTTGGTCGGTTTGGCATTTGTTCTAGGTCATTCTTAGAAGTTCAGAGGTTTTCATTGCTATGCCGGTCTAAATTTGGATTGACCTACGCCATTCTACCTATCTAGTGCGAATGACTTGTTAGGTAAACAAAAGCACCTCAAGGCCGAATTGAACTGCCCTCCAAGAGTGCTTAACAAGTCGATTACGTTATGTATAGATTGTTGAAAGCTGTCCCATCTGCGATTTTGCAATTTTGTCTGTTGAACTCGATTTGATTGGTTGGTTCTGGTCGAGTTCTATGTTATCGCATCAGCTAAACAATCAACCCTGACACGAGTGCGATATGAATCGTTTCAAGCGCTGCATGCTTTTGAAATGAATCGCGCGCTGGTAATGGCTTTGCAAAGATTACCGACCATTTAATGAGGGTGATTTGCTTTATAACGGGTTCGTACTCAGATAAACATCACTCCCAGCTGATTACAATCATAATTTGAAACTACTACGGGGTTTTTTTGAGCTTATCGCTCATTTTGTAAGGCAACGTTATTGGTTTTGGTTTTGTGAAAAAAATAAGTTTGAAGCTGGGCTGTATTTCTTTCTGGAAAGAATGGAATCAAATCGTTTATTTATAGACAACGGATGGACGTGCTCAGTGCCAGTTCATGGACGATGCCAAAAGACAGCTGACCACTAGGTTCACTTTATGCTTATGCAATAGCACGGTCGCAATTTCATCTGTATACTATGCATGCTCTGCACACCCCTGTTGTTCACTTTTTGTTGTTAATTTATTTTCGAACAGCCCGACCTTTGCTTTTGATAAAGTCCACACACTATATGCACATATAGGACCCCTAATCGGATTAGTGAGGTCTTATCTTATCCCAAGCAATCGATTCGGATATTCGGGCAGAATAACAACATGTTTTAAATATTTTAAAGGTTCGGTAGCTTTATGGGATTTTGATTCGCAGCTGGAGGACGGTTGGCAATTCCACTTCGCTTGGTTGCCGGATAATCGTCACATTCTGTACTCGGGGCTGTGCAGCTCTTTTTTTGTTTGCAAGTAGTTTTGTGTGATTTTCGTTCCTGTGCTCGCGTTTTGATTGGACATTTGCTGTAAAAGTTTGGTAAAAACATTTTGGGACACTTTATTGTGGTCATCTGTTTCAAATTTTAAATGAAAGGGCAGGCGCTTTCTCTTGTGTTTAAACCAATTTCTGTAGCTCGTTGAATATAATATGTCGGGTCATATGTTCTCCGTGTTTCAGTCTCGCTGTGAAGACTGCGTGGCAATAGTTCATAATGGATGATGGTATTACTTTCAGCCAACTAGAAACGCACTCAGCCGTCATTGGGAAGATGAGACGGTTTATCTAGTGGTTATTACTATCGTTGCGTTGGTAAATCTATGTCTTTCAGTGGGCAAAGTTAATTTAAAAGTGCTGCCTCGTATGACTCTCTTGCGTAATAACATGGGCAACAACTTTCGGAGTTGTGAATTTTTTATTACTGGCGTCATCAACAGGAAAAGACGCACGTCCAGTTTATTGACTGATCACTTACTTAACTGCCCGTAAAGAGTTTCTGCCTGAGACACTGCAGTCTTCCTTCCATGACTTGGTCTTTGAAACAGAGATCCGGTCTTCATTGTCGCAGTAAAAAAACCCTGAATCTCTGGAAAGAGGCGGTAGAATCGAACTTATCCAGTGTACGAATAGTGTACGAGGTCATGTTGCTCGATGGACACAGTCGTGCATCGCGTTTAGCAACTGCGCAACTATACACCGGGCACATTGTTAACCAACTCGTGCTGCTCGATTTTTTTTTTTTTAGGCAAGACCACAAATAGTCGTAGTCGAACCCTGCGCCATAATATTCTTGTGAGAATGGAACTTCTTTTAGGCTTGGGTCTACGTAGTCCAAGATCTGTCGATTCCAATGGTTATTCTCGTGAGCATAGCCAGAGAGCATACTGCAGATAACTGCCGTCCAATTAGGGCCAATTCTAGTTGGGAACTTCGAAAACTACAACTCGAACCCAGAGAAATCGTTGTCGGGGATTACTTTTGCATTGGCATCGGTGTTCAATTTAACAGTAAGGCCGTGTGTACCGAATATAAAATGTCCGTACTGCTGAAAGCGATATTCCTCCGTCTCCCTGTTACGCTGCACCCGCTTCACATCGTGTTTTGCAGACTTTTGGATGTCCGCTGTTGTAAATAGTAGACGGTTGCGCCCACACGGTGAAAAATGTAGTGGTAGGGAGTGCACTGTGGAAATGCAGCCCATGATCAGTGACTATTGGTGCGGTTCCACGGTGTTGCAGCATTATCCAACATTCTTCCGCTGACACTACTGACCGGCCTTATTGTTCTTCCAAACTGCTCGAAGCTGGGAGTAGAAGAGCAAAACTGTAACTCTTCGGTACAAGATATGTCATAAGTTCATATTTATTTTAGTTGCTGACGAGTTTCCACAGCTTTTCGGTTTGGAAACTTGCAATCCTGTCATCCTGATGAGCTCAAATTCGGTTTTGCGGAGCTGTTTCCGTGCATGCCTTTTGAAATATTTCCCCCGATTGCCAAAGCAAGCTGTGATTTCTGATGCGAGTATATTCACATTTTTGTTGAGAAGTATCATTTAGCTAACATGTCGAGTCGGCAAACCAAATGATTCTGCGATTGATGATCGCAAGACTCAGTTTGCGGAGGTCTGAACGATCTGCAACTTCTGCGTCGAAGCGTCAGCCAAAATAAAAGTTATTGCTTGCCAAACAAGATGCAAAGTGTGGACGTTCAAGTATCTAGTTAAGTAAGTTTGACAGCTGTCTGATTTGATGTTTCTCTGTTTTGGCTTGACGTTTATGGAGGGGAAGCCATCGAATATGAGTGAGAGCGTGACAAAGTACTAAGACAGTTCGGACATGTTCCTGACGTAGTAAAAGTGACATTTTTGGCGTTCAGGGTACATCTATTCCAGACAAATCTAGATCGGCCCTTTTTTTATAGAGAGCTGTGGTCGTCAAATTTACAACAAGGCGGCAAAGCTCTATTGTAGATGCCTACTCATCCATTAGGTGGTTCAAATTTAAAGTCATCATCACCTTCTCTTCATAAAATTCGACTTGCACCTCAGCCTGTCAAAAATTAGACATCAGAGATCTTACTCGTATCTTACGTTACGTTTGCGATGTTTACGTGTGAAATTTCATGTACCTTTGATTAGATATTCCTGCAGATATAGTTAGACTCGTCGCGTAGCAACCTTTTTCAGGTCTTTAAGCTATGAATCCTCGATTGCAGCTCTTAAAATTTCGGCGGGATATGCTCATAAATGAGATCTTCTCACAAAGATAAAACACGTAAGCGCTACAAATCGCTTCTGCGATACAAACGGACTTATCGCCGCGTTGATAAGTTATGCAACTTTTTTCACTACGTAGTTTTGAAAAGATAGACAACTTATACTGAAAAGTGACACATTAATTATAGGCACACGTGTTTTTAATTACAAGATAATGTTCAACAGCTTGTCAGTCGTTCATACCTTCGTTCGACTATCTGGGATCATTTTCGCTTTAATTCAGATAACACTGTCATTATATTTAAACGATTCACTTGCGATTTTAATTGGTAAAGCTTGTGAACAACGTCTGAATGACTTACATAAACAGATTTCTTGAATAACTAGGATCGCTAGGCTCTTTTCAAGGTCAGCTAACAACGAAACTGGTCAAAATGACAACTTGTTTGCCCTAAACAGTTGCGCTAAAAATGTATTAACTATCTTGTCACTGAAAGGGAGAACAATACAGTCGAATTGCATGGCACTAATCCGGCTTAAGCTCATGCGCCATTGCAATAAAATTTTCATGACCACAAAAGGGTAACTGTCCTGAAATGATGTGAATTTCCATTCGTTATCGACACTAGTTAAAGCCCACATCGTCTTATTGTGATCGAGTGTATGTACTCCCTAAATCCTTCAACCTAGAAAAACCTACAGTGTTATCATTGCGCAGAAAATGGGGAGATTAGATCCCAGGAGCTTCTGAAAGGGATTGGGGAAGATATTTCCTTCTGTATTGAGTTTTAAGAAATCTTAATAAACGGCGGGACTGCTTTCTTCCTCCGCCTACGTCAGTCCAACTTGTGTTAACCCCTTTGGTTTTTTTTTACCCCCTGAAGCCCTTGAACGTGGTGCGACATTGAATCCATAGATCACTGAAAAACTGACGGCGATCAGTGATATCTTTCTGCAGCCGAGTTATCTCATCAGTAAACGAGCAAATACGTGACGGAATTTGTTTTTGTTAATCTAAAAGCGGGTATAACCTGACTCTTTCGGGATACCTAAAGTTGGAATCATTTCTCAATGAATTGAGAACTGAATTTGACAGCAAGAAAAACTCTCTCTGTTGATCGCATCACAGTTGAAGGTCTCAACTTATCGAATTTGTTTTATTTTTTATCTACGTTTTCAACCGGTAGATGTACAGAAAACAGTTCAGTTTTAAAAATTACGATAAAGCGCTTTCATTGGTGGAAACATGGTCTGCATTTCGTGGGGGGATGTTCATGTACCTAGTATGTGTCTCAGTTTTGATTGGCCTATATTATTCACGTGAACAGCTTTTTCAGTTTGAAGTTTGGCAGACGAATCTAGTCAAGAAATACGTGGGTGCGTACTGAGTTGACAGTTAACACCGTGTTGTGGCTGACGTAGGAAAAGTGACGGTACAGACAAATCTAGTTTTTGCATTCATTCAACATTTATTCCAGACAAATGACTTAAGACAACTAATGCCCATTGACAGATAACTGACTAGCGGAGCCTCAAAGTTCGATCGATTAAAAAAAAAAAAAAATAATCGGTTACTCTGTTCCTTTATTTTTAAGTTTTGCAAATTTGAACTCAATGCCGTTCCTGAACGCGAAAAATTCGAGAGAGAAAGATATTACCCCTCCACTGAGAATGTTACCAATTTTTACTCAACAAATTTCTTGTATTAAGAAAAGCTGTCAGTCACCTGACAGATGATTTGAAATTTGTTGTCCTATATGTTTTTATTTTCTGTGCGTATTGAAATCAACAGGCGGCAAAATGAAATCGAATGTTCTCCTCAACATTCTTTCAAAAGTGCCGACGAAATCCTACCTCGCTGTAAGAAGGGACTCCTCCTCCTCCTGCACGCAATTTTTAATGCAGTGCCGCTTTTTCCTCTTCTCGAATGCTTGTAGTTCAATCAGTACCTACAAACTCTTCCACATATTCGGATTCATCAAAAAGAATCTGGTTTATTCCGAATCTCTTTCTTCGCTAAATGAAACAACTACCTAATATTTGTTAATAAATAAGCAAGTTCTTCGCGTTTACCAAACATTTTAAAGACTTTTTATTGAATTTTTGAATTATGTATCTTTCGTGTTTCATAAATTAGATAACTACAAAAGCGTTCCCTAACTTTTTCGAAAGTGTCTCTCTATGTGAGAGGATAAATTCCCACCACTGCAGTCAGTTTGACAGTCTTCTCCATTCTTACAACAAAAGTGAAGGAAACAAACCAGGCACATTCAAGAATCTAGTTATCTAAAGTCGACTAGATTGGTCTGGATAAGATGCACCCTGAAGGCAAAGCCTAGATTGATCGAAATGTCACTTTTCCTACGTCATCCACATATGCGAAATGTCAACTTATTACGCAGGCACGAATTTCTTGATTAGATTCGTCGGCTACCCCTCCATAAACGTCAACTGCAACAGCTGCTCACTTGACCAATTTCAGACGGTCAAAACCAAGATACATCTAGTCAGACAGCTGTCAGACTTACTAAACTAAATACTTGAACATCCCCACCTATTGTGTGCATGGAATTGCCTTCTTTCTACTGACCAGTAGGTGGCAGTCGGCATATCAAACTTCCGTTTGAATCCATATGACATTAATTGACTCCTACCACAATTGGTTGGAGGGGAGCACTAGCTTTGGAATCGTTCGAACTAATTATTCATGTCTGGACTAGGTATTCGAACGCGTTGACTTGTCAAAGTCAACTTGAATTGTTTTTGTATTTCAGATGTTTATTTTGATTTTTGACACTTCGAAATGTTGTTTATGTAGACTGGATTTTCTTGACTAGATACCCCTCCATAAACGTCAACTGAAAAAAAACTATTCACGTGACCAACAATGGCCAATAAATACTTGGATACACCAATCAAGTCCGCTGTCAGATCTACTAAGTTAGAAATCCGAACGTCCCAATTATTTCATTGCATAAAGTTTGACACTTATTTAACGTGTAGCTACTTATTTGGCTGTCAACATAATAATGTGCAAAGGATTTTATGGGACTGTTCGTTCAGGAAAATACGTGAACCCTGATATATTTGTCGATGCAACCGATGCGACGTATTCTATGCGCTGGTGCTCGCATGGATGCAATTTCCTTGCTCAATTCGTACCAAAGATCCTTATGCTGAAAGATCTTTCCATTGTAGACATGAATGGAGACTGCAATATGTCACTCAAACTTAAACATATAGCGCACCTGTCTCTTATGTCGTTTTCAATTGGTTTCACTCGGGGATCCACGCAGTCTGTAATCCAATGGAACAAGAAAACTGCTTCTGATTGAATCGACAAAATTATTGGTGAAATGACAAAAGATAATCAACGGCAGCTGTCAGCTGACTTGTATAAAATACATAAACTACACTTGTGTGAGTGCTTCTTGAGTGGATTCTGATGACTTCAAATCGAGAAGCGAAATCCTCTCCTCAGAATCACCAGAAGCGTATTTTTTGTGCCAATGAATGAATGGGACGGACTCTCCTGGACGCTTTGCCCAATGGAAATCGACATTATTTGCTCTTGGAGTGTATCGATGATTGCGGTAGTGGCTGGGTTGGTACCAAATCGAAATGTCTTCCAAATTTGTGACATTTATGTCAATCTTGTAAAGTGTCACTTGTGAATAGATGACATGCAATTTTTGTTAACAATAAATAAAACGAAGTACCGTTCGCATGACTTTGGCGAACAGAACGGTCGATTTCGATTGCAATTTAGAAGTGCTGTTTACTGAAAACAGTGACAAAATAAGACATAAACATTGACGCACTCGCAAACGTGCATTCTAAAGGTCTTCTAAAGGTCTTCATCGCGACAGCAAAGTTGTCGCTGTTCAAATAAGTAATTGCCATGCTGTTAAGCAACTTTCACAGTTCTGTCTTTAAAATTGCGTAATCTGCTTATAAGGACTTGTTTACTGATGAGGATTGCCTCCATTTCCTGTAATTCCTGTCAATCAAAACTACCACTTATTTTTCGTTTCTTTTCAGGAAAACAAAAACTCACCATGACGAACGTTCAAAGTAAACTCGAGCCAATCTTCTGCTCCTGTAAGACTTTCTGTCATCCATGGACTGACAGCTGCGCGATATCCACAGCACACATCCTGATAAATACTGTACCGCACAGTGCGCGAATTTACACAGTCGTCTACATGGTAAGTGCTTTAGTCTTTCAACTCGAACGATGTAAAAACAGACGGCCTCTTCACAGCTTTCCCTTATAATGCGTCATCGTATTCCCACACCGCTCGACCTCAAACTGACCGCCCTCGGCATCATACAATCCACAGCATTTCTGTCCACAAACAGCTTTACATTCGTTCTCTATGTGTGCCTGCTTCGCAACCTCTTTGGCAAGTTTTACTTCTGGTCCAATACCTTTGTGCCGGCTTTCCTTGCTAGCTTGACAGCGATCTACATCGAGCGGCCTGTTCGACGGCCATTGCTCGCTCTCTACGTGGCCAATGTGGCGACAGAGACCATCTGGCGCATGGCTGAGTCCCGTGGTCTGGTCAAATCCATTGCCAATGGTCAGGCCGTCATATTTGGTGTAAGTGTGTCGATTCTTTTGTACCTCTACCGTTTGGGACTGCACAAAACGCAGCCGTGCAAAGATTCGATTTTCGACATACTGCGAATATTCGTGGGCAAAAGCGAGGAGAGTATGAACCTTATAGACCCAGTGGCTGCTGAAGCCACCACCCAACAAGAGAGTACAGACTTTGCGAGTAGTTCTGGATTTTTGCAAACGTATTTAAGGCTGATTCGGCGACTCAAAGGGAAGCATGAGTGCTGTCCGCACAATGAGGGATGCATTCAATACGTTGTCCTGGGTGGCGTAAAGCCATTCGTGGGTGGAGTTGGACTACAGGTGGTATTGAAGCTGGTGCTAAATATTAAGAAAATTGTCACAGGTCGCATGAACTGGCAAAAGACTCTGTTCGACAAGAAGACACTGGGATTGGGTGTGTTTTTGGGCAGTTTCTCCTTCTTGTACAAGGTAACGAAGGCTAATCTAAGAACTAGTGTCGGGGATTAATCGTTTCTTCTTAATAGGGAGTCTCCTGCATTCTTCGCAACGCCAACGGCAAGGATGATCCGCGTTTCGCCATTCCAGCTGGCTTGATCGGCAGTTTCGCATTTACACAGTACCCCGACATAACAGTCGCCCTCTATATCATGTGGAAAACACTCCAGATCGTGTACAACCTCGGCGAGAGTAAAAACCTGCTGCCCAATGTGCCCGGATTTTTGGTTTTCCTCTACTGCTTCTGTACGGGCACTCTCTTCCATGCGGCTATCATTGAACCGCTCAATTTGCGTCCAAGCTACTACAAGTTCCTGCATACCCTCTCTGGAGGACGGTAAGTTCGATTTCAAGACGGAAACAGTGACTTTTTTTAAATGCATTACCTTTTCTCCACCCACAGGGTTGCTATGTTCAATCGAAATGAACTCGACGCATGGGGCTTGAAGTCCAGTGAGGCAATCCGCGACGTGATGAAACGAACTGGAACCGAAAAGATGCCAACCAAACTATTGGGGCTTTAATTGTGAACTTTGTGATTTCACAAAATAGTTATACTGGGCTGTGTAGGACTCTGAGCTGTTGCGTTTAAGTTTTCTTTTCTTTGTGAACGTATATTCAAATTTTATCCCTTCTAAAATGTAAAAGTTTTTTAAGCACACGCACGAGCGTGTTTATTTATAAAAGTAGTTTATATAAAGTATGTAGTGCATAATATTTTTTATACATCATGAAAATTATAAAAGAAAATATAGACGTGTTGAGTTTGTTCTTAAATGGTGAAGTCTTTTTGTTGTTACTGAGCTCAACACACTCTGTGTCTGTGGGGGAATATGCTGACATACTTTCGATGAGCAGCTCTCACCTTTGATGGTGCTTACAGAGTCACGTGGGTTGCGGACATCGACTTGAATCATTTCTCAGTTCTAACAACATCTAGATTGTGTGGTTATACAGCTCTTGAGTAGTTGTGCATCATCTACAGCAAATGAAGAGGTTCAGTGGCAGCTGGCAGCACAGATAAAAGTTTTCGAGAGCTGCTCCTGCATACTGATCTCCAAATGCGAATTCATCTCTTTATCATATATCTCGTTTAATTTAAATGAAAACTAACGACCATAACAATGCCTGAGAGTAT
Organism: Cheilosia grossa; assembly: GCA_963082955.1. Taxonomy (NCBI): domain Eukaryota; kingdom Metazoa; phylum Arthropoda; class Insecta; order Diptera; family Syrphidae; genus Cheilosia; species Cheilosia grossa. The sequence continues at coordinate 8,448,722 of OY720144.1, forward strand.
CAAAAACAGAGTCATCAACCCAACCGACATGAACTTCAATTGAAATACAAAACCCCTCAGCGGCCCACACTCTTACTGAAAATGTTCGCATTTTCTCATTGCATACAAAATCTTTTGATACAACAAATAGCAGGTTCCCTGTGCACACACGCTGCTACTGCCTGCAGAGAGAGAGAGGGTATGAGAAACAGACACATCCCAGTATAATGAGTAACCAGTTTATATCTAAACCAATTTATGTCGATATTTTATTAAGGCCCGACTTCAAAACGAATGCACAAAGACGTCGACCAGCAGATGAACACTAGAAGGAAGATCAAAACATGAGCAAAAAAAAAAAAAACTACAGCCAACAACTGCAGAATCACAGGGAAGAGTTTCTGACATTGCCACTGACATGAATGAGGTAATCGGACCAAACGCACAAAGACACTTACTCCTGTAGTCAGTAGCTAACAAGGATAAAGGTGTACTCTCAAGCGATGAAGAGCCCGACAGCAAAGCTGACCAGAACGCATAGCAGCAGCAGCACATGCCAACAATATTATGGTGTCCTGAATTATATGTACGTACACATAGTTCAATTATTGCCAGTCAATTAGTGTCATCTGGTGTCGACGTTGTTATCCTTTGCGTTAGCTTTGCGAACGAAATATCAGTACACAAGGATGGAGGATGACACCCCAGCAACGCCAACAACGATGATTATGACGATGATGATGGTTGTATATGTATATAGCATTCTGCTGGCTAGGTGGCACACAATCCCAAGGATGTGTGTTGCCATAAAATATGTGACCAGCACCGTACAACAAATGCGTATTCTGTTCGGATGTACATTTTGATTTTGATTTGGTGTGCTGCGGACTGTGGTGGCCGGTGTGTGTTTGTGCGTCTGCTCCTAATGCAATTCCCTGGTACGTTTTGTGTGAATTCAATTTATTATGGTTGCCTTTTTGGAGAGGAGATGTTTCTCGATAAAGCAGCATTCACGTTTAATGCATAACACAGACGGCCGCATATGAATTACTGAAATAATAAACGGGCCTTGGAAATCGGCACGTTCTTAGCCGAAGCAATTATTGTGGTAGCTTCTGGGTGTGTCCTAATTGGATTAGCTGCGGATGCTTGTTGAGTGGTAAGACTTTTGCATTTGCATCGAAATGGACTTGGCTAACTACATTATTACTTGTTACTTGTTACAGATTTTATCAATTGGCAAAGACGCCTATCTCACTAAGCAAATGCCTCTCTCTTATAAATTGTGCATCTAGTGCAACGAAGTGAAATTAAACAGCAAACGCTGCTGCAATTGGTAACTTTTTACCCGATGAGCACTCCACCAACATCACTCTTCCCTCCATAATTGAATTACAAAAAAAAGAAGGATTCCTTCAACAAATATTTCACAGGATTACTTCCACTTGCATGGAATAGTTTGTACAACAGGAATTCGCACAAAACATGAGAACCTATTTAACGCGGTTAATTTTCCGGAAATGAGAATATCCCCGAGTAAAGTTATTATACAACTCGAAGGCAATGCCATTATGTGCTGTGCCCTGTGCCTTAAGTCCTTCGTCCCGGTATAGAAACTAAACTGCACAACAAAGCCAACAGCGGCTCATAAGTCCCATGCAGTAAAACCTCAGCTGCGCCGCGCCGCTCATAGGAATGCCATTCAATGCCATGGCCTTCGTTCCATTGCACTCTCTCCGGTAAAAATGTTAACAAAAATTATGTTTTTCCTATGGTTCCAGTTGTAGTACTTAATCCACCAGAACCGGGATAACAGAGCAGAAAACATTGTAACCGCACACACAAAATAGTCTTACAGGGCTGCTCCACTGGATCTGATGCTGCCTTGAGAAATGAGAAATTGCATGCAATAAATTCCCATGACATAAACAAAATAAATAATTGAATTCGAAGGAGTGAGGCACGGGGTGGCGGCAACCGCGCGGGAAGCATAACGGATAACAGCGAGTAATGCATTTAATATGCACAGCAGCCAAAGTCATTAATCACCAAGAATTGGATAAGCAGTGACGTCTTCTTCTTCTTCATCATCGTCGTTGTCGTCGTCATCTTTGGAGTGCGGATGTTGGAGTAGCAGTGTTTCTTGCCTGCCCCTAATGGCAGGATATACCAAAGTCGCGTATTATACGAAAATTTGGCAACAGCATTAACCAAGCAACGATACGAAGGTATCATATCCGAAGAGGGAACTTTTTTTGAGCAGGAAGTTTCTTAATTCTTTTGAGTACTAGGTACGGTTCCTTTTTTTTTTTGTTAATGGGCTCAGAATGAATAATGCAATCAGGAAGTAGTCAAAAAATGAGGGCATATGAAGTGTTTTGAGGATTGTGTCTTAGATAAAGTGATTTGTGCAAGGAAATGAACGAAGAAGCCGCCAAATTCATACCGTCGAACAGTGAAAAAAAATATTGGGCCACGTATGCATTGCAAGTTTGGTTTTTTTAAAAAGTTGTCGTACATTTTTATAAAAAAAAATATACAAATTTCTGCTCGACTTGGTTTTATCTTTGCAGATATTTTTTATTTTGTATTTGCGCGAACATCTTACTAGGTTTATGCTTGGCCTACTTCACTTCGACCCCAAAATCAACATTAAGGTACCTACCAAATTGACGGGTTTCCCCTTTGAAAACTATTCCACTAATTTCAATTAGTTTCTTCATGCTTCATTTCATTTCATCATTTTCAGGAGGTTGAAAAGGGGATTAAACGTCGCTTACAATTTAGTCCGCCTTATACCAATATTTTAGGTAAATATATGAAAATTATCTAAAAAAATCGCGAAAATGTGTTTGCCAATATGTATCAAAATTGATATTGCTGGTAGATACGACACTGTCTACAAATAGACATAAAAAACGAAACTAAATTGACCGCTAAGTGTAAAATTAGTAAGTATGAATTATGTTTAAGCAAAGTTAAAAAATATAGTTGTTGTCAAATAAAATAAAATTGGCCCTAAGTCAGCTAAAACTAAATGTTATAAAAAAGGCTGTTTGTAAGTAAAGGGTTTTCCAATGAGAGGTGTTATTGTGAATGACCTGCTATTTTGGTGTCTGTCACTTTTGAAGCTTTTATTCTTTGACATTTGACAAGTAGAAACTACGCCAGTACTAAAAATGGAACGATACACGCTTCAACAACGCATTGAAATTACTAAAATTCACTACAAAAATGGTGAAAATCTTGCAGTCACAGTTCGCAAAACTAAAGCAATACCTTCCTCTTTATTATGAAATAAACATCCGATCATTTATCTCAAAAAATGGCATTTTTCTTTGAATACCAAAATAACACCTTTATTTAACGCAATGACTAAGCTTCTATAAATAATTTCAAGCGACATTTTAAAGTGATACAATTTCAACTCATGACTGCAAAAGGTTAGTTATATGTTTTCAAATGTAAAATAAAAATGTAAAAAAACGAGTCGAATATAACTGCCATGGGCCTTAATCAGTTAAGTTTGCAAGCTACTGTCGGCGAAACGATGGAACACCAAAACTACCAACTAAGTGAAAAAATGATGTATTGAAGAGCTTCATTCGGTTCATCCTTATCAAATCTTATTGAATCGAACGTTTATTGAACAAAAATTGAGACAGAAAATAACTTATTTTGATCGTCCATATTCAAAGACTATATTGTCAGTGATCTAGATCTGCCCCCATCAGGCTTAACTCAATCATGAAATCGGGCAATGCTTTCGGAAATGCCAAAACTTAGCGTTTATGAAGTTATGAAGTATAAAGTTCCATTAATTCTTTCAATACAATATTTCAACATTTCTGGTTACAGGTTTAAGAGCTCCAACACACATCACAAAATATGAATAGTTCGTGCAAAGTCAATATAGGGATCTATCTCTAGGCTTTATTTTCGCTTTTAATTCAAATGCATCTCAGCTGTCAATTAATAATCTGAAACAGCTTTCATTTAAAGGTTTCTTTCCACTGCGCCCACTCTCATGAACGTCTGACAAATAATCGGCTTTTTAATTCAGACGCTTACAATCGGCAGTAAACTGTAGGTCCCTTCCGTCTGTCTATTAATTTCTATCAAAAACCAGGCCTGATTTACCAACCTGGACTTGTGCAAACTATTTATTTACTAATGCCGTTTTCCATTGAAGATTCGAGAGAATTCAGAACTGCTCTTGTCAACTGTGCAAAAAAAGACAAAAGAATAAAATATTTAAACTAGATTGTTCTGTTTTATTGAATTTATACACGTGTAAAAATAAACTTCTGCTCGCCGTCGCTGTCAAATAGAAAAGAGACCGGAAAAAGGCAAATGTGACAGCTGGTAAGCGATGGTTGACCATTGTATGGTTGTGTTGATAACGAAGTGAATGGTTGTGGTGTTATGGCTCTGTTCCATGAGCGTTTAGAGCTGCATCGGCATAGCAATGAAATTCATTGGAGCACTCTTACAATAGTGGTGGACACCAAATGCATATCATCTTTGCGATTTTGTTTCCTTTTGGTACTTCTTTTTGTATTCTACATGAAATATGAATGTTTTTGTAGGACAGATCAATATGTTTTAATTAAAGTTCTCATTTGCATGTCAAATTTGTTTCTAACAACACAAGACCCAACAAACATTTCAATCTGACATTTCACTAGTTGGTGATTTTGGGGAAATTCTTTAAAAATATCCCCGACACTTCTTTGTTCCTAAGAATCGACCTGTGAGTGCACTTTTTTCAATGAAACATAGAAACCACAGAAAGAACACTTCAACATTCGCTCTGTTGATGAATGTTCAACTCGTTTCTTCAATCAAAAACGCCATTACAGGAGCTGTCACAGTTAGACGGATGTCAATAACGTAGGATGGGGATTTAACAAACTGTACAGCTGTGTTCTCCTCATCGAGTAATCCTCAAAAAAGTCGACGACGTGGAAGTTCAGACGTAGATCGCCCCCTTGTAATCGGTTTTTTTTTTTGCTATTTTAAGCTCCAACCATTGTCTAAACCTACACAATTCTGATGAAAACAGTGGTGCCAACTTTGTCCAGTAACCACTTATCATAGTTCGCGTTAACCTCACTCACTCTCTTTTCTTAGGTCGTGCATGATTTTCCACAAATAGGATCGAAAAATAACAACCGAGTCACTTTGGGTAGGAAATTAGTAACTGCCAGTCGTATCTTTCATCGAATCATTACCACAATGTATTGTCACTAACGACCTCCTTCGATTTCCATCATCCATTTTTTATGTTTGCGTTAAAATCACTTTATGCTCACATAATCTTAAAACAACTTTGCTTGTGCACAATCATTCTTTCAGGGTGTTACATTTTGTTTTTAGTAAAACCATCTCATTACCATGTTAATACACTTTTAATCGCGACGCGTCTAAAATTAAAATTTCACCCATCCATCCCACCAGAAATAACAACACGCACAGATGTTTGTCATCAGCATAACGACAAGTAAACTCCAAGTTACTCATAAAATTTAATTCGATAAGATTTAGCTTTAATTAAATATAAAATCACACACAGTCGTGCACAGAGAACTCTTACAAAGGACCTACTATCCTGTTCCTTATGGGTGGAATTTTTAATCACATTAACTTGTGTATGCAGGTGCCCAGCTAGACATGCACATTTAATTAATTTAAATTGCTAAAACAAAACGGAAAATTCAGGCAAATATTGCATGCAACAACAACAGCTGGGAAAAGGTATCGCACATAACAAGAACAACAACTGCCTGGCAGTGTCTATTCAAATAATCTCAACTGAGATTACTTACTCATATGAGGATAAATAATAAAAATGTGAGAATGCCTGAGGATGTAGGGATGAGTTCTGCAGAGGAAGAGGAAAGCAAAACAACAAAAAAAAGAAATCCAAAAAATATGAAACCGAGGAATAATTAGGGAGAAGGGAAATTCAGAAAACATCTGTAGCTGCGTTCACGTTAGGTGCGGTGGTGGTGAATCCTTTTATTCACATATTAGCTGCGTGTGTGTATCGTGACGGTGGAACATTAAATCTGGGATAATTTCAATATAACTTTCAGTAATCTTCTACTCCGTGGAAAGGGTGCGTAAACGCATTAACGAAATGAGAAAGGAATTATCCCTGTTTATTGTCAAACAATGGCGCATGGTTTAAACGGATTTTTTCAGGCTTTTCACAGATTAATCCTGTTGCATAGCAAGCATGAGTGGATATTAATTAATTTCTTCGTGCACCACGGCGTATACTTAACATTTTTTTCTTCACATTACCGCACTCAAAGTGACTGCGATTTGACACTACCCAACGCTAATCAGTGACATCAGCTTGTAGTCCTTAAACAAATACCTATCTATCTCTGGGATAAGAAAGGCAATACCTACTCTGTTGGGTCTGCTTATGTCAATTAACACAATGGGTTAAGCATCCGTCTTGTCCGCGTCTTTCGCACACTCCCTACCACCAAAATAACAAAACAACCCAATCACAAACACACACAGGCTTCGCCCACTTCAGTTAAAGAAATGAAAGCTTGGTGTGGAAGTAGGGAAAAACAATGATTTCCATTTAAGATATTAACACACTTGAGCATTATCCTTAAATACGCGAACTAACACACTAATTCTGCGACAAGAGGCACTTCGGCCTCTATCATCTGTGTTTATGCGCATAGCTGGATGGCAGCCTCTTTGCTTCTCGTTGTTGTTGTTGTTCTTGTTCTCCTCTCAATCATAATGAGTACACGAGTGTTTGTTGTAAGTAATAATGATCCTCTCAACTGCACGTTCTTGCCTGAATGTTTATTGGAATGACAAACACAAAGAAGTTGTAAGGATTTCTTAACTCTCTGTTCACTTAAAAGCAATGTACCGAACATATTGGGGATATCCTTTTCAGTATGGGAAACTCTTATCATTTGACTAATTGTTGTGTGTTTGTTGTGGCAGGTGTGCTCTAGTGGAGAGAGAGGGAGATGTTGGCTTATTTTCCGCTTTCGATTTTTGTAGGGTATACAATTATGGTTACGGATTAGGCTACATGGTAATGGCAGCATTGAAATGGGGGAAGATTTTTTGAAGCAGCGACGAGTCGGGTGGATACTTATGGCGCATGTGAGGGCTGTGCAATGGTCGTACTTTGGATTAACGTGCTCTGCGAGGCATCTGGTTCTCAGATCCTTTATTGATGAGAAGATCAAATATTTTGGAAAGCTGTTCAGATTCCCTTTACTCTCTGTTCACATTTTTTAACTTAAGAAGTCCAGAAATGCTCAAAGCCCTTTATTAAGGGAGAGCTAAATGACTCTTCCGTGTCGTTAAATTGGCCCGGGATTCCGTAAAAATACCAATTGATTGATAGACCGATGTAGATGTGTCCCCTATCAAAAAATGAGAAAAGAGGGAGGACAAGGTTTGGGAAGCCCGTCGCAGAGATGTGTTTAAGTTACTATTACGCAATGAGAAGTGAAGCTTTTATATACTTCAGCTGTTTGCATATGTTTCGCAGACTTTGAGATGAGAATAACTCTGGACAAACTGCATAAGCTGTGTCCCGATAATCAGGGTTAATTCAAAACTTGTTGTAGTGGGTTTGGGATTTCTCGAGGTTGGTAATATCGAGTGGATGTTATAGGGTAGCCTTGGCGAAGGAAGTTTCGATCCTTGATTTCCCTGATGATGACTTGGTAAATATTCTACCCTCGCAGGCTGAACTTCAGCGTACACATGGAAGCTTTGTATACACTTGTGTTGAAGCTAGTGAAGCTTGAAGAAAACGTTTGTTCAATGTACTCTGCACATTAGTCGAGCTCCATTGAAACAGGGGATCACTTTAGTTAGGCGGCTCGGGGTGTACCGAGGGTCAACTAACAAGCATCTACAATTAGCTCGGTCGTAAGCTTACTGCCTGCGCAGTTGCGCCCTAAAAGTCGGTCTTTCACTTGGCACCTAAGGCGAGGTCTTTAACTACTGCGTTTTCCCTCGGGGCTAGAGCATTCTTGTCCATCCGCTCTGCATGTCCTAGCCGTCTTAAATGACCGATCAACAAGTTTTGACAGGTCTATATCATCCCGCAAAAACCCAAATTCCAACTTAGGGGTTTTTCCACTGCGCCGCCTCTCGCGAACGTCTGACAAACATCCGAGAGTATAACTGTCTTAAGAGCTTCTCAATTAGCCGTATGGAATCGGCATAAAATTGTAGATCCCTTCCATTCGTTCCAAAAATGAAACTCACACAAAACGAATGGTTGTGAGAAGCTAGGCCTTGGGTCTCTAAAGACCTGTCGCGCCAACTATATATATATATCATTCTAACTAGATCTTCTTCTCAAAAGCCCGCCAAAGCAAACGGGCCAGCAATCTTTACAAAGAATCTTCCTCTCAAAGCGACCGAGGATATCTTCATCAGCTTTAGACAAAGTCAAAATTTCACCACCCTCGGGATTCATAAGGGTCTTATACATAATTTCTCTTATTGTTTGACATAGGACTCTACCAATTATGTTGATATCGAGCGTATGCAAGGAATTTGGCGTCTGAGGTTCGCTGAGTTTCTTTTTGTTGAATTGGTTAGACTTTGCGTCAATTTAGAGACAGCTGGGTCATTTTGTTAACAGGAGGACCAAACTTGGTGTCCTTCTTTAGTGCGCTGCTTAACTGCGGTCAAGAGAATTGCTAGCTAAACGATAAAATACGATCGCGATTTGATTTCTTCGGTATAATGTTGGGGTGATCGTGATCATTGGAGATCACATAAGGAACAGCGCAACAGAATACTTGAGGTGCTCAGTGTCGAACTGCTAATACTTACCCGGATGAAGGGGTCCATGCTTAGGTCGCTTGGTCGCCTTAAACTCATGTCCCCGAACTCAAACTCCAGACGTACTGTGAAGTTCGTGCCATCAGGCACTAGGTAGTTAGATCAAGTCAGAAATCGGGACTGCCTTTGATGACATTGAGTTGGCTGTGAAAGATCAAGAGTTTGGAACATACTTAGACTCCCACACCCGCGAGCCTGGTAAAGTATGAACACACTCTAATCCATAGCTCTCAAAGCGAAGCAACATCACTCAAGCGAAGGAGTTTTGTGGGTAGGTTCTTGATCCATTGTTTATAGAAGATAAACGTCACCAACTGCAGATGGCTTTTTGGTTTCTGCAGGAAAATTGGGTGTTGATGAGCCCTTGGTGCGGTGTGAAATCTAAATATCCCCTATTTAACCCAGCCTACTCTACATCCCACAACGAGGGTCAACCTAAACTTTTTACACCCGCAATCCTTGAAAAAAAAGCAGCGACATTGAAAATGATGAAGTAGGGCTTAAACATGAATGATAAGCTGATGAAAGCCTACATCGGGGTTTACTTTACGGAGAGTCTTGAACATGATAAACCTGCGATCTTGTACTAAATAGACGGGACACAAAACAAATTATAGATTGATAGATTTAAGGCCGAAAGGCAATAATTTTAAGGATATTGTTAAGTTTAGAGGGCTCACTAAAAGCCAGCAAGCTAGAATAAGATAAATGTTAGTTTTAAATTAGATTTAATCGTTTTTGTCTAGCATATAAGTTTAATTAAGGATAAACATAAAAATTTATTTAAAATGAAGATGGGACACTGGAAAATGATGCTGATGAAAGCGAACCTTCTGTTTTGTAATCGTTCTGCACCCCTGAGCTGGAACACAAAGGTTCACTAAGCGGAAAAATCCTTGCCCCTAATTTCGTGTCTTCGTGGGTCGAACTTGTAACTGACACTAATCACTCAGCACCATCTATTGACAATTCGATTCCGCAAAAGTGGACTCAGCTCTGTTCGCTGTTTACACAGCATACAATTAAAGAGTACATCCCATCTCAACTGATTTGATTTCAATGAAATCTCACCCCTTCCCCCGCAGATAAATACCTAATCGAAAATATTCAAATAAAAATACTTTCAAACCTAAAAACAGCTAAAAAATATCCACAAAGGAACACCAAGCGCTATTAGCCATTACACTTACAGTCGGATATTGCTTTTCTGTTTCGCAATTTCTCGTAAAACAGTGTAACCAAAGTATCGTTTGAAATATTTCCTCCCCCCGTCTGTACTTTTATTTTCGCGTTTCTCCTCCCGCACTTAGTTATGATTCCGAGTACGAGTACGAGTACGTTGTTTTAAATAAAATTCCACAGTCAATGTCTATTTGGAATGGATTTCCAAGGCTTTTTGTGTGTGCGCGCGTTCCAACAATATTCTATTTCTCATTCCTAACCTGATAGCTTTGGGTTATGACATTGTCAATGTCCCTGTGGTGAGGTGTATGTGCCTGAAACGCGAATAGGAATATCAATTTCAATATTGTTGTCCTTTTTTTCCCCATTTTTTGAGTTTGCAATTTCATATTGAACATTCCAGCATTCACACAGCCTTCTAAATTACATATCAAAATGGGGGTACGTTTGATTTATAAATGCAACAAATTGCGAGAGGGGTGCGGAACACCCCACGGGAATTTAGTATGCAAAGGGTATTGGGATGCATACTGATTTTTTGTTGGTGAAAATTAAAAATCTGTCATGAATTCCAATGGAATTATTTTGAGTGTCACATTCGACGCCGCAACAGCGGGAGTTTGCGAGGAAATGCGTTATGTGTTCTCTTACATGTCTAAATGCAAATAGCGATTTGACGACATGAACCAGGAATGTGGGAAGATTTGATATCTAATTAGATATTGCAAATGGGTGGTCGGGCTTAAAGTGACACGAGTCGTCAAAAGCAACTGTCAAATCGATGGATGTGGTTGTTTCCGTGTCGGAGGATTTATTAAATTTGCTGAATTAATTTGTACATTCAATACCTCAATTCTTTCAGATCCCAAAAATGCATGGGCTGTTTGACCACTACTATTTAATTCGAGATAGGACAGCAGTTTGCTGTTGCGGGACTGACAGTTAATGGGGCCGTTCAAGCAACTAGTGTTGTCAGTCTGACAGCTGTCTGATTTGATGTGTCTCAGTTTTTATCAAACAGCATGAACAGCTTTGCAATCAACGTTTATGGAGCCGTAGTCGACGTATCTAATCAAGAAATGCGTGACTGAGTACTAACTTGACAGTTCGCATATGTGGCTGACGTAGGAAAAGTGACACTACTGGCCAGTCTAGTTTTTCGGATCAGGTTACATTTAGTACAGACTAACTAGATTTTCAAATGTGCCCAGTATCTGTCAAACCAATTGTCAGATTACAAACTGTCAGTGTCATTTCCGTACAATATATTCTTGGAAATTTTATGAGTATTGTTTGTCATAACTATATAATTGCAAAACTATTGAATATCTTCAATCACCAATTTTGGAAACTTGGCTGCAAATAGTTAATTGTTCTGTATGCCAACGTAAAATGAAGTGACACCTAGGCGTAGAAGAAGAGTACCTACTTACTGAGGAGAGTATTGCATCCGCTCAGGAGAATGTTGGAAAAGAATCTAAGTTTATGGATTCAACTTGGTCTTTGTCCATTTATGGAGAATATTCGGCAAAGATCTTCGTTTGAAGACCTCGAAAATTCAGCTTGACTCCATGTTTCGCACGAGCTGACTATTTGACAGCCAAACGTTTTAAAAGTGGAGGAGATGAGTTTTTACGCGCCTTGTCAAGCGTTCCAATTAACACGATTAACCAGCATATTGAAAAAAAAAAAAATTAAACGGAAATCAAAGCGACGTTTCCCTTAGTGCTCATGACGAAATTATTTAGCCCAACTTGTTGCCCAAGCAGTATATTTTCAGGGATAATTTTTTAAAGAGCTGGCTTTTTATGGCATCAACTATTAAGGACACAATCTGGCGATGAATGTGTACTTGTGGAAACATTTTGTTTGGGAGCCAAGTCAATTTGAGGGTCAGACTACTCACGTACTCGTATACTTTGGCTTCGAAACGAAATTTATTGTTGGATTCAAAAGACTTTCAAAAAACTTAAAATTAAACATGAAAAATTAAAGAAATTATGTTACGATATTCGGAAGGCTTACTGCTCAACAAACTTTGGAAAATATTTAACTAATATATTTATTTTTGTCCAGTAAGTGAACAACCCACTCAGAAATATTAAAGGAATTTGTCGAACATGACCAAGATTCAACCTCACCTGTGAAAAGGTATAGGTATAATCGAAGTGATCAATAACAAGAAAAGCTTGGCAAGTGATTGGATGAGCTTTAGAACATATTTGTTGATAGTTGTTCATGTCCCTCAAATAATAAACGATCTTGCCGATGATCATACGTACTGTGCACCGTCGGTTGTGTAGAATTTATTGAGATCACAAGACGCGATCAGTTCACCAAAATGTTCACTGACTTCCACTGATCTTCATTCTAATTTTCTTAACTGATCATAATTATTCCCTCTCTGTCCATCACTCGAGACTATTGATATTATCCTTAAACTGATCGTCATCCTCTACAATTTACCTACCATAAGATAGCGTATTCGAAATTTTTTCGTAAAAGTTGACTTAGTCATCGTACAGTATCGATCATCGCTTATAGCAACATTTCAATAACCAGATCAGTGATCGTTGACACTGATATTGAAGATTTATCACAGTCCCTGATCTTTATTGAAACGATCATCCCGGAAAGAAAACAAGGGAACTCTTATTTGACTTGGGTAAACTGATCGTTACCCCGGTCGATCAGAAATCACTGTATAATTTTACACCGATCGTGAACTGATCGTTAAATGGTTCAAAATGCATTCGAAAAAGAAACGTGATTTTTAGGGGAAACTTCCATCAAATTTAAAGCAAATATTTTGACCCCTGTCGTGTTCACCTGCCTCTTCCAGATTGCCTAAGGCATATACCGATTCCGAAGCAGGTGCAGTACTTCCGACACTCGGATTGCTATTATGCAAGTGGATACATGAATTTCTGTGCGTACATTTTTAAGACCCAAGACCCACCAGTCATAACTATGTCAGGTAGCCAACGAGCATATAATGTCCCGGTCCCCCAACAAACTATATACCATCCAATCAGACTCAATTAAATTCAAAACTTCGAACAGCATCAATTCAAATAAAACGTTTTATTGTTCTCCTTGGGGACTCTTTGCATACATCCCCCACCCGCTGCCGGCCGCCAATCCACTTCCAACTGTAGCAGCGAGTCAACTTTGAACCGCGTGCTCTAAGCCATCAAACATCCAACGAACCCCAGTACGAATATCAACTCTCTAATCGGATTTCGCCAAAAGGACCCTTATCAATCCCAACGACGACAATGACTACCACTACTCACGTACTCGTATACTTTGGCATACTTCGTATCTATATTGCGTTACGTGATGAAAATACCGAACCAACGAAATGGAAAATAAAAATCAAACGAACCCTCAAAGCCGTCTTCGGAATACGCCAACCAGTGGAGTTTCTAAAATCACATACTCCCTGTACATACGCATCAGTATTGCGGGTACGCACATGACGTAGCCAAATACCTACACCCTGAGAGTGAGTTTCTCCGAACTGGATTATTCGGGATTTGAATGTGTTGAACAATGGGTCACCGATATGGAAATTAATGGCAATTGGAACCGATTTGTCGGGGGCTGGGGTGAGGCTAATTGTTGAATTGACGAGCCGGGCATGGTTGCTGTTTGAAAATGGCTTCATTATGTAAATAGGCTGTGTTTGCCAAAATACTGGAGCACCAGATCCTCAATCTCGTATGAATGTTCAATTTGGATGCGGATTTGTTTGGTTTGATTTTGTCGAAGATACGGAGTATTATATCTGTCGTGTCAACAATGGGATTTGGGTGTACCTGTCTCTGGCTGTGGAAATTTACAAATTCAGAGCGAGGTGGCTGCAAACACGGTATTAAATTATGTAGGTACCGGGAAAATGTGGCTTCTGATAAAAGTGACTTGTGATTATGTGCTTGCAGGAAGATGATCCTTGCAATTTATACAAATTTCGCTTCTGAGTGCTTCAGACGGCTTATTTTGAGAGGCGACTACTGCATAATGCAAATTGCTACCGATTTCTTTTAAGCGGAAGATTTCCTTTGGACTCCGAATCAGCATAAAAAAAACACAAATATCTTCTGATATGGGCGAAGACGTCTCCCTTGATTTAGAAACTAAGACGTCAGGTTTAGTACAAGAGTAAACGTAATACTACCTTAAGCCCATAATTCAACGATAAAGGATGGTATTTCAATTATTTCTGGAGCTCAAACGGAACTGCCTATTTTTAGAGTAACGAAGAAGGAGTTTTCTACGATCCTTGGAATTTCCAGCAGCTAGTTTACTACGCAAGGAACAAGCCCTTATCTCGGTAACGATTTGAAATGCTTCTTTGAAAATAGTGCTTAACAAAAGTTCTTACAAACAAATTTAGCTTTTAAAACTTTTGGTTTTTAGTCCTTCTTTATCCTTTTCAAATGTAAAACAGAAAATTCAGCTTTTTGCGTACGAAATCAAAGAAAATTAAAAAATATAAACTTTAAGAATCTAAAGAAAAATAAAACTTAAAAATACAAATTTACACCAAATTAAATTAAATATTGAAAAGAAAAATGCATTAAAAAAAAACAACATATATCGAATATAATTAAATACAAAATTTTAAGTTCGGAATTTAATTAAAAAAAATCCAAAAAAGAAGTTAAAAATGAGAAAATTTAATAAAAAATCGACCCTTCTTATTTACAAAACTCAGCACATAATACAAATTAGTTTGAAAAGTGTTAGAAAGGACACGCTTTTTGAAAAGCACAATTTGGTGAAAAAAAGGTGACCGTTTCAGAATTTCGACCAATATAAGCCTCCTGAGCCAGAGGAAAAAAATCCAGCAAAGCAGCACTTACGGAGGACATCTAGCGGTGGGAGATCATGTATTTATGTGCTTAAGACAATTGCGCTTAACTTCAAACTATTGATTAAGGGAATCTCAGGAATACGCCTGCAAGTGTTTAGAAATGAAACAAAAATGCAATATTTTTCAATTTTGTGCATGAATTTGTTCAAATTTGAGTTTGTTAGACTTGTTCTATTACAACAAATAAAATTATAAAACATTGACAATTTACTAAAATTAATTTTTTACAGTGGACGTATATTTGTATTTTGTATTTGTATTTATTTAAATATAAATTTTCTGTACAATAAGAAATACATTCTTTATGAGTGCACAGTTTACAAAAATTACTCGGAACAATCTAAGTAGAACTTACAGTATAATATAACATATGAAATTGAGAAAGAAAAATATAGAATAAATTAAATTAGTGGAACAACAAAAGAAAGTAAAAGAAAAGTGTTAAATGAAAATGAAATTGAAAATGAAAGTGATGACTTTATACTTACGTTACTTTAAGCGGGGGAAACATCAATGAAGCGTACAAAGGTGGGAAAAGACTGAGGACAAAAAACTTCTGTGCTCGACCTTGGTTCTTATACTAAGGGGAAGTTCATTATAAAGACGAATGGCATGAATGAAAAATTGCATGCGTGTTATCGTGCATGTATAAGTATTCGGTCGGATACCATGAGAACGGAGGGACTGTGAAAAGGCGACTTTATTAAACAAGTAAATAGGCTGTTTTTTATTTATGATTTTATGGATCATGGCGCAAGCTCTAAAATTTAAAAACTGGTCAAGACTGCATCCTAGTAATTGTCGAGAATAACTTGAGACATGATCGTATCTACGAAGATTGTATACAAATCTTGCAATTGAATTAAACGCAATATTCAATTTACGCCTTGATTTAGCATCTGTGCAACCGAACAATTCACAACCATACATTAATAAAGGTATAACAATAGCCTTTACCAATTTGAGTTTAACGTTCGTTGGCAAGCTATCTCTACATACTGATAAGCCGCGTAGAGCACCATAGATTTTGGACACCACTGAGTTGATGTGGTCGCTCCAAGTAAGGTTACTATTCATGATAATGCCAAGGTTTTTAACTTTGGAAACCATTTCGACCTCGACACCACTTAATATAACAGGAGGAATGTGAGACATCAACAGGTGTTTATATATAGCAATCGATTTTGTCTTTGAAGGATTTAATAGGAGTCTGTTATCAGTAGACCACTTGGTCAATGATTTGAGGTCCTCGTTCATTCTTTCGACTGCATCGTCCATCAAACCAATGGGGAAATGAATGTAGATTTGCACATCGTCAGCATAAATATGAAAATGACAATTACGTATAGCAAGTGGTAGGTCATTAATAAACATAGAGAATAACAAAGGGCCAATTATTGACCCTTGAGGCACACCACAGTTCACAGGTAACGCAGACGAGAAGGACTGATTGTGAAAGACAGATTGGACTCTATTCGTTAAGTAAGACATAATTAAGTTTGCGGAAAGGTGAGAAAAATTGAGGTAAGACACAAGTTTACTATTAAGAATATCAGGACAGACAGAATCGAAAGCTTTTGAAAAGTCAATTAAAGTTACTAGAGTTACTTCATCTCGGTCGATAGCCTCACGTATGTCATCGGTCACTTTTATCATGGCAGTAACACAGCTGTGTCCGAAACGGAAGCCTGACTGCATAGGTGTTAACAATTTTTTTGACTCAATATATACTTTAATTTGATCACAGATAATTGATTCGAACGCTTTAGATAGAAAAGGAAGGATGGCGATGGGACGATATTCATTATTATTTTTGGGGATCGGCATAATTTTAGCCTGTTTCCACTGACGTGGGTAGGACGAAGACATTATGATGTAATTAAAAATAAACGTAACATACTTAAGAATATACGGTAGTAATATTTTTATGAACTTAGGGTGAATGCAGTCCATGCCCATGCTTTCAGACTTTATAGACATAATTACCTTTCCAACAGTAAACGAATCAACAATATCAAACAAAAATGCATCGTCAGATGTATTGACAAGAGTAATTGTGGACAAAGGACGAGACACATCAGGTACAGGTGGCACTCTAGTGAAAGTTCTGTTAAGTTCCTCAACGTCAATATCATTATCAGTCTTAATGTTGTTCTTATTGCAAATCCCAGTTTTTTTAATCTGATTCCACATAAAAGATGAAGAACGGTTAGAATTAAATTTATTTGTGTAATATAGTAACTTAGCCCTTTTAATCATTGAATTTACTCTGTTTCTTATCCTTTTGAATTCAATAAAGATTTCTGGGACTTGAAATCTTCTCCATCGACGATACATGTGATCTCTTACACGCATAGACATTTTGATTTCGTTAGAAATCCAAGGACAAGGACCATGATTTGCAACAAGACTTTTCTTTGGTACATATTTATCAAACAGATATGTCGTTAATTTATTGAAAATATCTACTTGGTCGTTAACATCAGGGGTAAGAAGAATACGGTCCCATTCTAGAGAAAGACATTCATTTAGTAGATTCGGGTAGTTAATTCTCTTAAAATCGTAGTATTGAAAGATTTGTGGATTATTAGAAGAATATATAGGTATGTCAAGGGTGGCAAACAAGAGATCATGGTGGGAAAAGGCAGGAGAAGACAATTGAGAATAATGCTTAAGTATATTAGTGTCACTAAGAAGGACGACATCTATTAACGAAGGGATTTTATTGGGCATATAGTGAGTTGGATAAGACATATTTGCAAAAGACATATTAAACGACGAAACAGTATCATTTAAATTCGAACATTGCACGTGATTTAGTAAATTAATATTTATATCGCCACAGAGAATTAGTTTAGGGGCTAATACGCAAATGTCCTCCAACACATCACCAACGATTCTACAGTGAGAGACATTCGGAGGAATGTATAATGTGCAAATAATGAATTTATTGTTTCCTGCTAAAACTTCCAGAAAAATGTATTCGAAATTATCAGTGGAAAGAGAACATTTAACAACCTTTGCTTTCAATGATTTTTTTAAATAAATTGCAACACCCCCACCAATTGTAACCACACACATTAAAGTATTCACTGCTATGGTTCGTATTGAGTCATGTTTCAGATACACAAATTGCATCCAATTTGCTTTTTTCAAACACAGACCTAATAGTTGTATAACGAAAGATATAATGTTTGATGTCATTCACTATATCGTATATCGCGCGCGTTCATTATAATGATCGGCTTTTTATACTATTTTTAATAAAAATAAGTTGTATAACAACGAGCGATTAACCGAAATTAAATCGTAGATCACGAGCGAAGGAACAACATTTCCAAACGACAACGAGCAAAGGGGAAAAGGTAAAAAAGAAACAAAACGGGAGACTTTCTTAGAACGTTATTATTTTTAAATGTTACCAATTAGATAGTTCAGATCCAAGTGGAATAGAAATCTCCTCAGCAGCAACCAGAAACGCACATCCGAGGTTTACGCAGTTATGTAAATAATGACCGCGAGTACATAGGCACCTATAGTCGAGAGAAAAGCGACGAGATTACAACTGTCGAGAAGGCGATTGTAAGGTGCTGGGTGAAGAGCTGTAAGTTCTCACTGTAAATGCATTACACAATCAATGCGAAACAATAACAATAATTTAGATGGTACACATTAGTTTTGTTGCAATAGCAAATTTAAAATAAATATGAATACGTAGCCAAAAAAAAAAAGAGTTTAAATAATTGTTAAAGATTGAATTAATCTGAAACAGAAGAGATTTGAAAAATATGTTAATTTAAAAGGTTGTATCTTATGTTGAATTGAATAGATGATGGTCCTGCCATTTAAATACTTTCAGAAATTCGTGCGCATACCATTCGCTATTTTTGACTTTTCAGTGTTAATTTTCAGTTCCCAGCTATCGCAGCACTGCTTCAGTTTATTAATCTGCAGTTGCAGTGTATGAGGGTTATCTGTAAGGATAACGAGGTCATCAGCATATAGCACGACTTTCATGACGGCGTCTCCCATGGAAACACCACCAGGCAAGTATTTATGTCCATCGTCAATAAAAAGCGCGAATAGAATGGGGCTGAGAACGCTGCCATGAGGAACACCAGCATCGGTCTCACAAAAGTTGGACGTCTCATTTCCATTCCAAACCGATGCTGAAGTACTACATATAAGGTTCTTATAAACTAGTAGGAACTTTGCTGATACACCTATTGAACTCAACTTATAAATAAGTGAATTTCTGTTCACGGTGTCGAAAGCCGCCTTAAAATCAACAAAAAAAAGCGTACAACTTTCTTTTCCTTGCTAAGAATCTATTGGCTATTGACTTATTTAGCTAATGCCCGAAACAAACATTAACATTTTTGATCCTACAGTTAGCGATATTCTGGCAACTATATTGTTTATTGGTTTTTGGTTTTTGGAAAGCGTGGAGTCTTTTGCTTTGCGTTAACTGCCAGACTTAAGTTGATTATTGGCTTGTGTTTCAAACACTATCTCCTAAATGTTGTTTTCGAAGTTCATCTCGGCTTCAAATTATTGGATAAGGGTCGTTTCTTTCATTTGCATACTGTCTATAGGGATAGGCGCATTTGTTAGTCTTCTCAAAACTCACCTAAGCCATTAAGAAATTTGGTTTTCAAAGCGCTTCTCATTTCAGTTGTTCTTAGTCTTATCCAAATTTTCACCCACGGTTCCATGTTCATTTCCAGGAATTTTCATATTTGTCCCCAAGAAACATATAAAAAAAAAATATAACTCAATTCACCTCTCCCTCAGCAGACTTTTCCTGGAAGCCATCTCTGCAACATTTTCTCGTTCCCCATCGTCAATATCGTATCCACTCCGATTTTCAACTCATTTTCATATACATTGGTGAACTCACCCTCTCCAAATTCCACACCAATAATAATGTTTCTCCGAGAGAATCATGCGCACAGTCACCGAAACCTGAAACCCACCTATATCCCTTTTTCGCATTTGCAAATCTCAACAACCTACCCTACACACACTGGGCTCGATCCACCAAAACGGTAGCTACTTGCTGTGGTTCGTTGTTGCTAGTACTGCATTTGCGTTGGTGTTATGCACTTTGGCAATACTGTGCGCTACGTAGGACAAAAAGTAGGTTACTGGTACAAGTTCAGCTCAGGACGATACACAGAGAACAGCAGGATGTGTGATAACGAAGGATGTTCGACTTCCGCGCGGCGTTGCGCTCTGGCTCGGGGTGTATCGACACCGTTTCGCTTGTGTGCGCTAAAAGGGACAATGCGAATTGTGTTGTGTATTGTTTTGTGTCCTGCATACTTCTTTGGCGCATACAGTGTAGACATTGCTTGGGTATATTTGTCCAGGTTTATTTTCAATTTAATTTGACCATAATCAGTGGTTATAAATTTAGTTAGTTGGATGAATCTGAATTGGAAGAATTTTAGACGGAGGAGAATGTTTTCTTAACAATTTCGTGAGTGGCATGCATCCCTTAGGTCGATGTGGGATATATTTTTATGATGCTGGTGACCTTCTACAGGAGATGGTGAAGAGATCTATTTTGACTCAAATTCTGTGCTTTCAATAGTTCTTGGTCTTGGTTCTTGGGTGACAGAATTCAACCCAACAACTTTCGTGGTTCCGAGAGGCTATCAAATTGGGAGCGGTGATCCTCGATGTGGATGTGGACCAATTGATTAGTGTGGGTACCCAAAGCGACTTAAGGCAAATTTCCCGGAGAAATATAAGTCGCGAAAATTCAGAATACCGACTGAACTCAATTTATGTGAAGGGAAGTCTTGTCCGGTGGACGAACTTGGTACACGGCGTAGATAAGTTCTCCCTGTCGCCGAACGATGTTCACTTTCTGCGACTCATGGTATATCTTACACGAAGCGAGTATGGAACTCATGTAATTAGTCTTATATCCTTCTAAGATGGAGAAGAACAAGGAATTGAAACGCTTTGTGACCTCGAATGAAATGCTATCCCATGGCAGACAAATTTTCATTCACGGGCTTAATGCATTGTCCTCTGTGCTTCCGAGGGGGAAGTTTCAAGTTCCATCCCAAGACGGGAATAAATAAAACTTAAACGCAGTTTTGAGCTCACGCGTCTTCGATAAATTTTCTGCTTTAAGACAGCTCCACTCGTGCCATGAATAACACTTTCGGCATAGGCGCCATTATGGACCGATTCTGAACGCCCAATATTTTTCTTTTATTTATCTAACACCCGCTTGTCCCAGTTGATACAGAAACGTCATGTCCAGGCCTCATATATGAGACCCACTTTTCAATGCGTCAACCTTTTTGTTCATATGACTGGTTGGTTATGTTTTCAGTGATAAAACTGGCCGGTTACATTTTTCGGACGTAAAACCATATCCACCAGGGAGTGCGTCATTCCCAACATTTACCAGAAGCACTACTGTGACGAATCCCTTTTAAAAAGGTGCCACTTAACAACTCCCACATGGCGACTGCCATAATCTCCGCCAGACTCTGCATGGCGTGTCCTTAAATATTTAATTTAGTGTCCACTCGCTGTCCCTCACTGCACTGAAGGTGCGAGTTTTTCGTTTGCCTCCCTCAATACTACTTTGGTTTTTTTCTTTTTTTGTATATTGCTCGTTACATCCCGAATTATCTCCTTTCATCTACTGTCCATCGTTTTAGTGATTCTCTTTGGGAAAACTTGGCCCATTGCCAAACCTACCATAAGGCCGGCTATACACACATACACACACAGTGTCGCTATGTGAATGTTTTAATCTTGAGCGCATTTTGTAGGATTTTCAACACAGGAATATGGAATTGAATTAGCAGCAGCAGCAGGATGAGTGCAAAAAATAAAATTCTCCTCGAAAAAGGGAATTCCTTAAAAAAAAAAAAAACCTGGAAACGTATCCCTTTGTACGTTCATTGAGTTCGCTCAGCTGAACCACATCATCATGCAGTAACTCTGTTGTGTACCTTTAGTGTAGAGATAGCCTAAGTCTTGAAGATAATCAAGAGGAGAGTTTTGTAGAAGTGAGGCTGGCGTTGCTGCCAGTCGTGTCTAGTCTAAGTGAATTGTGTTCATCGAATTTTGATAATGGAAAGCTAAAATTCTCTTCGTAGTTGGATTATAATGGGTTTGATGTGGCCGGCGCCTGGCGGTACAGCGGAGAGTGCGCAGGCCTCCCTGCCAGAGGAAATAATTTACTGGAGCAGAGAATTTATTCGGTGGAAGTTGGTTTTATGCTTTTTTGTTCCTCAGCTTGGCCCCTTTCATTCTTAATCTTTTGTGTTGAAGGTCTGCATTGTTTTTTTTTTTTTTTGTTTTTTCTCTTTTGTTGTCTGCGCCATGCAATGGGCGTAAAGTGCAGTCAAGCTGCGGGGGCGGTCGAAGGAGGAAGTGATTTACTTAGATTTTACTCATTGGGCGATATTTGCAGTTGGTGTGGGTGAGGAGAGAGGAGTAAACTGATACTGTAGTTGAGGAGTAACTGGTGCATGTAGTAATAGTAATATTATTGATGGGTTTGGTTTCTGGAACATTGCAGAAGTTGTGCTGCCAGCAAGATGTGGAAATTTGTTCCCAAACGATTTTCTTGTTGTAACTTTTACCGAAAATGAAACTATAGTAGTATTTGTCCTTGCCCACTCTCTGCGTAACATTCGATTTTAAATCATTATCTTCTTCATTCAGAGGCTTTGTGGGATTTTCGGTTTTCTTTTACACAAGACGCATTTTCCCAGACCCAACAACGGAAAATGTCGTCGAAAGCGGATCCCAATATAAGTTATGCTGCCCACTTAAACATTTTCGTCATTTATTGCCTATCAATATCAGTATAAGTATCAGTATCAGCATCAGTATCAGCATCAGCATCAGCATCAGCATCAGCATCAGCATCAGCATCAGTATCAGTATCAGCATCAGTGTCAGTGTCAGTATCAGTATCAGTATCAGTATCAGTATCAGCATCAGTATCAGTATCAGTATCAGTATCAGTATCAGTATCAGTATCAGTATCTGAATCAGAATCAGAATCAGTATCAGAATAAGTATCAGTATAAGTATCAGTATCAGTATCGGTATCTATATCAGTATCAGTATAAGTATCAGTATCAGTATCAGTATCAGTATCAGTATCAGTATCAGTATCAGTATCAGTATCAGTCTTAATATCAGTATCAGTGTCAGTATCAGTATCAGTATCAGTATCAGTATCAGTATCAGTATCAGTATCAGTATCAGTATCAGTATCTGAATCAGAATCAGAATCAGTATCAGAATAAGTATCAGTATAAGTATCAGTATCAGTATCGGTATCTATATCAGTATCAGTATAAGTATCAGTATCAGTATCAGTATCAGTATCAGTATCAGTATCAGTATCAGTATCAGTATCAGTATCAGTATCAGTATCAGTATCAGTATCAGTACCAGTACCAGTATCAGTATCAGTATCAGAATCAGTATCAGTATCAGTATCAGAATCAGTATCAGTATCAGTGCTGTCAAAAAACTAAGTTTCTTCCATCGACATCCTCCGCTTCGTCCACTATTTCACTCGATATTTATATTGCCTGCGATTCTCAATTAAATTCATGATCTGGAACATATTGGCAAATATTATGAGAGAGTAACAAACTTTTGTAAGTCGCTGTCTACAGTATCTCTTGAAAATTCTTACATACATCGTGTTTTGATGTGGAGCACTTAAAATGCTGTCACTGTCAGCAGACGGCCCACCCATTACCACAATGAATTTCTTACTCTAAAGCCCCTTGTCCGAAAGGGTACTGCCATTCTTTGTTCTTCGTACATCCACAACTACTGCGCTTCGCCAACAAAGTCTAGAGCATCAGTCAACCATAACCACGCGTATTTCCATCGAAAACCGAAGACGCACTAAATCATAATAACGTTCCCGCTTAATGCATCACACTTCGTCCATTAATCGTATTTGACCTCATCTGACTCGAGGCCAAAGTCATAGCCGTGTCTAACCGCTTATACCGCCGCCAATTATAGCAAACCTCCAAAAGAGAGATTGAGAGAGAGAGCGCGCCTCACATATGGATAAATGACTTTGTGCAGTCACCTTTGACCCCACTTAGGAGAATTATTGTTTGAGCGAGCGTCACAGTCGAAAGACGACGACGTTGTGTGCGATGACGGTGGTAGCGAAGATTTACTGCCATCATAAATCGTTGAGTCGAATGCTATGCGCCTCCTTTGCCGACTTATTCTTACCCCATTTGGCAGGCCATTCGCAAGGCCATCGTCGGCCACCTCTCGCCGCACATACACGCGCCGCTAGACGAAGTCGTTAGCAAACGACCCTCATTAGCCTGCCAGAGCTTTCAATATCTACTCGCAACTCGAAAATTGCTCGAAGCTATATATAACTGCTTGCTGGTGCTGCTGTGCTGTGCCAGTGCCGCCGCCGCCATGTTGGGGCAATAAACCGCAACAGTAAATTAACCCAGTCGGTTGTGTTTGCCGTAAGACCAGAAGTGCTATAAAACGTTCACTCTGTCGTATACGTGTCATTATTCAAGGATGCGGACAGTGACGTCGATGGAGATGTCTGTGGTGGGTATGAAACTGAGGTGGCGGCACAAAGTGTTGTAAAAAGGAAAAGTTGATTTTTTTGTTTTGTTTTGTCCTTTGTAAGGAAGTTTGCATACATGATATTTAATTAACAAAAGTCGAGATAGAAGTGGGGGAGTCTAGGACTAAGGAAGTCCGATTAATCTTTATCTGTCAAGGAAAGAGAGGTGGAGTGCACATCTGGTTGGATAGTGTTGTGCAGCGAATGTATTTGGATTTGCCGAATAGACGAAGAACTTATTTCCTAGAAGCGCACTTTTTCGGTTATATCAGCTCAAGGCTGGGATGTTTCTGTATCGATTTGTCGTCGTCGTAACATTTTTGAGCTCTTTGTGAAGTAAGTCTCTAGAAGTAAGTCATTTGGGTGAAGAAATAGATACTTGCCGGAAAAATTGCTTGCGACTAACTTTGCCTCCACGCTAGACTTTGGTTTACGCATCAACCAAATGTCCCTGTATATACATCTGAGCAACAAATCTGCCGAAAATCTCTCTGCCAGCGATTAGTAAAATTTTGTAGCATTCCCATGATATTTGTTGAGACTTTTCAGGTTTTACGGGCTTACAACAGCTCAAACTTGTCACCGGATTCAATAAATACTAAAAATATTGTCAGCACACAGGCGATTCGCATTTTCTTCGCTTCTAGTTCCCGGAAGAAGCTTTCAATCGCCAGCAATCACAGCTGACAATCCAAAGCCAGACAAACATGGTGCTAAGTGGGTTGACTTCGCGGCAAATGGAAGAATCGCCGGCCATTCGCCAAAAACCCACGCGGTGGAACTAAATGCGAACATATCTGGAAAGTTTGTTCCAATTAGGAAACTATGTAGAAATTTCAGGAGTGGTTCTTGTGGTTAAGAAACTTATGAGAAGGATACAGACATCGAACCCCTGCACATCCTTATATTACCTGTATAGGACAGTGGGACAAATTAAAAACTATGCCACAACATTAAACGTCCTCCACTCTCAACTAAAAGCTTATAATGGCTACGCTAAGTAAACTACCGCAGCTGCTTAATTGCACCAAACTCGCAGAGTTGGCTTTCACTCCACTAACCACTTCTAAGTCCAAATAAATGCATCAATGCAATCATTTTCCGATGAAATTTGCGTGTTCATTGTGAAAAGTTACCCGTCGACGATTATCCGTTTTTGTGTTGCCACATCCTCTCGCCGGTGTGGTCGAAAAAGTTAGTGGTGGCACCCAAAAATTACACCACAACCGCACCACATGCACATCCACACCCAGAACTGATTTGTGTCACAGTTTGCGAAATCAATTCCTAGTTCCGAACGTAACGACGATTTTTTAAAGAGCAATCCTTAGTCACCATCCATTTTCGCTGATTTGACAAAACGACCACACTATGACCCCCGTTCCGAGTTTATACGAGTATAAAATGTCCTGCTCGGGTGAATAAATGCACTTGCATTGTGAAAGTTAGTTGTGCAGTAACAAACACACATGCAGAATTGAAATCGATTTGCTAGAAAGTGTTTATCCTGGCAAATGGTCGAACTCGAACTGGAATTGGAATTTTTCCATCCAGACAAACGTGTGTCCTTCTACGGCTATTTGTACTAATACGCTCTCCACTCGGACGTAATTAAATTGCAGCCATCCGATTCGAATATCTTATACACTCCCCGGTACCGCTGCTCGATGGATAGATATAGGAACATTCGTCGGCATTGTTTAGTCCGTACGAGTATACGAGTAGACAGAAAATACTCTAATCGCTGTGTACATCGTTGTCGTCTGTCGTCTGTCACATAATGAGACGGCACATTTGCAACACGAACCGTATGTCATTGTGATAAACTCCAGCTGTCCATCAGGGTGTGTTGGCCTATGCACTCGGCCTGTTACTGGCTGGCTGGGTGATGGTGAGCGATGGCACAGGAAGTGTGAGAAA
The DNA here is from genome assembly GCA_963082955.1 of Cheilosia grossa. Taxonomy (NCBI): domain Eukaryota; kingdom Metazoa; phylum Arthropoda; class Insecta; order Diptera; family Syrphidae; genus Cheilosia; species Cheilosia grossa. The sequence goes on from OY720144.1 coordinate 8,475,154, forward strand.
GGACCTGCGACGGTGGCGGGGTACGAAGTCGAACAATTTGGAAATACGAGTGCACAATTTAAAGGACATTTGTCATTGTCCCATAAAATGGGTGAATTCACTTTGTTCGCACACACTAACTGGGTGCATATGTAGGTTAGATGGTCGGGTTACATGTACTATTAGGACCGAAAACACATCTGAAGTGTCCTTCTTTAAATTTGGTTGTCGGCTAACCTTTAACAGAGGAGATGGACTCACCTGCGGGACTAGAATTGGGATTTGATTTTTTTTTGGAAGAGTTCATTCGTTGTAAAGAAACAAGGCTGTTGATGAGGTAAGAATGGGTTGTCTATGTCAAAGTTCGATATGTTATTCGTAGAGCTTAAAACTTTTTAAGCAGATACAAGCAGATTCCCTTTGCCCAGTCATTTTTAGCTCCGACCTCCATTTCCTGGCTCACAATGGACTATAAAAGACACCTTAAAGTTAAAAAGTTCATTGGTTCAGAGGTTCAAAAGTTCAAATTTCAAAAGCTCAAAAGTAGAAAAATTTCAAAAGTTCTAAAGTTCAATAGTACAGAACTTCAAAAGGTCAAAGGTTGGAAGGTTGAAAAGTTAAACAGTTAAAAAGTTAAAAAGTTCAAAGGTTCAAAAGTTCAAAAGTTCAAAAGTTCAAAAGTTCAATAGTACAAAAGTTCAAAAGGTCAAAGGTTGGAAGTTTTAAAAATTCAACAGTTTAAAAGTTAAAAAGTTCAAAGGTTCAAAAGTTCAAAAGTTCAAAAGTTCAAAAGTTCAAAAGGTCAAAGGTTGGAAGGTTAAAAAGTTCAAAAGTTCAAAAGTTCAAAAGTTCAATAGTACAAAAGTTCAAAAGGTCAAATGTTGGAAAGTTGAAAAGTTCAACAGTTAAAAAGTTAAAAAGTTCAAAGGTTCAAAAGTTCAAAAGTTCAAAAGTTCAAAAGTTCAATAGTACAAAAGTTCAAAAGGTCAAAGGTTGGAAAGTTGAAAAGTTCAACAGTTAAAAAGTTAAAAAGTTCAAAGGTTCAAAAGTTCAAAAGTCCAATAGTACAAAAGGTCAAAAGGTCAAAGGTTGGAAGGTTGAAAAGTTCAACAGTTAAAAAGTTAAAAAGTTAAAAAGTTAAAAAGCTAAAAAGCTAAAAAGTTCAAAAGTTCAATAGCTCAAAAGTTCAATAGTACAAATGTTCAAATGTTCAAAAATTCATAAGTTCAAAGGTTCAAAAGTTCAAGAGTTCAAAGGTGGGAAGGTTGAAAAATTCAACAGCTATAAAGTTCAAAAGTTCAAAAGATCAAAAGTTCAAAGGTTCGAAGGTTGAAAAGCTCAACAGTTCAAAAGTTCAAAAGTTCAAAAGTTGTAAAGGTTAAAAATTCGATATCCAAACCTCAGTTGTCTCATTCAAATTTTTTTTTTTATAGCTTCAAGACCGGTAAAGGCTGAATATTCCGCACGTCCTTATCCCACTGAATTGTGCCACTTTCATGGACTGCGACCTACCGTACAACCTACTAACATTATCCTGACAATAATGGAGACTCGCATCGCCTATATTCACCTCTAGCCAACAACAAATCCTTTTGTTCTTCAGATCCACCTAAAGCTCCACAGCCAGCCAAACCCCATGTGGCCGGTGGCCCCAAAGTCGAAACAGAAAGTTTGACCTCTTCATTATGTCGCTTCATCATCATCTCTGCGAACATCAACCCGGGCAATGATGTCAACTGAGTAAAACTTGGGAAACTAACAAAACGAGCAAAACTGGCAAAACGATTGCTGTGGTTGCTGTCCAAATAAAATAGTCAAATCCCAGTACGCTCCAGGGGACAGGTGACACTTGACCGTGCAACTGCATGGAAAATAATATCAAATAATCAAGAGGACGAGAGGTAACGAGGATGCATCCAATAGGCCGCCATGTGTTTTGTGCGGTTATACGCCATTGTCTGGTGTGCGGGACCTACCATACAATTGGCGATTCTATGGGCCGAAAGAGAATGCATTTTGTACCTCATTAAAAATTTTGATCCCGAACACAGGTGCCGGTGCTATGTTGCATACCGCACAAAGACTGCACATATGCAGCCGGAAGTTAAAGTGACAGTCAATCGGGTTCGGGTTCGGGTCCGACTCGATGTACTATAACGAAAAGATTAGTTTTCTCCAGCGTGCAATGACTTTTCATTTTGCAAATGGAATGAATGCGGTTGGGGTTTGGATGCAGAACACAGACACATGCCAGATTGGTGCAGCATGGAGTTGAGTGCACATTTCATAAACGAAACGGATTTTCGAGGGCCGGAAAGTTGAAAGTTTCGCTATTAACCGTGGGAAAGATAAGGGTCTTGCGTTGGGTATATGGGGTATGGAGCTTCGTTTTGGTTATTATTTTCAATAGGATACTCGTATGTAAAGCGGAGTACTTGTGCAAAGGGAATTTGAAAGAATACTTTGAGAGCAGTAGTTCGGAGAGAGAATGCCATTCTAAAAAGGACGTTCTTTTGAAGTGCATCAACGGAGAGGGATGAGTAGCAGTTGTATTTTTTTCTTTTAAATGTGACGCCTGACGCCTTGAGCTATGAAATATGCGTGAGCTTTGCTAAGGAGTACAAAGAGAGTGTGCTGCTGGTTTGAAAAACGCATAGCTTTGGAACAATATTTTTGAACATTTTCAACTGACCCAGTTTAAGTTTATTTTTAAATGAAAGGCAGGGATAGAATTATCAAAAAAATAAAGCTGAGTTCACTCTAAATAAGCAAACGGAAACGTTGTTTTATTTATATTCCGATTTTAAGGAAGGACGGAGCAATTTGAGAATTTGGACACTAAACTAAACTTCTTTTGAAATAACGTACACTGGTGAAACTGCTGATAAGCGTAAAACGGTTTTTGTAAGATACTCATCAGGGGGCTTGCTCCTTTATAATAAATAAAAAGACAGTCGGTGCAACAGGTCCATAAGGGACCCATAGCCAAGCACCTCACAACCATTTGTTTTGTGTGAGTTTTTTTTTTATTTTTGGGACGAATGGAAAGGATCTACGCAAAGTCCAAACATCTAATTGAGAAGCTTTTTGCATGACAGCTATACTGTCCAATATTGTTCAGACGTTCGCGAAAGATGGCGCTTTGGAAAAAATCTTTATCATTTAATTTGTGCTTTTCCGGTAGTCAAACCTTTCTCTTTAAAATATCTTAAAACCGCTGTACAAAACGGTCCAAAACAGACCAACCAAAAGCTCAGTAGTTACAAAAGTTCAGCAAAATTATCCGAAAAATAATTTAAAAAATGACCCGAAAAGCACACAAGAAAAAAAAAACCAAAATCGCTCTAAGGAACGGTCTGAAAAACGGCCAAAAACGATTGGAAAAACGCCTCAAATAACTGTCAGGAAATTGCTCCAAGAGCTCAGAAAAATACATTAAAAACAACCAAGAAACAATAAAAAAAAAACGAGAAATGCACCAAAAAAGGTTGGAAAGCTCCCAAAAAAGCGTTCCGAAAAGTGCCGCAAAGTATCCCAAAACGATCCTAAATTGATCCAAAAAGCCCACAAAAAATTGCTTAAAAAAAACTTTCTGAATAATTATACAAGAATGCCTCAGAAAACGACACAAAAACAAAATAAGTGCAATAACTCCAGGAAATCGCTGACAAAACCCAGAAAAATGTCCTAAAAAATGCACCAAAAAGAGTTCAGAAAAATGTTCGAAACTAAAATCCCCCTGAATAGCCCCAAAAGCATAGAAAAAACGTCCATTAAAAAGCGAAACACGCTCAGAAAAACGCAAAATCACCCCAAAAAGACATAGAAAAACTCACCAACTCAAAAAACACAAAATTAAAAAAATAAAAAATAAAATTTGGGAAAAAAAAAAACCTAAAAAACAGTAAGAAAAATGGCTCGAAAATTGCACTGAAAACGCCATAGAAAATGCCACACAAAATTCTAAGAAAAAATTTCCTAAAAAAAAGGTCAGAAAATTAGGAAAACTCACAAAAAAATTTTTATTACAGTCAAGACTGTATTTCAAAGCAAAGCAGTACAGTTGATCATCTAAACGGCAAACACTTCTACACAAACTCAAATTGTGTGTAAACTAATTGAGGACTATTTAAATTTTTATTTTTCTCAATCCATCAGTCGTCCTTAATTGCAGCAATAAAGTGTCTCCACGAAGACCAGTACAATCTCCTGCTATCACTGACAGTACGTCAGTTACTTGACATCTTACGGGCGATAAGAAGCCACGACATATAGCCCGTATTAAAATTTCTTGTTAACACTTCCGATTACTAGAGGACACGCATCCGCTCTTAGTGAGCTTATCTTATCTGCGGAGCCATTAAAAAACGCAAAACCTAATAAGGACAACTATATCCCAGTTGGCTGTTTTTGTTTAGAATTAATTAGTTATGCAAAGCCGACGGAGGATAGTTCCGAGTCGAGTTCCATGTGCGTGACACAAATATAGGCGCTCCGGGGCGAGATGGGAGCGGGAGTGGCAGTACCTATGCTGTGCCTTTGAATCAGAATTGTCCTAGCTCACATGGAAGCTAGTCCCATGGAGGGATGATTTATTTCGTGCGTACATACAAACACACGCAAAGAGAACATGCGGAATGCCTTCCTGTCTGCTTCCTGTTAAGATTCAGTGTCAGTTTTTGACGTTTCTTTCTCCAGTTTTGTTTTTTCTTTTGCAACAACAACAGACTGTATATACAGGGATTAATGGGGCGCATTAATTCGCTGACAACTGGCTGCTGCCGGGTGTGTTCAGTTTGAGTTGCTCAGTTGGCTGACTCTGACTCGCACTCCCCAATGCGGAGCTATAGTTCAGATTGAGGATTGTGTTTTATGAGCGGGAAGCGAATGTTGCCTCTTAAAGTTTAATTAAATGTTTTTCGGTTTTAATAGCCACTAAAACCAAGTTGGATATAGTTGGGTGTCTCACATGGGATGATGTGAAATTTGTTTATTGGAAACGAATAACACTGGCGACGTCTTATCCGATCCGCAGCGGAATTATCTACCAACAACATGTTGACGATGCAGATATTTTGTAACACCGGGCTCCAGGCAATGCACAGATGTCAGGATTGATATCGTCTTGCAAATTGGTTTCGTCCTGATTTTACGAGTTTTTAATTAACTTACTTCGAAACGATATAAAAAGTCCTCAAGCGGAATGATACGTATGTCAAGGCGAGGCAGTTTTAACTTCGAATCGTAGTGCGTTGGCCTCTCTGAATTAGAGTGGAGGAAGGTTTTTCCCTATAAGATTGAGAAGTGTAAGCTCGGCGCCAGGAAATTTTCAGAGTTACACGGGCTTCTGATTGAATAAACTGTGGCGTCAATATTCAGCTATTTTCCCGTATTCGCTGCTGAGGTCATTACAGATTTTCAATGTTAGTCAGGGCATTAAAAAAAGATGGAAGACGCAGACCGGAATAATCGGTCTCATTCAACTTCTTGAACACCAGGCAGGGCCTAGCTGCCAACACTTTCGATGGAATCAAAGGCTTTGGACTGGAGTTGATAAATTACTTCTCAAAAGCGGCAGATTAGGCAACACTTTTGGGGTTTCGACACGAGAGCGGCAAATCCTGGATAGAATCCACATCGAAGCAATACTCGCTGCCATCCAGATTTGATGTAGGTAGCCACGCCCCAGTAACGAAAAAGGGCAAAGAGTCGTCCTCGGCAAAACAAATCAGCCATATTTCCTAAGAAACAGAAGAGCAGTGGGTTAGTGGTTAATGTGTTGGATAACTAAGCGAGTGGGCCCAGTTTCGATTCCCGATAAAACCCAAAATTTCATCTTCAGGTTTTTTTCCACTGCGCCACATCTTGTGAACGTCTGACAAATATCCGAAGACTCCTTAAAAAACCTCGTAGATCCCTTCCATTCGTCCCCACAATGTAAAACTCACACAAAACGAAAGGTTCCGAGAACCGAGAAGCTGTTCCAATGGTCAATACGGACGGTACCACCTTTACCATAAGAGCAAACGCGGTTCGAGCCAGCCCAGGGCCCCGAATGGCTGATATATTCGTTAAAATGTTCGTTTCTATTTTGGTAGATACAGCTTGACAAAATACATTTAAAGAGTAAATGAGGAGGTTGTTCTTATGGTTGACTTTATGGCAATAGTAATAGACCGATGACATTTCCGACGTCGAGTTTAACAGAAAATGTGTGGCAGCGGTACGTCCGCACAGGACTGGGAGGATCGGTGGTGGTAATGGTAAAACAAATTTCCATTTTCCTTGGCAGGGGTTCGGCACGCTTGCGTTCTGCTCGCGGCAATTAGCTCGTCGGTGGGGTGGTGTTCTTTCTGCCGTCCCTTTGGTCCACAAAATAAATTTATCGTGCCGAAATATGTGTTTTTTTTTTTTCTTGTTTTGCCTTTGTAATATTAGTCGACCTAAATGGAGTAAAGTAACACCGGGTTACCTAGGAAAAGCATGACGCAAGATAACCGTCATGAATCCAAAAGAGGGGAAAACACGAGACAACGGGGAACATGAACTGTCGGATGTTTTTGACAGGGGATGATTTGAGTCATCCGTCGGCTTAACCCACCCTAGTCCATTGTCCTATGGTCAATGGCTCCATGGTTGCCAAATGCCGATGCAAATAAATGGCAACCCCTTTTAACATATTCTACGTCTACAACGTCCTCATATTTTTTTTTTTCGATCCCGAACCTATCACCAAAATAAAGAAAATCTTATTGCATCATTCTAGAGAAAATCCCTTAGAAATGAAATGGTAACTCGAATTGTTTTGTACAATTAAAAGTAAGTGTATTTATGTTATAACTATGTATAAACTTCAAGTATCTTATAATCATAATTCATTAGTGTATAGAAAGGGTGACAATTTAAAGGGTTTGACAGCAATAGTGACCTAACAAATTGCTCTGGAAAAGTATTTAAGCTCGGTACAAGCGTGGTCACACTACAGGTGTGCGTCCCGCAAAAATAAAAAAAAAACTGATCGACAATCATCCACATCAATAGACGGAAGATAAAAAAATGGTATGAAGAGACTATAAATCCTGACTTTTGACACGTTCTTTACTTTAGGCAAATATCTTATTACTAGTTGAGCCCAAAAGATAATATAGAAAAAAAATGCACTTACAGTTTCTGTTGAATTTTTTTTATGTAAAACACAAAAAAAACTTTTGTTGGGTGAAGATACGAATCCAGAAGCTCCTCCGCTTTGTGCGCACAAACCGTATGGGAATCTCTGATGCTTCGACGAGGAATTAGGTTAAGAGTCTGTGAAAAATAGAAAGTTTTCTTATATGATCTTTAGGCCTCCCTACAACTACAAAGAATTGAGAACAAATGTGTCGATACTACCACAATATTTTAAATGAGCAATTGTTATAAATACTTGTTATAAAAATTAATCATAATTCCACGACTGATGCGATGGCTGAGTTGTACAAGACGCTTATTGACTTCCGTTTGGATCTCTCCTCGTGTGTCGAAACTAACACGGGTCGAGGTAAATGGTTTGTTGTCTTCTCGTCGGTCTCAACACGGTTTAGCTGTCACGGGGTTTAGGCCTCGTCACGGTGAGAAGTACTCCGAAGGAGATGTACCCCGCGGAAGACACGAGGGGGTTGACGCTTCTTGAGGTCTGAGGAACAGAAGGCGGCTATCGTTCGTCTCTGCCTGCTGGTGGCGAGATCAGTTGCAGGGTCGCAAGGATGTTTTCCCTAGCAGAAATCAAAATTTGTTTCGTGCGATGAGGGTGGATGACTTCCTGGCACCGGCGGGGTGGCGAGTTCGTGATGGTGATATGGGTGGTGTTTAGCGACGATTTTGGGGTGGTGGCTTGTAGTGGTGTGGCGGTGGTTTTGTGGAGGGTTATGGTGGCGCACACAGGTGACGTAGAGTGCTGCTCAACCTATCGCAAACGCAAGTAACTTATCAAGGTAAGTTGGGTTACGAAAATTAAGGGCGACTTACCAAAATTACACGCCGGAGGGTATTCGGTTTTGAAAATTCTCCACCCCAAACGTGGAGGGGGACTTCGTGGCACGAGGGATTGTTTAACGCTAGAGCGTTCCGTAGAGCGTTTAAGCCGCTCGGGCGTTCACGGAGTTTCGATGTCCCACTGCGCACGTTTCTTTTCAGTATTTTTTTTTTGTTTTATTTTTCTTATTTTTTTTTTTTTTGCACGTATTGCACACACAATGTAATAAAAATTAATATGCGAATCAGCAAAACTTGAATTACCCGACCTGGTTTTGGGTTTTACCACACTTCCACCGCCAAAAGAAAAAAGAATTGGCCATTTTGGTTGCCGTGGTTTTATACTCGCTGTAAGATTAGCCCATTTCGCCATTTCCGCCATTAAGTGAGCTGCGTTTAGGCAGACTTGTACAGCGGTTTGTTTTTGGTTGTGTCCACAGTCGTATACTTTTACTAAGTTTATACTCAGTAAATGGAACCACAAAAATGATGGAAGTCGAAATGGTCGGATATAATTTTCAAGGTGTACGCTACAAAGTCATGTATTTTGTGAATTCTTTGATTCGAAAAAGATATGAAAAACGAGAGCCTTGAAAATAAGGTTTCGAAAGAGTAGTTAAGATCTACCCACGACCATGTAATCGTTGTAACCACAAATGAAGACAAGCGCACGATTGATCGCGCTACAACTCCTATTTCCCTCGAAAACCTAAAATCGTTATTAATTTTAGCGTAGTACTCGCAAAACGAAATTCTACCATGTCTTCAGTCCTTCTGCACATTCTTATTCTACTATTCGATAAGTTCTTTGCTATTCTCCCCTTAATAATGCGGTGAGAAACTGCATACATAAAAAGGTGAAAATCTAGTACAATTGTATATTTTTTTTTTTTTTTTTTTTTTTTTTGTCTGTACCTTAAGCTAGTCGAGAATATATATCCAGAGGCTATATCTGGCAGCACTGATATCGTTGTGAAATTCCAATGCACTTTCCAGTTGTCATTCCCATTTTCAATTGTTACTGATTTGTTTTGATTTTTTTCTTCATACGCTGCGGCCAAGAAACAAATATTTTATTTCGTTCTTAATTCAAATCTCTTTGTTGATTTGTGTTTCTGTTTGTCCGGAAATTAAATCGTCGCGAATGTGGTAGACTAGTGCCATCAACTCTGATCGGGCCGACTAGATCAGTGTACTCACACATAAACGAAAAAAAAAAAAATAATAATTCGGTTCATGTACGCTTGCGCACCGAATTCTGAAAAAAATCAATTCAAATCTAAATTGCCCAATTGAATGTGGCAAGATTTAAGGATAAGAATCGCTTTGTGTCTTTCCCGTGTTCCAAAAACAAACACTGCCGGATATTACTGAGGAGACGTATCGTATGTGGTTTCATTTATCAAGATTTGTTATCTTGCTTCGCCTTTATTGCATCCTCTAGGTACTTAGTTCTGCAACCAGACAAATTCCGAAGGAGGTCCAAGGACGACGGAGTCGGTGCTAATCCAGGGTTTGGAACAAAGGAGTGCAGTACGCTTACGCGGTGAGAACCTAAGTTGTCTATTTATATGATTGCAGTTGTCAGGGTGGCATGTCATTCGAATTCGTGTTTTGCGTCAACGGTTCGGTTTGAATGAACACAATTCGTTTGTTAGATGTATACATTCCGACACATCTCCTTGCAAGGAAATAGAAAAGCTAAACTGAGCAAATATACATACCGAAACAGTTTTTTTTATCCAGCCAGTTTCGTGAGTTGCTCAGCACATCGCCTAGAACTATGCAATATATATATATATAAAGCATACTCATCGGTGTTGTTTGTTTTCAATTAGTCTGTTCTATATGAATACGAAAGAACCATAAGAGATCGTAAAATCAAAAAAAAATCGAGTTCAATTTCCTTTGTGGAAATGTCGGATGCATTCAGAGTTACCTACTTAAGTCGCTGCAGAGGAGGCTAATGCCTTAAATCCTTTGCATGATATACCCCTAGGGTTTTACCTTGAATGTTCTCGATAAGATAAGTGGACTTCCCGGTCGGTTTCACAATTCGACATTTAACAAACTTGTTGCTTAATTTCGCATTAAAATGTTTTGAAGCATTGCTCAAAACGAAATTTCTTCGGTATACCTCCTCTCCTGGCTTGAAAACTCGGATCGATGATCTCAAATTATACGACTTCTCATTCCGTTTGTAAGCGCGTTGCAAATTTGATTTTACCTTTTCACGAATTAGCTCTAATCTATTGGACAGTGGGAGATATTCGATTTCACTTTCATTAAGTGCTTGAAGATTTCTGCTCAGCAGGTACATATTTGCGTGGGTTGTCATATGCCTACCGAATAGTATAAAAAAGGGGGTCATGCCTGTCGATTGGTGAACCGAGGTGCATAATGCTTGTTGGATATCTGTTAAATGGTTATCCCACTCTCTCTGGTCATCTTTTAGATAAGATCTAATAGCAGACAAAATTGATCTATTGACTCTTTCGGACGAGTTAGCCTGCGGCGAGTAGACGGCGTTTTTGATATGAGTTGTGCCATACTTTGAAAGGAAATTAGCAAATTCTTGCGAGGCAAATTGCTTGCCGTTATCACTGTGTAGATACTCAGGGACTCCGAATCTTTGAAAAACTTCCTTTTCTAAGAAGTTTATCACCAATCTAGATGTTGCTTTTGGCATAGCTTTTAGGAAAACATATTTGGAGACCTGATCTAACACAATGAATATGAACAAGTTGCCTTTCTTTGAGCGCACATAGGGTCCCATAAAGTCTACGTAAAGTTTCTGGAAAGGAAGATCCATCTGATGATGTGTACCCATTGGTGGTCTGAGTGTGAAGTTGGGTGCTTTGTTTTGTTTACATGCTTCACAATTTCTAACAAACTCTCTGACTTGGAGAACCATGTTTGGCCAGTAACAAGTTTGCCTGATTCTTTCCAAAGTCTTGCGAATGCCTCCGTGTGCACAATTGGGTGGGGAGTGGTTGTTTTTTATAATTGTCTTGGTCAACTCTGTGGGTATCCACAACTTCCAATGGTATTGCGTTTGCAACTTGTCAGACTCATTTGGAAGCGAACGTTTGTATACGAGATTATCATCGACCTTCAGATCAGGTAACTGGTCTTGGTTTTTCTTCACCGTTTCAATCAGGCTCATATAGTCGGATGATTTAAATTCGGGGGCAGATAAGTCAGGTAAAGAATAATCGTTAAGGGGCAATGATAATTCGTCTAGGTACTTGCGAGACAATGTATCGGGCACTACATTCTGCGCTCCTTTCCGGTGTTGTATGTCAAAAGTAAAATATTGCAGTTTCAGCGACCAACGAGCAAGCCTTCCGCTTAGGTCCTTTAGGCCCATAAGCCATTTGAGGCTTGCGTGGTCGGTGATGATTGTGAACGGCGTGCCTTCGATGTAAGGTCTGAATTTTATTACTGAGCGTAAAGCTGCTAAGCATTCCTGTTCGGTGACAGTATAGTTTCGTTGGCAGGCGTTCAATTTTTCTGAGTAAAATGCAACCGGCTTTTCGTGGCCCTCATCATCATATTGGAACAATACGCCTCCAATACCAGTGCTTGAGGCATCGCATTGGATTATGAAACGCTTCGAAAAGTCGGGGTTGCTTAGTAGTGGCGCTGAAATTAATGATATTTTTAAAGCTTCGAAAGAACTGATAGCTTCTGGGGTCAATGTAAAGGTTTTTGACTTTTTTATTGTGTCAGTCAAGGGTGAGGCGATTGCAGCGAAGTTCCTAATAAACCGGCGGTACCAGCCACAAAGGCCAAGGAACCTTCTGACTTGCTTAGGAGAAGTTGGTGTGGGAAAATCCTTGATGGCGGATACCTTATCAGGATTCGGTTTGATGTGGCCCTGTCCCACAATGTACCCAAGGTATCGGAGTTCCTTAAAACAGAAAAAGGATTTTTCAACATTGATGGTTAGTTGAGCGGATCTCAAGCATTCGGCTACTCGGGACAGAAGTGTCAGATGTTGGTCGAAATCCGAGGAGATGATGAGGAGATCGTCAAGGTAGACAAACACACTTTCCCTGAGCGCACTGGGGATCACCTTATCCATCAACCGACACATCCTTTGGGGTGCATTACACAATCCAAAGGGCATGACGGTGAATTGATAAAGCGGTCGTCCAGGCACAGTGAAAGCGGTCTTCTCTCTTGAACTTTCCTCTAGAGGGATTTGCCAGAAGGCGTCCTTGAGGTCTACACTACTTATGTAATGAGTTTCCCCAAGGCGACTAAGCAAACCCTCTATATGAGGCAACGGATACGCATCTCGTTTAGTCAGAGCATTGACCTTCCGGTAGTCTAAACATAGTCTGTTTTTGCCTGGTTTCTTAATAAGAACTACGGGACTACTCCAGGCGCTCTGACTTTCTTCGATTACTCCCATAGAGAGCATGCGATCCAGTTGCTCATAAATCATCTTCTGGATCACGGGAGACACGGGATAATGGCGTTGTTTCACCGGATCCGCGTCGCTTGTATCTATAACGTGTTTTTCAATAGTTGTTTTCCCCAAACCTAGTTTTGAGAATGATGGAAATTTCGAGATAACTGCTTCCAGCTGTTGGGTTTGATTCTCGTTCAACTCGTGAGATGGAGGTGGCAACCTAGTTGCATCCTCAGTAGAAAAAGTCTCTCTGGTTTCGGACAACAACTCACTGATGACATGGGGAGCTATGCGAAATTTCGACCAGAAGTCTATTCCTAGATAAAGGGGTAGCGATAAGCTGGGTACAACATATAAATTCATTTCATTAGTTTTGTTCTCATGCTCTACGGTCACATTAACGCGCCCAATTATATCCTGCCCTTTCCCGTCAGCGGTTCTAACAGTGGAGTTGTAGGGAATAATTGGGATACCTAGATCTTTCAAAAGTTGAATGCAGCCGATACCCAAACAGGATACGGAAGCTCCGCTATCAAGCAAGCCGGAAATCTCCTTGCCTCTGATGATAACTTTTGTAAAGGGTCTCGGATCAAGTTGTCCTTCAAGCATGGTTTCGCTTATAAGCTGTCGATAAGAACGTCTTTTTCGAAAACGAAGTCTAGTCTTTGTAATCTTTAAAGGTAAGTCCTGTTTGTTATCATTAGGTTTTTCAATAAATATTCTTTTACGTATCTCTTGGTATTCCTTTAAGCGTTCACTATAAGGTTTCTTGTAAAAGGGTGTGGTTTTGTTAAGTAGATTAACGTCAGTCTCAGACGGCATAAAAATTTTGTGTGGTACCGAGTTTAGTTTAGAGTCTCTTTCGGACGCAGTAGTCCATTGCTTAGATGAATTTAAGTTTTTGCTGAGAATGGTTGGTATGTCATTTACATAATCGGTCGAGGTGTTTGTGAAAGCGTCTTTCTTGCTTATTCCGGGTTCGTCTGAGTCGAACAACACCTCCCGGAGTTGGTTTTGTTCGCGCTCGAGTTTCCCTTCGGCTGATTGCATTTTGGGCAATCAAGAACTGTATAATCGTCTGATCCGCATCGATAACAAAAAAGATTTCGAACCGGGGCAGTACAATTAGTGAAGATATGACCAGGACGTTTGCAATTAAAGCATGTGACACGATCAAGAGGTGGTTTATCCATGACATTCGGCGTTTTAGGACGATTCGCAAAAGTAACAGCTGAGATGTCACTAGGGGATTCAAAAAACATTTCTGTCGATTGCTCGGGTGATATAAAATCAAGTTCATGCACCTGTCTGGCATTATTAAAGCGGTTTTGAGCAGAGTATCTCGATTGTAACATTTTTTCTGTTCGACGACATTCATCACGGAACTGCTCGAACGTTTCTATCTGCATGGGATAGATAAAATTCATGAGCCGGGTGTTAATGTTGTTTCTTAAAATTTTGATAAGATCTAGCTCGCGAATCGGATCTCTCAACTGGCTTATGAGATGTCTGATGCTTGAGTAAAACTCATCGAATGGTTCCGTAGGCATTTGTCTTCGGTCCATAATCTGCTTCAGAATTTCGAAATCATTTTCGTAACTTTTGAAACGCTTAAAAAGGGCTGATCGAAGCAGGGGCCAATCACCTCGCGGGTTATTGCGCAAGTGTTGCCAGAACCAATCTTCGGCTGATCCTTTTACTAAATGGTGGAAATTTCTCATTACTTCTTCCCAGGGGCAATCGTAGTTAGATTTCAGAACTTCGACGCGGAAGACAAAATCTTCAATTGACATTCCCTTCTCGGTACCGTCAAATATTATTCCCCAACGATCCAAATCAAATTTACGACTGCTAGGTCTATGAACTGGCTGTTCGGAAATCTGTCTGGTTGGATGTTGTGATACACGAGGGATGTCAAAATGTGTGGGTTCTGGTGGAATATTTATATTTTGGTTATGTGAGCTATTGCTTGATCGTGAGTTATTTGCATTGTGCACTGAATGGCGTGTACTATTAGCAATTGCTTCCTCATGATTCAAGTTGGGTGGTATTGGCTCGTATTCAAAATTATTTTGGTTTGTCTGGGCAAGAGGATAAGTTTGTTGCAAATTGTTGAATGTATGTCCAACATTATCTCGAATAAGGCTAGGTAATTCCCTAAATAGTGAATTTTTCAACTCAACTAGGCTTGCTTCTACTACGCTTTTGATATGCGAGTGCAAGTGGCTATTTGAATGAGGCTGTGATGATAGAGTAGGCAAGGCATTTGCGCTTCCCTCCAACGCTAAACGTCGGTTTAAGGGGTCAATGACATTCGTCATTTGATCACTGGTTGGTATCATCGGGAGAGACATAATTGGGTTTGAAGTAGTAGTAGTGGTTGTTAACATTGTCGATATGACTGTTGTTGGAACACAAATATTAGCAGCTGAATTCGCTGCATTCATTCGCAGTGGATCATTCAGGCTAATATGTCTAATATTACTTGCAGAATTATTAAGCGTATTATTACTAATGTTCAGAGAACGATTCGTGTTGTTTACGTCGGTTCTTTCTGGTAAGGGAGGTGAATGACGAACACGACTGCTGCTAGTATGTGGTAAAGGAAAAGGTGTATTTGGAACTGGTTGCCTATTGGAGAGCGAACGGGTTTGCATGCTCCTGTTTATATCGTGAGCTTGACTTCTGCTCTGTTTTGCTACCGCTCCTTTATTGGTGTGTCCGTTGACGGAACTCATGTTTTTATATTGTTTGAAAAAAGTTTGAATTCAATAAAAGTTTGTTAATTATTTGGGTTGGAATTTGTTTTCGTCTTGAAATTTACTTAATTAAGTGTTTGCAAGCGAAAAGATAAACGTAAGATATTTTTACTTGTTATGGTGAATTATTTGGCATGTTCAGGAAATTCTTGAATATGTTCAACGAATTAATGGTAAGTCTAAGTTGTTACAAAGTTCATAAAGGTATTTGGTGATTTGGTTGTGATCGTAAAATATATTTGGGAGTAGATATAGACGTAACAATAAACAAAAATGGAGAAAATTTCGACAAACAATATTAGGTCAGCTCATGAACAATTTATTGATTTTCAATGTAGGTACCGATGAAATATTTTTGGAGCATCTTTCTACTGCAACTTCCAAATAGATATGAAGCCTTGATTGAAGGGACTCGTAGAAGAACTTATATCTCCATGGTTTCAACAATAATGTCGACACTGTACAATAAATGACTAGCCTAGTGCAACTGACTTCTACTGACTTACAGTCTCGATAGAACGGACTCCTAGGATTCATTATTATGACTCACAGGTACTGACATAACGGAACATTGAAAAGAAAATTCTAGGTGTTATAAAAGTGAAATATTGAATGTAGAAAACTAGACATTACAAGGTTATGCAGTAACTGCAAGACTCCGCAAAAGACTTGCATTGCAACTTCTGAAATGCGATAGTAATTACTGCTGTGATTGATTATCTGCCTTGACAATTTAATTGAAAATAATTTGTCAGGACTGACGAATAGTTGCTGTTTGTGTAGGCTGCCATTTGTAACAAACTCATGGCGGGCCCCACGTTGTTGGGCGCCAATTTTGTGGCAGCGGTACGTCCGCACAGGACTGGGAGGATCGGTGGTGGTAATGGTAAAACAAATTTCCATTTTCCTTGGCAGGGGTTCGGCACGCTTGCGTTCTGCTCGCGGCAATTAGCTCGTCGGTGGGGTGGTGTTCTTTCTGCCGTCCCTTTGGTCCACAAAATAAATTTATCGTGCCGAAATATGTGTTTTTTTTTTTTCTTGTTTTGCCTTTGTAATATTAGTCGACCTAAATGGAGTAAAGTAACACCGGGTTACCTAGGAAAAGCATGACGCAAGATAACCGTCATGAATCCAAAAGAGGGGAAAACACGAGACAACGGGGAACATGAACTGTCGGATGTTTTTGACAGGGGATGATTTGAGTCATCCGTCGGCTTAACCCACCCTAGTCCATTGTCCTATGGTCAATGGCTCCATGGTTGCCAAATGCCGATGCAAATAAATGGCAACCCCTTTTAACATATTCTACGTCTACAACGTCCTCATATTTTTTTTTTTCGATCCCGAACCTATCACCAAAATAAAGAAAATCTTATTGCATCATTCTAGAGAAAATCCCTTAGAAATGAAATGGTAACTCGAATTGTTTTGTACAATTAAAAGTAAGTGTATTTATGTTATAACTATGTATAAACTTCAAGTATCTTATAATCATAATTCATTAGTGTATAGAAAGGGTGACAATTTAAAGGGTTTGACAGCAATAGTGACCTAACAAATTGCTCTGGAAAAGTATTTAAGCTCGGTACAAGCGTGGTCACACTACAGGTGTGCGTCCCGCAAAAATAAAAAAAAAACTGATCGACAATCATCCACATCAATAGACGGAAGATAAAAAAATGGTATGAAGAGACTATAAATCCTGACTTTTGACACGTTCTTTACTTTAGGCAAATATCTTATTACTAGTTGAGCCCAAAAGATAATATAGAAAAAAAATGCACTTACAGTTTCTGTTGAATTTTTTTTATGTAAAACACAAAAAAAACTTTTGTTGGGTGAAGATACGAATCCAGAAGCTCCTCCGCTTTGTGCGCACAAACCGTATGGGAATCTCTGATGCTTCGACGAGGAATTAGGTTAAGAGTCTGTGAAAAATAGAAAGTTTTCTTATATGATCTTTAGGCCTCCCTACAACTACAAAGAATTGAGAACAAATGTGTCGATACTACCACAATATTTTAAATGAGCAATTGTTATAAATACTTGTTATAAAAATTAATCATAATTCCACGACTGATGCGATGGCTGAGTTGTACAAGACGCTTATTGACTTCCGTTTGGATCTCTCCTCGTGTGTCGAAACTAACACGGGTCGAGGTAAATGGTTTGTTGTCTTCTCGTCGGTCTCAACACGGTTTAGCTGTCACGGGGTTTAGGCCTCGTCACGGTGAGAAGTACTCCGAAGGAGATGTACCCCGCGGAAGACACGAGGGGGTTGACGCTTCTTGAGGTCTGAGGAACAGAAGGCGGCTATCGTTCGTCTCTGCCTGCTGGTGGCGAGATCAGTTGCAGGGTCGCAAGGATGTTTTCCCTAGCAGAAATCAAAATTTGTTTCGTGCGATGAGGGTGGATGACTTCCTGGCACCGGCGGGGTGGCGAGTTCGTGATGGTGATATGGGTGGTGTTTAGCGACGATTTTGGGGTGGTGGCTTGTAGTGGTGTGGCGGTGGTTTTGTGGAGGGTTATGGTGGCGCACACAGGTGACGTAGAGTGCTGCTCAACCTATCGCAAACGCAAGTAACTTATCAAGGTAAGTTGGGTTACGAAAATTAAGGGCGACTTACCAAAATTACACGCCGGAGGGTATTCGGTTTTGAAAATTCTCCACCCCAAACGTGGAGGGGGACTTCGTGGCACGAGGGATTGTTTAACGCTAGAGCGTTCCGTAGAGCGTTTAAGCCGCTCGGGCGTTCACGGAGTTTCGATGTCCCACTGCGCACGTTTCTTTTCAGTATTTTTTTTTTGTTTTATTTTTCTTATTTTTTTTTTTTTTGCACGTATTGCACACACAATGTAATAAAAATTAATATGCGAATCAGCAAAACTTGAATTACCCGACCTGGTTTTGGGTTTTACCACACTTCCACCGCCAAAAGAAAAAAGAATTGGCCATTTTGGTTGCCGAGGTTTTATACTCGCTGTAAGATTAGCCCATTTCGCCATTTCCGCCATTAAGTGAGCTGCGTTTAGGCAGACTTGTACAGCGGTTTGTTTTTGGTTGTGTCCACAGTCGTATACTTTTACTAAGTTTATACTCAGTAAATGGAACCACAAAAATGATGGAAGTCGAAATGGTCGGATATAATTTTCAAGGTGTACGCTACAAATGTGTCATTGTTAGGTAGGAAATGTGTAGTTCCGCATTTCGCCACCGTCTCAACTACTTTGTCGTGCTGCATTCGGAATTACCGTCAACATTTCTAAATTAAAGTGTTACCCTGTAAAGTAGGTACAGCTTCATTGAACAGGGAAATCCCTCCTGCTCAAAGGTTTCATAGTATCAATAAGAGGTGTTATTGTGAATGACCCGCTATTTCGGTGGCTGTCACTTTTGAAGCTTTTATTCTTTGACATTTGATTTGATTTAAAGCCATTAACAATAGTCTATATTCACATTCAGCTAACAATTAAAAAAGGGAACGTTTTTTGATCTCAAACAATTGAATTGAATTTTGCACTCCACTACTTTACACCACTACTGAAAGCCGGTTCGACACAAAATGATCTGCCTGTCATATGATGGCCGGAGCATGTCAATATTTCATTTACGTAGGTGCTGCCAAGAAAACTAAAGGACTGGGGTGGGATTCTGTAAAATGAAAACGTTCAATCGTTTTCGTTTGCACGAACGGATTGCTTCATGTAGCTACAAAAACGAAAGGAATTTTCGATTGCTCGAAAGCAAAAAAGCAAAAGCCATTTCGTTTACGTTTTCGTTTATTTTGCTTCATGTAACTCTAAAAACGAATAACATTTTCGTTCCGTGTGAAAAGAAAACAACGTTTTGGTCCTCAATGGATAAAATGGCCATCAGAACTGGAAAAAAATGTTACTAAGAATTACTTTCTCCAAAAATTTAAAATACCCGGCGGTAAGTGACAGCTTCTCAATTGCAATAGCTAGAAAGGGATACTCAATCACTATTTTTTGCTGTGTTGGTGTTGTTGTTGACGTCCTTTAAATAAGTAATTAATCCAAATAAGGAGTATGTGTGTCGGTTATTATTTATTGTACTTACATTATTATTTACTATGTTGACCTTATTTATTTAAACCAAAATTCAAATATTTTGAAGCTGTCAGCTGTTGCCTGTCATATGCTCATTATGACACATTCAGCTTCTCAAACTTCAATTTGTGCGTCACACTGTTTCTTAAAAAGGAAACGAAAGGAGTTACATGAAGCAAATTTTCGCTTTCGCGTGATTTCTTTCGGCTTTTGAAATGCGAAACTGATTTTCGTTTCGTTTTTTACAGAATCCCATCCCTGGGTTCACTAAAGCTCATAATTTGGTGCTTTTATGCGTTTTCTGGTAAGTGTAACATTTTTCCCTAGCGTGTCATTCAGGCCTCCTTCCCCTACAAGTTCACACAAAGTTGAAGTTCCGACGTTGAGCACTTATCCTTTCTCGACTGTAATTGAAAACACTTCTGTGAAACACTTAGAGAAACTTAAGATTTTCGATTCATTCCCTTGACCTACCGTTGTGCAAAATTGCCAGATTCCACGATGACGGGAAGTGCTCCATGATTTTGATGATCTTTCAGTTAGTCATTAGTTACGGTTTTTGTGATTTTTGAAGCCCTATATATCAGGAAAAAAAAAATAAATGTTGGTGAGGCGCCTGTTCTTGATCAGCTAAACAAATGATCCGAATTTGACGTTTCTGACTTCATGGGTACTGAAGGCAGAGGGTGGTCGAAAATCGCCTGAGTTTGTTCCTGCAAATAGGGTGTAGTGCCAGAACTTGGCTGGGCACTACCGTGCCTTTTAATAGCTTGCGATCCTAGGTTTCGTTCGCCAACCGCCTTCGAGACGAGTCTGTTGAAAGTTTCTTCAACAAATGTTTTCAACCACCTTCTTGAGCACAATTTGCAATTGCTTTTGACAAACTTTTCTGAACACCTACATCCCCCGCACTTGGCCAGTTTAAGGGGTCACTCCAAACATCCTTAAGATCGAAAATACGTCTTGGCTGGCAAAAATTTTTGATTGTATACCTGCCACGAGGTAGTTGTCCCCCCATTGAAAATGCCAAGACCTCCCCGAAGACAAACGTCTCCATACATCTGTTACACAACCATCTTCAATCCACTGTCGCGACAATCCATTTATCAATTTGTTTGCGCGAATGTCTCCCGCTCTCGGAGAATTTATGGTTCGCAGAGAAACCAATCTAATAAGTTCGCATCAACATCATCCAGCACGTGCCAGACCGTTTTATTCATCCAAAACGTTGTTTGCCACAATGAATCAACCGTGCATCAGCGGATGCTGTTTCACCTTCAAGGTGAGGGCTAAAATCAAAGGCATGATATCTGTTATCCCAAGCGACTGTCTTCGTGGTCGTCGCAGGATGCGATTGGTACAGTCGGCGGCTTTAATGTGCCTTCAATATTCCGCACTCGCTATCGTTTTCATCCTTAAATCGTCGTAAAACGATTCCGAGGATGTACCTATCTATTCCATGTCCACAAATCGAATGTCCTTATACTATAATAAAAAAAAAAATAAAATAATATCGATTCGTGTTTTGTTTTCCCTTCCACACCGCTGCGATTACTTCATCGATTTCGTGGCCTCCTCGCAGGCAAATCCTTTATCGTGGCGCGGCTCAATCGAGATGACTACAAAAGGTGAACCTGGAAGTATATGTATAGACCGTGCGAGAGTGAACCGATTTTTCATGTGATTTTCCAGTGTCGGCTTCGTGCGGAGCCGAAGGATGCGATTGTATTGCCATCAAATGGCGCGCTAAAAGTCTCAATAGCTGATGTGGAGAAGGAAATTTATATCCAACTGCGATAAATTGATTTATTACCGACTTCGACTGTATTTATACGGTTTTTACGGCGTATTTATGAGCGGAACGCAGCATATAGCAGCAGCAGCCGTATATAGGTGCACTTCGGCTTGCAGATATATTTTATGGGCAATTCAAAAGCATTTAAACTGCGCGAGCGAGGAAGTTTTCTCTTATTCGATTATGATGGTGTTCCTACCGCACGAATTGGTAGGGTGATTATGATTGTGATTATCATGACCTGGGTCTGGGTTCATGAAATGGGACTGGGTGGCGGGGAGGCACTTTTCAAATTGAGAAGTTATTGCTTTCGCGCGCAGTGGGGGTGATTTCTTGTCGTGAATCGGTTTGATTTTCAAAGCTATTGCTGTGATGAGAGCTTAAAATAGCACAGTGTATGAATCACTTTGAGGGGATTTTATTGCGAAACGTGAGGGATGAATGGAGAAGGTGGGTTATGAGTGCAGATGTTGCGGTCTATTGGTGTACAAGCCACTTAAATGTTCAATTATTTATGGGGAGTGAATTTGGTCGGCTCTGATCGACTGAGTGGGGTTGCAGGGTTGAGAAAGGTCTTAAGCAGACTGACGGTACAAACGGAGACACGCCGTCCACACCACCTACTTCGTACAAAGTTAGCAGCCAATTATATAGTAGAGTTCTGCGCATTAAGAGAAGAATCATGATTTCCTAACGAGTAGAGAAGTTCAGAGGCCCCAGAGGCTTAGCTTGGATTCTATTTCCGCTGTCATATAACTCGCACTTTGCTACTTTGCTCGCAGTCGCCCCATCAATGTCGATCTTTGCTGGTAATCCACTTGGAAATACAGCTTCTAACCACAAATTCCGTCAACCCCAGCCTAGGGTTCGATTCTCTAAGCCTTGTCTTGCGAGTTCAGTCCTCAGTGTTAAAATCTTTCCGAGTACCTATAACATGTTTAAAGTTCTTTAATATTGCAACCAAATTTAGAGAGTTCTTAGGTCAAATGATGAATTTAAGTCAAATAAGATATTAAAAGTTTACTTTCCTCTGCACCACCTCTCGTTCAACTGTCATTATAGAGCTTTTCAATAGTTAGCCGCGTGTAGATTCCTTTCATTCCTTCCAAAAATGAAGAACTCACATAAAACGAATTGTTGTGAGCAGCAATTCTTTCAACTATTCAACTATTTATTTTTTTATTTTTTAGGGGCTAGCCAGGTCCTTTTAAAGTGCTGCGCCGACACAAATAAAAGTGAAAGAGTGTTCCATCTTCTTTGTGAGTGTCCTGCCCTAGCCAAAACCAGACGCATTGCACTAGGTCATCCATTTTATGATGACCTTTCGGCCATACAAAGTATCCATTTCAACAAAATCATAAAATTTCTCAACTCCATTGGTTGGTTTTGAGCTCCCCTAACATCCTTCTCCCCCTTTATCTTCAGGTTCAGCTAGTTGTGGTATCGAAACGGCGCTTAACGCGTTATTTGTGTTTTTCCCACGTCAGGCAACAGGGAATACAGCCACTTAAACCAACCAACCTATGGAGAAGATAAGTCTTGAATTTAGGAGCTTCCAAGAAGACACCCCCGCCAGAGTCTGAATAATAGTGCTGGATCGGGGTTTGAAATTTAAATCGCAGGTTCCTATCCGCAACAGTACCAAATGGGGTACGATCACCCTTAATGTAACCAAACTGTAGACAAATAAATCGCCCCCACCAACAACTATACAGTTGACAAAGATGACTTAGAAGTACAGTATCGGATTTTGACCTGGATTAGGTGCTAAGGTGCATAGAATATAAACCCTCAATCGTTACAGGTGTGTAGAGGGTGCATAGGACCCTAAGGTCGCACTCAAGGAAGCCCGGTTCGGTTGGTCATTATTTTCAGACCGAACTTTATGAAATATTGACCAAAAATGAAAGGTGATGAGTTCACGATCTACTGTTTCGTCACAAACGTCCAATTCTGGCTTTAAATGATTGAAAGGAACTTAAACTTCTATCGCGACGACTCGATTTAGCAAAATGGTGACAGGTAGCTTATGACGAACGATTTAAAACACCGCCAGTATTAAATGTAGTCGATCTGCAATTCAAAGGGTCAAAATGAGCAATAAGCTAGCGAACAAGCAGCCCGTCATGAGAATGTAGCGACTGGGTAACACTCCATAGACTGTGCGACTTGGTAGCACTGGCCGTCAAAGCGACTGAAGAATGGCCGCGTTCCACTGCCCGCTAGATGAACAGCAGCATGAGAAACTCCATATAAAAAAAAATTGACATTTCACCATTGGCGCTAGATGTCTAGCACTTTTTGGGAAATATCCCATTCAGGGAAATTTCTCAATCTAGCGCAAAACTACCCGCTGCATTGAGAAAAAAAAAAAAAAAAAAAAAAAAAAAACAGTTGTCAAAGGAAATCGTGCAACGTTTTCAAAATAAAAAAAAATACGAAATCGAGGAAGTGTTATTGTGATAAAATTGATAATAACGTAATTAAAATAGGAATTATTCAGACATTGTTTTCAACATATTGTAACATTTCTTTGATTGTAGTGTTGAAATAATTATGCGAAAAAAGAGTGTGAAATGTCATTTTGCCGCTGGCGCTGTCGTTCTAGCGCGAGCGTTCCTTCATCTGGGCCAATGTCATCGCGACCGCGTGGGGAGTTTAATGCCATTCCTTCGTAAGAACCCGACCAAGACAGCAGCTCGATAGTCCGCGGCGTAGTAAAGCGAATTGTATAATATCTAGTGATTAAAGTAAATTTCGTATATTATAAAACAAAACAGAATAAGCTGTGTGGCGACAGCACTGATGGTGAGAGCATGAGAGCGGCAGAGCTGGAGAGTATGAGTATGACAGCAGTGACAGAGTAGCTAAGTTAGTCTTCGAGTGGCAGTGAAGAGGAATAGTTGACATATCGCCAAAATGACATATCGTAAAAAAAAAAATGTGTATACGTCGCTAGAGGCTCTGTGTAGAGTCAAGAAGCCCTCAAAAATTATACCACTTATTTCCTGGGATAAGAAGTGTTTGATTTATTTTTGCGCCATATTTTTGTTGAAATTTATAAGGCAGTCATTGTGTGACAACGTGACGAACACTTCCGAAAACGATCCCAGCTCCGAACATATTCTGACAGACACTTTTGAGTCCCTTAACAGTCCTTAAAACAACCACTTTTCGGCACAAACGATTACGAAACTTCACAATGTGACAAGTAAGACAGAATTGAACGACAGACATCACCCGTCACCTGCAAACGTTCATTCCCACGACCTAATTCAAGATAATCTTACCTTGCACATCCAAAAATGAGTCCCACTACCCACCTGAACCTATAACCAATCTCATGTTTCCAACGCCGCTCAACTCTATTCATCGATTGCTAAAACTCTTTTGACGATTTGATGAACATCCATTTGGCAAGCAAGTTCAACTCGAAGAGTCCATAAAGTCGCAATTACAGTTGATCCATTTGTTGCCCGATCTGAAACTGAAACTCCTCACACAATCTGTCCTGTCTCCATCTATTTGGGTGGCACAAATGTCTCTTGCATCCGTACTTATTGGTCTGCATGCAGTGCACCGACAATAACACCCCCATTCGCATGCTAACACTGTTTCTATTGTCAACAACGGCGATGACCACCCCGTTGACAGCCCTAAAAGGCCTAGCCTCCGTGCTATTCCAACAGCAGCGTCGCTCGACCAAAGAACAATCGTTAACGTTTCCGAAGCAGCTTGCTGCATGCCATGTGCCTTGTTTCATTCACTGCAGTGTTTGTCGATTTATGTCGTGTTTTCCGTCCCGAACTACAAAAACACAAAAGTCAGAAATTTTAGCTGAAATTTTGGAAAATTTTCAACCCAATTGCGCCCGAGTATGTGTGGCGTTGGTTGAACGACACCGACTAGAGGCGCGTGTGTGTGATCCGTGTGTGCGCGAACACACACGTCGGACAATGTGTGTTCTGCTTGTTTGCATCGTATGAAGAGAGCTTTTAAAATGTATCTATGAGATTTTCGATTGTGAGTATCGGGTTTGGGTCTCTTTTTTTTATCTATTCATACTGCAGTCTGCAGCCTCTGAAAAGGACATTTTTTGCCACAACTGTATCCTCTGTTGCAGTTGTTAATGTGTTTCGTGTTATTTTGTTTTCTTTTGTTGGTTCTGCAGCCTTAACATGCTCCATTAGGGAAGTTTTGCATATTTTTGAGGGAAAATCGGGAGGTTATTGCGATATGTGGCATTGGCCCATGGGGGTTCTCCTTTTCAGAGTTCGAGGCTTGCAACATACCGAACAGACATATCGCGGGTATATCATCTGGAGTGCGATGTTATGAGTACACGTTTTATCTGCATGACCTTTGTGATAGGTTCGTATGAATGGTTTCAATGTTGCGAGGGCATGTACGGGTGGCGTTGTTGCTCGTACAGTGCTATTGAATGTTGCGAGAGGTGGTACGTATATGGTACTTTTGTTGTTCCATGTTTGTAAGGCTTGAGCAAAAATGCACAAGAGATGGTTTGCTATCGATAGTGGAAGACTTTGAAGAACACGGTAGCTGGAACATAAGAAAAATTGTTTTTGTCCGACTTTTTGAAGAGTTTTTCAACGAGTTTCTGTAGTAATTTTCGAGAGTTTCTTGGAGGTGTGTATTTTTTTAGAGCTTTTCGAATAGATTTTTGACGAGGTTTTGAAGCAATTTTCTACGCTTATGTAGAGTTTTTTTGATTTCCTTTTAGAGTTTTACAACTCGTTGTTTTTTGGCTTTTTTAACGAGTTTTTCGACGCGATTTTGGAGCGAATTTCTCGCTTTTTGTGACCCGGTTATTTAAGAGTCTTTGAACGCATTTTCGGCTTTTAATTAAGCTTTTCCGACGCGAGTTTGCTAAAAGCATTTTGTATTTTTTCCTGATTTGACACAACATTTGTAATTTAGTTTTTTGGTGCGCTTTCCGATGTTTTTTATGCATTTCCCGATTTTTTTTGACTAGTTTTTCACAAGTTTACGAAACGACCTTCGGGACTAATTTTTGATGCGCTTTTGAGGCACTTCCATATAATTTTTCGATTTGTTTCCTGACCCATTTTTTAAGCGTTTTCGAATCGTTTTTATGCTCTCTTTTCGTCCCATTTTGACACGTCCTTCATGTGTTCTCCGACTCTGTTTTTTTTTTTTTTTTTTCGAATTTTTCAACGCGTTTTTGAGATATTTTTCGACGTTTTTTGATACTGTTTTGGCCGTGTTTTTCTGCTCATTTTTTTCGATCCTGCAAGAGCTTTTTTACTTATTTTCTCTTGAGTTTTTCGATGAATTTTTTCGAAGCATATTTTACCCGTTTTCTGAATAGTTCTTTGAGGAGTTTTCAAAATTTTTTAAACTTATTTTTCAACCTACATTGAACTTTTTTTTCTTGTCTGTTTTGGGCGCTTTGTTCGGAGCGCCTTTCGAAAAGTTTTTGACGATTTTTTCAGCACATTTTTCGACACAAAATCACACATAGTCCCATTTCATCAATTTACTCCCCCGAGTAAATACTTCCCAATCACAAGTACAGGCGACTCAAATGCCAATGTCCAAACTCCAATAAAGAAACCCCAAATGAGCTCCAAAATAGAAGTACCTAGCACAAAAAATATACACTCGTCAATCAAAGAAATCTGAAAAAAACACTCGCTTGCGAATATGAAATTGGAAAGTACGCATCTGTCCGATTTTTTCCAAAATTTAAAATAGCAACCGTAAAATGCTAAAAAATAGATAGAGTATGTCAGTCGTCCCAGCAGCTGCCACCACAAATGCGCCAAGAATGAGTTTATTATCCCGCCAAATCCAAAGTGACAGGTAAAAACTATCCAACCGATAGTTTAATCGCCCCTGCCGAACGCTTCAACGACTCTGTCAATGCTGCTTCGAAAACTGTTCTTGGGCGATCAGTAGAATTGTGAAATACGGACCGTAGATTGCCGCATCAATCGTCGTAAGTCCATCCGATGAGGTGCACCAACTGAAACAAGTGGCACATTTAGCAAAAATCGAAACAAACTGTTAGTAGAGACTCAAACCTTTGGTGGACGCAGGGGCTATAATTTATTTATGTGCATATAACCAACCCAGTCCAATTCCTAGTGTGTGGTGGCACATAACACCAGCTTCGAACGGTTCGGCTTGTAAATACTGAAACGGAAACTATTCGCAGATCCTTGCTTTATTTTGAGTTACATTTATTCATTTATTTATTTCATTTCATTAAACAGCTTTACACTTTAAGATAAAATAGCGTAAGCTTCAATAAGCTTTTTAACAAATTGGAATCGGTCTGTAGGAAACAATTAGAATTTGATATATGTATTTAAAAAAATACAATCATTGTTATAAATAGTTCAATTCTTCGAGTAAAAAAATGTATAGGTAAACTAACAAAAGAAAAGGAAAAAAATAGAAAAAAATATAGTAAGATATAAAAAGTAAAAAAAGAATTTAAAAAAAAATACAAAAATTATAAGAAATATCTTCATCATCATCATTATTAAAGCGTTTCCAAATACCGTCGGAGCTCCTCCCTGAACAGAGACGCACAACTTATCAATCGAACAGAAAGGGGGAGAGAATTCCGCGGCCGGAAATTATTAAAATTCACTACAAAAATGGTGAAAATCTTGCAGTCACAGTTCGCAAAACTAAAGCATTTTTTGGTCGTCGTGAAGCACCTTGTCGGACCGCAATACAGAAATTGGTGGAAAAATTCGAGCTGTTGGGACAAGTTAGTGATGTGAAGAATAAAACCCGTGCACGTCGCCCAAGAACAACTGAGAATATTGCTGCTGCAGCCTAAAGTGTTGAAAAAAACCCAGGTTTGTCCATTCCACGTCGTTCTTTGGAATAGGGCATGATTAATGATTTTTTATGGTCGGAGTTGGATGGTATTGATCAGGACAACGTTTACTTTCAACAAGACGGCGCTAAGTGCCACACAAGCTACGAAAGCATTGATCTTTAATGGGAAAAGTTTCCGGACCGTGTAATCTCTCGAAGAGGTGATCACAATTGGCCACCGAGGTATTATGATCTAACACCTTGCGACTTCTTCCTTTGGGGCCACGTGAAAGACAAGATCTACTCCAACAGCCCAGCGTCGATTCAAGACCTCGAAGGTAAAATTCGTGAGGTTATCGAGGACATAGGCACTTTGCGATTTGGCTTTGGAAAATTTCATGAAAAGGATATGGTCCTGTATGCGTGCTCGTGGTCGCCATTTGGCTGATGTTGTTTTTCATTATTAACGGCATACCTTCCTCCAACGCCTCCAACGCTTGTAAGCCTGGTCGCGCTCTTTGATTAAACACAGGATTATGTGTGTGAACCAACGAATAAAATATCGTTACAATTTTCAGATCTGCCAACTCTCTGGTGAGCAAAGCTTGAGCACCCACACAGAAGAGCTCAAACTTTGATTCAATTTTATTAAGGATTTGTAAGCAGACTGGAAGCATCAAATGCAGCATGAAGAAGCCGTCGCTATAAATGGCGCAGTTTTATCACTCATATAGTCACCGATCCTGTTGATTATAATCCTTGGTTATGGTAATATCTGCCTTGCTCAGTTAAACGCATTTCAACCCTATACTAACAGGCTAAATATTCCTTCACCAGTAACCTTATTCAGGGATGTGAGAACTGTCGTTTGATTCTCACAATATACCCAGCCAATTATCTCACTCTTTTCACCCTGCCTAGTTCTGGAAATCCCTTAACGACCTCAGTTTCACTTATATTGAAGTGGCCCTCATTTCCTG
Organism: Cheilosia grossa; assembly: GCA_963082955.1. Taxonomy (NCBI): domain Eukaryota; kingdom Metazoa; phylum Arthropoda; class Insecta; order Diptera; family Syrphidae; genus Cheilosia; species Cheilosia grossa. The sequence goes on from OY720144.1 coordinate 8,503,984, forward strand.
AACAGGCAGGTCATTTTCCGTACATGTTGCTAAATTTGAAATGCTCAGAGCCCTCCAAAATAAATTAATGCAACTCTTATTAGCCACCAGTCGAAGAGATGTACAAATATAAAACCACACCGAGTATTTTAGAATTTTATTAAAAAACTTGGATCCTACTAGCGACATCAAGCAGACTTCTGAGATGATTCCGTGACATCAGTTTTATTCACATTATCACTCGCATCCGGTAGGGTTGTGTCCTTTCGTTTTGGTGCTCCGCGTAGAGCTTTTTCAATGGCAATTATGGGCGATTCAAATGACAAACTCCACACAATAGCTGCCATGAGAGACACACCAAATGTGCTCCAAAAAATGCTTATCTAAAATAAAGAAGAAAAAAATGTGAAACCACCATTGGTTGGGATAAATCGCACTCACCATCGTGTAGTTGGAAAAGTACACATCATTCCGCGTCACTTCAAAGTTGAGTGTCACAACAGCAACGTGCACCAAATACATTGAGTACGTCAGCCGTTCTAGTGGTTGCCACCACAGATGGGACAGAAACGTGTTTATTATGCCCCCGAAGCCGAAATGACAGGCGAAGACTATCCACGCCACCGCTATCGCCCATGCCGATCTCTTGAAAGCCTCGTACGCCGCTATTTCCAAAGTCGTTATTGTGCGGTCCGAGTTGAGTGTGAAGTAAGGCCCAAATATGACTGCGGCGAAAGTAGTGAAGCTCGCCACCCATCCGAGCAGTTGCACCAACTAAAGGGGAGAAGTTTGTGACTCTAACCAAATACATCGCACTTTGCATACCTTCGATGGACGCACGGCCTTGTTCCTGTTCTTGTGCATAAAATAGCCAACTCCAATACCGATTAGCCACACTGAGAACCTGGTGTAAACCGGAACGTACAAACTCCGAATGTGACTTTGCCTAGCAAAACTGAAAAGGAAAAGTGTGGTTATCCACTCTTCTTAAGTGAATCTGCTTCCCTACTCGAAGAAGTGGCGATAGTCCTTCGCGTAGTACGTTCCAATTATAAGTCCGTATGACAAAATGGACAGGATGACCATAACTGGCACGAATTTTCGTCCCCACTTCCAAAACGGGATCAAAATAAGCGGCGACAGGACATAGAGCTGGGTGTCCACAGCTAGATACCAGCTTTGGCTAACGCACTGCAAATGGCTCTAATCAAAACTGTTCATAAAGTCAGCTGAGCAACAACTCACAATAGCGTCCTTGTAGACGTAGTTTTGCACATACAGCAGGGTGGACCACCAGTAGGACTTGCAAGTTGCTGGTTCTGTCCGAGTGTGCTTGAACGGCCCAGTACCAATGTGATCATAAATACTGACATAGAAAAGAATGAGGGCAGCCACGGCCGGCGTTAGGCGTAAATAGCGATGAACATACATCTTGGGTATGTTGAGTTTGCCCCTGCTGAAACAATAAGGCATGTCCTTACTGCAGATTACTCCAGTCATCGACGAACAACTTACCTTCGGTCCAGTTCAGCGAAATGCAGCCACGCCAATAGCATTCCGCTGATGAACAGAAACGTATCCACAGACACAGTCGCGAACAACACAGGCATAGCAGATGTGGACGTGAACCACTATGGAAGGGGGTATAGGGATATTCAAAAAATGCAGCAGTGCTGAGATTAAGTAAAAGGAAGCCTACTGGTATCCAGTCGATGAAGTTGAGCGTCGCCAGCATCCGAAGCATTAGGTAGTTGTGACAGAATATAATCCAAACCATGGACAGAACTCGAATGCCGGCCAGGCAGGTGATGGTGTTGGCTGACTTTATCACATTGATTGCAAATAACTGCCTTCCATTTGTGATGACTGAAAATGCCAACAGCATTGGTACGGGCGTCTCTAAAATGGGAGGATTAGGCGAAGGGGAAGTTTGCTTGCATTTTATGTACATACTTTTCTGATACTCGGTGCAAACGTCGTAAGCCGTGCTTAGTACCATCAAGGCTCCGAAAATTGAAAATATCGCTCTGGAATAGAGGAGGCATGAAGTCGAAGGAGTCACGAAATTGGGTCCCGTGTGCGAATTGACAAGTATTTACAAAAGGTTTGTTTGAAATTGAACTGGATGACACTCAGAAGGGTTACGTTAATGGCTGACTGGGTATTCGAATATGAATTCGAAAATGAGTGAGACAGTCCCTCAAAGAAATCCGCTTCGCAGTCACGCTTTCATCTCCAAAATGAGTACCTCCTTTGCAAGGAAGATTGGAATATAGAACGGGGTGGGTCCTGAGAAGTGGTCGCGTACGTTGAGAGCGTTGAAAGTATTTGAAAGGCTTTCTTTTCTTTCGAGGGCCAATATTGACAGAAGGTAATTTTTTGGAGAGTTAAAATATCTCTCTGACAGCATAATAAAAGATCTTGTGAAAGCCTTGGTAAACTTTGCCATTTCGTAGGGCCTCACAGGTTTCCATATCGTGGGGATCATAAATTCTAAAGCCGGCGCAATGATAAATACTGATAGAAGAATCGAGGGTAAATAATTCTTCTCTCTTGACAACCTACGAACCCAACCTTACCTTAATTTTAGTTTACCGACGGTTTTGGGTCGAATTTATCAGAAACTTAGATATTTTTCCTTACAAAATTCTGCGGAGCCTTGTGACGCTTAAGGAGACTTAGCAGCCTACTCTTTGACGACGTAAAGGTATAGTAATCCGATATTCAACATTTTAGGTCGTAAACGAAGGTAGGTGCCTTCGGTAGGTTAGTGGGGAAACATAGTCTCTACAAAATGACAGAGCTTAAGGCTTTCGAACTAAAGATTTTGCAGCACCACGTATTTTTACAGAGTAAAGGGGATTTTTTTGGATACTCAGAACTCCAACCAAACCGACAATATGCTAATCAATGACAAAAAGCACACCTTTTAAACATTTTTAAAAATAGCAAAACGTCTGTCTAAAAACGTCTCCTTCTCTACAAACAGTTCGTAGGTTCTTGTGATTTTAAAATTTTTGAAAAAGCGCTCCTAACAGAACAAGATGGTTCCTATCGGAAATATCTCTATGTAGCTAGTGGACTGCACGAAGATAAGTCAACCAGTTGGTAAGTCAGAACAAAGTCGTTTGAAGGTGTGACTAGATAAACAAACATAAGTCCCTGCCTTAAGAAGTGGTGCGCCCCAAGAGATATGAAGCAATCATACCCATTACAGAAATGTTGGAAGTTCGACTTTCTCCCAATGAAAGCTGCTAATAAAATAAAGAATATGTCCGTCTCCATGTTACAAACTAACCTTTTGCCAAACTTCACAATGATCGGTTGAGTTCACTTCCAAATCTAAGTGAACCAACCAAAAAATGGCATCCTCGATCAGACTTCTTCTCCACCAATAGTTTATATTTCTTCAGTCTTAGAGGTATATAGCACCACTCTGATCATGGCGACAGTCCGTGTCGAACCACCCTGAAGCCGCCGTCACTGAAAACAATTTTGAACTAAATGTAGCAGTTGAAGGCAGCAACTTTGGGTCAGTTAAGGAGATCTTCTAAGGCCCGTTTCATTCACTAGAAGTTGAACAACTTGGGGACTTTTATTTTCAACTCGCGAATTTACTTTTATTCACTGAAAGTAGACTCGCTTAACTTTGGATATACCGAAGTTTAGAAAATCGAAAGTTAATCAACTTTGGATTCTACTCTCGGTTCCCCGAAATAGTAAAAGTCGTAGAGCAAACTTGGGATTTTAACGTCAAATGTCAGATGTCTTTTTTTATCATTTCTGTTCTTGACTCTGCGAACTTCAAATCAAGTGGCGAAAATAATCAAATATTCATTTTTAAAACTTAAACGGGGATATTTCTGAAACAGCAGGCACGCCAACTTTTGAATTTCAACTGAGGAGTTGAGAATTAAATTAGAGAATAAAAGAAATTTTCAACTTGCAGCTCAACTCTCTCTTTGAATCAACTCCGAAGTTGGCCTACCTCGGAGTTATCGACAAGTTGAATGATAGTGAATAAAATGCCCCTAAAGAGTGTGGAGGGTGGAGATCAGTCAAATAATGATCCTGGGATATCTCTGTACAACGGTTTACCAAAACTTAAGTCCAACAATATATAGGCCTAACTTCTCACAACCAATCGTTTTCATTTCATTCATTTTTGGGACGAATGAAAGGGATCTACAATTTTACGCCGAGTTCAAACGGCTAGTTGAGGAGCGCTTTCATTGGAGTTATAGTCTCTGATCTTTGTCAGACGTTCGCAAGAGGTGGCGCAGTTGAAGAAAAAAACCTAAGATTTCTGAATAGATACCCCAACGAAATGGATTAAGTCAAGACTGTATATAAATTTCAACCACCTCCAGACGTCGAACGACTGAACTTTCCTTGCAAAGATGAGGCTACGCTCGACCAAGACGAATTTCGTCAATAGTCCAACAAAGAGGATCATTCAATACCTTCTGCTGCCAAGCTTAAGACGGCAAGGAAGACCGAACCATATTTAAAAATGCCAATGGCTTTAAAGTGAACATTACTACTTATCCAAACAGTTTGATATACGTTGTCTTGTTAAGTGGAAGCAGCGTTCCAAAAGGAAGTTTGACTAAAATCTAGCAGGCGCACAGCAGTACCGCCGCTGAATAAGAAGTTTATTGTAAGGAAAACTAGACTTAAATAAAAATAAGAGAACAAACACCTAAATCGGACAAAAATAAACATTAGGGCGACCAACGACACCAAATTCACAAATGTTTCACTCAAAAAAATATACAACGCATTAGCTTTCCTTAAATGTGACATATCACTACGTGTGGGTAGATGTTTCAGCTCACAACGTTGACCCCTATGGATCACTTTTAGGTACTAAGGTCTTGTAGGTACAGATAATCGAGGATCTTCTTAAGTGATCACTGTGTTGGATACGCATTGTCGCCTAAACAATGTCCCCGTAACCATTTGGAAGGCTGCAGATGTATAATTAAAGTTATGAGGGAAATAGGCAAGATCCCTCACTTGGCAATACTATTATATCCAAGACTATACTGCGGGCACGAACTCCATGACACGTTTATAGCAAACTCATCTCACAACATGCGTTGTACTTGCAAAAACCACCGAAGCATGGATAACCCTGTTCAGGGAAGTACCAGCACGGCACTGACTACCTCAGACATCAAACAAAAAATAGTGGACAACAGTTCGTTGTTGTAAATTTCTGTCATTTCACACAAAATGTATACTAAAACCTCACTCACATTCCGACAATAGCAGCTGTGTCGAAATCTGGTTTCTTATCAGTGTGACAACGATTGACTTTAATTCCAGTTACGGATCCATTAAAATACTCATCGGCGGCACTTTGAAAGATTCGTTGAATAAATTTCGGATCACAACTATCCGGTGTGCATATTGCCAAATTGAGTTTCAACATATTAAGAAAGAAGGCGCTGTCATTTTTCGCCGGTTCAAATCCTATCACACCCGATATGTCAATAGATCGATTTTGCACCAGAGGGACAGACACAAAGCAATACTGCCCCTTGACGCGACCAGTCGTCTGACTAAGTACTGTTGATATTTTGATGCACTGATCGAAGTTACCCATATCTATCCAATGGCCATAGAGAAGTCCCGATGGTAGCTTGCCCCATGAATCCACGACTGTTGAAAAAAATAAAAAATAAATGATACATAATATATAAAAACTTAAAGATTTCACTTTTAATGTTAAATAATATTTAAAGCTGAAAAAAATTGAAGAAAAAAATTATTTGAATATATCTGCATCGTTTTAGCAAACATTTAAAAATTTCAAGACTTCACTTTTAATGATAAATAATATTTAAAGCTGAAACAAATTGAAGAAAAAAATTATTTGAGTATATCTTCATCGTTTTGGCAAACATTTAAAAATTCAAAGATTTTACTTTTAATGATAAATAATATTTAAAGCTGAAACAAATTGAAGAAAATTCCTCTACAGGTTTAAATTGGGACCTAAATCTATATTTATAAAACTGAATTGAAAAATTGTATGTCCGCAAAAATCTTATGAACTAGTGCACCGATTTACGAATTTTTCTTTTTAACCTACGAAATAAATATGGGTCACTTTTCTTTGAAAAAAAAAACTGAATTACGATTTTGCACATTTAAGCACCTAAAAAATCGGGCGGGGATAGTTAAATATATATTTAAATGGAGGCTCAAAAAGATCGCCTCACAACGCCCTCTGACTGTTACTGCTTGAGCTGATGAGATTTAAAAAATCATTCAATAGAAACTCACAAACTGTGGACAACTTCTGGAACACAAAAAAACACCTCTTACAAACTTACACGAGAGGGCACTTATACTTGTAGTCTGACCAGCAATCTCTTGCAATGCTAGGATGCATTTTCGCGAATCAAATTGGCCAGTATTTGGAATGGATGTGTTTAGCAAATCCGGATTGTTTTGGATTTCGTTGAAAAATATTGTCGAAAAGACATCACTGGACACGCGCCTGTTATTCACAGTAGAATTCGCATTAGTTTGGGTTATTACAAAAGTTGCAAATATAAATGGGAACCACTCTCTTTTCGCCATTTTATTTTGGCGGATACAACTGACACTTGCTTTGTGACTGCCACTGTCTGTCTGATCATTTGGAAAGGCGTTAAATATAGACACTTGCCGATGGCTAGTTCTTTGGTGATGTGACTTTTATTGTAATTTATTGGCTGTCAATAAATAGGGTGGCCAGATGTGTGTTTCTTTTCAGTCAAAATGAGTGCCCTTACATGTCTTTTTGAGAAGGCGGGAATTTAGTTCTCCAAGGCAAATCATATACGCAGACAGTTAATTTTTTTACATTATGTTTTGTAGGTTTATTTGTCTAGATTATGTCGTATCGGGTAAATTTTGTATTCTTAAACGTTGTTTCGTTTGCAGACGGAATAGCTAATATTATATCGAGATATATCAAACTCTTTCCGATCGAAAATGCCAGTCTGGCCACCCTACACGTGTAAGCTGACTGCTTATCTAGTCAGAATTAGAAACAAAAAGAAATAGCTTTAGCTGACAATAATCTTTGTCTTGAAATCAATTAAAAGTGGCGATTACAACTTTGAAGGGTGATAAGATGTTACTTTGTATGGATGTCTTTCAAATTATTACCATGCATGAAGTCTAATAAACACAAGTGGCTACTTCTTACTTTATTTTTAAAATAGACTTTATTGACCAAGATAAAAGTGGGGTACACATTTATAAATATGAACATAAGACGTACGCAGGGCATGTGCCAATTTATAATATTATTGGTGTCAATGAACTCATGGTTCAAAGTCAGTTTGGAAGGAACATTCCATACATAACTTGAATATCAACTTTCAGTTAAAAGTAGATCTCAGAAGCTGAGTCTATTTTTGTGGTCTTCTATACTTCCATGATGGCTGCAAACTTGTATGATTCGAAAAAATTCTTTTGCGAGCATTTCTAGTCCAATTTGTAACTTTCCACGACGTTTTTTTCGATGCAGTCTATTCGATAGGCATGCGCTTCTCGTTCCAGTGTGCAATTTTATTGTAAACTTGGCGCACTTCCATCCGTTTTGTGAAAGATACAATCATTACCCTTTGACGTTAGTGAGTCTCGCCCGTCACCCGTAAATCTACAAGTGGTTAGGTATGTATGTGTGACTGAGCTACACAAACGAGCGTCGCAATAAACCAAAAGCAGAACAGTGTATACCACACATAAAATAGCCCATGACACTGACACATAAACGCGTTGGGAAAAGGCAAACAAAGAGAGACACACTGGACAGTAACAGGCCTAAAATCAAAGCAATTATGAGATTGTCTATGCAACAGAAAATATCTGACAGATTTCGATAAAACCATTTTTTAAATACTTTTGGCATCAAAGCTATATAGTCCATCGCCACGCCTACTTTTTGTGGGCGTCTTCAATCAAAATGTATCGTGTTGCGAAATTTCACTGCTTTTAACTTATCATTACTCGAATAGTTTTTGAATTAAAATACATAGTTGATGCATCAGCTCTGGAAACGACCCTATGTATAGCTTTTCATAACCATTCATTTGGTTTAAGCTTTATTTTTGGGACGAATGGAAGGAAGCTACGATTTAGGGCGCTTTCGAACGGCTAAAACGAGAGGCTTTTCCAGAACAATTATACACTCGGTTTTAGCCGGAAGTACGCAAAACGTGGCGCAGTGGAATAATCTCTAGCTGAGCACCCAAACGCGATAATCACTAAGCCAGTTCGTCTTCAAGTAAATACATAAATAAATGAATAATTCTTAGTTAATATAAAAAAAGAATGAGCTAAGTAAAACTTTAAAAGTTTTTCTGGATGTTACCAGTTGACGTAAGAACTACTAGACAGATTTGGATGAATCTTTTTTTGAAATGTTTCTAAAATTTCCACAAAGGTTTTAGGCTGTATCCTTAACTGCCACGCCTACTTTTTGGCGGCGGTTTTGACCAAAATGCATTTTTTTCTGACAATTAACTTGTCACTACTTAAATAACTCTTTTTTCAATTCTGAACACATTATTTTATGTTCTACTTAGATGCCAAACTAGCAGCATGAAATTATATTTATTTCATCAGCAACAATTGTTCTTGGTCGTATTTCTGCCTTGGAATGAGGGTGAACTGTGTGTCGTTTTGTCTGTTGTAACTGAACGACAAAGAAGCATTCGATGTGTATGTAAGTGCAATAGTGACATTGTTTTTCTAGGGGAATGACCTCGGACCAACAAGAAATACCGTTCCGAGGAAAATCCAACATATATGTTCCTGAAGAGGTTCTAAATATTATCAAAATTTTTAAAGTATCCCTCTCTGTATATAGAGGGCTCTTCTTCTTTCACCTCATACCTACGCTAGTCGTGGGTTGAACTCTCAGCGGAAACCGGACTGTTTTACGTCGATTTCCACAGTTGTGCTACCTTGCTGTTTTTTTGATAATAAATCAAGCTACGTGCCAAAACGAATGAGGCCGATTCCGATTCTTTTAAGTGTCACCAACCCTTCCGATAGCTTGTAACAATATTAAAAATATGGTTTTCCACCACTTTTCTCGCAGCTGGTATTGAATTCCTGAGACTTGGACTGTCATTTCGAACTCTGAGGCCAAACACACGCAACACGCATTTAAGTTCGTTTCTCTCTGAAGTTCCGTAACACCGAGTACAGCTTGAAACATACGCTCCCAGTTTCTTCTTATACCTCAACGAATATTGAGTTCGCTCCACTCCCAAGTCAGACCGTCAAAATCCATCCCCCTTCCATCGGCCATTACCCTCCCTCAGATATTACATGAACTGAACATAGTTCAGCTTTCCCTGAGTGCATCCATGGTCGGCTTGAACACGTAACTCACTCTGCCATTACTCGCACCTTCATTTCAACTCATTTCATACAATTGCATAAATGCAAAAGGAAGAACACAAAGAATATCCTCCCCCTCACTGGCAGCTCATTTTATTCCACAAAAGTATGACAGCAATTCACACTCCATAATGTTTAGATAATTTGCAAAGTTCAACTACACAGGCCCTAGACTCATCTTGCCCTTTCAGCCCGGCTCTTCATCGAGGCAGACAATTTACATCAAAAGGTTGTTCCAAAAACTAACTTTTGCACGAAGCGCTTAAAACTTTTTTGGTTTATTCAAAATGGAAATCGTGTGCTCGCACAAAGTGCTCCTATAAAGGATGCAGTTACTCGTGCAGTTCCGTCTCTCTCTCTCTCTCTCTCTCTGTCTTTCTGTGTAACTCTCACCTTAGCTATAAGGATATTATATTTCTTCCTGTGAGTCCTACCTGAACAGAAAAAAAAAGTAGAAAAACCAACGTCTCACTGCCAGTTTGTTTGGTGATGCTGCTGCCTCAAAACTAGTCTAAGCCAGGACCACAGAAACAGCCCAAACCACTGGGCTGTGGTAAAAGTTATGATTTTTCAAAATTTTCCCACCATGCCGCGGGCTGTTGGCTGTGTTTCGCATCCTTTCTCTTTTTCTCTTTTTCATTTCTTTGCTCAGTGATAAAATCATCGTCGTTTTAATGTATTCCATGTTTTCCTTTACCATTTCGTTTCATAACTGAGAGCTATTTGCCTTCAAATGATAAATATTTTATTTTGTTTTCGCCGCAAAATGTGTCCGTACTCCGTATGTAGTTGTTGGTGCTTTGAATTTTAGTTTTGCCTTTGTTTTTGAGACGGCACAAAAAAAAAGAAACAAAACACATCAAAACAGAAGAACCAGGCGTTGCAAAACTTTTCTGCAATGAATGTGTAATTGGGGGTTGCTAGAGCCGTGGCCGGCGGTCGGCGGAGGCAGAGTCCGGTGGAATAATTTAGTGTTATGTGGTAAATTGCTCAAACAGAAATTATATGGGAATTAGCAGGAAGAAGGGAAGGGGCGATGATGAGTGAGATCTTGAAGTTCATTGAAATTAATTAATTTTTTTTTTTTTTCTCTCAGTCTGAAAGGCTCTGATGTCTGAATACAGTGCGGTGGCTAATGGAAGTGAAGTGTGTTGCCCTACAAAGGTTAACGACTTTTCGGGGACGGAGGGCGTAAAACTTTGCATCGGATTTAAGTACAGTTGGCAGTTACATGATGTTAATGGAGGCAGATGCAAACTCGCAAATGAATGTAAAAAAATGTTACGTATACGACAGAGTAGTTTGGGGGGAAACATTTTTAATGGATGGATGAAAAAGGCGTAATCCCTTCGATTTTAGTCTCATGGAGGGGTGTTTTTATGTTCGTGTGGGAAGTCGCAGTTTTGACCATAAAACTAAGTTAAGTCTCAAGTTATTCATCGGCATTAAGGACACTCGCATACTGGCATTCAAGAAACCAGTCTTTGGCGTGATAGTAAAAAATTGAAACCGAATTTGTGGGCCTAACTTCTCACATACATTCTCATGTGTGAATTTCATAAATTGACTACTTTAACCCATTTGACCCATTCGAAAACCATTCTCATATAAATATTATGTGAGTTGAAAAAAATGCCTTCATAAACAATGTGAGCTTCTACAGCTTCGACAGAAGATTCTTCAAAGTTTTTGCAAAATGTTTCGTGTTGGCCAAGGTTCTCTACATTTAAAAAAACACAAATAAAAATATTTTTACAAGGCTCTCACTTTTTAATAAATAAGAATTTTCTAAATAAAAAATAAATAAATAAAATGTGGCAATAGTAAGATTATTAAGATCGCTTAAGCCTCTGCAATGGGTTGTGATAAAAATGCTTCTTTTCAGTTAAAACAAAATAAGGTAGGTGACCCAAATAAGGTCCACCTTACAGTTTATCCTTAATAACTTGCAGGGCTCGAAAAATAATTTGCTGAATTGCATTGATGAAAGTCTTTGTGAAGTTATCTACATAAAAAAACACATTTTTGCTTAGTAAAATTGGAATTTTAACATTTTTTTTTTTTTTGTGTTTTTGCAAACCTTACCTTGGGCCTTATAAGGCCCTCACATAATTTTGTTAAATTACTCTATTTTTTCTGCTAAGATAAGAAGTTATTTTCAAAGTGATCACCGACGATGTGTTTGTTAAACTTTTGTGCATTTGCTGGATTTATCATTTTCGACTTACAAAAATGTAGGTATTTTTAAAAACAAACTTAGCCATTTCCTGCCGGCTGCAAAGTAACGATGATTAAAGTTCCTGTAATATAGTTAACGCTTAAAAATGCAGAGGCTTAAAACCGCAATATTTTTGTTTTCAGATGCATTAAGACTTGGGCGAGTCTACCGATTCTTCTGGACAGATTTTTTATTTTAAATCCACTTTTATTGATAACTTTAACTAAATGATTAAATCTAATTTAAAGCTAACATTTATCCTATTCTAAGTTACTCGCTCTCATCGACGGTTCTAAACATAAAAAATATCTGTCTATATTAAATTTGGTTTGCCTTATATTCTTCAGGAAACTTCTTAAAACTTGAATTATTTTTTGTAATTATTTTATTTAAAACTTCTATGTAATAAACATACTTAGCCTACTTAACCTATAATCTGGACAGATCCTCTTCTTGTTCGGTTGTAAGCATGAACCGCTCTTTATATGGTTTCTCAAGGCTCTTAATGGAATGTTTTAGCGCCTCGAAGTTGAAGCCATATCTTGTGATACAAAAACACCTCGGATAGACTTCAAGGCCATTCCCATATCATCGGACGACCTTTATTTTACTCAATTTGATGACCTTTGACATTTTGTCTAAAAACCATGCTAAAACTAGTCGATTTGTTCATATTCACAATGAGGCCCTTCATATTTTGGGTGGGCCTTTTTAGGAAATGTTTTGAAACATTTTTTATTCAAAACTGCATAAATTTTAATCCTTTATACATTTTTTAGTAAAATAATAATACTTAAACCAAAACAAAGCTTGATTTTCGATGGAACATATTAAATGAAATAACTATACTGCACTTAGTCAAATGATTATTTCTTTATAAATAAACCAACACTACTTTCTTATAATAAACGCATGGGTGCAGCCTTTTGTCGACTGCAAGAATGAAAACGATTGTGTCAAATTGAAATTTGCCTTTCTTTTGAAGTGAAATTAAGTGACCACACATAGACACAAAATATAATTCCTTTAGCTAATCCGTTTTGACATTTTGTGCGCACAGGTCTTTATAAAGTTACGGGCCTCATTTTTGTTTTCTTATAAATGTAGATACAAAAGAATATTTTCATTGCACAAAAAGCTGTTTATTTCTTGATTTACAGAAAAATGGATCCAAACCTTTTTTGTAGATCATGCATGTGCCGAAGACTGTTTTGTGGAAAAGTCAATATTTTAAAAGATATTTACAAAAAACTATCGATCTATATAAACTATATAAAGTACGCTCCTTTTATAAACATTTTGCATTCCTTATTGGTGTGTTCTCTTAATCGATTCCAATTGGAACTTTCAATGAATACTCAACTCTACTCATTCTCATTGGAACTTTTCCAATGGATACTCATTCTCATCCACACATATTGTTGTTTGTTGTTTGTTCGCAATTTCCAACTCTAAAGAAGTGCGGAACCTTCGGTGCGCGAGTGACGCTCGCACTTGGCCGGTTTTTTATTTTAAATTATTAGTTTGATATTTGTTTTGTTATTTTTTGTATTTAAATATCAAAAGTAGATTTTTAGTAAGAAGAAAATTCCTTGAGCAATATAAAAATGTATATCATATTCAAATCGCTTTTAAAATAACAACGTTGCGTTTGCTTGAAGCCAGCATTTTTAAACTAAATTTTTCGAACTCCCAAAGGCGAAAATTTCCATAGAAAACTGCATTTTGTGACCTACTACCTTTTTTCAAAGTTCAATGATGTTCTTGTATAAATTTTGCAAATCTAAACTTACCTTACATATAAGAGTAACCCCAACCATTTATTTAAATTTTTGTTATTCACCATTTCGATGTAGCATTTAATACTATTTCTAATTCTGAAATATAAAATATCACTGATTTATCTTTAATTAAAATTATTTATTGTTTAGTTATGCCAAGTTCATTTTGAATTATTGTAACTATACTGCCAGTGAAAACAAACTTTGTAACTTAAATTGCAATATGCGTCTTTTTGGGGGTTGAACCTAGTGACTCACGCTCAGACTTATCACACAGTAACCAGCTTTGCGCCGCAGGAGGCCCATAATTGATGGCTTTTGGCTTTTATAGTCGTCAATATGTAACGAAATTTCTCTTCTATAGGGGTTGAAGCGATCATATAACTGACCTCCTTCTGATGGTGGTGAAGGTATAGTTGGTGGTAGAAAGAAAATGAAATAGTTGACATAAATATTAGGAACATGAAAAAGGACCTCAACTTCAGACAACCTTCTCTTTCTTCAACCGGTCAACCCCATAGAACCCTCTCACATCTATATCCACCCTTAAGACCAAAGGATACAGGACAATCAGTCCATCCGGGCAGAGACATGAAAGGGGTGTCCATATTTCTATGCAGCGGTTGGCCTGCTAGCATAATCCTGGTTCTAGCTCGTCGGATTGGGGGGGGAGATCTTGCTACTAGAAAATGGACGGTGTTACGTTATTTCAGGCCAAAAATAATGAATAACGAGAAAAAAAAAGGTATCGGAGATGTTATCCGAACTGAATATAAAATTTAGTTTAGGGCCCGATAATGTTCGATTACATTGTTTTCTGAGCTGCGCGGTGGAGAGCATAGATGGTAGTGCCTCCTGAGTATGTCTCAACCCTCCCAAAGTACTCTGCAGAGAAGATCGACTTCCGACAGAAGTACACCATTGTTACTACCTTACTCCATTTTTTGTAGTAACCCCAAATTGAAAATAGCGGTCAAACGACCCCTCTATCTATACCTACTGTAGGTCACATCCGGTCACATCACATCCAAGCGAAAAAAAATTAGCAGTGCATAATTACCATGCGTATTACCAGACAAGCAAGAAGTTGACTGCGGATACCATCTTCCTTACTGGAAAAGCAGAAAACCAAACAAAACTTCCCAAAAAAAATCGTCGCGTCAATAAGTGGTGAAATGCGATTGGTAAAGTTTATGCAGCATTGTAATATTTATTTAAAGTTATAAAAAAAATAGGGAAAATAAAAGGTACTAAAATAAAATACAAAGTAAAAAAAAATAGTTGAAAAGGCAAGACAATATAATATAATAATAATTAATATAAACCGAATAATGATGACAATTACTTTCCTTTTTTATTCGTTTTTTGGTAAGTCAATCAAAAAAAAAAAAAAAAATTATTAAATCTAACGATATGACTGAAATTTATTACTTGAGCCACCAAAATAAACAGACGAGGAGGGAAAGAAAAAATTTTATCTAAAACAATCTATCTCCTTATTGCAAATCTTGCAAGTACCAACTATCGCATTCATTAGCTAAATTCATAGTAATATCCCTCTTTTTTTTGTTTTCTTTTTCTTTGTCCGTTCAAATCAAAATACAAAAAAAAAGTGTAATCACACTTACCCAAACTCAAGTGTACGAATGAAGTATCGTACCAATACAATTGAAGGTCCCTGTTGATCCTGTGCACAGCATCCTTTGGGTCGGCTTACTTTGTACCTGTTTTAAAGTTATTAAGTTTTATGTCGATGAATTTTAATTTGAACTAAACCAGATTAACAATTTCACTTTTTTTTTTTTTTTCCACTGAACCAACAATAGGGAAAATTGGATTTTTATTACCTATTTTTTTTTTTTTTTTTCAATCTTAGTTGGTGCCTGCAATTACAACCACAAGAAAATTGAGAATACTAGGTACTACACAATTAGCAGATGATAATTATAATATCGCGAAAGGTGGGCTCTACATGTTGCGAAACACTAAAAATATGTAACAATGTTGCCATGGAGGTTAAATTTTGTTGCTGAGAGCATAGATTTTCACTATTGGTTGCTCTTGGTGGTGAATACCCTGTAGAGATCGACATTCATGGTACGATCAGGGGCTCTGCTGGGCGGAAGGGTCAGGTGTGTGGATGATGACAATTATTCTGGTGCAGTGGGTGGCCAAACGAAACGGAGACGTGCGGGGTAGTTCGGGCGTTGAAGCGTTCTCATTTGTTCTCGTTTTTATTTTTGAGGAGGTTACTTGGAGTTTATCTTTTCGAGCACTGCCCCGAGACAGGTGAATGGTGAGTTTATGGCTTGGCAAGGGGAACAGACAACACGTTGGAACATTTGAATTTCATATAATAGACTGATTATTTCTATTTCTTTTGTATCACACCGCGCGCTTTTGAAAATTCCGCGGTTATTTCCATCTGCCAGGTGGTAGTAGCGGGGGCAGGCAAATTCCACTTGGTTAAATAAAATTTAAAAAAAAACTGTGTTATATTTTTTTTTCTCTCAATGTTCGTGGTTTTTTTCGTATTACTGTCCACTTTGCTTACATGTATGCCACGTATGCATTTAAGAAAAGTACTGGGATTCTTATTTTTATTTTCTTTAATGTTTCACCGATTTAAAAAAAAACGAAAAAAAAACTCGTTGTCTACTCTGTTCCCGAACCGATGCCTTGCGAGGTACACAACTCAAATCCGACTGACTGTCGATCTTGGCTTTGATTTCCTTTGCAGCTCGGAACACCATACCGCATCATTTGTTGTTTTTCTCCGGTCTCACGCCACTCTTTCAAAACCGTTTATCCCGTATTTTGATGTACCGATCATGACTCTATGTACCAGGATAGTGGTGTGATTTTTGGTCTAGAGTTTTCTATTTTGGGACTATGCAAAAAGGTACAACAAAAAATTTGAATCTCTCACCGCAACACGGTTTCTCATTGGTTGGCCACACCTCCACACTGTACACATTCAGCAACTATTAAAAATGGTGTGGATCTGGAATAATTGGTTTGGTGTCTAGGATATTATAGCTGATTGGTGGTAGAAAAGGTGTGGGATATGTTCTTTTTTTGTTCCTTCCGAACTATAAAAATGCAGACTGAGGCGATTTTCCTACAAATACGTGATCGTTTCGGTATTTTTCAAAAAGGAAAATTAGTTACAACTATAGACAGCTGGATCTACGTTATCGTCCCATTACCAGCTTTTGATTCATAAATTAAAAATCAGATGCTTTTGACTTTATCTGAAACAAATAATCTAATTGGAAACTATTTTCAACAGATTCTGGATAAAAAGGGAAATTTCGCAACTTCTCGAGGGACGAATTACCAAACAACCATGCGACGCTGTCTTCGATTAATATTTCCCAGGTGCCGCTTTCAGAAAGCTCACAGGTGTGTGAGCGAGGAAATTCCATGCACCGCTTAGAGTTTCTGTTTCTGTCACCTCTTAGGCCTGTTTGCTGCTACTACTCATATCGATTTAAGTTCAACTTAAATACCTTATGGGCTACTTTTTCTATCTCATTGAGTAGTATCATCAAACATCAACACATCGCAAGCGTCCAACTCTAGCAAACCCCTCATTAAAATCCATCCACTCTTAAACGCACTGCAAACTTATAAAAGCAATGAGAAAAACAAAAACCAGACATCCTTATGATTTAAACTATTTCACCGCCAAAATCCAACTAACCAAATGCGTTAAGGGTAAGGCCCCTCAAACGCAATGCCAATTATACCCGTGCCACAATTTCTTCGAAATTCGTAGCCCCATACCACACACCCCTCAAGACAGTCTTTATGATTTATAATTGCCACCACAGAAGCTCTGTCTCATTTACGCACATATACTGTGCAGTGTGCAACCCCTTTTCTACCGGTAGTCTCGATGGAAGTTTTCCTCCTATCTCTGTTGCGCTCCCGAAAGAAGTAAATCCGTCGAGTGTCTACATGCACTCGGGGTATGTTCCACAATTTGTTGCCTCGTTGAATTATTGCAGCAATTTCATTCCACATTAATACTATTAAAATTATTACTGTTGCCGCGGCTGTTGTTGTTGTTGCTTTTGATGCGCTTCTCTCTTGTATATGTGTTGCTCCTTCCGGCAAACGCATAAGTGTTGTTCAGATAAAAGTTTATGATTGTGCTTTATTGTGCAATCAATGTGTGTCTGTGCGTCTGTGTCGGATTATTATGACTTCCGCCTGAATCCGACTTTGGAGCCGATGATTAAGGTTCCTTTTTATTTTCCGTCAGACACAAGTAGTTGCAATTGCTTCGAGCACTTGATGGCATGGAATAATTCTTTCTTTTATATACTTAGTTCCGCTGGGTGTTTCCTTATTTTTTTTTTATGCAAGGATGCTCTTAACTTACAACTGGGATTTGATTGAAGTCATATAAATACTCGTAACTTGGTGTGCTACAGGTGATGATGGCTTAAGTTTTGTGTTAGACGGGTGGAACTGTTTTTAGGGGCACTAAGTTGGGATAACTACGAGTACTCTCGGAAAATTGTTACGACAATAATGCCGAGTTATTCTGGGATAATAATGAAAAAGTTTCCGCGCAACTAACGTCGATAATGGTGCGAGGATAATTTGTCGGAGCAGTAAACGATTGTTATTGAGGTAGCACTGGCCGATGGGATATTTTTGAATGGGCTGACATTTATTTGGGACTTGCAGGCTTCGCTTTTGAGACATACGAGCGGTATTTTTATGGAAGGTCAACTCGAATGTGCTACACCTGCAGCACGTGTAATCGGGGGAGAGAAGACAGCAAAAATTTTTGGAGAATTTAAACTCTAAGCTTATAAATTAATTAATAAATTCGTTAGTAATTGCATAGTCAAGACTCTTTCTTGGGGAGCGACGGTGAAATTGAAGTTAATATCTTTCTTTTGAATGCAACCAAATTAATTTGGAACAGAAACAAAAACAGACTTGCTTCCAGATAATCACAAACCGCCTTTAGACATTTTTTTTAGCAAAAGGTACCCAGAATATTTTTTTTCGCTGAAAATAATTATTTTTCTGTGGCAACAACTTGAAGTCGGCCCAATTCCTGGAGGCTATAACCATCATCACACTTGGAGTGAAATACAAGCTCACGTCCTTCGCGTAGGCTTTCTCAAATTGCAACACTCCTCATTCTAGATGAATGCTCCTAATTACCACCAGTCTTCGCCTGAGCAGCACAATCCCAAAACCCACAGTAATATATGCCGGCCTGGTGAAAAGCATACAATTTCAATTTCCATTTGGTGTCCTATGCAACTTTCGTTGTCCTTCTAATCCACATTCGTATTCGAACAGTTTTCGGTTGGTTTTTGTTTCATTATTTTTTTCCTACACCGACTTTTACACATCTTCTCTGTTCCAATTTATCCATGAGCCTTTGTCATCAAGGATAATTTCAATTTCTCAGATTATCCCGCTTTAGTGGGATATGCTTTCTAGAAGCGTATCACTCATGTGGCTGCGGGCGTTTTTCCTTGAAACCCCCCATCAGCCAGCTGCCATCGCCATACCGGGGTTCTCTTCCGAATTACATACCCAAGCTCATCCATATGCAGTGCATGCAGATGTGACACAGAATGTTTTTTTTTTTTTTTGTCTTTTTCTTTCTCTTTTCATCTTTTTTTCGGGATAAAATAAGGACACTCTGACTGAGGCAAACGATGCAATGCTCAAGTGAGGGGGTACAAAACAAAAAAAAAGGAAAAACCGTGTTGGCGTTTTTCTTGTGAACAGACACAAAAAGAGAAAGAGATAACAGTTCTCGTTCGCAGGATCATAGAAGTCCTAGTGAACATGATATCGAGAAGAAAAAAAAAAATGCAAAAGATAAAGTTCCAACAAAGAGTTTCATTTCATTTTCCCAAAAAACTTCGGTCGATATATCGCTGCAGGTCGTGCGGCTTTTCAAAAAAGCACTAGCGGTATGCTTTGATTTACAGAAATTCACGTGCAAAGCCATCGAACTGCCAAGGATATTCCAGGCGGATAATGCGGAGTATACCAAAAACAAAAATATTATCTGTCGAAAGTTCGTTTAGTCTCGTCCAATTAGTTTAGATTTTGTTTTTGAATGGTTTTAATCCTTTTGATTATTCACATTGGTAACTGTCAGTAAGATGTAAAAAATCCGCTGATATTTTTTTGAAAAAGAACTTTAAAAGCAGAAAGGGGTTCCTCGCACTTTAGTTTGCAAAGTACTATATGCCACAGTTAACAAGGACAGAAACCACCCAAAGGTGGACTTATTTAATGGAACTGCAAAGACCCACGAAGAAAGTTTTACAGAGTGTGCTCAGAGTAAAGAAACTTGTAAAGAATTCGCACACATGTATCGCCACGTAGATGTAAAAAGTCCTGGAAGGACTTTGATAGAAAAAGGGAAACTGAAGTTCATCCATTTTTGTAAACTCCTGCGGGATATTTGTGAATACAGCTGAACAAATATCAAATGAACCAAATGCAGAGGAAGTGCACACACACACGAGAGTAGATATATATTGTTGCAAACTCGTTTAAAATGGGAACCTTGAGTTGCGTGTTGATGTTCACATTTCTGATTCACGAGCGATGGTGGATTTTTGGACGCTCATTTTGTGTGTTGCCACGAAATCGATGAAAATATGCTATAGAATGTCGATGTCGTATGATGACGACAGGACTGTACAAAGTTGGACAGTTGCTATACACTCGACGAAGTCTTTACCAATTTTGGCCGTGGAAGTTGTGTTGCATCCACGATAAGTGTAAAAAAAAATTCACCCCTATCGAAGAATACGCCGAGGGGAACGTTTCACTCAAATTCAATACTTTGCATCGTAGAATGCATTCGAAGTGAAAGATTCACCAGTCCGTAAAATGAATGCGTTTAACATCATCGTAGAATAAGATCGAAGTGAAACTTCCCATACAAACTTTGACATTTCAAATACGCCAGTTAATTTATTGCGGTGATTTTCTCAAAATTTTGTAAGTTCGAAACATCAAAAACATGAAAATGTTGCTTTAATGAAACAAAAGCACTTAGTTAATCTACGAAATAATTAGGTAAATATTATGAAAAATGTGAATACCATTTGTAAAGGGTGTTATTGTGAATGACACGCTATTTCGGTAGCTGTCACTCTGGAGGCTTTTGTTCTTTGACATTTGACAAGTAGAAACTACGCCATTACTAAAAATGGAACGATACACGCTTCAACAACGCATTGAAATTATTAAAATTCACTACAAAAATGGTGAAAATCTTGCAGTCACAGTTCGGAATTCCACCGAAAAATCATCTTGACTGATGAGGCCCATTTCCACCTCGGTGGCTGCGTCAACAAGCAAAATTGTCGCATCTGGGGCTCGGAAAACCCAAGAGTTATTGTTGAGAAGCCTCTCCATCCTCAACGCGTGACTGTTTGGTGCGGTTTATGGTCCAGCGGGGTCATTGGACCTTACTTTTTCGAAAATGAGGTTGGATCAACAGTTACGGTGAATGCATTGCGCTATCGAGAGATGATTAATGATTTTTTATGGTCGGAGTTGGATGGTATTGATCTGGACAGCGTTTACTTTCAACAGGACGGCGCTACGTGCCACACAAGCAACGAAAGGATTGATCTTTTAGGGGAAAAGTTACCGGACCGTGTTATCTCTCGAAGAGGTGATCACAATTGGCCACAGAGATCTAGTGTTTTAACACCTTGCGACTTATTCCTTTGGGGCCACGTGAAAGATAAGGTCTACGCCAACAGCCCAGCGTCGATTCAAGACCTCAAAGATAAAATTCGTGAGGCTATCGAGGACATGGGGCAGCCACTTTGCGATTTGGCTATGGAAAATTTCATGAAAAGGATATGGTCCTGTATGCGTGCTCGTGGTGGCCATTTGGCTGATGTTGTTTTTCATTATTAACGGCATACCTTCCTCTTTATTATGAAAAAAACATCCGATCATTTATCTCAAAAAATGGAATTTTTCTTTGAATACCAAAATAACACCTCTTATCACGTCGAATTCGAAAGTTCCCTTATGTCCTTTGCAGTTCCTCTTAATATGCACGCATTTTACTGTCAAATAATATGCTCTTCTCAGATATAAGCCTTCATTATAAAATTATTTTTAATTTGATTTGTGTAAAATAAATTTTAATTTGCTTTGCTCTGTCTCTCTATTAATGCAAAATAGCTGATTTTCGCACCAACTTTGAATGAAAATACCTGTCGATAAGGAAGCCTCTCCCGGCCGATTTCATGATGCATATGAAAAGTGGAAGTGAATCGAGTATGCGAAGTGAATCTCAAATACGCCTTATTCCACGATAGGGGTGAATATTTAATTTCCTTAAAACTAGTGTACTAATTAATTAAGAACTGTTTAAGGTAAAACTTGGAAAGACACTTTTATTTTGTTCCCATCCAGGAAGTGAACTTGCGACTTGTTAAAGCGACTATCACTTGCGCTAACTGAGTACTGAGCGTTAGGTCTGGGGCCAGCATTTTTTGTTTTTCAAATATGATCCTAGCCTACAAAAGTGCCTTCTGGAGTTCTCTCATAGACGTAGTTAGCGCCATCTATCAACGTGTACCATCACCAGTCTAAAAATCTAGTACAACTAGTGCGTTTTACATACACGTTGATACACACTAAACCCCAACCAACTTCAATTGGAAAAAACCGACGAGTTTCCGACATCTCGGTTTCTACGTTCTTCTTTTATCGACCATTGCCGCGACTGGCCGATATTTTATCCTCTTCCATTAAAGATAAAAGCTAGGCCTAGGGCAAAGTTAATGGAATACAGAGATATATATAACTTTCCAGTGGAAAGGCGGCTGCCTGCAAGCTGAATACAAGAAAAATTCATGAAGTCACTTACATTTGCTTATTTCTATCCTAGTATATGTGAGTTAGTTCATGAATTTGAATTTGAATTCTGTATTCTCTAATGCGTATTTCACAATTTTTTTCATTTTAATCTAAACGCTCATATAAACCAAACAAATTTAATACAAAATACAGAACAATTAAACTCCGTGATGCTCATAAAAGCAAGATGATTCGCGGTCGGCCATTGGCAAGTCGCTTTTTTGTTGATCACACGTATTCACAGACGGGGTTTGAATTCACAAAAACAACAATGTTAACAAATGGGCTTTGGGGGGATAGACGTACGAAAAATATCCATCTCTTTTAATCATTCATCTCTGGCCTAGGGTACCTTCGGACCTGTTGCGCCAACTCTTTATTTTTTTATTTTAATAAAGTTAAAAATGACTTCTAAAAATCATTCGGTATTGTCTAAAATTTAATTGGAATTTTGCGTAAAAGTGTGCAATCGACTTTTTTACCCAGAAACAGGCGTAGATATCTGCTTACGCGGCAATCTCGTACAAAATTGTAAGGATAGCTAAGGTAAGCTTTTAGCATTTCTCCAAAGCAAGAAAAACACTTTTATGATTGTTGAAATATACTGAAATAAGCCAATTACTGGTGTTGTTCATGATCCTTATTAGCATAGTAGCGGGTATTTTGACAGCTTCTAGCCGTATTTTGGATTTCAGGTAGGGTCCTTGCACAGTTGACACAAACGAGGGATGCAAAAAATCGCCCCTCATCAGGATGAGGCGAAGTATTCCCGGGAAGTGTTCCCTCAACAGCCATCGATGACCTTGAAGTGTGAATTGTGTTTCGTCCTGTTGTGACCAAAGGTCCCCAAAGTTCCATTCGTTTTGTCGTGGAAATGAAAATTTCCCTCAGAACGCCGTTGGGATTGCAAAATTAAAGCTCTCACTGCCTCAATGTTCTCATGGTGATCTGATGTGCCGATTAACTCCTGTTCATCGTCTTTTTACACTCCTGGTTTGTCTGAATGTAGTTGTCCATGTAGCAATTGATTTCCGATCTCTCGGGACAGGCCCCAACGGAGCTGCATTGAAGCAATTAGTGTGCAGGACTTGTAATTTAATCAAAGGAAAAACGCAACATAAATCTCGATGTTTTTCACAACGCCACCTCTCGCGAACTAAAAGAAAGTTTGAGAGATAATATTCCTTGTGTACCCATTCATAAAAGTACAAGTTGGCCTGCGATATCTGGTGGCAAGGAACCCTATCAGACATACAGGAATATGTCTTCTGTCATCGGTTAGCGGTTAGCGGTGCATTTTTGTAAAGGTAATTTATTTATTTTATAAATGTCAAACTATTTTAATTGATATAAGTGCCTTTTCGGTCTAAAATTCAAGTATTGTTTATGAAAAATAAAATAACCCCGGGTTTAAGAGTGGAATGAAAAATTTGTGTTGTGCATTCTGCTTATTGTGCAGCATTATCCCAAATACCAATGGCGGACCAACCTAACCGAGATTTATCTCAAACTTTCTCGATAACCATGTGCGATATTGTAGAATATTTTAGCGGTATATAACGCTCCATTCGCGAAGGGAAAGAGCTTGTCAAGGCTAGTTGGGTCTATGCTACAGGTGTGATACCACATTAAGCAAACAGTGATGCAACTGGTCTCGTTATTAATGCATCCTCTATGAATTCAAAACCCCACCAAATAAAACTAAGATATCTTACAAAGTCTTGGAAATTTTGGGTTTGTACTTGCTCGTGCAAAGCTTGTGAAGGAAGAAAATCCAAGCACATCGCAGCATGTCTCATAAATATTAACAGGTTCGATTAAAAAGGAATCGAGAGCTTAAGACTTCTTTTGGAATTTTGTACATGGTTATACCATTTTGTCTATATGAGTTGTGGGCACACCACAATGAGGCGCTCGATCCAACACTATTTCTTTATTTTCCATTACTGTAAACTATTTAAAAATTTGTTTGTATGTTTTTAATTAACAAATGTATTTATTTTTCACAATATTTCAATATTTAATCTCGCTTAGCTTCTTTTACGTATATTTTTTCGCTTATCTGTCAAACTTGTATGTTTGGTAGGGTTCAAATTATAGCCTCTAGGGTGTACCCATCATTTCTCAATACGGACCTGTCGCTATTTATTCTTTTACAATAAATCTATAAAACATTTGTGGCGACGTGGTAGCACTTTACATGTTACAGTCTTCGAAAGAGACACATCGCTAAGCAGAGTGACAGGCACCCACCTGTCATTATTCTTTCGCAAAATCGTAACGTTCATAAGTTTCTGTAAATAGTAGGTTTGATTAAAAATGTAAATGAAATAAATGAATTGTTCGAAACATTTCGTTTATATTAACAAAATTGGCAAATTAGCCAAACATCTGTCAGACTTTTACCGTCAAAATGATTACAAAAATCTTTAATTTGAAAGAATGCAAATGTTTGCAAATTCTGGAAAATAGTTACAAATAAATGAAAATGATTTTTAATAATGACTGCTGATTGAACTGTCATTTAAATACTTTGAAAATGGTTGCGTTCTAATAGTTCAAAACGTTTGGTGAATGCAAATGGAGAATCAATGCGAAGTAAATCAAGTAAATAGCACGGGCAACTGTGTGCCTGAAAAATGCCTATTTCAAAAACGTTATTACACTTCTTGGTGGGTCAACACTTGGAAAGTGGGGAGTTCCATGTCATTTTATGGTTAACTTTACAACCGTCGAATTTTAGAAATAGATGACAAACCCGCTACAACTATTCTCGTTGCAGGCACACACGCGCCTATTATATGTCTCGAAAAAATGTGTTTATTGAAGACACAGTTAAACCTCACAATATTTAATACAAATATGTATCCATATATATTCGTTTGTACACATAATTTGTCCAACTGGAATACCTTGGAATTCAACGTTTCAACGAGAACCATTTCCACCGTATTTCCAACACTACGCACTCGCATTTTTACACGCTATAGGACAGACAGAGGGGTTTTTCCGTTGCAAATGCTAATATTTAAAAACGTAAAAATGAGATCACAAATCAAGCACATTAAGTGTCATGGACGTTCTACCCATAATTATATTACGATATGTAAAATGGAAGCAAACGCACAAGTTCCGACGACCAACATTTCTGCAAACACTTAAAAACGTTTTCATTTCCGCTTTAAAACAACTTCAAATGAGAGTGGGTAATTATTTTCAGTTAATTATATGAAATACTTAAATAATTGTCCGTCCATCACTTCCGGAAGCCATTTTGTTTTGTGGGAAAGCGAAATTCCCTAAGCCATTGCTATTTAAGTATAATTTTCCCATAAACAAAATAGCCGACCTGTATACGTGTCATTTATTTTTGCGTGTTAGGCAGTGCGTCCCTTTCAGTCAGATGCTTACTTAGAATTTGACATACTTAATCCCCCGTATTAGAAATGCGTGATGTTGTAAGTCCGGCATTATGCTGATTACTTTTGCAACCCTGATTTTAACCAATATTTTCATTCTTATATCAAAACCCGCATCGCAATTGCCTAAGTTCTCCCATGCTCTACCCAGACACCCTGTCATGGTCAATTATCGACTTGATCCATCTTCCCCTATACCATTCACTGCGCACCACGGCTGACTGCTGCCTACACACACAAAGGGACCCAACTCGACAATAAATGTCAGTAAAAAAAAGAAGATAAAATGTCTAAACTGTAATCGAAGACAAAAGGAAGCGAAAAATAGAAACACAAAGAAATAAAAACTAAAAATCGAAAAAAAAATCAAGACAAAGCAATACAAATAGCTTCGCGGATTTTTGCGCGCGTAAATAGTTCCACAGCAATAGGATAGATTCGTGAAATTTAATCAACGCTCGCGCTGCTCGCCTTGGACTAGTTTTCACGCCAAGCGCGCATTCAAATACAGTACATTGACTTGGTGGGTGTATCCGGTGTTTGTGTGTTTGTTGCCCCACTAGACTAATGAGTCGGCAGTGTGCCAGGTTGAATAAAACAAAAAGAGGTGGCGGTGGCACTTGCCTACCACTGACTGCGAGTAAATGAGCCAGAAGCAGCAAAGGAATCGGTTTTCTGTAACGGATCTATGACCATGTGTTAGATTTGTATCTCAATGTGGGTTTTTTTTGCCTATCCAAACTCGTAAACTTTTTCACTTCTACCCTCGGAGATGGAGACACGAGTGTTGAGTGCATTCGGAGTACTCCTGGTCCCTTGCGTCTATGTGGCAGAACAAATTGTGTCACCGTTCACAATTTACTCCTGACATTTCATCTGACAAGTTTCGGGTTTTGTTTCACTTTTATTCCAGTCTCTACGAGTACGTGTAGTGGTAAAACGAGGCCGATATACAGTGCTACCTTCAACTGGGTCTGTAGGTGGACAATGATGGCGGCACCACATATGGCTGCATGAAAACGTCAAACTGTATAAGAACGTTAAACTGTAAGGACTTCAACGAAGTGTGTAATACTGTTGGGACTCAAATTGTCATGTTGGGTTTGTCCTACTTTGGGTTTTTTTGCTCAACTCTTCGGAGGCTGAGGCTGAGTGGGTGAAAGACAGCTGGGGATGTCCAAATTAGAAATGACAGATTGATACAGACGCTTTTTGCTGATGTCTTCTGTCTCTGTTTCGTTATTTTTTCCACGAAGACAATATCCATTAAAAGGTGATTAGGAGAACGAGACTATATCTGCTTTCTCATTTGGGGTAAAACCTTCCCGAGTGACATTGCTGTTTCGGATGAGCTGACCCAGAAAAACTCCCTTCAGATGGACGAAACTACTAATTGATTGTGTTGAATTCGAAACAGAAAATATGGTGGAGATTAAGGGCTTTGTCGGGGGAATCGTTTTATCGAAATGTGAAACCTTTTCCAAGGGTTTTAGCATTGTATTAATGTGTTCACTGAGTTTCAAAGCTTAAGTTTCGGTAAATGGTTTATACAGTATACCAACAGCTTACAGCAAGACTTTGAAGCGGGAATCCCTTGATGGTGACCGATTGGAGTTTCAGATCTCTATACCAAAGCCAGATCACTTGCTAGCACTACAAACGGGAGATTGGAAAGCTGCAAAGCTTAGTGGCAGTTTGAGCACCGAGTGCAGTGACTTTCCCCTTCTGAAAGTATGGCGCTTTTATAATGAAAAAGGGGAACACCCTACGAAAATGGGAAAAAATCGAGAATCTCTGTGGAACTTAAATTCGTTTCGGATCATCTGCATACTGCGCATAAGATCATATTTCTACTAGGTACCTCATTCACTGTTCACAAAACAAGCAGATCAAAATTACTGGTAATGAAATAAATCTACTACAACAAAAAAAGATAACACGTACGAGTAATGCCAAATTCTTGCTTTCTCCTTCTTCCAATTAAATAGCTAAAACTCACAATTTAATTAGGTATTGTATGCTTGCCAAAATATTCTTTCAAATCATTTTTCACACTTAGTTGATGGTTTAGTTTATTCATAAGAGCTGGCATCACATATGTATGTGGGATTGAGCCAGACAAGACAATAATACCCTACGAATAACGAACAATAGACAGGTAACGGGTGATTTTTTAGCTGGTTTGGTTTTGGCAACACTGGTTTTGACAGCTGACGTGTGTTTAGTACCTTGTGTCACTGTCAAACAGCTTCAGTTTGGTTTGCAATTTAACCATGGATCGTCTTACAAATGAACAACGCTTGCAAATTATTGAATTTTACTATCAAAATTCGTGCTCGGTTGGAAATGTTCATCGCTGCTTTTTTATCGAAAAATTGTGTTCAGCGATGAGGCTCATTTTTGGTGGAATGGGTACGTAAATAAGCAAAATTGCCGCATTTGGAGTGAAGATCAGCCAGAAGCATTGCAACAGCTACCAATGCATCCCGAAAAAGCCACTGTTTGGTGCGGTTTATGGGCCGGCGGCATTATTGGGCCATATTTCTTCAAAGATGATGCGAATCGCAGCGTTACTGTCAATGGTGAACGCTACCGAGCGATGATAACAAACTTTTTTTTGCCCGAAATGGAAGTTCTTGACTTGCATGATGTGTGGTTTCAACAAGACGGTGCCACATGCCACACAGCACGCGAAACAATGGCGCAATTGCGAGGCGAGTTTGGTGAACAGTTAATTTCACGTTTCGGGCCGGTCAATTGGCCGCCTAGATCGTGCGATTTGACACCATTAGATTATTTTTTGTGGGGGTATGCCAAGGCTAATGTGTATAGGGACAAGCCCGCTTCGATTGACGCACTGGAAGCCAACATCCATGCATTCATTCGTGAGATACCGGCCGATATGTGTGAAAGAGTATGCCAAAATTGGACTCAGCGGATGGGCTACCTGAGACGCAGCCGCGGTCAACATTTGCATGAAATTATCTCTAAACATTAAATTGCAAGGTTCAAACTATCGATTCAAATAAATATTTCATTCATTTTTTTCGAATTTTTTGTGTTTTTTTTTTTTAAAAAGTTCTAAACCTCTTAAAAAATCACCCGTTACATAACACAAACACAATTACACATTATATAAGAACAGAACAACAGTACGATCATGCGGCACGCAGCCGGACAGTAACAGCAACGAACGCACGGGTAAATGAAAGACAGGCGAACGAACAAAGAGGTAGTTTTTACTCAACTCCCGTAGGAGACACACGTAGCAGTGAAGCTAAGAAAATAAAAGTAGAGAGTCGCCAAACTCGCAGTGTTTCGTAGATTTAAGATTGCGTGAAAATAAATGTTATAACGTTTTGAAAGTCAGTGTTTCATTTGTTGAACGAGCCAAAGAAGAGGACAGTAGGATCCTGAGTGAAAGAAACCTACATGTATGGGACCGGTGTTTGGCAGCACTGCTTAAGTTTCTCCTCTTGACAGAGAATTCATGTTTTCTAAAGTTTCTTGAAATTTAAAAAAAAAAAAAAAAAAAACAAAACAAATCATAGATATAGATAGATTTATTGCCGAAAGGATAAGGATTATGATAAGTTTAGAGCGCTCGCTGAGAGTCAGTAAGCTAGAATAAGATAAATTTAGTTTTAAATTAGATTTAATCGTTTTTGTCTAGTATGTAAGTTTAACTAAAAATCCATAAGAAAAATGAATTTAAAATTAAAATGAAGATGGCGATTCTTGTGAGAAACGTTTTGTTGAAGTGCGGAATAATAAAATATACTTTAGCGTTTTGAGAAGAGTGTTGTATTTGCTAACGAAGACAAACCACAGATGGGCTAATATTGTTTGTAAGTGCTCTGAATTTATTTTATTTGTTAATTAATGCGATCGAAATTTGTAAACTTTTTGACGAAGACACGGTCTTTGATGTTTGAATTTCAAACTGCACATATAATTAAAATTTCAAAGAACGCTTACTGACCTTCGAACATGTGTTTTTTGTCCCATCTATATCATATATAAAAATTTAGCTACCATTTAGCCTATTTTGTTTTTTTTTAATTTTTTCGTATGAAAATACAGACAAATTTCACTTGGTGGCAGAAACGGGAACTTTTTTCAAACTCAGAGGAAAACTACATAAAGAATGGGAACACTGGCTGCGGGTATCAAGTTCATAAGAAATGATTTTCTTGCAATAATAATTTTGCTCTAAACAAGGCACCACGCCCCATTGTGGGACACATTTTGCCAAATATTTCCAAAAGATTGTTTAAGTCCATTAATAAAATTTCGCAACTATAGCTATCACAGGTGCTTAGATATGGGGCTTGAAACGTTTTCTATTACTAGATGGGCCACGCCCCCTTTTCAACACCCGTTTACCAAATGATGATGCCAAAGTTGCCACGAACGCCAATATATAGCGTTTTAAAAAACTTTATTGCATGGAAGGTGCCACGCCCCGTTATCCAATCCCGCCCACCTTTTTGCAGAGTACTTTACACACATAGTTTACACTCATGTGGTGGATTTTGAAACAATGGCAGCACACCTATTGCTGTTATAGCGTTTAAGGTTATTTTCCACCAAGTCTAGCGTTAAAAGAATGTTTTTTGTATGGAAAGTGCCACGCCCCCTGATGTGAAAAACTTCGCAAGGCCTTACGAACACTCTCAAAGTACCCACGACGGTCTTGCGGTCGATTTATATTAAATCGGATAAGGATTCTGGAAAAGTATTAACAACAAACAGGTCTGTAGCAATCAGTTTCATGGACTAGAGAAGAAGGTAGGGTTGCCGAGTTAAATAGGGCCCCAAACCTCCTCAAAGTTACAGCTATCAATTATGATGACTGAAGCCTTTTGGGCGCTACGTAACTGTTCGAATAGCATGGATTCTTGGACGCTTAAGTCTCATCAGCGTTGTGTTGAATTTTGCACCTGATTTTGGCTTTGTGAATTCCAAACAATTTGACAATTTGTCAAGTACTACTTTGAAGAAGTCACGTGGCCACGTGTCACCGTTTTTAGGTGGTTTTTTTTTTTTGACTTCGAAGCTCTTTGCAAGATTTGTTCCGACCTCAACGGATGAGCGAGCCTTCTGTAGGACACGATGGCTACCCCTTTTGTGTTGTATCTACCAAATGCGTCGCTATTTTAAGCCCGATTTTCATGAAATATGACCCCAGAGAAAGGTCCATTTAAGTAGGCAAATTCCTACTTGAATAACTGCAATTCACTCAATCTATATCTATTTAAGATGAAATATTTCCGACATCAGTTAAAATTCCTGAAAATTTACTGAGCGCACAAAGACAACTCCTGTCCCACTTTTGGCAGCCTTTTGGAATGTGGCAAAAAGCACAAGACTCTTACTGGTCCTCATGTAAACATCGCTTTCTGTAAATAGATTATAGACAATAAACCCACACTCAACTTGGACCACATTATATAATTAAATTCCCCATTGAAGTAGTGTCCATCTTGCGGTTAAAGTTTCGGTAAGCGCAATACCATTCGGCACGTGTGTATATTCGGGCAGACCACAATCGAAGATAAACTTAAATTCAATTATCGTCCAGACCACGGCCACCAATCTTTGCTGTATATGGACTATGCAGGGATAAAAATGACTTCTAATTAATTCAATACCATACATGCTGCCGATAAACAAAGTGTATATCCACCTGCAATGGACAGAAACTAATTACAGTTACCTCCTCCTTTGTTTATTCATTGAATGGCTGCCATTCACCACGAGACTGTGCACTGTTCTTCTTTGTCGGGGCGCAATCAATAGCCCACAGCAACCCATCTTCCGCCCCAGTAATACATAGTTAGTAACATGATTTCAAAATGTATTGCCCTTCCAACGACCGACGACAACGACGACGGTGGCGGGGCTTTAAGGAGCTTCCCCAAGGATGGCGGTCGGTCGCTGCCTCCCCAACCACCCACCAATCATTTAGTGTAGTTCAGTGTGCATCTGCCGGCGATGGCCACTTAGACGTGTGCTGGTAGGAAGAAAAAAAAATATATCGAAAATCAAAGGATACAACATGGAATATATAAACCAACCAGCCGGACGACTCCCCAGAGGAAGTCCATTGAATGCACTGACTAAGGACCGCATCCTCAACAGATGGCTTCTCGTAAATTTAATCATTTGCCAATTAAGAAGGACTCGACCGGTATACAGTACTCGGTCTTCCCACCCGCTGAGAGTTTCCTTAAAGCATAACTCCAGCACATGTTGGCGGCATGGAATTTAAGAAGTTTTGCACCATCCCCACCCATCCACCCAACACTGTGAACACCGAAAACAAAAAGGCACACCCAAGTGTCCTGTAAGAATATGCAAATTGAACTACTATGGCGCAGTATATATGCACATTCGCAGTTTGTACACTTCGACTTGACTTCCTTGTGTATTTCTGAGTAATCCTTGTGTTAAACTTGTGCGATAACATGGCTGGGATTTTCGTCACTTGGAGGGGTTGCACAGAAGCTGGGCCGTATTACAACCACCAGCCCCACCACCGCAGTCAACAGTCGAAGTAGGATACATGCGAGAGAAAGACTTTTGTATTATGTACTATTCTGAAATCGAGTTGAAGATGGGAGCATTCCTGGCTTCCCTTTCCAATCGAAAAGCCACTTGAGATACTCGGTATACTCTGTTGCAAAGTTATCAAGTGCATTCAAGTGGTGTTTGGAATACAAAAAAGATCAGCAAGCCCCTATCAACACAAAGCCGATAAAAACGCGTTCGATTGGAAGTGGTTTCATATGCGGTCGCATATACAGTGTATTATTTCAATTGAATGGTTGCGGTTCTTCCAGTAGGAGTAAGCACTGTGTTGGGTTGAGTTGTTCGCGGCATAAGACGAGAGCAGGTTATAAGATGTGCGATGATAAGCGGACGGTATGGTGAAGTGTCTTTGACAAGCGATGTGGTTATTTTCTCCCAAGAGGCAAGAATAAGTGCCAAGCCGAAAAGGACAAGGAGAAGGCGGTTAAATTTTCTTTTTTCAAGTAGTGCTATTTCCAAATAATTTTTTCTTAAATAGTTGCCTATTCAAACACTATTACAGTTTTTAGTGAGCCGATACTTGTTAAATATCGTTCAAAAATTCATAATTTGCAGAAAAGCTTGGAATTTACTCTTTTTTCTCTCATTGGCCCACAAGATGTCAACAAGTGAACAAATTGTACAGGCTGCCAACATTCCAAGGATAAGGCCAGCTTCCTAAACAGCTACTGGGAACCGTTAATTGGCACATTTTTTCACTTTGCTCTGCTTTGCTGAGATCGAAGCTCAAAAAAACACACATTTGCCGCTATATTCCCAAGTGAACTCTCAAATAACGCAAAGTCTACTTTGCTGACAATCATCCCGCAAACGGAAGAAGTCCGAACTAATGCGCCACCTACTAAATAACCGAAACATTCCCTCCTGTCAGCGCTCCGATGAAAGTTCCAAAAATATTTATCCTCAATAACCACGTTAAACAAACTCCAATCCAATCCGATATAATTTATTAAAGCAGATAACTGCTTCAACCCGTTTTTTGCGACACCCCTTCCGAACCAACCGAAGCCATTATTTTCAAAATTTATGTAGCTTACCGGCATTCTAACGTACAACGAACTCACTCAACTGTCCGCCATACTGTATTATTCATACTTTTTCATATTTCGTTACCCCCCATTAAAAATGCGGGCGCAGAAAAGCCAAAACAAACACCGACAAGACAAAAAAACAAAGGAAAGAAAAAAAAAAAAGCAGTATTAACGAACAATTGAGTTTGCAGTGATTTTTTAACGACGCGACGATAACAATATCCAAAATAAAGAATTACCACCCAACCCCAAAGTACAGAGGACACACACCAAACCCGAAAAGTACACACAGGACCAGGCCGAATGCATGCTCGGTTGGGCACTTTTAATGATAGGTAAACGCGCGCCGACCAAAACCGAATATCGACGGTAGGTAGGTTCCAGTGTGCCGCACATATTTTCCCAACGAATTCCTCACTGAATGGATAATTTTCCCTTTCGTTGGTCAGAATGACAGGCCAATTTTCCGTGAAAATTTTCCTCTCAATAAAATCTGCTGCAAAGGACTATGGAGGTGGCGCTGCCATATCAGTAGGCAACCCTTGATTGGGATAAAAACCAAGCTCGGTGTTTTTATTTATTTTTTTCTACTGTTTTTTTTTTCCCCCGACCGGTCACCTTGTTAATGGCATTTAAAACAACAAGCTGTAGTGGTTGTAGTGTGTAGCGAGGAACTCACCCGCAAAGGCAGTGTCCATGTCCAGTGTCCCTGTCCATAATACAAAATGGCGAATGTGCGGCCGCTGCGAGTTCTGAGAAAATGAAGCAAAGTGATATTTGTGAGACGTTATCAGGCAGAAAGCAAGAAGCAGAGCCACCCAGTGGCGCAGAGAAATTAATGTCAAAATGAGTCAGCGGTGGTTTGTGGTGATGATGCTAGTGCAGTCCGGGTGAGATGGGGGTAAATCGGTGAATTTTCCTTTTTTCTGTTTTATGGAATGCCGCATGAAATTAATCAGTCGTTCAGGAAGGTGGCCCGGGTACGAGTACTTCGGATAATTCAATAAAATTTGTCTGTAGCAGTGGGTGGGGGAAAGTGGTTTTTATTCGAGGAGGAAGGAGCTGAGGGTACGGAAAATGCCACTACTGAGAATGCAGAGATAATGATTTGAAGAGCTCTCGCGATAACTAAATTAGGAACTCAGAAACAGGACGCTTAACTAAATTAGGAACTCCTCAGAAAATAGCTCTACTTATGCCTGGTAGTCCCATCGGCCAGCCAGCCGACTTCTTTTTTCTATGGGAAGTGCCACGCCCCTTTCTTCCACTTAAAGATCATATATCGTTAAGTGTTTTGTGCGATGATCAACATTTTACAGCTTTAGCTAATGTGAGATTTGAGAAATTGCATTTTCAATGTTTTTTTTTTTTTTTAATTATCGGTTTTCCAAAAACCGCATTTTTTTGAGTGCAACGTATTGTGAAGTCAATTGATGAAAGAGTTTTACAAATTCAGCTCCTATGAGTATCGAAATGCTGTTGTTGTTTTATTAGAAACCCGTGTTTATTCGAATGCAAAGGTCAAGTCAATTGAAGGATTATTTTTTGAGTCCTACCAGCACAAACAAATTGTATAGGTACTAAAAGATCCACAAACATTCTAATGAATAGCGGCCAATTAATGATACAATTAGGTGCATGAAAATAACTTCACGTGCAATAGCTCCACATGGGAATTAACTTCACCTTAAGTGGGAAATAAATTCCCTTTTTTTTTTGTGAAGTTATTTCCCACTTAAAAACGAAAAAACAAAAATGGAATTATTAATAAGGATTTTAGAATAATTTTATTAACATTATAAATAACAACTTAACATACAACCAATATCTCTCCTACTCCCACCCCTAAACAGTAATCCCAAGCAGCGGTGTTGCACAATTTTTTAACTGTTTATGAATTGTGGACCTATATAACTGTCGTCGCATTTTAAGAGAAATTATTTCCGACAAAAAAGAGAAGTTATTGCTCACATTCATTGGGAAATAACTTTTCATAAAATAAGTGAAATTATTTCCAATTCGAGGTGAAGTTGTTTCCCATGTGAAGTTATTGTACGTTATGCTATTTCCCTGCACCATTCAACTACACTTTTATTTCTTTTTCATAAAAATGGCTGTCAACCTAAAAATCTATTCACTTTTTTTTTCCACTTCTCTTCTTTCCGGAAGTCCATATTTACAACATGGCCATACCTTCTACTTACTTCTTCTAAACATAACATTAGATGGCGTATGTGTCATTTATATATTTCTTAAGGTACGCTCACAATAATTTAAGTACTTACATAAAGATTCCGACGATTTGCAAAGCATGTATCTCTCTGAAATGTCTACTTTTATTTTCTGCAGAATCAGCTGTCAAAATATTCTCTAAACGGACAACTCTCATTTCGATATGACTTTCATCATTCTACATGCGTTCTGTCAGACATTGTCAAATTCTTTCAATTTCCACATCGTTCCCCTTCATACCAACTGAACTGACACAACTACCGTCAAAGCGCCGCGTCAATAAAATGAAACTAGCTTTTATGCCCGTCGATGTAAACTTGCAATCATGTAATAACAAGTTTCTTCTCAGTTTGCCTATGTGTGTGTATGTACCACCATTTGTCATCCTCAATGATGAGTCCAATTGTGATTTATTTTAGTTTCTTTGTCTCTATAGCTTCTTTCGCAGTCTTTTCATTGCGAAATGTCTACGAAAAAAAAAAAATTGTAATACAAAAACTTTAACTTCAAGCGAAAAGGAAACATGGTCTGACAGTCAAGTGGTTTTAATGACAGCTTCTACACAATGGCTAAACGATAAGAGAGGAAAATCGTATTTCTGTGGAAGAACTTTCAGTTTGACACTTTTGTAGTAAATAGTTGACGCGATACAATTTGTGGTTACGCTTTGATGCGTTTTTATTGTCGAACATGCTTCGTGGGGAGGGAAGTCTCTTTTGTTTCAGGAATAAATGAAATGCGAGTTGAATGGAATTCTGCGGAGAACTCTTTCAAACAAAGAGTAGTGGAAGCTTAATGGTTTTGCTGTCGATTTAAGTCAAAAGGTTGATGTTATAGACAGAGATTCAATGGACTGGTCATTACCACAAATGATATTGGCTCTCAACAAATTGACAAACTTTTGTCGGTGGAACTACTTGGAATTGGACGAGTGGTTCTATTTATTACAGGAGCTTGTGGAAACATTTTTCGAAACTGTCGCGGTTTGTTCCAGCAATGTACGCTGGAAAGTATGGAATCACTCGAATCTCAGCTGGCCGCATGCGGAACAACGTTTGACTTCTTAAACTCGACATAGATTCAAACTTTCCCCACCAATTTCACATGCATATGACGACCTAGTGGCCCAGGAATATGACTCGACCTTAGTGAGGTATTCATTCGCAAGAACTTTCCACCAAAACGTCAAAACACGCATCAGAATGGCTTCCAAATTTTAAGCTTCCAAATGATGCAAAAAGTAGTCATAATATCTGTCTATACTCTTGGCCAACCCATTGACAACATTTCGACGGCCTTAAAATACTCCGCACACTTTAAGCAAAAGAGCCACCCGCATGCAAATCAACAAACGTTTATCACTTTCAAGCCGTCAATCCGCGTTAATTTGATAACATGAAAGCAATCGCTACCAAAATGCGCTCGTCGTCGGTGAAAGATACCCTGTTTGTTGTCACTCTGTTCGACTTGCCACAGAACAAACCAAATCGGTGTACACGCACTCCCCCACCGAGCGCAACACATATCCCGGGACCGGGACATAATCATTTAACATCATTTGTCAATTTGTCAAACCCACATGAATCGGACAGGACGAGGGGCGAAAAAGCAAAAAAAAAAAAAATATACCCAAACAAATCGCTGGACATAAATATTCCATTGAAGTAGAACTTCAGGGTGTGGTGCGCTTATCGCGGGCGGGACTCTACTCTGCTCCGCCATGTATCGAGTGTACTCGTAATTCAATTATAATTTCCATATTCCAGCATTTGATAAAATCGCTGCCATGGACTGGTGGAACGGACCCATTCCATGGTGCACATTAAATTATGGCATATCAATTACACAAACATAAATACATATGCATGACGACGCCCACCCCCCCAGCTGGTATACAGTGAGTACAGCCCAGTAGCTAGCGTCGGGCCTCGCCCGCCCCCATCCCATATACAAATGATTAATGGTGCGCCGATCCTGTGCGATAATCGGACGTCGCAATATCCTTTCAATTCGTTTATCGTCTCGCTGGTATAATGTTGCTGCTGGCTTTCTTTTTTCGGTGGCACATCCTGTAAGCCGGAAGAATCATACGAATTGCGGGTGGTCCGCAATCACCAATCCTGCCACACGTACCAGGACAAGGAGGCAACAAAAAAGGATTCATCTCAGCATCGATGAGAGAACGACTTCGTAATCAGTGTCGCTAAGATTTATGATATTGTCGTGCAGCTGAACAGCGAATCGGACAAAGGAGTCCGATAAATTAGCTCGACGAGGAGAAGTTTATTTATGTCAAAGTAAGTTGTGTCGGTGGTGTGTATGTGTGCAGCTGTGACACTCGGGATTTCAATAGTTATTTCTTATTTGTTATTTTGTCAATAGCAGTGAGACGGGCCATCGGACAGCGCGAGTTATGAAAAGCTATCTACGCGAAGGAAATTAATTATTTTTGTCTCTATTCAGCGATGTGATATTGATTATCCTGGTTGCGAGGAAAGGAGCAAT
Source organism: Cheilosia grossa (assembly GCA_963082955.1). Classification (NCBI taxonomy): domain Eukaryota; kingdom Metazoa; phylum Arthropoda; class Insecta; order Diptera; family Syrphidae; genus Cheilosia; species Cheilosia grossa. The sequence continues at coordinate 8,542,046 of OY720144.1, forward strand.
GTCATTCCGAGTTGTAATGGTGACAAAGTTGAGTTCGCCACACAAACTATTTGGCGATAAATTTCGTGTAACTTGTGGATGGACAGTGATGGTAATGGGCGACAGAGAAGGATCATCCTATATAATTCAAGGATCACTCAATTGGCTTGTGAATAATTTATGAGGCGAATGACAAGCGAAGCCATTAAGTCGTCGATGCCTGTGTGGGTGAAAGGTGGAATTATGTTTTCATGGGTGCGTTTGATGGTCATTGCTAGTTTAATGTGACTGACATGGAGTAGTAGGGACTGGAGAGTAGTGCGTCACATGAGGAATAGTCGGGCTTTTCGTGGAAATTGACTAGGCGGTGACTGGAAAAATATTCAGTAGCTGCTATCGACAGGCGTCCTCTTCTACAATAAATGAGTGCTTATGCCTACTAAATGAATTAGGGTAGGTAGATACGAGAGCAATAAATGTCAAGCCTCCTTAAGCTCAAGTGAGGGTCCCTAACTTACATGTTGCTCATTGTAGGTTGAGATCACTACGAAGAACGAGATCTACCAAGCCATTTTGAAGCAGTTCTCATCCATAAGGTTGGGCAGTGGCTATAATCCTAAAGCTTGTAGCTGGTATACCGAATACGCACACAATATCACCGGTATAAAGTTTTAGAAGCCTCAACTTCGGGCATCTAGCATCAGTTTAGAGAAGCAATGACTGTCTTAAGTGCTGACTGAAGGACCGTGTATTTCAAAAACTTGTACCCAGACACTTCCCTGCGCAAAACCTTGTGTAACCTTCAAATGCTACTGCAGAAGTATTGTATATTTTTCGATACATAATTCACACTCGGTTTTTGTTTATAGTAGATTAAACGAGTATTCGAAGGCGAGGATCATTAAATCACAGAAGAAAATTCTTACAAGGATCAAAATTCATCACTTTAATCATCTTCGATGGTTATTTGTTCTGTTTCATCCATTTTAGAGTGATAATCTGTTGAATTTAGTTCTAAATTTCAAGACAAAATAATAAAATGAGTTTATAATTTACTTACTTTCTTTAATTAACAAGAACAGCTTTCAAATTTTTTTTACAATTTCAATCCACTTACTGGAATGGAGACTGGAATTATTTTTGAAGAATGACAGATAAAGTGCTCCCAAAATGGGCAGAGTTTGAAGGTGGAAACACATTCTTTAAGACCGAGGTTACATGTCAAATTCTTTTTGGCCAAGATTTCTTAAGAATGTTCAAAAAAATATAAATTCCTTTATACTTCCTGTCTGTTGAATCAAAAAACAAAATTAGAAAAATATTAGTAATGAAAAAATGTCTTTAAAAAAAAACAAGCTTTATAGCCTTAGCTAATGAAATAATGACTGAAAGGCATGAAAAAGCCTTAATTGACATAATTGCACTCGACTTTCATTTTTATCGACCTAAAGTTATTTCTTTTCGTCTGATTGTTCTGTGTTTACCAACATTTCCGACTTAAATTAATTTGGCCATTTATAGCTACAGTTGGTAATTTTTATTTCCAATTTTGGACACAGACTTTATTTTCCAGTGGCAACGCATTGTAGGAGAAAATGGAAAGCTCTTGTGGCTGAAACTATAATACAAGTCCACGTCAGGCATAAGTTTTCTCTTTTCATTACGTGTTTTGTTACGTAATAGCAAAGAGAACGTAAATAAATAATATTTATAAGCCGAATGTCCTACACATATATGAATTTCATTCACAAGCCTAAGCTTGCAAGTTGTCAGGGATGGCACCGAGACCATAAATAGATTTAAACTGCCTAAGATCGATTTTCCGCCGGCTGATGAACTGCCAATAGAAAGTCACTCGGATTGGAAGCTAAACCAAACAAAGCTTAAGCCAAACGAGCTTAGAAGCATTTGTTGAACTGTACATAACTACTTTACAGAAGAATCAGTATTGAAAACTAAATGACTGGCACTGGTATCCAATGAAAATAAACCTCTAAATGCACCCTCGCTGTAAAATGGGTAAGCTACTGAATAGAGTCTTTAGTTGACTGAAATTGACAGTTAAAGAACTACAAAGACGAGGGATCTAAGACTCTTTCATACCGATGATAACGATGATGGAGTAAGACTTTGCTAAATATCCGGTGGAGTTCCGCAGGTATCGGTGTAAGGGCCTATTCTATTCGAGATTATGTGTCACAGATTCATGCAACTTTTCAATAAAAAATGCGTATGGGGTTCGTCGATAAGGTTGGAACCGACTTTCAAGGGGACTTATCTCAAGATCTCTTGGCCTGAATATTTGAAAATTGACTGGCCGGTCTCATAAAGAAGTTGGTTTTATATCAGCCACCTTCGAACCTGATTAAGCGTGTTTCAGTTCAATCTTCAAGGATGGTAGAGTAGACCACCGCAGACAATTGCTAAAAAGAATTACAAAAACACTAGATTTTCGAGAATCTGCTGTCAAAATATTCTCTAAATTGCCAACTCTTTCTTCGACTTTTGTTTTTCTACATGCGTTCTGTCTGACATTGTCAAATGTCATTTCCATTTCCACATCGTTCCCCTTCATACCATCTGAACTAAACCAACTGTCTAAGCGCCGCGTCAATAATATGAAACTAACTTTTATTCCCGTCAATGTCAATTTGCATTCATCGTATAACAAATTTCTCCACAGTTTGCCTATGTGTGTGTATGTACCACGCTTTGTCATTTAGGTGTTTTATTTGAATTTTTTTTTGTCTCTATAGTTTCTTTCGCAGTCTTTTCGTTACGAAATGTCAAAGAACAAAAAAATTGCAACACAAAAACTTTAACTTCAAGCGAAAAGGAAAGGAAAAATTATTTAAATCTCACAAATACGTAATTTGAAACTAGTCTCAAAAACTAATCAGGTTTACATGTAGAGTCGGGCTTGTGAACACACTCTCCACAGCTCGGGATGTCAAAAATGTAAAAAAGACAAAGCTCTTTTTGACAGGAATGAAAAAGTAGACGTCAAAAATGGAAAAGTGGTTCTCTCTCTCGTGAAACGTCATTATGTCTCTCGAATGGAGAGAACCAGAGAGAATACGTCAACTTAGCGTCCTTTTATTCAAGATCAATTTAAATATCTTTTACTTAATCTCGGGATTTGTGTTCGATGGAAACGTAGCTTAACTAGCTCCAGCGACAAATTCAACAAATTCGTCACTCAATTCCAATGTTTATTTATATAAAATCTGACAGGAATGTCATTCGCAATTTTAGCCCAAAAATTCACCCACTACTTGATTAAAATTCGACGAAAATGTGTCAGAAGCACGCTCTGCTTTGTGCACACTGTCATCCGCAATTCTTTCAAAAGCAATTTAAGTATCAAATCCCGACACGACCCCGAACAAATATGAAAGATACAAGCGCCTTCAATCACAAATGTTTGTCTATTTCGGATACGTATCCTGGTCTCCATATTTGCATATGCGTATACTTCAAAAGAAACGGAATATTTAAAAAGGGTTCGCATTCGTTCATCATCGTTCTCATTCCTCGGAGCGAAACTCACTTACACCTCTCCTGGTGGGCGATACGGGAGGGCAAAATGTCAAACCGCAGATAGTTGCGCGTGATTTCATCAAATCTAATTGCCAAGCTGACGCGCAAGTGAATATCAAATGGGAAAATGTCAGGGCGTGAAGGAATTATTTATTTTGTGTGCGAAGGAAATCCCGATGGGAAGGAGGTGTGGCAAAGAGATATTTAAATTCGCATCCTGCTGCGAAACCAAAAATTAATACCGGTAAGTCACGTTGGCATAGCATCAAGATGTGATATGGCTGAAAAGTTTGAATTAACATGAGTGCGTATAGGCATGGCGGAGGGAGGCCCACATGAAGTCGCTTAATTATGGTGTACAATTGGGTTTGGTCGGAAGCGATATGAGGTGAGTTCAACTCAACTCACAGCTCACTGTCAATGGGAAGTGACAGTTGCCAAGTGATTCCCTGAGATCATCCTTTCATTGATTGTGAGAAATGGAATTGCGTACAGGATTAGGGATTTCACAGGAATACGACTTACTGGATAGAGAATTACATGGAGACGACATAGAGATGTTTTTTGGCTTATACGGGAATTCGGTAATAGCCAATTTTTGTGGCAGAACTACGTTGATACGTCGTGTCGTTTGTGGCTGTGTTTTATCGGTGGCGAATATGTACCTTTTTTTTTAAAATACACTGGAGTGTTTTACAATAGATTTCGAGGAGCAACTGTCCTGATTAAGTAGATATTATGATTTATATTTACTGAAACTCGAAAACTCGTTTTCCCTTAAGAATTTTAGCTAATCCTGGTGATTGGATGTTGTAGGAAGGCGGTGGAACTTGATTATCATCAGCAGGACTTATTTTAACTTAGCTCTTTATGGTTACCACTGATGCTGATCTCGTCCAGCTGGAACTGATGACCCTGTAGACTGAAGTACTGGAAACCTATATAAGAGCTTACAGTCTTTCTGGACTAACTCAGCAGTGAGACTGCTCCTTTCAGAATTATTTATAACATGAGCTCATCAGAGAGTGGATTTGCGGCGGATAGATTTGTGTAATTGAATCAATGTTTGGCTTAACTGTCAGTGATGTCATTGCTTTCTAGTCCAATAGACTTGAAAAAAATCTCACCGTCATTCAATTAATGCTGTCAGATTGGCGGGACAAGGGAAGGATTGCAAACTGTGATATGTAACCTGGAAACTCTTTCAATAAGCGGCAAAAAGATCTGATATATTTAAATGCCTTGAAGAACATGATCCTGAGTACCCTAATTAGATGTACGAAACTGAGAACAAAGCTGACCGCCACTGCTCTGCTTCACGAAGGTTTTTTGCTAGTTGAATGTGATGTAGAAAGATGCGAACAGGCGTTTCACACAGCTAAGAAGTTTATGATGGCTTGTACTTGACACCTCTTGTTTAGGTTCATCTTAAAAGAGCCATGATAAGCCCTTTTGCTTATAAGGCTACCCCATACTTCACATTTGAAGACACGTACCCGATGGGTTCTTGATTGACTGGTTTGAAGTCGTTCTCGATCTTATTCCCAGGTAGGGCTATTTGACTTGCATGGAGATGAAGGAGTTTTTCGGACTAACCCGCTTGTCTTTCTGAAGCTATAGATTTTCGCCGAGTATCATAAAAAATCGATTAACCTAGTGCAGCCTTCAAGACATCTCCAAAACCGGAGAGTATGTTAACAGGTAGCACGCCATTTGCTTCTTCTAATTTTGTATACCTTCGGGTCTTGCAAAAGTCACTATGCGTATTGCGTACTTATAATCAATACGCTCGTTAGTTTAACAAGGGCTACTAATAGGACCAGGGTCTACAAAGACGAACTATAGAGAGATGGCTCTAGTTTTGCGATCCCCGGGGAATTCACTCGTCTGTGTAGAATGGCGAAGAAGGAAGACTTATATAAATTTGTCGAGGTCAATAACGACTGAACGGGGAATTTTAACGTAAAAAACTGACTTTGGCAAGGCCAAAAATTGTGCTAACCTAGTAAACAGGTTACGATCTTCGAAAGTTTCTTTCTTTGAAAGTACAGAAACAGAGGTCCCTGGGCTTATCAGTCAACGATGCAAGTGGGTTAATTCAAGTTAGGTAGGCGTTGGAAGACAATTTATCACGTTCACTCGGAGACATTGTGAAGTCAAGTGAGTGCTGTCAACTGGAATACCCAACAGTGACGAATCGGACAGAATTTAACAACAGACAGCTATATAGCCCTAAAGTATAAAGAATTCTGTCAACAATGTTGCCGCAGCTCTTTTTAAAAGTGTAACAAATTTTTTCAATATACTCCTTAGGAGTATAATTTTCCTTTGATAATTAAACCGTAATAAAACGTTGTATAACAATTTTCGAGTTTATATTTTTAAACGCCTACGGGAAAAACGTTTAGTTGAGTTTAGACTTTAGAGTACTATCTACTACCCTGTAGAGATGGAGACGGTACCTACAAATTTTCAAATGTTCTCTATGTTAAGCTAAGGCACCTTAAAAGTAGATTAAAATATCGATAACCAATTTGGGTTTGCACTGGATAAGACGGGTTTGACTGGATGTTAACGCTTGAATGAGGAATATGAGAGACAAGCTTGAAAAAAACCTGTCAAGTGCGAGTGTCACTCGTGCACCGAAGGTTCCGTACTTCTTTCGAGTTGGAAATTGCGAACATTTTTTTGCAGATGAGGTAAACTACATGAATGTAAGCGTAGGAGTAGAGAACACGCTTTAAGAACGACCGAGAGGATTCTGCGCACAACAATCAAGAGCACTTGCACTGTGCAGATGAGAATAAGTAGGTATCCATTGTAAAAGTTCGAAGAGCTTTTTGTGCGAATGAAAATATTTTTTCACCATTGGTATTTGTCGCCTAACAAGAGGTTATACCGAATGTTGTGTGCAAATTTCAGCCTTCTACGTCAATTGGTTTCTGAGATAGACCGGGTACAAAATTGGTCTTGGGTTCGGACAGACGGACAAAAGCGAAACTAATAAGGTTCCGTTTTTTTTTCCCTTTAGGTATGGAACCTTAAATAGGGAGATAAAATCAAAGATCACTATGAATATTAAATTGTTTAAAAATAAAATTCCAAACAATGAATAATTGTTCATAATTTAACGTTAAAGAAAATAGCCCATCGAACGTCTATGTAAGAATTTTTGTGTATCTGAATGCATTCACTCGTTTTATGATAAATATTATGTTTACGATATTATGTCTAATGGGAAAGGAAATTGTTGTATTATATGTTTATTTTTATGTTACATGTTTATTTTAAGCTTCTTATAAATACCTACGGCTTAATTTGTTCATATGATATGAAATTAAATGCAAAAAAGGTGTAATTTTTTTGGAATTTAGCTTTTGCTGATAAAAAATATGAAAAACAATCTTCAAAGTCTGGGAACATTGGGGATCACCATCAAATGTGCTTCCCGTCCAAAAAATTGTCGCTGCTGTAATGGAGGTTCAATTTCAAAATACAACGTTTTGGATATAGCCATATACTGCTTCAGAAAACACACCCACAGTAAAGTCTGTCAGCGAGCGGGCTTTGCCTTTTTTTATTATTTGGTTCGTTCGTGTACTTTCAGCATAGAAATATTGAATATCTCAAATCTCAAAAATCGATAGAGATATTTCCCAATTTCATGAAAAGTACCTGACTGGTTTTCTTACAAAAATTTTAAGAAGTGTTCTCTTTAAATGCAGCATCTACAAAATAAGTTGGAGTTGCATCTTTACTAAGCTAATTACCTGTTACGACGGATCTGGCAACCGAATGACAGCTGTCATCTGTGTGCCACGATTTTCTGGTTTCTTTTTGGATTTTATGTGAGGAAAAGAGACTTGTGGGAGTTTTGGCTGAAATTATTTGTATCCGAGGACACTAAAGTAAACTAAAATCATTTATGAGTATTAAATAAACATTTATCATAATTACAGGAATTTTTTAACGAATAAAGGATTGTGGTGCATACTTATGCTCCTCTCTTTGTCTTTGGAGTTCGCAATAGTTATTCGTTGCCGAAGATTCGAGATCTCTATAACAGTAGGTACCTATTAAACTTACCATTTTGAATGCGCTGATAAGTTCTAGGAGAACATTCAATTACAACATCTTCCTCCAACATCGTTGAGGACGAAATTAAATAGAGTTTTACTTATCAAACTTTCGAGCTGTCACTTAGTTGTCACTTTTAATTTTTCATTTTTCAGTAAGTCGAAATTCGGCGAGTAGAAAATTACGAACATATTAAAGAGGGGCAATAAATTTGCCTCTTATTTTTTTTTTTCAATTTTCTCAGCACGTGGTCGCATTCGCACGGTTTCTTAGCAAGTTTGTAATAATTTTAAGTTTTCAAAAAAGTACCTGAACGAACCTATTATTGTATATTTCGTATCAAATTATTATCAAGTAAATATTTCTTATAGCCGCCCTCTCGAAATAGCCTAAGAATTTTATTTGTTAACGATTTGGCAGCACTAACTTGAATTTCAATGTCATAATTTGTGGAGACTTTTTTTTGTCTCTTTTGCCTTTCGCAAACCAAACCAAACTCTCGTCCATTCGTTGACAATATTTATCTAAACTCCTCCAATATGGACTTCATGTATCAGCCCGTTCTTCCAGCCCCTATTCGAATTGGTACGCATCGACACTTTGTGCATTCAGCTTACACCATTCATATATACTGCAAACAGCTCCAAGTCCACACAGTTTTATAGGCTGTCATTTAACCAAGTCGCAATTTTATTCTTTTAAACTGGAAAGCAGCAATTAATCGTTTCAATCATAGAGCCAAACAAAAACCTCACACAGAGGGACCGCCACCGCCAAACAGACAAAAGTGTCAAATTGCATTTAGGTTTATTCCAATCGACAAATTGATCTCTGCAGCATGACTGCGTGTTCTTTTCTGTACTACAATACCAAACTCACTCGTATATAGCCGCACTGTCAACGCCCTGGAGCACTGACACCATTCCGCATTGTTTTTTAGAATGCAACGCAAAATTGAAAATCAGGAGCAGGAAATCGCGCCTCCGCACACAAGTACAATGGCGGCCCAGAGCCCGAGCCAGCGAACAACAAGAAGAACTATTAAATTTGGTTGTTTATGTGTTTTCTACCCTCGAACTTCCCACACACGTTCCCGTTTTTGTTACCAATCTTTTTATGTTTTTTTTTTTTTTTTTTTCCTTATTGTCTCAGCAGCTGATTGCTGCGCTTCTGTTGTTTGGTGATTGTCACTTTAGGAAGGATTCATCCAAGTTACAGAGGTACCTCGCTCGAGTCGCAGTCACCGTTGTGTAGTACAACGATGGAGATATAATAACAAAAGGGATCACTCCGCATTGTGAAGCAATGAATACTGATGATGGTTGGGACTTTCGTATGAATAATTATTATCCTTGTTCGCATAGTTGTCACAATGTCTCAGGAGGATGTTCTATCTTCGTCGGTATTTTGTGACTGCATATGGGGACATGAGTACATGTGTGTTCGGGAGGGGGGGGGGGTAAAAAATCCAGATGAAGACGCGCAATTCTACATGAATGACAATGCCAGAAAGAAAGAGAGAGAGAGAATGGGAGGACGCGGCGAGTCACTCCTTGATGGATGTATTCATTGTCCCTTTAGATGCACTTTTAGGTATGCTTTTTGTTCCCTCTGTTCTCGCATTTGGAAAGGAAACATCTGTCCTTATACGTTGGAGTAAGTGGGATGTTGCAGGAGTGGGGGATGTAATTGCTATTCAGGTGGGTGGAAGGTACATAGGGCGGGCTTTAAATGTACTTAAAGGAGATGGGTAACATATGGTTTTGTAGGTAAATCGAGGCTGTCATTTTTTTATTTCAGCCTATGGACTGTTTGCTACGACGAATAACTAATGGTTCAGGGGGCCAACTATGTAATTCGATTCTATTTACTTCCGATTCTATTCGAAAGTTGTTTGCGATTCTACTTTCAAAAAGAACTATGTCTGAAACCAGAATCGAATGTATGTAATGCCAACTTGTTCCCAAAAAATTTCCTAGTTTCGAACGAGTCCCGCATTGCGTTCGACAGAAAAAAGAAAAACAAATAATTTATCGTCATTTGTGAACATGGACAATGTCGCAATTTGGTTTGCTAATATCGAAGAAAATCAGGATCGCTATGATCAAATTGAACGGAGACGAATACGCAATAAATCCAATATAATTGGGCTATCCGAAAAGAGGTTTGTTAAGAATTAAAAGCATTTGAGATTGTGATGATAAAAATCATTTCATTTCAGTTTTGTTAAAAAATTTCCTACTTTCAAAAGATGCCTTTATATATTTGCTGAATAGTGTGCCAAGCGAACTTCCATACCCTATTTGATAAAATTATCAGCAACCCCAAAGTTTGTAGCAACAGGAAGGTACCAACATTAAATGCGAGGATCTTCGTCTGGCCTCCGGTGTTTTTAAACATATTTTGGATAAGGCCGGATGCTTTATCATATATTGAACCAGAATCTCAAATTGACAGGGTTTTGTGTTTGCACATTTAGTAGATACCCTACGCAAAAATTTATATTAACACTATCACGCAATATTTAATAAAATATGAATAAAGTTGTAACTTACATTTTTGAAAATACCCACCCACCCATGATTATTTACGAATTCGAATCGATTTGACACTTACTTTAGAATTAGGTAGTGGCAATACTCGAACAAAAACAAAAAAGGAGACAATTCGAGGTCCGTTCGATTTTGCTTGTAGAATCGAATTACATAGTTGGCCCCCAGATTTAAAAATGTAAACTTCATTTTTTACTGTTTTTTAGATTGTTATTTAGCAGTCTGTGAATACGTGTTATTGATGGCCGCCGGGTGGAACATTTTCAATAACAATCAATTTGAGAATTATTGAATTTTAAACAATAAATGTAAAAAGAATAAATGTTTAGTAGGTTTTTTTAGATAGACTTGTTCTCGATCCATCTTAGGCGCCAAAATATGTTCATCCATTCACATTTAATTCTTTTCAATGATCTTCACGTGGAAAATATTTTTGACAGCAGAATTCAATTCCAAAAATAGGTTAATACAGTGCAAGTTAAGCCCAAGTTTTCACTAGGGCAGAAGTGAATTTTTTTTTTAAATATTCCCGAACATTGCATACATTTTTATTACTGGGTGGATGTTTTCAACTTCGTTTTTAGCACAATATTTGTACAAAATCAAAATATGATTGGGAATTCTGTGGTTCAATAAGAGTGAAAGTGTTGATTTAACTTAGGAACAGTAAAAACGCAAAACAAAAACTACGCTCGGAAAGTAAGTTCGTAAAAACGAGTACATATATCATAAAGCTCCTAACAAAAAGACAATATGATATGATTGTTATTTATGAGGTATTCGATTGGGCTTCTTCAGATTTGCTCTCAGATTTCAGATTTCGTGTGTCGAATCGAATATAAAAACGTCATTTGCTCTTTTTTATATTGATATTCATGCGACTTGAATATGTGTAGTCTTCGACACTTTTCTAAGCGCTTTCCCTTCACCGGTTGATTTTATATTAAAACATTCGAAATTTCCGTCCTGATTGATTTCTAAAAATTTGTACATAAATAATTTACAAAAATTGATTCACCCGATGAAATGCCTTTCTTTGCTGTAGAACAAATTCACCAAAACGTTAACAAACTCCACCAGTTGTCAAACTCAAGAGCACTTGTATTGGTAAATCTAAAGCAAATCTGTCCTGGAACCTGGAATATTTAGTTATACTACACACTTTCTTACTAACGTAGAAAATATAGTGAACACCCTACTGAGAGCACCACGGCACGTCACTGGAGTTTTCCATACAGACATGTGTAAGTATGCAGAACATTTGGTGACGATTCTTATCAAAATGGCTTGAGTCTCTGATTATGTTACGTTCCCTATCACTTTCTTCTTATGTCGCTCACTAGAAAAAAAAAACTCCAACCTCTCAGCTTCTAAAGTGAACGTGCGTCCCTCTGCCTCGGATCAATTCATCGGGAAAGACTACACATGGTCCAGATTCCCCTGCGCCGTATCCTCATTTTCATACTCAGTGGCGTAGCTTTTCATCCACACGATTGAAGTGCACCGCTCAGCTCAGTACATTTTTTTTTTTTTTGTCGTTGCAAAGGAATCACATATGGAAATTAAATTTTCATCTCATAGCAGGCTTAGTGGAAAGCGTTTTAAAGGATTTCCCCGGCGGCATGGCACTGCCTCTTTGCTTGCACTGCCACCGTCGCCGCCGCACGTGTTTGCATGAAAGTTTTCCATTATTTATGGATTTCGCAGCACCAGCGCCGCCGGCACACCCCGAGCCCGATGTGTGTAGTGTGTATAGCCTCATTGCTAGCTCACAGTGTGCGCCTACTAAGTGCAATTTGAAAATGCTTTTAGCAGTACTTCACACTAGATGCGCAGCTACTACCAGCAGTAGGTACCTACAGATACACACGCGAAGGAGTTTTACGAAACGATATGAAAAGCGCTACGCTTTTTCCCGCAAATGAGCAAATGCACACAAATGCAGGCACATCATTCTTGCTCGCAGCCATTAGTTCAAATTTCGAAAATTTCCATTTGAGGTGTGAGGTGGCACCAGAATTTGGGGGGGAAAGTATTTTTAATGTCCAATGTTGTGGAGACGAGAGCTCTTGCAGTTCGCCACAGAAGTAATACCAACTGAGGGGAGGGTGCCACTTAAACTGAAACTCAAGGACGAACAACAGAACTGCTTCGCCCACCACTGAAATGCGGCATCACACGCCGGCTGAGGTGCAATTACTCAAGCATCCGCAGGTGCTGGCTTATTCGGTTTGCTACCAATTTCTGCATCAGCATCATATATGCGTTCCAGTCCATTTAATTCATTTGCCATTGATGACGATTACTCACTCGAGTATTGTTAATCATGCAGCACCATTCATCTTCGCGGATAATCAACTGCAATGCCTTGAATATTCCTCCAGTCATTGGGATTGCATTGTGCGAATCCAATATGTGTACGTCTGTCAATGTGTAATAATTTATTAGTTCGCATTAGAGCATTCATTTCATTAACTGCCGGCGTCCGCCGACGACACCACATACACACCTCCATGCAGCAGCTGCACACAAGAAACATCGTGCGCACATCCACCACGGCACCACCCGTCATCATTAATTTCCAATTTCACTCGGAGCTCTCTGGTGCCTCTCTTTGGGATGCCCTTTGCAAGGCGCACGCGAGTGGATGACGAAGGAAGTCGCTTACATGGTGCGTGTGAAACTGTCATAAATTTCCTTGGTGAATGTAAAGCCCCTTTCGCTGTCAGGGTGTTATATTCCAAATTCGACAGATTTATTTCGCTGGAGGAAATATTTCTTGATGGCCAATAAATTTGTCGTCGCCTTATTATAATGGCAGTGTCAGAAGCTCGCACAACTGCCACTGGCGCAAGTTATAGTGAATTGGTGACATTTAGGGCTTTACAGAGAGGGGGTGTAACTGACTTGCTCTGCACATGTGGGAATAAATCTCAATTAATATACCTTTCAAAGGAATGTGTTGTGTGAGTGTCCTGAATGGATCGCCAGTGTGAGGGCGGGCAATGGCTTTGCAGTTTTGGTCGGCAGGAAACTCGGCTTAGTTCAAGAGAAGTTCATTTCGGGTTGCTGATTTATAAGTTTTTTGTAGATTATTAGTATCGATTATTCTATCAATTATTTTCTACCCACCTGGTCCTTCGAGTCGGATTCAAAAAGAAAATAATTAAAAGAAAGATTTTCCTGTCAAAGCAGAGAGCTGGCGCTACTATTAAATACCTTCTTTCTTAAGTGGTGCTATGAAACAAGTCAAACTTTGGCTTCATTCTAAGATTATCTACTTAAAAAGGTCTTCCACTAACTCTTCATGGTCCCTCGAGCCAAATTTAATGAAAGTCTATTAAAATGAAGATTTCCCTGTCAAAGCAGAGAGTGAGCGCTACTATTAAATATCTTCTATCTTAAGTGGTGCTATAAAACAAGTCAAAATTAGACTTCAACCTAAGATTATCCACTTAGAAAGGTTTTCCGCTAACTATTCATGATCCCTCGAGCCGAATTTAAGAAAAGTCTATTAAAATAAAGAATTCCCTTTCAAAGCAGAGAGCTGGCGCTACTTTGAAATATCTTCTTCCTTAAGTGGTGCTATAAAACAAGTCATACTTTGGCTTCAACCTAAAATTATCTACTTAGGTAGGTCTTCCGCTAACTCTTCATGGTCCCTCGAGCCAAATTTAATGAAAGTCTATTAAAATGAAGATTTCCCTGTCAAAGCAGAGAGCTGGCGCTACTATTAAATACCTTCTTTCTTAAGTGGTGCTATAAAACAAGTCAAAATTAGACTTCAACCTAAGATTATCCACTTAGAAAGGTTTTCCGCTAACTATTCATGATCCCTCGAGCCGAATTTAAGAAAAGTCTATTAAAATAAAGAATTCCCTTTCAAAGCAGAGAGCTGGCGCTACTTTGAAATATCTTCTTCCTTAAGTGGTGCTATAAAACAAGTCATACTTTGGCTTCAACCTAAAATTATCTACTTAGGTAGGTCTTCCGCTAACTCTTCATGGTCCCTCGAGCCAAATTTAATGAAAGTCTATTAAAATGAAGATTTCCCTGTCAAAGCAGAGAGCTGGCGCTACTATTAAATACCTTCTTTCTTAAGTGGTGCTATAAAACAAGTCAAAATTAGACTTCAACCTAAGATTATCCACTTAGAAAGGTTTTCCGCTAACTCCTCATGGTCCTTCGAGCCGCATTTAAACAAATTAACTAAAATAAAAATTTCCCTTTCAAAGTAGAGAGGTATTTCGACTTGTTCGGCCTACAAAAGAAGAGCTCTACCGTTTCTACTCCATGCATCAGATTAACGGTTGTCGCTGCAATTCTTTCAAAGTTCTACAAGTCAAATTCTTAGGAGTGATCTTCTTCTATTGAGCTCAACTTCATAGAAGGAAAAGACACGAAAAAACCCAAAAGACTGAACTTTTTTTGTCATCATCAGTTTCAAAAGTTTTAGTCCATTTTGTTCACATGTCAGAAGCTCACTGCGTATCCACAAACACCGTCAAAGCTCCAAAACCGACGAGAATTTGGGCTTACCATAGACCTTCTCTTATAAAATTTTCGGCCTCAACTGTAGCGTCATTCGACTTTCGTTAAGATTTGCTTGCGTTTTTCTTCGGAAATAAGTTCTAGACAAAACTAGTCCCGAACTTCGGTGAAAGTCGAATTCATGGGTTTTCGGTTTATCGACTGGTGAAGTGGTGGTGCCAAACATATCTCCGCAAAAGTCAAGCCCCCGTTTAATTAAATAGACCTTATAGATCAAAGAAATTTGAAGGTTGTAGCGTCTTAAAACTGTCTTAATGGCTTAGTACTTATTTTGCTAAGCTACTGAGCCAAGGGTCTACGGTTCAACCCCCAGAAAGCACAAAATTACATCTCTGAAGGTTTTTTCACTGCATAAGCTTCTCGGCAACGTCTGACAAACATCCTAGTGTACAACTACCTGAGAGATTCTCTATTTAGCCGTTCAGACTCGGCATAAAATTGTTAGTCACCTCTAAAAATTAAAAAAAAAAAATACGCAAACGAATAGTTCAAAAAGCAAAGCCTGGGGTGCCATATGAACCCTCACTCGGTTTATTTTCTTTTAAGCGTCGCCAGTTAAGGTCTCCACATTCAAAAGTAGGTAAAAAGGCATACAACCTGTGTGACTACTACAAATACCCCTGGTCTATATTTTTACAGGCGGTCTACCATCATGTTTTTGTTTCTCGTCCACGGATGCGGCATTTCAAACCTTGATCTATGACATAATCCTTCGCCTTAACCCATCCACAAAAAATATTTATCATTTTCATAAGCAAACCCTACTGGCTTTAGAATACCATTCAAGAGCTACCAAAACTGTTTATACCGTGGAAGATATGCGCGCACCCTCTACTCGGTCGTATACGTAACATTTTCCCTTAAACCAAATTTTAATTCAAAGTTGATACCTCAACCAAAATTTAACCGCAAATTCACACAAACCAATCGCTGGTTAAAAAAAGTCACTCAAAAAAAAAACAAAACTTTTGCCGCAAATTGAATCCCACAACAACTTTCCAAGGACTCAACAAAATAACAAATTTTTTTCTGTTCTAACATGACAAAGAGCCCGCGGCAAACACTGCTTTTTCTACTCACATCCTGTCTTCCTTACATAAACTAGTTTACGCGATAAAAGTGACCTTTATCCGCAACGCGCGCAATATCTTCCCGGGCGGCTACATCCCCAACAAAAAAAAAATACCTCCACAAATTCTCCAAATAACCACATTAGCATAGCATAAAACTTCGTCCTTTATCTACCCGCGTGGCGATCAAACTCTCTTCCACCCTCAAAGGTGATTCTAACCCCAAATAAGAAAAAAATAAAATAAAATTTTAATTATACATTCGAAGCGACAAACGGAGGAAACCGCACACGACAAACGCTACTTGGTTGTCCCTCACCGGGGCGGGGCAACTATGGAAATCGGTTATTTCAAAATCTCCCACGCTCTGTGGCCGAGGCAAACACCTGCACCCGGGTACAAGTGGGAAACGATACGCAAGCGACACTCAAAGAGAGTGAAAAAAAAACACATATAAAAGACAGACAGACAAGGGGAAAACAGGAAAACTTCTAGGCCAGTGAGACACCGAAAGGTGACAGATTGCTCTTCCGGAATCTGCGAGCCACCCCAGTATAAGCCCCCACGGCAAACAGGTGACATGAAATGGAATGAACAGAGGAAGCTCTAGAAACTTTTAGCGGAAACTTTTCCACTATGAACCAAAATGGATTTTCCGACGGTTCAGTTCGGTCCCCCGTTCAAGCCCCCCCAAGATAAACAACGCAACGTAATTAGTTCATCGGATTAGCATAAAATACGGGTTCCGCTTCAAAAGAGACGGAGCGTAACGAAACTTGTTCGTTCGGTTCGGTTCGGATCGGTTCGGTTCTGTTTCTGTCTACTTATATGTGTCCTTTGTGATGGGTGGTTCTCTCTCTCTCTCTCTCTTTCTCTGCAAAGAGTCTGCCAGATGCTTGTTATTGTTTTCAAGAGGTAACTCTGATCAAGGACACATTGATTAATAAGGACATTCATGGAGAAAAAAAAGGAGCAGAAGGCAAGTTTTTCTTTTACCTTAGACGGGAAAAGTTTTTCAAAGCCTTTACAGCGCCACACCACACGCCATATCAATTGAATTTACTGTGGCATTTCGCGGTTTCGGAGAAGTTCCGTTTTTGTTTTTGCTGATTTTCAAGGAAACTTCCGAACTCTGTTTGACGTGCGTTCTTTTCGTCTTTGATGGACACGAAAGGTTCGGAATATTTATCGAGGAACACCCTTTAACCCTCGAAATAATTTCATGTGCCTAGCCCAAGTCGGTGCTTACAGATCACGAGGCTAACTAATGTTCATTTTTGGGTATAAATAAAATATGCTTAGAACACAAGTCTGACAGCGGATTTTATTAAAAAATCGCCTATCACAAGAAAATTGCATTCAGCCCATTTCAAGGTCAAACACTTGTCATATCTACGTAGCTCTTGAGTCCGAATATCCAACGACCATTTCACGTTAAGCTTTGAAAATCCTTTCACACACAGCCCCAGAGTTACCTCGGATCAACTTCTCAAAAATGTACCTTTTCGCCTGCGATTTGTAATCAATAGAAAAAATGAATAAATGGGAAGCACAAAGAGGTTGGAAAAGTGGCACGCATAAGCTGCAGAAGATGGCCTATGGTGGGTGTTAAATCTATTAACTCGAACCCATTTCAATGGGGATTAACGCTGTGAAATTGAAAATTCTTTCTTTCCCTTACAGCTCTCAAAGCCCTTTTTACAAAATATTATTAAAGGCTTTCCCATGCGAGACAGGGGTAATTGTTTTATATGGTTTTCGGATCCGCCACAATTGTTAATGGAATATGGATGTATACCTCTAGGTATTAGGCTTTGAAATACATTTTAAATTGCAGGGATGTCACCAAAGTGGAAGGCTACCATCTGTAGTAGTTATTTATTAACTTAAATTAAAGTTCGGATAAATAAGAAATGGGTATTTTTCTGCAATTTTTAAAATACAGCGTTTCAGTTAGAATTATTTCTCTTCCTAACCATTGCCGGGCTTGTCAGTAAATCCCATCGAAGGCTAACGACAAAAATCACGGGCCAACCTTCTTGTTCTGTGGAGGGTTCCGTGATTGATAATTCGCCCCTTTGACCCTGGCTCCCCAAAAACACACCCACTCAAACTTGTAGATTAAGTCCAATATATCTACAGAAAGTAAAAATAGGAACGCGTGGTAGCCAACCTGCTTTTTTGTAACAATTCCTCCAGGGATGTTACAAACATTGTCTTTTTTTATTTTTGACTAGCTGACCCAGCGAACTTCGTTCCGCCCAAATTCGTTAATGTAATGCAAATAATAACTCCGAGCACGCACATCAATTCAAAATCTTTATTCAAAAGCTAGAAATAAAAAAAAATAAAATCGATGCTAAAGTCCGCTTTTGCTAGTGACCCTAAATTTCACCAAGTATTTCATAGAAATGAAACAAATTTAACAATGGTCAATTTCTGCTAGCTATTGTGACTCAATTTTGTTTTTTCAAGTTGTCATCAATGTGAAATTGTTATGATTTGACTTAGAAACCAAGGGGAAGGTCGAAAAAGTAAAAACGATTGTGATTTGTCCAATTTTTTTCTAATTAAGACAAAGAGTTAAAATTTTGAGAAAAGTCGTACCTACAATTTTTTATTGCTAAGGGCAAATAGGAATAACTGAAGTATAGAGACGTCGATTAGTTTCAATCAAACCGCCATGACTGACGTGTGGGCCAACCTTCCGCTTTTTCACTAAAGTGGTTTAAGGTACACGATGTGCAAAGTGGAAGGTTTGCTCACTTATGAGCACGCAACATGCAATTGACCATGTGAGGAGCACGGGATTTCAAGATTGATGCCACAATTATTCAGCGATTGTGCTTGCGACTCATTATTTGGCATTGTGAAAGCGACGGGAAGTTGAAGACGCTTAAATACCAATGGCAAATCGTTCGGAAAATGCGGAATCCGAGAAATAAGAATGTTTGCCTTTGAATTTTCCACTTAAAATCGTCGCTTGTATGACATTTGATTTGAGATTCTTAGCAACCAAAGTAAACGTCATCCATTACAAAGTTTCGGTACATTGATGTTGCGCAACATAATTATAACTGATCCGACTTTCAATTTCAATTTCAAATTGTGTAGCGGTTTGCCAAAAAGCAAATGACTAGCTAATCTAGCTAGTCAAATTATCAAAACTGAATATCAAATTATATGACCAAAATTACCTATATGGTCATATTTGACTTGATGGTCATTTGAGGCATTTGTTATTTATTACCAAAAAGAGAACGAAAAGTCAAATAAATCACATTACCACGAACTCAAACGCCGATGACAAAAAAATAGTTCCTGTTCCAACAAAAATGCCACCAATGCCATAACGAAATTTCAATAAAGTGCATATGGGCATATAAGGTCATTCGTTCTTATTTTCCGATTACACTATATGCTATTTGGGCATTTTTATCTGTCAAAATCAGCCTGGTCATAAGTGGAATTCAGGTCATTAGAGCATATTAAATGCCCATTACATTGTATGAGCATATTTTGACAAGAGAACTGTCAGAAATTGGCATTTTATGACCACGAACGAAATCTTCAGCTAGCTTCTTGGAATATTTTTATTTTAGGTGGCGCTACTGTTCGGAGTGAGCCCGTGCCTCTGGGCGTCTTGAATTGCAGAGAACAAACAAGTTTTAATTACATATCGATCAACCAACATTTCGTTAACAAATTTCACCTTGTACGAAAGGTTTGTTTCACTACCATATTAAAATATGCTATTCTTATCTCTTTTACAGACACGGATAGATATTTTTTAAAAGCTCATAATTTTGTTTTCGATACGGCTTGGCATCACTGATCTGGTCTTATACGACGTCCCACTCCCCATTCTGTCGACTTCTCTATGTGCTTTGCGTTCTTCTTCAGTTTGGCTTCGTTGATTTATTTGTTGTTTCTTGCCCTGTCTTTGTGCGTCTTGGGCTTTCCAAAAAATTACTCAAATTTACTTTTCAATAACTATTTTGTCCGCGTTTAAACTTTTTATATTTAATTTGTACCTTCAATCAAGTGTATTAAAACGATGAAACGGTTGAAGCGATGGATAAGATCAGAAACAAAAAAATAATTGTCAGAACGTAACGCAAACATAAACGTCATCTATCATAAAGATGGCGTCGTAAAATCGCTCCCTACAAAATGTATGGGAAAATTAATTTTCAGCATAATTTTTTTTTCTGCGAAAATTTGACAAGTTTCTCTTTAAATGCAGCATCTACAAAATAAGTTTGAATTGCATTTTTTATAATTACCATTTTAGTTTAAATTTCGTAGTAAGTCGAAAACGGCGAGTAGAAAACTTCGAAAAAATTAAAAGAGGGGAAAAAAAGTTCTCTCTCATTTTTGTTTTAATTTTCTCAGTACGTGGTCGCGTTCGAACAGTTTCTTGGCAAATTTTTAATAATTTTACATTTGGGCAAAAGTAGCGAAAGAACCTATCGTTAAGTGTTCTTAAGAACCTATTGTGATCTCTCAAATACAATTCTCACACTTCTCCAGGGATGTATTTTTATGTAGTATGTCATTGCAACATTTCAAACATAATTTCAGCAAACATAATACAATAGAATTAGCCGTCATTTGTCTTAAAAGAAGATGTGTATCAAATAAATAAATATTTTTTGGGATGTTTATGTAACGAGTACCTAGACAAAGGACGTCAATTAGTGGTTTACATATTTATCTGTCACATTGAAACGGTTTCGTAATTACTTATAAGTGAAGCGAGATTTTGACATTTGACGTGTTTAAATGTGTCACTGGTAAAACACCCCCCAGACAATTTATATATTTCCGGTGAAGAAGCATGGAACTTGTTGTTCACAAGCCCACCTAGATCGTATATCAAGTTGAAGCAAGTATTTGACTATTTACAATGGCCACCCTCCAGTTATGTTGTTAGAATGAATGTGAGTGTTAGAGAGTTAGAATTAATTTTTTCGTCTGAAATGTCAAACAAGTATGTATTAAATTTTCTGCAGTCACAAAACAAGCATTAGTAGTGATTGTAATAATTGTAGCAGTGACACCACATTGACTATCAATCTTTTTAACCTTTAGCTTCACCATATTTAGAGGCACAATTGGAAATCAATTTTATATGATATATTTCAGCATTGCTTGAAAAGATGTTACCTTTACATTCTAAATGCTCATTACTAGTTTTAACATTTTTACAAAGTTTTTCCAGGTATAGCATATGTTTACGGTCCTGTTCCGGAACGAAAAATCCCATAACTATAAAAGTGACACAACGAAACGTGAACGAACAATTTCGCTCTTCTTTTCGTTTTTGCAGTACGCAGCTGCTGCGAAATGATGACGGAAAAGTCGGTAATTGTAGTAGATTGCTTGGTACAACTCTCCACTCTCTTTTCGTACACGTTTATTGTCCCGGACATTAATTGCTTGCGAAAATTTGATATTTGTACTGCACCAAATTGAAAAATGTTTGAGCGAAATATAACCAAACTTTTTTTTTTGCAATTTACTTATTCTGATTAAATTTTTTTTAAAGACGACAGTATTAAATTAAAAATAACTACATAAACACGTAGCATTTTTCAATGTTAACAAAAAAAAAACATTTTGCTGGAATACCTAAATACTTGGACAGTGGGCCTTACCAATAAACATTCTTAGTTTCGACTTTAAATTTAAGTACAGGGTGGCTGATAAATATTGCTACTTTAAGAAGCTCAAATAACTTTTTTTTAGAGTATGGAATTCATTTTTCTTTTATTCATGTTAAAGCTCATTCAATTTTATTAAATATAGCTTGGTTAATTTTAAAATAATGGAATTTCAATTTAACAATTTTGTTTGTTTATGTTGCCGTTTAAATCGAAATGGGCCTCGTCAGACATAAAAAAAAACAGTTCAACATATTTCCGTCCTCTTCCACCAGCATCAAAATCGGAGGTTTGTAAATAGCCAGTGCTGTTAATACTGCTACTTGTGTATAGTTGCTGTTGGAACTCTCGACAATTTTTTGTCCGCTGCCTTTTCGCATACTTTTCGCTGTCCATTTGGAGATCACCGGAAAATTTTGTTCCGGAACAGCTCCGTACTAGGCCTTAGCTACAACACTTTGAATGTCGGTTTTCACTACAAAAATTGACCGAAGCTTATGTTCCAGGGAAGCTACACATTTCTAAAATCCTCCAACACTCGTAATAGTACTATTAACGTCGAACAAAAGTACCAACGCTGCGACGTGATCCCGCATTATTCGCACAAAGCACTTCCCCCATCACCATCTTCATAGCGAAAATAATTCCCCACACATCCTCAATACAATATTTGCCTTTAATTTCCATTTTAGAACAGACCAAATGTCCTTATTGAAACAAACTTATCTTAATGGAGTCGAATATTATCCCTGAGCACATATTATCTCGATATTAGTTCTGAAAAGAAAGAAAATACAAAAAAAAAACGCGAAGAATGTGAAACATGTGGCCAAAGTTTAAAGTGGGAAAAATATAAATTCCTACCCAGACCTACCCTTCAACTCCGCCCCGCTTCGTTTTCCATTATGCTCCGTAAATGGAGAGTGTATGTTTCCATTTGGTCTCTCATATGTTCTCGTGTCAACTGTTTATTTAAGTTTGAAGGATTTTTCCAATCCTCAGCCGAGATTTAGAAGGAGCAGTGATTTTGAAATATGCCGCTATATATGCCAGGGCAATTTTTGTTCCACACCCCCTGGGATGTAGAACTGCAATCGAAACAATATTCTTTCCCTGCCGAAACATTTGACCATCAATCTGAAATAGAAAATTTGTAACTTTCTCTTTGTTCCGCAACATTTTTTTTTTTTGTCCTTCTTTCAACGTCGCCAACGTCTATTTGAACGAAAGGGACAGATTCATTTTTGCTAAATCATCTGTCGTCGTCGTGGCGATTTATTCTTACCCAACTTAGACTTTCATCACCAATCGAAAAGTATTGCAAGGAAGTAAACATACAGGTGGTTAATTATTTTAGTACGATATTTCAAAATGAACTAATTCAACTAATTCTATAATTGCTAACACAAATTCAAAATAAATATCAAAATATCTGACAAAGCGTCAAACTAATTTGGCTATCTATGTTCAAAATGGTGACTAAGAATCTAAAATCGATTTAATGGACCAACAGGAAATAAATCTGGGATATTTCAAAATGTAAGATAGCAAGCCAATTTCAAAACTTTGTTTAACATCCCTGGCAAAAAGTCTACCCTGTTAAGAGATATGCGTTCTTATTACCTTCTATTTTTATTTTGACGAACGCTATCGGAAAACTCAAAATAGATCATTCAGCTCAGATAAATGTCTCAATGCTGTATGTTAAAGCACACTTCTTTTTATTGCAAAACTTATAAATTTGTCATCTGACAGATGTCGCTCACAGGGAAGACTTTTCAATCATAAAGTGTCGTTACATTTTTTTTTTTTTGCTGAATTTGTGTTTTTTTGTCAGCCGAATCAATTTGTTTATTACTCTGAAATTTACCAGCACATTTCTTGTAGCTTCTTGGAGTTTGTAAGCACATTATTAAATCTAGACTATTTTTTGTAAGCATCAGGCTGTTGGCTGACATTTATTGGGTACTTTGCTTAATATTATTTGAGGTTTATCAGCGCTTTATTCTGAAACGCATACTTAGCAGTCTTTCTGATTGTTTAACAGATAATAAACTCTTGACCTCATATTTTTGGTGTAATTCAGGCAGAGTTTCCTCCACTTTGCCTAATGACACTATTACAAGTTTGTTAGTACGATTCTATCTGAAGTTTGTCAGCACTGTGCTGGTCACGATCTAGTTTCAAACATCTTAGCAATATTTTTGTCAATACTACTAAATCTGCCGATATTATTTGTGCTACCACATTTTGAAGAAAGTCCTGAGCACCATAAACGACGGCACTGTACTTAATTTAGTCCTAAACTTTGTAAGTAATAAACTGTTCAAGTTTGTCAGCATTTTGCTAAACATGGTTTAAGGTTTTCTTGCACTCATCCGGAGTATATTAGTATTGTGCTTGCAAGGCTTTGCATTTGCTCCCTCTATATTTTCACAGTTTCAAAGTTTGTAAGCACTTTATTTGTCAGGGTTTGAAACCTATCAGGAATATGCTGCCATGCTCAGTTATGGTCTGGGTTGAAGCTTGAACAACACTGAGTGCCTGATAAATGCACCCCTGCTTATTCACTGCCCTTCTTTCTTCAACACACTGTAATATCAACGCCAAGTGCAGTTCAATGAACAACTATACTGTAACATTTCAAAGAACATCTATGCTCTATACGAGTATCCATCAGGGAGAATTTGAAATTCCAATAACTGTTTGCGTTCAGTCCCAGTAGGGAACTACTACAGCTGTCCTCCACACATCCATACAGAGTATTGGAAAAGGATTACATACAGAACAATCATTTCAACTCGACTCGCCACACAAAGCCCAAAAGGAACAAAAACGAAAATCATATTTCCAGTCACGTTTCAGACATAATCGACAAACATTTTTCAATTTTCAACTTTTAGTGCGAGACGACGACAACGAAAACGACGATGACTCCTCTATAGCCACTTTCTCTTGTGAAATTGGCTTACTCACGTTTGACTCGATCAAAGAGCGCTCGATAGTTTCTCATCTATTTTTTTTTTCTTTCTTTCTTTCTTGGAATCTATTGGGGAGAACGTTTTTTTTTGTTTGTCCTCGTTAATACGCATTGAATGACATTTCATTGGATTTTGTACAATTCGAATTCTAGGTGTTTTCCTATTCTCGTTCTCGCTCTTTTAAGCACCTTAATAGTTTCAAATGGGTTGCTCTAACCCCATGTATAGGCAAGGACATTTGTTTTTAGAGCGGGAGCGTTTTATTGGGTAGCTTTAGGTTTCACTCAATTTTAACCGTCAATAGTCACAAGCAGGCAATATATAACCCTATTCTGGTGGTGTTTCATATTGCAGACTTTTTTACACAACATACTTTTTCACAGAAGATACCTACTATGCCAAATGCCAATTTTCAGCTACAACGCTTTCACAGTATACCAGGGTTAAACCACGGTCAATCAACAGTGCCTGCCAATCTGGGTCACTTCAATTTTTTAGGAGTTCAATTTCATTTTTTTAGTCGTCCATTGGCAGTTTTTAATACGACAAAGATAACTCGTTTGCCAGAGCAAACAAAAGGATATGTAGAGTAACCCCGAATTGCAACCAGCGAAAAGGGAAATAATTTAACAAAATGTGCGTCAGTTGGGCGGTGTTTAGAAAAATTCAGTTGTAAAATAAATGCAGGGTGGCCACATTTTTTGTTTACATTAATTGAACCAGATATGTCAAGGCGGAACTGTCTACTTCTGGGTCTGTGTTTTGAGCACATTTGCTAGCGCAATGCTTAGCTGATGTGAATGATTAGCTTTTTTATGATAATTATTTCAAACCACCAATTTTTTTATTGCACTAAGATCCAGTTTGAATTCAATGAATAGTGTAGAGGAATAACAACTGAAATTGGTCATCGGCCCTTGACAAATGTATTTTTTACAAGAAAATGAGAGGAACCCGAGAGATAGTCGCTACAATAAAAATGTTTTTCGGTTGCAAAACTTTCTCTTGCATTCCATTATTGATGTAGCAGACTGTATTTGTGATCGTTATTCACTTGATTTGCTCCAAGTAATCCTTCAGGTATGCACGCATTTGTTTGTTAAAGTGCTGTAAGCTTGATATATTGGTGTATGTGTCGACTTTTTGATTCAGCTTTCTCCTAGAACCCACTCGGGGAAAACAGGGATGTTCTAATATCTAGCTTAGTAAGTCTGAAAGCTGGCTTAGGCCCCAGTTATAGCCATACGTAAAATAAAACAACCACAACCACTACTTATGGAAATCCATCAGAAAAAAAATCCCTGACAGATGGAACAGTAAAGAAATGAAATATTTCAGTGGAATGATTTGGTTTTTTCTTGTGGAATTAACTGAGAAGTTGATCAGAAAAAGTCTTACGTTCGGAAAAATGAATGAAATATTTTTCTACAAAATATAAATATCATTTGCTTATTGATAGACTAACTTTATAATTCGTAAGCAACATTTTAAGACCAAGATTGAGTTCAATCATTAGGTCTAAGTGGTCAAAAAAAGCAAAAGAACAATTTTACGGTTTCGTTTGACGTATAGCTATAACTAGGGCCTTTCTTGGTATTTCATCAACATAAACAGCTATTTCAGTTCGACGAATCTTGTCAAGAATTTCGTGTCTAAGTACTAAGTTGACAGTTCGCATATGTGACTGACGTAGCAAAAGTGACGTTACCGACTAATATAGTCTTTGCGTTAAGCATACCTACTTAAAATGTATGTCCTTGTTTAATTATCACGTAATTTTAAAGCATTTGTTAAAACTGTATTCGTTTTCACCGCACATCGCTAAATTTAACTAAGTGTGTACCTAGTAAATAGTGACACCCGGTAGAGGACTTCAAATTTTAGTCAAAGTTTCTTTTTTTCTTACAAATATTTTTCATTTTGTTAAGAACTGTCACCTTGACAAATAGAATTGATAAAAATCGATGAGTTTCACAAAATTGTTAAGGCACCCTGTGCTTTAATGAAATTCTCTACGTTTGCAAATTGAGAACCATTCAACCAAATAAAATGAAACATAAATAAAAAGATTGGCCAAGTTATGTTTTCAATCCCGATAGCATGCACATCGATGCTGCAAGTGCACAAAAGGGAAATTGCATTTCAAACAGAAGCTGATGTTGTTGTTGTGTAGGTTGCAAGTGGGGCGGTATTTTTGAGACAATTTTGCATACGGAGCAGCGGAGCAAATTGATTTTTCTTGCAAAGTTCTCCCAACCCGATTAAAAAATAATATCCATTGAGACATTTCATTTCACATTTCATTGGTATTAATTACCCTGAATAGTGACAGCCTATCATCATCATTTCAGGGACACATTTATCCACCCTAATTAAATCCGCATTTCAATTTATTTCCAACTGATTTTATCCGCAATCTGTGAGAACAGCTGCCTCAATTTCCATTATATTCTTGTTCTCTGTCTTCATGCGATCAGCCTATGTGATAAATTAAACTCAATGAATAAAGACAATCCCTGTATTTCTTTATGTATAGTATATCCCCACCCACACATCTCGCTCCATCCTTCTTCGCCCAGAAAATTACTTAGGTACACTCAACTCTGTCTGTTCAAGTCGTTTTTCGGTGATTTTAAGGATTTTCCATTATCGATAAAAGAAATTCAATGGCAAAGGACGAGATGACGACAACGACGAATATTGAATTTGGAAATTTATCACCATCGAACACAGGAAGAGGCTTTTGCGTCCTCTGTCTGTTTCGGCTCGCTGCATGCACAGCACAAGCTAACAGCGCAGTAGTCAACTCAAGGATATAATGTCATTATCATCACCGTTATTATCGATGTCGATGAGATTATGTATACCATCCGGAAAGGACTCAACACAATGATGGCAGAGAGAAGAAAAAAAATTAAAATACGAGGATCATAAATTAGGTCCTGCCTACCTGACAGAGATATACTTTCCGCGTAGCACAGTTGCAATCTCGGATATCCAGGCGAAAATGTTTATTTTTATTTATATATTTTGCCTGCGCGAAAGGACGACCGTCAATGTGTAAAAAAACGGCTCACTGATGGATTAATGACATCAGAAGGATCCTGATGAAGGACGGATAAACTGGGTAAATCGACTCGTTTGTGGGATATATACAAACTTAAATCACTCATTTTGTGATTGATTTTCCGGCGTTCGGGGAGCAATGTCCTTTGTTATGGTGAGAGGGGGCCGCGTCGGTAAATAGGCGAATATTTTTGTGGGACATTCCTGCGGATATCAAAGGAGCCATATTAATTACAATTTCAGAAACTTCAATCGATAGATAGGGTCGCAAGCAGCAAATTGATTGCAAATCGCTTATGAGAGAGAGAGGGCCCGCTGTGCGTCTCCTGTGGTACTTCAAAGCCAAAGCTGGGTTTTTGTTGTAGGGACAATAGTGATGAAAGAAGAAGACTAACAGATTTGATTGTCAATTTGAAATCGAGCAATCGAATTACAATATTTTCAACGAGCATTTTCCTGAGCGACTTTAGAAACATGCTTCCGAATAATAATTACCACGATTCCAATTAAATCCCCCAAAACTGTTGAACACCATAAAAGACCATGTCCAATATCTACCCTCGACAACTGATGAACATTTTTGCTGCAGGCTCTTGTCGTTGATGCTGGGCCATCACAACCGAAGATTGAATATCACCACTCGAGTGATGTCCATCCCTGCACTTCGGATTCACTGCCAGCTGAAGAAGGAGACCATAACAAAGGATTGCGCCATTTTGTTTGCGTATACATATACGTTCCACCAAGATATTCGCTTATTTCGATGCTATCAGTTCTCAATCACTTCGAGGACTCTTTCTAGCAGGAACTGCTGATGATACGGTTAAAACACGAAGAGCATTTCAAATACAGCACCGCACACCAACTGGATGCGCTCAGGTAAGCTCTCGTTCGGTCAGTATGGTCCCAGCAACAACAGGATAAATTACACGATGTGCATACATTGTTGGGGGGATAGAGCATCGATAACATCGCCATCGAGTCCAGGACTTGGAATCAAATTTACTTTCACTGCTTCTTTTGCTGTATATTGGATTGTGGGTAAGTAACAAGTGGACAGCCATAGGATGCAGTACAAACAAACGGCGATAGAAGGAGTATGGTGAATTGTTTGGGGAGAGATCCTCTTGATAAGGGCACTCAACGGGGATATTGAGAAAATTCAATTCCTGCTCATCCGCTACCGTTGGCACTTTTCTACACTACTCCAGAGCGCTAGTGCATAATTTTTCGATCCAAGGCAAATGAATGTGCTTATCCGGAGGACGAACAACAGCGCAACAGAGAAAAAAAAAACTCGTCCTTAGTCAGTAATAAAATTGGTGTTGGTGATTTGGCGATGTAATCAAGTTGGTTTCATTGTTTTCCGTTTGTAAATTTTTTTTTTTCGCTGTTTTCCAAGTCGGATTTGGATTGGATCGGGATATTGTCTTGCGTGTGGGGATAAAAATAAAATTACGAAAGCTATTACGAAGGTGACACTGATCTACGGAATTAGAGAGCTCATGGAGAGAACTGATTCAGTTGTTAATTCGATAGCTTATCCGGAAATGTTGTAAGGAACTTGGTTGAAAATCATGAAATCAGTCACAGAAAACAACAACTTTTATAGTTCATGTTAAATTCTCCTTAGTTTTGACCTTCCATTGCGATAATACTCCCATTTCTTGGCTTCACATCCCAAGATCAACAAAAAATACGGCCGCCATGTTTATCCGACTTTAACGTAGTGGAAAACACTTTGAGATAAGTGTCACAGAAAATTGTCGAAGAAGGCTTTGTCTCACTCAATTGAAAGGAACTCCTAATCAGAGATTGAGGGGAAAAGCCAGAATTTTGGGCAAAAGGGGAAAAAATCGTTAATCTCTGAGTAACTTAAGCTGCTTGAAAGTAAAATTAAAAAGCATATTCATAAAAAAAAAGCCATACTATCTTCTATCTTCTCTCTTCTATCTTCTATCTTCTATCTTCTATCTTCTATCTTCTATCTTCTATCTTCTATCTTCTATCTTCTATCTTCTATCTTCTATCTTCTATCTTCTATCTTCTATCTTCTATCTTCTATCTTCTATCTTCTATCTTCTATCTTCTATCTTCTATCTTCTATCTTCTATCTTCTATCTTCTATCTTCTATCTTCTATCTTCTATCTTCTATCTTCTATCTTCTATCTTCTATCTTCTATCTTCTATCTTCTATCTTCTATCTTCTATCTTCTATCTTCTATCTTCTATCTTCTATCTTCTATCTTCTATCTTCTATCTTCTATCTTCTATCTTCTATCTTCTATCTTCTATCTTCTATCTTCTATCTTCTATCTTCTATCTTCTATCTTCTATCTTCTATCTTCTATCTTCTATCTTCTATCTTCTATCTTCTATCTTCTATCTTCTATCTTCTACCTTCTATCTTCTATCTTCTATCTTCTATCTTCTATCTTCTATCTTCTATCTTCTATCTTCTATCTTCTATCTTCTATCTTCTATCTTCTATCTTCTATCTTCTATCTTCTATCTTCTATCTTCTATCTTCTATCTTCTATCTTCTATCTTATGACCTCTATCTTCTATCTTCTATCTTCTATCTTCTATCTACTATCTTCTATCTTCAATCTCCTATATTCTATCTTCTATCTTCTATCTTCTACCTTCTATCTTCTATCTTCAATCTTCTATCTTCTACCTTCTATCTTCTACCTTCTATCTTCTACCTTCTATCTTCTATCTCCTATCTTCTATCTCCTATATTCTATCTTCTATCTTCTATCTTCTATCTTCTATCTTCTATCTTCTATCTTCTATCTTCTATCTTCTATCTTCTATCTTCTATCTTCTATCTTCTATCTTCTATCTTCTATCTTCTATCTTCTATCTTCTAACTTCTATCTTCTGTCTTCTATCTTCTATCTTCTTTCTTCTATCTTCTATCTTCTATCTTCTATATTCTATCTTCTATCTTCTATCTTCTATCTTCTATCTTCTATCTTCTATCTTCTATCTTCTATCTTCTATCTTCTATCTTCTAACTTCTATCTTCTATCTTCTATCTTCTATCTTCTATCTTCTATCTTCTATCTTCTATCTTCTATCTTCTATCTTCTATCTTCTATCTTCTATCTTCTATCTTCTATCTTCTATCTTCTATCGTCTATCTTCTATCTTCTATCTTCTATCTTCTAACTTCTATCTTCTATCTTGTATCTTCTATCTTCTATCTTCTATCTTCTATCTTCTATCTTGTATCTTGTATCTTGTATCTTGTGTCTTGTATCTTGTATCTTCAATCTTCTACCTTCTATCTTCTATCTTCTAGCTTCTATCATCTATCTTCTACCTTCTATATTCTATCTTCTATCTTCTATCTTCTACCTTCTATCTTCTACGGACAAACTTTTTTCTGCCGGGTTCAGCTAGTCTAATGCTTCCTTTGGATCAATCAAGTCGTCATTCCAGTAGTTTTTTCAATCTTCCTGAACTGTATCAAATTGACTCTATCACTGAACACTGAGCTTTTAAACCTTTGCATCTATGAAGTGGCCGTAAAAGCCTCTTTCGGGATTATAGAGGCTGCCCAATTGGCCTCCCATAGTGCAAACGAATTGCACCGCAGCTCAAAAGTGAAGCCACATAAATATCAAATTTCTGATACCCGTAAAGTGCCGACTTCCATTAAAAACAGCAGTCATCTGCCCGCACTCCTCTGATGTACTTTTCCTGGAGGGCTGGAGCTTAAACCACATTCTAGCGACACTAGCTTCAGGTAGAGGGTATACAACTTAAATTTCTTGACATTTCCAACTGCCAACTACGACTTTAGACTGCCTTAAGAAATGATCAATCGCTACACTTATATTACACGCAACTAAGATGGGAAAGTCATTTGCCATTTAATATTAATATTACCAGAAATCAAACCCAACGGCGAACGTGAGCCTCGGAGTCAGGGAGCAGAGTTCAAACCCAATTTAAGTCCCGTGTGTCTCCGTATGAAAAGCTGACCAGGTCGACTGGCAGGACTTCAATCAGACCAACAAAAACTTGGTGGAAGGTCCACAAAAAGTCCAACACTACCAGAAAAAGGAACGAAGTTAAACTCACGTTATAGACTTTCGTGAGCTTGATTGACTTACGGAAGTGTGCACGGGATGGGTACGACTTCACTATGAAAAGAGCTTCCCCGAATGCCACTCAGCTGCTAGTCCTTATGAATGCCACAAGTCAGAGATGATTCTTCGGTGTGCGCTGTCTGATGGCTCTGCACAGTGACGGTGTGACTTTATTGTAGGTAACGAAAATTTCAAACAGCCCAAGTAAAGCTGGGAAGCAGCAATGGAAATGATGAATTTCTTACCCTTTTGTTTCTGTGCTCCTTTAAATAAAATTCTCACGAATTGCTGTCCGTACCCAGCCCTGCAGGGCGTGGCTAGTTCAACGCCAATGGTAGGGGAATATTAAAAGTACACAATACAATCTCTCCTATCTAACCCAGTTGACTATCTTGTCCAACTGTCTTCCCTTCAGAACATTGACTCGTAACATCGAAATGTCAAAGTAAACTTAAACAGCACCACACAACTTCGCCCCATTTCTCAATTAGAATGTCCTCCCCAAACAACCAACAACTCCACCTTTCACCGCCGAATACTCAAAAATTACAACGCCAACCCTAGCATCGCAGCGCAGCACCGATCAGCACTGCTGTCTCCCCTCTATAATCTGAAATCAATAATTCAGCTTGTGGGCACAATAGTCAACCTCAATTCATACATAACTGGGACCCGCCTTCGATAAGCCGTTTTAAAATTTCAATTCGCTAATAACACGCGTTGAGCTATAATCAACCGCTTACCGCAATAAATACTTTACGAGCGGAGCCCTTAAAATAGATAAACACGAGGCGGCGGCATTTCAGTCAGTGGTGTCCTTTCAACTGGTGAACAAGCTCCGCAAGATGCCGGCACCGTTCGAGAAGTTCTTCAAAATCGCAAACATTTTCTACGCCTCCTTTGGCATACAGCCCTATCACGACTCCATCAGTGACAGTGGAAACAGAAAGTCGCTGCTGCTCAACATGGTGTTCTATTTCTCGGCTGTCAATTTGAACTTGCATCTTGTGGGCGAATTGATGTTCGTCTACATGGCCTTCCATACGGGAACGCTCTTCGCCGAGGCCATTGCCACGGCATCCTTTATCAGCTTTATAACCGTGACCGATTGCATAATGATCTCCATCTGGTACAAAAAGAACGAACTGACAAAACTGATCAATGACCTGAGAGAAATCTATCCCACTACAACGGAGAAGCAAGCGGCCTATAAATTGAAGTCGTACCTCCAGCATGTGACCATGGTGATGGTGCTGTTTGCATCCCTGTACATGTTTCTAGTATGGACGTTCAATCTGTTTCCTATTACGCAATATGCCATTTATCGGTACATCGGCAGGGACATTGAACGGTATTTGCCTTACAATGTGTACCTGCCGCTGAATTGGCGCGACTCTATGTGGTACTTTGTGCTGAACGCGTTGCAGATTAGCGCCGGATATACTGCAGTGGCAGGCGTCGTCTCGTCGGATTTGTTGCTTTGTGCAATTGTGACACAGGTCTGCATGCACTACGATTACATTAAGGGCCAAATCGAGGACTACAACCCACGGGGGGATAAGGAGAGCACTGATTTTCTGAAAGGAATTGTAGTGCACCATCAGAGTGTTTTGAGCCTATCGGAAGGGATAGATGCAACGTTTGGCGTGCCGCTGTTGTTCAATTTTGCCGCGTCGTCCTTTATTATTTGCTTTGCCGGATTTCAAATAACCACCGGCACAACGAATGGGGATTTGTTCAAGTATTTTCTGTTTCTGTTGTCGTCCTTGGTGCAGGTGTATTTGATTTCTTACTACGGCGAGAGGATTGTAACGGCGGTAAGTTGTGCGGATGTTGAAATAAGACACTTGGGAGAATTGCATAATTATCATACTTGCAGAGTGGGAACATTGCGGAGGCTCTTTACAATCAGAATTGGTATACGAATGCCAGTAATTCGTATAAGAAGACGTTGGTGATCATGATGAGGAGGGCACAGAGGCCGGCACAGCTGCGGGCTACCGTCCTTCTGCCGATTTCTTTAGCGACTTTTGCTGACGTGAGTTGGTCGTAGGTTGGACTTTTGTAAAAGGGATTTTTGAAAACTTGTTTTCATTCCGCAGATTGGGAAGCTGTCGTATAAGTTCTTTGCGCTCCTGCGGACGATATACTCGAAGAAGTAGGACACGTATGTCATGGAGCATATCTCTTACAAGTTGTTACCACGATTCTGCACAAGTTTTCTTATTCACTTTATTGACTCATAAACAAACGCGATCGAAAAAAAATATAGCACCATATAGTTACCAGAGAAGTTTTATTAAGAAACCTATAGGCGAATTTTGCGAGGTACTATAAAACTTTAAGGCCCGTTTGCTGATACTACTCAGAACTCATAGCGATTTAAGTTGCACTTGGGGTACTTTTTCTATGTCATAAACTGTCACATACGATTTTAACTTAAATCGCTGTGAGTAGTACCCAGCAAACGGGCCGAACTTATTATTGGGCGCAATTCGAAGTTGTCGTCAAAAGCCCTCATAATAATATCCACTGAAGGCACCAATAGCGCTTACCATACATGCAGGTATAGAGTTGCCAGGCGCTCGGTTTGCCTGGGATGTCTCGGTTTTAAGACACAATTTCCGTTGCACCGCCGGGACAGCTTTTGTCCCAAGTTGCGACTGAAATTCACAAACAAAAAAATTTCGCAAATAACTTTAATTGTTTACAACATACTCACTGCATTCTAAATTCTGAAAATCAAACACACCCAGCATATAAGAATGTAATTTTTGCATTTTGACAGTTGTCATGCAAATGAATAAAAATATTTTTTTTGTTTTGTCGCGGGAGAGATTTAGGGAAATAAAGGAAATAAATGCGAGCAAAATCTGGAAATTTTGGAAAAAAAATAAAATCTGCTCCCTACTTCGCGCTATTGTTAAATTTTTTTTATCTACTTTACTTAAGAAATCATTTATTTAGTCCGCTTCAATTTTAATACAAAAAAAAACCTTAAATCTACTTAAAAAAAAAAATATTTAAAAAATGGTTTACACTCCTTCATGTAAGCCCAGATTCACATTTCAAATGAATAAATTGAATTAAACTTCACTTTAAATTTATTACAATGGCCGCATTCAAGAATCTAGTCATCCAAAGTCGACTTGATTGGTCCGGATAAGATGTAACGTGAAGGCAAAAACTAGATTGGTCGGGAACGTCACTTTTCCAACGTCATCCACATATCCGAATTGTCAACTTAGTCGGTACTCAGTCACGAATTTCTTGACTAGATTCGTCGGCTACCCCTCCATAAACGTCAACTGAAACAGCTGCTCATATGACCGATTTAAGCCAATCAAAACAGAGATAGATCTAGTCAGACAGCTGTCAGACATACTAAACTAGACACTTGAACGTCCCCAATTTTCTGACGTTTACTATTGTTTTCCTTTAAATTGTCTGTCAAAGAGGTGTTACGTTTGGTTTTGGTTTGGGTTCATGTCTGTCTGTTCTGAAAAGTTTTGCCAAATAGCTACATACGTGAAAGAATTATTACAAACGCGATGAAAAGGCAAAATTTGAATTTACTAAACATATCGTTTTGCATCATTTATGATAATTTTTTCCAAACGCTCTGAACAATCAAGATTTGCAATCAAGATGGGCGTGTTTTATACATAAAACTAATATGGAACTAAAAATATCATAAAACTATGAATTTGAAATCTACTTCCCTTTTTGGGTCGATTCTAATTCGCTTTTTTTTTGATGTGGTAACGCTGAACTTGAATCAAATTTAATCAAGTCAAATGATCGTTCTACTTGTAACACGGTTCGTGCCTTTCAGCAACGCAAGATGTATTTATTTCGACACCAGTTGCTGCGATGGCGTCTCTATACTGGATGTGCTTAGCATTTTCTCGGAAGGATCTTCGTCGAAGGATGTGATTCTTTCAATTTCACTGTGAAAGTTGCCTGTTGTCAAATTTTGAATATCGATTCTAAAGCTTGATGTGCGTATATTCGTCATATATATTCTCCTTTGCAGCTCAACTTTCTTGTTGTCGAAGGTAGGCTTGATGTTTCACAGTAGATCGTAGCAGTCCATGCGCCTTCAGCCTTCAGCGTCAGTTCTTGGTATTTTCCTCTTTTCTTGGTAAAACACCGAGTAGTCGTTGTTAAGTCTACCGATATAAATAGTTAAAAGGCATACTGTTAAAAATAACATACTTTATCAGTTGTTAAGAACCAAGTTTCTAGATAAATATCAACCAGCTGCTTTATTTCGACAGAGTTAGTTTGTTATTTACAACCGAGAAAAATTGGAATAAAATGATAAAAGGTTATTTTTAATCCACCAACTCTGTAGGAGCTATATTAACAGTATCACTTGGTAGTTTTTAACCGAAAGTTCGTTGATTTTAAATAAGCGATTTTTCTGCGTGTTCCACGGGTTACCTATACTGATCCGATGTTCCACTCATCAGTCACTATCAGTTTATGCTACGTCTCCACCGGAGATTAACTCCGATCAGGCTTTATTTCCCTTAATCTCGTACAAATGTCGAGATTTTTCATACAAATTTTAATCTCATATATACGATATTAGGAACTAATTTTAAAAACCAACCAGGCTCTCATGTAGAGTCCGGCTTGTGAATACACTCTCCACAGCTCGAGATGTCAAAAATGTAAAACTTGACGGGAATGAAAAAGAAGCCGTCAAACATGAAAAATGTTTCTTTCACTCGTGAAACGTCATTCTGTCTCTCGAACGGAGAGATCCAGGTAGAAAACGTCGACTTAGTCTTCTTTTATTCGGTGGAAACTGGAAACTCTTCAAGATTAAAAAATATGCCTCAAAAAATTTAAAGCGGAAAATAAAATATTCGGTGGAAACTGGAAACTCTTCTTGATAACAAATCTGCCAAACACAAAAAAAATTGAGCGGAAACTACCTCAGAAAGCTGAAAATTTACGCCAAGGTATACGTGGAAGTGGAACGTGCATAGACTTCGAGCTACTTTGAGCCACTTTAATCTTTGACATCCAACAACTGCAACATAATAAAACGCTCTGCGAGAGCTTTCGATGGCCGCGGAGTTTTCTTTATTTTCACAGATTTTATTTTTCTTTGTTTTTGAAGACGGATTTTAAATTTGTTTCTTGTCAACTTTGTCCCTTTGACATATTTACCAGTACTTGCCGGTTGAAATTCTCTGAGCTGTTTCGGGCCAAGAGAGGAACTACTCGTTACTCGTTAGTTTGCTGATTTTATCTTTTTCTGTAATTTTCGATGAGAAAATGTGTTGCGATCGATACGCGAATAAACCTAAATTAAAACCGAATCTCACGATTTGTGTCCGGTGGAAACGTTGCATAAGAGTTTATGAATTGGTTGTGTATTTGTGGATTTTAAAGCAGAGTTGAATGGGAGAATGCGAATCGAACAGCACGGAGCATTAATAGCTGTCAGTATACGTTGGCTCGAAATCGGCAGAGACACGTGCCCGCCGTCCTTCATTAGTCACGTAACCTAACCGGAGTAGATTCCAAAGAGCTAACAACCATTCAAATTGAATTTCCGCAAAATCCCAGAAGTCAAAAGTTCAACCACTAAGCACGTTTAATTAAAACTTTCGACAGTCCACCGCCATTTATCATTCCGCTGATTCCGTCCGATTTACACACAGCAACGAGCACCCGAACTCCCCACGAACAAATAAACAATCAATTACATTCGATACTCTTATCTAGGTACCTTTAAGTCAGTACCCACGCCAATACACAATACAAAACACGAATCTCTTTCGTTGTAACTGAAACAAATGTTCAGCTACCTTTAGAACAATGACACCACGATATGTCTTGTGTACCACATCCTTGTTGCACGCGAAATCCTACTCTATCCTAACACGGTTCTCGTTTGCGCCAGCCGCTCCCTCAAAAGGGACGTTCCCCTCACCAGCTAACAGTGAACAAAGAAAACGATAATTAATGACTTTTTCGTCATCGCATTTCAATATCTTGGAGGAAAGTAGAACAAAAAGTCAAAAGCCCGAGCGGAAAAGAATTTCAATTAAATCAACTTCATCGCCTGGCCGAATGCGGAAATGGAGGGCTTTTCTGCGAGCTGCCATTTTTGGTGGATTTTTTGTTTAATTTCACTGTTTTAGCCGAATATGCTTGCGCTTGGGCTTCGAAACGGCCCAATGCCGTGCCTCGGCAAGGAGAAACAACTTTCCTGAGGTTTTTCATTTTAATTGCTTCGGCGGTGATTGTGCGGTG
The DNA here is from genome assembly GCA_963082955.1 of Cheilosia grossa. Taxonomy (NCBI): domain Eukaryota; kingdom Metazoa; phylum Arthropoda; class Insecta; order Diptera; family Syrphidae; genus Cheilosia; species Cheilosia grossa. The sequence goes on from OY720144.1 coordinate 8,579,908, forward strand.
GTGGTCAGTGCTCGAGCTTTCTTTCCGCTCTGCAATTACTTAAATTAATCGCGGTTTTGTGAGATCCTGGGCGGTGCTGCTTCCCGTTTACTTAGGTGCGAGTTTGGCGTTCGGTTTTTTCTTGCAAACCACCGGATTGAAGGGAAATTCTCTATTTGACGATGATAGGCCCTATGCGATTAATTTAATTCAATTAGATGAAGGATATCTGCAAAAAAAAAAAAAAAAGATTGAAGAGACGTGGAAGGATATTTCGCGTTGGGAAACGAGGTCATTTTATTGTTAGTCCAGTTGAATGCATTCGTCGTTGTCGACGTCGTTCGTCTTTTATTAAATTTTCTGTTGGGATAACAGTAGAGAACTCGTGGAGAGATGGATTGAAAGGACTCTCGTGGAATCGGGTTGCATTGTTCGCGTTGTTCAAAAACGGATTTAGAGTGGATTTGCTTTTGTTAAATTGGTTTCGCATAGCTTTGCAAAGGGATTTCGATGGAAACTGGTGGACTGATCCGGGGAAAATGTGTCACTTATATTGCTTTTGCGGGATTTTAAATCAAAAATGTTAATGGGTATTGTACTATTGTGCTGGAATGCACTTACTGTCTTGAAATTGAATTCACATGTCTTTGGCCAATGGAAAATAATCACATCTGAGGGGGTGCATTGTGCCATTTAGGTTATCCAGCGCACCAACAGTAAGTAAGTAAGTCGCCAAGTTTAAATCTTCCCCACGGAAGGCGTTTGCTATCAAAAAAAAAACATGACAGCGTCCATTAATGGGAGCGTTCGAATACCTAAAACATATAAAACGTCAATTAGATTTGTCTGGTCTAGGTATACGAACGCGTTGACTAGGCAACCTGATTGTTTTTGTATTCGGTTTATTTTGAATTTTGACACTCGAAATGTCAACTGAGAATGCAGGCAAGATTTAATTGACGAAATTTCTCGGATTCCCCTTCACAAAGGTCAACTGAAAAAACTATTCGCGTGATCAATCCATCAGGCCAATACTAAATAGCCGTGTGACTGAAAGGGACAGCATTATACATAACACGTAAACATTCGTGACAAGTATTTTGGTCGGCCATCTTGCTTACGTGGTAGGATAGGAATTATTTAAAAGTTCAGAATGTTGATATTTTTATAGTTTTAAGCTTAGTACGTTGCTCGAGCTAAATTTTCGCTCCCATACAAAATTCTCTCCAAAATTTTGCTGAGCTAAATTTAAGCGAACCCATTTAGCTGAGTGGTACGCAGTTCGAGCTAAATAATCAAACTTTTGTTTCAGAATGTACTTCATGTATCTGTCAAAATTTAGCGCACCCATTTAATGTGTCGGGACATTTTCTCAAGCTTATTTTGACAGATCGTTGTGTTCTCTTGCCTTTTTTGAGATTTTGTATTGCGAAGAATGGGAGAAGTAAGCAAAGATGAGTTTTTTGTATAAATAGCTCGACGAGGAGTACATAGAATTGGAAACGGATGAAATCAGAGAGAGTTGAATTTTTGAAGTAAGCTATTTTCCAAGAACATCTGTTCTTTGTCACATTTATCCACAGCGCTCTCTATGTCAAAATTAAGCTAGGACTTTAGCTGATGTTTGGTGAAAAAAGTTGTAGACCAGATAAAATTTAGCTTAGCCCGAACAGCGTAAAAAGCTTTATTAGATTTCGCTTTCCTATAAAAGTAAATGGCTTCCGGAAGTAATGAACGGACTATTATTTATTTATTTCGTATAATTGTTTGTTAAGTTTTCTGAATCGGAAATCTGACATCAAAATCTGAAAATCCCAATAGAAAACGACATTAGGTGACAAATCTTTTGAATGTATCCATCATCAAACTACGGATGTCATAAGATGCTGCCTAATGTAGTGTTTTAAAATATGGGCACAAGACCTGCCCCCTACAAAGTTATAGCTGCGTTCAACTGATAAATAAGCGGCCTTGAAGCCTTTTGATCACTATTCCATCAGTCGCCTCCTGTTAGTCGCATCCATTTTGGCATTCTCAAAACCTGAAAAAGAAATAAAAGTCCCTCTTTCATAGCATAAACTCTCATGAACTACGAAAGCCTCTCACTCCCAGTGCTCAATTTCCTTCCATTACCCGTTTACCGTGCACTGACCCCTCGCCGACCTACAACAGACTGCATTTTTGCACTCGCAGCACGTTCCCATAATGAGGATCCTCAAAATAATTCGACACGACTTGCTAAACTAGGTGTCGTCTGTTGAAAACGAGTACATTTATCATAATAAAAGATGCATCCCCGCATCCGCCTTCTTAGAAAGACATTTTATCCCGTACACCTCTTTAGCTCGTATTATCATTTCAGATCCTTTTCTATCGTTTTCTATGCGATAATCCTAATGAAGTCTTTTTCGTCCAATTTCTCATCCTTTTGTAGATACAAAATGAATGCAGGAGGCAGCGAAAACAAAATCCCATTTCTCTCTCTTCAATTCACAGCACATACATGAAATCCTCAATTCTGTGTGCTTACTTCTCCATACGTTCCTTCTGCACACAATTTACACCATCTTTCTGGCTAAAAGGTAGAATAGGATGCAAAGAAAAAAGAATCCAACTTGAATGCACCGGTGTTATCAAATTCCTATATAAGGATGGAGCGCGCCCTCGTCCTGTGTGAAAACTAAAACTGCAGAGAGAAGAAAAACCAGGTGAGTGCACACAAGAACACGAACCAAGAATTGTGTCCTGCTTCCTGTGTTGTCTCCCTTTCACGAAAACTAATGTATGGTGTCACGTATTTAGCATTATTTTCGGGATACGTGACGCCTATCCCGGTCAACCCCACTCCACCCAACAGGCGATAATAATGAGGAAAATTATGTGTTCTCCGCTAGCGGTGGTGGTGTTGGAAATGTTCCTATTTCCCGTAAACTAAGGTACACCCGTCTGCAATTTTATTCTTATTATATTTTTGTCTACCTACCCGGTTCGTTCCTCGTTTTTGTAAGGTTTTAGCTTAATTTTTTTTCTGGAGAGAATCGCTAACAAAAACTATTTATTTACGTGCAAGAAACAACGCTTCCTCTATCAACTTCAGGACGCGAAAAACGTCCACACTCTGTCCGTGCTTGCTATAATTATTTATTTGCCATAACTGGCAAACGTCATTGATTTTTATCGGCAGTTTATGGCTAAAAGATTCGCTTTTGTGCCAGACATAACACTGCGGGCGGTAGTGATATTATTGGGGGAAAAGGACTCCTAAATGTGCACAAGTGCACCGAATTAAATCGAAAAACTCATTCGATTGTCATGTGTGTATTTTCGAGGCGAGGTGCTGATACCAACACCCACGACAGCTACATACAGTGTGTGTAACTTCAATAAACTCTAGAGCTTGATGGCATTTTTTAGATGGCTTGGTGATAGGGGTATTCACTTGTTGGTTTTATAATGCAGGAAGGGAAACTAGAATTGCGAATGTCTCCAGTTAGTTCACTTAAAGCTCAATACAAAACCGTCGACTGACAATAAGAATCACTTATATGAAAAAACGTATGACACACATGGATTGGTTGGCAATGGGGACTTTCGGATACATAGTTCATGTTAAACGTCAACTGGGTTTTGCTGGACTAGGTATACAAACGCGTTTACTAGGCTACTTGAAATTTTTTTTACTCTAGCTTACTCTAGATAAATAAGCAGGCAGGATTTTCTTGACTAGACTAGCGTCAACTGAAAAAAACTATTTCGTGAACGCTCTAGATCTAGAGCAATAAAAACCGAAGTACATCTAGTCGGCCAGCTGTCAGGCTTACTAAACTAAGTATCCGAACGTCCCCAATGCTGTTTTTGTGGAGGAAGAAACGAAAATTTAATATTTCCATAAAACAAAAACCCACTTCCGGAAATGCTGGGAAAGCCGCACATTCATATATTTACGTATCTTAAGTCGATTAGATTGGTCGGAAAAATAACTTTTCCTACGATCTGGCAAGTTAGTACTTAGTTAGATTAGTTGGCCCCTTCAAAAACATTTGTTGGAAAAACTGCTCATGTCACCGACCTGTGACCAATCAAAACTGAGAAACATCAAGTCAGTCAGCTGTCAGACTTACTAAACTAGATTCTTGAACGTACTCATCAATTTATTTGTTAACTTGTTTGAAATTACTAGCACATGTTAAGATTATTTCTTCACTTCTACACATACTTATGGCACTTTATTTGCTTTATATGTGTGGTCTCATTCCTGCATCATTATTAGCATTGACTGCACAAAAATCGTTCGCTCTCTTGACGCGGTCACGTCATATGATGAATGGCCATATAAATACCTCTTAGTACGTTTCTAACCTCGCAATAAAATAAAGTGACAGTCGGCATGAATATTCGCAAGAAAATGATTCCCATTTGGCAGTTGCATTCATAACTTGTAAGTAGGTACGTGTACATTATAACAAAGTTCAATTCTGTGGTATAGTATAATAAACGAAGTGTGTCCCTTCGTTCCTTTTATCAAGGCTATACAAAACAACAAAAATATACATATTACGCCAAATAGTCAAACAGACAATTTCGAGTTGAAGAACTGCAAATAAACTGCACAAAATACACTGGTAATAGAATTTATATTGTGGGTGCGGGTATAGGAATGTGCACACATATGTGATTGTGATTGCATTGCCACGAAGTACTAAAAATAAAGGCATTTCCTAGGTTTCCTTTTTTTGTTCCTAGATTTTCGACTCCCTCTTTTATTAAAAAAAATTCGGGGTGAAATGCGACGAACAATGCAATGAACATCATGATAAAATGACTCCTTTTATCGGTTTATCCCATTCGCATTGCAGTCAGAGACCTTCTCACATTTATGGGATACCATAAAATGCAATAGAAGCATTTCCGGCGACTAAACAAGAAAATGGAGATGCAATTGGATTAGGTTAAGGTTCCAAGATTTCGACGAATATTATACCATCATTTGATGGTGTGTTTTGATTCTGACAGTAGACGTCAACTTTATTTCAATTACAAATGGTTAAACTAGTATTTGAAGTATCTACTCTGCCTTTCTCCTCTGAAACTATTATATTAATTATAAACGTCATTGCAATCCGATATCATTTGACATTTATTACAGTTAGCTAGTCACGTTAGGACTTACCTATGTCTGTAGCTGAAACAAACTGCGTTTGCAGATATAATAGCAACTCTCAATTGAAGTTTTCGAAATTTTCATTTTGAATGTTGAGAATTATGCACAGCACGCAGGTTTAATTCACCCCCGATATTTATAATGTAATTAAAATTTAATACGCTGCAGCTACACTGCACAGACAAATTATTCAAAATGTTTTCAAAGTGATGTTCAAATTATAGCCGGACCGGACCGCACTTTCGTTTGGTAGGGAAACCAATTTATTTGTAATCGTAGGTAGCATTAGGAAAATGTGTATTTCGCGTAATGGCTCAAAGAATATTCCGTATGACTACGCCAAACCAATGAACCAGAACTATTTTCGTAATTATTATGAGGAGTAAACGGAAATTACGAATTTGTAGGTCCCCTTCTAAATTGTCCATTTTCTAATACAATTTGTAATTATTTTAGGTCGGATGTGGATGGTTTGTGACAAAATGGCGTTTGTAACAATTTAATGTGACTATTAGAATGCATTTTCATTTGGATGACTTCGCAATCGCCGTATGCATGTGTGCTGAACTTTAACATCGGAGTGAAATGTATCCCTTCGCCATAATCTTGGCATTGATGGTGTTGATGTTGCAACGGTTGGCGGATTCATTTTGTCCACTTACTGCTCTGACAGAGGTACGAACGCAGATACATCATCATACATCTGCGCTTTGCTTCTTTCTGTGATTTCGGCGACCGCCTTCGGTGTTTAGAATTTAGACGTACTAGGTTGAAACTTATGGTTGGCTTAAATATTGATTTAGGTAATATTGGACTGCATGCCAAGTAAGTACAATTTCTGACACTTCTCGGTGTCATAATAATATGATCATGCAATGTGGTATTCGATTGGGATTCAGATTTGCTCACAGACTTCAGATTTCGTGTGCCTAATCGAACATAAAAACGTCACTTGCTTTTTTTTGTGTTGAATTTGTTGACTAGATTCGTCGGCTACCCCTCCATAGACATCAATTACTGAAACAGAAAGAAAGAGAAAACTTAAACCAATATGTGTGTTTTGAAGTGAAACAGCAGCGTAAACGGAAGTTCCAAAGTATTACACAATTTGATCCGATCATCTAAAAAATAAAACCGCCGTTACCCATATATATACCTAGGTACCTACAAACCAAAGTTCCACACGTCGTTACCGCCAGAGACAATACTGAGACCACCAACTTTGGCCGAATTCCCGTTGCTTTGCCTACAAGCTTTATTTTTACGGAAGTGCCTTGATTTGGTGCCCTAGAATTGATGCATAGAAATTCGTATAGAAAAATGTAACGAAACTTCAACAATTCCGGCTCACCAACACACTCTCAAATAATACGAACCACTTTCGCTGTCGGCAAAGTTGCTGTCAGGTTGCTGTCACCGTTCATAGAATTCTATCCGTTAAATTTGAAATTATTCGTTACGTTTGGATAGTAACTTTTTTAGGAATAAGTGTACTTTTGCCTAAAATATTTATGGAAAACAATGTAGATTGGTTGAGGGAAAATAAAAACATTTTGAGCAATTTTTCTTCAGTTATTTAAGAAAAATTTACTCATGAAGTCGAAGTAAATGATATTCAAAAGCGGCAAACACACAACTATGTTTCTCGTATATAAAACATCTCATTTAGATAGTTTTATTAACCAAACAAACTATATTATTCGCCTTTTAAAAATATAATATAATAACTAACCAACAGTAAGGCAAAAATATGTTGTTCCCGAAGTCTATCACATTCCCCCCGATTGGCAGCATTTATTTTACATTTTTTGTATGTTTTTGCAAGTCACACGGACACTCATATGATATTCGATTGGGCTTCTTCAGATTTGCTCTCAGATTTCAGATTTCGTGTGCCTCTTCCAACATAAAAACGTCACTTGCTCTTTTTTGTGTCAATATTCGTGCGATTTGAATATTCTACACTTTTCTAAGCGATTTCCATTCACAGTTTAAGTTTTATGTTTAAACATTCGAAATTTCCATCCCCATTGATTGCTTGATATAATATACATAAATAATTTACAAATCTGGATTCAAAAAATTAGTAGGTTGGCCAGCGGCAAGAGGATTGCGAGTTGGGTGGGGGTAGTATCGTTTGTCTCTGGCTACCGCCCTTTGCCATCTCTCCAATTTGCTCATCTAACCTCCGCACTATATGTCTCCACAAATCAGGTGTCATTTGTCATTTGGGAAAATCTTCTCATGTTGTTTCGCAGTTTGAAAAACAGCACACATAAAAAAAGTAAACAAATCCCCCTGCAAATCTGGGAAATTAAGAATTTTCTTGAAAAAGAAAAAAAAAATCTTTTTTCACCATCGAAAAAATCGACAAAAATTATAATGAAAACATGTCGCTTAACATTTGCCTGGACGAAGTCTCATTTTTAGAGAAAACTTGTCGAGCATGCTGTCGCTACGACCCAAATGATTCGATGAGATTTCATCCCATTTTCAATGGAGTCGATACCGATGAACCCAGTGTCGAATTGTCACACGTTTTCAATGAATTTCTTCTTTGGAATTTAGAGGTATGAGATTTTTCAAATATTTTCTACATAATTTACAACTATTTTATATATTAATAGATAAAATCCAACGATGGCCTGCCCCAACGTATGTGCAGTGATTGTTTGGATAGGTTTATGCAAGTGAAACTATTTCGCGAAGAAGTTGTCGATTCTCAAAGGCTACTCTCTTCGTACCTTAAAAGCGATGAAAATGCAGAAAATGGCAGAGCCACAATTACAATTGAGACACTTCCAATGTCGGCGGATGATGATCGCGTTGGATACGTTTCGCCCAGCAAATTGATTGAGTATGTTGGTTCCGACGAAGAGGATGAGGAGGATGATAATTCATTTGCAAAAGCATGCGGTGAAATCGATTATTTCGAGGCAAACGAAAGTGATTATCTGTTCAATCATCCGAATCAAATTGAAACAAATGATCTGATGGTTGATAACCCCGAGCCAGTAGAGTTTAAGGCTACTTGCAATAAAAGTTTCGAAGAAATTTCTGTGGACAAGGAGAGCAAAAGTAAAGTCGAAGAAAAACAGTCTACGGGTAACACCAAATGTGATATATGTATGAAGAGTTTTCGTTGCGAGGATAAGCTAGTTCGTCACCAACAATTGTTTCACGCTCGATCGGACTTGACGTGTCCGATTTGTGGTAGGAGATTTGAAAAGATCACACAGAAGAATTTTGATTACCATTTGAGATCGCATCATGCTAAAAAATTCAAGTGTGCTTATTGTGATAAAAGTTTCCAGCAGAAGGTTCACTTGATTAACCATGAGCGGGTGCACACTAAGGAGAAGCCATTCGCCTGTAACGTCTGTGGAAAGAGTAAGTGTTTGTTTTCTTCCAATATTCTAAGGTCGTTTCATGGTGGCCCTGTAGTCTTATTTAGGTGTGACATTGAAAATCTCGCTTGTATGTGAAACTGTTTACCCAATCTGTTTCCTGTTGACGTTGAACGTTTGTCACTTACCTTTAATGTTTTATAGGGCTAGAAGGACACTTGCAACTTCATGTGTTCTCGCTGTTAACATTTTTGTAAAGTCCGGTGTTACTCGGTTGAAGCTAGTCGTTAAAGTCATATCTCGTGCAATCATCAGGAATGCAATGAGATTTGTAGCAGTTGTATGTAGTTGACCGTGAGTGTGACTATTAAGCACATTGCTTTGATGGTTACATAAGATCGGTACTGCATTCAATGAATAGAAATGTTTGAAAAATTCGTTTGCATATTTTCTTACGAAAACTGCAACTGCACTTAAAACGTCATTTCTCTTTCAGAGTTCCGTCAGCAGTCAAGCCTCCAAGAGCACTTGTTGACACACAAAGATTCGCATCCATTCAAGTGTGAAATTTGTAGAAAAGGTTCGTATCCCTACAAGCGCATTGTTTCCATATAGTTGTTCAACACTTGCCACCATCAGGTTTTACACATCGTGCAGGATTACGTACTCACTTACGCCTGCACGCCGTTGACAAACGATACCAGTGTGAAATTTGCGGTAAGAACTTCAATCAAAAGGCCCACTTGGATTTGCACCTAATGAACCACAACGGCGAGCGACCATTCCAATGTGAATTCTGCTCTAAAGCTTTTCGACAGGCCTACCAACTGGGTAATCACATGCACTCTACACACTTCAGCAGTTTGAATTGCCTACAAAATGGTTACTACCAGTGTTCTCAGTGCGATCAAGAATTCACCAAAGCAATGGATCTCATCCGGCACAAAAAGACCCATGACAGCGGCGAGCGTAAGTTCCTTTGCCAACAGTGCGGGGCTAGCTTCAAGCGTAAAAGTAACTTGAATCTCCACGTGGATGCGGTGCATCTAAAGAAGAAGCCATTCAACTGCATCTATTGCAGCAAGACCTTTGCTCAGCTATCCAATTTGAATGAGCATTTGAAGATTCATGAAGGTACATCAATTTTTGCATAACCTTAAAAGGATTCCCCTATACGTTTGTTGTTCTTTCAGGTTCCAAGCAACACAAATGCAGTTTCTGTGATAAAAAGTTCACCCTGAAAAAGACTTTACTTATGCACGAGGCGATTCACACCGGTGAGAAGCGTTTCAAGTGCAGTTTCTGTGATGAATCGTTCGTGTATCGACAAACCCTCGGCAGTAAGTTCACCTTTTCTGAATCGATTCACATTTGATTCTTATTGGTCGTTTGATTTCAGCTCATATAATGAACCATTTCCGTGACGAGAACGAAGAGGAGTACAAGGTTAATGAGGAGATCCTCAGTGAGGACGATTTCTTAGGCTATGGCGAAGACATGGAACTACAAGATGAGTTCGAGCTTGATGTGTACAAGCTGCTGGGCTAATTGAAATGGAATTTATTTTGTTTTTTTTTTTTACTTGTAATGTAGTTTATTTGTGAATTTCTAACTAAAGCAATAAAGCCGTGGCTGGTCTAATGACCCCCACTTACACTTTAATCGTTGATTCGAGGAAGTATTTGTTGAATTTCCTCCATCCGACTCGTTTCTTTGGGTCTTTCTTGCTCCACGCTGGGGTTAGATTGGGCATGAGGCCAGCCTTTTGAGCCATTGTCACAAGGGTTCCCATCCTTTTTTGCTGCCGACGACAGAGACCAGTGATTCGACGAGGTAGCATGCACCCATCGGAGCGAACATACTGGCTGAGGATGAGCACATCGGTGTGCTTGACATTCAAGCCCAAAGTGCATTCGGGGCAGAACTTCTGCTGGCATGCAGAGCTGAGCATTTTGTCGGTCCGAGGGGAAGTAACGTGGACACCTTGTAGCACGAGCACATCGTTCTCCTGCTTCACTTGAACTGGGTGGTAAAGAAAACGGTTAGTGTTGGGTGGGAGCTGAATATTAATGAGTCTTACTCTCTTTTAACAGCAATGACGATGTGGTAGTTATGTTCCTGGGTTGAATGTGGGTGTTTGCAATTATATTGCGAGTCACACGGAGCAAGGATAACATATTTTTTATTGAAAATTACCAGAATATATTTTTCTGCTCCGCGGTTATAAAATTAGTTTGACAGTTCACGGGCTGGCACCTGGCAGCAAGTCTCTCCAAAGTGTAGTAGATTGGATGATAGAACTGCCAGGCTAATTGGGTTTCCAATGCATTTTCTCACAAAAGAACCCATACATTTCGGCGGAACAAGCTGTTAAATTATACGTCAAATACAGGGATTGTAATTCACTTTTTAATTTTGTTCATGAAGTCCCTGTTAATAGTAATGTAGAGGGTTTAGTGCACTGCGACCTTGTGGTCTATTGTGTCCCATTCATATTTTTTCCACTTTTGAAAAAAGTCTCCAAAATAAAACTTATTTTCCCTACCCGTTTTGCACAATCTCTACTAAACTCGAATCTGGCAGTACTTCATATGACACTTCTCCCCCACACGTGTGTGTATACGTTTCATCCAACATAGTTTCTTTCTTCTCGGAAAAAAGTCCTCATTCGCCAGCAACAAAACAGCGAAGAATTCCAAATAAAAATAAAAAGTAATGCAACATAGTGGTAAACTCTTTTCACTGTTCAAGGCAGGTGATTTTTCTCTTTTACCGACTAAATTCTATGTTCCAAAAGCTTACCTCAGTTGTTTCTCTTGTAGACCGCTTAAAACGATTTACCTCTAGTTTTTCGGCCGCTATGTCTGAAGCAATTGACGCACACAATCAGCGCAAGGAAGAGAACAAACAACAGAAAGAAAGTCACAAGTCGGGCTTGAAGAAGCGACAATGGGTTGAATCCAAAATCAGCCCCGAAGAAATCGCGGAGAAGCGTGCCAACTTTGACCCGGCAGATCGAATTAAGCGGAAGAAGAGTGCCATACTGATGGGATACTCGGGAGCAGATTACTATGGCATGCAACGCAACCCTGGAATGCGAACTATTGAGGAGGACCTGTTTGTGGCAATGTTAAAACACAAATGGATCTCGGAAGAGGGTTTCAATCAGGCACAATACGCTCAGTTTCAACGTGCCGCAAGGACGGACAAGGGTGTGTCGGCGGCGAGGCAGATATGCTCTGTCAAGCTGCGTAAGTACTGATTTTGACAGTGTTTTTTTTAATGAGGTAATAGGATTTACCCTTAGCTGACGATCCCGATGTGAAGGCGTTGAATGCAGATTTGCCCGAAGTGATTCGAGTGTTTGCCATTAAACGCGTCACCAAGGGCTTCAATGCAAAGGACAAGTGCAATGCAAGGACATACACGTACACCCTACCGTCGGTTGCGTTTGAAGACCATTCCAAGGACCTTGACATGGAGACCTATCGCATACCCAAGGATGTGCTCGAGAAGGTTAATGCTGTTTTGAAGAACTATGAGGGCACGAAGAACTACCACAACTTTACGAGCAAAAAGTAAGTCTGCCACGAGTTAGGAATTTGTTCTCACTAATTTCTTTGCAGAAATTTCTTGGATCCATCAGCGAAACGTTTTATCATGTCCTTCACATGCAGTGAACCTTTTTTCAGCCCGCAGGGAATTGAGTTCCTTACACTCAAGGTAAAGGGCCAGAGCTTTATGCTCCATCAGATCAGGAAAATGGTCGGTGTGGCTATCGCCGTGGTCAGGGGTAACACTACCGAAGAAACTATCGCCCGGGCGTTTACAGATGTGGGGTTGGATTTGCCAATGGCTCCGGGATTGGGCCTTGTACTAGACACGGTTCACTATGATCGTTACAACGATCGCTATGGCGGCGATGGCATTCATAAAACTCTAACTTGGGATGAACTCGAGCCAGAGATCGAAAAATTTGTGGAGAAGTACATCTACTCGAATATCTACGAAACGGAGTACAACCAAAAGTCGATGGTTGAGTGGTTGGACACATTGAAGCGGCACTCGTATGACGCAAGGGAGAACAATGATGAGACTACACAAACGGGGGAGGCTACACAACCTGAAAATGTTGACAATTCAAGCTCACAAGCGACAGATAAAGTGGAGAATGAGGCCAAGGTGGCCACTGAGGAGAAGGTAGCTCAATAAAAAATAATTTCTCATAGAAACGGCCGTCGACTTTTATTCGTTTGTTCAAATTAAATCATTTAAATGCATGGCTTAGTGCCTGCCCTTCTTTTTCTTATTATGACCGCCTTTGCGGTGCTGTTGGCGCGGTCCGGGTGTTACCTCCTGATAGACTGGGGTCACTGGAGAGTTCTTGCTCAGATTCTGAACCTTGGACATGTCACTGAAAGACAAACAAAAACCCGTTAGACGGCTGACTACATTTACCACGTGTAACTCACTATTGATCAGCAGCTCCAGTGGACATTCCTTGAGAACCTTTGATGATGTCCTTTGCTCTACGATCTCGCTTCTTGCGGAATCCGGTCCTCTCATACTTGGGCAGCCACCTCTCTGGATCTGGGGGCACTTCGGCGTTGTAGCTTTTCGGCAGCTTACTCTTGCGCTTGCGGTTGGCCTTCTTTTTCTTTTGCACATCTCCAGGAGTGCCAGGCGATTGTTCAATCTTGGCATTGGCTGACTTTTTAGCCGCCTTGGTGCTCATGACCCAGTTGGCTGCCTCTAGGGCGTCGATTTCGGAAGTGGTAGTGAGCGTTTCAAGGGCTGGCAGTTTCTTGCTGACTTCGAGGGCCTTCTTCGGGTTTATCTGAGCATAGGCGATGACCAGTTGGGCGATAACTTTCATGTCGTTCGGCTTCAGTTTGAGAAGTTCCTCAAGCGAACTGGCTGCAGTGTCAGTAGCGCCTCCACGAAGATGAAACTCGGCTGCCTGCCGCCACATGTCCGATAAATCAGCGCTGCTGACCTGAAATTTTACTTCAAGTCGATCAAATCAAAAGAGAATCAAGGCTCTACTTACATTGTTCTTCTTGTACCAATCCACAGCGGACTTCAGAAGAGCTGACGCCGCCTGCTTGTTGTCGGTACCCAAGTACAGTGTCACCAGTGCCGACACTACGCCCGGCTTATACTTAGATTCGCCCAGCGAAAGAAGGACTTCAATGGCTTCTTTGCGGTTACCCTGCAATAATGAAAATGAAGAACTCTCGTGGCTCCCACTGTTATTAGACTCACCTGCAGCAGCAGCAGTTGAATGACTGCAAACTTGCTGGCAAAGGAGTTCTCCCCGTTGGCGGCCGCGTATTTGTTCAACACATCCACTGCTTCCTTGTATTTCTTGTCCCTGGCAAATTGACTGCATTTGATTAGCACGGCCTGGAACTCAACGTCCGAGTAGGATTGAACCAGCTTGTTGCACAAATTCTGGCAATCATTACCGTTCGTGAACAGTGCCAATAGGCAGTTATTCAAGGCAATCGCCTTCTTTTGCCGCGAGTTCAACTTATGCTCGCAAGAATCGGCCATTGCCGAGCGAATCTTCTTCTTTGAGTCGAAAACATTTTGATCTTTGTTGATGACCACCGAGTTGTTGCTAGCCACTGCGACAAGAGCTGGATCCTTCGGCTTATTCTTCAAGCAGTCAGCGTATATGATGGCTGCTTCCTTGACCTTGCCTTGCATTTGGAGGCAGTACGATATCTGAACGCTAAAGCAAACTTTATACATGCTCAGGATATTCAACTGATTTTATATTCGTACCGAATCACATCGATTTCCTCGCTTATTTCATCCTCAGTTGCTCCATCCTCCTCCAGAGTTTCACGACACATTTTTTCAGCCACCTTTAGTTTCTTCTCTGCTTCGACAAACTTACCGCGGTTGGCCAGAGCACATGCCCCGTTGAAACACATCTCATAGGTGTCATCGGTGAGATTGGGCAGCTCCCTTGTCTTTAAAAGCACAATTAGCAACTTCTACACAACGACACACAATCGAAACTTACCTCATCCAAAGCCAAATTCGCAGTGACAGCGCTCAAATTGGTCCTCCTCTCGTCTTCATAATCGTCGGTAGTGTTTTTGATTATTTCCTTATATGAATCGTAGCATTCATCGTATCTCTCCAACCTATACAGAACCTGAGTGCGTAGCTCCTTCAAATTTGGTGGAAGTGGAATAATATCAGTTCCATCGATGGTCTTCAACGCTTTCTCTGGCTGGTTCAGACGATACTCACAGTAGGCTCGCTCAAAGACCAAAGTATTCAACTTGTTCTTTTCGATAAACTTGTACGCCTCCTCGAGTTTCGAAACTTGAATTAAGCAAATTACTTTGCAATGCAGAGCTGTTTGATCGTCGGGTATAACTCCAAGAACTGTGGGAAAGCGTGTGTAATTTAGTCGTGCTTTGCTTTCAACATGATCAACTTACTTCTGTTCACGGCCTTTATTGCCTTTTCGAATTCGCCATTTTGGCCAAATTTATGCACATCAGCGTATGCTGTCTTTACGATGGCATCTTTCTGATCTGCACCGTCCTTGGACATCTTTATTAACGTTTTTTCTTACTTTTCTGCAAAATATATCTTGGCGATCCCACGTCGAAGAAAGAAATTAATTTTTTGACAATAGACAACTCATCGATAAGGGGATGACTACACTTGCAATTAGGGTGGAAACGCAAGTTTTCAAAAAATTGTGAGCGTCAAGAACGGGCGTCATAATAAAACGGAAAAGTAAAAAATTCTTAAAAGTTAAAGTTAAAAAATGGCCGCATATTATTCACAGCAAGCCATCAAATTCGTACGGGAGGAGTGAAATCCTGCCCATTAAATCTGTCGCCTTTTGCCTCTAAGGACTCCGTCTCATACATTGATAATTTCTCTCATTCTCTCAATATTTCCACCAATGAAAGTACTCCCTCTCCGAGCCACGCGTTAAAAATCTGTCAAACTCAAAATATACTACTTTACTACTGTCGAAAATAAAACAAATATATAAGTTATGCCTTCAAAAGAAAGTGGAAACAACCAAATTTGACATTCTATCAGTACTTACCGGTTGAAAGTCTCTGAGCTGTGTCGGTTTTTCTGCTCTCGAAATCAACTGGCTGTCAGATTTCATGTTCCATTGGCCGCAAAAAAAAGAGTCAGACCAATTTGCGAATCTCGATCTCTGACTAATATTTACACCCCTTCTTACACTTACACCAAAACATTTGTCATTTGTCCAACTTTAAAGTGTGTTATTTCCGTTCTTAGAGACGACAAGTCTGTGAAAAATAGAGAACAATTTACATTTGGCCGCTCCAATGGATATTAACATAACCACAAATGCAAGGAAAGAAAATTCTCGTTTTATATTCCATACGGCAGGAAAAATCTGAAAATCTGAAAATCCCAATGGAAAACCATATAACCGTGCAAATGCGAATAAAAATAATGTCACTATTACGTGACATACCTACAAGTGATGCCAAACCTACGCCCAGCCTTACTCACCTCACCAACAGTCAGGTACATTTTTGCCCTGGCAGTGCTATTTGAAAAAGGCCAAGCTGTCAACGAATTGTCACTCCTCATTAAACGTCAGTTTATTTTTTTGTCTCATTTTCACGCAAATGATCAAAACGCATCTGAAAATATTGTAATTTGCTTCGATTTTGCAGTGCGATAAGCAATCATTATGCTAAAAGGAGAATATTTTGCATTCATCATACTTTTGTGTACAATCCTTTCGGGTAAGTATTGCAAGGAGCTTGCCAAAATTCATTGATCCAACATCCGCCCACTTTTCTCTTTCTTCAAAAAAAAAAAAAAACCCTAAACCATCAAATATGAAATTTCTTTCGACACTATTGGACAAACAATTAAAAACTCTCTAGTGAAAGCTCATGATTATAATGTGGACATCAAGTTTACTGGATCATCCGTGTCAGGATCCTATATAAATTTCACAGCCACACTCTACTACAATGGAAAAGTTGCAGGAAAAGGGAACTACGCATACGACTGGAATGATAACGCTGACCCACAACACTCAGTGGTGAGTAAGCGTTTATTTGTTATTATTAACAAAACAAATAATGTGCTATAATATTATAACAACAAAAACAAGAAAACAAAAACATCGGGGAATATCTTTTGTTGTGGTTATATCGTGCGATCGATGCGATTTGATTCGGGGAGGGGGGAAGTTTTAACATACGGGAACGGGACTTGTCGTTCTACGTGGATATAATTTTAAGTGACTCGTTGTTGGCGTTGTGAAAAATTCATAAATTATAATTTCTTACCAAATGATTAGGCATGTGTGTGGGATCGTGCAAGGCACGTTATCGAAGTGTCGCTTCTCTATTGTGGCAAACGTGATCGAATGCACTTTTGAGCTGAATTTTTCTTGTTTTGTTGCACAGTTTGTTAACGAATTATTATTTAAATATAAGTCAATGAATGGGCCATTGATTGTCCCAGCAATGAATTGAAAGTTAACCTTCTACGGTGACTTCTATTGATACAACAATGAAGCCACTTATCGCTCATTGACTTGAATCCAGAAATAGAGAGTTGTGTTCTATATTCATAATGAGATTCAGTGACAAAACAGGTATTCATTTCCATGGAAGGTATTTACAGTTTCTCAACCTTTGTTTGTCGCCGATTTGCGTCTGTTTTAAACAAATGCACAGGTTGCTGGATATCTTATCTAGATGTTAAATGATCTCGAATTTCGGCATGTTTGTCTACAGGTCGGACAACAACTGTTATCTGAGCATATATGCATGGAAGGCACATTCCGTGATAAGTCGAATTGCGCAATTATTTTTACAAAACATTCATTCCGAACAAAAATGTACCCTCTGGTCGTAAAATGCTTCTCGGAATTGCTTCTTGCCAATGTAGTCTTACAATAATTTGCGTGCTTACAATGCAGCAAGTGTGTAAACAGCTTGTTAAAAGAAAGAGGTATTGGTATTGTTCACAGTTCGAACAAAGTATTCGAGGTGATGACCTCTAATTTGTAAATAGATAGCCGTGAAAGGCAAGCCAGTGATGTCACTGCTGCTTGCACAAATGTGATCGATATGGCAACGTACTGGGAGTGCTTTAAATTTGCCTCTAAATATGTAAATATGGTTGATCAAAAATTATCATATTTATTATCAGCAATGATACTCGTACTAACTGAATTTATATGCAACGAAAGGGCGGGACGAACTGCTATAAAGTTTCGTGATGGCGCGCAGTTGTGCGCTGTGGTAGCCAAACTGCTGGATTGCAGATTCTCCGACAATAGTCATTAAAGAAATGCAACTTTGATAATCTCACACTTGTTATACTTGTTTGTTTAGCTTACATATTTTCTAAGAACCATTTTGCATTTCATCAGAGGCATTAGCAAATAGGTGATAAGTGACTGCAAACTTGATTCGCATTCCTTTCATGTGAATACACATGAGAAGAAAGCATTTCAACGGCAAATTCAGAAATCAAATTCGTTTCCCGCCTCAATAAAACATTCATGTGACAAAAACTGCATACGAACGAGATTTGATAATTGATGCTAATTTGTTATTATTTTTTATTTCGTTAGACTGTGTCATCGTTCAGATAAAGAAAGTCGCAGCGTTTCCATGAATTTCGATTAACTGCGCAGTTTATGCAGGCGGCGCCTTTCAAACTCGCCGAACTCCGCTGCATTCAGCAAGCAATTCATTATAATATTCAGATTACTAGAAGCAACCGTTTTATCTGTATAATTCTCAAATAAGCTACAGCTACGGCGATAATTTCATTCAGAGTTTCTAATGGCATCGTATGTCGAATATACAATGCAGCTGCCAGACGCAGTGGTCCAGGAAAAAAAATCACTTGACGGGACTGCTGAAGGGTTGGTGATATATGTAGTTCGAAATACGTACATTCCAACCGAAGTGTTTGTAAACAATTACAGTTGGTAATTGTTCCGTGTCAAACGATTAATAGTGAGGCGTTCGACTTGGTTCGAAAGAAACAGTGGCGGCAACATGTCCACTGGGCTACGTTCTTACAACAATTTGTTCCTTCTAGTTTTTATTTTGTGCACGAATGAAGGAAGCTGCAATTTCTAAATTAGTTTCGTAAGTTTTACACCTACTCTAGAAACTTTGTCATGCGTTGGTAAGCGATTGGGCACCACAGACTCTACCATTCCCCACTTTGGTCTTTATAGTGCCCGCCTAAGTCACTAATTCTTGCCTTTCCTTCTTATTTTTACCCGGAAGTTTCCATCCATGCTGATTTCTTCTGAAATGCGCAGTAGGATCTTCAAAAAGTCAGGGACTCATGGAGTGGCGGGGAAATTGATTTGTGGATTTCTTTATCAACACTGCGCAAGTCGTCGTCCTTCAGATTTATATTCATTGCATGGTTTATTAGAAAGCGTCACAGTATCAACCAATTTACACAATTACTGTCAAACTTTATATGAGTTTCTTAGGTTAGGTTAGGTTGACTGGGGTTGTGAGATCGTCACAAAAGACCAGGCACTATAACGGTCCCATCGTTATCGTGACACTTTTTCCCAGTTTATTGCAACAAAACATCAACTACAACATGCTAATAAAATGGGTCTTCTCTTCAACAGGAATTCCGAACCGAACTGCCCTACAGCAACTGGTCAGTTGAATATCCAAAAAACAAATTCGGTCGATATGAAGTGAGCCTTAAAGTAGATCGAAATATAGTTTTCTGGTTCAACATTGCGAATGGAAATGTCCACTTTGAGGCGACCGAGCTCCTGAACGGAAACATGACTATCAAACAAAATGACACAGTCAGGGAGGCGGAATACGTATCCATTCGAGATCCAGTCAATCATACAATCGCACTTAAGGAAAGTGATTTGGAATTCCTAAGTCGCAATGCGACGAGCATTCAAACATTTTGGTTCCAAAATTGTACATATCTGGGTGTGACGGATGGTTTCACATATATCAATCGATATCCACACGAGGAAATGACATTTGATATTGAGGCGCTGGTAGTGGCATCGTTTGAAAAGTTACCAGTTCCGACGCCCAGTACTACGACCACAACTACAACAACTACAACCACCACCACAACAACAACCACTACAACTACAACCACTACCACTCCGAAGCCGACAACTACGAGTACCACACCGACGACGACAACGCCGACGACAAGTACAGTGGCTCCCAATAGCACAACCACACAGCATTCGCTGGCAAGGAGGGACACAGCTGCTTTGGTGTCGAACTTCAATAACCTCACAGCATCGGCGAATGCGAAACTCTTAGGTATCGATTTGCCGCAATCGAACGATCATCATGATGAATCACCAGCCGCTTCGACCAGTAATCCCCTGGAAGATGCATTGCCCTATGTTTGTTTCAACAAGACCATGGTCGCCGCTGACAGAAATAAAACCTACGGCTACTTCAACAGGAGAGTTGTCTCCTTATGTAAGTAGTTGCTGATTGGTATTCGAGAGGAGGGTGTATATTGAAGAGTTACATTTTCAGTGCCTGTTGGTGAGTTCTCCTCGAGTACCAACAATTGGTTGCAGCATGGGGATGTTTTGAACTTGGACGTCACCTGCAAGGGATCGCCACCACTGCAGTATTGCTACAATGTGTACGACGGTACTTACGAGTAAGTCTGTTGATTGAATGTGATCTAATGCTTTGTGCTTACAGCTCCGTATAATGTGACTGGAAATGAGACGTGCTACACTTGGATCCCATTGACCAGTTGTTCGTTCCGACTGCGCCGCTGGTTTACCGACAGCAAGACAATTGTGTTTTTCATTAAGAACCCAGTTTCCACGTCCGTTAATCAGGTCACCATCAACTTTTATGAAGGTGAGTAGAACACAAGTTGAAAGCGGTTGGTCACCTTGCCTTGGCCGTACGACAGGGAGGAACTCCCATGAAACTTTGCGTAATTCCTTGTTTTTGCCGGAGATTCAGTTGAATGAATCAAGTGCGTAAGCTTTGTGTTACTTTTTCATTGGCATTCGGTCCTCAATAAAGTTTACTGTCGCGAAAGATAATCCGCACTTTCTAACCTCAAAGTCGACTAGTTTCGCATAGATATTAGTTACATTAAACAGTTTTACAGTCACGTGAGTTAGGGACTGCTCTCTTTAGTGCGTTCCACGTGACCTTATACACATTTATGTATCTACAGAAGTATCCTTACCATTCGCAATAAAACAAGATCTATTACGCCTCATTGAAATGCCAAGGGAGCATACGAATCAGTTAAATTTTACAATTTCTCCTTGCATTTTCAGCGATAACACAGTCGCAGCTCTCGGTAATTGTCGTGCCTGTGTCGTTCAGCTTAATTGCAGTCATCCTAATCGTGTTTGGTGTTGCCTACTACATTCAGAGTAGGAATCGGTGAGTTACTCTTGATCACTTTCTCAGTTCGATATTCAAATTTCATTGTCTTCCTACACCCAGTTTCAATGTCGAAGTGGCTGACTTCAATTTCGGCGAAACTCAGTCTGTCGATATGGAGTACAAGACATTCCAGCAGCGTCTCATTGATAGTATTCGCGATGCGATCCCACATCGAAGACGCAGCGACAGCAGTGAGTTTCTTCCCGACTCTAGTCCAACGGGCAGCGATGGCGGCAGTCCGCTGCGATACAATACGATGACATAAGCGAGCAAGTGTTTTTTTTTTTTTTTTTTTTTAAATTAGTGTTTATATAAATTTAGAATTACCACATCCCCTCCATTCATGAATGTTTTTTTGAAACTGCTAGAAAAAGGAAGAGTTTTGCAAATTTATTTATTTATTATTTTTTTTAGTATTTGTTTCTATATTTTGTCTTTGTTCACCAACAAGGTTATTTGTACATCTTCAACAAAGAAATAATAATAATTAGGTTGACTAAAATGTATCCCAAAGACTGTTAAAGCAAAAAAGAAAAAAAAATGTCAAAGCAAACAAATTGTAATAAGAGATGCGTGGAAAGCTTTCTCTTCTAGATTATCATGCAATAGAATGTAAACGCCAATTAGATTAGAGCCAGAAAAGTCGCTTGGCCCGATTTTCCTTTTTCTTTTGTAGTTTAGTTTGTCTAAAACGTTGTCCATCCAAATGCACCCTCATAAACCAGGCTGTTCCTCAATAAGTGATGAGCTTTCGAATTTCATTTTCAGACGGCCTCTTTCTCTCTCTATATTTCTATATTTGCTTTTTTTACTTATATTTGTATATGTATTTTTAAAATCCCAAATTTTCGATCAAAAAGAAGAGTCGTATGGTATAATTACTATTTGTTATTGAAAAAGAAGATATTCGCTTGTGATAAAAATATAAGTAAAATTAAATCGTTTATTTGAATTATTCGAGAAAGCAAACAAAGAATCACTAAATATATACCTATACTATCTGCAAAACTTTCCGATATGTTTATTTAAAATTTGTATTGTTTAACGGAAAGATAAAAGAAAGCAACACAAAATATATTTTATATGTTCTTAGGTTTAGGTTTAATATTAAAAATGGAAAGAAACAACAACAAAAAAAACACACATTACCTACACTAATATTGGTCTATCGAAAGAGTGTATTATTGTGCAGTATACCTACATAAATATATATATATATATTATTTAATGATGAACGAATGTGGGAGATAACAAATTACTATTCATAATTATGTACATAGAAGATAAAAAAAAGTCAATAAAATCAAATAAAATATTACCAACTGAATTCTTTTACTCATGAATGTGCCATGGCGTGATGGACCTGTCATACGGTGTTCTGTTGCAGTTCCAACATGGCCGTGTATTATATTCCGCCACAAGTGCTTTGTATTTTGTTGTACTTCACAAAATAAGTACCCACACCTTTCGGTGTCGACAAGCTCTCAGATTTCATACCAAAAAGAAGGAATCAAGTAAAAGTCGTTATGTTGTATTTCCTTAATGCTTTTTGTAGTCTATCAGACATCGCACCTATATTTGCTAAATTAATTAGGTTATAAGTGATGGATTCAAATCGCTGAATGACTGGGGCGCCACCCTGTGTTTTCCAAAAGATCGAGCGTGGGGCTCCATTTTTCTCATGCTGAAATGTGCTCGTTTGGGTATTTTAAGTCGGTCGTTGGTTGTAGTTGGTTGAAATAGGACGCATAAATGCAACCAGTCACTATTTGGCTCGTTGCATAACGAACTTTCCGTTTTATGATTAGAATATAATCCACAAAATTTAAAAGTTATTGACCAATTGACGAAAATGTTATAAAAGCAGTTTGATGAAATGGATTTTTGCTTTCAAGCTATGGAAGACATGAAGTACATATGAAGTACAAAATGCACGAGCGACTGAAGTGACTACCCACTGCGATTCGTGCATTTAATATTTTGTGTAGGATTGATGTAATTGTTTACTTCTGCAGACAATGGTGACTCGTGTATTTTGACTTAAAGTTACCCAGTCCCAAATTTATATTAATGTAATTACCTATTTCGAAAATGACAGATAACCTCACAATGAAACCATAAATTTTTAAAGAATGTTAAAATTGGTTAAAATTTGGGGTCGAATCTTTGCTTCCGAAAACGACGAGCTGTACGTTCAGCTACACGCCAGGGGTCGACGCGATTCGACCCTGGCCTCACGTAACATGCGATGTTCGTTCGTAGAGGTTAACGTAGAGGTAAAGTTACTGAAAGCGCATAGGAAAGTGTCGAAGACTACACATACTCAAGTCGCACGAATATCAACACAAAAATAAGAGCAAGTGCGTTTTTATGTTCGATTAGGCTCACAAAATCTGTAATCTGAGAGCAAATCTGAAGAAGCCCAGTCGAATACCACATTAATAAATGAAAATTTAAATTTTTAAATGCCTTTAAAAAAATAGATCCAATTATGGTTGCACCCTTAAAAAAAGGTAGAAATGACCGCAATCTGGTAGCCATCAAAAAGTCTCCATTTAACAAATTCCTACTCAGCTGTTTTTGACATTACATGTCAAACGCCATCCAACGGTAGCGCGATGCAACAAGCCTCTTTCAAAAACTCGAAGGGGTTCTTCCAGAGAAAGCTGAGTTTGTTAGTGAAAATATTAAAAATCGTATTTAACTAAATATCTTAAGTAGGAATTTATTGAATCAGTTTAAATCATAATGTCTAAGGAGGAAAAAGAGAAACCTCAAGTGGATAAAGAGCTCGACCTCTCGAATGCCGGTCGTGGTGTTTGGCTAGTCAAAGTGCCCAAGTACATTGCCAACAAATGGGAAAAAGCCCCCTCGAACATGGATGTGGGGAAGTTGCGAATAAGTAAAACTCCCGGACAGAAAGCACAAGTCTCCCTATCCCTAACACAAGCTGTGGTCAATCTGGATCCTGAAGAGAAAATTCCCACCGAACATATTCTAGATGTATCAGTTGTCACAAAACAGACACTCGGCGTGTTCTCGCATGCGGTGCCCAAGGAATCGTCAAATGACGTTATACCCGAAACTGAGAAACTTTACATGGAGGGAAGGATTGTCCAGAAGCTAGAGTGTCGTCCCATTGCTGACACTTGTTATATGAAACTCAAACTAGATTCAATTCGTAAAGCGTCAGTGCCACAGAGACGAGTACAGGCCATCGATAAGATTGTCCAAAACTTCAAACCTGTTAAGGATCATAAGCACAATGTAAGACAGAGAGAAAGCGTAGCCTCGCCCAAGTGGGACATGTACAATTTTTTCCCTTTCAGATTGAGTACAGGGAACGCAAGAAGGCCGAAGGCAAAAAAGCTCGTGACGATAAGAACGCCGTCCTCGACATGCTGTTCAATGCATTTGAAAAGCATCAGTACTACAATATTAAGGACCTGGTAAAGATAACCAAGCAACCGATTGGCTATCTCAAGGAGATCCTAAAAGAAGTCTGTGATTATAATATGAAGAACCCGCACAAGAACATGTGGGAACTTAAGAAGGAATACCGTCATTATAAGACTGATGAGGAGAAAAAGGACGAGAAGTCACCCTCAGATAGCGACTCAGACTAGCCATAGATTATATATGTGTCGTGTGTGATTGTCCAATCTATAGGTTTCTTGTAAATATAGAAAAATGTAGAATGTAGCGTGTAAGTTGTTGCGGATAAACGAATACATATTTAATATTATTTTTTTTTGTGAAGTAAATGACTGCGCTAAAGTATATTTTGTATTTGGGTCTTTCTCTTTGATAACGAATAAGAGGACATTGATTTTACTGGCCTATTGACAAAGATTGGGCAGTACTTTTTGAAAGCAGAATAGGTAAAAGCGGATTCTTCGGTTGAGTGTTGTTTGTCTTTGTGCCTTGACCGACGAGCCCATTAGTTATTAGGTGCGACTTGCGTAGTTTGAAAATTACTGCATTTATGAAGGTGAGGTTCCCTATTTGGCTTACGAGAGCTGACGTTGATGTGGCGTGTGAGCCTCAATATCTAACGATGGATCCACTTGAAACGAGTAATAACGTTTAATAAATTCAAATTAACCTACTTATTATAACATCCACGTCCATAAATATCATTGGCAACTTATATCTATTAAATTCGGAAACGGAAATTTCCTTTAGTCTTCACATGCATCGGCTAGACTCCAAACTTTTTCTATTTTAACAAGGCAATCATCCGATAGGGTAACTACCTGCGATTCGCTCCCCTCGGCAGACGCGCCATCATCGTCACTTGTGTAGTAACCATATTCCCTCTTCAGATGCCACATATTCTTCGGTTGCGAAATATCATAATCGCAGACTTCCCTGAGAATATCCTTGAGATAGGCAATTGGCTTCTGGGTTATCTTAACAAGATCCATAATACTGTAGTATTGTTGTTTCTCAAAGGCCTTGAACAGTAACTCCAGAACAGAATTTTTGTAATCATATGCCGTTTTGGCTTCCTCCTTCCTGAAATTACCAAGTTCAATCTGAATGGGAATTGTATTTCAAAATTTGAAACGATTTGAAAAGCAATGTATGGTACATACCTTTAGGTCTAGTTTTAAAATCCTTTGCAATGTGGATTTGGGAATGCCCGCTTGTCGTACAAGTTGCTGTCTCGATATGTTTGGGTTTTCGGCAAGTATTTTATACACTGTGTTTATGTTCTCGGAGCATCGACCGACATGATTGTGTGCCGGCGGATCCTCTAAATCTGGGATAGATCCGATATCTTTGTATTTTCGAACTATTTGCTGAATTGTTTTGCGGGATGGTAGTCTATTGTTTTTGAAAGAATTACGAAGTTTGTTTCGTGTTTTTTCGAGATCTTGGCAATTCTGGTAATACGTAGTGACAATACGTTTACGTTGTGCGGGTGTGAATTTGTTGTACATAATTATGCTCCGGAGTTCCCGTGCACAAATTTTTTGAAAATAGTTTCGGTGGTTTACTGTTTGCCTTTTCCGTCCAACAAATTTCTGTGTCCGTTGTCCGATGATGATACTATTTGCGACCATTAGATGGCGTTTCGATAGGGACTGTCAGAAAAAATATACATTTCGGATATGCAGACTTTATGGGTGGTAACATTCCATTGTTCGGAATAAAGTGTTTGGGTAGGTACCTACCTACACGATCACGGAAATATAATCAACCGAAAATCATTTTTAAATATAGATCCCCCTACGTCATTGAAAAAAATCAAGTCATCATAGTCCTACTATTTCAAATGTAATTATTATTGTTCTTTTTACCTGCATTAAGTATTTTAAAAATAAACTGTTGTCGTTAGGTCCGTGTGGGTATGTCCATTAGGTCCAGCTTGTCAGAATGGTGTGAATTTGTATAATCACAAGTCCAAAGAGTTGAATTGAAAAGCTATTCCCGGGACAGGTTTCCTCTTCGATGTTTGGCAGACGTTAGCGAGAGGTAGTGGAAAAAAACCTTAAGGTGTAATTCGAGTTATTCCGATTGTCAAATCTCACATCCCATTCCTTAGTAGACCAGACCAAATACACTGAACCTCTTTACTCTACTTTATATTAGAGCCACCCAATATCAATAGAAAAGTGTAAAAATTGGCCAATTGAATCAGCCAGGTTTTCGTGGAGACAAATTCACAGTTACACCCTGTTCATTCACCATATACACAAACCCAGCCCTTAGAGCACTGTCAAAATGCATATGTCATCTGGCCACCGCCACGGTTCGTGGGTTTTTTCATCAAAATATCAATAATGGCGCCGCCGGCCGCAAGGCATCGATATAATGTAAATAAATCTGATAATCATACGTCCTTTTCAAAGAAAGCGCTACGAAAAATTGTCAAAGAACCTAAGCCATCGAAAAATAAAGATAAAAAGTAAGTACCAATGTTGGGAGTGACGGAAACTGGTTCATACATCACCTGCATGTTAACCTGCTCTATCTCTTTTAGTCAGGCGCCTGTATCGTCCACAAAAGCAAACACAATCGTCCCCGGTGTTGACACCGCATTCAAAACATTCGTCAGTGCTCGACTCTGCAGTGCCATTTGGTCGTATATCTCGGACTGCGATGAAACATTTAACTATTGGGAACCTCTTCACTACATCATCAATGGCCATGGACTGCAAACCTGGGAGTACAGTCCACAATTTGCCCTCCGCTCGTATACCTACCTCCTAGTACAGGGTGTACCAGGGTGGATCTATCAAAAGCTATTCCATCCATCGCCTGTGTTGATTTTCTACATGATTCGGTGTATTCTAGGGTTCGGCTGTGCTGTCATGGAGCGGTATATGTACAAGTGAGTAGGGTTGGCGGTGGCATGTATGAAATGCAAGAGGTTTAGAACTTGTTTTGTGTTGCAGGGCCATTTGCCGAGAATTCGGAATTCACATTGGCAGATTGTGGCTGATATTCCAGCTATTCAGCGTGGGAATGTTTGTTTCTAGTACGGCTCTGTTGCCTAGCTCCTTTTCCATGTACTTTGGATGTGCGGCGTTGGCTGCTTGGTGGCAACAAAGCTATAATTTGGCGGTGTTCCTCACAGCCATCTCTGCGCTGTTGGGTTGGCCATTCGCGGTGCTGATTGGGCTGCCAATTGCGGTGGATATGCTCGTAAGACAACGAATTTACAAATCGTTCCTAACGTGGGCGCTCATTTCGGCAGCGACAATCGGCATCCCCATGATTGTGATTGACTCGAGCTACTTTGGAAGGGTCATCTTTGCGCCAGTCAACATTGTGATGTACAACGTGTTCACGAGCCATGGACCGAACCTCTATGGAACTGAGCCAATAAGCTATTACTTGATCAATGGATTCCTCAACTTCAATGTTGTCTGGGTTAGTCTTTTTTAGTTCTCTTCCATTTGCTGGTATAAAGTTCTCCCCCACAGCTTGCAGCGCTAATCACTCCAGTAATGCTCCTCATGGACTATTTCTTCGTGCCAGCAAAGTCCAAGAGTACCTTGCACCTGCCACACTATCTCAGCCTGGCTCCCTTCTTCCTCTGGCTGGCAGTGTTTCTCCTTCAGCCCCACAAGGAAGAGCGTTTTCTCTTTCCCGTCTACCCGATGATCAGTCTCTGTGGTGCCATAACAGTCGACGTAATACAACGAATCTTTTTCCGCCTCAAGACGTTCTTCACTAAGCTCTCAGCCGGGGCGCACTACCTCGATCATACGATGTTCATTCCAGTGTTCTTTATGTTAGTCAGCACTCTGCTCGGTATGTCCAGGGTGTTCTCGCTCTATCGCAACTACCACGCACCAATGGACCTGCTGATGGAACTCAATCAAGCCAAACAGGCCCCGGACTACAATGCCGATCGCATCTACAACGTCTGCGTTGGCAAGGACTGGTATCGTTTCCCTGGAAGCTTCTTCCTGCCTGCAACCAATTTCAGGATTAGATTCCTTCAGTCAGAGTTCAAGGGCATCCTTCCCGCCTACTATGAGGGTGGCGAGAATGCTACCTCCATTGCACATCCCTATTTCAATGACATGAACCAGGAGAATTCGCACATGTACTTCGACTATCAGAAGTGCCACTTTCTGATCGATCTCGATGAAGGCAAGTACACCGAACTGGAGCCAAACTACGCCGCCCGACTGCGCGAATGGACAGTACTAAAGAGCCTGCCCTTTTTAATACAAGAAAAGTCCCACAAACTGTTCCGAGCCTTCTATATCCCATTCCTCACGGACAATCATACGACCTACGGCAACTTCAACCTCCTCAAGAGAAAGAAATGGAAGCAAAGTTAAGACAGCACTCATCCACCCTCACAGAACGAATGCAGTTGTTGATGATTGTTTTGAATTTAGTAGAACAGGAAGTAAACTATCTGATGTGAAATTAATTAGGTTCCCTAGTCTTAAGCACACTCGGGCACACAACACACACAGCCTAGTGGGACTAAAACCTCATTGAACCTGGCTCAGGAAGCATTTAATTAATTCTTAGATCTAATGTATGTATGTATGTAGATTATCTTTTGAAGTACCAGTGATGTGTATTGTACAGTACATGCATTTCGGTAATAGCAGATTTGTATTATTTTGTTGTTTTCCAATTTTAAAATCTAACAACGAGACATTATTGAGGTAAAATTGTTTTAACCTAACCAAAGATTTTAAGTAAAAATGTGAACATTCTTAAAAGCAAAATAAATAAGTTCTGTATAAAAAAATGCATAGGTACTTTTGCTAGTATCTTTTGATAAACACCCACTTGCGGGTTATTTCGCTGAATTTGTAAACACACTGGAAGGTGGAAACGCAACGTCGATTTGTGCAGTGTCTGAAAGGTTGCACATTATATAATTTCATTTCATCTCATTTCCTATACTCTTATGAGCTAAACTCAATCTATAGCGTTGCATTTTATATAAATACAAATATGTATATACAAATGAAATAAAGTGACGCGACCAGATCGCGAGCTCAATGAGAAGAAGGAATCGAATGAGCAACGTCTTCTAAAGAAAAGAAACAAAAAGCTCAAGAAGCGATCAATCGAGAAAGATATAAAAATACCCAAGCGTCGCCTTACCAATCGAATCTCGCAAAGCTATGCAAGCGGACATACTCATGAGGTCAGTTATTTGCCCCATTGATTGTTAATTGTACGCAAGCAGAATATAGTATTGCGTGTTCCGCATTTTTTCCATGGAGCTGGGTCTATACCGACAAAATGTTCTCTATGCCGCCGTCTCATGGACCGCTGCATGACTTGCGATACGTCAAAATAATTTTAAACGCTAGGTATACAAAAGAACACTCATTGTTTGGTAGTTTATTCGCTTCACTAACCCTGGCGCTACGTGATCGCCTTTTTTTCCCACCCAAAAGCCAACATTCCAGATGAGATATATCGGTTATATTAAATTCGCACATTATTTAGAAGGCTATTGTACCTACCCATCTGTAGCCATTTTTGACATCTCATATTTGCGTCGGAGCTGGAAGTAATGTCCAAGCCGTGCACCTACAGAAGCTCATTTCCATTTACAGTCGACTCCGCTTAACTGAAACACCAATTTGCGTTCAGTTAAACGAATTTTAAAGTAAATCGTAGCTCAGATAAGCGGGGTCGACTGTCTGTATTTCATCTGATGGTAATAGCTTACCACGTGTGATTAAACAAATAATTAGGCACGCATGCGTTTGACTACACCTTCAACAATGCCCTTAGTCTTATTATAAATCATTTATTTTCAGAAATACGAAAAAAAGTACAAAATTTTATTCGGAAGCTTTACATGGAATTTTCTTAATCTCTAAACACGACTAAAAAGATAGAGTTTTCACTTTTTTTTTTTTTTTTTTTGTATTTCAATAATAAATTAAACATAACAAAACGAATCACGCAAACTAAATAAAATATAATAAACGTGAAAAATGCTTTTTACAAAATTGAGATACTACTTTGCTAATGGGGAAGAGAATATTTTACATTTCATAAGAATTAAAAGTACCTACGTTATGTCCACCTTAAGGCTTAATTTTTTTAAACTTGCGCTGCGTTTGTATGTTGTTATATATACAGACAAATCATACAGAGACCCCCAGGTATGGTTTGTCTATGGTTGTTATAGACTGTTACGATCAATGTTTTAAAATGATTTCTAGGATTATTGTCGTGTTCGATTTGGCTTTTCAGATTTTGATCTGAGATTTCAGATTTCATTTCTGCTGCCAATCGAATATTGAATCTAAATTTTATTGGTTCTTGTGTGTATTGAGTTTGCATCCAAAAATAAATTGGTTTCACTTGCAGTGGAAATCCATCTCAATTGATGTTCACACATTTATAAAACGCCTTTTTTTTAGCTTCGATCTCGGCAGAGCAAAGTAAAGTAGGATTTTCAGCACTTAATTACAACAACTACGGTCTCGCCATAGATGCTGTAATTGCGTGCAGAAAATACTCTACTTTGCTTTGCTGAGATCGAAGCTCAAAAAAACACACCTCATAAAATTTCGCATTTCGCCTCAACGCATTTCGAAAAAATTTGATATAAAACTCGTTTCCATACGGGCAAAATGAATAATCCAGTAAAAGAAAGCAATCCTTCCAAAGATAAACAAATCGTAACCGCCAGCTGTCTGTCATTGGTGATAGAAAAAAATCAGATTTCTCAAAGTGCCTCAGATCAAAAAAAATATTGATTTTTTTCCAGATCAAACATGAAAAGCAATCTTGATCAAAAAAATTGATCTGTTTGCCAAATCGAAAACAACATTAGAAATACTTTTCTGTTGTTCTACTTACCGCGTCTTCTGTAAGCGGAGAGAAAGAATCGGTTGAGTAGAGTAATCCAGCTTAAGTTAATGTGCGATTACAATGGAATTGCATGTCGTTACTTCATTATAGTGTTATTAGTTCCATTCATTTATATATAATAGGACTGTCGTATATTTTTGACACAAACTTAAGCCCACATATTTCTATTGTGGTTGACACTTAACTAAGTTCTTTAGTTCGTCTAACCTGTTCCACCCATTTTTCTTGTTACATACATTAGAATGTCAACACGCGGAAGTCGTTGAATTATTAATTTTAATTCACGATTCCACGATTATAATTATATTCGCACTTTATCTTCAGTTGGATTAACCCCAGTGAAAAGTAATAGTTCCCCATCTACTACAACGAACGATTTATCTGCTAGAATATGACTTTCCATAAGAATTTCTATATTATTCATCAAATCCATTGTCCATTTCCACAAGACTGCTCAAATGGGATACCCCTTAGCCATCACGTCAAAAAATGCACATTATTTTTAATTTTAAAAGTTATTTCAGTTCTGTGAGTGCGTTCAGGCCACCAGATTTATACTTTTCCAGTTTATAAGTTCATAAGTAAAGCCATAATGCCTTCTATTGTCCTGTATGTTGGGCTTAACATACGGCCCGAGTTGACAGCGCAAGTTTTAGAAAACCAAACATTTAGCTAGCTTATTTCTTAAAAGTACACCGTTAAATTATTTTCCGACGAGCCCATATCCTCGGTTGCTGAAAGCAAGTTCGATTTATGCGGCTCCCATGCCATCTTCTTGCTGTTATTGTCCGGATGTTCTACAGTCTCGTGGATTGCGATCGAATGTCGCTCCATTTCGCCATCGTAGAGTTGGCCGTTAGCGGACGCCCTAGATACAATACCTGTATAAGCAAGAAGGGGGATGAAAACAAAATTACAAGAAAGTTATGGATTTTCGATTGGGGAAAGTCTAACTTCTCACTGTAGCGGCGTAATTGTCGCGTTCGCGCTGTCTCTCGCGTTCGCGTTCACGTTGTGCTTCACGCTCAAGACTGGCCGCGAGAATTGTTGAAGCTCCCGCACTTAGACTGCTTCCAGATCCACCGTGCCCATTAGTGATGGGGTTTGTGAGCGTGACATTACCGCCGGCTGTAGTCTTGACCCTTGGCAGACCATTGTGTTGCGGAAGCTTAGGCCGTGTCACTAGGTTAGCCGAGGACACATTACTGTGGCCTTGAGAATGAACTCTGTTCCGAGCCTTTGAGGATTTGTTTTTAGTCTTTGATCGAATTATGTAGCAGGAGAGGACGAATATAATGATTACGAAAATTCCGACAAGGATGCCAAACATTCCGAGAATGCTGGACGCCCAGGAGGTCTGAGCCAGTGCAATGCCTTTCATTGTGACGGTGATTGGAACCGACGTACTTCGAGGTGGTACACCGGAATCTGTGGCAATGGCGACGATGTGAATCGTGGACTCATTCACTGGCATTTCGGGACGAATGTAAAGGTTGCCCGTCGAGTCTATTTCGAAGAGGCCTGCATGTTGGCCTCGCAGTGATAGCTCGATCTTGTCGTTGCGATCACCGTCGGCGGCTTCGATTTTACCGATCATAACGCCATCGAAGCTCTCTGCACGCGATCGCAGGCTCTGCTGAAAGGTAAAAGGAGTTGATTTGCAATCAAACACATGCGATTATAATACTTACACTTTTTGGAACCACGAACTCGTAGTGTGTCTCACGAAACCTCGGCTCCCAGTCATTTACATCGATCACCTCAAGGCTGACCTCTGCGGTGGCATTCGTAACACCATCTGTTGTCACCACCATGAAATCATGGCGCGTGGCCTGCTCGTAATCGAGCGGTTTCTGAAGAATAACTTCACCTAGTGATCCCACATTGAAGATCTGCGACTGCACAGGATCCGGGATGTAGTATCTCAGGTGTTTGCCGGGCTTATTCGTCGGCAAAGCTAATATTCGATTTCCAATGAGCACGTCTTCGCGCACCCTCATTGCGAATCTCTTCTGAACAAACGCCAGGGTTGTCATATCGCTGTGAGTGCCCGGACGGGACAAAGTGACCGTCGTCAAGGCATACCGATCGGGGTTGTCGATTTGAGTCGCCTTCACAACCAACGTTGCTCCGTTGACCAGGTCTGAGTAGCCAATCGGCGCTAGAAGAGTGATCGCGCCGGTGTTGGGATGTATGCGAAAATACTTGGTGTCCTGCGACTGGACAATGGAATACTGAATTGGCGCACAGATTCCCTCATCTTGGTCGACAGCTTTGATGGCTTCAGGACGGATTTTTATCTCGCCGGGTCTTCCGTCCAGCGGCAGTTCGCCTTTGTACGACTCTCGTAGAAATTTCGGATTCTGATCATCGGCATCAGTGATGACAACCCTGAGCATGGTGTCGGTGAACTTTGGCGGAGTCCCCTGATCTAGAGCTCGCAACTTGAGCGTAAAGTTGTGCAGCAGCTCGTAGTCGAGGGGCTTCTTTAGCACCAGGGTGCCTTCGAGAGGATTCAGAAACTGAACATACTCCGAAAACGGTCCTGGAAGCACCTGATACTCAACAGTAGAGAACGGTCCCTGCTGATCGTTGTCTGCTGCCCGAGCACCTTGAAGAATGCGCGTCCCTGGCACTGTCACTTCGGATAGGGTCAATGTGTACGGTGTGCCTATCCATTGCGGGGCATTGTCATTGACATCTATCACTCGGACATTCACTGGGATGACGAAACTCTGAAGAAAGAGAAATAAATAAAATTACAGTTACATTCCACAATGTATGCCGGGGTTGCGTGTTAATTGGGGGGTTACAAAACAAAGTCAGACGTGAAGGTAATCGTTGCTCCGAAGAACAGAGTCAATGGCCTTTTATTTGTTGCTTCTTGCACTCGGTATGCATTAGCGGCGGACTTACCCTTTTACCCGGGTGAGGGTAAAATATTGGTCAACTTTGTGTGAGCGCGAAAAGTGCAAAGTTGCTCGACTTTTGTTTTGGACTCTTTTCGGGGTTGTTAAGTGGGGTTGTTGGGCATGCAAGAAGTGGGTTAGTGGAGTTCTGCGGATGTGTATGATGGGGTTAATGGAACCATTCGTTGCTAAGTTTTATGAACTTACTTCGGCCAATAAAGTGAAGTTTTACGGCCGAAATCTACGTAATGAATTGTTTTGAGTGCGAGCGACATGTACTTACCGGATCCGTTGAATGCCTCCTCGCGCAAATCACGTTCACATATATCGATGATGGGCCTTTGACACCCTCTTTATCCAGTTCGACAGCTAGTACGATATTCTTCGTTCCCGGTACTATCTCCACGGGGGCGTCGCGTTCCCTCAGTGACAAATTGATGTCACCCACGTCATCGTCAGGATTTCCATTGATACGTAGCTTTCCAATTACCGAACCAACTTCGAGATCTTCGCTTGCGAGAAAACTCTCCGCCGATCCACCACCCTCGAGATAGCATCTTGAATCGAGTATCACACTTTCCACAGCTGTAAGTATAGAGATATAAAGGCAGTTGAACTTTAAAACAGAGGCAAATGCATTTTCGAACGTCTTGACTAATTAGCCAGGAGCATGTTAGAAGCCATTACGACTTGATGGAGAAAACCCCGCCATAGACTTTATCGACTTCTCACATCTATCTCTCGAATTTACACATAGCCTGAGAACCAATGCAGTGTGGTCAGTAAACCCATTTGGTCACGCTCTAGTAAGCTTCCGATTTCCATTGTGATGGAAGTGGAAATGAGTCGCTTTTTTTTTTTTTTGGTGCAATATGGTGAATTTTACGGGGGAGGCTTTGGAATATGAATTAATCTAGAATTAGATACGAATCATGCGAACCGTGCGGATACTTCTTATTATCGCGTTTATCTTTAGCGATTCATTAGATGGAGAGTTTTAATTACGATCCAGTGGATGATGGGATGCAGAATCAAATGATGGAAATGCATTGTTAGTTGATAAAGGAAACATAAAGCAAAAGGTTTTGTAACTTTGTGGGTTGGACTGCAATACAGTTGCTGGATCTGCTTAGAAGTGACCATTTACCAATAGCTACCAATATTTCAAAGAAATTATTGGAATGTGGGCCGGGGGCTAATGTCGTTTTCCATTGGGATTTTCAGATTTCTCGTGCCCTATATGGAACATAAAAAGAGATTTTTATCTCTATGCATTTGTGGTGGTGCGTGTTTGAAAATTCAGCTGTTCTTGAATTGTAATTTGTGTTTATAAAAATCTATTCAATTTATGTTAATATCTATTGCAGCGGCCGAATGTAAATTTTTCGCTATTTTTCACAGACTTGTCGTCTAACAACGCCAAAAAACACACTTTAAAGTTGGATAAATGACAAATGTCTTGTGCTTAGTGTAAGTAGGTGTGAATTTCGATCAGAAATCGAGATTCGAAAAATTGCTTTTTTTTTGCGTCTAATGGAACAAGAAATCTGCAGAAAAACTGCTCTGAATCTGCTTTTTCTGTCCTATAAAACGACATAAGTTAATTTATTAGTAAATAAATCACTGACGTAATGCCAAGTGGGAGAACTGTCAACAAAAATAGGACGCAGAGGTCAGACTTCAGATTTAAGAATGTCTCCTTAAAAAAAAATGAAGAATTGCGTTGTGTTTGTCATTATTCATAGTTGGTTTAGTCCCCGAGGCGAAAACCCACACGATACAACAACATGCGTTTTCCCAAATGAAATTTATACCAATTTTGAACTGATTTTGTAAAATATAAGAAACAGCTTTAAATTTTTCTGTAGAAGTTTTTTTATTAAAGAAACAGCTTTAAATACACATTGTGCGTTTCTAATCTAGCTATGCCCTATCCAAGAGCACTTAACCTCGGAAGGTTTACACTTACTCGCCTACAAGCTAAATGTTATGCTTTCAAAAAGATTAGGTGCGCAACCTGTTGGTAAATGCCATAGGTATATTCGCTCGCTCAAACAGATTCGCATCTAATAATCTTTTACAATATTATGGCATGTAAATGGCTGCTTCGGGTTTGCCTCGCATGGATTCAAATTGACGCGACGTACGCGGATACGAATATAACGAAATAATGAGAGAAAACAAAATGGCGGATTCCGACAGATCGTGGAAATGGTTTTCCAAAATAATAGTAAATCTAAATGCGCCTATCAGCAGTGTCTTAGAGTGGGGTAAAAATATTTGCATATTAGCAGAATTCTTAGAGCACCCAAACATACTGATGGTCATCTGTCTGCATAAAAATGAGGATAGTTTTTGTCAGCTGTCAAAAGTCGGATACAACAGTGGGGACATTGAAGAATCTTGTTTGGTTAATCTGACAGCTGGCTGAGTTGATGTATCTCAGTTTTATTTGGCCTAGATTGATCACGTGAGTAGTTTTTCATAATTTGACGTACTAAGTTCACAATGACGTTTATGGAGGGGTAGCCGGGAAATCTAAAGTCAAGGAAGTGAGTACATTCAAGAATTTAGTTATCGTATGTCGACTAGATTGGTCTGGATAAGATGTAACCGTAAGCTTAGTACGCTGCTCGAGCTAAGCTACATTTTATCTGGTCTCCAACTTTTCTCTCCAAACATCAGCTAAAGTCCTAGCTAAATTTTGACATAGAGAGCGCTGTGGATAAATGTGACGAAAAACAGCTGTTCTTTGAAAATAATTTACTTCAAAAATTCAACTCTCTCTGATTTCATCCATTTCCAGTTCTATGTACTCCTCGTCGTATTTATTAAAAAAACTCATCTTTGCTCACTTCTCCCATTCTTCGCAATACAAAAACGCAAAAAAAACAAGATAACACAACGATCTGTCACAATTTAGCTTGGGAAAGTGTCCCGACCCATTAAATGGGTGCGCTAAATCTTGACACATACATGAAGTACATTCTGAAACAAAAGTTTGATTATTTAGCTCGAGCTGCGTACCACTCAGCTAAATGGGTTCGCTTGAATTTAGCTTAGCTAAATTTTGGAGAGAATTTTGTATGGGAGCGAAAATTTAGCTCGAGCAGCGCACTAAGCTTTAACGCGAAAACCAGATTGGTCGGAAACGTTAATTTCCTACTTCAGCCATATATGCGAATTGTCAACTTAGTGCCTACTTAGTCCCGAATTTATTGACTAGATTCGTCGGCTACCCCTCCGACGTGAACTGAAACAGCGGCTCATATGACCGATTTCACCCAATCAAAACCGAGAAACATCTAGTCAGACAGCTGTCAGACTTACTAAACTATATACTTGAACGTCTCCCCAATACTGCCTCCGTTCTCAGTTTCGAAGTATCAAAATTATAAATAAACCACGAGGATACAAAAACAATTTAAATTGACTGGTCAACGTTTTTGTGTATACGAGTACCTAATCCAGGCAAATCTAATTGACGTTTTACATGAACTAGGTATTCGAACGTATCCAAATCATCCATAGTATTGAAGGTAACCGTTTATACCAAAACTGACATGGGGTGATCGTAGGTCAGTTGTCAAAAGTCTTTGGTCAGTTCGTTTCTCTTTGAAATAGTTGAATGTTTTAATTTTGAATTGTCAATTGTTCGTTAGTGTAAGCAAACGAGTCAACGAGTCACACGTTACGTGTTTCTTGCAGTCGTTGACTTGTTTTAAATGAAAATCCCCATTATTTGCTATAGATCATTTCGGTGGTCGCTTACATTCTTACCAAACCAAAACTGTGTCGTCCAAGTTATCAAACCTTCACTTCACTTAAAAACCCTTCGTGTTGACATAACAGTGTATCTATTTCCCAACACTACGATATTATGCCCTCAACCTCTTTTTGTTTGCTTTTTTTTTTTAATTTAAATCACCAACTTTATGAAATACTTATAATGTAAGACAAAAAAAACCGTAAAACATGTAATTTTGTGCGGAATTGTTGGGTAAGCACTAAAGACTCGAGCCATCATCGTGTATTGTTCCAAATCACTCATATGTGACATAACTGCACTAGCCCCATAAGACGACAACGATTTACATATACTTAAGTCATTCCCCTGTTGGGTCTGCGGTCGTACCTAGTCTTCTAACGAAATCATCAAAATACCATGGTGCATCGACAAAGAACGATACAATCAAAAATCATTGTTCTGTGTCAGAAGGAAGGCACATAATTACACGTATGCTCCATCAATTCCATGTGACAGTCTATCTGACGCGTGCACTTTTTCAATTACCGTCAGAAATGTCGAAATTTCCACATCATTTGTGTATATAGGAGGGTGGAGGGGGATGAATCTATTTTACTTCGAGACATATTGCGTCACTGGAGCGTATCAAAACGTAGCCGTGGCGCAACAAAAGCGTTGCGGACTTGTTGAATGTCTTCAGCGTTTGGAGCTTATCTCGAGTTATGTGATATAATGGGATCGCTTCTACACTCCTAGGGGCAATAAAGTTCAACGAAGTGTCTATAAATTGTAGATCTTGTACTAATAGTGTGTTGCCCGGCCCTGTCTGCGCGGTGTGATGCCACTGAAGGGAGCACCCACCACCGCCTAAGGAAATCACCGAACTGTGTACAGTCGAATGAAAGCAAAAATTAAACCGAATAATTTCACTTTCTTTCTTTTTAATAATATTTTGCGTGTTTTTTTTCGTTTTTTTATTCTTAGCAGGCGTTAATGAGGTTCAACCATTCCAAAGACGAAGAAAGTGACGGTTTTTTTTTTGTGGCTTCGTGCGGTCGGCTGGGTACTGGGGTGCTATGCATTGTCACTCGCTGCTTTGCTGACAGGATTTACGGATGAAGGAACTTACGGCATGGGGACTTTGGTTTACAAGTAAAAGGTAAACATTAACGAAGAGTTTCTTAACATTGTTAATGAAGTGGAGTTTGTGTTTTATTTTGAATTCATGTGATGTAATGGGATGTCCACATTTATGAAATGAAGTTTGTAATGTCAATTTACTTTAGGTTTGTACTGGGTTACACCGCGTCTCCACGAGACATAATTTCAGCCAAGACTTCAGTCACGACAGAAATATGTGTCGTGTAGATCGCGACTTTGTGGACAGAAATCTAAACTTTTCAGTATGATTTTTTTCCTGCCATTTTTGCAGACATATCATCTGACTGAAATTTGACATTTGAAGTTTATATCAGCGTTTGGCTAATTTTTTGTTGTTAGATCTCGGCTCGGGAATACAAGTGCGCGAATTTAATGGTTGATTTTTGAATTCCGCAAAGTGATACACTAGATTTAATAAATATGCATATTTATGAAGATATTGGCTAATCTCTGGCGTCTGACAAACATCCCAGAGTAGTACTTCTGAATTAGCCGTTTGGAATCGGCTAAAATTCGTCCCAAAAATGAAAAACTTACGCAAAACGAATGATTGTGAGAAGCTAGGCCTCGGGTCCCTACGGACCTTTAGCACCAACTATATTTATTTTATTATTGGCTAAAATATAAAATGAAGCAACTGTCTTGTTAAATGATTTTTTTCACTCTTAATTCAAACCAATGCAAGGGTGTTTGAGTTTGAGAACAGTAAGTGGAGTTTGTTTACGTTTTCATGAAACTTTTCAACTGTAAACAAACACATTACATAGCGTGGATTTTTTTCTGTTGATTGTAAATATATGTACAAATGTTTGGGAATCGATCTGGGTGTCGAAGGCTACACATATTGCAATCGCACGATGTTTTTTTGTTGGATTAGACACACGAATCTGAAGAAGCGAGGGCCACCTGCACTTGTTTCTTCGTTGATGACATCTTGTGAAATGAAATGTCATAACACAATTTGCCCAACTAAAGCAATGTAAATACGGCGGGCTAAAGGTCTGACTTAAAAATCTGACATAATTCAGACTAGTGGAGACGCGGTGTTAACCCTAATGTGTTCGATATAGCACTGAACTCGCCTTGAAACTGAAAACCTGTGTTTGACGTGGCTTCTAGGGCACTCTGGTTGTGCCCTGAACTGACCCCGGTTAATTTGTCGGGGTAGAATTTAGTGCTGAGCTTCGCTGTCATTTCGCTTGCTGTCATTGGCCGCATTCAAGAATCTAGTTATCATTAGTTGACTAGATTTGTCTGGATACGATGTAACGTGAACGCAAAAACTAGATTGATCGGGAACGTCACTTTTCCTACGTCAGCCACATATGCTTACTGTCAACTAAGTAATCCGTCACAAATTTCTTGACTAGATTCGTCGGTTACTCCTCCATAAACGTCAACTTAAACAGCTGCTCATATGACCGATTTCAGCCAATCAAAACAGAGATAGATCTAGACAGATAGAGAGCTGTCAGACTTACTAAACTAGATACTTGAACGTCCCCATTCATTTGATGAGATATCTGACTGAGAGACAAGGTATTGTGTGTTCGATATAAACTTATAGTCACAAGAAATTTGTTACTTTTTTAAAAGTTTCTACTTCTTAGAGAATTTTGACACAAATACGTTGATGTGTCATAGTAGATATTGACAAATGGGGCCTTAGCAATAATGGGGACGTTCAGATACCTAGTTTTAGTCTGGACTTTGTAAACGAACCCGTTAACTAGTCAACTTGAATTGTTTTTTTATTCTCGCCGTTTATTTTGAATTTTGACTCTTCAAAATTTTTGACTAAATTTGTCCATGTTCTCCTCCTCCATGTCAACTGGAAAAGACTATTCAAACGACCAATCTCTACCAATAAAAACTGAAGTATCTAAACAGTTGTTCCAGCTGACGTCTATGGAGGGGAAGCCGTCAAGTCTAGTCAAAATTGTGACGATTACTAAGTTGACAGTTCGGATATGCGGCAGGCAGACGTAGGCAAAATGACGTTACTGACCAATCTAGTTTTTGGGCTCAAGTTACATCTGGTCCGACGATATGCTGAAGAACTTTTATCTTACACATTATATTGCTTTCAAACTTTAACTTGTCGTCATTTGTACAATTCTTCCACAGATGTTGATACACAGATCGTTCTTTCATCAAACAATTCCCTATAATAGTATACTTAACGATAGTCGTTCTTTAGAAAAACAATCCATTTTATATATAGCGGATTGATCCTACTAATTCGCTTTATCCCACCGATACCCACGCTATTCTTTTTACCAAAAATTACTACCATTACACACGTGAAGGTTAATATCGTGCTGGCCTAATCAAATATCACCATCAACTGCCATTATGAGTTTCAATTGAAATTGCCCTGTGGTTTTTATTCTGCATCGTACTCACCTGCTGCTAATTAAGTGATCTATTACAATTAAGTATCATCATAATCGTATCGCGCAAATTATCTACGGCAATTCTGTGGAATTCATAGAACAACTGAAGTTAAGTGTAGTCAAATCCGATAACAATGATAACGATTTAAATCACTTCTCTGAAAAGTCGTTATTTTTCTCGACATCTATTGACCACCCAACTCAAACTACATCGCTTCCTCAGAATTTACACCGACATTAATAAATCTTAACACCTATCGTTAACCATGTGAGAAAAGCCGGCAGCACTCCAACAATGGCAGCCGGTTAAGATAATAATCCTCCCGCATTCAAGACAACAGCCATTAGTCGGCCAACATCAACCGAATTTCCCACAAATTAATTACGAGCAGTGCTTTCTTGGCTAAAAGATAGACGACGAATTAAGTAAGTGTCAAGTTGTCAAATGGAAATGACTTGTCAACTAAACCTTAACCTTGCGTGTTCCCCCCACCAACGGGCATTAGCTGTCTTGAATAGGGCCAATGGCCAAGATGGCTATCATAAGAGTACCGTTTCTCTAGAATGCTTAAGATAATTGAGCAACGAGTGATGGTTCTGTTTCTGTACTTGAGCTCACTGCCTTACGAAAAAGAGAAGACAATATTTTAACAATAAAAATTGTAATGTGATATCTTAGAACTTAAAGTAGCTATATGAGTTGACACAGTAAGTAATGTTTGCCAATGACGACGCGACCGTCGACACGTTGGTCTGGCAGTTGTTGTTCGTGAAATTGTACTCTTCGAATTAAACTGTGTTGGATGAGGGTTAATTGATGTGAATTAAGAATTGTTCGCAAATTTTTCCTTTGTTTAGTTTTTAGTTTAAGTTGGCCAATCATGATGATTTCATTAAGATGTAGTTACACTTGATCAAGAGACCAAATTATGTTATTACATTTTTTTTTCTGCCGTTTACACAATTACCGTGAAATTATTAAAAGTCAATGCCAATTAAAAAAAAAAACCACGCGTAACACCATAATGTAGTATAGATTGAGTAAATCGTCGAAATCGGTCTAGCAAAATGTGTGTGCCATGTTTCCTAATTTTTATTTATCACCCCATCATGCTTTGTCTGCATAAACAGTTGGCCTTGGTAATAAGAAGATTGGAAGTTACTCACATTTGGTTTTAATGGTTCAGCCGACGGCCAGTAGATGTAACACAATTGGGTAGTTGTACTGTCAGGAAAAATCAACACCTCAGATATGAAGTCTAAAATTGAGCAGAAAAGGAAATACTTTTCACAACGAAAACACTTTCCAGACTAGTACATTATTTGCTTCCTATAGAGCATTTCGCGAGGACCATTTTTTTACGGAGCTGTCTCTTTGGTTTAAACGTCTAAAAGACATTTACGAAAGTTAAGCAGATTTGGGTAGCCGTTTCAAATTGGAGCGAAAAAAACCGGCCTACAAGTGTCATATGGTTTTTCGTCTTCTCATTTGTAGTTGATGATAAATACTTTAATGCGCAGAAAAATCAATTTATTTACTTTAGTTTGAGTTTTGTACCTACAAATATTGGGGTCTTGTTACACTTTGTTATATTTGGGACCTTCCCAAGTGATGGATGTCGATAAGGTTAGTAATATCAATCAGTTGATGTCATCATCCTCTTCTCATCGTTGTCATTTTTATACGATGAAAGTATTTTGGACCTAATTTCAAAAGAAGCGTGTCTGTACTT
Source organism: Cheilosia grossa (assembly GCA_963082955.1). NCBI lineage: Eukaryota > Metazoa > Arthropoda > Insecta > Diptera > Syrphidae > Cheilosia > Cheilosia grossa. The sequence continues at coordinate 8,623,108 of OY720144.1, forward strand.
GGAAAAAAGTAGTAGGTCTGACAGGCTGAAAGACGTTCGGATGCCTAGTTCACATTAAAAGTCGACAAGAATTTCTTAGGCTATAGGTTTATTAACACGTTGACTAGTTTCTTAAATGAACTAGTTATCCGAACGTTAGGTTGCTGACTATTTGGAGAATTAAATTACAAAGTAAAAATGTAAAATGGAAATGCCATCATTGTATGGTAAAACATATAGAAATAATTTTAATTTTTCTAGCCTTTTGCGCTTGGCAAATTTGTCAGAGTCGCTTCGTTTGAAGCGTGGATTAGTCAGGGATGTTAAATTGTGTTGCAGAAAAAACAAGAAGGCTGACAAAAACAGAAACGCGAACTATAGCTTTGCGTGGAGTACTTTTTAAAGTTTTTGAAGAGCTGACAGAGGTGAAGTCGCAATGAGGCCGCTGTAGTAGCGGTATGCGGCGTATACCTAAAATGAAGTAGATACGTCAAACTGAAATAATTGTTTCGTATAATTTTCTTCAACAAATTTTCAGAAAATTCAGCTACTCGTTAACGCGTGTATAGTTTTGAAATAAAATCTATTTTTCTTTTACCAATTCCATTAGTTTTTCAACATCGCAACCTTCCACCTGCATTTTATCAAAGTAGGTACTTATAACCGACTTCTAAGTTTAAAATACATTGAACTATATCTAAAATTATTGCCACTGAACATGTAACCGAAAACTGTTTCGATTGATTTTGTGACATGCAGCGCGACAAAAGTTAAAAGTTGGCCAATGTACTACAACCGATACTACACGCTGTAGCGGCGTCGCGCTACCGCTCCTACAGCTGCCTCATTGTGTTTAGGCAGAAATGCAGTATGCAGCATTGTCCAGGTTTGACAGATATATTCAGACAAGTCATAGTGACTTGGATTTGCCTTTATTTTAAATTAGAATGTTTCCGTAAAAGAATAAGCAATATTTTTTCTTTCAGATTTTGTTTATAAAAGGTTAACATAACTAATTAATCGAACAGAATATACTCTTGGATCTTTGTTAAAGGTTAAGTACGACAATGCCTAACAAATAATTAACTAAAGATGTAATTTCGTGGTTCAAGGATGTTAACCCAGAGCTCAGCAGTTCTTGTCGTCCAGTCTAAGCCCTGAGAACATTGTGCGACATCTATAGGAGACAATATTGGGCACATTCAAAAACCTAGTTATCATAAGTCGACAGATGCACCTCGAAAAACTATATTGGTCGGTATCACCAATTTGCCTACGTCAGCCGCCTATATGAACTGTCAACTTAGTACCCACTCAATTACGAAATTTTTTACTAGATTGGTCGGCTAACTCTCGATAAATAATAACTAGTTATTTGATTTTTTATCGACTCAACTTTACCAATGTTTGCCAAGGAAGTAGAAACATACAAACTATAAAATTACTCCCCAAATCTATTTCACTACTATACTACATTCGAGGAGATATTTTTAGGATATAGGTTGTGTTAACAAACACATAGAAATAGAAAACAAAAACATAAATAGTCACAACTCACCATCAATTTGTAATATAAAGCAAATCCCCACTGCAACAGTAATCCAATTTTGTGAAACGATCCACATTTTTCGGTCAAAGATACAATAGTAGAATTTTCGCAAACATATCCAAGCACATTTTCTGCACTATAAAGCAGCGCGATTTATATACATACACACTACCACACACTCGCCACTATCCACTGTGCTTCTCGAATTCGAAATTTATAGCAATTCCTTTAGTTTCAACAATTCTCACTCAAATATACACGTAGTATCCACAAGTATTTGCACCAAATATCCTAGCACTGGCATCCGGACTAGTTAACACTCTCTTACACCACCACACACCGGAAGCTATATTTCAGCTCATATCCCGCCGCAATCGCTTTCGAGGGAATTAAATTCCTTCGTACACACTGCCAGTCCATTTTAAAAATAATTATATTTTTCAAATCTACATGTAGAACATAACTGCTCCAGAAAGACAAAAAAAAATAGTACTCTGTCAAGATACTCCCAGGTACTCACAATTACACAACAAATACAACCAGGAAGCCCGCTCCGTTGTTTATGATTTGAATTCGTTCTTCTTTTCGTTTTTTTTTGCAGTTGCAATTGTTGACGTTCTTTATGTGTGTACTCGTGTGGCAAAAATCAACATAAATCTTATATGAGGCACAGAAATCCATGCATGTGGAACACACCCATCAATTTGCGCGGAGAGGTTAGGCGCCCCCGAAAATCACAAGTCAAATCACGGTGACAAATCTCTATATAGCGGTAATCATAAAACTTTCTTTTTTTCCGTGACACTTTTCAGAACTTGCACGAGTTGGTCGTTATCCACCCGCAGAGTTAATTTCTGCAAAACTACCCTAAGTCACCCAAGCAAGGGGACTCTTGGAAAAACTTGACCGGAACTATGTACCCCCGACTATCGCCGACGTCGTTGTTATAGCCGCTGGAGTAGTATTAAAAGAGTCATTCACCCGAAAAGTGATTAGATGTTTCTGTTGCTCCCCTCTGCAGAAGGGTTTTGCGCCGACACAACCCTTATTTAAATTTTATTACCACCATCAGAACAGAACCAAGAATGGACACAAAATGCACTTTCTCTATGTTGCATTGCACGCAATGCACACATATTTCTGGGCCGGAACACTTTCCTATACGAGGCGAGGGCGATGAGTGTGGTCCGACAGAGTGGAAGACTGAAATGAGCTGCGTTTGACCAACCGGAACCGGTGATTTGAATATAATATACAGTACGAAAGCGTATTTCGGAATTTCACTTCTATTTATGGTACTGGGAGATGTATTTTGTCGAAGCTTCTTCACCAGCTGCTGAATGTTAACTGAATTTTTGGAGTACAAGGAGAATCAGCCCGATGGTGAATTTCGGACTTGGAAGCAGCGCACTTCTTTCCACATCACTCGTCAAGCGTTGCGAAGAAGACGACGACGACTTTCCTCTAGCAAGCAACGTTTTGTTGTGGTGTGTGCTGCGATTGGATTTTGTTATTGCTTCTGGTAGGTGGTGGTGTGTGGTGTGGTTGAAAGATGGTGGAGAAGTGAGTACGGAATTGGGAAAACATTTCTTGTTGGGAAAACATTTTTTAAAAAATGTGGTTTTAGAAAGATTCCACATATTCTAGTTTCGTGAAACATCACAGTAGACGGGTTCCATTTAGCGCTACACTCTTACAGCCTTATTTACTATAGTTTTCCTAAAATGACCCTAAGAAGCACCTGCATAGTTAAGCAGTACTTACGTATTTATACAGCCTTTATACAATATCTCCAAAATATATTTATATAACATTTTCCCATGCATATTATGTAGATAGTTATAAAGGACTTGCATCAGAAAACGTACTAAAAAAGAGAAATCTATTACATGTATTTGTCAGAACACACCAGAAAATTATGGTATTTGACGTTTCTTTGTACTCAATCAATAAACGAACAAAGGCATTGGACTCATTCAAGAATCTAGTTATCTTAAGTCGAATAGATTGGTCTGGATAAGATGTAACCTGAACGCAAAAACTAGATTGGTCGGGAACGTCACTTTTCCATCGTCAGAAACATATGTGAACTGTCAACTTAATACTCAGTCATGAATTTCTGGACTAGATTCGTCGGCTACCCCTCCATAAACGTCAACTGAAGCAGCTGCTCATATGACTGATTTCAGCCAATAAAAACTAAGATACATCTAGTCAGACTGCTGTCAGACTTGTCCAAGTGTAATTCAACTATTAACTCGCCTTGATGTTTCAAATGTCATGGATAAACTTTGTTTTTTTTCCCTCCATTAGCGGTTGATTGTCAATATGTCAATTTGTTTGTTTTTAGTTTGAAGCAGCGGTCCATAGTCCATTTCAACTGTCCCATCGACTGTCAATTCTTAAATTATTTAAATTTTTTTTTTTTTTTTTTGATTTAATCAAATTGGTATATGCAGATGGCACAACGTGTTTTCAGATGGCGTCGCGTTTAAAAGAAGCGACGATACTGTAGAAGTGTAGATAGCGATAATAATATCGATGCTCATGGCAACGAAAGTGAAATATGTTGACGTACAGCCAGTGACAGGCATTTGATATTTTTCTGACATCTTCATGTTCATACTCTCAGTGAGTGTTAAACCTGAAAAGACTTTGTTATGCTAGAGGTAATATCGTCGCAACGTACAGCAGCCACAGACCACGATGCCGTTAGACGCGAAAATGTAATAAAAAATCTTAACAGGCCGGAAAGCAAACATATAAAACAAGTGTTCTCACATTAGGACGCGACGCAATATGTTTTTTGGTCAGTTTAATGCGCTGTCACAGTATGATTACGCCATGCTACTTTTATTATGCGCGTATGCTAAATTTATGCTGCAGATTCTAATGTAAACTCTACGCCGTTTATTGTACATATGAATTATGACAGCTGATTTTATCTCCCGCTTGTTGCTAGCATTTACGGTAATACACGTCTCTTTGCAAAGAGTAACTTTAATATCAATTCAATTAATATAACTGTCAAAGTCATGTCGTAATCCCTGCTATCGTACTTGTCGTTATGTTTTCCTTTTTCTGTTCTTGAACTTGTTTCCAATTTTGAGTAGACCCATTGTGTTGAACAGTAATGCCGAATTCACAATGTCGCGTTGACGCGCGCGTGCGTTGACAGATTATGTAGAAACAAAGCGTTCATATGCTGCCACACCAAATACAGCTTCAGGCGTTGAGTCGACTTTAGATCGTAAATATCGTAAAGTTCAACGCGACGCCTGAGTAGACCTACTTTCTACTATCGCGCGCGTTTGACAACTTGAGAATTTCGACTTGTTCGATTTGAAGACATAGAATGTGCCGTTCATAGTTGGAGTGGCACAGATCCACTAATGTTTATCACACACAACTTTTAAAGAGCTAAATGATGTTCTTTCAATGCAAATTAATTAATTAAGTGTGTGGAAATGACGAATAACATTTTTTCTTTTAGAGCAACTACTCATTTCTTTAGATTTTTTTGTAGAAAAAATATTAACCAATTATGGTTGCTTTTTGATTTGATATATTTAATGTTAAATATGATTTTCTTGTTTTTTGGAGAATCCTTTTTCAAATCGTGCATAAAAATTGCAGATAGAAGAAAAAAAGGAGTACACTTGAAATTTTAATTCTGCTCTGAATTTGTGTTTTTTAGCCAAGAAACAAACCGAACTTTTAATGTGTCATATTCTTCTCTCTCAACGCGCATTCGCTTCAAAGCAGCATTTCGTTTTACAAAATTGTTGCTCGCGCGCTTTGGCACTTAAAATCGTAAAATTTCGATAAAGCGTGTCAAAGCGCACCGACGCACGCACGCGTTCAACGCGACATTGTGAATTCGGCATAAAGCCCGCCAGTTGACATTTAAAATGTGCTTTACAAAACTACCTGCCTGCGAGCTTACATTATTTTCCTTTCTGAATTATTTTCCTCAAACCCAAACTAAGTCAATTTCGTACAAATGCAACGCGAAGTAATGGACAAAAAAATGTTTCGCTCCGTTGCTATCATCAACTTGCAGTGTGGCTACTCTTTTGGTAGTTTGTTGTTGTTCTGAAACTTACCCCATGCACAAGTCCGGGAGAGAATTCACCTGTTTCTGTTTATACCTTTTGAGCAGCTTTGTTTTCATCCTAGCAACCGGAATGCCGCCAACAAACGAGACTTCTTTGTGACGGGATTCCCTCCTGCAGGAGTTGGGGCCATGGTCAGCGCACGAGTGCGCGCAATGACACTTGATGCAGAAGCAGCGAGGCGTTTAATTTGACACTTGATCCTGTTGCATGGTAAGTAAATATTCAATTTTAATGTTAAGTAGGTATGTATGCATGTCATTAACTGGGGGAGCGGTGATTGGGTTGTTTTTTTTTTTTGTGTAATAATTGACATTGTCTATCAGATGTAGTTGTGGGTACATGGGGATAAGTCATAGACATAGTAATTTTGTTGAAAAAGGGAAAAAGCTTTTCGTAATGGCATAATTATATTCCTTTTAACTATGTACTTAACTGCTCAGTTGGGATGACTCAATTTTATGTATCCAAGTGCAAAATGTAACCCCTTATGATATGAGTGTGAACGAACTTGGTCTCCCAGTCAAATTATCCCCTGAACGCATTCAGGTTGGGCTAAAGAAAGCCACAGAGTGTGAGATTTGATGTTGTGAAAATATTTCGAAAAAATTACTCTTCTCAAAATGTATGAAATTAGAAATCAGGATGACAGTTGCCAACATTTTTGTGAACAATTTTCTTTCAGCTCCAAATAACAGTAGTACACTGAATCTGAAGTAGGGTAAAGGTGTTAACAGTGGATCACTCTTACTTTTTGCGCCGTTGAGTTCGCATTTATAGTAGTATAGCCATGACATTTCTTCCACAGCTTTTTCAATGTTTTATCTTCATTTTAAGCACAAAACCTCAAAGCTTAATTAATGCTGAGATAGTAAAAAATGTATTTGAAATCACCCTTCCCATGTGATCCACTGTGTACCGTAAAACAGGCATTTTAAATCAGTTAAAACACAAGTTTTTTTCATAGTATATAAATATTTATTAGTTCATTTTATTATATAGGGATAGACAAAAGAATAAAAACGGCAATAAAAACTCTTCAAGTATATTACAAAAATAAATAACAAAACTTAACAGTTCTAGTCAGTAAAAATATCACAAAACGTTACTTTTTTTGTACGAAAATAAAAGACAAATAAAACTGGTAATTCAACTGCTCACAATTCTTACTAAAGGGTTGTTAAATTTTAAGGGCCGATGTTGAATGTGAAGCACACCTAAACGTCAAGTGTTTTTCTGCATTTCATTTGATATTTCCCAATTTCAGACTAACTCAATTTGAACCATGGAAAGATACACAATCGAGCAACGCGTTAAAGTTATTCAGGCTTATTATGAAAATGGGCGTTCAAATCAAAATGCATATCGTGCACTTCGTGAATTTTTCGGTCAATTTAATCGGCACATTTTCACCTCAGTGGATTCGTCAATAAGCAGAATTGTCGCATTTGGGCGAATGATAATCCAAGAGTGATTGTCGAAAAACCAATGCATCCACAAAGAGTGACTGTTTGGTGCGGTTTATGGGCTGGCGGCATCATCGGGCTGTATTTTTTCCAAAATGAGGCCGGTCATTCAGTTACTGTGAATGGTGCTCGCTATCGTGAGATGATAACGAACTTTTAATGGCCCGAATTGGAAGATATGGATGTGGACGATATGTGGTTTCAACAGGACGGTGCCACTTGCCACACAGCTAACGAAACGATGGCTCTTTTGCGAGAGAAATTCAATGGCCGTGTTATCTCACGTCGTGGCGATGTTAATTGGCCGCCACGATCATGCGATTTGACACCGTTCGACTTCTTTCTTTTTTGGGGTTATTTGAAAAAAAGGGTGTACGTCGATAAGCCAGCAACCATTCAAGAGCAAAAGGATGAGATAATTCGGCACATTAACGGCATAGAACCTCAATTATGCCTCAGCGTCATCGAAAATTTTGACCATCGGACGGAGGTGTGCCGTCGAGGTCGCGGCGGCCATTTGGACGATATTTTGTTCCATATATAGTTGAACCATACCAATATTTTCATAACAAAAAGAAATGACAGTAATTTCCTAAATAATTTATGTTTAATTCAAAATCAACATCGGCCCTTAAAACTTAACCACCCTTTATAAGCTTCTAGCGAACATCCATATTTGAAAAAAACTAACATGGAATGAACAATTTTAATTCAGAAGCCTCGAATCAATGATTGACTGGGGACCACTTACAACAAATTCACTGTTCTTATTTCACAAAAACATGTTACCGATTTATAAAATATTTCACCAAAGTAAACAAATCGACAAAAATTATTAAGAATATAAAGGGTTTTTCAACAGGGACGCTACAAAAGTAGAGCGACAGGGACAGTAAACGACGCCGAATTTCTTGCCGCTCTTTTGACATTTCTCTTCAGTAAGGTTTGCCATTTCATGGTGGAAAGATATACGAGCCAACAACGAGTCAAAATTATTAAAATTTATACAGTACAAAATGTTCCCGTGCCAGTGAGACAAAGAAGTGCCCGTAGTGTCGAGAATATTGCTGCCACTGAGTTGAAGCCCAAATGTGTCTCTCACACGTCGTTCTCAAGCATTAGGCAGTATCGGCCGATTTATGCTTGAAAACCGTCGAAAATTGGGTTCAGCGTCTGGACTTCTGCAAGCGTGCCCGTGGTGGCCACGCATAAGAAATCGAGTTCCATACATAATGGCATCGAACTTACTTCCACAGGAATAAAGAATTTCTTTGATATCCAAAACCGTTTTTGTTTTGAAGCGCTCTTATTGAAAAACCCTTTATAAGCAAAAGTACAAATATTAGTTAGACTCAAACGAAGTTACAATACACAGTTTTTAACAAAATCAAAAATAAAACAGAAAAAAAAAAAACAAACACACGAGGATAGCCACCTTCGACAAGTCAACCGCTTAGACTCATAGTCTGTTGCGAGGGGAAGTGAAGATGTGTTATTTTTCTCTTTTCCAGATTAATTTTAAAATAAAAAAAGACATTATGAGAGCACCTTTACCCTAAATAACCGATTTTTAAATAGATTTTTGTTTCCATCGATGTTTCCGTTTCCGTTCCATCATCTGACTTTCCTTACTAAGGTAAGCCATAAGCATTGTTTCGAATACTGCAGTCCATGAACCGGGGTAACTGTATGCGCTACAATAAAAACCGAGACTGGAACCTTTTCGAATATGATACATATAAACATGCTTCGAACTAAATACGAAACGGGAGGAAATTGTTGGGTTTGATTTTAAGAGCTCAAATGTGGTACATGAAAAAGAAAGAATCATTTTCGGATCTCAGAGCACTTTTGCGAATCTGGATTTTTTCTCAGATTTGCTTCAGATTTACCAATGCAAGTGCTTGACAACTAGTAACTGGTGGAGTTTGTTTACGTCTTCGGGACATTTGTCAACTGCTAAGAAACGCACTAAACGGGTGGACTCATTTATGTTAATTATTTATGCCCTCATATTTAGATATTGTTACATTTGGGCTGGGATTCGAAAAGATAAAACACTATTCTGTTAAAGTTTTCTAGTCAAAATCACTTTTATTACACTTTTACGGATTATCCACTAATTAAGTACTAGAACAATATTACTTAAACAATTTCTCAACGATTCAAACCAATCACTTATTTCACTTTATTACTCTGCACTTATTTATCTTTACAACCGATTACTATCTCGAACTTTAACCAATCACTGATAAAAATCAACTGTCGTCCTGTTCTACAACCTCTCCTTTTATATCTGCTCTGCCATCTCTTCGAGAACTTTCTAGCTAATTCCAATTGGTTCTACAATTGGCTGACATACTTTTTCCCCTTTTCAGCAATTGATAAATTCCCATTTAGTTTAGTGGGGAATTGACAGATTCCAATTTCCAATTGGAAGTGGAACTTGTTTGGTGACTAATGGGGGTTGTTTTCATTTCACCACAATTCATTCCACGCCACAATATTCCCCTCTTAAACTTGTTCGTCCCGAACAAGGTCGTTAACATTTGCACCATTGTAGCGATGAAGACGATCCACATGAACGACTTTCAGCTTGCCTCTTCCTCGTTGGATGCGATAGACAACGTCGTTGATGCGCTTTACGATTTTGTAGGGCCCTTCCCAGTCTGGTTGCAACTTAGGTGATAAACCTTTTCTTCGATGAGGGTTATATAGCCACACCAGATCTCCTTCTTGAAAGCCTGTAGTTGTTGTTTTAGTATCGTACCTCGTTTTCATGCGGTCACTGGCTATCTTAATATTAGCCCTTGTCCCTCGATGTACGTCCCTGATGATATCCCTGAGGTCTGTAACATAGTCCTCCTCATTTTTGGACTCTTCGCATGGAGATCCAAACATTAACTCGCTAGGTAGACGGACTTTTCGACCAAATAGGACTTCAGATGGAGTATGTCCTGTGGTGTTGTGCACTGCACTTCGATAGGCCAATAGAAACATGGGAATGTGTTTGTCCCAATCTCTCTGGTCATCGCCAACGACCTTAGAGAGGTGTTCATTCAGCGTTCTATTGAAGCGCTCCACCATCCCATCTGATTGTGGATGAAGCGGTGTTGTTCTTGTCTTCTTAATCCCGAGTAACTGGCACACTCCTTGGAAAATCCTGGACTCGAAGTTTCGTCCTTGGTCCGAATGCAGTTCCATGGGCACACCAAATCTGCTTACCCAGTTGAAGACGATTTGCTCCACCACAGTTTTAGCTTCTTGATTTGGGATAGCGAATGCTTCAGGCCACTTACTGAAGTAGTCCATAACAACAAGGATGTAACGATTTCCATTGTTCGTTTCAGGAAACGGTCCCGAAATATCAACGGCTATCCTTTCGAAAGGGGCTCCCACATTATATTGATGCATCTGGCCTCGGACTTTCACTCTCGGGCCTTTGCTGGCCGCACATGTTACGCATTTCCTGCACCAATTCTCAACATCCTCCCTTGAATGGACCCAGTAAAAGCGTTCTCGTACTTTTCCGAGTGTTTTGTTTATTCCCAAGTGGCCTCCAGACACTCCATCATGCAATTCCCTCAGCACTTCGGTAACTTTTGTCCTGGGAACAACAAGCTGCATTACGTACGACTTTCCATCCGGGCTTTCCCATTTTCTTTTTAGAATGCCGTCTTGGACATAAAGGGAATCCCACTGCGCCCAGTATGCCTTCAGCTCGGGACTCCTATTGGATATCTCCTGCCAGTCTGGTTTTCCCTCATGCTGCTTCCAGGCGAGGATTGGTTCGATATCCGGATCTTCCTTTTGAGCCTCCCGGATTTCCCGTGCACTCCAGCCACCAATGGGCATAGCTCTCACCCTTTGAACGGACACGACATCTTTTTCCTCGTGTCGTAAGCAATGTTTACAATCTGCTTTGCACGGTCGACGGGAGAGAGCGTCTGCATTTGAGTGAAGACTTCCCTTTCGATGTTGTATTTCGTAGTCGTACATTTGCAGCTGTTCGATCCACCTTGCGACTTGTCCTTCAGGATTCTTAAAGTGTAGTAGCCACTTTAAGGATGCATGGTCTGTGCGAAGGATGAATTTCTGCCCATAGAGGTACTTATGGAAATGTTTCGTTGCCAGTACCAAAGCAAGGAGTTCGCGCCTGGTAACACAGTAGTTCCTTTCTGGCTTTGAGAGGACTTTGCTGAAGAATGAAACTACCTTCTCTTGGCCCTCGTGTACCTGGGAGAGCACTGCTCCAATTCCCACATTACTAGCGTCTGCATCCACAATAAATGTTTTTCCAGGGGTGGGGTACGCTAATATGGGGGCGTCGCACAACTGTTGCTTAAGTTCTTTGAAGCTGTTTTCGCACTCACCTGACCATTTGAATTGTTTGCCTTTTTCTGTCAGTTGATGCAAGCTCTTTGCGATCCTGGCAAAGTCCTTTACAAATCGTCTGTAATACGTCGCAAGTCCCAGGAAGCTTCTCAGCTGGTGTTTGTCTTTGGGAACCGGCCAGTTTTTCACTGCATCGATCTTCTCCGGATCAGTCTTGACTCCTTTGGAAGAGATGATGTGCCCGAGATACTTCACTTCTGGTCGGAATAGAGAACACTTCTTCGGGTTCAGTTTTAACTGTGCACTTCGTAGCCTTTGGAACACCTCCCTAAGGTTATTTCGATGTTCGTTGAACGTTTTACCAACCACGATGACATCGTCCAGGTAGACCAAACAGGTTTTCCACGTCAGTCCCAGCAAAACACGCTCCATTAGACGCTCAAAAGTTGCTGGAGCATTGCACAGTCCAAATGGCATTACTGTAAATTGCCAAAGTCCGTTTCCTGCTGTGAATGCTGTTTTCTCGCGGTCTTCTGGATGGATCTGTACTTGCCAGTAGCCACTCTTCAGATCAAGAGTCGAAAACCATTTGGCCCCGGATAGTGTGTCCAGGGTATCGTCAATTCGTGGCAGGGGGTAGCTATCCTTCTTAGTGACGTTGTTTAGTTGGCGATAGTCCACGCAGAATCTCGTACTTCCGTCTTTCTTTTTGACCAGGACGACGGGTGATGCCCACGGACTTTTTGAGCTCTCAATCAGTCCCTCCTTTTCCATCGTCGACACCATTTCTGCAACCTCCGTCTGCTTGGCCAATGGTAGTCGTCTGGGAGGCTGACGAATTGGTCTTGCATCCCCGGTGTCAATTCGGTGCTGTACGAGATGTGTTCGGCCATACTCGCTACTCTGCGAAGCAAATATATCAGCGAACTCGTTGATTAGACTCCCTGCCATTGCCCGCTGCTCCTGATCCAGCTCGCACTCTCCGAGTATATTCTTTTTCATTTCCGATGTCTCCGTAGGTCTAACCGGTTTCGCAGGACTTTCTTTTGACAACTTTGTGACCGCAGTAATCGGTACGCACTTTCCGATCACTTCCCCTTGCTTCAGCTTTACACTTCTGTGCTCCGCATTGAGGACACGAACGGGAACCAAGTTGTTTTTAGGTTCAACAAGCATCTTTCCGACGATATAGCTCTGGTAATAGTTTTCTGTATCTGGCTCTATTAGGAAGAATCGGTGGCTCCCAGGATCACCTTCCAGCTTTGTCCAAATAAGTGTCTCTGACGAAGGTGGTAAAATTTCGTCCTCACTTACAACTGTTCTTAGAGCTGCGACGTTCTCGTTCCCGTAAACCATTGGAATCTCGACGTTTCTGTACTTTAGAACTTGCAAACCGATGTCGAGGACTACATCATGCGTCTTCATAAAGTCGATTCCAATGATGCATTCGTCACATATATCGGCCACTAAGAATGCATGGGAGAAGACTATTCCTGCTAGATTTATCGTCAAGAGTACCTCACCATACACCTTTGCCGTTGCTCCAGTTGCTGTTTTCAGACAGTAGCTGCTGGTGTTGTGCAGCCATGATTGGCGAACGATGTCCCTTCTGATTATGGAAGCGGTGGCACCTGTGTCGACTGTGGCCACACACTTTTTCTGGCCGATATGTGCTTCCACTGTCAAGCTCCTATTACATCGTTTGGTCTGGGAGACCTGAATTGTGGTCCTGGGGGCGTCGATTCCAGAAACAAGCTTCCGCCCCGTGAAGTTGGTTCTTAACTGATGGCTTTGTGAGGTTCCGTCCGCCGATTGTTCAGATCCCTCCTCGATACGACTCCTAGTTCTGCAATGTGGACAACTACTCTCTCTACGTTCAGCTCTGCACTGTCGTTGAAGATGTCCAATTTTGTTGCAGTTCCAGCAACGGATCGGTCCCCTGCGAGTACTGTTCCGGTCTTCTTCATCTGTTCTCTGGCATGTACATTCGACGGATGTTATTTCTCTTACGCGGTGGAATCCTTGAGATGCCTGGTCAGCAGCTTTCATAGTTAATGCAAATGCCAGTGCCTCAGGAAGAGTTCTCTTTCCAGCCATTCGTAGAGCCATCTGCAGCTGTCTGTCCTCTATGGCTTGTGTGAATGCCTCAATAGCCATTTCGTTGATGACCTCTTCGCCGGCATTAGGATATGACAAGTGCGCTAGCCGTTCTATATCCGCTTGCAGCTGCTGGAGTGTTTCTCCCCTCTTCTGGAATCTACTGCGCAGTTGCACTCTATACACTTGCTGCATATGGTCGTCGCCAAACCGCATCTCAATAGCTTTAACCAAAGCATCATAGTTGCGTTGTTTTTCTTTTGAGATAGTTTGAAGCAATTCTGCAGCTGTACCTCGTAATGCGAGCGTTAATGCAATCGACTTTTCCTCGTCGTCCCATCCATTGGTCATTGCAGCTGCTTCGAACTGTCTCTTATAGATCGGCCATGATGTTTGACCATCAAAAACGGGTGGTTGCATCTCCTTCCTTCTTGGGCAGTCAGTAGAATATTCCCGAGCTTTCTGTTTCTTGACTTTTTCGAGCTCTTTAGCTATGTTTTCGATGTTTGATTCGAGCTCTTTAGCTATGTACTTGATGTTTGTTCCGAGCTCTTTAGCTATGTTCTCGTGTTTATGAAACGTCTCATTAATTTCCTCAAACTTTGTTTCATGTTTGTTTAATTTGTCGTCAATTGCGTCGATTTTTACTTCTAGAACATTCTTAAATTCTTCCACAGCATCTTTTTGTGCGGTAACAAGAGAATTCTTCTGTTCTTCTAGAGAATTCTTCTGTTCTGTGAACTTCGATTCCATAGAATTCTTCTGTTCTTTCAGAGAATTCTTCTGTTCTTCTAGAGAATTCTTCTGTTCTGCGAACTTCGATTCCATAGAATTCTTCTGTTCTTCCATCTTGGCAAGAAGTAATTCGATCATAGCACTAATATCAACGCCTGTACTTACTAGTTCTTCTGCCACGTCGAAAAGCATGGTCTTTGGATTTTCTCCCTCTTTTTCGACAGCCTCCTGCAGACGAAGTATGAGGTCACTTTTCCCTCCAGCTGTGGAGAGATTCCTCTTTTCTAATTCACTTTTTAATTGGGGTATGCTTAGTTGTAGCAATACACGACCCATTTTTTTTTTTTTTTTTTTTTTTTTTTTTTTTTTTGTGTCACTTGTAATTTCGAAAATCACAAATTCACTTTAATTAAATTGTTTTTTTTTTTTTTTTTTAATGTTTCTTTATAACACACGCTTCAGCACAGAATAAGTTTTATCCCACTTCTGACACCAATGTTACATTTGGGCTGGGATTCGAAAAGATAAAACACTATTCTGTTAAAGTTTTCTAGTCAAAATCACTTTTATTACACTTTTACGGATTATCCACTAATTAAGTACTAGAACAATATTACTTAAACAATTTCTCAACGATTCAAACCAATCACTTATTTCACTTTATTACTCTGCACTTATTTATCTTTACAACCGATTACTATCTCGAACTTTAACCAATCACTGATAAAAATCAACTGTCGTCCTGTTCTACAACCTCTCCTTTTATATCTGCTCTGCCATCTCTTCGAGAACTTTCTAGCTAATTCCAATTGGTTCTACAATTGGCTGACATACTTTTTCCCCTTTTCAGCAATTGATAAATTCCCATTTAGTTTAGTGGGGAATTGACAGATTCCAATTTCCAATTGGAAGTGGAACTTGTTTGGTGACTAATGGGGGTTGTTTTCATTTCACCACAATTCATTCCACGCCACAATATCAATCGGGACGCAAATTTTGAATGTTTTAATATGAAATTTAAAGTGAATGGAAAAAGCTTTGAAAAGTGTCGAATTCTACACCTATTCGAACCGCACGTATATCAACACGAAAAAGAGTAAGTGACGTTCTTATGTTGGATAAGGCACACGAAATCTGAAATCTGAGAGCGAGTCTGAAGAGTGAATCTGAATCGAATTCCACATAAATTTTATCTCAAATACAAAAATGGGTACCTTTAATTAAAGATTTGAGCCGACTACATTATTTGTTTGGACTAGACTTACGCTTTTACTACGTCAATCGAAAACAACCGAAATGCCAATTAAGTTCTAAAACAGGAAATTCTTAATTATATCTTTTGTCGACTGCTCCTCCATAAACTTCATCAGTAAAAAAGTGTTCACGTAACCATTCAATGTTAATATAAACTAAAATAGGTACATCAAGTCAGCCAGCTGTCAGACTTACTAAACTAGAGTTTTTAACGTTGCCAATGTCTACAAAGACAAAATTTAGTGTAGTGAGGCAGTTTAGCAAAGCAGTATACCACTCGCTCGCCGATGGATGGACCAAACAACGTCAACGTCAATTATTAGGTGATAATACATACAATGCTATGTTGAATTAACGAGTTGTCAAAGAGTTTGTTATTTTACTGAAGACAATTTCAAAGATTTGACGCTAAACCAATTTTGTAGTTGTCTCCTTTTTTCTTGTTCGCTGGTTTTGACAACTGTGCACACAGTAGGTTAATTCGCGAATGCGGCTTAAATCGAACGTAAGTTATATATAAATCGATCGAAATCGCACAAAGTCTATCCACGTTCTCATCAAAAATGACAGAAAAAGAGAAAAGTAGCAAAATAACGAGTAACGAGCAGTTCTTCTCTTGGCTCGAAACAGCTCAAAAATGTACAAAGTTGACACGAAATAAATTCAAAATCAAATAAATTTAAAATAAAATCACTGAAAATAAAGAAAATTCTGTGCTGGTCGAATGTTCTCACATGTTTGCTAAAAGTTAAGTCTCTATTTATTTTTGATATGGATTAAATATCGAAGATTAAAATGAATCGAAGTCTATCCACGTACTTTGGATTGTGTTTTAATCTCTCTGAGAGAGTTTCGCTCAGTATTTTGATCTTGACAGATTTTAAGTGTTTGGCTCTGGAAGAAAGTACTCGAAAAGACCTAGTTTGACTATATTTTTTAACGTCTTTTATATACTTATTCTATTGGTTTGGACGGACGCCAAAGAAGTATGCATGCTTATAGGACATTTGTGGGGTTTTATTGTATGTTTTCCGTTTTCGATTTTGTTTTTATAGCAACCTTAGCTGTGACACGTTTATGTGCAAATTCAGCGTTTCGATGAGGTTTATGCATAATATCAAATGTAATGTCAGTATGGACTTGAACCAACTCCGAAAATATATTAAAATGAACACGAAACGAAACGGATATAGTTTTCTTCCGACCTTAACGCTCTGCTACAAAAGTACATCCCAATATCCCCACGGAAAAATACAAAAGATGTTTATAGGAAAAAAATGTATTAGAAAAAATATCAATAAAATGCAAAAAAGAACAAATCTACTGCAAGAAACATTGTTCTCTTTCTGTGAACTGGCAGTTGAACAGAAGTGGACGTAAGCAAATTCCGAGTTCAATTGTTACTTATTTTTTATAAATATGTAACAACTTCACATCGGTTGTCAAAATGAGCTTCCCATTGCGCTTAGAATTTGGTGATAAAAAGTTCCTTCTACTTGGGAAATACCCAGTCCCATTTTTAGAGGTGTCAAAAATTAGGAAGTTGTTGTTCTTACGCGTTGAGGATTATGCTATATTTTTTTTTACCTAGGAAAACGTTCAATAAAACAAGCTTAGTGCTTCAACCAATCTTGCCATCCACTAACTCTAAAATAGACAATCTAAACGCCGAAATCACAGAGACAGAAATGCAAAAACAAAATCCCATAACAATATATGTACCACTTTTCCAACCACTTCGCCTCATAGTCGAAATACAATAAGGAACCCATTAAGTTGATCTTATATGCAAATATATATGAAAATAAAACAAAAAAAAAGAGATAAGAGTACATTTTCTAATCGCCTCTATTGCCGCCACCTGCTAAACAATCCAATACAAACAGTTTGCCCAGTGTCCAACTCTCTATGTATGTTTAACTGACAAACGCATGACTAAAATGCGTTCACGAGTTAAACCCGATGACAGCGAAAGACAATTGAATTTCCACTTCAAGAACCTCAAATAAGGTCGAGTGGAAAAAAACCAAAGATGTCCCTCTGGTCATCGTTCAAAAACAATTACATAGTGTTGCAGCTTTTTATCAACGTTTTTGAGTCGCTAATCATTATCGGCTTTGTATGGTGTTTGCCTTTGTGTGTCAAATATGTGCGCTTTGCTTATTCGACTGTTTGCTTGGGCATCGTTTTAAGCACATAATTGCTTTTTGAGGAGAAATTTGTGGTGTCACTTCTATTTTTGTTTTTTTTTTGTTTTTGTGGTACTGTCCTTGCGAGTTATGGATTTACTTAGTCTTTTCTTTTTTGTGAAGGCCAGGGAAAGTGTTTGATGACAATCTTTTTTTTTGCATTTTTACCGCTTTATTATTTGTTTTTAATGACACATGGCGAAGTATTGTTTTAGATCTGCAGTGAATATCATACTGTATTTATAGTACTACAAACAAATTGAAAGTTGTCTTCGCTGTACTAGCAGCAGATCGAGTCTGCACAGATCAACACTGCATTGAGCAGACTAATGGCAAATCATAAACAATGAGCGAAACAAAGGAATGTCAGCGAGTCTTCCAATGACAGTCATCCGTTCCATCCTCTAAGTTATTTTTTGTGTGTTGATCGTTCCTTAAAAATCCATTCTTCAACTATTTAATCAAGTTTTTGGTTCTTCTGAATGTCTTAAGTCTGAAGATTGAGAAATAATAAGTTTATTAAGTATATGAGCTACCTAGCATTTTGATCACTTTTCCAAATTTTAAGGTTTTTTTTTTTTTGGAATACCACTCGTGTTCTTCGCTTATAAAAACTGTACTCAAGCATATATTTCTTACGCTCGAAGTAACACCAGGATTGTTGCAAGTTTTTGGACACAGATAGAAGAAATGTTTGACTAGTGAATTATAATTGTTTTTCGCTTGGAAGAAAGACCAAAGGATAAACTATGGCGCTGTACTTTGTATTCAAGAGGCTGACTACTGGAAGGGGCTGAACTTTCATGCCATCACCCTACAACCATCTGAATAAAATTTTAAACTTCCGTCGCGATGTATAGGTACATTTTTATGTAACTTGGGACTTAGGGTCCAGGCTTGGCATTAAGGCCCCAGTTATAGCTATCACTGAAATGCATCATTGGAACCAATCAATGGAATAATGGTTTATTTTTTTTGACAAGTCAGTTATAGCAATCATTGAAAAGTTGCCATCATTGGAAGGACCTACCAGTGAAATTAAACAGAGAAAAATCTTAAAGCAAGTAAAACTGTTTAATAGTCGGAATTATGGGATTGCATAAAAGAAATAAAATATTATTATTATAAACAATGCTCAGTTGTTGATTTTTAAATTCTCTTAACGTTGGTTCTTCTATGTTTATTTAATTTAAAAGCAAAGACAACCAAAACAAGCACAACAAAAGAACAACTTGCAATTAACAATTCCAGGTTTCGAGGTTGGAGTTGATCATTGAAAGCAAAACTGACAGCTGAGAACAGAAAGAGAATCGAGCACATCAGTGAAACGATTGGGAACCAAAATAGAGAAACGCACATCAGCTGTTCATTGAAATCGATTTCAATCAGATAAAAGTGGATTTAAAGAAAATTTTTAATCAGAATTAATTTATTTTTTTCTTAAAAAAATTCCATAGTTGATTAGCTTTATTTTGATACCAACTAAAGCCAATATTGTTTGATTAATCGCCTTAAAATCGCAAATCAAAATTTTCAATGACACATTTCAATGAAAGCTATAACTGGGTTCTAAGGGGAAAACGTGTAAACATTTTCGAGCGCACAAATGGCTTTGATTTTGGATGTGTTGCCAAATAAGCCCCATTAAATTTCGGTTAGCCGTTTTCAAGATATACCTAGGTTCGCAAATGTTACAAGACTGAATCAGAATTTCACCCAGACTTTTCTGATTCCTTCTTGTAAAATTTTGTGTAGGTATCTTAAAAACGGCTAAGCCACTTTTAAAGAGTCTTCATATGTCCTAACTATCGACATATAAAGATGACCTCCTTCACTTCCTGTGCCTGTTTTTGCTACAGACTTATCTTTATGTTGCAGAAAATCCGCTCACATCTTCAACTAAAACGGTCAGCCATTTGATCCGGTTCAAAAAATCACATAACCCGGACCTTAGAAACATGTTTTCTAGGAACACTCTGATTTTTCGGCTTTTCGCTTCCACGAATCTCCCGCTAGAAAGTTCATTACCCAATTACATTAACAACTCACCCCATCCACTCGTCTGTAGGTACGCCAATCAAGTAAAAAATAATACTTCCAAGTAGAAATGTCCTTGCCAACTACCAGTTACAACTTTTATCTCCCATTTCGTTCTTCTTCTTATTTTTGTCTTTCCCCGAGCCCGAGAAAAACTTACTTTCTCCATTAGATCCGAAACATCAGATACAAACAAAATGACAATGGGCAGAGCAAACAAAAAAAAAATCTCCGTTCCTACTCACGTTATTACCCATTTCAATTCCAACACAAAAATCGTATTCCATTTCCTTGTCCTTCTTTTGTTGGGTCCGCCATCCTCCGCACCACACTATCTGTTAACAAATAAAATTTACGAATTCCTGTGTCATCCGCAAAAAAAAAGAGGAAAACAAAATGTGTCCACCCCCGCCCACAAAAAAAAAAAAGGATCACCAAACCGTTCTGGCACTAAAGAACCCATCACGAAAATACTTTACTCAGCCCGGGAAGCGAAGAGAAAAAAAGGAAAACCTTCAACATTTTTACAAACAAAAAAGGGAAGCTCTGCCAGGACCAACATAAAAACCTACGACCCATCATTATGATAATACGTATATAAACCGTACGCACATTCACCCAACAAACGACGCACTTTGCAATAGCTCGTGATTCAACCCCAACCCCAACACTGGGCTCGCTGTCACCGACCCACTACACACCCACCCCCCCTTCGCCGAATAATGGAAACGAATAATAAAATAACGGTTCGGTGAGGGGATTATATGTTGTTGTTCGTGTGTTTTTCTTCTTTTTTTTTTTTTGTCTCATTTTCATTTTATCCCCACAAAGGATGCCCCCGCCAATATAGTTACATTTTTGCTTCGGTTTCTTCTTTTTTGAGTATGCCGTGGCTGTCGTATACCTAATGGTTTTTTCTGATTTCCTTTTTTCCCGGTTCGTCCTTTTTATTCAAAGAACCTCACACAGGCCCCCGGCATACACTCGTATACGAAACGAATTTGTGCGACTTTGGGGGTGGAATTATGGCGAAATCTTCCATTTTTATTCCCCAGCGGTATCCTGTGTGCTTTTTGCTTGAACGAATTTTCTCTTTTTTTTTTACCCTCGATCGTGTAACCAAGTACCCACCACCACCCCAACCCCAGACCCTTCGCCGGCATTGGCAATAATTCTGATTCCGATTTGGATTCAAGCATTTTTGCAGAAAGCATAAAAGATTCCCAACCGTGCATGTGTGTAGCTGTGGCGTGATGAAATATAAAAAAAAAAGAAGAAGAAGAGGAAGGAAAACATTCAACTCAGGCAACGCATTCGGCATCCACCCTCGTGGTTGGTGGATTTTTTGTGCGATTCAGCCATATTTTTATTTTTCCCTACACACGAGAACGACGTCCGTGTGGCAATGGGGGAAGGAGATGCTTTTTATGAAATAAGGGATATTCCACCCACACCCACACCCACACCCACACCCAACCCTATTCCATTAATGTAAATACGAAGGGGATGGGGCTTCTATTTCTACTTTTGCTTGTTTTGGGCCGAAAGTGTATGGTGTAGTAAATATGTATGAATTCCAAGGCCATAAAAACTGAATCTCCGTGCATTGGTGTCGTGGGAGTAATGGTGGTGGACTCAATGGCAGATATACAGGAAATTTGAAGATGACGACGAGGTGGAGGAGCCGCAATAAGACGACAACATTGAGAACGATGTTTTCTTTAATGTCCTCGTTTTTTTTTTTGTTTTCTTTCTTTCCTTAACTCTGCCGAACGCTTTTCTTTGCATCAGGAGGGGGCGAAAAGGACACTTGGCCAATGTTTTCTTTTCCGCGGGATATCATGCTGATGGCGGACATTTATTTATTGTTGGATACCTACATTGTGTTTTTGTCTTGCATGGATACACATCACACAAGTGAAGCAGAGAGGATATTGAGCCAAGCGCAAGGGAAATCCAAATTATGGCGGCTTTCGTATGTTATGAATTTGGGTTTAATGAAAACGCGCTGTTATCTTGAGAGGCTGTTATCTTATGATGTCTGGGCATTTGACGGAAGGCTCCTAGATCCTACTACCCACTTGGTGAATTAAAACAATTACATAGCGATGGAAGAAGGTGTAGGTGCGTCATATGAAATGAAGTCTTCGATTCATTTGGACGTATTTTGGTTGCCTTTGCAAGATGGATATTTATCGTTTATACAGACACGAGGACAAAGTGCTATTCATCGGGTAGATGAGAGTGGTTTTCATTTAGTGGAGCTACTGTTTCGAATATTATTGACAGTCATTTTGACATTCTCCTTCGTATTTATACATGAAAAAACAAAGACAAGAAAACAAGGTATGAACATTTTTCGCGGAAACTCACTGACAGAACGAAATGGTAACTGCAGCTTTCACGATCTGTCAAATATTTAATACACCCGAATGCCGGTAGGGTGAGTGATGCCAATCCGGATCAAAGTTTTTATGCCCAAGCCCGAACAAAATTATGACTTTTTCAAAAAATATTATGCCTTTTTGGTAAAAGAGATAAAAACTGCAACAAAAGAACTGCAACTAACCTAGAATGTGGTTTAAAATATGTTAAATTAGGTAATAATACCTTTTTTGATCTCTGTAATCGAAGGTTTGGTTTTGGCGCGTAAGTCAAGTAGAGAATTGGACAATAAGCATGAGGCACAGTATACGAATATTAGTGATGCGCTACTTTTGATAAAGAATGTTCCAGATTTACCAAATTCAAAAAGTATTTGTAGGAATTTATTGTAAGAAACATATTACAGGAAATTATGCGTTTTTTTCTAAAAAGTATTCCTCAATGCCTCAAGCATCGGAATTAAGAGTATTCCTAAAATTCATAACTATGCAAAGTTGGCATCACTGGATAGGGTGGCTAATTTGAACACGTACTTACAGCTGGAGCTTAAATTGCCTTTAAGCAGTAACTTCGTTTGATCTCCACTCGAATGGCGATGGCAGAATTAGGATTACAGCTTACCTACAGAGCAAAAATTCCAAATTTCGACTATCAAGATTGACAGCATTCCCTTCTTTTGTTCTAGTTTACAACCAGATTCATACAGCAACCATCGATTTGATTTTCACAAAGGATTTTCAGGGACTGCTCGCTTTATTCCGTCGATTACATAAATGACGTTCGTGCTACACCATTACTTAATTATTTTTGATTTTTCGTTACTTTTGCACATTGAGAACTCAAGTTATCTTAAGCGGACTAAATTTTACAGTTCTCTCAGCCCAAAAACTATAATGGCAATTCGTCCATAAGCGTCAACTGAAATGACTGTTCACGTGATCAATAAAGGCAAAAAATGAAGCTAAATCAGCTGTCAGACTTACTAAACTACAGTCAGGACCGGCCATAACGATCAAGGCGTCATACATTTGCCGCTTTTTACATTATATTTATTATAATTAAAAAAAAAAACTAATTTTAAATTGTGTTCCATATTTATTATTGAAAAACATATCACGGTCACGACACTCGCTTCAGTCACTATAAATTCTGAATGCGATGTAATAAATATAACTAGGTACATTTAAATTATTTAGTTTAGTCCAAAGTCTTACAATTTCGTTGAAGTTAATTACAATAGGTGTCACCACTCAGTAATCACCACGTTACTAGGTACTGGACCGTGCTAGCGAGTATTACCGATGGAAGTCTAAGAAATGGACTATTTCATGAATTCGTGAACTGCTCGCTTGAGAAAAATAATTTTTGGGTCCTCTCCCCAAATAAAACATCTCAAGCGCAGCGGAAGTGTTCCCGGTTATTCTAAGCTCATTCACCCCACAGGGACGTCTCCGGTCACAAAATATAAAGGGTGCTTTAAACTAGACTAAATGGGCTCTATGGTCGCTCAGTGCCCCTCTCTTTCGCCCTCATAAGTTAGTGAGGGATACGACAAGACAAACAACAAATTGACAGGTCGTGGCAAATAAATGCTGAGTACTGACACTCGTACAAGATAAGTTGAAAAAAATTGAATAGGCTGAATTAAGTTTTTCTTTATATCGATTGAAATAGGTATTCAAATTCAGTGAAGTTAAGCTGGCGCAGTGTCCAGGACCTCAATTTAAGAAAATATTGATAAAAAGTTGGGAACTATTTTGACCGTCTGGCAACGCTGGTCACGAAACTTATGTGGTATTCGATTGGGCTTCTTCAGAGTTGCTCTCAGATTTCAGATTTCGTGTGGCTAAACGATTATAATAACGTCATTTGCTCTTTTTTTTTGTTGATATTCGTGCGATTTGAATATGTGTAGCCTTCGACACTTTTCTGAGCGATTTCCATTCACAGGTTAAATTTTATATTAAAACATTCGAAATTTCCGTCCCAATTGATTTCTATAGATTTAAACATTCATAATTTACAAAAAACAGATTCACCCGATGGCAATGCCTTTCTTTGCTGTAGACAAAATTCACGAAAACCTAAACAAACTCCAACAGTTGTCAAACTGAAGCAAATCTGAGGAAATATCTAGATTCGCAAAAGTGCTCTGAAACCTGAAGAAGATTGCTTTTTTTGTAGCAAACGTTACGTGTGGATGATATTTTTTTAAGGGTTGAGTGTACTTTTGCTTAAAATATATGTAGAGGGAAAATAACAACATTTCGAGCATTAGAAATCGATAAAAGGACACAGACTTTTTCAATTAGCTTGACATTTTTAAGTTTCTTGAGGCTATCCCTCTTAACCCTGATACCTAGGAAGACTCTTGTACTTTGCCACAAAAGAGTTCACAAAATAATCGCTTATGTATATTTTGGGACTCTTCCCTTTTCTAGGCTTGATTCAAAAGATTGCTGCAATTTTATTTCTAAGCCCAATTCAAGATCATGAGTGTTGCTTCTTCTTTCTTCTTGGTACAACAAAACGTAACAACAAGACGACTGCGCTTAATTAAAGACTTGAGGTTAGATCATTACGCTCATTCTCACTTTTGTTGCAGATGTAACGACCGGAAAAATAGGGTAGACCTTGGCACTTTGTGGTATTGTAAAGTTCCTGTAGCAGTTCTTTTAAGTGTAGCTTTCTGAGACTAATTTTGGTTTTATTTCCGAAATTTTATCTAGATCAGATATAGAGGTAGCGAGTAGCGAGACGATCAAAAAATTGCGCCTATGTTTGAAAAATTAGACCTCATTTAAGATCCTAAGGACTAAGACCAACTTTTCAAAACCATTCAATTGTATTAGTCTTAATTTTTGTAACGATTGTAAGCGGCTGTATCCGAATGAATGAATCGATAATCTTTTTCTTGACAGTTGATATTTTATTAAATGCTGGGCATTAAAAAATACTAAGGTGTAAAACTTGTGTTTTGCGCGGGTTAAACGTGAATCCTTTCGCCTCAGTAGTCTTCCACGTTATCCACTGAGCTTCAATTTTTAACTGGCAACATTAGTCCATAAACAAAAAATCATGCAACGATTTATTAAGAGACGTTTGACCTTGCGCACTCCAAAAAACGTGTCAGTTCTAAAAGAGGATCAAAGACCACAGGTCCGCAGGCACTTTAACGCTTGTCCTGTCAGCAGTTCGCTACCCCGTTACACCGTAAATCGTGTGAGTATTGACTGCATTTGCGCATTCGAAGAAAACGCACATTATTTCAAATGAAAAATCTCATGTCAGCCCAAGGTCACCAAAAAAAGGATCTGAAAAAGAGGAAAAGTAACCGGACAGTTGTAGTTAAATAGCAATTTTTTCTTCTTGTTTTTGTTTTTTTTTTTTTTTTGGAAAAAATCTGCTCTAGTTTCCATTGTTTGGTTTAATTGCCGTTCAAGGTTTATTACTTGCGACGCTCTCAACCATATTCAAATTAAGAATTATGACTTAAGCCGTTTATTGCATAGACCCCGAGTCTTTGCATCACAACAGGTAACATTCTAGCGTCCAGCTCTCACTCTCTCTCTCTCCTTCTTCCTGTGTCCATCTCCTAATCACTTCGGATGACAATGCATTTTACTACGAATATTCATGTTGCCAAATTATACAAAAACTATACTAAAAATATAATTTTCCTTAAAAACAAAAAGGAAGGAAAGGCCGTCTACCGTTTTTCGTGTCCTTTAGTGCGACAAGATTGAGAGCAATAAAACCCACTAAAGGATTAATACTGTTCACAGTTGTCTACCGCTCAGATGACCGATCTGTACCATCCTGAGTGTAGGTATATATCCCTGTTGAGGTCAGTGATTGTGTGTTTTTCTTCAGTTCAATGCGTGTCCTTTTTTTTTATGATTCGGCCATAAAATGTGATCGCCAAACAGGGAAGTACATATGTAGTTGTTACCTTTTTTTCGCCCTTTTTGTCTGTGTCCTTTTTACGATTGTAAAAGCAGCCTACTTAGGATTTATTTACACAGGCTTATTTGTTACTTAATGGTAGAGATAACTATGGACACGGAATGTTTTCCTCTCGTCCACCTTCTTTCACTTCCGTGAACCGGGATGCATTTTAACATGAGTTGTGGCCTTTTCCTTACTTGCTAATATTGGCTACAATAATTTTTTTATGATTATGAGTTAGAACGCGGTTCCTTTTTTTGAATCTTGCTAACCCTTTCGTGGGTGTTGTAAAAAAATCACAGGAATGGGAAAGAATTTGAATTTCATTTGTCGGCGAGCTACACACACAATGGGCGCAATAAAATCCAAAAATCGTTTTGTTTTTTAAAAGGACACTCATTAGTAGATGGCTTAATCCCCTGAAAAGGGTTAAGACCTTTTTTTTGTTTTGTAGTTTGAGGACTTGTCTCTCTTAACCCTTTAGGTGTATTCTTACCGTTTGTTGCCTTGAATGGTATAGGGTGTATGGTAATTTAGGGGAACATATTTGGGTAATAACTTTTATTGAGACAATAGCTGAATTCTTTGGAAATACGATTGGTCGGCGAAAGGGTTACTCAGGGAAGGGTTAGATTTTGGATTGCACAGTTTTTTAGAAGCGGTCGCTGGTTCAAATTTGGAACTTCTTCGAACGAGTATTGTTCTATGATGTTTCCCTTGAAGGTGGATACCTATTGTTGAAGTTTATGGGTCTAAGAAATATGTTTAAAAATATCGAAAACGTGCATAATTGGCTATACAAATTCTAGGAAAGTAAATAGGATTTATTACGTCCCGTTTGTGAGATAAACCTTTAAGAAATATATGTGCGCAGGTCTTTTAAATTTGCATTTAAAGAGATGATGCTCTGAAGCGCGGAGAACACTCGCTTCTCCATCGAAATGAATATCGAAGATAATCCCATACCGACTTTTGATGTCAAAAACGGACTTAGAAAATGTGATTCTCTCAGAAATCATAGTTCAGCAAATTCAGCAGAATTCACAATCCACCCCACCAGGGGCACAATTTTTCACAAGTCTATTTGCATTCGCGGACGACATTGACATAATTTTAAGAGCACAGCGATCTGTCATATTAATGCATTTGCTAGTAAAGTAACAGAAACGGCTAAATAAAGCTGATCAGCTTAAAGAGGCAAACCCGAGCAAGTATAACCTGTGACCAAGAGAAAAGTCTAACTGCGAAACCATCATTACATTTTTTTATTGTTTTTCCTCCTAGGGCTTCATTTTCATAACCCCAAACTGTAAGCTGTCACTTTGTCTCCTTTATTTTTAATATTGGCAGTAGGTACATAAACGGCTAAAATAAGTTGATCGGTTAAAAGGGACTAATCCAAGTACCTACACCAAAACCTCGTTGCGATTTGCGTCGTTTTGAAGTTGCGTCACTAAAAAACTATCGTGGTTTCGAAGTTGTGACAATATTATTTCAGTTTCCGTTTTTGTTATTCCTTTTTTTCAATATATTTTTTTTTTTTTTTTTGAAGGGGATTCCCCAAGATTAAGGCATCAATCAGTTTGGAGAAATACATTTGCAACGGTGAAGTTTAACTTTAGGTTAAAGAATCGTTATTTCGATTTGCGTCGTGTTTTTCTGGTCTCAATTAACAACTCAAAGCGAGGTTTTGGTGTACAAGCTGTCAAGAAGAACAAGTCTAGCTGCAAAACCTTAATTATTTTGAATTATTTTATAATAATTATATTGAAAATCCATTCCGCGATACCAATAATCATTTTTAGTCTCCAAGTTAAATTTTTCGAACTCACAATGGCGGAATTTTCCAAACAAAATTGCGTATTGTGACCTACAAAGTATATAAGGTGAAGATTAAAAATGATTATTAGTAAGGCACATTGTTTTTTCCATCTATCTAGTCATTTTAATAACCCTATACTGTCAGCTGTCACTTTGTCTTCTTTAATTTTAATTGGCAGCACTTTACCGCACCTTTTAAATCTTCTTTCGTCAAATGTTTCAAGGGTAAAATGCAACCGCAACGAAAACTAAATATTTTACTTTTGTAGTGCACTTTTACACTTAAATCTTAATACGCTGCTCGAGCTGAACTAAATTTTATCTGGTCTCTGAATTTTCTCTCCAAACATTAGCTAAAATCCAATAATTCAACCATTTTCGATTCTAGAAACTCCTCGTCGATTTATTTACTAAAAAACAACTCATCCGTGCCTACTCTTCTCCGCATTATAAGAGAAGAACAACAGAACACAACGATCTGTCAAACTGAACTTGAGAAAATGTGCCGCCCCATTAAATGGGCACGCCAAATTTTGACAGATACTGACAGCACATGCTGAAACGAAAGTTTGATTTTTTAACTCGAGCTGAGTACAATTCGGCTAAAAGGGTTCGCTTTAATTCAGCTCAGCTAAATTTTGGGGAGAATTTGTATGGGAGCTTAAATTTAGTTCGAGAAGCGTACTAAGCTTAATAGTTTAATGCGATCTTGGGCTAAAAGAGAAGGTTTAGTCATGAACAATAATTAAGAACTAAACTTACATTTTAGTAACTTATTCATTTTTCCGTGCAACTTCAACTCTTCATCTCATTCATCAAAAGGGAATAAAATCGTTTTACTGAAATGTTTCACTCTCATTTATCACCATTTATCAGAAAAGTTTATTTGATGGATTCTAAACCGTAAAGGGTTTATTGCAGTAAATTTTGGGGAGGGTTTCTCTTACTGACATATTTTCCCTGGAAGCTATTGCACTTTTCTGACAGCTGTAACTATAGTATGTATACAAAAGAGGACAACATTTATAAGTCTATTCTCAAAAAAAAGCCTCTGCGATAGTTCGACCCGAGCTCATGACTACTGTTTTTATTAAAAAAAAAATTAATACAGTTTAATGAGCACACGCCTCCTTTTCAAGATGCTGGGAAAAACTTATGGCATCTGAAGATAAACCCACCTAATCCTCGCCGTTTTATTATAGGTACATTCATATACCCTTCTTGTACAAATTAAATGTTGAGTTTCCTAAATGTCTGAGTAGCGATTTGTTTTCAAAAAAGGCTAATGTCCATTGGTCGCCTTTTAACGATGAACCCAATACGGAAAAGTATTTTATTTTCTCGCGCTCAGCGTCTAGACAGAACGGCTATTCGTTAATCGGAAGCGGCGACAGCGACTACAATCGCACAGAAGGGATTTTTGTAACGGAAAAGTCAGTCAGAAAAGTGGCGGGATTCCCTCGAACCAACTGCTTCGCACAAATAAAATAAATCTAAATGTGTGGAAAATTTAAATCTTTATGTTTTTGCAAAAGGTCACTTTTGTGTATGGAAAAATTGTAATAAATTATCGAAAAAGGTCGAGTAAATGGTCGCGAAATCACCATTATCCTGACATGGGGTCAAAAACTATAACAATCCGAAACGGACTACATAAAAGTACTTCCTCCTCTGTAACGGTCCGAAATCCAACTCAATCCTAACGCACACACACACTCCGTTTGTGAATCCTTTTTTGCAATGAAAAATAGTAATAAATTAGCAACAGCCGCATACCCACAATCATATCGGACATTGTTCTTTCCGCATGTCCGCATCGGTGAAAAATTGATGGAAATTTTTAATTTTCCACCCCAAAAAGAGTGACCTATTGTGTCGTTTGCGTGGCCTTTTTGCGTCTTCGGGAATTCCTTATGCGTGACCCCTCGCCCTACACTCAGTCCCCTCTGACCCTGGTTGACAGCGATGGTCACTAAACTGACCCCCTCCAGATTGATGCAATTCTAAAACATCTCTGTTCCGCATAGCAGTATATTGTGCGGCTTTCGCAGAAGGTAGAAGGAGGACGAGAATCCTGTGCGTGCATTGTCCTGCTGAGCGTTTTCATTGACACCTATATATGCGAGTATACGTGTGAAGTAAATAGAGCGCCGTGCTATTGTTCTAAAATTCATTGTTGGACGGAAGAGAGAGGGAGAGCAATTTTCATTTGACCCGCATCTGTTCTTAGCGGCTTTCTAGGTGACCCCTGCGATTTATCGGGTTATGGCAAATAGACTCGTGAGCCCATGCACAGGATTACATATAGCATTACATGCGGAGATTGGCCGTTCGGATTTAGTATCCTTTATTATGTTGATTGGAATGCATTTTTCATTTCGCAATAAAATATCCTTTTTTTTTTGTGTGTCCTGATTTTTCAGTTACAATTTTAAGCTGGACATTTACTGATGGCGTCGTTTGAAGGAGGGTGGGAATATGTTTACTGATGGCGAGAAAGGTCAAGCTGATGGGTTCGGGCTGAATGGATTTGGCGCGCAGTTGGCTGATCCAATTTGCATTATTGCCGCTACGAATAAAGCGGCTTTTTCCGCCTCGAATTGCAGCATTTTCACATCGGTATTAGGGCGATGGAATGGAAAATCTCTTTGGCGAATAAGTGATTGCACAATTTTGATTGGCCTACGAATGAGTTGTTTCTACGTACTTAAAGGTAGTAATGGGGAATTATTATGACTTTTAAGCGCGAGAGGGATTCATTTTGGAAGAGTGGAAAAAAAATGCAATTTAAGATTTTCGGGGATCGAACTTTAGAACCCTCGTTCTTCTTTTCGGCAAGGCCGATGTCGCTGCAATATTGTGAAAAAAAGGCCGACCCAGATGCAAAGTGAACAAGCAAAACTTCGTAAGGATTCTTTATTCTAACCAGAAATTCAGTCTAATGAAATGTTGAGGCGACTAACTTAACTTACGTAGTTCAATGCCTTTTATTGCTACATAGATAATCAAAGGAACAAACAAAAAAGATATGAATGTACTAATCACAGGGTGTCTAATTATTCTTTAGCAAATATTCCACCGTTGGATCTCCTCCTCCAAAGTCCGTCAACTCGACGGAAAATCATACGACAAACGTTTCTCTACTTTGAAATCAACTGAATTTTTAAAAAGAGTCAAAGCTTTGCTACCATGAAATAGGACCGCAACGATCTTATATAGAATTTCCTTTCCACTTCCGCACACGCCTATAGGAAATTTTCAGCATAAAAGTGGGTACCAACAAAGATGTGAGACATTAACACGGTCACACATGTGTTTTTGAATGAGATTAGAGAGAGAGAGAACCACCCCCAAATCATCATCTCAAAGTATCATGTACAAACAACAAACAATTAGAGTTGGATAAAATGAAATCAAACACACGTTCCAGAGAAAGCTTTATTGACCTTGGGACGCCATCTTCTTTTAGATGACAGGAAAATTCGTCTAGGCATCACCATAAAAATATCATTTGATAGTGTTGATCTATCCAATTCGTATCAGGTAACTTGTTTTTGATTTCTAGCTATATTTACATTTATTTTGGAACAAATTGGTGCAGCTGTCAAACAGTTTTCTAAAATAGCTCTATTTAATTCGCAAAAAAATGTCAGGTCTTACTGGACCAAAAACTTTGTTAAACAAATTGGAACCCAATATTATTATTTCACACAAACCCAGGGGAAAAATAAATAACTTGTGTCATTTGACCTTAAATGAGTTATTACTTGTTATTGGCAGAAGAACTGTCTAAACCATAACTCCATTGGAAAGAATATTAAAACTTCGGACTCTTCTTTGTCAAGCCTTTCACAATTTGAACCAAATCTCAGATTTAATGGTCTCCAATTGAAATCAAGCGAAAACTTAGTTTAAAGTTGGATGGGCGCGTTCTAATGGCCGCTGAATAACTAGCGATGTGTCAAATAGCTAAAACATTGTCATGTTACTCTTTGCCCTTGAGTTCCAGAACAAATGGCGAGAATTTTATTTCAAAATTTTAATTTCTAAAAATAAGTTCAAACCTATCTCGGATTAAAAATGACAATTTTATTTCAAAATTTTAATTTCTAAAAATAAGTTCAAACCTATCTCGGATTAAAAATGACAAAGAGATAAAACATTCTGTTGCTAGGTATATGGTCGCTCTAAAACTAGTCTCCCATGCAAATATGTCTTCAAAGGTGAATTAGTTTAGTCGAGCAGTATGCAGTTACGGTAGAAGAAGTCTCCACAAAAATTAAGCCACTGAATAACTTAATTTTGACAGGTCAAGTGAAATAGAACGCTAAATAAAAAAAAAACAAGTAACAATAGGAACGAAGTCTCCAAAATATAACTATATAATGTAACTCCCCGGTTGTTTTGAACTGTCAAAATTAAACGATGAACAATTATCAAGGTGGTGGAGGGAAACATTGGAGAGGCGCTTAAACTTAGTTTTCTTATGGAATAGCGGACTAGTCTCAAGCTGAATTTTAAAGAAATACAGTAGGAAGGCCCTCACAACCATCTAAACAAATGTCAAAGATCCTGTAAGGCGAATGGAAAAGATATTTACCTTACATCAAGTACATTCTGAAACAAAAGTTTGATTATGTAGCTCTAGCTGCGCACAACTCAGCTAAAGGGATTCGCTTAATTTAAGCTCTTGTAGAGAATTTTGGGTGGGAGCTTAAATTTAGCTCGAGCAGCTTAAAAAGCTTTAAACGTAAATTTAAATCTCGAAGAAATATTTTTTTCTTCAGAGAACCTTACAATAAATATTTTGTAGATCACAATTGGCAAATTTATATGGAAAATTTCGCCATTGTGAGCTCGTCAGAAAGCCAGAGTCAAAAGAGAGTTAAGAAAGTTTTGCATTTGCTGGCATTGCGAAAGCTCAATACTTTTTTATAGGCACTTTTAATGATCCATAAAGCAATTGCAAAAGGTTTGTTCCTTTACTTTGTAAAAAGAATGCGAAGGGCTGTCAAAATGCCAGTGATGGGGATAAATTCTTACTCAGAGGAAGACACTTACGAAACAGTTAGCTTTTATAGTAGTCTATGAAAAAACAAATTTCAAATCATCTGTTGATTGTCAGGTGACTGACAGCTTTTCCAATTCTTACACTAAGCAATTTCTTGAGTAAAATCTCGTAAGATTCTCAGTGGAGGGGTAGGTAATTGTCTCTCTTTAACTGATTTTTCGATTTAAGGAACGGCATTGAATAAAAATTTGTAAAAATTTGCAAGATTTAAAAGTAAAGACACAGACAAAATTTCACCCTTTGTGTACATGGCAGCATTCAGCAAACCACATGCGGATTGGAAGAGTTACAGAATGACACTGCAAAGCAGGCCCTCCTCATCGAACTAAATTTCATCTGTCGATCAAATTTTTGTCACACTTATGAGGGTGAACACACAGTCCCATCCCGTATTCGCTGGAGGATAATGAATGCCAAATCCAAGGAATGTCACGTCATGAACCCAATTCATCTTATTTTGCTATGCAAATCTACTCAACCATAAGGATCGACATAGTTCAATTGCAGACTACTTAAGGATGGCCTCATGTGAGACAATGATTTGTGCGTCTTTGTTTGGCCCCAGGAACCGTATGCAAATTCATTCATTGTATGCGGTCAAAAGGTCGGCCCTTGTCAGACTACCGAGTAGTTCCTTTCAGTTCACCATCTTTAAGACGATTTTCCGCCCAATGGATGGGTGATCTGATGTGATTTTGAACTGTAACCTCTCAGAAGGATAATTAGATAGAAATGATGTCCATCTGTGTAGCAAATATACAAAGGGGGCTGTGTTTGAACAAAGATGTTTTCATTACGCTCGTGTATGCAATTTTGATTGGGCAATAATATTTGACCAAATTTTGACACATGATGTCACTGAGTCATTAGATCTGTAAGATCACTTTAGATATGACATGAGCTACTGTACGGGTGTTTGAATTGTGGTCCGACTGACAAGTGGCAATAAGTCGTTGTCCTAGATGGTATTATTAGGTTGACACCTTCTTTGCATGTTTTTTTATTTGCGGCACTGACTTTAAGCCAGGGACGTACAATTAAAAAAATACCCACTTTACTATATTTAGCGCGGCTCATCCTAATTTTTATTATTTTATTAACGAATGTGCACACGCCTTAAATACGCATGATGGAGAATAATTGCATTTTATGTAAGCAAGCTATTTTGCGAATCCTTTTCTTTTGTACGCACACGCCAGCAGTACGCGCTCTTAAGTCGGATAAATACAGCCTTCCGTATTCAAGCCGGTTCACCTTAGCGAATTACTCAGCGCATAATCGTATTTGCATTTGGCATGCAACTACCTACGGGGGGGCAATAAACCAACTAAAACTAACATCATAAAATGTTCAAAGGAATTTCGCTTCTGCAAGGAGTTGTGTAGGAAAAAAAATCCCATAAAATGATCAATTGTTATAATAAGCAAAACGAAGACGAGACGCGTCATAGCAGAAGATTTCCAAATCGCTGGCATACACACCACACACACACCCACGCGAATGGTGAGGAAAAACAAACAAACTATTGAAGAACAAAAATATGTTTGAAAAACAATATGTTATCAAGGATAATGGACACAGTAGGGAAATGTAGGTAAATCCTTTTCATTCTGAGAACCGTGAGCGGAGTTTTCTGTTGGCTTTGTGTGGATATTTTGTAATTTTTTTCTCCGTTTTTGAAAGTCGCAGTCGCATCCCTTTTTGGTTAATCCTTGACGCGATTTCTTGTTGTTGTATAATCATGCGCCTCCGAGTGTCGTGTTTTTAGGTTGAATTTTATTTTTGAAAAGGAATTTATTCGAAAGCATGACTGAGGCGGTCTTTCTGTAAAAAAATAGGGGAAGACTTTGATTTGTCGAAGCAAACTCTGAATATCAAAATCAATAATTACATAAGAACGATCTCTGTGCAAAATTTACCTCTCCCGACTAAAAAAACGAAAAAGTTATAGCGAAAAAACTAGATGGATGGAAGATATATTTTGGGGAAGTTTATTAAAAGTCCAATTTTAGGTCGCAAAATTGTCTAAAGGATAATTCAGAGGCGCCTCGCTGAACTCGATTTGGATACCTATCCTGTAAGGAAAGTGCCGTACATATATAACTACGAAAACAAAATAAAGAGGCTACAATTCGCCTTAGAGTTAAAAAATTAACCCATAAGATGTGGAACCGGGTCTTATGAACGGAAGAGAATTCATTTGAGCCCCATGGGTCACCGTAAAAAGGATTCGTTAAAAATACGCACCAGTCGTTCAGGCCAGTTAGCATGGTTGCCGGTTTATAATGTTTTAGGGTTGTATACCGTCAAAGGGTTGTGCAGATTTGGTTCTAATCGATGAAACGACGATCCAGCACTGTCTTCAAACAATTACGCATTGCCAAATGGTAGATTAACCGCGCAGTCATTCATTCTCCCACAGGGTAACGCTCCAAAGAAGACCAATGGTGATTTAACTTTTACGGGATATCGAACCAGAAACACACAAGTGTCCACCCGGAGGCGCAGATTTAATGTTTTTTAATAAGTGTGATGTTGCATTAAAGGAAAAATAACTCTTTTTTCTGATACAGAACAGAGAGGAGATCGTTTTTGTAGTAACAAAGCTTTGGGATGAGGTTTCTGCAGAAATACTGCAAAAACTCGTCGAAACGGTTGCAGGACAATTACAGAATGTTATTCAGGCTAAAGCAGATATATTTCTTTATAACAAACTTTTATTTTGTTCCTATTTTTATGTCAAAATATAATTTTTTTTTTTAAGTAAAACTTATTTGTCAAAATAATTATGCCAAAAAAGTTTATTTTATTCATTTTAATAAATATAAATTAACGCATTCAAAAATAAAAATGTCATTTATGTTCACCCGTTAACTAACCAAGCAAATTGTGTATTAATTTTTATCATAAAATTTAACTTTTAGTTGTGTCAAAATACTTCTGCCGATGAGTGTAATTTCTACACGAACCTTTAAAACCGACCAATTAAATGTGACTCAGTCAAATCTGCACTGACAGCAATTAGTTTGCTATTTTCAGCCCATTAAGTCGCTGAATAGTGTCCTTTTTAATTGAACTTCATGAAATGTCAAAAGAGGGGGGCCTAAAATAACGCATAACGAACCTGGACCTTTTATTAACCAAATCTAGAGAAGGATACAGCATAACACCTATTTATGTTAAACTTTAAATCGTTGGACTTACACCAGTCTGAAATAGAATTTAGATCTGATTGTACTAAGAGACATTCACCTAAGCTTCTAATTTTTAGATATAGTTTTAGATCGTGAGCATATAACAAACATTGGCAGTGCTTAATTGCCAAGGTAATATCATTGATAAAAATCATGAAAAGCAGTGGAGCTAAATGGCTGCCTTGGGGAACCCCGGAGGTGCAATTAATCGATATTAATCTAGATACGAAGTTGTCAATGCGCCCTTTTTGAGCTCTGCCAATTAGATAAGACGATAACAAACATAAAATCTTCGGCTGAAAACCAAAGAGTTCAAGCTTTTTCAATAAAGCAATGTGGTTTACTAAATCAAAGGCTTAACTAAAGTCGGTATACACAGAATCGACTTGACATTTGTTCTCAATAGCATTAATAACATACGATGAAAAAAGTGCCAAATTAGTGGTAGTAGATCGACCGGATACGAAACCATGCTGAGCCTCTGATAAAAACTCTTTAATTAGAAACTCAAGCCTATTTTTAACTGAGCTTTCAAGCAGCTTAGGAATCGCCGATAACTTGCAGCTACCGCTATAGTTCTCAACATTATTTTTAGGGCCAGACTTCTAAAAAGGAATAAGAAATGAAATTTTCCAATCTTGGAGGAAAACACCATCAAGAAAGAGACTGGTTAAAAATGCTGATCAAAGGGAAACACAGTCAGTCACAACAATCATTAAGGATACTAGTTGGACTGCCATGAGCTCCAACAAGGGCATTGGGCTTAAGCGACTTAAGGGCCCAGAGAACTTCTCCAGAACATAATTGAAATGGGGCAATATCAACCTTACTTGTTATACTACCGGTCGAGTTTATAAATATCAACGACTGATTTTGAGTAGACCGTTTCAAAGAAGTAGAAAATAAATCAACAGTCGAGTCCCGATTATAGGAAATGGTATTCTTAAAAAAACATAGTATTTGGAATTACAGACTTTCTTTTAGAATTTTTGTATTTTGAAATTACTTTCTACATTCATGAAGTAAATCCTGCAAGGAAATTTACTTAGTGTAGAGAATTCCTTGCGTACTTTACTAAAAACAGCATAATCAGATGCCTGATTTGATTTCTTAAATTTATTAAAAGCCGCACGCTTTAAATTTAGCAAGTTTAATAGCGGCCTAGTATACCATGCAGCTTAGACATCTTCTTGTTTTTTTTGAGAACCAGGAACAAATTTAACAAAACCATCTCGTAAAATTTCAATGAAACGTTTATACATAGAGTCTAGGTTAAGATTTTTAGAATTCATAATTCCGGTTAATTTTATTAAACAATTTATTAGTTCAAAAAAATTCCTTTCAATCTTTGTTATTTATAGAAAAGGTGTACATATCTATATCAATTGCTATAAAGAGTTCCTAATGATTAATAGAGTCATTTAGAAGTGAAAAAGGAACATTAGTTAAATTAGTTAACTTTAAATTCTTCACAGCATATAAAAGCAAGATCTAAAATTGTGTGTAGTGAATTTAAAATTATGATCAACTTGATCTAGATTAAGCGAGTGAAGGAATCAATGAAGAAAATTTCATAGTCTCTTTTCATATTATGGGAAGACAGCATTTTTTCGCTTTCCGACCAATTCCAAATTATATCTGTCAGGTTAAAGTCACCTAACACACAAACATGATCTGAACTTGAGCATGAATTCGAAACAAATTCTATATGACTAAAATGTTTTTCATAAACTTCTAAGTTGCTTCTTAGAGGCACATAACTTACTATGATATGAACTAAGTCTTTATTAGCATTGTTAAATTTAACTGGGATCCAAAGCTGATCGACATCAGTGTCAGGCAGGGAATTATTGTCCGAACCAAACGTTAAACGAACGGCAACAATTATTCCACCACCACGTCCTTCAGCAGACTTACATCGATCCACGCGATAAACATTATGTAAGCGGTTGTCAAATATTTCATTCGAGAATATTTTCCTGTATAGCCATGACTCGACAATGACGATGACATCGTAGTCAAGATGACTGGAGTTGTTGAATAAATCCAGGACTTTAGTTCGAATCCCACTGGCATTGTGATAGTAGATTTTTGGAACAGAACTCAGAACTATGGGTGCCTTGTGAATTGGAAGCGGTATAGTATTTTTTAATTCAATTCTTGGGCTCTCACCTCCAGATAGTTTTTAGGCTGATATTCGGAAGGTCGAATTTTAACACCAATCGGCCAGAACGTATC
Source organism: Cheilosia grossa (assembly GCA_963082955.1). Classification (NCBI taxonomy): domain Eukaryota; kingdom Metazoa; phylum Arthropoda; class Insecta; order Diptera; family Syrphidae; genus Cheilosia; species Cheilosia grossa. The sequence goes on from OY720144.1 coordinate 8,661,521, forward strand.
ATTAAAAATATCCTTGGCGTAATCAGCAGTCGAATGTAGTAATTTTAGTTTCTAAGCGCCGTACTAATAATAAATTTTAGTTTCGACTTTAAATTTACGGAAACTCACACTTTGTATGGAAAATATTGCCACTCCGCGATACTAATAATCATTTTTAGTGGCAAGGCTAAATTTTTCAAACTCAAAATGGTGAAATTTTCCATACAGAATTGAAAATTGTGACTACAAAACATATAAGGCCGAGGCTAAAAATGGTGAACTACTAAAATTTGGAGTCGAAGCTAAAAATGTCTATTGGTGAGGTCCTAAGTGTTGAAGTACATTAAGCATAAGAAAATGTTGGCTTAATTCACAGCTCGATGTTTCAGTAAAAAAAAAAAATAACTGATTTTGCTTATAAGGAAAAAATTCTTGAACAAAAGCAACAATATTTTGTTTGCATTTTCTTACGGATTAGATGCCTGAGTTGTTTACTTAAGGTAACTTATGAGCACTTGTCATACGTTGAAGATTGAATGTAAAGGGTATTAGGTGGAAAGGAGAGGATTTCAAATAATATCTGACTCAATGCAAGGTTGTTAAAAATATAAATAAAGCCTCATTTCAAAAGGTTTAAAACAAAGAATCCCTTCGTAACATAAGTCGTAATAACATTTCATATACATTTGGTCCTTCGAGTTTGAAGTCTTGAGCCCATCTAGCTTTGTCAAACTGAAGTAGTAACGTTTCCCTAGGGAAATACTTCGACAACAATAAAGAATTCAAGTTTTCTAAAGTTTCTTGAAAATTAAAAAAACAAAACAAATCATAGATATAGATAGATTTAAGGCCGAAAGGTAATCATTTTAAGGATATTGATTATTTTAGAGTGCTCGCTTGGAGCCAGTAAGCTAGAATAAGATAAATGTTAATTTTAAATAAGGTTTAATCGTTTTTGTCTAGTATGTAAGATTAAGGAAAGAAGTGAATAAAAATGAACTTTAAAGTTAAAGTTAAAAAAAATACTTCGACGGAGGGATGTCTATATCAGAGGTAGACAATCTTGTAGCCACTGACACTGACACAACCATTTATCCACCGTCAAGGAAAAATGTTATTTTTTACAATTACCAAGACTAAATACGTCTTATTTGAAGACCAATTTATTAGTTTCGACTATTCCTAAATCGCAGTCAAAAGCTCTACTACTGTCCCCTTGAAACGGCTCATACATATCTTTCGCATATAACACAGCGCCGAAGGAACCTGTTCAATATACACGCGCAAAAATTGGCTCTAACAGAGTGCGATTTTTGCTCGGTTAAAAAAAAAATGGGTTAAAATTAACCAAGTTGAAAAATACCGAGTATTCGTTGCTAAATACTACCGATATAAATTAAATGCATACTGTTAAAAAGAACACACTTTATCAGTTGTTAAGAACCATGTTTCTAGATATATATCAACCAGCTGGTTAAATTCAACAGAGTTAGTTTGTTATTTACAACCGAGAAAAATTGGAATAAAATGATAAAAGGTTATTTTTAACCGAGTTTCCTTAAACTCTGTAGAAGCTATATTAACAGTATCCTTTGGTAATTTCTAACCGAAAGTTGGTTGATTTTAAATAAGTGATTTTTCTGCATGTATAGAATACCTTCCTTGTTGACAACTGCCCTACGCTCTACCTGCTTGCAAAGAAGGTTAAAGAAGTCGCTTGTTCAAATTCAGAAGTAAAAGCTCAAATTCCGTGCAAATTTTAAATGGTTCGTATAAGCTATGCCTCCAACTTGAAGACTGATCCCAAACTCGGCAATCATCGTTTAAGAACGACTGAGAAGGACTCCGCTGGTAAACCGTTTGAGACGGCTGCCTTGTTGAGCTACAGCTGGGTCAACTTCTTCTATAGGATCACTTATTCTAAAAAACTTCCATTAATGGCTGACAGGGATATGGCGCTTAAATCATTCCATTCCACTTGAATTTTCTGTGCTTCTTCGCGATTAGTTTCCCCTCGATAGATCAAGAGGTCAACATTTGGCCTGACAGCCAGCAGTCAGTTAAGTCTAGTAAAACATTTTATTTCGATTACCAGACTTTTCTATCAAACTCCAACTCTAACAAAATGTGCGGCTGTTTTGCGCTGCAGCTCCTTAAACATGTGTTTTTTCTCTTCACCTGACGGGCTTAAGCTACTGATTTTAGTCGTATCAGAAACAGGACATCTTTGGACTTGTCTTATGTTCCTATTATGCCCTATTTTGTAACCAAAAGCTTACTAAAAACCTACTATACTTTCTCTACGGGTACTTAAGGTAGTTCTTGTAATCTGAGCTTCAGCTGCAGCCCGGTTGGTCACTAGTTGCCTCTTGAGGTTGAGGTCACTCTTCAATTGTGCGTGCCACCTACGAGGGGTGTTTCGTGTTTCTCTGCTCCGTTGTCTCTAAGGGGATGGAATTAAAGACTTGGGACCTGGTGTGTTTTTATTACATCATTGAAGGTCCTCATTCCATCCACACAAAGTAGACCAAAAATAAAGCGAAACATCTTTCTCGAAGCTCCTAAAAGATCCGCGCTATAGAAGGACTTGGATGATTATATAGGCTCTTGAAAAATGTCTCTTTGGTTCTGTATGAAAGGGCTTTTAACTTCTTTTACTTACCTTTTTAGAACAAAAATACAGAGAAAACAAAATTGCCTCCTCCGATTTTGGCGACAAGGTCACATAGAACAATCTTGAGCTCGAATATCGGACACTACTTGTCATACGTCTTTTCAATAGGATGTATGTCGTCCTCATTTAGATCCCGCTTTTGTGAAGTGTCGTTCGAAATGGTTTTAAGGTCCAAGTGTTAGACTAACGCTTTATATATTTACTTCTTGAGTGTTCAAGTCTTCTTCTTCGATTTAACACAAATTTATTACCAAAATAAAGAGTAAAGAAGCTATAAAGCTGTGAAGATGTTTTCTTTCATGGACTGCCATACGAAATTCATTCACCAATTGTCAGCTTAACATAATAATTATCGCTACAAACCCCCCTACACTAAAAGAAAGAATTCGCTTTCAAGATTGTCGACCTGAAAGTCGTGCAGTTTTGCGCACAGTTTCTGGCAAAGTACTTGATAGGTCCTTGCCAGTGGTCCTCGAAACTCAACCAAGTCACATCAAATTGAATGCAGTTCTCTACATCCCATATAAAAGATTTTCCCAAAGTTCAATGTTCACAACAGACGTTAAAAATGATTATTTACATATTTCGTCGAAAAAATCAAACGCACCGATAACAGTTTAGCGCCATTAGGATAAAAGGAAAATACGCAGCCCGCTGTCAAACGATTCCACAGTTTGGAGACAAAATCTCACCAAATATCCGTTTATCTAAACCAAAAACAAAGAACTTTTCGCCCTATTTCCTCCATCCACATGACGCTCAATCAATCCATTAAGAAACCGGGAAGTGAGATAGACAACAGCACGGAGACACCAAAACCAAATCACAATCTAGTTCCGCTCAATTCTCACTCAATGGACCCTGCCGAGCTATAATCTACGAACTACTAATAACGCATCTAATCTGCGCGCCTACCTGCAAATATTTCTCCAACCCGCCACTGCTTGCATACACCAGGAACACACTCAAACCGAATTTTCATAGCAACAAATCACACAGTGCATGGAAATTGCACTCGACAAGACAGAGCAGAGTGTGATTTTCTAACGCTCATTGGCTGAGTCAGTTCGCCAGGAGGGTGCTGTTGTGGTTTTCGCTTTGGCTCCGACGAAAAGGAACAAAAATTCGATTTCCTTCGAGGGAAAACTCAGTAGAATCAGTCGTGCTCGAGACATCACACCGCAAAGGATGTGTGGAATCACGGTATAGAGAAAAACAGAAAAGAAATAAAAAATAAAAAACCCCAAAGAGACTTTGACTGCAAACAGATTCTCGTTTGTTTTTTGCTTCGAATAAAAATATAAACAAACAAGAAGAAGCGACTGTCAAACGTAAAGGATTGCCCAAAGTGCAACTGACATTTGCGTATTGCAACGAAATTAGTGTGGATTACAATCAAAACGGTTCATTATTATTATTTGGCAGCTTTTTTCGGAAATACTATGTGCGGGTGCATTTTCATAAACAATTAACTGTGAAATTCATTTTGAAAGAAAATTTAAATCGGTTGTCAGAAAAAAAAAAAAAAACAACAGCGATTACAAGTGTGATAGGGAAAGCGGGTATATACAGTGATGCTCATGCGTGCTCGACAGTAACGGATATTGTAATCAAAAGAGAAAGCATTCACTTTTTTGCAACTAAAACGAACAAAATATACACAAGTTCCGTGTATCGCAAAAGAAGGAGGTGTGCGACTGCAACGAAGGTGGCGTGAAAGGAGAAAAAGAGTTCAGGACGTCCAGAGATCGAGTTCTTAAGGTGAGCTAGTAATTATTGTTCGTATTTTTATTTTTATTTTTATGAAAAAGGTCTTGAGATGCTTTTTGCATTTTCCATATGGACACAACTACAAATCGGTACTGTCAAAGTTATCCTATTGGCCAGTTCCTGTTGTCGGGATTCGGTGACACATAATTTAACCTGCAATTTGAGATGCTCAAGTGGCGTGTGATGAGTAAGAAAATTCGCAGCTAAAATAGGCTATGGCAGACCTTTTCCTAGATTTTGGCGGACAAAACCGATTCGTGACTTTGATCTACTTGTTGGACTCTTCGGTCTTTTAGATGAACTTTTAGTGATTGTTTTCAATTCAATCACCGAATTATGATCATGCCGTTTTCTTGAGACCGGAAAGCCTTCAGTGGGAATCGACGCATCTGTGAACAAGGATATGTTTGCTGATTTACACATGAAAGAATAACGAGTTCCATCACGTATAAAGCTAGTTCACGGATACAGAGATTTGGCTCAATAACATAAAAACACTTTCAGCACTTAAAATCAGCGATATTTGATAAAGAAAAGTAAGGGTCTCAGTTGTGAATCATGTGGTTTACCATTTTTCGTATGTCTAAAATTGAATTTTGCCCCTCAAACAGCGCTGGACTGTTTCATTCTGATGAAGCTTATACGAGCAACAGCATCTGTCTGTTTTTACTCAATTTGATCACTGTAACATTTATAGAAAACCTTATTCTTGCGGCCCAGCAGCATCACACTTTGTAGCGCCGTCAGAAGTTTAAAAAAACGTGAGAAACATGCTGTTTGTAGAGATGTCTTAATTAATTTAAATTAAAATTGCTCATTATTTTACCGACGGTAAAACTGAAATCATTTACAAACTTTGGAACATGCCTAGTAAACATTTTTCGTTTAGAATTTAAATTTTAGAAGATCGAAATGGCAACATTTTTGATAAATAATTTCCCAATTCTGAGCTGCCGTAATTTTAAAGCCGAAAATTAAATTTATTATTAGTAAGGCGCAATGACTTGACCTATAATTAGCAGCTTGAGGGTTATTAAGTTTTTAACTCATTTCTTCATGTTTTCGAACTAGTTTTTGGTTTTGTTTCCGAATACAGTGCTTCGTAGCCTCAACGATTTTGTTTAAACTTTTAAGTCAAAGTTCGACGAATTTGTAGTCCATTTTAAACCACTTGACTGCATAGGTAAGACTGTCTTTCGTACGTTCTTTAAAACGAACCGATCTCAAAACAATAATACTCCTATTCTTTTCCAAATTTGGCGGGTTAAACCGGCCTTTTTTAACCGACTGGACACAGGGAGGGTAATGTGTGTCGCGCGTATCCTATGTCCTTTAATACGTGACGCCCTGTAGCCTAAACGGCTTGACCGATTTTGAAGAGAGTGTGGTGTAATCAGATGCGTATTCTACCCCGCAGTGTCATAGGTTAAGAAGTTTATTTAAAAAACTAAAAAACCCGACTGGCTGAAAAAAAAAAAAAAAACAACTATATGAACAAGACGCATTCAAGTATACCTAACTTTTTGGCAACCGTAGGGTACTCATATTTTTGTTAGGCTGTGTAGGTATAGTCTCCGATTGTCAATCAGTTTGGTATTCTGGAATGTGTCTTGTTTATGTTTTTATTTTATTTATTTTTACAGTCAGTCGGGTTTTTTGGTTTTCGAAATTAACTTTTTTAACCATCTTTATAGTTTTGTTGCCAATTTAATTCTTTTGAAAACTGGATATGTGTCGTTCTCTATTCATGTTAACAATTTTGCCACAGATTTTAGTCGATTTAAATCTTTTGGTGGCGAATTCATTCAATTGTTTTTTTTTTTTTTTTTAATAATCTAACATAGTTCCCCAAAACGCTTACTGCTATTTTGTCTTGTTCTGGAAACGAGCCTTTTTTACCTAGTTTTTAGGTAGGTACTTTTATGAGAAGCCGAAAGTTTTTGAACCGACATTTTAAATATGTATTTTATTTATTGCTTTGCCCGCTTTTTGTCCGATGCTTTCTGTTTTTAGCTCGAAAGAAAGAGGATTATTTCTTCTTCAAAGATGCCGAATTTCCGAGTGAACTTCGGCTTTGATCTTGCTAAAAAAAAAAAGGGCTGGCATTAATCCGATATTTAGTAAAAAGGAGAATACAAGTCAATCTGTAGTGAAGCACAGACTTCCATTGTTGATGAAATATTAAGCCAACTCGTTCAAATGGAAGAAAGTTTTGACGATTTTTCGACACCAAAGCAATAAGTATTCAGTTGTATATTTTCCTGGTAGTACTTTTCAATATTCGGTATCAGAAAGATCGTCAGCCAAAGTCACATTTTCGAGTATTGTCTGTGAAAAACATTCCGAAATGCATTCGACCCGAGTTATGTTTATTTGTTTTTGAACTAAACACACGCAGTGACCACCAATCAACTTATATATACTTTCAGTTCTCCAAATGGATTTTTCCCAAAATTACCTAATTGCATTCAACTACAACCTAGAAATTGTGAAAGCCATTCAAAATCCGCCAACCACTTTAACTAGACATTTGGACGTCATTTCAGAATTTATTTTTACACAGTAAAACTAAAAATCACACAAAAACAAAGACTTTCGCCAAACACAAAGCGCTAAGCATTTTTAAGTACCTACAAAATACTCTCAAATACCGCATAAATAAAACGATGATCTAATATTCACCATTAGATGTACAACGTTAACAAAGGCAAAAAATAAATAAAAATCTGTGTAAAACTAAATTTTGAGAAACCCAAAAAACCAAACAAACAAATTAAAACTGTTTCTTTTGCACAAAAATCAGTTCTCCGCTTGTGAAAAAAAAACGCATTCATTTGTTCGTTGGTTTGTAAAATTTTTATTTTAAAACCATTACTCAGACTAAATGCAGCGTGTGCAACGAGACACCCCCCTCCCCTTTATCCTCTCCGCATATTTTTTGTTCAACACAAAAAACTACGCGGAATATTTCAATTTTTGCCTACACCCAAATTAGAATACACGCCTATAATTCAAAGTCACTAAAAAACTTGGCGCAAAAATCACTTGTATTCACTGTGAATACAATCATCATTCCCGTCATCATCATCTCGACAACATGAGTTTTTGTCTATCGTTTTTGTCGTGTTTTCTTTTCTTTTTTTTTGTTGTAAATGCTTGCGCTGCATTTAAGTTGTTTAATATCCACCGACGGAAAAAGTGTGCATCATCGAAAAACGAAGGAAAAGAAATATTTTTTAGAAAAAAAAAAAAAAATCATTTACTCTAACGTATACATAGGTATTATTTTTTTTTTTTTTAGAAAAACAAAGATTTTTGCAAAAATACGCAGATACTTTTGCAGTGTCTGTGCATGTGCACCCACCGAGAACTTGACCGGAACACCATACCATACAATACCAACTATAGAACAGATGAAAGAGAAAAAGATTTTTACGAAAATAGTTTCAAAAATTTATGAAAAAGTATCTACTACCAGACTACAGGAAAAAGTTTTTCACAGAAAATAGTTGGGTTTTTTTTTTTTTTTTATTTAATCTTTTTGTTTATGCATCGTTTGGTGCATTTTTAGTTTTTAGTATGCGAGCGAAATGAAGCAAGTCGATGCAGATGCAAAAAGCTTCGACGATAGATAAATTTGCAACTATTTTTTTTGCCTCGTTCTTTTTTGAGAAAAGATACAAAATCTACACTTGGCCTTTGAGATGCACATGTGGGTGGGCGTTGGCGGTTGTTTTTTTTTGTTCGCTACTGGCAGAGATTTATAGGTTTTTTTTTTTCTTAAAAATTGTTTTTGAAAACGTTCCTAATCTGTATTGACTGAGGATCCTAGTTCGAGTGGATTGACCGTTTGAGACGTTTTTATAATTTGCTTTGTAAGAGGGTTTTTTCGTTTTAAAAGACCAAATTCGAATTAGTTTGTACATTCGAAGTTTTTCAAAGTCCGATTGTTTTAAGAGACATTTTTGAACTTTTCTCTGTAACCTCCGAAATCTCATATTTAATTCAATAACCTTATTTTCAATCAATCAAATTACGAAAGGAAATTTTCGAACACGTATTTTTGTTAAGTTGTTGAAGATAATCGATGCCTAACCAATTCCGGTTATAGCCTCTGACATTTTTCTAAGATCATTTCAAAACTATGTCTTATTAAGGCATGTTTTTTTGAGCTTCGATCTTATTCAACAACTTCGCTCTACTCGACTCTTCGAGGACTGACAGTATTTAACCTACTTTACTTTGCTTTGCTGAGATTTAAGGTCAAAAAAACACGCCATAGTCGTTCACACAATTTATTTAAGGTCATTTTGAATACGTTGCTTTAAGACTGTATATGTTTCCATTTGGAAACATTTGTTGCTTGATTTACATTGTTACTTTTGATGTCTTCCAATAGTCGAAGTTTGCCCTGCTTTAACATACTCGAAACTGCACTTGAACTATATCGCTTAATTCGAAAACAGTCATTTCAAACCCAATTTCTAACCCAAAAATGGAGTTCAGAGTTCGAATCTTACTTAATTTCTAAAGGGAAATGACGTAACTTATCCGACAATTTTCGTCAACACATGAACCTAAAGAACTAGCAACTCAATGCCTATAATATGAACGAAAGGAACCTACAACCTTGTGGTAATTATGAACTGCTGCTACTCAATAGAAAAGTCCGTAATACAGCGATAAATAAATAAAGTCTTCTGAATGTTAGATCACTTTGTGCTGTTTTTAAAACATTTTTAGTACATTTTTCACACACCGAGTTTTCCAAATGTAATATTCATCTAAAAAGGTCTATGAAAATTATTTCCGTTCTCTAAAACTCTGAAGTCAAATGTGCATAACCAGAAGTGTCGGTTTCAAACAATGCATAGAAAAGTCGTAAGGTTAGCTGTCTGACACTTTAGTCCACTACTTTGCGATAACTTTTAGCCCCTTCTGTTGAACTCAAAGAATGATCTTGACTAAGTTTTCATTTCTGTGTCCAGTTCAGTTGTCAACAGCTCAGATATGAGGTGCATATTTTTTAAAATACTTTTGATATTCACGGTCTTGAAGACCTTCTCCTGTATTTGTGCGGACTATTACTAATAAGTGTTTCCCTCATTAGGTTCTTTAAGAAAATGTTTGATAGCGTGTTGGCTTTAAAATAAAAACAAGGCCCGATTAGCTTCATCCATTATACATCATTATGAGATGTTTTTAAAATCGACATATCAGTATTTTTAGTCGATGCGGCTTTGATTTTAACTACAAAAGTTTTCTCTAGTGTATTTTAAAAAAAACAGCCGTTTTTGACCTCATTCACGATTTGCTCATAGACAAAATGTTCTGCAAAGAACTACTTTACGTCATTTGAGTTCATAATCAACCGGTCCACCTCTTTTTTACATTTTCCAGTATTTATTTTTGTAAAATATTTAGAATATAGAAATATCCATTTATGAACTCGTCCTTAATAACACTTTTGAGTGGGAATTTTGGCTTTTAGCAAATGTTATCTAAGATAGTTTCAAGGACTGCCAGTGAACACTCTTGCGCTACTCTTCTGGGTTCGTTTTTGAACAGCAACAATTTGGTTTGCGAAACTATTGATATTTGTTTGTTTCTTAAATAATATTATATTTCATTAAAAGAGCTAAAAGTAGTAGTATTTTTAACTTCTTTAACCCCATAGGAATCATTCAAAAAAAATTGTTTCCAATCGATAATTCGGGGGAGGGTAAAAAACATACGTTGCATATTTCGAGCACTTTTACAGTGCTTTGGACTTAGTTCCCTGAGTTTATTTTTTAAACGTAGATAATGATTTTTGGAAAGATTGCTTATTAAAAACTCCATAATAAGTTTTCGTACCTGATATCAGCTGACTTTTTCGAAACTTTATGAAGAGCTTGTGTAGCTTCAATTGAAATTTATCTGCCTGTCTTGGTTTTCAACTGGCGATGTAATCCGCCTCACTGAAGTTTTATTAATTTATTATTTCAAAGTATCAGTTTATTGAGGGTATTGATAACGGATTTTAGTAGTAAACATCCTTTCTGATTTTAAAAGTGGGTACTATTTCTAAAAACAAGCATTATTTATATAACCCGATTATAACGACTTGTAAGTTTTCTAATATCTAAAATTTGCAAACCTTTCTGATCTGATTTAAACTACTCCTGACTTAAAACCAACATTTCGACTACTTTGTTAGTAGGTATAGCAGGACTGGAAATATAAAACTTTAAAACGCATATATTAAAAAATGAGGCCAATTTGCCGCTTTTCAACCGGCTTAGTTATTTGTTTTCTTTCTAAAAACAAAGAGTTGCCTTGTAGTCTATGAAACAGTCTTAAAAAACAGCAGCACATTTTTCCGCACTCGATTTTTAGTGATAAATTAAAGAAAATTACACTCTCTAAACGATTTTCAAGATGGCAAATATACTTTAAGGGGTGTTCGCATTTGTAAAAACACAACTTCAAATTCCCTGACCAAATTCGACCACTCTTCATCATCTACCTGGCTACCTTCGCACCGTAAGGCACACAAGCTGCCGCCAATTTTCTGCACTACTCTCGTCACAATTCCAGGTATGCTGACCTTCGGTAATCCTTTTATTTACTCAAGTCAAACAGACACACATTCTGCTGGTGGCTTTTGTTTTATTTTCCCTTGGACTGTGTGTGAGTTTTAAACTTGCATCCACACGGGCATTATATTAAAATTTGCATGTTTTTGGGAAACCGAAAAATTGCACATCTTTTTTGTAAAATGGACAATAAAAAGGAATGTTGATTTTTGCCAACCGATTTTGACTTTTACTTTTATGACATCCTGTGAAGTGAAGCAAAACGGTCAGCGAACCGTTTGCATGTGTATTTTTTCTAATTATGCGTGGAAAGAGAAAACAATTAGTTCCGGGAAAAATCAAATGCAAAGTGGTGTAAAGTACCTAGCCGGTCGTAAAGATTATATGCAAATATTGTACTTTTGATCCGCTTATACAGAAAGATGACTCTGGGTAGTAAAATAGTTAATGACGGGTAAGAGGGCGTTGCTAACCATTCGCTTGGACTTTTGGAAATATATACTCGTATATCGAGGATGAGATCGAAGTGTGTTAGTGTGCAAGTATGGCAAACTGTCAGAAAAACAGAAAAAGAGTTGCCGCAAGTGCTGGATGAGGTGAAAAACCATGAAAAAAAAATAACTTTTAAAATTCTGTTTCGAAAATAGAACGTTTAGGGGTAGCTACGGCATAAAAAAAAAAAGATTGACAGATGGCAGTAACAGTTTAACCAAAATCTGCTAAGGCATCCACTTCCGAACGCGAAAGCACATATCCGATCCTTTCACATCACTTCAAAGTGAAACCTCTTTTCTTGTATTTTCCTGTGGCGACCAGTTTTTTACGGAAACAATCATCCGGAAACACACCCCACATTGACTCTTTTTTATTTTATATGGCCGCCGCAATCGTGCCGCTGGTTTGCAAAAAACCGCAGTCCATAAAAAACAGCCTTAATCTTTAGTCAGCGTCGGGGACAGGTAGACAAAATTCATCTATCCTGATGTGTTGTGCGTTCCGCATCGCAATCGAAAATCCTTTCCCGGAATTGAAGTGATAATTTTGACTCTTGCATCCCACTTTATCCTCATAAACGCACTAATCCTTCACCGTTTTGACATGTAATCCGCTGCCTATAAAGGGGAGCGGTAGCGGATTTTTAAAATCAGTTCTTGATCTTTCGTCGGTCGAAGCACTTGCAGTGCGACAAAGCAGAGTCAATGAAAATTCTGTACTAGAATACAAGTGTGTTCTCAAAGGATAACAACATTTTAAGGTGAATATTTTGTGCATTGAATTCCCGCAAATTTCTGTGATTGCAGGAACGAAATGGGTTGGGTACGGTAGTTTTCGAAAAAAAAACCTTCAATTGAGCTTACTTATTCTCCTTGGAACGTGCTACACGCGTGGACGCATTTATCCTTCTTCAATAACCATTTGGTTGGGTCTTTTTTTTCCTCTCCACCGAACGGGGAAACACAATAAAATGGTCCCTCACCCTCCTGAAAAACATAAAAACGGGAAAAAAAAATCCATTTCAAAAACAATAGGTATATAGCCATCACTTCGGTGCTTATGTGCCAGGAAAATCCCACCCCGGGATTACATCGAAGCAGGGGGAAGCCACCCTTATGTGCTGTGTTCGGATTTACTCGGAGGGTTGACGTTCTCTTATAGGCACGCGCAGAACGTGTGCCAAAAAAACTCTCACAAAAAGTTCATTCTTTTTAGGGGGAGGCTTAAAAAAATGGCGTAGCTTAGAACAAAAAAGATAAAAAACAAAATGGAAAACTAATGCGAATTCTCTTTCTCCTTGCAGTTCTCTACAAAAGAAAAAAACACACAACAAAAGCTGCACAATGCAGAACTGGGACTCAATGCAACCGGCCAACTATGAGCACAACTGGTACAGCAACATGTTTCACCAGACCATCAAACAGGAGCCGCAATCCAATCCGCAGCCCAGTGTTACTAATCAGCTGGAGCACTATCTCAGCATGAAACAGCAAGAGATGTCATCAGCGATGACACCATCACCACGTGGTGCAGATTCCAATGGCAACGCCGCTCTTGGCGCAGATGTCAATACGCAGCAACATTACTTTGACAATTCGACGGCAATGTTTCAGCAACATCATCCACTCGGATTCAATCCACTGACCCCGCCAGGGTTGCCGAACGCTGTTCTGCCATCGATGTCGCACTTCTACCCAAACACGCAGAACACCGGAACCATGAACACACCAGCCGAAGCGTCAGTGGTCGCCAAACTAGAGCAACCATCGAGCAATGGCAACGCGTTGACACCGAGAAACACTCCCCCAATGGACGTGACACCACCCAAGTCACCGAAGCTATCGATTATGTCGACCTCAAGTGAAATGGACCAGGACATGATGTCCTCGAACTCCAGTGAGGATATGAAATTCCTCGAGAGCGAGGACGACGAGACTATTCGCATGCCAATCTACAACTCGCACGGCAAAATGAAGAACTACAAGTGCAAGACATGCGGTTTTCTTGCCATCACTAAAGTGGCCTTTTGGGAGCATGCGCGCTCGCACATGAAGCCAGAAAAGACCCTTCAGTGTTCGAAATGTCCCTTTGTCACCGAATTGAAGCATCACCTGGAGTACCACATCAGGAAGCACAAGAATCTGAAGCCATTCCAATGTGATAAGTGTAACTATAGTTGTGTCAACAAGTCGATGTTGAACTCGCATCGCAAGTCGCACTCGTCGGTCTATCAGTACCGCTGTGCTGACTGTGATTACGCCACCAAGTACTGCCACTCGTTCAAGCTGCATTTGAGGAAGTACGACCACAAGCCGGGCATGGTTTTGGACGAAGATGGCGCCCCAAATCCTTCGGTTGTGATCGATGTTTATGGCACCAGACGCGGACCGAAAATGAAGTCTGGTCGCAAGGAGTCGTCCGCAAAGATGCCGCAACTCAGCGCCGCCCTACAAGGATTCGCTCTCAATCAGCAGAACAACCACCACAGCATGCCTGCTTCGCCAGCTAAGAGCACCACCTCGTCGTCGTCAGAGATGTTGGGAAACGCACAACCTAGCCAACAGTCACAGCCAACTGCTAGCCAGCAGGAGCAAATCGACCAGCACCAGCAGCAATTGTCGAACTTAATCCCACCGCTGTCCGCCATTCTCCAGCAGCAGAGGAATCACCCCTTCTTCCCGTACTGGAATTTGAACCTCCAGATGCTGGCTGCCCAGCAACAGGCTGCCGTTCTGGCTCAACTCTCGCCACGGCTCCGCGATACTGCCATGCAAAACCTCCAATGCAAGCAGGAAGCCGCAGACGAAAAATACTCCTACTACATCAACGACGACGACGAGGACGCCGATCAAAGCTGCGAAGGCTCAGCCATAGATCTATCAGCCGCAACGCCCACCAAGAACACTCAAGCCGCCCAAAACATAATCATGAACCTCAAAAAGCGGGAGGACGAGCAACACGAGACTCCCCTCATCAGCTCGTCGAACCAGATTCGCCGTAAAGGTCGAGTCCTGAAGTTGGAGCATAGCATCCAAGCTAAGGCGAACTCCATCAGCCCCGAGGTCAAGACCCGACTCAGCCCTCCCCCAGTTGAGGTGCCAACTTCCTCCTCTTTCGACGACTCAATCAAAGAGGGAGAGGGCTCTCCATCCGCTGAAGAATTGTCACCACCAACCGCCACTGCAGCCCCAAACACAACGACCACAACCTCCCCTCCGTCGGGCGCCATTTTCGAGTGCAAATACTGTGATATCTATTTCCGCGATGCAGTTCTCTATACCATCCACATGGGCTACCACAGCTGCGACGATGTCTTCAAGTGCAACATGTGCGGCGAAAAATGTGACGGTCCCGTCGGCCTGTTCGTCCACATGGCCCGCAATGCGCACTCTTAAGAAGAGAAGTTACTCGACTACTTTTTCCAAAAAAAATTATTTGTTATTTCATAACCCGGTTTTGGGGCTCCATCCCCCATAAACAGGGTTTCGTTGTCAAAGATTGTAAATATTCAAAATGATAAATTCATATTTTTATTATATTTAGATTTTAGAAAAAAAAACACTGTTGTCAAAGATTGTACATATAAAAAATGATTTCTAGCTCATAAGTAGACGTAAGCATTTTTTGTTGTTTGTTAATTGTTGTCTAAAATTAACAAAACAAAAAAAAAACTAAAGCAAAACAAACAAACTAAATAATGAAAACCAAATTATATTTAAAATATATATATTTTAATACAAAATATAACAACATACAACAACTTTATATAAGATTTTAAAAAACAAAAAAAAAAAAAAACTAAAAACAGAAAACCAAGAAAGAAAAACCTTTGAAATGGTTAAAAATAAATTTTTATGTTTCCTTATAGCGTGAGTCTATGTCTTTTTATATTGAAAACAAAAATTCTGAGAAAACATTTGTAAACATTCATCTAATGTGTCAACAGAGTATCTACTATTGTAATAATCACAAAAAGGATAAACCAAAAATTGTATTTTTATATAAATGTAATTTCATATAATTATATTTTTGTCGTAATTAAAGAGAAGAATCACATTTGTTTAAGAATCGTAACACTATTTGGTTGTTTGTTTTTTTTATTTTTTTTCATTTGTTGTTGGACTTTCTCTTTCGCAAAAAAAAAAAAAAAAATCTTCTAGTCAATCAGGGAAGTCGTTATTTATTATTTCTATTGAATAGGTTCACAAGGAAGAACGCAAATATATATATGAAAAACAATTATTGACAATACTAAGGTACAAAAATACATTTCCACACTAGGAATATGCGTATTCTTTTGGAAAATGTAAATAAGTTATTATTTCTTTGACATGTTTTGGTAAACAAACATGTTTCAACATCTGAGCAATGAATCAAAAATTATGCATATTTAAGAGTAGACCGTGGAAACTATATGAAAATTCAAGTACTATAAACAAATTAAACTACGGATACATACACAATTGTTTTTAAGACTTTTAAGAGATTAAATAATTTTTTTTTAAATAAAACAATACGAAAATACAGAAGGAAGTTTCATTCAGTTGTTTAAGGGATGAAAGTTTTATTGGACGTTGGTAGCGGGGTACATTTAAAAGTGTTTTTCATCCGGGCAGATCATGTGTGACGACGGTAATCTTGATCACATCGAGCCTTACCTATGCAGCAATAAAAAAAAAATTGTTTCGACTCAAAATTGTATTCGTTCACAGTGGCTTTATTTTCCATACAAATCTCACAATTGTGAACTTCCGTAAATTTGAACTTGAGAGTAAAATCTTTTATTTGTACACTGATTGTTTGTTGAACTGAAAAAAAAAAATTGTTCTAATGATAACTGAAATCTATCCATACAACTTAGATTCTATCAACTTGAACGATATTTTGTCAAAAAGCTAAAACATTTACTACAAAACTACTTTGTCGGAATAAAAAAACACAATTTTCAGTTTAATCAATCGATATTAGGCGTTTTTTCTTTTTTAGTTCAGAACCGAGTGTGTTCAGAGCGTTATGAGGTTTTTTTTTCTATCAAGTGTACATGTGTATCAGCATTTTTCTCAGGCTGCTCAGTCAAATTATTCTGAGCTCATAGAGCGCGCTCTGATCATGCTCTGAGCTGAAAAAGAAACACGAAATTTTTGTATAATAGTTCAGGTTCTGCTCTGAACTAAAAAAGAGAAAGACCTATTGTATCGATTGTAACAATTTTATTGTTGAATTCACAAAGTTTTTATTACATTCACAAAAACAGAGCAAAAAATCACTTTTGTAATGTTTGTGAAATTGACAAAATTTATTCAAAATGTTTGTTAGCCAAACAAAATACAGATTATTAATATTACATACATTTTGTTGAAGTGAACAAAATATGACATACATTTTTTAGCATTTAAAAAACACGTGTTGAATCAATGAAAATGCATTGTAACCATTGTACTCCTTTAAATGCAATGCTATTGATGGCGTCATTTGTATTTCGACTCGCGAAGTAAGCAGTTTATTAGTGCGCATAAAAATATCCGAAAAAAGTGAAAAAATATATTTTAGAACTAAATAAAGGAGGACATAGTTGCTGAACTAAACCTTGCTTCAAAAAAGGAAGCCACACATGGAAATATTTAAAAGGTAAGTGAAAGAATTTAGTGTGATAATTATATAGGTGTATAGCTAAAAATTGTTAATTGATTCGTCGATCAAACCCGTTTTTACGAGCTCGTTTGTAAATTACAACAAACGGATTTTTTCCTTCTCCTAAATAGATGGCCAACGTTTTGTTCGATGCATGCAGTCATATTTGTTTCATTGAAATATCTCTTACGGTTGCTGTGTTATGGGTCAGGAAAAAACGTTGTCTTCCCACATCTGCAGGCTAACCTTTATCCTTAATACTGCGCTCCTGAAAAGTGGCTAAAAATGACTTATGTTGTTTTTCCTTGTTGCCACAGAAATATTCTATTAAAGATTCCCAGAATGGCTTTATGATTTTTGGAAGGACATTAGACGAGGTGGACGTAATATTGACAAGGAAGCAGGAAAGAAAAATATTTTGTAATATGCATAGGTATATAATGATTTGTACAACTAATTTTTTGCAATAAATTTAATTGTTAAACTTATTTGTTTTGCGTATCATTGATTTATACCTAATCTGAAACAGAACGGCAGTACTGAGAAATTATATTTGTTCAATCAAAAATAGTTGCTGTCGATTTAACAAAATACAATAACTGAATTGGCAAATAATTTATTGTATTTTAATAAATTTCTCTGTAAAAGCAACAGTTAATTGTTGATTTGACAAAACAGCAATGGTAGAATTGGCAAATCTATTTTGTAAAATTAACTACATCTCGAGAATTTAACAAATTATTTGGATACGCGCAAGAATAGATTTTTGTTAACACAAAAATTTTTTTTTTGTTATTACATCAAAAATTTTAAGACAAGGTAAAACTTATTAATATTTTGTCAATCTGTAGGAAACAATTTTGTTGGACGTTTACTGACAACAAAATTGTCGAATAAACCCGCATTTTTATCAAATATACTAGGGGCCCTACTCTGTACCTCATTTCGAAAGTAATATTTTTCGAAAATGAACGTTTTCTATTCTGCATTTCGATAGCTGAATGAAATGTACTACTACCCCGATTTAGAATCCCGAAAGTTTTACAGAGTACCAACTTAAAAGCAATTTCGAATAGGATTGACTTTCGGAACGAAATAGAGAGTAGGGCCCCAGGGTTTTATTTTCAGTGAACGGCGCAGCGTTGCCGCTGAAAAATTTCAAAAAGGGACTAAAAAACAAAGCGAAATCCTCAATGGAGTTCTGAAAAGCATTAAGGCTTCTGAGTGGAATTTTAACTGCTACGGTTCTGCAGATCGAACAACATAAAGCACACTTTACCAATCTGCTCAACACAAATCAAAGTCGTTTCAGTATGCAGCACCTTTAATAGTTGGTAGGAGCTAGAAACGGCTATTGAAAATGTCAAAAAGGTAAAGCGCCCGGGGAAGATAGAATACCGTTTGAATACTTTAAACATCTTACACCAGAACTCATAGGACTGTTTACGTCGGAGTATAAAGAATTTGCGAGACCGCTGACGTTCCTCCGAGCTTTCAAAAGGCGATTATATTGCCGCTACACGAAAGAGGGAGAGGGAGGTATCTCATTTTTGAAAACAGCGGCGAAGCTCTGTCTCAATACTGTACAATAGACGCAGTGAATGGATCGAAACCAAGAGGATCTTAAACGTTTTTCAAGCGGGGTTCAGAAAATAACGCTCGACAGTGGACCAAATCTTTTCGCTTATGAATATGGCCGACTATTACCTATATACGCAGAGGAAAAAAGGTGTTTTTTTTTTTTGGGGATTTTCGGGCAGCTTTCGATTCAATACCCCGGGAAATACTTTTTTATAAGATCTACAATTACGGAATCACGACAAGGATTATATCTGTCATGAGACACATTTACGAAGATAATCCTGCGCGAATATGAGATGGGAAGTCTCCGTCGGAAAAGTTTGGTACGTCGATGGGCGTTAAGCAAGGGTATGTTCTTAATACCCTTCTCTTCAATTTATACATCAACGACAAAGCTGACTCCGTGAAGGGTGGCTTTGGCATGGGAGGAAAGAGTATCCCAGGACTGGTGTTTGCTGACGATATAGCTGAAACTATATAGACGGGATGCAGCTGAGTACAAATAGACTCCAGCTTTACTGCAAAACCTGGAATTTATCGGTTAACCTTACCAAGTCTAAAATGATGATATTCAACAGCGGTGGAAGATACTCCAGAAGGGAAAAGTGATGTTTATAGAAATAGTTAAGGAGTATAAGTATCTGGTAGTCCTGATTGCTTCTAATCTAAACCTACATAAGCATCTACTTCATAAAGACTTTAGAGCAACCGCAATTGCAATTCTGATTAACCAACCACAGGCATGGGGATATCGTTCTTTTTTCAAGCCGTGGAAAAGTTCCGTCGTTATTATTATTATATCTTGAAACGGGAATAGCAGCCCTCTCTTTGGACACCCTTAAAATGTATTTCAACTAAGTGGCAAAAGTTATGGCGATCCACGATAAGTACTAACGCAAATTATAAATTCGGGTGCAACATATGCAAATGAGTGGAACAAACTGGCAATCGAATCTTCAGCAACATTTTCAATATCAGCAGACGAAAACCCCATTTCACTTAAAACTACATTTGAGGACTTCCTGAAGAAAGCTGGTAATATGATGTGTGATAGGTATCCATAAGAGAAGCTGAATCGTCTATATACAGGGCTTACTACAGTAAAGTAAACCATAATTTAAAGCAATAAACCTACTTCTTAACTGACACAGTTCTGAAAAAATCAGCCTGTTTAAACTACATTCCCTATCGGCCAGAGCTTCCACTGTTTTGTGACTTGTGCAATGGTAAAGAACGGAAGGATGTTTTCCATTTCCTGGGATTTTGCCCAAAACTGAAGGATTTCCTTGAACGCTTCTTTTGTTTATAGCCAAGCTTAATTTAGAGGGAACGATTTGAACGGTGAACGAAGTTGGGACCGTCTTTATCAATATTCCTTTAGCGCTTTTCGTTGCAGAACATGCATAGTTCAGGAAGCTTTTTAAAACTGTACTTGCAGAAAGTAAACAATAAGTGTAAATAGTTTTTTTTCTTATTATGTGTAAATTATAATATAAATGACGGTCTGGTAAACCGGACTTAAGTCGAACTTAAAGTTAAGAAAATGTAAATTGTATTTATTTTTTAAGTCAATAAAATAATAATAAAAAAAATACATTCGTTTTCCGTTTATTTCGCGGAAAGTCTGGTTCACCCAGTTTTTCATTGAACCTTATGATTGATTTGATTAACAGTATAGACGTTTGTTTACTTCAGCACCATTTAGTGGCGCGTTGCAACAAATTAAATAGAATAAAAAGCTTGTTCTTGTAAAGATGTACCAATTTTCAGGTGTCGAAGCAGCGCCATCTAGCGGCAAGCGACACCAAAGCGGATAGACTACAAATCTTCTTTATAAAAAATACGTTTTCATGTGCCAACTTTCCGATAGTTTTAAAATAAGAACTGACTTGAAGTTGCAGTGGTGTAATCGGATGGCTACATCGATTTATGCGTTCAATATTATCGAGTGTGTCGTACAAGTATGTATTTGCACGAATTGAAAATTCCTGCGTATATGTTTATTGTATCTAGTGAAAAACTGAGAAATAAGAAATACGAAGAAATGTTTTTCAGGTTACAGCACCTTGACTTTCTGTGAAAATGGCAGGTGTCAACTTCACTCATGTTGGACGTTTCAAAATACAACTGACAGTAGCGAGTTAAATTTGTTATATTTTTTTGTTGTTTATAATGCCAGGTAATTTTTTTCTTGTCAATGTCGTCTCCCAATTTCCCATGGAGGATATTTAAATAAATTTCATACAACTGAAGACATTTTCAACAAAACAAGCCTCCCCCCATTTGATGCCCTTCTAAAAATGGGATTAACCCTTACCCCAAAAATTAAGCTGCCAGTGTTTAACACTTTGCCCACAGAAAGAGGAATTTTAAAAATAAACTTAACAGCATTTTGTGTATGACAAAAATCGTGACCCTAACCACAGACACGAAGACCTGACAGGCCGATTTTTATCCCACTCGAAATCATATGATATAGAAATAGAATTCCGATGTATAAAAGTCTATTCATTGGATCAGAGTGCTCCGAATTTGTTCCGTTCAATTAACTCCCTAGGTGGTGTAGCTTGTTCAAAAATATGTAATAATAGTCCTTATGTACTTTTTGAAGAAATTCCCTTTCCCAATCACACCATCATCAGATGTTGTGTCAAGCACGCGACCCACTCTCGCGTACCAATCTTCAAGGAGGCGTCAAAGAAACGTGCGTTTTCACATAGAAATTATTCCGATTTGTGTGCCTGTGTGTGGCGGTTACGAACGAGTATTCCATATGAATTTTTAACATCTTTAATGAAATTGAATACTTTTCGTTGGCGCGGGGAGATTTTCGATTCGGATGTGGCTCGTGGTTTCCTTCGGCAAATCCGAAGGCGTATCTTTTGAGGTATATTCTTGACGGGCGGCAGCATTCGATATTTCTATTCAAATCATCTATGTAGGCGCTGCTGCTGTTGATTGCCCAATGCAGTTTCTAATGATGAGGGTTGCTGTTGCAGAGGTCCGTAAAAATGGTGGAAATTGAAAATATTTGTTTTGGGTCGCCAGCATATCCATTTTTTTTTTTCTTTTTTGTACTGTTGAGGCACACTTTTCGGGCTGTTTGTTGTTGCTGACTGTGGTGTAGGTCCCTTGGCCAAATAATTATGATTCGAATTGGAATATGATGGAGCAGTTTTCCTCTACGCTGTATATGGAATGAATAGAACTTGAAAAATCAATAAATCATATTTTCTGTGTTCTGTTGGTGACATTCGGCATCAAGCGCGCACATATGTTTTTGAGTTTCCAGCAGCAGCTCCTTGTTGGCGTGTGAGGATTGCCTAATAATGTGCAATGTGAAAGTAATGGTTTGTGTCTCGTTTAGGGATCACAAATCGATGAGTTTTTCAATTTGCAACGAAGAATGTGGTCTTCGTGTAAACAGCATAACAAATTCCATTGAGCGAAAATAACGTAAAAGTAATAGGTTTGTGTGCCCGATTTGTTAGAAAACTATATGCGGTTGTTGGGTGGGCGAAATTTTGTCGAAGAAAATCTGAACCATTTGAAAGTCATTAAAATGAGGAATTTTGTATTCTTCGGTGTCTACTTTTTAAAACAATTTACAAAATTGCATACAAATTGCTGTCATCTGACCAAATTTTGTCCTGAATTTTGAAATTTCACAACAATTGTGGGGCATTTGCTTTCCCCATTTGCTTTTGCTTTCCCCATTTTTGTCGAAGAAAATCAACAATTGTGGGGCATTTGCTTTCTCCCATTTGTGGGAATCAATACTAGAACCTATGCAATTGCTTTGGTGGGAGGTTTGGTGCAAAATGCATGCAGAGCAACTTAAAGTTCTGCGAAAAAACTGTATTCAGGAAGCTCAATGGTAAGAGGTCTGCTTTAAAGTCGGCTTCGTAGATAAAGGGTCATTCATTTTTCACCTTCGAAAGTAAGCTTAAATAAAACACACACAGCGACACATTTTTAATAAAAATGTAATTTCATTATAAAGTTTTCACTTTACCATTAAGTGTGAAAAACAATATCATTCAAATCGCCGCCTCGGGAAGATCCGCAGCATGATATTCTTTTGAGGTAAATTTTAACCACTTTTTCGCACATTTCGGGCGGTATCTCGACCATAACTTGAGTAATGTTGGTTTTTAATGCGTCTAGAGTTCGGGGATTATTCGCGTAAGCAAGGTGTCTTTGCGTTGCCCCACAGAAAAATATCTAACGGTGTCAAATCGCATGATCTTGGTGGCCAATTGACGTCGCCCAAACGTGAAATTACACGACCAGGGAACTTCTCACGCAATAAAGCAAACATACAACTAATATTATGACACTTCAAATGACAGCTGAGTTTGACAGGTGATGTAATATTTAGAAATTTGGTTGCAAAGCAATGGTTTTGGTGCGCAGAACTAATAGGGGCCTTATTTTGGCTCAATGGGAATATTCACAAGCAAAATTACCGCATTTGGAGCGTAGTTAATCCGCATTAGACTATCAAGGAGATGTCCCAAAAAAAAACGGGCAGGTGGTGTCATCAGACTATTGGTGGACTTACATCACACATTCCTGACACGGAAGGGATTCCTCATATTAAATAGCAGTCTAACTGAAAGGGACAGCACTAACTGGGGGGAAATCTGGAGGGAGAAATTGTTTAGGGGGAAATCTGTTTTTTTTTTTTTTTATTAAATTCTATTTTACTGACATTTGCTATAATATCTATCTTACTATAAAAACCACAATTTCATCAAAGCTCGGTAAGGGCTGTGAAAATTCTTACAAGATGTTTTCAAAACACAACATGCGTTGCATTTATTTGGCATTCGGAAAACCAAACTTACATGTTCGAGTTTCAATTTCGAAATTTCTTCTT
Organism: Cheilosia grossa; assembly: GCA_963082955.1. NCBI lineage: Eukaryota > Metazoa > Arthropoda > Insecta > Diptera > Syrphidae > Cheilosia > Cheilosia grossa. Next base: position 8,685,111 of record OY720144.1, read on the forward strand.
TTAAGTCGTACAAAAACACATTAAAAAAATTATGACAAAAAGTTGGTGGTTTTCTTGGAAAAGTAGCCAAATCTGGGGTTTTTTTTTTCAAAGCTATCTGGGGGGAAATATTTTGACTCAACGCAACGCTGTTACTGTTACGTGGTAGTAATTATAGAACAATTCTGAATGTTGATATTTTTATAGCAATAGCTTATGCCGAAAATAACTTCTGAAACCGTTGAATTGTCACAAAAAACACCCTTCTGGTGATTCTGAGAAGAGAATTTCGCTTTTCGATTTGAAGTCAGAATCTACTCGAGAAGGACTCACACAAGTGTAATTTATGTATTTCATACTAGTCAACTGTCAACAGCCGCAGAATATTTATGGCATTTCCGCAATACTTTTGTGGATTCAATCTGATGCAGTTTTCTTATTTCATTGGATTGAAGAATGGAAAACCAATGGAAAACGACATAAGGGAACTTCGTTTTCCTCCAAAATAAAATGGTTTCCGAAAGTGATGATCGAACAATTATTTATTTATTTGGTATAGTGGATTTTTAAACTGTTGGTTAAATTTACTGAAACTAAAAGTATAATTTGGCCTGTTTTAAATCAGAAATATAAATATTTTCGAGTGATTGCAGAATGTCCGTCAACAGAACTTGTGTTTCTTCCCGTTTTACGTATCTATAACTAAACTACGCTTAGAACATCCATGACACTTTAGGCGTCTAATTTGTGATATCAGTCTTACGCCTTTATAGGCATTGACTGCGGACAAACGGATTTCTCTGTCCCATTTCTCGCAAAAATGCGTCCATTTTAAGGGGGACATACAGTACGGCCAAAAATGCTTGTAAAACTGGTCGAACACTTTGTCTCTCAGGTGACATTCATCATATCCATCCGTGGTGCGCAAATGCCCGAGATTGTGTTTAAAAACTAACTATACCAACAGAATGTATTCCTTCGATTGAACACAAATAAATGGCTAATTCATAAAATCTCATATAATGTTTTGCACAGTATAAGAGTTTGCAGTACTTAAAAAAACACCCTTTAGTAAAGGAAGAACATTGTCCGACTTGGATACTTCTTCATATCAATAAAGACTTCTTTGGGGAACACTGTAGACATTTACGAATACTTTTTTTCGTTCTACTATTGACTATTGCTCTCAATTTTTACCAACCCAAATCCAGTCGCATTTAAGAATTTCTTCGCACAAAAAACGTTTAGCTATAATAGTTTTGAGTTTCTTGGTTCCATTATAACAGCTAATAAAATGCACGTTGCGGCGAATAATTTTTACAGCTTTATGACCAACATAAAACTGTCCATTGTGACCTAAGAAATATTTGAGGTGAATACAAATGATTATTAGTGAAACAATGTGAACAAAAATGGATATTGACCGAAATTCATTAACCACTGTTTTTTGAACACGTCCAACATTCATTTGAAATCTTTCCTAGCAACTAACGACTTCATTTAGAGAAAGAAAATAAACAAAACGGTAAAAGGCCGCAGCATTTTAGCTTTTGAACAGTGAAGAACTTCGACAATAAGTTGATACAAAGCTCCACAGCAAGATGATACGCAAAGCTAATGTCTAACGCCAATTTTGATGCAGCTGTGCTCACTACAAATCCGCTTAAAGGCATTGAAAACCATTGGTTCTAAAAATCACATACCAATATGTTTCGCGCGTAATGTTGGGAAATAAACAATAAACATTTTTAGTTTCGACTTCCAATTTAAGTGGTTCACAATGGCTACAACATTCCCATATAAATTTCGCAACTGTGAGCTTCCGTAAATTTTAAGTCGAGACTTAAATTTATTATTAGTACGGTTCAATATTTTTTTCACTCCAAATATAGTCTTTCGTGCCTCGTTTGTTATGCGTTAAAATTTCAAGCTGCTGCAAAGCTCGCGCTGTCAGCGACGTCGGTCTAGCCAGTAGAGTAAAGATGCAACGACTGAAACCTTCGAATCCACTCCCAAGGGACGGCGCATTTGAGGTAGACACCTACTCAGGTGGTGCACGCAAGTAAAAGAGGACCTTAACTAACTTAGCATGAGAAACTGGAGACAGCTTGTTGGTTGAGGCCCAGGTCCACCCCGGACTGTAGCGAAACCTTAAGTAAGTAAGTTGGATGAGGCATAAAAAAGAAGGATGAGTTGTATTAGTTGAATTGTATAAAATCGCTGAAATAAAATCGCATCTGAATGATTTGCAGCTTTGATTTTATTTCAGCGATTTTCCTAGAATAGACGCTTATCTCCGTTCTATTGGAACCACATGTCCTCCAGTCCTAATTCGTCCAATTGTGGCAGAAAAAACTCGGTCAACATGGCCCTATAGCGGGCACCGTCCACTGTGGTCGTTTGACCAGCGGCGTTCTCAAAAAATGGCTCCTCCAGCGTGAACAGCGCACCATGCAGTACCTCTGATAATGCTAATGGCTCCCCGTGCATTACTCATGGATTTATTTTCGGTGCTGGTTCACTTGTATTCTGCATCTGTCTAGTCCACAAATGTCAAAACAGATTTGACATTGGCGGCCATTTGCAAAAATAATAGAAAAGGCGTTGCCCTGCTGACTATAAAAACATATTTTTTATCGAGAAAAATACCCACTTGCCACTAATGAAGCCTATAATAAAACTTTAGTCGCTCAGAGCTGACAAATCTTCCACGAATCACACGACACAATTTCATAAATAAAATAAAACGATTTTTAACAGTAAGGATAAAGTTATTTGTTACAGTTTCGATATGTAAACATACTGACCGTTGAAATTATGTGTACAATTTTATTCAATATTTTGATTTTGATTTCCCGCTTTTGCACCCTCAATAAAATTCATTGGTCCTGTTGTTTCAAGCTAACACAAACAAGCCTCCGCCAAAGCAATTCTATATCAAATCCATAGACAATATTTCGATTTCCCTAGGGAAATGTAAACACCCACTTAAAATGCCCACCGTCCAACAATTAAATAGTAATTTGATAGAATAATATTTTCATAGCACTTTCCCAAATGGACAGCTAAAAATACTACGCAGCTTCCCAGCAAATGAGAAACTTAATACTCTGTTCGCTGGGATTATTTTCATTAGGAATTGTTAAAATTCACCCAAGGACATTGTTTTTTTTGGACTCCCAAGTAACAGCGCACAATAAGCCAAAAAGTGACCATCAAGTTACACCTTTCTTTTGTGTTTTCTATTGGATTTCCGTTGAGAGAAAAAAATAAACCCTCAAAAAACACAAATCTCCCAAAAACAATCCACAATCTGGGAGATAGTAACGTACACACACACAATTCTTCTAAAGTCCTTTTCATCTTCTCCCTGGCACATGCCAATTATTTCATATAAATCACCTTCTCATAGTGCAGGCGCATCTTTATAGTGTCCGGTCAAATGGACAAAACAAAATCCCTTTGAACTATGAGTATAGGATCTTCCAGCATCCCTTAAGGGGTAGTTGATTGTCCAACCACCAACAACAGTTCTCCTAAGGTAGAGAGGACCTGATCACCCTCAACACCTTTAGCACAAAAAAAAAAAAATAGAAGAACTCAAACAACTGTTTACACGCACAAATGTATATCTGTGGAATAAAATAAAAACGGTCCGTGTGTCACGCTTCCAATACATAACCACCCGAAAAAATAGCCTCCAATTTTGGTTTTTCTCCGATTTTTTTTGTCGATGGACACGACGGACCAGCAGCCGAACAAAAAAAAATTGTAAAAAAAATCTCTGACCCTTGCACATGGACAAATGTATATAGAGAGATACTTCTCGTATATAGAGTTAGAGTATCTGCGATATTTATACATTGCATAGTGGATAATGAGGCCCATGCTGACAGGACACCGCACAAGTCATCGGTGTGGATATTGACTATGAAGCGAGGGCGCTGGGCAACTGACAGTAGTCTGCCCAGGATCAGCAGATGTTTCAATTTTTTTTCCGACACAATCGTGTACTGCATCTGGGGGTAGCATACGAATTGGGAATTTGTGTATGCAAAAAATTAAAATGTACTTGCTAAGCGCATTAGGAGAGGAAAAAATGGAAAATTATGGAATTCCAATTGCACTGGAGAAATTTAAGGATTATCGAAATTAAAGTGCAATCATGGTCAACCTTTTTTCTGCGGTGGATACTTTTAGGTTACGCAGCAAATGCAGGTGAGTCTTAATTATTGCTGGGGCAGTGCTGACAACAACCTAAGTAACCAATTTGGTCTAAAAAAATGTTAATAGACATACTTTTATTTTTGTGGTAGATATTTCCCGTTTCAGGTAAACAGAATGAAAGAGCTACTCCTGCCAATTCGATCTTTTATATTCGTCGGGGCTAAAAGGCGAAAGAGCTCAAGGTCTTATGCTGAGTCCTGAAATGTATAACGATCTTTTGAAAGCAGTATTTTATTGTTTGGAAGAGTTTACGCTGACGTTCAGTGTTAGGTGCAGACAGACAGATTTCACCACAGACCACAACAAGGAAAAAGTCGAAAGGAAATAAGGTGGCTCTTGCAAGAGCTTTTCTTCAAATTTACTAACTTTATTGTTATAAGAAAATGTAACGTGCATGACTGGATAGCTCGAAACTTACTCGCTGATTGACAATTTAGGGGGCTAATTATATATTTGTACTAGTATAGCTAGTTCTGGAAAGCTAGCTCATAAAGCAGGCACCTACTCAGGCGAAAAGGAGTGCAAAATTTAGATTTTGTATCATACGATTGGATTCGTGAGCACTCAGAAGAATTACTTAGAAATATTTGATGGCTGTTTGTTGAGCTCTAAAAGGATGTATTTATATATTTATGGTGAATGTGAGAAGAAAAGTTGTTGATTCAGAAGGAGGCATTCAGTGCAAGCAATGTTGTTAATTATTCTTTTTTCGAATTTTTTTCAGGGTTGTTTTACAAACATCGCATGAAAAATAAAGAGAAAAATATAACAATAAGAGAAAATATACAGGAAATTAGTACATTTATTAAATATTTAAGTCACATTCATATTAAGAACAGGGAAGTAAATATTGCTAAAAATTTCTAGAGATCGTTTAATTTTTTGCGTAGCTTTTTTATACAAAATAAGCCTCAGTAGGACTTTTATTGTATAGTGAGTTCGTACTGCTTAGGATAAGAACACCTCAACTCCATAATATAACAACTAAACATTTCTGCACCACCACCACGGCTATAAACTTTCGTAAATAGTTTTAGTTCCTTAAGTTGGAATCTTTTCTGAAAACATTCAACCACGATTCTGATTCGAAATTTTGGGATACAATCGAGGACTGTTTTAATATTTCATGAGAGGTTTCAAATGGCTTGTAATGCTCTGTAAAATCAAGGAGTGGCTTAGTGGTTAGTGTGTTGGACTACTAAGCGAGGGGTCCCAGGTTCGAATCCCACAAAAAACCCAAATTCCAACTTAGGGTTTTTTGCACTGCGCCGCCTCTCGCGAACGTCTGACAAACATCCGAGAGTATAACTGTCTTTAGAGCATCTCAATTAGCCGTTTGGAATCGGCATTAAATTGTAGATCCCTTCCATTCGTTCCAAAAATAAAACTCACACAAAACGAATGGTTGGAGAAGCTAGGCCTTGGGTCCCTACGGACCTGTTGCGCCAACTATATATATAAAATCAAGGACGTTGCTCACAAGATTTACTCTAAAATCGTCTGCAAAATCAATCCAAAATTTGCCGTAAAGATCTCGCAATAAACTTAAAAATCTGTTTGATATTGCACAAATCGACTTAGTTATTGCGTTTATAACAGAAATCATAATCATTAAAAATATGTAGGTAATTTCATAAACCAGCTACAAAAAAATATCCCGAAAATTGTCTTCACTCAGAAAACACTGTAATGCCAACAATTTTCTTTGGTTAAAACGAACCCAAAAATTTTAAATTTTTGATGTAAAAATGAAACTGTTGGCAATAATGTAAGAAAATAATATTTGAGAGTGTGTTATTATTTTTACGCCGAGTACTTGATTTTTGAAAACTTAAAACCACAGTTTTTGTTATCAGAAAAATTATAAATCTATTTATGTATATAGCAAGAACTTTAAGCTAACAATTTGTTACAAGTCTCAAAATTCTTCGCTTAACAATCTTTTTTTTTCTGAGTATTGTAAGTCATACAGACAATGCTAAGGATATTATCCTTAGTAATGATTTTCAACAACCAGAAAAATAGTTTCAATGTTTCAAATGTCTCCAACTAAATTTATTTGAAGGCCGGCTTAAAAATGTATAACATTTCGTTTTTCGAAAAGCGAGGCGGATATAGCTTCAAAAACACCCGAATAAAATTGGATTCAAAAATCACATTAATAAGTATGGACGAGAGCCTTAAGAAAAAATTGCTTGCGCAACCAGGTACCTACCTAATTTTAGATTTTTTTGTGAAACTTCAGGCACGTCAAAAATTTAATAAAAAACTGCACGAAAAACTCTTTCGAATATCCGACACATTTTCGACAACCCCCGTTTGCATGGTCACTTTATAAAATGACGTCTTCACAAAATAATAAAATATACTAAACTATCTGAACCGGCTAACTTATGTCCTTCGTACTTCGTTATTGTAATGCAAATATTAATTCCGAGCATGGGCAATTCACATGCTACTTTATGTAATTCGGCCAATTCAAATTCTGTATTCAAAAGTTATATTAAATGCAATAGAAATAACTAAAGTATAGCAATGTCCATGTGCTTTAATCAAACCGGAATGATTGACGTGTCGGCCAACCTTCCGCTTTTTCACTAAAGTCCTTTACGGTACACGTGGTGTACAATGTACAAAGCGGAAGATTTTGCTCACATGGGGGGACGCCATATGCAATTTATTGACCATGTGAGGAACATTGGAATTCAAGAATTGATGCCACAAAAATCCAGCGATTGTCCTTGCGACTTATTATTTGTTATAGTGAAAGCGAGACGCATGGGGAATTGAAGACGCTTAAAAATCAATGGCAAATCATTCTGAATAAGCGGAATCCGCGCAATTATAATATTTGCCTTGAATATTCCAGTTGAAATCGTCCCTTCCATGACATTTGATTTCAGATTCTTCACAATCAAATCAAAAGGGATCCGTTAAAAAGTTTCGGTGGATTTTGGTTGCTCAACAAAATTGTAACCGAGCCGACTTTCGATTTCAAATTGTGTAGGGGTAAGCGCGGAACATCAAAAGAACTTAAAAATTAAACAATTGAAATAAGTTTTGTGGTATTGGAAGTGACACTACCCTTTTTTCTATCCAGTAAAATTCTTTCAAAGTGCGATTCCCCATACAAAGTTCTGTTCCCAATCTCATTCCCTTAAACTTATATTTTCACGACAAAAAGCAGCATGTTGCCTTCCTTGGGCCAATACGAATCCACCAAGCCCAAAAGCGTAAAAATCGAACGATCCATTCTCGAGTTATGAATGCACACACGGACGTCAGTCTCTTTTATTTATGGCTGTACCCACCTGGTTTTGCCCGTGCCTTTCGTTTGGACATATTGGGTCTAAAGGTATCTTATCTTTCAAACTGGAACAAACAATACCCATCCACGAATGTAGTAAAATTCAACTTTTTTAATTGTTTTAAAAAAAGTAAAAATGCAAAAATAAGCATAAAGAAAATTTCTTTTTCTTGGCACTTTATTTGTTAAGATTGGTTGAGCGTGTGAACCGCAAGAGGTAAATATGCACTACAGAAACTACAGAAATAATATAGAGTGGATGGATGTGTTGGATAGGTACAGCTTTTATCACGTAAGCTGCTTCGCAGTGTATCAGTGTTTCCTTCCGTAAAGGCTTACAAAATTAAGGGAAAAGTAGTAGCGCTGGCATTTGACACCTGTCAAACTCAGCTGTCATTTGAAGTGTCATAATATTAGTTGTATGTTTGCCATTTACGATAATGGATCGCTTAATAATCGGACAACCCGTTAAAAAACTGACTACAAAAGTGGTGATTCAAACGTAGCCACTTTTCGCGTATTACGTCGTCATAATCGACCGACTACGCAAGCTATCGGTATAATTGTGAAGAAATTTTAAAAGAGTGGAAGCTTTACTGATGTCGTAAGGCCTGTGTATCATCAGTCGAAAATATCGCTGCTGCAAGTGCCAGTGTTGCTAATGATCCGAATTTATCGATTTCCCGGCGTACGCAGCAATTGAACGTGCCGTACACCTCACTATGGCATTTTTCGCATCTCCATCCTTATAAAGTTGAAATTACGCAACTATTGAAGCCTGCTGACGATTCACAATGCCGTAGATACGCTTTATTACGTGATAAGTAGTTTCACGTTTTGCGTGGTCGTGATCGCGTAATTTCACGTTTCGGCGACGTCAATTGGCCACCAAGATCATGCGGTTTGACCGCGTTTCAATTTTTTCTGTGGGCAACGCAAATACCGTGCTTACGCGAATAACCCCCGAACTCTAGGAGCATTAAAAACCAATATTACTCAAGTAATGGTCGAGAAACCGCCCGAAATGTGCGAAAAAGTGGTTAAAAATTACCTCAAAAGAATCGCACGCTGTGGTTCTTCCTGAGGCGGTCATTTGAATGATGTTGTTTTTCAAACTTAATGGTAAAGTCCAAACTTTATAATGAAATAAAATTTTCATAAAAAATGTATCGCTGTGTGTGTTTTATTTAGCCTTACTTTTGAAACCGAAAAATGAATGACCCTTTCAGTTGAGTTATCCACTTATCCAGTTCTGTGTTCAGTTTGGATAACTGCGCAGTACACGACAGGCTTAATTAATCAAGTTCCCAGTATACAAAAGAAAAGAACAAAATTGTTTAAATTTGTGGAAACTTGGAAATTAAAACAGTAAATACATGAAAAAAAATTTAAATTTGCTTCAAAGATGATATCAGAAATCATTTCAACAATTTTATTAAGAATCGCCCCCAAAATAGATTCAGGAATCGTTACGAAAAAACATTCCAAATTTATGTATAAACAGCATTCAGCTACAATTTCAGCAATTAACTTAACAAAATATGGAAATAGGTATTATCCTTGATATCGTTTTGAAAGCCACAGCGAAGATGTCTACTCCAAAAGTCCATTCGTAAATTGTCCTTCAAATGGTTTGAGGAATCATCGACCGCCCCAATCATTTGAAATACCCGATTTAAAAGTCGCCACAAACATCTTTCTGCAAATATTTAGTTGACAAAATTAAATAGCACAAGCATTTCATTTAAAACTGCTCTTGAAAATTGAGACTTGTATCCTGAAGCTCTCCTAAATAAAATCATTTGAAATATGTACCTTCCTAAGGTTCGATCCCTAATGCGCTTGAGAATTTCCTACAGAAATCGCATCAAATTTCCACCAAAATTCGCTCCCAAAATTATCACAAAATTGCTAAAAATGTTTTTAATATCCTTAAAATTTTCACCCAATTATCGCCAAAACCCGCTTTAGAAATTGTATCAAACCAGGAATCTGTTCACTCATATTATTTTGACATCAAGTTATTGCTGTTAATTGTTTGTGAAAAAAATACTTTCAAACTTGAAATCAAGGAACGTACAAAATAGACACTAAATTTGTTTCTGCAATTTACCTACTGTAACTCTTAATCGGACATTGAAAACCAGATTGATATATTAACATTCAGTCCTTTTTTACTATTAATCTAAACCTATCCGTAGGCACCTTCCACTTTTTTATCGCTCAACTTTCAAAACATCCTGTGAAAAGACCACTTCCTCTCGCCGGAAAATGTGTGAAAAACCAACTAAAGTATGAGAAACATTTGCTTATGGTTTTGTTCAATCCTTTATCGCATTCTTTTCACCCGCAGAGAAACGAAAGTCCTTACAGCTGGTTTGGTTACAATCTGTGTCACTCGATAAGTAAACGCAAGCAGGTGCTGTCATTCAACCCTCCGATCTGTGAATGGATATATTTTGCAAGGACTCTCAACCGACAAACAAAAAAAAAAAAAAAAAACACCTTGATAACCTAATCCAAAGATGCGGTACATCATCAATTTTATTCTTTCCGAAAAGTGAAAATATGCCAAATATGCCAAGGAAAAGTGAATTTTTCTACGGTACAAAATAATGCATGTCTCGTCACATTAACCAGTGAGTTTTGCCTTTCATCCCCTTTTGTTGGTTACTCCTTTTCTTTTCAAGAGTACCAACCGAACGTTCAGATCTCTCTTTTTTTTGCATACATGATGCATGTACATCTGTTTCCAGCACAAAACGGATGCACGAAATATTCACATTTTATCATCAAAGGACATACATTTGTTAAACAAATAATGGTGGACAACCAACTGCAACATTTTGTACAAAAAAAAAATCCACACACATTCTGTTCCCACAAAAAAGGGTCCTCCTGCCGAAGAAGGGGGTTGCTTCCCAAACAGAAAAAAAAAAAGGAATCGAAAAGAAAAATGGTCGATAAAGGGTACTTATACATATTTGGGATAAAATAGTCCGTTTCCACTAAAACCGTTCGCTGCATGTGAAAAGAACTCTACTTGATTTTAATTGAATCCCACCACGACTCTAATGTTTCCTAACGATGTGGCACAGGGTAAGGATAACGGGTCAGCAGTTAGCAGCATCCCTTTCGTTGTTCTTTACCCAATTTCAATTAAATATTTTTTTTGCGCAAAGGCCATTCGAAAACACTAACCACCGAGAGGGTGCATTTCACTATTTTGACGTTGAATGTCGTGGGTGGATTTCATGTTGGGATTAATCAAAAAAAAAACCCTCACCCCTTGGATGGTAATTTTCAAAAATGTTGTACACATCACAACGTAACCATTTTGCCAATGCCGAGGGAGTGAGTAAATTTCTCGGGGGAGAATTGAAACATTTTCTTGGAATTTCCATCGAATTAAATGCGTCAAAGTTGGATTGGGCATTTTTCCCATTTCTTTTGGTGGACTTTCTCTCCCTAGTTTTTAAAAATTTAACAAAAAAAAAAAAAAAGGAGAAGAAGAAAACTGTGGGTCCGTTTGTCCGTCATGCCTATTTATTAGCTGCAGGTCTTCATGTTTGATGAAAACCCGCGTAAATGTTTGGTTTGCTACATAGTTCGTCATATGGCTGGCGCTTATGATTTGTTTGTGAAAATGTTCGCCCATTTAAAATGACGTATGACTGTGCAACCGAGAGAAATTTTTAAGTGGATAAAGCTATAAATTTTAAACGATTAAATTGTTTTTGACAGATCTTTCGGCGGAGAAATTTCAGAAAGGTTGTTATCAGAATATGAAAATCGATTGTTTTGGGCCGACCTTTTGTTTGTAGTTGATGGTTTCAAATGGCATATGGGTAGGGCCGTATATAGCTGTAAGGCGGTGGCTAACTAAAATGGCAATTTTTGAAAAAAATTTGTAGGTGTTCTGCAGATGTTAGTGCGGCGATCAAGATCGAATTGTGACAAAAGTAGCCAAACACAAGAGAGTTACATGGTGTGGATGTTATCGAAACTTGGTCTTTGGTTGGAAATAGTTCAGCTTTTTTTCCCCCTAACCTGTTGAAGATGATATATGCAATTGGTATCAATTAAAAAAAAAACAAAAACAATAAATATTTATAAAGTGCACAACTCTTAGAGCCCAAGTGCGCCTTGGATGCCTAAATTTGCCACCCTCGAATTTATAGAAATATGGCTTTAAGGAGTTCTTGTTGCAAAAATGTTGTTTTAATGAGTTCCGCAGCGTTCTGGTACTTTAAAAATGGTAGAATATTCGCTTATAATATTATTCGTATTTTTTAGATTCGATCTCAGCAAAGCGAAGTAAAGTAGGATTACTAATTCCAAGCACTGTGAGTCCTCGAAGTGTCAAGAAGATCGTAGTTGTTGGAATTGCGTGCTGAAAATCCTACTTTACTAATAGAATCTAAAAGGCAGGGCTATTGTCTAAATAGAAGTCCAATAAAGTTAAGTGCAAAAGTTGGAAAACATCAACCAACAAAATTGGGAATGTTTTGTATGCCTACTAAAAATGTATAGAACTCCTATGCTCTAAGAACTCTCAAAAAAAAAAAAACTATCCTCATTCAAGTTCACGCAGCCTCTAATTACTACCAGCCAGTGCTGCCAGTCATTTGATATGCAAATTCCCATAATGAGGTTTAAAATTTTCCATTCTTTATCCCATCAATCTAAGAATTTCCAACACGCTAGTAAATATTTCTCTAAATTTTGTAAGCCATCGAAAAATATATTTTTTTATTTAACAAATTCTTTTAAAAAGGTTATCTTTTGATAAACAAGAATTGGAATATTCGAATACCTACCTTTCGATACATCATAAAATCAAACTCCAATCGATTACCGGTTTCAACTCTGTCAAGGATCAATTCTCTGCCTATTTTTCATGCAGAAGAAAAAGATAAACACAACATTTTCGAAGAAAAAACAAATTAAATAGATACGAGAAATGCGCTTTAGAAAGATGGCTGGGCTTCGTAAATGTATAACTCTTTTTAGACGTCTCTAAGGCTCGGGGTGAAGCAAGACCTCAATTAAAAAGCTTCTCAAACTGGGTACTTATAGATCACTTCTTTCAATTATGCACTCCAAGGTTGATTCATGTTTTTTTCCCACTCTGCGTCTTGTGTGTGCGACTTTGAGCAAGGTCTTCGTCTTCTAGGTTAGAATTGAAGACTCTGCTCTACCAGAATTTTTAACAAGGTCGATGTATCGTTCCTCATTGAATTGTCTTCTTCAAAACTCGGTAAACGCGGACGGAATCAATTTGCTTACGAAGATTTCTTCTCTCAAAACGAGCAGTCATTCGCTTTTTAAATGTCCATGCTTCAGGTTCGTAAATGCCGGACTGGAATTACTAAGTTCGTATCAAGAGGTTCCTTAGCTGTTTGGCAGAGGGCCCGTTATGACTACACACATAGTTAAATTCTCAGCCCAAAGAAACAGCTATCCACAAAACCTATTCTTTTTTTGATTTTTGATGAGATGTCGTTGTTAAATTCGAGCTAGGATTCGAAAAGATAAAACATTATTCTGTTGAACTTTTCTAATAAAATCACTTTTTAACTATACTTTTATGGATTATTCTAATAATTCACTTATTAAGTAGCAAAACAACCTCACTTCAAGCAGTTCTTAAACGATTCAAACCAATCACTTAATTAACTGTGTTACCTTACACTTACTTATCTTCACGTGTTTCCTGACGCTCAGTGGCACATACCTGTCTGAGAGGGCACTTCACTTCATGAACACACCCAAAAGTAGAGGATTACTATTTCGAACTCTACCGATTACTGTTTAAAATTGAACTGTGTCTCCCTGTTCCCAAAGCCGCTTTTATATCCGCTCCGCCATCTACCGAGAAGTTTCTAGCTAATTACGATTGGTTCTATAATTAGCTCACTTAGCTCTTTACTTTTAATCCATCGATAAGTTTCTAGTTTATTCCGGCTGGTTCTAGAATTAGCTTAGTGGAGACTTACACTTATCTGACAGATTCAAGTCCCCAATTGGGAGTGGAACTTGTTTGGTGACTAATGGTTTGTTTACACTTCACCATTTTAGGTTCCACGCTATATACCACACCACAGTACTGTACGAGCATATCATTTGGATATTGCCACTTTTTCAATGAAACGTCAAAACTATGGTACAACGTCTGATGATGAGTTGCAAAAATTGCTAAAAAAAAAAGAGGACAAATTGATGCTCATGCTTCATACATGAACAACTGATCTTTTTAAGTGAAAGTGGATGGGGAAGTCTCTTGGCTTGGTAGGTACCTTCTAACTTAAGGACCATTCACATGCGAGCGAATTTCGAACTGCGAACTGGCGAATATTCGTAGATTCTGACATTTCATTCACACGAAAACTTTGTTTAGTCGCAGGTACTGGTGAATCATTTGCATTGTTGATCGTGACTATTTTACGTGGGTTGTGAATAAAGTGTGACAGTTCGCGGAAAAATGCTGTAATTGTAAATTTAGCTATTTAAATCAATTGAAACGCAGTTTTTTTGTTGACTAGATGTTACATTAATGCAATATTATGCTTTTGTAGTAAACCAAGTAGCAATTTTCAATGCATAGATACAGCTAAATTGATTTGTTCGCAATTCACCTATTCGCAGTTCGTGCTCATGTGAAAGGTCCGTTTTTCCTTAATTTATAATGAGTACAAATCTCTAAGCGAAGTTTACCAAAGCTTTAGGCTCTGAACTGGCAAATGATGCTTAGTACTTTCTTTGCTCATGGCAACTAGAAACCAAAAAGGTTATCAAACCTTTATTCAAAGTTACTCTTATAAGCGTGAGCAATTATATAATTTAATAGGGCACGTTCATAAAGTTTTGCTTAAAACAACTTTACATGTTATTTTCTAACCGGTTAAATATTTATTTCCAAACCTGTCTCCTTAAAGTGACCCCAGAGAAAGTAGACAGTCAAATGACCTTGGTAAATATTCTAAAACAAAAAAAACAATCAAACGACACATGACAATTTTGTCGATGAAAAAAGATAAAGAAAAACTAAAAGAGACAGCAACGGAACAGTTTCTTTAAAATGGTCAAATATCAATCGGCATCCTGTAACCGAAGATCATTCGCCAAACCCCGCTGATCAAAATAGCACAACGCCTAAGATCATCCCCGAATCGGCCTCAATTTCACCACAAAAATCTCCGAATGACACATGACAATATTTTTTTTTTTTTTAAACTCAACGATAAAACTGATCCCAAACCACATAGGAAAAATCCATCACCTGTTGTCGATTGTTTTTTACACTCAAATTACAAAAACCATCGATCACTGCTGATGCAGTGATATGCGGACAAAACAACAAGTAAAACACAGACTCCTACTCAATTGTTACCTGCCCAACCCACCTGAACCATGAAATCTAATCCATTTCATTTTCATCTGATCTGTATACAAAAAAGGACCCTCGTTTAAAAAATCGAACAAAAAAGAAATCCACACCCAGGGGAGATTTTTGATCAGGGGTTGGTTTTTTGCTAACCTCAGATTAGCCATTTTTTATGGTCGCGTCCAACCCTCAGAGAGGAGTTCGAGAAATATTCACAACTCCTGTACTTATTTTTTATTGGTGTTGATGTTGACGGGCGAAAAAACATTCAATTTTGGGGGAATAATGACGGGGCAATTGATATTGCATAAGGGCGCGATTACGCGCAATTGACTTTCTATCGCCAGGTTTTTTTTTTGCATTTTTTAGGGGTTGATACAGGGGTTCCTTTTTTATGTTTAAATTTTGGTATTACATGAAAAAAGCAAAATAATGAGGGGTTTCGAAATGATCAACAAGTACGCTTTCCCTTCAAAAGATCACCGAGGATCAAGTGGGGTTAATCATATTAGGAATGAGAGTATTTTTTATGAGGGTCTTTTTTTTATAAAGATATGCAATTAGGGATGCATTTTTTTCCACGGTTTTGTATAATATTACATCGATCTTGCCTAATTGACTTGTTGATCCTCTTTTTTGTGCTGGTTTGAGTGGTTTTTTGTGCTTCGGAGTGGAGGATCCTTTTTTAATTTCTCATTAGGTAAGTTGACAAGGGTTGATGATAGGATTACGTGTTGTAAAGAATGGAAGGGTTTTTTTTGTCGAAGATCTTTATTAATAGAAAGGGATCGACCCTCTGTATGCTGCCATGCTATGTGATAAATGTGTTGAAGGGGTTTGAATTACATAACACGTCATTTGAAGTGTAAAAGGGGTGCGTGTGTGCATCCAATCAAAAGATGTTGTTTCTTGTTGTTTTTTTTGTGAATGAGGATTTTTAGAAATTGAATACAGCCGTTTGTTGGCGTTAAGTGATCTTTTAGTGTACGGAAGCGAACTATAAGAAGATGAGGGGCGTTTTTATGCTTTGAGAAACCCTATAATAGAATTGTAATTTAGGACGTAAAAGTGTTGAGTGTTTCAAGTGGTTGGTGTTGATGGCTGCGGAGTTTTTGTAATGACAGACTCCTTGGTGGAAGTGTGTTGATGTTATTTTTAGCCGAATAAGAAGGGGGAATTATTTTTGAAAGAAAATGGACGGTTTGGCGGTGCGTAAGTCATTTTAATTGTGGTGCCTGGAATTTGTATGCTCATTTTTATTTAGGAATAGTTATAACACAACAGTTCTATTCAATGTTTACCTTGACTAATACCAGCCTTTTGTGTTATATTGACAACATTACGCGTTTTGGTGATAAAAGATTTAGCTGTAGCCGTAGCCGACAATGTCGACGCTAATATTGATAGCGATCTTAAGAATACAGCAATAAGCTTATGTAGGAGTATAAAATTGTGTCAGATCAAGCTTGATCTGTCAAATAAGACAGTGAGCATTGTTAGCCTTTTTCAAAATGTTTTCTGAATACCTCGATAAGCATTCAAATATATTCAGAGATGCAACATTTCTTCCTTTACTTAAGATGAATACGCTGACCGTGCTTATTAAGCTCCCATTCAAAATATACGCAGAAGCAAAAATAAGCAAATCACTGCAGAGGTTCGTACTCCGCTCCTTTTTAAACAACATTCTTTTCGGACTGTACTGTAATCTTTCCACAGTTTTGCTTTTCTGGGAAAAGATGTATATAAGTAAAATGCTCATTATTAGCGGATGTAAATAGTAGGTAAAGCATTACGCCAACAACATTATTGTCCCCACTCTTAAGGTTATAACGTAGTTCAAGGTCCGTTTTAGCCGCCATAATTAATATTCTATTCAAAACTTAGCCCAGCTATTTCCGTTTCAGACTGTATGGAATATAATCAGTCAAATTAAACCCACTAATTCAAGGGCAATGGAGTGTTTCGCGAAGCCCATCTTTCACAGATGGCTTTTTTTTTTCAAACGTCAAAAAAAAAGTGGTTAATAATGGGCAGAGTAGTGTTTTGTTCGAATTTTGTTGAAAAACTCACAATTCCCATTGATTTAACTTTTCAGGTATTACAAAATACGTTGGATAAACATCATTCTTCAATTCTACTATGCTTTATCTTGTTTTTTGCACTTTTCAGTAATTTTAACGTAATTATACCTACTACAGCCATATAAAATCTGTTCTGTTTTCCTACAAGTTTTTTAGCTGTCACTTTTTTCTTCTTCTTTTTTGACACTGACGTTGTCGCGAACTACCCTATTGGGAGTTTAAATATAGACGTTCTAGTATCTGTTTTGTAAGTCTGACAGCTGCTCGATGTGCCTCAGTTTTAATTAATCTGTCACATGAACAGGTTTTTTTCAGTTGAGGTTTATAGAGGGGGGAGCAGGCGCAGTGGCTTAGTGGTTAGTGTGTGGGACTACTAAGCGAGGGGTCCCAGGTTCGAATCCCGCAAAAACCCAAATTCCAACTTAGGGTTTTTTCCACCGCGCCGCCTCTCGCGAGCGTCTGACAAACATCCGAGAGTATAACTGTCTTTAGAGCTTCTCAATTAGCCGTTTGGAATCGGCATAAAATTGTAGATCCCTTCCATTCGTTCCAAAAATGAAACTCACACAAAACGAATGGTTGTGAGAAGCTAGGCCTTGGGTCCCTACAGACCTGTTGCGCCAACTATATATATATTTATGGAAGGGTAGCCGACGAATCTAGTCAAGACATTCGCAACTGAGTACTACATTGACAGTTGCATTTGTGGCTGACGTAGTGCAAGTGACGTTAACAACCATTCTGGTTTTTGCGTTCAGGTTACATCCAGTCCAGACAATCTAGCCGACTTAAGATAACTAGATTGTTTATTGTGTTCAATCACTAGTTTAGGCTGGCAGCTGACTGACGTTAAGTGGCTGGGTTTTTACTAGCCAACACTGATCATGTGGACAGTTTTATCTTAATTGACGTAATCAGAGGGGGAATCTAGGCAGGAACTTCCAACTTAGTATTCTCAGTTGATATTATATATAGATTTAAGGCCGTCCCGAAAGGCAATTATTTTAATAATATTGTTAAGTTTAGAGCCCTCGCTGAAAGCCAGTAAGCTAAAATAAGTTATTATCTAGTTGTTAGTTAAAAAAAAAGAATGAATAAAAATGAGTTTAAATTGAAAAATTCAGATTTCGATTTTATAAAACTGTGATGCAGAACCGATAGCTTCAATTTAAACCGCAATAAAAGTCGACTTAACTGTTTTATTGAGCATCTATCTTCTTATTTTTTACTTTTCTTTACTGAGATTGATGCCCAATAAAACGTGACTACAGACTAGTAATCGGCTTCAACTTCATAGCCTAATTTCCTCCTGAAAACTATATTTTTTCAAAGTCGTTTATAGCCTCATCTTTCATAACCAATCAATGCCTGCTATTATTTACGCAGCGCATGCTCATAAATTCTTAATTATAACGCGAGAACGAACGTCAAAAATGCAGCCGGCCCCTACGACAAAGTAAAAATTCCCAAAAACTATAAACTCTTCCGCATTGCCAGACGTCACTCAAAAAAAAAAAATATATACCCCAACCCGATGTTGCATACTAGCGCGCGCCATTTGACATATTTCCTAACAAAATACCAAATATCTTTGACCCAACTGCTCCGAATGGCACACAAAACATCATCGAGTCCTATTTTTGGGTCACCAAAGTCCTTATGGTAATTCGATGAGGCCAAATCTCTCCCTTCCGTATCGGAATCCCATTCCATATGCATCCTGAAATCTTATTAAGTACGCCGGAGTGTATTCCACATCTTAGGTAGCTGTTTGTGTATCCAAGGATGTAAATCTAAAGAAAATAGGACCCAAAGGAATTGTTGTTGACTGTCGCGCAGCTAAAGGTCACACGGGGTAACTATAGTTCACATACGAGTAGTGTCGGATCATCGCAGGAATAATGGAAATAACGTCTTGCTGAGGGAAAATGCACAAGGATAAGGATTTTCTTTTGCCTTTCTTCTTCATCTTCGTTTGCCTGTCGCTTTGTGTGAAATTTCTTTAATTTTCTTGTACTCCATCGATCAAGTGATCCTTGAAGGGTGTACGGAGTGTTGCATAATAACAAGGAAACGCGTGCTGCACACGCTTATTGAGGATGTAAATTTTGGGGGGAAATATTATTATCTTCGATATGATCGCGGTTTAACCTATGGTTGGATTTGTTTTTTTTTTTTTGTTGGTTCGGTGGTAACGGTGATTGACAGGATAATTCATTTTTGACAAATGATCTGTCAGGCTCAGTGGTTTTGGGATTGACACGTTATTTTTCAAGTTATTTTGAATGTAGGAGTTAGAGCGCTGCCTTGATTTATACAGAAATCTTCAAAACTGAGCTTTTTTTTAAGCCAAATGAATTTGATAAACAAAATTAAGTGGTTCGAAAGAAGCAGAATCTCAAATTAATTCATGTTTCCAAAAGCTCAGACATTGACATTTATTTTTACCTACACGTCATCGCATTTGACATTGAACGTGACATAATCTATGGATTGAAATTTATTAATTTCATTAATTGTTTCCATTGAATGAACATTTTGACAGTTCTTGACCAAAATTGACATAATTTTGTCAAACTTGTCCACGAAAATCTTCTACAATATCCAATCATTTCCTATTTTCGACTACACTTTGACTTTATAGTTATTGGGATTCCAGATTGTTAAGTTGTAATATTTGTTGAAATTTTAGATTCTCTTAGAATCTGGGCTAACTATATGTCCGCCATTTATAACACATTTGATTTCAATGTGGCCGTTTCCTTAAGATGTAGATTTTTAAACATCCAATAGAACATTGAAAAGTATTAGGGCTAGTTACCTACCTGGCAAATGCAACGGGTCCCAATTTATTAGCTTAGTGCTCAGTTGACGTTCAATTGTGTCGGACTTAGATTATTGTCAATTGACAAAATCATTACCGACAACTGAATTTAAATCGCTATTGCAATGCATGACTTACTAGATCTACAAATTGTTAGAGGGTGGTTAAACATCATTGGTTAACGCTTTTTTGCACAGTTATAACTGTCATAAGGAAATGGAAGCTAATGTCATTTCAACATTTCGGACGTTCAAAGCTGCAGTTTTGAAAGTCAGAGTCAGACAGCTGACTGAAGATGTGTTTAATTTTTTTTTGTTGCCTGGATTGGTCACATGAACAGTATTTTTCAGTTTAAGTTTATGGGGGCCCAATTCGACAGATAATTAGTAGGTATTATAATGGACATCTGCTTATGGGGCAGACCACAAGGATATGGAAACACAAAGCGAAACAGAAAAACATGTTTCTTTTCGATAGCTTAATGGAGCTTTATGAAAATTAAACACTTTTTTCAAAAAATCTAAAATCTGTTAGCAAAATCTGTAAATCGCAATGGAAAATGACATCAGAGTTACAAGCGTCTGTTTAACGACATTCAACTTCACACAATTAAAAAAAATCAATGGCCGCGTTCCACTGCCCGCTAGAAACTAGAATTCAGATTCAACATATTGTATCATTTCCTTAATTGTAGTGTGGAAATAATTTTGCGAAAAAGAGTGTCAAATGTCATTTGAATTACCTTGGCTTAGGTAAATGTCAAAAATTAACGAAAATGTACTTAAGTTTAGTCAGCGGCTATAAATGCTATCTGTTTTTATATTGACATACGTCAGTAATAAAAACGCGGTTGTTTCCAAGACGTTATAAAATTCGTTTTATTAATGACGGGCAAATCTACAAAGTTACCCAATGGTTCTTTGGCCGATGTTGCTTTGTTGGTTGTTGCTAGACGAAAGAGACCGAGTCAAGTTTTCGTAAACGCACGAAGCCAATTTGCCAAACCAAACCGTTTCTACCTCTTCTGTATTCTGCCTTGTGGTCAGTCAGCTTCTTATCTTCGAATTATTTGTTCATATTGGCTTACGAGTTAAAATAAGAAGATTACCCCACAATAAATATAACGTTGGTTATGTACCGAAAATGCAACCAAATTCTTTGACAAAGCAATATCGAAAAGCTTAATGAACCATAGGGTACGTGTACAAATATGTTATTAATAAATGTAAAGTTATGAAGTCAGGTAAACTAAATAAGGTTAATATTGACGAATAAATGAACATGCAATGAATTATTGATAAGCAAAATTTGGTTTCGCATTTTTAAACAGTTACTATTATTGTCATGAGGCACAGACAAAGCCATAACCAAATCAGCATAATTTTGCCACCTTTCACCCTGGTGGCTGTGAATAAAATCGTCATTCTATTGTGTGGCACGGGACATCAATTCATAAACGCCTGCATGCATGGACCAACATATTTCTATTTGTTCATTTGATTTGATTTGTGTTTCTTTTTCTCTCCTGGTACTCCAGCGTTTGAATGACATCCACGCACTCATATTATATCCTGTCCTCCTGCATATCCTATAAATACAATTTCATCAGTTTCCTATATGTTTGTAGACAATATTGTGTGTGCACATTTTTTCTCCATTTTGCTAGTATGGCTGTGCCTGTGCCTGTCTATCTTTGGTTTCGTTGTATTTTCAGCGCCCATCCGGTCGCCCTCTACTTTGGCATATTTTTATCGAAAACAAAGGTGCACATAACTGACATTGCCTGGGAGATGACAAAGTGAAAACTGATAAGCGTGACATTTTCATTTGGGTGGTGATTTTCGCTCCATTGTTACCTATATTTCATGCAGTTTGTATTATTTGGTAGGATCAAAATCGACACTCGTGACAGGATTAAAATCTTTTGGTCGATTGATCGTTGTGTCGTCTTCGGATGTCGTGGCCCGAAATCGTTTGCCGAAGTGGCAGCATCGTTATCCAAGGTGACGTGATTGAGATGCGTATGTCGAATTGTCGAATGTCACTGGTGTTTGAAAGATATATCTACCTTCAAAGAAGATGTTATGATGTGAAATTATTCGCGCTGACATTCTCAAAATCTCAATCTGTGATTGCGTGAAATTACTTTCAAATTGGATTAAGGAGGTTTCCTTTTTGTTTGGCAAATTTTTTGGATGGTATTCTCTAATTGGCCGGTAAAAAATGAAACGGTTGTCGAACATACAGGTAATGGGATTCCATTTTGGATTATGACAAGAATCAACTGTGAAGTCCGCCTACCCAAATTGAATTCACAGGAATTTCTTGTGCTGTGACTTGAAAAAGCGAAGATTCTACCACAAGAGCTGTGAGTTTTCTAAATCTTTCCAAAATGCTCTACAATTCTCTGCTATACCTTTATATGCCTTATCCCGGCGAAATCTTATCTTTTGAGGAAGTTAAACCAGTTGATCTGTACATCGATCTTGCATACTAACTCGATCTCCTTCAAGTACCATCATCTGTCGCCCTTGAAACATTGTTCTGCTCGCGTGTCGTCCACGCGCACACAAATCACTTCTCTGGCAGCGACCTTTTCCTTTTCCGCCTTCGACTCGATTTATAGCGTAAGGCATCCTTAGTGCGTGTTCCTCATTTGCATCATTGTGTGTTAATTTGATGTCTGAACAAATATTTAAAACGATTTTTTAATTGCAGATGTTACATAAGTCATGTATGGGTCTCGTTTGGAGGTCTCCGAAGGTCCTTTATGTCATCTGTGTGTGCTCAGCCGAAAATAGAATTTCTTCTTCAGTCGAACGCAAGGTGTTCGTTGTCGGCGTGTGTTTACGAAACGTTTCCCCATTTTCTGTAAGACAAACACCAGGAAGATCCTTGGCATCACTCATCGCCAAGGCAATTGACCAGAAATAGATAGCAAGGAGTAGAACTGCTTGCGAAAAGAGGACATCTTTCGATCAAGATCAATTATGTAAGATTGCACAAAAGAAAACACAGGAAGACAATCGCAATTGTATCCTGTTATTTGGCAAAAGGATCATAGTGCTTGCGAGAAAGCAAAAAAACGTCTTACAAAAAAGTGTCCTATTTTTTTAGGACACAGGTAAGCTGGATACGAGCAAGAGCGCTCGCTTTAGTCCCCTGATTGCCGTAAAATGTGTCTTCAGTTGGAAAATAATAGAAACCGAGTGTCCATGCGACACCTATCTGCACAAATCCGGATCTTGTGTGTGTAACTTGGTCCTTTCATACATACAGTGGTTCATAAATATCCTGGACATCGATCTAGGAGACTTAGGGGTCAACTTACTTACCAAAGAGCCGTTTCTTTCAATATCTGATCCTTCTTCCGATTTACTACTTTCGTGCAATCAAATGAGCATAAATGTATCTGTGGAGGATCAGAAGGGATACTTCTTCCTCGTATGAGAGTAGGTTATTTCTAAATGAATTAGGCTCCTGACTCAGAGTGCGACCATACACTATACAGAGAGGACATCGCAAACGTGCAGCCGTTTGACCTTTTTTTTTTTTGTGATGTTGTTCCATTGCACACTCGAAGATGGAAATGTCCTTACTTGGTGTCCTACTGTTTTCTTTCTTCTTCTGGGCTCGTGATGAATGAAAAATGTGAATAATGTTTTTGTGGGTCAAATAGGGGTGTAGGTTACACAATGAACTCTAATGGAGACGACGTCTGCGTTCCTTCGATCATTAAAGATTAATGTCCTATAGGATTTGAAATGGAAAAGAGAGAGAAAGTGTGCGCGCGAATTGTGGGAGCAGATGATCGTTTATTTTATGGTCAAAATGTTTCCTTTGAACTGAGGCCCGGTATTGTTTGATATCTATGGTTTGAGGTCCTTTATCGACCGTTTATTGCGGGTGATTTCGGGATGTTTGATTTTTATTCCTCTCCGAGGATTGGCGATTTATTGAGCGACGACAAAAAAAGCCGAATGTAGGCTGTTTGATTTATGATTTAAGCACATGTCTGTTGTTTTGATTGGGGAAGACAGTACATATCTTACATAAATGAACATGAAAGTCCTGTAGATTCTATTCTATGACTGCGAAGCATTCGATATTTATCAAACCAAAAAAAGAGAAGTAAGGACGATAACTAAGTTATCTGGTGATATGCATCGTAAAAGACATTGTGCTAGACAACCGATGCAAATGTGCTGTTGCAGTTGAGAGCTTACCTACTGCCCCATAAATAGCTTTACTCCATAAATAAAAGGGTGTGTTGTCATATAATAGGAAGTTGTGTCCAATTTGCAAAAGTCACACAGTATTCTCATCTAGAATGAACCACAATTTACGAAAATATTTAAACTTCAATTTGCGTAAGCATCTCGTTGAACAATTCCATGTTTTTCGAATCTTTTCCGTTGAATAAATATTTAGCTTCAAGGCTACGCCCAAGTAGAAGTGACAGCGGCTATTCATGGGAAACCTTTCTGCTTTCTGGTAGTATGGGGACTTTCGGATTTCTAGTTTAGTAAGTCTGGCAGTAAAACTGTTTACTGAATACTTTTTCAATTCTCAGTTGACGTTTTGAAGTGTCAAAAATTCGAAATAGAATACAGAAATATGACACTGACAGTGGGCCCATTTAAAAATCAAATTATCTTAAGTCGACTACATTGGTCTTCACTAAATTTACTCTGAACTCACAAACTAGATTAGTCAGTAACCTCAATTTTCCTACGTCATCCATATACGAAATATCAATTATGTGCTCAGTTCTCAGTCAATTAGTTCTTGACTAAAGACTTGTTGGCTACCTACCCTTCCATTTACGTCAACTGAAAAAACTGCCAATGAAAACTGAAACACAACCAGTCAAACGCAGATGTCAGACTTACTTAACTTGAACGTTCCCAGTAAACTGTTTTAAGCGAGACTCACTTTCAGCCAAAGGGAACTACGTGAACGTTGAACCAAACTAAAAATCGAGACAAACTAAAATATTGGTCCTCTTCACTTTGCTTAACCTAACTTTTCTTTTCTGAACGCATGTATAATTATATTGATTAGTATCAAAACAATTATCGGGATTTGCTAATCATTGTGATGCAATATTTCGGCCCACCCGGCTGTTGCTGTCTTGTGCGTAAATCTAGTATGTATACAATTGTTGTATGCAGTCTTGTGAACTCTAAGGTAATGATAAAAAAGGGATTGTCAGTGTTCGACTTATTTGGACTCAACCCCGGTGAGTGTCCAAATATTTGTAATCTGTTATAATGTTATAGCAACGAGATAATATAACAAAATGAAATACTAAAAACTAAAAGTAATAGATGGAAGACAAAGGACAAATCTATTACGAAATAAAACGAATAAAATATTGGTATAACAATATTAGAAATGATTCGTTGTTTGAACAATATAGGTTGCTCCCTAGATTTTTTTTTTACAATTTTTCGCTTACGAAATTACCTAACTGGGAACTTGTATCCTCCAACTGAAAGCAAACGGTTTTGCGTCAACTTTTCATAGCTTCATACTCATGCATAATCCTGTAATAGTAGATTTTCTGTTATACGAGCAAGTATTTTGTAGGCACTCACCAGGGTTGAGTCCAAATAACCTTCCAAAAGCCTCGCACAAATTTTCTAATAGCTGGTAGTTCACAATATTTCTTATATTCATCCTACGAAACAGTTCGTTACTTTTACTAACGTGGAGTAAGGAACTGGCGGTCCGAAACTTTATACTGCACTGGTTAGCCGCATTCCGTTAATTGCAGCCCATAATAGTAGTGGTACAACACGTGGTTATGATGTGACACATAACCGATGGTATTAAGCAAAATGTGATCGTCCTTATTTTTTTTTTTTTAGTTGTGCCATCAATTACACTCAACAAGCAAACACACTGCTAGTGCTTTGGAAAATGAAATAAAACATCGTCCTTGGTATGGTAACATAATAAACCTTTTGTTTTGTTTATTGAAACTTAAAATTTAAACAGTCAGTAGAAATTAAATTGCTTCGCTTCGACAGCAATTACTTCTTACAATCACAACTAGGAAGGAATCGGGGCTCGAATGCTGGTGCAGTTCAAACAATTTTCTGTGTGAATCTCTTTGTGTGTGATGCTAAAGAGCAAAGGTTTCAAAAATCGTTCGTTCTAGAGTTCATCTTTGGCGACAACTGTAGTTGTCCAAAAGAGCAGGCGGATAAGTTTCTCAATCAATCTGGCCACTTCCAGGCGGTATACCTCTTTGCCGAAGAGGTAGCGATTCATTATTGTTAACAGAGTGTGCCTTAGTTGGGAGCTCTGCGTCCAAACACGTTGGCAAATTGGTTCTGTGATTTCCAGACCCTGGACGAAGTACTCCATTATGTCTGGTTGATCGATGAGGTCATACATTTTGTGAGACAAAGCACCGTCGACGGTTTGGCAAAACTCGTTAGCAGTCAGCCACTCTTCAAAGTTCAGCTCAAGATATGGGGAGGCGTCCTGTTGCGCCGCATTAGCCAATGCCAACTCCTTTTCGACAACCAAATCCGAAATAAGCGTGAATGCCTTCGCCTTGATCTTTGTCTCGCAGTCTTTGCTGAGAACTGTAATAAGAGCACGTACTCCGCACCGTGAGAGTATGTTCTTCTGTGCGTGTGGGAATTTCCGAAGCAAACTGCCAAAGGCGTACAGTGCCGTGGAGAGCTCGTCAGTGCTGGCGGAGGTGATTAGAATCTGGCAGAGATGGCTACCAAAGTTTTTCTCGTAGACACTCACCTGTGCCTTTGGGTTGTTCTGCGTCAAGGCACCCAACACCCGCATACACTGTACTCTCAACGCTGTGTTGGTGTTATTCACAATTGTTGGCAACAAAATCACATCCAGCCCACCCTCGTCGATGAACCAAATCGCGTTATCCACCTGGTGCAAGAGATAATTGAAATTGTCCAAAATCCTTATCACATCTGCATGCTTACTCTCCTCTTTGGTAACGTTCTTGTATTCCTTGATCAGTTCGCTGATAATTTCCGCATCAGTCTTAAAATCTAATTTCATGTCCTTAAATGTATTTTTTAGATCGTTGTAACTCTTGTATTCCCTCTTGATTTGCTCAAACTTATCAGGGTTATACTCAATACCCAAAGAGGCCTTGGGTAAACTTTCCAATGCTTCCGAGAGGGTTTTGCTGATTTTCAATTTCTTCTCCTTAATTTCTGATGCTGTCTCCGGCACCGACGACAATCTCCTTAGTTCATCATTCTCTTTCTTCAATAGTTTAGCTTCTTTCTTACCGGTCTCAAGATTAATACGCACGTGAAGACCAGGTGGAATGCTCTGCCCTGAAGTCAAGTTAATTTCAATACGCGCAAATGGTTATTTTATTTAAATCTATTCACCTGGCTTGATCTCCTGCCATTCTCTGGTGGCCACAAATGTCTCATTTTCTGAATAACACGCGCATGCTAGACATGAAAACAACAATCCTAGTGTCATCCAATTCATGTTCGCTGATTGTTCCAATTGGATATTATAATAAATAGAAGTTGGAAATAATAAATAGAATAGTGGTGAAGAATTAGTTGTTTTCTATTTGGTTGCGATTACGTGTATTTTCCTAGCGGCGATTTGACAGCGCAATTCTTTTGTAAACAAATTTCCCCACTAGCTAAAGTTCGAATATAGCATGCTACAGTTTGAATAGAAATTTGACAATAAGACAAATTTAAATTAATTATAAATAAATCGTTAAATCTATAAATTATGGTAACTGATGGACTGAGAACTTCGTGAATAAAAGTGGCAGTTAAAATTATTGTTCCAATCGGACTGTTGGCAGTTAGATAAAATTGTTGTTGTCATAGGACAGAAAGACACTAAAGAGTGATTGCGTTGCTCTATTTTGGAATGAATGTAGATTGACATGTTATGTTCAATAGGAATCTAATTTTATATTTAATCGCAGATTGGGGAACTATGCTAGGAAGCAACGTGCGTCATTATAAATGTGTGAAAATCAATTTAAATCGATTTCCAAAATTATTTATAATATTTTTTAGCGGCCACTCAATACACAGAAGAACAAAATAGATTCGTATTTAATGTTCGATTTGGGAGCAGAAAGAAATCTGGGGTTAGATTTTCGTGCAAACGAATGATTTGCAGAAGTTGCAGAAGTAATCGTTAGTACACAGGAAAACGTTTTAACGCTTCGCCTTACAGAATGCCGACCCTAAGGTCTCAGATCAATATCTGAAAAGCCAAATCGAAACCATCATCAAATCAGTACCTATAAGTAAGGATTTATTCACCACTAAACCCGGATATTTGATCCAGAATCGGGCCCTAAGGACACGATTCACGAGATATCATCCCCAAACTGAGATAAAAAAAACATAACAGAGATATTTAACCAGCACTTAATCAAACGCTTGCATAATGTCAGACTGACTCGGAGGAGGTGACATTAGTTGTTGCACTTTACTTTTGCTGAGAGAGGATGTTTGCTTTAAGTCCTACAACAAAAACAAACAAAAATGGACGAATCTTCAGAATTTGATATTTCTGTCGGTTTAGCGGCTGGAATCTTTATTTTTGCATGGACCGAAGTGGAAAAAACCAGGAAAATGCTGAATTTCATGGCGAATCGGCACCAAATAAGAAATGCACTATTATTTATTTGCCTTCTGTCGGTTTGAAACATTTGAATTTTCGAACACATCCCAATATCCAATACCCAATTTTCGAAATTCATTCCAATCAGCTGTTTTCCAACTCTGACATATCGTTCTGTTTTCCTCGTTACTTCAGAAACGCAGATTCAGTTGTTCATTCGAGAAGGATTACTACGACACATTTCAGAAAGAAAAAAAAGCGAATCGCATAAAAAAAAAAACTACGAAAATGTCTTTAACTCGGGCTTCGCGTATACTTCAAAGCCAAATCAAGCGCGTTCAGTCGATGCCAGCAGCATTCTATCACGAAAATGTAAGTTTTTTCCTTGAAAATACTCTATTTCTTACCCTTGCACCCCCTTAAAGTCACATCCTCTTCACTCATAAGTGCAGCAAGTTCTTTCATAATCATATTGTGAAATTCAGTCAAGTCTGCCGAAACTCCTTCTCTAACTTTGATTTATCTGTTTTGCAGGTTGTTGAACACTACGAGAATCCCCGCAATGTCGGTTCCATGGACAAGCGCGACAAGAATGTCGGCACAGGCCTAGTGGGCGCCCCCGCCTGTGGCGACGTAATGAAATTACAAATTAAAGTCGATGAGAACGGAAAAATAATCGATGCCAAGTTCAAGACTTTTGGCTGTGGTTCAGCGATTGCTTCTAGCTCACTGGCCACAGAATGGGTAAAGGGTAAGACAGTCGACGAGGCTGGCAAACTAAAGAATACTGACATCGCAAAGGAGTTGCGATTGCCTCCCGTTAAATTGCATTGCTCCATGTTGGCCGAGGATGCCATCAAAGCCGCATTGGCTGACTACAAAGTAAAGCAGCAGTCACCCGAAGCTAAGTAGATCCGTGGATGCAGACGTATGGGATGATTGGAAAAGATTTCAGAATGTGTCGAATAAGAGCGAACTAGTTTTTCATTGGATCCATAAAATAGAATTCTACCCTAATATAACCTAAATCTAATGTTTTAGTTGTAAGATTGTTTTGAATTTAAAAAGAAAAAAAAAATGCAAAACGCTTGTCGCTCCTTGTCATAAACGATGGGGTAAAACAACAAGCGAACTCTCGTTGTTAAGTGAGTCTTTTAGTATTCTGTAGATTTGAGGAGGGAGATCTTTACTAAAACAGCAAGTTATGCTAAATTGCAAATATAAAATACATACGATAATAATGAGTGGTTTTTTTTTTCATTTATTGTAATGGAAACTAATGTCGAATTTCTGAGGGTGACGACGTGCATTTTACATGGCGCACTCATTGGAAAAGTACAAAAGACGTTTCGCGCTGAGTCGCAATTATCAATGATTCGCTAATGAGCGCATGGCCCAATTGATTCACTAATACGTAGAGAAAAAAAGAAGGATTTGCCTATTTGTGGATTATTGACTCCTTTTGTTGTGTACATCGATGACAATGAGTCGCGTTAATTTATTAGTTCAGAAGCTTATTGATTGTTTTAGGTACTTATTTATAACAAGAACGTGAATTATTGTTAATGCATCACCGTGCGGTACACATTGGAACCGAACTGTGAGGTGAACTCATACATTTCGCGATTTGGAAGTCTATGAACTGTTTTAAAATCATCCACTTTTAGATTCCTAGCAAAACTCTGAACAATCTTTTGATGCTGGTACAGTTCCGAAGTAAATAAAGCGAAATAAAGAGTACACCGATTTGGTTGATATCGCCACCAGCTTAGTCTCCCCTATATTCGTGATTGGGAAGCCTTTACTTCCCTTTCTATTCAAATGTATTGTCGAAATCTGTTTGCTCATTTCGGGCGAGAGTAAGAAATCAAGAGAAGCACTTTTTGTTTTATTCGACATCTAAGTATTTAGAAATATAGGAATATCCCGAATTATAGCGCCACCTAATTAAATAAGTATGCGTAGTAAGTTATATTAAAGTCTTAAAACATACAAGTAAACGACAGATGAGTTAAAGTACTGAGACGGTTTTATTTATAAAAAAAAACATGTACAAGGTAGGTATATATATTTGAAACAGCATATCTTAACTTAATTACTGTAGACGGACGCTGACGTTACCGCCACACTCACCATCAGATTTCTTTTCGTACTCTGTAAAGACAAAAATAGAGTAGATGTAATTTTTTAAGTCAAGGGCCCAAACAGCACTGATTATCTTACGATCATTGGCGTGTTCACAATTGTAGTTGTTCAAGACACACGTGTTGCCAAAGCTTAAAAGACGTTCCTTGTTCCCATTTTTAGCCTTTGCGCAAATTGGATCGAATATTTCTGGACACAAGCGTGTGCATGTATTGGCTGGTGGTGCACTCTTGGCTGGTGATGCAAGAGCCACTGCAGCAATGACGAGAACTGAAAGTAATAAATTAAATGTCGACAATATTCATCATCATCAGAATCATTCATCTAAGTATTTATGATAAAAAAAATGCATTTAGTTACATTAATGTAGGTTTATCAGACTTTAGGGTCAATCTAATTTTAAAATCGATTCAAATCTTGTTAAGCACCGTTGCAATAAATTAATAACCAAATTAACGACACACAGTACACAGATCCATTGTTCACATACATACACACATTCGTTACCGACCAATCTAGGCTTTGAGAAAATCTAGTCCAGCATTCCCTGTGTATCCCCTAGCTAGTTAGTCTTTCTTTTGATAATAGCGGTTTATTTTAAGGGAAGACAATTACGTATAAGTACGATACTGCTACTGATTTATAATAAGCTGAATATATGTAGTTGTATATGACGAAGCAATAATTGTCAAATGTCATTGAAGAGACAAGCTTTAAACACTCGTTTAATTAAGGACTGGTAAACGTGCTCTACAAACTGATTATAAATGAGACAAACTGATTATAATGGCCAAATAATTTCTAAAAACAAAAATTAAACAACGCAATTGCCACTTAAATCATGTGAGTACAGTAATTATCCAATTGCAGCAATATAAAGTGCTCAATGACCGTAAAGTACCTAAGTTTTTTTTTTTTTTTTGGAATAGAAATAATACAAAGTACAGACCTCGCCATCCCAGTGGAAGTAAAATCGTTTTCGCTGGTAACGTTTATTCAAATATACCTACATATATACGACAAATGTCCAACATTTAATTCGATTGATAAAAAACAAAACTTGATATCAATGGATGGCTCAGTATTACTATCGCAAACGATAAAGGTCAGTGAGAGGTGAGGAAGCATTCGTGATTTGTATTCCATTTGCTGGAAGCGATTAAATTGTGGCAATCTGCCTAAGTAGTTCAGCACCGATCGGGTACGGAGTGTAGTAATGTTCAAACAATCTTCTAATTTCGCTTCGGAGGTTCTGCTTTATCATCCATTATATGTCTATGGCATCACTTTCCTAGTCTTAAACAGTGCGAACTGCTAATTATCATTACATCCTCCCAAATGGCACTCAAATCGATTTCAATCGCCAGAAGTAGGCCATAAAAATTATTTCAGGGAAACAAGTTATATGAAACAAATAATAATTATAGACACCTCCAACGATTTCTTATCACGATGCTGCACTGAACTAAAGCAAACCTCTTGACTTTATATACGTAACCAGTCAATCCATCAGTGATTATTTATAAATATTCAGAGAAAGTTAACAAAAAATAATTGAAAGTAAATTTACCCAAGAGTGTAACTACGGCGAAACGCATTATAAAAAATAGCTTCGTTGGACGACGAACGAAAACAAATCAAGAGATCGTCACACAATTTTAATCTAGGTATACGAATTACAATGAGCAATACTTGAGTTCAACTAAACCCACCAGATGGCTGGGAACCGGCTTTTATAGGATTCCCCCATCTCATACCTTCAAAACAGAACAAGCATATAAACTGCGAATACAGAAGTCGCAAAAGAGGGATTCAATCTAAAAGCGTCAAGCCGGTCATTGTTTTGTTGAATACATTCAAATGACATCGTGATAGCAGAGCTAGCAAGAGGAAGAAGCAGAGGCTAGCAAATAGAAGCAAACAATAATATGTACCCAGTGAGGTGAGTCAGATGCAAAAAGAATGACCCAAACTGATTTCCACTTTCAAAGTGAGATAACCAGTAATAAAACAACAATATAGTTGGTATAGGTAGGTGTGTACAGTTGAGTACATACAGCTTGGAATCTATTTTTTAAGTGAACAAAAATGACGTTTGATATCCTATCGTTACAATCAAAAGGTTTAATAACTATAACGAAGTGGTTTGCTTCACGAGGCAAGAACATGACAATTATGAGCAACGCACTGCTCATGAATGTTTTGGTTTTTGTTACGAATAAAGTAGACTTGATGCTTAAGCTCAAGGCTTATAGTTTACTCATGTCGTTTTCCATTGGGACCACCAGAAATCTTTTTCAGATCTCAGATTTTACGTGGCAAATGGAACGCTCAACGAAATTGATCTGCTTTTATAAATATATTAGTGCGTTATGTGGCAGTAATATCAGCTGTTCAATCTGCATTTGTTTTTGCAAAAAACACAAATGGATATCGACTTCGAAAATGTTTTCCCTGTTGCAGATACAAATTTGGTATTTTTGGTGATTCGTAGTCTTCAGATGACGAGGAAGACTATGAAGATAATAATTCCTCCAAAATTATATCCATGGCTATTTATGTACATATTTCGTTATTTTGGTTTTCACGAAACTTTTCGCATTTGGATTGAAAGCAAACTTCTTAAAATGACGTAAAACAGCTGTGCAAAGCATATTGGTATGTGTAGATCTGAAAAAATATCGAGATCTGCAAAAAGTGCTCCGAATCGAAAAAAAGATTGATTTTTTTGCCCAATGGAACATGAAAAGTGATTTAGATCAAAAAAAAGATTGATTTTTTGTCCCAATGGAAAACCACATCACTGTTATCAAAAATGCACTAATAAAGTCTGTAGATATAGGTGCTAGGTATGTGGCAGAATAGCCACTATTTTGGCTAACATGTTAAGGTACATTTACTACTCGGCAGTAATATTTTAAATGACGAGAAGTGACGTGAGGGCCCAACGCATAGAATCCGTCGCGTCCGTTGCGGCAACGTATTCAACAGGAGACAGGAGACAGGTTTTTAGAATCAGGTTAAAATATACAGCAGCTTATAACCCATAAGCAGCCTGTTCCGGATGCGACGCAGCGTGACCGAAGTACTTTTGTGGGTGGAAATATTGAAAGAGAAACTGTCATTCAATAAAATAATACGGTATTCGGTTGGGATTTCAATTCAAAACTTCAGATTTTCTCTCATGTGGTATTCGATTGGAGCATTTTTTTTGCTCTCAGAGCAATTTTTATGTTCGTTTGAGAGAAGTAAAAATAAAGCAATCTTTTTCAGATTTCAGAACACTTTCGCGAAACTAGATATTTTCTCATGTGGTATTCGATTGGGCTTCTTCAGATTTGCCCTCAGATTTCAGATTTCGTGTGCCTAATCGAACATAAAAACGTTCTTGCTCTTTTTTGTGCTGATATTCGTGCGACTAGAATATGTGTAGCCTTCGACATTTTTCTAAGCGCTTTCAATTCATTGGTTACATTTTATATTAAAACATTCGAAATGTCCGTCCCGATTGATTTCTAAATTCTTGTACCTAAATAATTTACAAAAGTAGATTCACCCGATACAATGCCTTTCTTTGCTGTAGACAAAATTCACGAAAATATAAACAAACTCCACCAGTTATCAAACTCAAATGCACTTGTATTGGTAAATCGGAAGCAAATGTGGTTGGACTGGGATGAATATCTTCCAATAAGTCAATACATTTTACTGTATCATATGACTCACAAAAAATTTAAGTTTCCAATTTGTTTCCTCCAGCATTTTTCTTGTTTAGTAGAATAAAATTGCGAAAATGGAATATTAAAGTATTTTTTTTTTATTTTTACAGGTAACCCGGATTTTTCAACCTTACGAACATGTTCACAAGGTTCAATAGAAATTTCGAAGTCTCCGGTCTCCACAGTCCATACAGCATCAGCCGATCAATTGTCAAAAACTGCGCACCTCTATGACATTCTCCAAGAAAGTGAAAACTTGTAGTGTTGTCCTCAGTTAACAAATTTGTTTTTCAACTTTAGAAATATTTATTTCATTCAAGCAATCATATCAAAAAATAAGATAGCAATCATATAACACATCGAAGACACTGCGACTAATATTCACAATGACTTCACGCAAAAGAAGTGGATCGGGATCGTCGAAACGCCCAAAAGAAAAAGTTGTTTACATTTATGAATTGTTCTTTCGGGGTGAAGATCCAACTGGTGATAGTCCTGAATTCTGGAATGAGTTCTTTCTGCTACAGCCGAATGTGGAGTCACTAGAGAATGAAATCACTAAATTGACCGGAGAACAGCTGCTCACAGTGAAGGCGAATATAAATTTGATTTTTGAGAAATGTATTGAAATCTTGGACACAGGTGGGTTTTTCCTTGTAAAACAAGGAATTTACAGTGGTATAAACACTTTCACTTATAGGTCACCCAAAGCGTATGTGCAATAGCCTACAGACCCTGTGTTCGCTGTTCTATTCGATTTTCAGGAAATCCTCCACAGACACGAGCTTTGACGTCTTGGGGCAAATTTTCCAATACGATGAGATGTACAAAAAGATGAAGATTCTGTTGAACCATTGCAATCAGATATTGCTTGGTAAGATCCAGAGACAAAGCAAAGAATGGGTGTTTTATTGGTTATTCTTCCAGGCGACGTGACTGAGAACGCCCGTTTCATGTGTCTTAAACTGTTGCTGGTGCTTGTCACTGGGACGGATAATGTTAGCCAGAACGTCATCGTGGAGTATCTCATGCTTCACACGCTATTCGATTCCTTTGTAAGACTGCTAAGCGATCCAACACTGCGTGCTCAGCATGGGCATGATATCGTTATTCTGCTGACTGTGCTGGTAAACTACCGAAAACATGAGGCAACGAACCCATATATTGTCCAACTGTCCATATTGGCCGATGAACTTGCTTTGAATGGTTACGGACAGATGATATCACAGTCGTTGATCGATTTTTGCCGGCAGTACATGCAGAGTCTGTCAAATGTGCAGTCGTCGTCATGGTTCTCGTCGCTTTCAAATATTGTGGGCAATATGTTTGTATCGGACGAGGGATGTGAACGGGTGCAGCAGATAAAAGCGAATAATGGTCTGTTGTTGGCGCTGTATGAGGCTGTTCATTTGAACAGAAACTTTATTACGACTTTGGCTCACACTCAGGCAGAGTCCAGTGCACCACCGTCGCCCAGCAATACTCTGAGCCTCACGCAACCAGTTCCTGATTTGGCAAACGCGCCCATCATTGACATCACACAGTATCCGACAAATTTGTTGGTCGCTGTTTTCCAGTACTGGTAAGTAGAAAATGGAACAGACCAGTTTGGGATAAACCAGAGAACGGTACGATACAGCAGCCAGAGTGCAGTTTCAAACCGTTTCCTGGCAAAATACCAGCTACCACGACCAGTAACCAATTTGTTCTTTCAGCTCCATAGTAATGCAAGACAATAAGAACGAGTCCAGTGTAGCTAACCTAAAGCTATGTTTCCTCATCCTCACCTGCATCTCGGAGGATCAATACGCGAACTCCATGATGCACGACAACAACCTTACATTCAAGGTTATGCTACATCGCGCCCAGATGCGGCATCGTAAGTTGCACGTCGACCGGGTGGGTAAGTCACAACCCCTTGCTGCCACTCTCCTCGATCTCCTCGTCGAGTTCATTGTATCGCATTTGATGAAGAAGTTCCCCATGGAACTGTATCTGCTCTGTGTCGGAGTAATCCAGCGTATACTCTGCTATCAGAAGCGGTGCAGAGTCCGTCTCAACTACCCGTGGAAAGAGCTCTGGTCAGCACTGATTGGACTGCTCCGTTTTCTAGTCAATCAAGAACAAAACTTGATCAAGAAGTGCAATATATTCTATCTCTCGTTGCAGGTAGGTACCGGAAAGATCGCCACAAAATAGTATTCTATTCCAGAAATTCCAGGTAGTCAACATCTTCAACTTGTTCATCACATATGGGGATACCTTCCTAGCGACAACAAACAGCTACGACGAGCTCTACTATGAACTGAATCGAGAAGAGAAAGTATTCTCTGAAATTCAAGCCATGGGTTAGTCGGTGAATGCAAACTCTCAAACTTCCATTTATCGCTTCCCTCTCTCTCTGCACAGTTCTTCGCTACACCACAATGCCTGATTGCGAGTACAAGGACGACGTAATCAAACTCCTCAATGCCTTAGTTAATATCTTAGCAATTGTAAAACATTTTCAATATAAAATCAAGGACTGGCTTGCCGAGCAGGGACTCTCAACACCAACAGAGGAGCAAATATTGGAGGTGGTCCGCAAGAACTACGATTTGACTTTGAAACTACAGGACTCGCTGGATCACTTCGAACGCTATTCGGAAGCGCCACGACATTCGGCGTTCTTCACAGCGATGGTGAGAGATGTGGTGATCGACACAAGGAAGAGTATTTATGGTTACGTAAAGGAGGCTGTGTCAGTGGTACCTGAGCAGGAGTTGATGATAACATCAACATCACCATAGACAACGACAGACGTATTTTTAGGTTATAAGTGAGGCTTTTTTTTCCTATCACACATCAACATTTAACGTATCATGCGTATGGTCTCTCAAGTCCATGCGGCGGGGGAGACTTATACGATCTAAGAGATGATTATAAGATTATAAAGCAACGTTTAAAAATTGTCCGAGAATTTATTTGATTATACAAAATAGTTGGTCACGTCTTATTACTGCGTGTAACATTATAATGACTATAATATTATTAAACCTATTTTTATTATTGCCATCGAGTTGTGGTTTTCATTTTGTTAAATGCGCTTTTTTCTTGCGTCGTACTTAATTGGCAATAGACCGCTTTGTGTGCGGCAGCTGGATGCTAAAGTCGGGAAAGTAAATGTATTCAGCGGGTAAGTTAATTGCCGGGAGCAGAAAGTATTGTTGTAATTAAGTTGATTTTACATTTGAAACAAAAACAAATTCCGTCACGTAATGCTCGTTCACGGAAGACATGATTCCTGGTTTTTGCTGACTGCTGTATGGTGAGCAGAAAGGGGGGTTTGTTGGAATTCTGTGGGCGAGGATGACATATCGGTAAACTCTTCAGACAGACAGCCCTACTGCGAGTGTCAAGAACTAGACGATAAACGATGGTTATCAACAAATTTTAGTTGGTATTGCGATTGAAAATTATCAATGAATGATTGAAAATCATGAACTCGTATTCAATTTCCGTATCAAAGTGGTATAGACTATTTCGCTAAGCCCATGCCACACAGATAGGCTATCATTTTGGTTTAAACGTCAAGAAAACTTGTATAGTTCCTTTACGGTACGAATAGCAAAGGCTATGAAAATGGTCTTGATCCTAAACGCAATTATTTAAGCCGATTGACATGCAGAATAAATAAAAAATTAAATGGAAAATAAAATTTATATTACTGCAACAGCGGGTGGCCCGAAACGCTTGCATCATTTAAGTGACATGGAGGAAGTTGTTATGCAGTTAATGGAAACTAACACCTGTATAAATCATCATCCTCTTTCTTACATTTAACAATTGTTGTAAGTAGTATCGTCTGCAAGAGGACAGAAAAGATTATTACTCCTTGTTTTAAGGTTTTATTCCAACAGCCCCTGCACGAAATCACTCCACAGATTTTGCTCTTCTATTCATAGACGCAGTAGAAGTGACTGCTCATCACTTGCAATCAACGCCATCTACAGACATATTTGGCACCTTTAAAAGCACATTTTATGTAGGTATATTTATTCTCTTTATTTATATGTCTGATATAATATTTTCTGACAAAAATGACATCGAATTAAAATTAAAAATTGGTTTACATATTTAAATAATTAAAATAATTTCAATCGTCAAGCAGAAGTTCTTCTTTTCTCCTTCTAGACTCTGCTTTCGGTTGACATTTTCAAAACAAGAAAACGATACATAATATTATATAACACATACAATTATAAACTTAAGATTTCCTAATGCAATTAAAATTAAAAAAAAAAAATCATTTCATCATTTAACTAAATAGAACGATTCTCTTCGCATAAATCCTGAAATTGGATTATATTAAATGAATATTTACACGTGTGTAACATATAAAATATCATCCTTATATTTATAATATTTATATGTATATCCAATGCTAAGATGCGTTTACATAAATCGATTTTTCGTACAAATTTATTTTATGTCAAGTTAAGTTAAGCATATTTTTTATATTTTTTTTCGCTAGACACACAAATACTAAAAAGGCAAGAAATCAATATCATATTTCTTTCGCTTTCGTTAGTTGCGCGTGACAAACGATTTTTATAAATCACCGAATAATCGCTTAGATATAAGAAAATTTATTTATTTACATAAAATACAAATTTGCATGGGGGCGAAGGAAACATAAGAAATATTTTCAAAATAAAAATACAGTCAAAGAGTAATAATACGGAACTTAAAGGAAAAACCTTTGTTATTTATATTTGTTTTGTTTAAATTTAAAATTAAGTTTATTTCAAAAATGATCCACTTTCACTGAAACGGTGTGTGCGGCTGCGTTACTTGGTAAATCGATGTTATCCCATTCGGTGTGAAGATTCTTTTCGCTGTCGGTGGCTTTGAGGGCAAGTCCCAGTGATGCTGTTCGCCCAGCACAATGAGGGATGTTAAGTGTGACCGGGACAAGGAACTCCAGACCTTGAGGGCCGCACATCACTAGAGGCGAGAGCATTGTTTCACCTGCGGAAGGGAGATGGCAAATAATATCCAATTAGTCAATGT
Source organism: Cheilosia grossa (assembly GCA_963082955.1). Classification (NCBI taxonomy): domain Eukaryota; kingdom Metazoa; phylum Arthropoda; class Insecta; order Diptera; family Syrphidae; genus Cheilosia; species Cheilosia grossa. The sequence goes on from OY720144.1 coordinate 8,724,442, forward strand.
TGTATCGAGATTTAAATATTAAGTGGTTGGGTGAGGTGGTTTCAAACAGTGTTACAGTGTCAAAAGGCAGTCAAAACTTGAAATGGTATACTTTTTCTTTTCGCAGCAGAAGGCAAAAAACGTGCTTATATTTCGGTTTAGATAGAGAGGTTATAAGATATAATTAGGGAGGCGTAAGATTATAGAATATTGATTGGTGCATGCTTGTGGAATAAAATTTAAGAGAGAGAGAGAGAGAGAGCGTAGTTTAAAGCTTTGCGTAGAAAAGTAGCTATTAAGATGTGAACAAGTTCTAGTTCTACAAAAGCTAAACTACATAACGAAACTAAACTGCAAAGAACGGGTAATTAGGCCCTCGTTATAGCCATACATAAAACGAAACCGTAAAAATGTTATTTTGCTTTTTTTAACGACTTAAACCTAACGGTTGAAGTTAGTTTATCCAAAAAAAATAATCTTTAAATTTTCTAGTAAAATAAACTATTCATTTTTCCGTACGAAAAACTTTGTCCGATCTACTTCTCAGTCAATTCCACAACCAAAAAACAAATCATTCCACTGAAATATTTCATTTCTTTACTGTTCCATCTGTCAGGATTTTTTCTTTCTGATGGAATCCAATCCGGAGTGGTTGATTTGTTGTAGTTGTTTTCGTAGGGAAACATTTTTCTGACAGAATTTTCGCTATGACCGCCTTTCGGTTGCATTTTCCGTTGGGCTATAACTGGGGCCTAAACTAAGATTGGCAGACAAGAAGCAAGAATAATTCGATAACCAAATAATTGAAGCCATTTAAATGGCTGTCAGGTTGATTCGCATTTAGCTGAAGTGAAAGTAACAGAATTCGGGAACTTTTGTCTGAACTTATGATTCTCTTTTTAAAGGACATTTATATATTATAAAGGTGTTATTGTGAATGACCCGCTATTTCGGTAGCAGTCACTTTTGAAGCTTTTATTCTTTGACATTTGACAAGAAGAAACTACGCCATTACTAAAAATGGAACGATACACGCTTCCACAACGCATTGAAATTATTAAAATTCACTACAAAAATGGTGAAAATCTTTCAGTCACAGTTCACAAAACTAAAGCATTTTTTGGTCATCGTGAAGCACCTTGTCGGACCGCAAGTAAACAAAGAAAGCATTGATCTTTGACGGGAAAAGTTTCCGGACCGTGTTATCTCTCGAAGAGGTGATCACAATTGGCCACCGAGATCTTGTGATATAACACCTTGTGACTTCTTCCTTTGGGGCCACGTGAAAGATAAGGTCTACGCCAACAGCCCAGCGTCGATTCAAGACCTCAAAGATAAAATTCGTGAGGCTATCGAGGACATAGGGCAGCCACTTTGCGATTTGGTTATAGAAAATCTCATGAAAAGGATATGGTCCTGTATGCGTGCTCATGGTGGCCATTTGACTGATGTTGTTTTTCATTATTAACGGCATACCTTCATCTTTATTATGAAATAAACATCCGATCATTTATCTCAAAAAATGACTTTTTTTTTTGAATACAAAAATACCACCTCTTATTGGAAAACCATTTATAAGGTTTGTATAGTTGGCAACTGAATATTCAACAGAGATATGGGGGTTGATCTGACAGTGAAGGAAGCGTGGCTGATTTATACATGAAACTAGAAACTCACCTGAGAACTAGAACTAGTCATGAGAAGAAACCATGCAAACAGTGTTTTATTTGAGTTTTTACAATCTACTTTCTTTTGCTGTGTCTGCATTCATATTCCTGATTTGCAACCATATAGCTGCCAAAATATGCAGTGTTCTGGTCTCTACTCAGGCTGCTCAGTCAATTTAGTCTGAGCTCAAAAAATGCGCTCCGATTATGACCTGAACGAAAAAAACATTAATTCACAGCTTTGCTAAGCCTGAGCGTAAAAACTGAAATTAAAAGCAAAAACCTCTTCTAATACGCAGTGGGTACCATTTTTAATCAGCTGAAGAGTTTGAGATCTGACAAGGATCTGAAAACTGCTTGACTTCAATTAGGATAAGCAGAGAACTGATATATAACTTGAACAACATTTTTCCGACAGAAAATAAAAATAGCCGTTCGATGACTGCACAGATGGCTTTCAGTATTGTTTGACAAATCGTCAGATGATCATTGTTTGCGTCAGTGGATTGGTGTAACGTATGAAGTCTTTTACACCCTACTGTATAATATTCCGCTTACTAATTTAGCAGATACATTGTTACGAGCTTTTCTGTGGAATAAAGAGTCAGTCGGATTGCAACGGTCAAATGTGTCACATTTATTTATTAGTCTCGGTGTAAGTACATGTATGAAAATTGGTTATAAAGCTTGAATAATTGGAAGTCAATCTTCATTTTTACCTAAAAATTTTGTTCAGTTTCGGTCGCTGTCAATAAACAAAAATGTCTGATTTGACATCGAGGCATAGACAAAGACAATCAAGCAGGTAGTGATACCTACAGCCCCAAAATTGTACAGTTTGGTGCAGGTTATGGACTGTCGGGCCTTACCTATTTAAAAATATAGAACAATGAAACGTCACCGGCAATAGCGCACAGTGATCAGAATTTTCCTAAACATTTTTCTGCAAATTTTTGATTTAAACGGAGTGAAAGGGACAGATTGCCATCTGACAGTTAGGTTTGTTTGACGTGGCCCCTAGTGCGCACTAGTGCGCATTGGTTTAACCCTAATGTGTTTGACATAGCACTGAAATCGCCCTGGTACTGAAAACCTGTGTTTGAAATGACTTCTAGGGCGCCCTAGTTGTGCCCTGAATTGACCCCAGTTAATTTGTCGGGACACGAAGTCAGTGCTGAGTTGCGATGTCATTTCGCTCGCTGTCATTCACTTGTTTATAGTGATAAAGGTAAATACAAATTAGTTTGGTATTCAAAAGAATTGAGTTCACTCATTTTTAACAATAAACAAAAAATAGTTTTCACACTTCGTTCCCCAAAAGATAAATATTTTTCAATGTCAAATACTGACAGGCTTCAGTATATTTTGCGTTCGATGTAGTAGCAGAGTTTTCAGGGTTGTGCAGAGTTTTTAGCAGGTGTGGAAATCAGCTGACATTTTTCAGTGCGCACTAGTGGGCACTAGTGCTTGGCACGTCAAACAAACCTATTATCTTATTAAAAAGGTCAGACTTAGAATAGAAACAAAATAATAGCGATAACCTAAAACAATATACCAAAAGAGCATGCAAAAGGTTTTATACACAATTAACATAAATCTACCACCGCGCAATCTACTTGAAGCATTTACAATAAGGTAGCGTGAACAAATTGATTACAAGAAAGCAACAATCAAATATTGGTCAAACATTATATACAGTCACACTCATCCACGCTCACACGTTATTATGTAAAAAAATATATACATTAAAATATAAACTTAAAAGGAAACTTTCGGTGACAGTGATTAGAGAGTGGTTGAGAGAAAGAAAAGTGACAAGCGCCAAAAAAAATAAACAACATCTAGAAGAAAAAAGAAAGTTATTTGTAGTTATTAGCATGTTCACAAACCATTTTCCATATCCAATGGCGGTCCGCCAACTGTCTCGCCCATGCGCGGATCACTGACAGTGAAGTAGATCTCTTGTTTGACGCCATGCGGTATCGCTCCTGGTGGTATTTGGAGCGAGACATTCCAGAAATTGTCCGCCAAGGTTCCACCATTGTGATCGAAGACACCCTTTGTTGTGGTGGGCTCCCGCGGTACTGTGGGAAATTGTTGACCCGTGCCGTTCACTGAGACCGTCGGTGCTGTTACCGGACCGGCCATCGGCAATGACATATCACTAGCGTAGGGAGTGCTTGTTGCGTTCGGCGGTCCTACAGGAAGACTCGCCTGTGATGTATACTGAGTTTCGAGTGATGTTCGCGAGACGGCATTGCGTCGCATATTCGAAATGTGATAGGGAGACCTAGTGGCCGCCGTGGGTGAGAGTAGGGGTTTAGGTGGATCTGTTTGCATTGCGCATGCTTCGTCTTGAGCATCTTCTTCGACGACGGCATCATCGTCGTCGGCTTCTTCTTCCTCGTTCGACACATCATCGTCTTCGGGCTCTGCCAGACTGGCTGCCGCCATTGCCGGAATGACAGTCTGTTCTATCACCGTGTCACCAGATAGTTGCAGATCCGACTGTTTGGACTGATTAAGGGTTTCCTCCTGAGAGGAGCCATTACTGCCGTCCGCATTTCCGTTAAGCACCACTGTGATGTCGGTTTTTTCCTCCTTTCTCTCATCGGTTTCGTTCTCTCGCGACTGAAGTATACTACACTCCTCTTTGGTCTCGTAAATTGGTTCAGGTCTCACCACCTCTCGTTTGGACACGTAAATCGGCTCCGCCATGGACTCCATTGCATCGCGCCGGGTCTGGTAGATCTGCTCTCGCAGTTGGGACCTTGTCTTGAGACCGCTCTCTTTGACTTCGCGTCGCGATTGATAGATGGAGTCACGTTCGGATTTATCGTCACGTTCGGATTGACTACTGCTCGGCGGACTGAACTCTCTTTCAATGTCCTTCTTACCGGCGGCGATGCGCTCTTGCATTTCCTTCTTCGACTGGTAGATCTGAGTGCGTTGAACTTCGCGGCGCGTCTGGTAGATGGGATCTTCGCTAATGTCCATTTGCTCGGGGTAGAAGCGACGGCGGCTCATTACCTCTGAGTTCGGAGGTCGTCTTTGCTCGGTAAGCATGTAGGCACCTTGGCGACTTTGATAGACGTCCTCCTGAGCGTACGCCTCTGGACTTTGCATGCGATTTGATGGTCTGCGACGCGGGTCTACTGCACGATCTGCCACGCTTGTGCTGTGGCGACGGATAATTCTACGACCACCTGCTGCCCTGTTGGCCACCATCATTTCAGCTTGTCGCCGTTCCAAATCGATTAAAGCTCTGTTCGAGTACATGTCATCGTATTCCTCTCGATGACGGGGTGCTATATTCCCATAAATGTCCTCACCCTCGAGATTCTGGTACGTGCTGTTCATCATTTCCTGCTCCCGAGCATAGTAGTGATCTCGTGCGGGCACACTCGCCGCTCGGGCGCCATTGTATTGCGCTCTTGGGTCATGCATTCCCGCGGGGTAAGTGGGATAGTCATCGGGGTATTGCAGACGTCCTATGCCGCGCTCCATCATGGAGTACTGCCTTCGAAGGGGTTTCGCCTTCTTGTCTTGCTCCACCATGCTGTTCATGCGCCGCAATGGCCGAGTGGACTTGATCAGGGCGTTCTTGATCGCCGTGAGGGGAGACTTAAGAACCGATTTCTTTTTTACCTTCAACGGCGGTGGCGGCGAATTCGGATACATGTAGTACTGTTGCTGTTGTTGCTGCTGATGATGGTAGGCTGCTGCAGTGGCAGGATCTGGATAAACTGCGCGTGCGGGATGCTGGGAGACTTGGTAGTAGTTACCGTACCGCTCGTCATACGGCTCCATATCGCTGTTGTATCGATAGAAAATGTTGTTATTTACGTATGTGTGAGAGAGATAATGGACAAGGCACAGAAGGGGGTTTAGTATCGGGTGTGAAGTTGGATAGGGATTGGGTAGGATTTTACTAAATTTCTTTAGAATTTTCTTGCTGATTAGTAGAATGAGGTCACCGTTTTCCCTCTGGCCTCGACATTAAGATTTTTTGACACATAGTGTCGGACATATGAACACGAGTCATATGGGTTTTGACACTAATGACTGGCCTGATGACATTTTTTCACAAATTGCCATCGCAGACTCTTGACAATTTTTTCATAAGTCTAGCCAACCAAAAGGCGAGTACTATCTCATAGCTGGAGGTATCGCGAAAGAAGGTTACCTAATTTTACTTGGAATTAGAAAGAGATATAAAATGATCTCTGTATTTTTTCTAACCCACTGTCTCGTTCTTTCATTTTTCAAAGTGGCAGCACTTTTCAAAGGAGCACTAGAAACAGAAACATTTGTAATTGAAAGGGTCCAAAAATGTGTCCCTGGCTTTCAAAAAGCGACCCGAATGAAATTAAAGAAAAACAACAGTATCCCAAATGTTTTTAAGAAAAAAAAAACATAAAAAATGCAGATACATTGTGAACATTACGTCATATAGTTAGAATATTGTATATTGGTAAATCCTTTTAATAAGAACAAAAGAAATATTTTGTTTGTTTGTTATAAGAACTTCAAATTGAAAATGAGACCTGACCTTCCGGACTGAGTCGGAGAAACTTTTAGCTAACTTTAAAAATGCATGCATGGGACACAGAATGCATAAACTATGAGACTGCATGTGTTTCCAAGCAAAATTATGAATATAATATTGTTTAGCGTTGATTCAAACACCATAGCTAAATTCAAGAAATAGTAGGTAGGTACGTGTTCTGTCTATTTGAATGTGAAAACAACATTTATGTCGATGCTATGGCGATAATAAAGAGTGAATATGTATAATTTTTTGCGTCTTGTTAATAACCAATTCTGAGAAAAGGGTCCATAGGCATTAAAGTGTCCTGAATTTTCTTAAAGGGGTCCGATTTGGATTATTTTGCCAAAGGCGGCACCAGGGATCCCAGTTTGCAAGAAAGGTTCAATCGGACTCTAAAGCCTGAACTACATTGAAACAAAATTTGAAAAAAGTAAAAAAAATGTCCTGCTTCATCGCATTAAAATGTTCACTTTGTGGAAAGCTCTAGAAACAAATACACTCAAAGAATTCCTTCCAGACTTTCCGCTAGATCACGCTCCGTCACATAATTCCTGTCATTTTTCGCAAGGAAAAGTTATTTTTTCACTTCACTCGGCTAAATTTGTTTATTATTGCTTCTGGAAATTTTAAATGTAAGCTAAAAAAGCTCTGAGCTTTCATAGTTCAGACTTTTCTCGTAGATGTCATATAAATATGCATGTGTTTTGGATTAGTTTCGAGCTTTTCATTTTTTTGTACTTTTTGCCACTTTTGTTTCGATTTCGACGCCAGTGCCATTGACCTATTATGGACTGCTGGTAGGCAACTACGCGTTGGTTCCAATATTAGCACTAGCTCTCTTGGTTCAGAGCGGAATAAATTGGAAACAAATTATAAGCAGCAATAAAGCAGGTTTTATGGGAACATAAAATTAACGTTTTTCAAATACATTGAAGACAAAAAAGTATATAATACATTTCATCTTATAACTTGAACAAGGGAGGAAGTTTATTCAATAGCTCCCCTGTTCTATATTTGTAAAATTCGGAGGGAATTCCATCCGACCCTGCAATCTTTCCATCGTTCAGATGATTTGGAGCCTCCAATACATTTCCCAGAGTTATGCAACTATCCCAAATATCATTCGAAAATTTGGAAACTTGTCCAGAAAGCTTTGTTGATTGAAATATATGCAAAAGTGGTATTGCATAATATTTCTATAAAACAAAAACAAATGTTAAACAACAGAAACAACTCACTCGCCATCAAAATACGAAAATTGTGCAATTTATCTTTTATTAACAATTTGAACTACCACATTTTCGATGCGACATCTATTTCCGCAACAATTTGAATTTCAAACGTTTTACTTAGAAAATATACTAACAATAGGTGTCTCCAGCATTCTATGGAGAAATCCAAAATGGTTGGCATTTTGTTGCACCTTTTATTCGCTTTGAACAAAGAGCGCTAGTTACGACAACGATACACGCGTCGAGAGCTCAGAGGAACTCGCCGGCGAACGAATATTCTTGCAGGAGCTCTAATCGAATGAAACGCGAATCGTCTGTTTTGCTGAGTAATAATGGACCTACAACAAAAATGAATTCGCCATATTCTGTAGGGCCAAATGTGTCCTACAACAAAAATTAAAAAAAAAAACTAAGAATCTTATACAAGTGTAAATTTAAACAAGTGAAAATATACTTCTTTTTCAAATTTTACGGAGAATAATAGGTTGAATTTGGAAACACTTGATTCTGTTAACAAATTCTTTAAATAGACTTGTTTCGATGAAAACTTAAAAGTCACATGGTTTGTCTACAGGGCTCATCTAAACTATTATAACCTTTGGATTGGGATTAAGTTGGGATATAGATTCTGAAAAAAAATAGCACCTAACTGAAAAAGAATCAAATTGTATATAATATTGTGTTAAGATAACCTGAAAAAAAAAATAGCATATTGTTCAATCACACTCATTCACACACGCACACACTCTAGGCTTCAATTGAACAAAAAAAAAATGTATAATGCACAAACACTAATTGTGTATGAATGGAAGAACAAAGCCTTTCACCAAAATAATAATTATTTTCGTTTACCATTAATTCACCAAAATGACATTTAGCGTTAGTTGAAGAAACAACTTAAATTCAATTTAACCATTAACCCTCATGTACTAAAATATAAAATGAGAAAATTTAGTTTCATTTGTTAAATCTATTCCCAGATAAATAAATTGTTTAGTCACACGACATATAAATGGAAATGTAGAAAAAAATAAACAAGAAATAAAAGTGCTTTTGCTTATTTCACCCGAAAAATGTTTTATTTTGTTTCTTGACTTACAAAAGGTTAATTGTTGATTGGAAATTTTCTCTTTTTTAGGATTTTTTTTTTGTTTCATTTTAGAGTGTCTTTGTGCGTATGTCAACAAAATGTGTTTGAACCGAAAGATAATAAACTATTTGCGATGATTTCAGATGATTATAAATCTTTGTTTAACAAATTGATTAACACGCAATGGTTATTGTTATTGGATGAATGTGAATGAACAAAAAACAAAAAAAAAAAAGGAATAATACACCAAATTAATAAATTTTGAATTACAAAACAAAATAAGGTAACATTTTTCGTTAGAAACTGAAATAATAAAATAAATAAGACATGCAAAGTGGGGAGGACATATTTATTTATTTATTTGATTTCGTTTTACCTATATAATTGTCATTAGTTGTAGATTTTTTTTTTGGGGTTCGGGGGAAAGAGACGGGAATTAGAGATTTTTTTTTTTGACAGATAAATTGTTAACAATGCGAATTGTAGGAGGAACTTACCTCATGTTGTGATGGTGCCCGGCAGCGCCAATTTGCGGTTTTCGGTATAACTCAAAGGCAGAGCCACGTTGTTCCCGACTGCCGGCTAAGTCGAGGGCATGTCGTTCAGGAGTGTGTGGTGGTAGATTTGCTATGGGGAGTAGAAGTAATAATTTGTTGAGTTTTTAAACGTAAGAAACAGTTAGGAATCAGCATAACAGTCTTGGTAATAATATTTTCACAAACAATCTTATATATAAAGAGGCGAAGGGAATTAATGAAGAACCTCTTTCACTGCCTTAAACACAACCTAATCGCTTGGTTTTTGTTTTGTTGGGAAGATTGTGCAGGGATGCAATTCTGTACGAATTGGTTTTCAAACATGTTGTGTAAAAGTCAGGTTCCTATAATGGTAGAATTTCTACCACTGGGCGAACTCTAGTCATTAGAAATCTGTCAACAAGCGATCAAGTGGTAGCGACGCGACGATGGTCTGGTCAATTTTTCGAACTTGATTTTAAAAGCTGACAGATTATATCAAACAGGACAGGAATTTTGCAGAAAAAAGAAGACCCTTGATTTTTGTCACTTTCAGGTATGAACAGTTTTGTTGAAGTTTTGTATACATAAAAAAACTAAAAAACTAAAATGCTTCCAAATTTGAAGTGGAATACGCGAGGGTTGGAATCTGAGACCTCCAAAAATGGAAGTTGAGGCAACCCAATATCCATCTTCGAATAAAGTTCTATTTCCTTGCAAGTCACAATGGCAAATTTTAGGCGTAAAGCATCATCATTGTGAGCAAGTTAAGTTGAAGGTCGATAGTGGACTCTTAAATCTTTTTTTTCTACCTAGGAAGCAACAAAAAATATGCAAGTACAAAAGGGATTTATAGTTTTTGGGGTAAAACTTAAAAAAATCAAGATATTGTGAATACATCCACTACTCTTTAAATACCTTGATTCATATATAGTCTGCAATTCTGCATTGGTCGTTATTTCCGAAGAGCGGATTACTAATAACTAATAACCAATTCAGGTGTTCAGTTAAAAACTTTAACAAATTCACAGTGGTTAATATAATTCTATACAAAATAAATTATTGTGACTTACAAACAAATTTAAGGCTAACCTTAAAACTGATTTGTTAGCGGTTTTGAAAGAGTGACTAATAACTACATTACTACCCTTACTTCTAATCAATTTTAATGTGCCACCTGAAATTGATAGAGAGTCGCAATAGTAAACTATTATAATTGGAAAAATCTGTGAATTTGTAAAACTTAACCTGAGGACAATAAATTATTATTAGTAGCACGAAATATTCCATAAATCCTGGGCCGATGCTCATCAAGCAATGGCCCCTATTGCGAAGATCAACTATCAATTAATAATTGAAATTTATCAATCAATTTTATTAAATGGTATTGCGACTGTCAACTGTCAATATTGTTGATACATTGTGAATTTTTTTAAAAAATCTATTGTGATTGAAAAAAATCGGTATTGTGAAGAACAATTTTCATCGATTTTCTTGTCGGCTGTCAATTTTTCTTTCAATCGCAAATTTGCAGTCGATGAGTACGTGCTACCTCAAGGAATAAAAAAAATGTGAGTTTCGATTTAAATAAGTGATACATTTTTAATTTGTTTATTTCCAAAGGTCTCAAAAAGTAGTGAGCAACAAAAAACAGCTATGCAAATTGGTCCAGTTGATGGAAGAAAACGTGGAACTCGTCAAGGGATTTTGTTCCAAAGCTGTAGGCAATAAAAAATGGGAAAGAATTGCTGTAGAGCTGAATAGCCTAGGGCCTCCAGAACGAACTTCGGAAAAGTGGCAGAGAGTATGGATCGATCTCAAATGCAAGATTAAGAAGAAGAAAACCGAAAACAAAATAGAAGTAACAGCCACTGGTGGTGGCCCAAACAGGCTTCACCATTTCAGCGATTCAGAAGAAGTTGTTGTTAGTTTGTTAGGACTGAATACATGCGTCAATCCACCTGGAAGAGAATTTGGTATCGAATTTGAAAACGATATGTCAATTGAAGATGCCGCAAATGAACAATCTGTGGATTACCCAGTCCCAGTTGAAGGCGAAATTCGTAACAATCACTATTCAAATCAAAAATACTTTAGAACTGTCAAAGTTGAGTTTTCATTCACAACAACTTTATTTTTTGCGTTAGGTTCACAATAGCTTATATTTTTATCAATTGTATTTCGCAATACCAACATCAATTTAATTTGATAAATTTTGTCAATCGTCAACAGATTGATGGTTGATCTTCGCAATAGGGGTGAATATTTATTGCTTGATAAGAAATAATCTGTCGCACTTATAAAACATTTCACGATAGTAATAGAAATCACAATAGATCATTTTCTATGGAACCTGGAGTGAACAGCTTTAAAAAGTGAACTACTTGAGCAAGTAAATGGGCCCTATTTATATAATAACCGACTTTAAATTTAAGGACTTCACAACGGCTATCTAAACTTGAAAGTCGAAACAATGGAAATGCTGTAAATTCGAATGAATATAAATCCGCAACCATACTTTGAAAACATAAATTATACGAACAGTATAAAACGAAAAAAACAAACAAAATGCTTACCAATTGTTGGAGGATGACCGCGGTGCACGTACTGTTGTCCTCCTGCCGAGTACGGATGTCCATTGCCATTATATCCATTCGTTTGGGGATAGGGCGGCTGCTGACCAGTCCCATTATAATGACCACCACCATTTGTACCATAATGACTGGGTGGTTGGCCGGAACCATTTGCATTTGTCGTATGCGGGGATCCAGGTGTCTGTGAATGATGATAGTGCGACGGTGTTGGCGGATAAAAGAATCCATTTGGTGATCGTGGTGAACCAGGCTCCTGCAAAGCGCAAACAAATAATAATTGCACTTTTTACAAGTTAAAAAAATAAAGAAACTCACCCCATTCTCCCATTGTCCACCGCCCTGCATGGGTGGACGATAATTTTTCGGTTTCGGCGGTGGCACTGGTTTAAATGGTCCAGCACTTCCATTCGGTGTGCCATTACCATTTCCATTGACATTCGGTGGTGGAACAATCACATGTGGATTTTTTGGTATTTTCGAGTAGTCAGCTTGAGAGGCTGAGTTATTTCGACTGCGAGTGTTTAGTTTTTTTTTTGCGGATGTGAATAAAAAAAACAAACGGAAAAATGGCGAAAATGGAAGAAAAACAACATAAACATAAAAATGTATGCAACAAATTAAAACTAAATATACAAACACACAGAGGAGGTTAGTGAGGGATATAGACAGCAGCAGAGAAGCCAAGGAAACAGAACAAAGCATGGACCAATGCAACTCTACGAACACTGACAAATTCAAGAGAGTACAATATTTAACAGGAAATGCACAACAAAAAAAAAAAACAAACAGTGCCAAGGGGGTGACATTTTCTTCTTTTTTTTTTAGACCAGTGTATCATATCGCGAAATGGTGTGAAAAATTGGTTTCATATACGAAACACCAGACTGGATGTCTGAACAGAGAGGCGGAATAAAGTGCAAATTTTGATGCGATTGATGGCGTAGCTTTAGGCCCTGCAACTGGACATATTGCCTAAGTGTTGTATGTATTTAAACGGGGCGAAATAACAGTTTAAAAAATAACACGAATAACGAAACGATTTTTTTTTTTTGTTTACGAACATGAGATGGAAAGTTTGTTTGGCAGGAAGAAAACGCATGCAATGTTAGTTAAAATATATAAAAGAAAAGAAAAATGTAAATCAGAGTTATATATTATGTTATATTTTTTACTTTCGTATAAGGTTAGTTAAGTATTTTCTTTTGTTTGGTATATATATATATAAGAAGCGGTAGAGGACTGAGATTGGAAAAAGGAATGCTAACGACTTACCTGTATTTGCCGTAATCGGTTTTTGTTTCGAGAATCGGCTTCCGCGGACTGTTTTCGAGGCCAAGATTGGATGGGCGTGGCGGTGTGTTGAGGACTGCGTTTCGTGGATCTAGATGGGGTAAAAAAATTAAGTGAAAATGGATCTATAAAGAGGAACAGCAATTGTAATGAAGTGGTTAGCGATGAATAATTCGTCAGGTGACAATTAGAGGGTTTTGAGGTGGATTGCGTTTCGCGATTGGGTACTCCTATCTTTGCGTCGAGCGCGCCATCTTCGGGAGCAACTTAACCATTATCATTAGTTTAAATATGTCTGCCAATGGCCCCAAACCTAACCTACATGTAATTTGTATTGGCAAACATTGTTTGATCTTGCTTTAATCGTATTTTTGAATTTCTATGATCAATTTGTTCGCTGGGGTTGTATATCTCCACAGAGCTGGTCATTCAAGTGAAATAAAATCCTAAGCTAATTTAGAAACAACCTGCTCAACTTACCAATATTCCTCGCCGAAGTCATGTCGTGATACTGTGGTCTGCCCGGGCTGTTCTGCCGATTCAGATCATTGGCTCCAATAAAGTTCCTCGCATGGTGGTCATGGGCACTCCGATATTCCGGTGTATTTGGATTCATTCCTACGGGAGGAAGAGGACGTCCGGCACTGCAACACAGAAGGAAGAGACAAAAATTCATTAGTGTGCTATTTGCGGCCCAACACACAGTTTGCTAACGACAAACACATACTTTGCATTCGGTACTGACTTGAGATCATCCGGTGCATTCGGTCCCAGCCGTATGTTCTGATTCAATTGTGTGGTATTGTACGAATCATAGCTAGACACACTGTCATAGGCCGAACCGTTCTGTTGTGTTGGCTTTAGAGGGCTGGCGATAACCGAACTCATTCTCTGTTGGCGATCCAGTGAGCTCTGCGTGCGATCCATGGAATCCGTGTTGGTCCTCGACACATATTCCGCTTGAACATCATCACTGACAGTCGGCTTGCCAAAGAGTCGTTCCTGCGCCGATCGACCAATCGTGCCGCCAGAACTACTCGTACGAGACGGTGTCAGACCGATGACATCTGAGGGTTTCGCCAGTCGATCGACGCGTGGCGGAAGATCTGGTGCATTGATGCCATACAACGATTGGGGACGTGTATTCGACGGCGTTCCAGCTGGATCTGGACTAACTGTTTGGCTGACGCCCGCTGGATAACTATACTTGCTTGTGATACTAGTGTCCATGGTTTGGCGGCGATTCTGCGGTGGATTAGGGTGTTCATAGGGATTCTAAAAGAAAGTGGTTGACAGTTAGCATGGCTTTATAAATCATTCCCGCGCACAAGTGTGGTAAAACATATAGGATAGCGGTCCCCTCTTTCTCAAGCGTATGGTTATATGTATTTATGTTTATTCGTGTCCTCTTACCGTATATGGAGGCGGTAATCCTTCACCAATTATGTCTCTATCCCTATCCAAGTTATCCTGATTAGTTGCAATCGATGGATCTGAGCTGGATTTAACCAATTGCGGTAAATTGCCAAGTGATAACGATGTCGACGGTCCAGGACTTAATTCCAAATCGGATTCAGGACTCGATGCATACGATAGACGGGATGTGGTCATTGGGAATAGGAAATCATCGGATAGGGATTCAACGGGCTATTTGTTTTTTTTTTTTTTTTTTTTAAGAGGACGTTCAAAAAGCGCAATTATATAGTTTAAAGGCACGCGAAACAAAATTCAAATTCAAATAAAATCGGATAAGGAAAAACAAGAAAGAAAAAAACACAAAACAAAAATAAATATAAAAACAACATAAATGTCATTTTTATATGTATCAAAGAAAACAGTTAAAATTAAGTTAAAAATCAAATTCAAATCGATGATGATTCGCAGGATTATGTATCGTATATATATTTTCGTTGGCAATTTATGTTTGTTTAAAATTAAGGATCAGGATAAGCAAGGAGATGACCAGATGATGAATACATATAGATTAATTTTGTATACATATATAGATATATTTTTTTTTTATGTGAAAAGAAACAAAAAAGAGGAAAACATTTAGTTAGCATTATATTGTTGGTTTAATTTGTTTTTAAATTTTGTGAATGTAATGAGCGATATAATGGTAATGATTTTTATTTAGTAACAATGGTGATGATGTTTTTATATGGTTTAAGTAATAGTTGACGTTGACGAGGGAGGCAGGTAGGTACTTTATGATGTTGAGAATTGAGAAATCATCGTTCAAAGTTTCGAAAGTGAGACGAAACGTCGAAGAGATTCTCTTGGTCGGACATTTGAATGCGCATCAAATGAACGTTTTGTCTATTTCGTTGGGATACTTGTGTATAAGCGATATCATTGGCAAAACAAAAGAAAAATCAAATCAGTAGTTGGACTAGGCAGAGAGAGTCGTATTTATAAGGTTTGTACTGCCGGATTTATAGAAGTGTCATGGCCGCTTTCTCTAGGATATCTGACGTTTGCTATCTGCGGTAGATCTCTTCTAGCATGCGACTTATATTGTACAAAATTATAGTGCAAAAATGACATCAGATAAGTTATTCCAAACGAGCCCTACAGTAATGTGAGTTGTAAAATCGTTCAAGTGATTTTCCCAATAATACCTGCTATACTTACAGAGAAGTGCTAAAGAAACACTAGGCCAGTTCCCAGTAAGGAAACGACATATATTGCTGTCTGTATCATCTACTACCTTTGCCGGAGTCTTTGTCGACCATTGACATATCCATCGACTCCCGTTTTAATACTTCAAGCCCAAACTATTATTCGTCTCTTACTCGTCAACGGAAAGAAATCAACAAGCGAAGCAAAACAACTCGACATATGGTTGCTATTTTACATCAGTCCGTGCAGAAACATTGCCCAATAAGAGGCGCATGTGACCCTGTGAGCTGTCATCTACAACTGTCAATTTATCTTGCGACAATGAGATCTTCTATTTTTCAGAAATCTTTAAATTCGTATATTTTCAGAATGAGATGGCAGATTGCGATGAAATTAAAACTAAAAGTTGTTCCGTTTTTAGCATTATGGGTATGAAAGATCCATACGAATTGGGGGAGCAGTCTTAACGTGATGCCTGTACAAAACCACATACAAAAAACCTAAAAAGTAGTAATAGGGCTGTCCTGTCCTCGATCAGCATCTTTGTACATCTCGAAGATAAGAACGGACCCAATTATTAAACAGGATTTCTGTTTGCGAGGGAGTTACGCCAGTGATGTGTCCCAGGCAAAAATAGCATAATGTGGGCGCTGGTAACTTAAACTAAATGCAGAAAACGCCATAGCATCAAGAAGAATTATGGAAATGATAGGGGGACTAGAGTTGGATACCCCAGTGGCACACAAACTCAAAGAATGCTTGATACAGCTAACTCTCAGAGGGGATGCTCAAGCTATTCCTCACTGATGGAAATTGTTATTTATGCAAACGAACGCATAAGTCCAATATTGATTGATTTTTCGACGCGCGCAATGACCATCAACTCACGAACAACATCAACTATTAATAAATCATTTAATTAGTTAGTAAAACAACACAAAATGTTTTATGAGTGATCATGCAACAGTTCAACAAACAGAACACAAACAATTACAAACAAAGCATTATTCAAGAACTTATGTACTATACTCTTACAATACAAGGTTGCTACGGCTACTATACACAGCAAATCTCAACTGAAATGGATCACATTCCATTTTCATAGCGTACCACAAGCTGTGACAATGGCAACACACAAATTTATCATATATGGCAACAGTTTTTATCGCCTAAAAACGGCAGCACAGTACCGAAACTCTCATGCATTTCCATTTGTGAGGATATTCCGCGCTGCTGGAATTGGAATTCCACTCTTTTCAAATGTGTCACCACTAGGTTGGTCACAAAGAGTGCCAGCACTGCCACTAACACTACCCGATCCACTTCCACTGGAACTAGATTCGTACTTTCCATTGCCATTACTGCGACGCGTCCTCGATCCGCTGGATGGTGTTCCAACCTCATCCACAGATTTCTCTTTAAAATTTCGATTGTTGTTCAAATTCAAGTCATCATCGGTGCCGTAGCGAAGATTCAAATTCGAATCGAACACCGATGCTGAGTTGTTCAGTTCGTTGTAATAGTAGGCGGTCGTGCGACGTTCGGTAGGATCGGCACGAGGAATACCCGTATGGAGATTTGATAGTGAGGAACTATCACGCCTGCCATACGAGTGTATATTTCGACTGTCAGCCGTTGTCGGGCGCATTTGTGGCTGAGGTTGGGCCAATCCGCCGGGCATCGACGAGGCGGGCTTTATGACAGACATCATCGTAGGGTACGCTTGCATTTGTTGCTGTTGCATCGATGACAGTGGCATGGATGCGGGTGGTGTCAGTGGGTGGAAGTTCGTCGATTGGAGTTGCATTTGAATTGCGGCAGGTGATGGGCGTGGAGGAGTTATGGGTCGAGTTGGGGACAGGGAAAAGGAAGTGCGACGTGCCGCATAACCGGGAACAGATGTTGGCCGACAACATGGGAGATTACAGGGTGGGGCTATGTAGGGTGGGAAAATCATTTCGGTTGGGGATTCCGGAAGCTGTTTGGGTTTAGATTATGTGTGCGTTTGTAAGGTATGAGAATAAAAGAAAAAGAAAAGAAAAATATAAAATTATTTGTTACCCATCACCGTCTGATGATCATAATGTTTTGTTAAGTCTTACAAAAGTAGATACAGTGCAGCAAGGCTTGGTACGCTTGTTGTGTTATTGATTGTCTTGTATTTTTGTGTTTCATTGCAAATTTCGGAACAAATTGCTCGAGATCCTTAGCATAAAAAGAGATTGTCAACGGTTTAGACGACGGATTTAATTTACAGCCTGATTTGGCGTTGTCTCTTTAAAAGTCAAGCTTGTTAGTGAGTCTATAGACTCAAGAGCTTCTGGCTTGTAAAGAAGATCGATAAAGGTTCTTTGCAAACGAGCTTCTATATCTACAGAAACATTGGTGATAGAAAAGGAATCAATTCAGATAACAATCTCACTCAGATTTATGAACAGAGCATGTCCTTGAATAAGAATCAATAGAGTTTGACCTTAGGGCAAGCGGCAACTCCGAGTTGCCATCAGTACAGAGCGTAAACTCCAAATGGTCAATTTTGGTAACAGAAATTGACAAAACTGATTTGACTCAAGAACCAGAATGTTACAAGCAACTGCCGTTGTTCAAAATATCTGCGAATCACAAAAGAACAACACATCAATTTACAAACGTTACATTAGATTACAAAACTACATTGCTGCAGCATTCTCTTCAGAGATGCGTATATGTTTGGCGTAAAATTTTGGTTTTAATCCACCACCGAGCCACGAACGACATTCATTCCAATTAATGTGTAAACATTTACAGTGCAGCGAACATCTATGTTAAACAATAACCATTCCCGCGCTAGACTTACCTTAGTCTCAGACATCCAGACAGCACCACTCTGCTGCAAGTCTATAGCTTCTCGCAGCTTGCGATACCACGATTCGGTATCATTGAGGACAATTTGTGTGCTGAATATATGGGACCAAACACGTTCCAACTTTTGACACTGTTCCAAGAGTTTTTTGGAGCTCTTATGTGCCGACTTGGGAATGCCATGGCGCATCTGCTTGATCACATGTTTACTGTCGGTCTTGAGGAAGATCACAATCGGATAGAACTGAGCGTAGTTGAGACGATCCACTGCATTCGGGGTGATGTCGAGCAGTGCGTGCTTTCCACGATCCATAATATCACGAATGTTGGAGAGCCGCACAATGCGGCACTTGGAGTTGGTCTTGTCATCGTCCTGCAGTGGAGCTGTGAATTTATCGGGAAAATCTTTGGTCAGCTTTTCACGGGATATGTCGGACACTGGTCCGAATAGGACGACGGGGCGAACGAAGCCTGGGTGGCGCAGAACCACCCGTTCGTAGGCGGGGAACTTTGAGATGGAATCGGAGAAGACTACATCGTCCCAGTTCTCGCGGGAGAGGCTCTTCGAACGGCGATGGGTTGATCTGGAAATCAAAGAACATAAGTTGCATTCGAGATGGACATTTGTAGAAAACTCACCGTCGCCTTCGGAAGAAGTTTCCTCTTGACTCGGATGCGTTCATTTCCTTCTTTGTCGCATTGAACTGTGCGGTGGCCAACTCCTCAGCGCGAGATTTATTCGGAATCACGCCACGTTGCATTTCCTGGTGACCACGTCCAATCTTCAGCACTTGCCAGGAGCCAACAACTCCATTGTGAAGAGTGTCGATCACCCGAAAGACGTCGCCAGCCTTGAAAGCCATTTCTCCCTTGGACGGATTGTCACAGTGGAAGTGGGTCTTGATGTGGAATGAATCGCCGCGCTGATTAGCCACCACCTCCTCGTATTCCTCCTTGCAGTACTGAACAATCAGGTCGATGCGATCCTGTAGGCTAAGAAGAAAGAGAACCGCCTCTTCCCGGGTCACACCATGCATATCCATGTCGTTGACTTTGAGTATTTTATCTCCGGGCGTGAGGCCCTGCAACGAGGCAGGGCTACCTGGCTGGACCGCTGTTACAAAGATACCAGCCTCATTTCCTCCCGTCAATCGGATGCCCACGCTGCCCTCCTTTTGAAACGAAATGAACCTAGGCTCGGCTGACTGTCGGGACCTCTGCAGTGGGTCATCTTCGTACAGCTGCCTGCGTGAGCTGTAGAAATCCTCGCCAGCACCACTTCCTCGCGGTGGTGGAGGCCTTGGAGGCTCATCTGTTCTCGTGCGTGAGCTATTTCCATTTGGCGGAGTACTGGGACGGTCTAACTGTGACAGCGAAACGTCCATTAGTGGACCCCGCGAACGTCCTCTTGGCGTCAGATTGCTCTTCTCATCGACAAGCCCCACTGGACCGTTGGCCGACCTTGTGGGTGGCTGTACATACAGGTTCTGTGAGGAATAACTCGCTCCACCACCCAAATAAGGGTCGTCCAGGTTATTGCTGCAATTCGAAACCTGCTGCGTGTGTGAGTACAGAGACGACTGTGTTGTAGAATTGTTCAAATGATTGGTGTTCAAGTTCGATGCAGCTCCTTGGTTGGTGATGTCCCGAAGGACCACCAAATTCAAGCGCTCCTTGCACCCGTCAATGATTTTTTTCGCCTCTTTGAGACTCATTGTATCACCACAGTTTGTGTTGTGTATTCTACTGATAATGTCGCCCTCTTGCAAGGAGTAGCCGTTCGCGGCGAGTTGATCTCGTGCTTTTGATGAAATTTCCTGCAAAATACAAACACGAATTAAAACCATTCAGCGGACAGTGGATTTCTCGTCAGCTTACCTTAATGAACAGGCGACAGCCCAAGACCACACCATAGTCTTCCTTTTTGCTTGATTTGGTTAGAGTCACTTTAATGGGCTGGCCAGGACCGGGCGCATTTAGAATGGGCGACGCTGTCGCCGTGCTAATGATGGGCGTTGGTAATGGTTGCACCAAGCCTACAGAACTCATGCTGTGCGAATGCTGATGGGAGGTGCCACTGTTTATGGGTACTCGACGTTTGACGACGAGCGTAACAGTGTTGCCACTGTCGCGGAGGACCTGGACTGCGGTGGCGTATTCAACGTTCTCCAGGCTTACACCGTTTACCGAGATGATGCGGTCGTTTACTCTGCAATGATAAAGGAACGATTAGTTTGCCAGTTCTGGGAAGATTATAATGCTTTTAAATACATCGAGATAAGGGGATTGTTTACGGAGTTATGTGGACTTATGTGACCCTCTAAGACGCAGTGCATTCCTTGGAATACAAAGAGCAAACATTTGAAAACTAATTCCAGCCCACGGAAAATAAATACAGCTACTTGACTGTTGGTATGCGCATATAAGATTCATTTGCCTCTCCTTCCACAAAGGGAGCACACTTGTGTGCGCAGACAAAATAATTTTCGTCACATTTTTGCTCATTCGTTTGCCTTACGTAGTCCAAACATCGAAAGCACTTGTGTGGGCAAGTGAAAGAAGTTTCACGACATTTCTAGGTCCGTTTTGGCTGTGTAACGTTGAAAGTTAGATACTAATATCGTTTTCCATTATGACCACCAGAAATCTTTTTCAGATCTCAGATTTTACGCTGCTCATGGAACGCGCAACGAAATTGATATGCTTTTATAAATGTATTAGTGCGTTATTTGGCAGCAATATCAGCTGTTCAAATTGCTGTGCAAAGCATATTGGTATTGTGGCAGTATGTGTAGATCTGAAAAAATATCGAGATCTGCAAAAAGTGCTCCGAATCGAAAAAAAGATTGATTTTTTGTCCCAATGGAACATGAAAAGTGATTTAGATCAAAAATTTAGTCCAAATGGAAAACGACATAAGTGCGCATAAAAGTGTGCGTTTTCTCAAATCCTCATTCATACGCTTATGATAAAATAAGAATGATTCACGTAAAATCCACATTATTAGAATAAAGAGGATAATATGTATATTTTTGAAAAGTTTGAAAAGTCAGACCAACGCACAGGAATACGAATAACATATTTCTTTAAGTTTAATGTTTTTGCTGTGCGCAAGGAAAATACAACGGATAATTTCTCTCTGGTTGCTGTTACATTTCTTTCGTGTTTCTTACTCGAATGATGACTCACTTCACCACCCGATTCAAAAGTCAGTTATTCTGTTGATTTCGGGCGATCACTGCATTGATGTTTATTTTATGCAGAATATGCATTTTATTGTTCTGGTTAAAGCATTCTTAAGATTCAAGTTTATGGAGATTCGCAGCCCAACCGAGGTAAACAACGAAAGGACTTAAAATAAATGGAGTACGTTTTACGACATGGTCAACTGAGTTCTTTGCCATGGTAGCGAGTTGAAGTCACGCATTTCATGTCCTGAAATGTTCGTAGAGAAGATGAACAAATTTAGTTATGAGAACTGATTTGTCAAAAATGACAGCAATGCCATCACCAAATTTAAATCAATTTCGTTGTTAGGTCATTATGATGTCGTTCATGATTTAAGCTGGATTATGTCAGTTGGGAAAATTTATCTCTCAAAATCCGCAAAGCTTCGAATAAAAACTTTTTCTGTTGTTTCTTAAACAATTGGGTATGTCAGATTTCTCACATTTGTTAAATTGATTATTATTATTACCATTATCTACTGTCAATGCCGGATCCTCAAACTGTGAATTATTTCGTTAGTTAAATTGCTTGCTTGTTCTTTTCCAACATGATTTTTACTCCGAGCTCAGAACCGAGTTTTCGTCGAAAACTCGTCGATGAGTTCACACCGTTTTCGTTGGACGTTTCGATCAGGTGTGAGTCAACTAGTCGTTGAACTTCGTGCAAACCATTTTGGTTACGTATTTCGATCGTATTAACTAATTAACAAATAAAATGAATTTAGTACAGTTAAAAATAATATTAGCCCACCAATTAACTGTGGAAAGTGATTTAAAGTTGTGAGTTGTGACAACTGATCGGTCAGCCATTTTGCTGAATGTCGCAAAAGGTGTGTTTGTTTCAACAACCCAACGATTGAAAGTCGTTTTCGTGGAAAAATTCTTAAAAGTCAATTGCTCACAAAAAAGAAATGTAAAAATGAAGAAAGTTCACTTCACTGGTCAAATTTGTTTTTCACTTTTTTTTTAAGGCGCACCTAAAATAATGTTCTCTTATTTTTGACTCAAGTAGATGTCAAAAATGTAAGTGACTCAAAGCAGCTCAAAGTTTATACACGGACTTTGGAGTATACCTATCTTTCGGCCTCTGAGAACATTTTTGAGTTGACAGATGTTCAGTCCTTCGCTCGGGAAAGAACGCGAATAGACCTTATATGTGATTGATCTGTCAAAAATAGAGCACAAATACAATAACAGAAACAGAAACAGATGGAACTCGTTTTATATTCTAACGTCGGAGGTCTGAAATATAAATCTCAACTGCTCAATGGAAAACCATAAAAAGTAAACACAATCGTCATTTGATCTTTGCAATGTTGACGTAACCAAGAAAAGTTTAAAGCAATTTCTTTCCACAATCGACTCACACACGGTTGTATTTCCTGCTCCGCGAGCAAGTGTTTTTTATTTGATTACCCAAACCTCGACTATAACACTTTGTACGTATAGCATGCGTATTCGTCACCATATGTCTGTATTAAATTTCGATTTGCTGATCTCATGACTATTCCGGTTTTCTTTATCTGCAATTCAATAACGAGTATTTTTTTTTTTTTGGAATTTGGAGAATGCACTGCCTTCTGATTTCAATTAATTATGTGACAAATAACCTTTACTTTGGTTTGATCAACTGGTAATGCGTGTATTAATTGATCATAATGTTTCCGGCTCTTTCACATGATGAATATCTGTCAAACTTTTATTGCCTTGAACTGACTATTTTAAAATCGTACCGCAATAGCAATAATAGATTTTCGTTCTTGACAAATAAGCGCCTCAGCCATACGCTCTATTAACACGTGTCATAAAAGACAGAAAGAAAACAAAAACTGTCAACTTGACAAAATGTGCTAACACAACATTTATTGCCGAAATGATGTGTTCTGATGTATATATCCATTTATCGTGACCCTCTAACACTAAAAGCCAATCAATCGAACCGACTCGCACGACTACAACTGACAGTTCTGAAATGATCAAGTTCATGTATGTATAAGGACTGACAAATGACAGAACTATCAAATTAACATAACCCGCATACTTAACGCTGAAAGTGGTCCACTTTCCTCACCGTTTTTGCACTTACGCATTCCAGCAAAACAGCGAACAAATCTCACCTAGCTACCTACTGACATGACAGCAAGAACGAGCAAAAAGTAAACTAAATTCCCACAGGCATACGCCATAAGAGTACCTCACCTATACACCGACCGTCTAGGTAGTTGTTAAACGGCTCACATCGCAAATCCATTTGGGATTACCGGCATATTACCATTACCTGGCTGGCACAGTTCCGTCTTTTGTTGTTGCTTTTGTTTCCATTTACCGTGCAACGCATTGTTTTTCTTTTTCTTTTTTTTTTCTTCTTGTACCTAGTGCTCTTTTGTTGGTAATTTCCATTCCAAGTCTCGTATTTTTAAGTCGAAAACTGTACCGACAGCAGATAATTTACTACCTCCCCCGAAATGGCTTGGCATTGTTAATGGCTGTGTTCTATTGTTGTTATCTTCGCCGTGGATTGGATCTTAATTGCGAAAGGACTTGCAGAAAACTGGAAGGCTATGCGACGCCATATAAATATTTGATTAAAGTATCTAACAGTAGATTTGGATTTATTTATTACTACTCCTATCGTATTCGTATTTCTTCTCCGTGTGTACGGATTTGGTTCTTGGAATCGATCGGCGCGTTGGTGGTGAATTTTTCAAATTTTTGTTCCATTTCATGCTTGGCCGGGAATCGAGGCGAAGACGTAAAGCGACCGACAGCACAGACGAACTGTACGTGTACGGGAGAAAGCCATACTGGAAGGTAAACGAGTTGTAAGTGGGCAATTGCGCATGAAAAGGGGTATTTCAGCAGCTAGCTGGCGTGTCTCGCATAGATAAATAAAATTACTTTCATCAACTGAAAGATGTGGTGAATTAGTCATAATTCCGCATAGATGTCATCAGAGCACAAAAATAATCATCAAACAGATGCCATACCGGGCAAGAGGGTACACATGTGGTTTTGTTAAATTGAGCATTACGCACGTTTAGGTCGTGTTTTCATCCGTCAGTGGGAAAGTGAAGCATGTCTAATTTTGGAGACGGCATATGAAGGGAGATTTTCTGCAAAATTGATGACTGGAAATAGAAGTGCTTTTAGAGCACCTTGACAGATGTCATATTTTCTTGAGTCACTCGGAGTGAAGTATGTGTCATTTCGTAGATGATTTGCAAATAAGTTGCCTGCAAAATTGATGACTGGCGATGCAAGGGCTCAGAGGGGACATAAAAAGATTTTATCCCATTGGACCTAGGCGACGGATAAATGCCTTTTCTGACTTTCACCTCTGAAAAACAACTGAATGCTGGTTTTTGAAGGCACATGCTGCCCTCTGTCGAACAACAAGAGGTCAATTGAGTTGCATTTGAAGGGAATGATTCGAACCCGGGTGGTTAATTATTTAACCCAATAGACAACCGACAGCTTTAAGTTTTAGGTGTAAGAAACGCCTTTTATTTTGCCGTGATGGGAACTATGAGAGGTTCGTTTGAAACACTTTCAAAATTCCGCAATTTAAGGACTACAAATTCGGAAGAAGGTACTGCAAAGGTGTATTGTAGAAAGAAATTTAACTTGACATCTGTGGAATTTCTCCTACGATGGCGGAACCTTGTAAGAAGAAGATCGTAAACGCCTTTATGGTATGGAAGACGCACAGAGAAAACCCTATTAAGTTATAAAGGTTCAAAACTGGATAAGACACCACGCCAAAAGTTACAAAAGACACTTAGAAGGATCGTGACAAATGCTGAAGACCCAAACACACAAAAAAGGCGACGACTTATGTCCATAACGTGGGCCATTTTTCCGAATGGCTGTAAGATATGGACTATGACTCTTAGAAAGGGAAGTATAGAAAGTAGGTGAGTTAACCACAGAGACAGAGACATATGGCCCTCCATCTACGCACTCGTACATTTGCCGGCAAAGTAATAACAATCGTTTGTCGAAAAAATTACGACAGAAAGACTAGAAGGCGCGAATAAAAGTCATCTGCAAAGGACAGATGGAGCTCGGAAACAAAGAGCTGGTGGATCATGAAACTGATAAAAAGCTTTGCTAAAAAAAATGGGCCGGCATAGCTAGACTAAAATAGGTTTCCAACCGAGACTGGTTTCAGGACTAAATATTTTGAGACCCTATATAACTCTATGTAGGCGCCGTTTCATAATGGTCACTTTGTTGGACTACTAAGCGAAGGGTTCCAGGTTCGATTCGCGGAAAAACACGAATTAAATCTTGAGGTTTTCAACTGCGCCACCTCTTGCGAACTTCTGACAAACGTCCGAGAGTGTAAATGTCATGAAAGAACTTCTCATAATCGGCCCTTAAAAATCGGCTCAAATTGTAGATCAATTCCATTCGTCCCAGGAATTAAAAACTCACTATTTATTTTTTTATTTATAGGCTTGCCGGTTGTAAGGAAGATGCAGCGAAACAAGTTACGGATGTTTGATGCTGACTTTGGGAATGCGGATTTCTTAAGCTACCCACAGAATGGACCGGTAGTTGGGTCTGAGTCTCTACTTCAGTTACAATAGAAAAAAAAAACATTTAAAATGCTTTTTGCTCACAAATTTGTAACATACCTTGGATTGTGAGTGATCTACGATCAGGCCACCATAATGCGAATTTTAAGAGTCCTTTTTCTATATAATGATCGTAAGCGCGATCAATTCATCCAATTTATTGTTAATGTCAGTATGTACTTAGCTATTTCATTTTTAAGCTTTTATGCTTCTATTTCGTAATAATAGTAATGACGAAAAGAAATTCTTAATTATAAAATAAATAAAAAAAAATAGCTTTGTAAAAATTCGGTAGAATCTTGAACAGATTTTAAAACACTATTCCCCAATCACGTGAATCCGCGAGAATAGTTTTAATAAAGCATAGCTTCTCACAATCTTTAAGGTGTGATGTGTGCACTTTTGCACTGACTGACTAATTTGTTGTGCCACACTTTTTAACTGGCTCAGACGTAGACGTTCTGAAGAAGAATTTAAAATTTTCCGTCAAATGTGACAGGCATCTGTCAAACATCGCTTAATGCCCTAGGCGATAGCATAAATCTTCCTGTTTCTTGTCAGTTCACTTAAGAAGTATGCATAACAGTGGATGGATACATCAATGTATCTCATTTCGATTCGCTGTCTATTTTGATTCTTCCTCAAGTATCTCACACATTATTTTATAGCAAAATCTACAGTCGACCATAGAAACAACCACTTACTGCAATCGATCTTCTGCTGGTCCGCCTTTGAGTACATCACTAACAGCTATCGATGGATCGCCATTGGCAAAGTGTGGATTATCTCGACCCCCTGAAACAGCGATGCCGAATCCGTATCCGGGTACTCTTGTCACTGCAACTGTATGGTACTCCCATGTGGTTCTATCACCCTGTAAAGAAAAAATGTAAACAACCAAAATCAAACATTAGATTGTGTTTCTGTGTGTGAGCAATTTAATTATCAATTCAAAACAGCGGAAAATGGAAAAAGCAAATTTACATAATTTTATCATTTCAGTGAAATAATCAATCGGAAGTTCGTAAGATAAGATTGTAAACCGCCGCGTTATGAATGGCAATGGAGACCGATGAATGAAAAACGCATGAATGGAAACGTCACTCACAAATGCGTAATGCAAACAATAAAGGGCAAGCATCTCAGCCCTGTGGTGTGCCGCGATGTCGTTACTTTCCCTAAATAAATTAAACATGATGTTTAACCCACGAAGTTTCCTACTTCTGTCGTCTCCTAATTTAAATAAAGTACAAAGATAAATAAATTCTTCCGATGCGCGTGGGTGAACTGTTGGAGAAAATTTGTAAAGTTTACAAATCGCGGTTACGAAAGGTAGGTAGTGCATATCCACACTCTGATTAACACACTGCAATTAGGTAAGACAGGCAGCAACAGAGGAGCAGCAATATAAGTAACTAATTAAGCATTTGCTTTTGTTTAAATTTTTTATTTGAGGTAGGAAATGAGTTATAAAAAATGCAACACTTTACAATTATTATATCTTACCACCATATTGTTGGGGACGTAGTCGGGGAACTTCATCGTGAGGTTTTGTGTGTGTTTTTTTTTATTATTATTTACCGAGTTAGGAACGAATGAGGTAAGATATTTCTTATTAGTGTTTTTTTTTTTATTTATTTATTGGATGTTTGCAGCATTGCGAAGGTTGCGTTGTCGACAGGAAATTACATTTTCTGTCTTGATTTTTTGGCTTTATGTCTTTTATTTAAGGTTAGCTTATAATTTTTGGAGAAAAAATACACTTGAGGGGCAGTTTAAGAAACTCTATAGTGATTTAAGCTTTTTAAGACCTGAAAACGTGGATTTATAGAAAAGGGGGAATTAATAAAGAACTATTTTACAGAGATGACTTTTGGCGTTGAATTTATTTATACATCCAATCATATACAAATAATTTCTCATGTTGAATTTGTTGTAAATAAATGGTTACCTATATTTTTCAATTAGACACATTTTAAGTTTTATGTTCGAGACAAACTTAAGCTGTATACACATAAGGGCGGCACACTACAAAAGGTATTGGAATCGACTTTTAAAATGGATTTAAGGAAATTCACTTACGCGGAATTAAATTTATGTCGACTAGGAATGACAGATCGAAATATAGGGAACGGATGTACGTATCGTACTAGCGACTTAAACGTGAACCATGAAGCATGAGGAAAAGAGGCTACACTGTCGTCAAGTAGGCCGGTGATCCGACACGTTTTTACACTTGAACTGAAATTTGCAGTAGTTCGAGGTACTGTCAGATGCGCTCGTAAAATGTGTTCGAAATACCCACACCACACATAATAAGTCGCCAGAAATAATAATAGATTGAAGGGTTGAAGCTGTCTTTAGAATACACTAAAAGTTTGCTGCCCTATAGGGCTGGCTCATCTCAAAGCCAAAACTGTCATAAGAACGAGCTTAAAGTTTGCGGAATATGCAAACCTCTGGGCAGAGAACCAAGGAGTCATTCATTTTCCATTTGCCTATCACAATACTAGTTAAGTGTTTAGAAAGCTAATGCTTGGTGACAATCGTTCAAAACTTCTAAATTTGCAGAAAAGCTTCAGAAATGGTACTTTTTTTGTCATTTGCGACTTTACAGTATTCTGCAGCGGTTAACCTGGGTTAAGATTTACAAGGCACGTAAAGTAGATAAACGGTGATAACAAGTAAGTAAGCAGTTCTCTTTCGAATGCTGCTACGTGTTTTCGATGCTGCCCATCAACATTCTTACCACTGAGATGCAAGGGATAAAGCGTACTGCTAACTGGCAAAAGGCCATCGCTGTCAGGATAGTTAATCGTAAGGAAAGTCAACATCTCTAGAAAACTTTTGCTCGCCTTTCTGCCCTCAGTTTCCAAATAATAAAGATGCAGTAAATGCAAGGTTGCACTGCAGGCTCTTCGAATCAAAGGGTAGCACTGTGTAAATCACAAGTCAAAGAGTGACTGCGAGGAATTCTAGATCTGCTCCTTTAAATTATAACGAGCGTGCGGAATAAGTTGAAATGAGTCGATAGTCAGTAAGTTGAAAAGAGCAGCAATGGCAGAAGCGAGGATAACTCGACTCAAATGAGCTCGCTCTTGTAACACAACTCTGATCAAAAACGCCTACAGCAATAGATTCAGTCGCGTACGCTGTTTCAATCAAACGCAATCAATACAAATCGCACAAAGTCTATGTTCTCACAAAAATTGACAGAAAAATAGGAAATTATCAAAATAACGAGTAACGAGCTCCAAGCCGCTCAGAGAATTTCAACCGGCAAGTACTGACCAATATGTCAAATGCACAAAGTTGACACGAAACTAATTCAAGATCCGACGTAAATGTCAATTCTACAGATAAAAATTTGTGAAAATGAAAAAAAAAAATCTGTGGTAATGGATTTTATTTGTGATTATATATTTTTTTTGAAGGCACAGGTTGTTGTCTGTTGTTTTATTTTTAGACACAAGATGTGAAAGATGTACCTAGCTCAAAGTCTATACACGTACTTTGACCTGGAGTATATTTTCCGTTCTCTGAGAGAGTTTCGCTCAATTTTTTTGAGTTCGACAGATCGAGAGATCTTTCTTTTGCGGTTACAAATTCTGAATTGTTTCAGGCTTCAAAGTTATGGAGTGTATATTAACGAAAGTTTACAATTAAAGCTGAAGAACAAAATTGTTTGAGGCCCAAGTTCACTCCAGATCTGTAGCGTAATTAAGGTTTAATGAGAGAAGTCTTTTAAGTGACCCATACACGTAAATCTTCTGTAGCTCACAGCAGATAAGCAGATATAACAACAGAACATTATACAGTCCGCTAGATGTCGATTTTTTAGTACCTTTTGGTGGAGCACAAATTTGCTGCTAAGTGTATGGTTCATTTTATAGTATTTTTATTATTTAGTTAGACAATAGTTTTTGAGAATTTAAACTGTTGGAAGTTCCAAATACAATTCACCCTATCAAATTAGTGAGCATCTGAATTGTAGATATTTTAGCGATCCCACAGCTCGGATATGGAACTTCTCAAACAGTTGTCGTAGGAACTAAACGCCTTCCAAAGGCGAAACCAAGAGCTATAACTTCCTCTTCGAGAACAGTTTTCAGTTGAGTCTTAAGTATTTCAATAAACATTTTAAAACAGCTTACAAGGATTACAACAACTTTAATATATAAAATAAGTTCTATCAATCAGATGTGTTGATCTTCCCTAACATTGGCTGACTTTTGTGGACTTATGTATGACCTTTTGTTGTTGGGTGCACTAGTGCAAAGAAGCTACAAATATTTTTCAAGTTCTGTAAGTCCTTGCATGAGTGATTCGCAAGTATACGCTGCAGTTTAACAATATATCGCTCTCCGAACGTTTAGAAATGTTAGGAAATGTTACAAAATTTCGAGCTCACTTGTAGTTGCTTAGAATTTGATTGCCAGAAAATTTGACGATCAAAAATTGTAGGGACCGACATAAAAAAAACGAGCTTTAAATTTGTTCTGCATTGTTCAACCTCCAAAAGAAAACAACAGGAGTTCAAGCTTCAGGAGCCCAACCCGGAACAGAGAAAATAGGCCACTTGAGCTGGGAAAAAAATAGAAGATTTAGGGCCACTTCCCGTAAGAAAGCAGCATAAGGAAGCTTGAGCTTAAATTCTATTAGGGGAAGACTTTGCGCGATACTAATAATCATATTTAGCCCAGGCTAATAATAATTATAACTAGTTGGCGCAACAGGTCCGAGGGACCCAAGGCCTAGCTTCTCACAATCATTCCTTTTGTGTGAGTTTCATTTTGGGAATGAATGGAAGGGATCTACTTTGGGAATGAATGGAAGGGATCTACAATTTTATGCCGATTCCAAACGGCTAATTGAGAAGCTCTTTCAAGACAGTTATGCTCTCGGATGTTTGTCAGACGTTCGCGAGAGGTAGCCCAGGCTAGATTTGGCGAAATCACATATAAAATTACCCATTGTGACCCACAAAATATTTGAGTCGACGGAACACATACTCTGTGAACGCTCCACTGTGTCAAAAGTCAGAGTAGGTACTCCGTATGCAACTTTCTGAAACCTAAGGATTTATGGAAGCGACTTCTTGGTTCCTTGAAAATAATGTCGCTGAAATGCCTTTTTATATTGACCGAAACAAGCTTGGCCATGAATGCATTTAGCCATTGTCAAGTACAAACCCCGATAAAAGCAAGCTTAAATTTTCTTTTCAAACAGCTGTCCATTATTGTTTAACAACAGTGTAGTTTGACAATAACCACACCGATAAGAAAATTAAGCTCATTCTCGGGTTCAATCGAAACTGCTTACGGGCAATACGAGTACGTTTGTGTGGTATTTGTTTCTGCGACTTTCATGAAAGTATTCGCATATCAATTGGGTCATCTGCTCGAAGAAAAACACTGCTTAACGGTGGTATCTCCGAAGTGCTAACATGATTCTTAAATCTACCCCATGAGCTTGATTAAATGTTTGAAGTTCCACGGATTTTCCATGTGTCGCGGACTGTCTGTTAACTTTGAAGCACCAAAAATTCCCACAAAGTCGCACCTCAAAGGTCATGATGTGATCTCGAAAATGCCTAAATTCCGGGAATGTTTCCGCCGTTTTTTTTTTTTTTTTAACATAACCACAACAGATGCGAGGAATATTTGTTTCACCCCAAACCCAACAGATATCCCTTTGTAGTGCTTCCAGTGGCCCAAACCGCGATGTGTCTAATCAAAAAAAAAAAAAAACAATGTCTTCGCTCAGCAAAGGTTGTATTATGTACATCTTTGACATTTGAATGGTATTTCGAGATTCTTGGATGAAAGGGATTTCAGCGAATGGCTAATGGATATCCCCAGGCTCCGCTTCAAGGACACACGGCAATTTCACAATCATCGCAAGACTCCACTCAGATGGAAGACGCACGGAGATTCACTAGATTTAAGATAACCTCTTTTTTTTATTGATTACAATCACAGGCACTTAAGGGGCACACAACAAAAACAACAACAGCAAATCTTTTCATTCCGCGCGTAGTGCAGTTTTTTTTGTTCGTTTATTTCAATCAACGTGTTGCACGGGCGTCTACAACAACAACCGAAAGGGTATCTGCATCGAGGGTAAGCGATCACGAAATGAAAGTGAAAACCTCATAGATGCATTATGACTTTTTGTATTTCGAGCTAGATACTGTTACTGTATCGGTGAAACAACAACACTATGACCACGCACTGGACAAAATATCTAAACCGACAGTGGTAGCAACAGCAGCACATACAATTTGCTTGTACGCCTGGGACCACATAACGACTTGAAGTTCGAATTAAAACTACTGAGCTGTTTGCGTCTTATGACTTGCGGAGCTGTGTTCCTATGAAAATTTCATGTTCGTTTCGTTTCGCCTTCATCGTCGCGTCGTCGTCGTCATCATAAAAATATCATCATCATTCATGACGAACAAATAGGCAAGAGAGAAGATGATGAAAAGAAGGACAAACAGAAAAAAAAGAAGCAAAAATTCCAAAACGAACAGAGCTAAGAATATGTGCACACTTTTTGTTTTTGTTGTCAGTTTCAGTTGCTTTGAAGTTGAATTGAAAAGTGAATGGGCGGCCGATTCGACAGAAAGGTATAAAGGGACATGAACCTGACTGCTGAACCTTTGAAAGTGTATTT
Source organism: Cheilosia grossa (assembly GCA_963082955.1). NCBI lineage: Eukaryota > Metazoa > Arthropoda > Insecta > Diptera > Syrphidae > Cheilosia > Cheilosia grossa. Next base: position 8,757,309 of record OY720144.1, read on the forward strand.
TTAAGTTGTCAGTTGCCACCACCAGTCCCAGTACCAGGTAGAGCCCATAGATATTACATACTTGTTTTAGTGCAGAGGTACAATTTTTGTCTCGTGGAATACCAACGTGATGCCGATGGTATACATTTCGCGTCTTAGCAATACGAATGTTGACCACATGAGGCTGTCGGCTGTGGCTGTGCGGATGACGTATCCATTGTTCGAATTGATCGAATAATTTATATCATTTTGTTTATTTATTTATTTTTCTCGTTTGCTTGATGTCGCACACATGCATGCCGGATGGCGGTGAATGGGCATGTGCGGGCGGGAGGGCCATGTGACTCTGGAGTCATATTGAACCGCATTCAGCGGGTTGCGTGTTCTTACACGTTTATTGGAGTGAAGTGGAATTTGTTTATGTTGGCGGCAATAGTGGGCTTTGCAGTTTTTGTTTTTTTATACCGAACAAAAGGGGTCTAGACGAAATGACTAATGGCATTTATTTTGGCAGATTATGTCAAGGTCAGATGGTGTGTACGGTGTGAATGGAGTGCATTTGTTGTTTGTGGTATACCTCCTCCAATATTTGATGTTTTTCCACATATGCTATATGTAGAAAATAACTTTGAGCCGAATTCACGACAAACGCACAACCATTAGTTCCGCACATGTGGGCGATTCTTACAAAATTTCATTAAATTTAATGCAAAAATACGGAATGTTAGCTAAAACTCTGATGCGGTCACAAGTTAGAGAAGCGCACATCAATCAAATAGAAACTTGTATGCATTAGCGTCAATGGAAAATACATATAACGATTGATCCATATCTCTTTATCAATATGCGTGCAAAGATCCAAATTTGAATCACAATTTTGTGCGCGTTTCCATAAAATATTCATATCAATACCTAGTACATCAATTTAATTCAGAGTATTCATGGTTAAGAACCAAGAAATGTAGTAACATGCGCATTCGCACAAATGTGTGCGCTAAGAGTCATGCCTCCTTGGATGTGACAATTTTTGGTTATTTAGTTGGTAAAAGTATATAAAAGTTGCCGAATATTAGCTGATCCAAGTAGGTGACTCAATTATGCTTTTTTTAAACGCACAATGGTGTGCGTTTGCATTCAACATTTAGATTAATATCTTGTAGAAAAGGTGAAACTAAGTTTACATCAGCATCACAGTTATGAACCAAGCATCCACACACAAGTGTGCGCTAACAACCGTACCTCGCTTTTTTTTTAAATTTATCTTTTTCGAAATGATTTTCCATGGTTCTGTATAACACTAAGACTTGACACATTTCAGTTCAAGAACGTCAAATCGTAACAGATGCTTCAAAAAATTATTTTATGCTTCTTATAAAAATCATACAAAGTGTGCGCAATCAATTGTAAACGAATTGGGGAATATAAATCACAAGTTGAAGCTTGCGCACAGATTAAGAAAGGTTTCCGTAGTGGATGTATGAGTTTCCAAAATGTAACATATTTTGATGAAAAGAACATGTGCGTTTCAGAAATATAATCTTCAAATTCAAATCACTTGTAAGCATTTGAAATATGAAGTTTTGACAGATTTTTTCTAGGAAACGTTACCGATACAATTTCTTGTTGGACCTCTACCTCTATACACCACCGAGACCTGAGATCGGCGCATGTCCTATGTGATCTTGGGAAGCGCACAGGCATCGTGACAAATTGCGAAATGGTGTGCGTATAGAATAGTATAGACGCCATTTGTGTCGACGCACAAACTGGCATTTTGAAAATACAATACATGAGTCTAAATGAATTAAAGTTTTATTACGCACATTATGGTGTCCGTAAACTGCTTAAATAGGTTTTTTGTCTGATTTTTTTTTTTTTGAGGGGAACAACTAGTAAATCACTTTCAATATCAGATACCGCTGCAGTTTTAAGCCGCCAAGTATAATCAGGCCACTTACCCAGAACAATCACCCCACTGTGAAGCCAACTCCATCAAACAAATTGGCTGACAACATCCAAAATGCTTATTTGCTCTTACAAAATCATAACAAATTGAGATTGAATTTAACTTTGTAAAACCAACTTATAAAAGGCCCTTCAACCGATTTATCCAACTGAAAGAACTCAATCCATCAAAAAATGTCAATTGTGTGTTTCCTATGTCTCTCATTATCTACAAGTAGGTACTCGTTCATTCCCCCTTCGACGGAAGTTGGAAGACATGTTTTATTTTTTCTTCATAATTAAATCGCCCGGCAATTTGTCCCTATCCTTCATGCAACAGCGTATCCATCAAATGACGCATGAGACGCGACCGAACAATGGACAAAGAAGTTCACAATGCATGCGAGTTGCACTGCACTGTGCACACACACCCTAATCACATTCAAATTCAAATGCGCATGCGTCCCGGTTTGATAGTTTTTGAATAACAAAAGTTGTATGAAAAAAAAAAAACAGACGACCGAGGCGATTAGAAGTTGCTGCAGTCAAAAAGATTAAAAAGATTGTAACTGCATTTAATTTATTCGAAGAAAAGTAGTTGCACACCATTTTGAACTAATGTTGGGTTAGGAACGCGCACTCAGATAAGGAATTGAAGAAACATTCCAATTGAAAGGAAACTCTGATAGTAGCTCAGTTAATTAATTGTTTCATTAAGTAAATCCGACTGTTTAAGATGAATTTAAATTTTATTTAAACGCACCCACGACAAAATGGAAGAAAGACGCACTCAACTGAATCACTGTGCGTGCTCGCTAAAGACGTTAAGTGCGTGTAATTTTATTTAATGACCACGTTGTTCGTCTGCATTAAATTGGTTTGCTGCTTTAGTATTATTTAATTATGTGATTAAGTGAATATACAACTGGGTCTTTTGTGGGAGCTTTCGTTCTTGTAATTAAGACTTGATTGCAGCTAATCGGGATAGATGTCGCTACTACAATGTACATTAGTACATGTAAAGGGTTTTCCAATAAGAGGTGTTATTTTGGTATTCAAAGAAAAAAAATGTTCGGATGTTTATTTCATAATAAAGAGGAAGGTATGCCGTTAACAATGAAAAACAAAATCAGCCAAATGGCCACCACGAGCACGCATACAGGACCATATGCTTTTCATGAAGTTTTCCATAACCAAATCGCAAAGTGGCTGCCCTATGTCCTCGATAGCCTCGCGAATTTTATCTTTGAGGTCTTGAATCGACGCTGGGCTGTTGGCGTAGACCTTATCTTTTGCGTGGCCCCAAAGGAAGAAGTCGCAAGGTGTCAAATCACAAGTTCTGGGTGGCCAATTGTGATCACCTCTTCGAGAGATAACACGGTCCGGAAACTTTTCTCGTAAAAGATCAATGCTTTCGTTGCTTGTGTGGAACGTAGCGCCTTCTTGTTGAAAGTAAACGCTGTCTAGATAAATACCATCCAACTCCGACCATAAAATACAGTGTAATGACGTTTGTGGAATGCCCAATTCCAAAGAACGACTAGGATTGGACAAACCTGGGTTTTCTTCAACACTTTGGGCTACAGCAGCAATATTCTCAGTTGTTCTTGAACGACGTGCACGGGTTTTATTCTTCACATCACTAACTTGTCCCAACAGCTCGAATTTTTCCAAAAATTTCTGTATTGCGGTCCGACAAGGTGCTTCACGACGACCAAAAAATGCTTTAGTTTTGCGAACTGTGACTGCAAGATTTTCACCATTTTTGTAGCGAATTTTATTAATTTCAATGCGTTGTTGAAGCGTGTATCGTTTAGTAATGGCGTAGTTTCTACTTGTCAAATGTCAAACAATAAAAGCTTCAAAAGTGACAGCTACCGAAATAGCGGGTCATTCACAATAACACCTCTTATTGGAAAATCCTGTACAATGTACTACAATTTGAAGAACAAAATCAGAAGGAATGGGCTTTAAAAAAGACACCAATTACCCATGCAAATCTTCACCCATAACAGTCCCGAAAGTGCTTCCGAATTTTGAGTCACGAACTCCCCCACATCCATCCAGAGGCATCGCAAAATCGCTGCAATTGCAATTTAATTGAATTACCTAGCGCATAATTGGGTGCATCGTGCTGCTAAATTTAGACTTCCAACTTAACTTTGCCAGGCACCTCCGCCAGAGATTACTCCGCAACCGACAACCGACAACCGACGGGCGTCAATGTCGACACTAATGCACGCCTTTAAGTCAAATTGCGATCTCATTCATACGACTGCATTCGTATTCTAAAATTAAACTCCGTAGTCCGTACCCACATCCTCTGCAGAACGAGCGCACAATTCCACACGCGACTACAATTATGCTATGACGCGCCGCAAACGAATACATTTTCCATATCTGCACACCAGCCAACACAAGTCGAGGAGGAATCCTTTTCTAATCCCTAATTTAGGATTGAGTCGCGCCGCGTCACTTCACTTCTTTCCGTCTGTCTTTCGCTTTGCTGTGTGGTGTTTTACAAAAGGGGGAGCATGTATACCTAGCCCGCTCGAATTTCACGCCATCGCGAGCTAATGTTCCATCTGCCAGTCCAGTCGTTTAAGCGAACGGCTTGGAAACGAAGACGTCGTCGTCGTCGTCGTCTATAGCGCTTATTATATTCGCGGGCATGACTTTATCATGAAAATTATCCCCATTTCGATTTGTTTCTCTGTTTTGGTTGTTTGTTTGTCTGAGCGATGGAAATCTTTTTCATTTTTATTCAAGTTTTTGTTTGGGCCGCAAGGGGGTTCGTTTGTACCTACTAACATGAATTCGTTGCAGGGAAAGAATTCGAAAATCTACCATTTGGAATTCATGTCATGTGCCGGCGGATAATCCTCCGTTGGATTTTGCTACTGTTTCTACATTTTCTTCTGTGTAAGCACATTGTTATTGGATAGTGCACTACGACAGACGTTGAGTGGGAATGTCTTTGAAAAGTTTATGTGGGGGGTGTAACTACGATGAATGTGTCCAGACAGCGGAAAAAGTGTTAATGCGTTGCCTTTGGTTTGGTTGGGGGAAACTTTGCAAGCCGGATTGTTGTGCTGAAATGTAAAATCTATTTTCTTGTCAAAGGCTGTCTTTGTTTTTAAAAGAAAAGTTTCATGAGTTGGGGAAATTTGTTTGTAAAGGGAAAATTGCATTTGCAACAGATGCATGAGCAAAGTAAGACTGGGTTTTTTATGAATTGCAACGATATTGGGTTTGGGTGGTCGTCTTTCAAGTTGTACAGGGTGCCACAGAAATGTTATTTGGGTTGTTTTTCAACATGTTGCAATAGTGTAATTTTTTTTTTTTTAAATGAATCTCAATGTTGCAATAAAACAATTTTTTTTTTGTCAATGAACTAACAAGTATTTACACTCCGTTACCAGTGTAGTTTTCCTAATATTTTGGATGATATAACTTAAAATGGAAATAATTTTTAAATTTCTTCCTGATCTGAATGTCATTTGCGTCACGAAAACCGATTTAGAACATAAAATTTTTCGCCAAAATTGCTAGTTAAAGAATGTGTTGGGCCTTACTGTTGTTTCCACCTAAACGAATTTCATTATCAAGTCGATTCTTAATTTCAAGAAAAATAAATTATTTTGTAGTTAAAAGCAAAACCAAGCAAAGTGTGATGAAAATGACAAGAAAGTGACGCAGTGGACAATATTTGCCAAAGTGAATTTATTTCACAATCGAAACGTTAGGGAGATTTATTAAAACATTTCATTAAAAAAAAAAAAAAATAAAAAAAAAAAAAACATTCAAACAGGGACTTTGTATATCCGAACTTAATTTTTTTCACAAACACTTATATCTTTTGAAAAAAACCCGGCTTCCTTTCATTTTGATATTGGGATTTGGAAGCTTTTCAATGATGTCATTACACTTTACTTAATGACGTAGTATTATTGTCAATTTTATATGAGGTTTTTGTACTGTCAGTGGACTTAAGGAACAAAACTTTGATTTCACATTCGTTGTCGACTTCTGATTGCGCTACTGCAACGTAGCGATTATTCGTCAGGTTTTTCTTTTGGTGGGATGTGATATTTATTAAAATGTGGTTTCCGCATATAATTTTGTCATTTGGCATATTGTTGTTGGGGTCGTCTTCATCGTCCGTTGTGTTTGGGGAATAAATACGTTGTATAGACTTATTTTTTCATCCAAAGCCCTTGTTGAATACATTTTTGGGCTCGCACATTTGCAAAATCCTATTCCAAGCGAACTGAATCCATCGCAAAAACAGCTAATATCACGATACTCCAAAATGCTCCTTTCTCTAAGGATTAATTGATGCAGCTTCATGGTTCGTGTAAGAACCGGAATGTTGTCAGGTAGCTTTTTTTTCATTTCATCAATTTCCTCCGAAGAAACCATGAAAAGTTGCACACTCGTTTCCGTCTCAACCAAATTTACAAATGTTTCAGCATTGGGAATGTCTCTTCCATGTGATACTAGGCGATCTGCAGTTCGTTTCAAGACGCCTCCAACTCCATCCTCTGCTCACTTACCATGACCAGATTCAAAAAATGACCAAGTTGCTTGCTTTATCCCGTACTCAAAAATTTGATTGATTTTTTCTTTGAGCAACAGGAAAACGGGGTTCAAATGAGCCCATATTGCAGCAGGACCATGTTCGTTGTTCGATGAAATGGTCGCAAATGAAATGGGATCCTCATCGGCAAGATACAGGACACCTGTACGAATCGTTTCTAGCACCCCCGAAATGATGGGCTTGAATTTCTTCAGAGATGTTGTACTTTAAAACGTACGCTGATGACTTGTAATTTTTATCTATTAAAATTAATAAAATTAACTTTTTACTTGCGCATAATTATTTTGACAAATAAGTTTTACCTACCTAAAAAAAAGACATATTTTAAAATTTAAAAAGGAACAAAACAAAATCATTTCAGAAAAAAATATTAGTCCTCTTTAGCCTCAAGAACATTCTGTAATTGCCTTGGAACTGTTTCGACGAGTTTTTGCTGCATTTCTGCAGGAACGTTATCCCAAGGCTTTGTTATTACAAGAACGAACTCCTCTCTGCTCCGTGTCAGAAAAACAGTTATTTTTCCTTCAATGCAACATCACACATATATTGAAAAACATTAAATCTCCACCTTCGGGTGGACAGTTGTGTGTTGACTGTGCGGTTAGTCTATCGCCAAAGGGTAATGCGTAATTATTTAAAGTTTATGCATGTTCCATCGATTGGAACCAAATCTGCACAACCGTTAGTCGGTATGCAACTCTAAAACATTACAAACTCGCAACCATGCTAACTGGTCTGACCGACTGGTGCGTATTTTTCACGAGACAATTTCGACTTCCGAACAAATCCTCTTTACGGTGATCCATGATGCTCAAATGAACTCTCTTCCGTTCATAACATCCGGTTCCACATGTTATGGGTTAGTTTTTAATCTCTTGGGCGAATTGTAGCCTCATTATTTTTTTTTTTTCGTAGTTATATACGGTAATTTTCTTACAGGATAATATGTATCCAAATTGAGTTCAGCAAGGCGCCTCTGAATTATCCTTTAGGTACACGTACAGCGAGGTAAATGCTATGTTCGAATTTCCGAACTTACTTTAGCAAAGTAGATTTTTAATCATACCGATTCAAAGCAATTGCTAAGGGCTTTGACTTTGCTACAAAATTTTGGTCAAAGCAAATGCTATTTTTTATTCATACGACCCAATGTCTGTTCTCTATTGTAATAATTTAATATTTCATATTACATAGTTTTAAGTTCTCATTATAATAATTAGTTTGTAAGTTGTCTAAATGGGTTTGTACCTTTAATTGACGAAACAAATAAATAAATTAAAGTTGATTAAGCTCAAGCTGGTTAGATCTTCAATTTTAGTACAACTTGAGTATCTTTCTTAATGCGCCGACTTTGCAGAATTACAGTAGCGGCCCCTAAACAAAGCCCACATATATAATGTACCTTCAATTAATGCCAAACCGCGTGGGGCTTACATAATCACAAGCTCCCAGTGAATACGTCAATCGGATTCAGTTTATATAACTGCAAATGCAAATTCAAAAACAAATCTCTGAATTCTTACGTATATGTAAAGATACCGATCTATCACGAATAATACTTCCAATCATTGACAACTTCAACGAGCACCATAAATCTGTTCTTGTCAAAAATAAAAACATGCCCTTTCAGACAAAAAACATCAACTCCTACTACACTTATTCTCGTACTCCAAAATCTTGTTAAGTTTAAGAGTAAAATGGTAGGTATAGTAGGCGCTTATAACTCTCCAACCAGAACTTGCGACAGTTGCCATTTACTGAGAGCTTCAACTTTTAAAAACTCACATTCTTATTTGATATGTACTGCCATATCAGATGTATACCCAAAAGTGAATTATATTTAACACTATTTCTTTACCTATATTTTATGAAACGCTCTTTTATCTAGCATCGCTTCTCAGATTTGTATCTACCTTCCTAATAAACTAAGAAAACAACCCACCAAACTCTTGATGAATGAGAAAGTTTCGTTCGACACAGTCGTGCACTTTATTTCTCGTTAGGTAGTGCTGTCCCTTTCAGTCAGACAGCTCTTTAGTGTTGGGTTTTGGGTATCCATTTAATCTTCCGTGTTAGGAATGTGTGTTGTTGCAAATCCACTATAAGCGAGCGTGCTTTTAGCATGGGGTACAATTAACTAAGTCTCTGTTAAAAAAAAGAGTATTCGTTGTTAAAAACTACCCAGATAAAAAGGTTAAACGGATACTGGTAAAAAACACATTTTATCAGTTGCTATCAAGCTATTTTTCTAGATTAATGTCAACCAAACAGGTTTATTCTGGTTTTAACGACCGTGAAAATTTGGAGGGGAAATTGACGAATCGGTTGTTCTTTAACCGAGTTTCCTTCAACAAGTTGACTCGGTTAATTAGAATTTACTACATCTTTAAGAGCTATATTGGCAGTGTTACTAAGGGGATTTTTCTGTGTGATGCTTTAGAAATTTGTCCTCAGAAAGCCAAGTCTCCAAGTATTTAATTGTAAATTCAAAATTCGATTGAAAACTTTGGCTGATATGTGTTGCACTGTAAAGTCAGTCGTGGGCGCAAACGAAAATTGCAGTGAAAAGAAGTCGAAATTTATTTTTTACTGTAGGTACATCTACTAGATAGGATTAGTAACACCCCCCATTGAGTCGCAAAAATTTACAAACGATTAACACAAAAGCTACCAATTTTGAAAAACGAAAGCCATGCGCTTATGAGACATGATAATCCTACCTTCTCCTCCTCCTCCTCCGCCTTTCTTATTTGACCACCAATTGTGCCGCTTGCAAGGATTATTATAAATGTTCACTGTAATTAGCTTATAGCTACAAATACACAACACAACACTTCACGCACCACATACTCACGGCGACCACCTAACATCGTGGTTGTACTACAACTAGATAAGTACTCCAGCAGCTCCAAATGTGCGGGGCACCTGTTCTTCCTTAATAAGCCACATCCTCCACACGAAGTACAACATTAACAAAAATGTGACCGACAGCGCACACAATGTTTTATTATCTCCCGGCATCCTGTCATAACTACATCCTTTGAAAATGTCCCTCCTCGAACGCAGTCATTCTATAAACACACAAGATCCTTATGCATACATAGGTACACGCAAACGCCTCACTACAAACCACTGCAGATAGAATTTTAAATACTTTGTTTGCTCAAAAGTCCTTGTGCCTTATAATGCTCTCCTCACAAATGACTGTGGGTGATGGCTGTGCTGGTTTTAGAGTGGCAGGATATACCATTCTTCTCGGAAATGCTCACCCATAGCCGTACTTGTGGTTTGATTACATAAATGCATATATTTTTTGGTTACCTTTATCGCTGAGCATACATTCCGCCCGGGCCCGGCCCAGGCAACCGGCGACGGTTGACAATGACGCGACGACGACAACGTCAACTATGATGGTTGAAGGCAAAAGGCAATCAACCGAGATATCTACATAGGCACTTGGGAACGTTGCACATCTAGTGACCCAGTCATCTGGTTCTCGGAATTCTATGGGTGTTGACATTTTTTCATTTTTTTTTTGTTTGTGTGTGTTGCTCCTCATCTTCCGCCATCAAATAAAGGAAAAGAAGCATGAAATAAAACAAACAGAAAAGTGGGGGAGATTTCCATTCTTTTCTTAAACGTAGTTCCTCATTACGACAAAAGGATACGTTCAGCATCAGCGTGTGCAATGTTATCCTTTCAAAATGCGCACCAGTGCCATTAACTGAACTGGAAAACGACTTCGTTTTGTGTTGGCTGCCATTATTGACTTTAGTTTGCTTTGCTTATGTGAGGTGAATGATTTTTTTTTCTTCGCTTTTAAAGAGGTTTAGGTACCTATATAGAATTTCACGGGCTAAAAGGGTTGAATAATTCCTGAAGGACACACACGCAGAAGAGGGTGCATTATGTGGGGGAAATATAAAGTTCCGGTTGTTGTTCTAGTATAGCCATTGTTGTTTTTGAGTCAGGGGGGAAAATGATCTAATGGGGGGTTGTTAGTTTATAAGAAATGCAATGGCGGTGAGGATGTCTGCTGTTGGTCGCTTAGGTCGTGGTGGGTCAATTAGTGAATAAAAGTGGGCAGGGTAAACAAATTGTAAGTACCCCAAAGTTTTTGTGTTTTAAGTCAGGTAGAAGGGTATATGGATGGGAAAGATAGGACTAAAAAACATATCGATTGTGTCCACAAGAACGCACGGAATAAAATGCGATCCTTCAGAAAAAGATAAACAGGGATGGAACTTACAATACCGAGTGGGGTGCAAAATTCAGAAACATTTCAACGAAATCTTGGCTTTATGTTGTGTGATGTAGGAATGACGCTACTTTTTGGCATCAACGTGACACTGCTTCTACTGTATCTGACTTAAATGAAGTATCTGACTTCAATAAAGTTTTAATGCCGAGCGTTGAGCTCTGACCAAAATGTCTGTTCGATAAATCCGTTTTCACATTCTACAGTCCCGCCTGCACATTTGCCCAAGAGCGGAGCATATCATGCAGTACCGATTACAAGATCCAGATCACTTTTGACGGAGCTTCACCGGAAAAAATAAGGCAGGACCACCGAATTGTTACACGACAAAAGAGGGTTAATAAATCTGTTGATGTGTGACACTGCTGGTCGAAAATGCTACTAGAGCCAAAAAAGGGAGATATTCCCAGCTCAAGGCCCGACATTGGAATTTAAAGAAGACTTCTGCGGACTATTTCTGGACGGAGACAGTCTAAAACCAACAGTAAGAAAGTATTTAAACTAACAGGTCGATAACAGGGCCGCTGGAGCGGAAGTTCTATACCTATTTGCGGACTTTTACAATAAATGTGCAGCTGGATAACTTGTTTGAAAGAAAGCAAAGAAAGAAAGTAGCGTGAGCATCATAAACAAGGATATATTTTAAACTGCATCAACTGCGGACGAGAGTCGGCATCGTGAAAGTCAACAACCTTTTGCCACTAACTTTTCATTGAATATAGATATTTTCACATGCTGGCATTTCTTGAACAAACCGCAGAAAAGCGAACCACCTCCTTTTTGACCTTAAAGTGTTTTACAAAGGGGCGAATTTTACAAAGCTATAAATTAAAACTCTGCTAAACTCGTACGTCTTCCCTGGGTGACTGTAGAAACATTTCACTGTTCATTCAAAGTAAGCGAAGAGCACCCCCGAACATCTTTGAAGTTGTTTATGAAACGTTCCCCTTCGAAAGGATATACACCGACAGCTTGTATATAAAAAGTACAATTAATTACCTTAAGTCGCTTTATAATTCACATTAGTTTTTTTTTGTAGTAGATGAGTTTCCGAGTGTGTAGTTGTCATTTGGGGAAATAACGTGGTAAAATGCCCATCTCGAGCAGATGCCAACCAGACAATTCACCTTACAAATTGGCGTTAACTATATAACTATTTTGTCAAATTTTCCCCCGGTTCGTAGGGCCCTTTCAGAATCACGCTGACCCAAAAACCACATTTTGTCGTAGAACCCTCCCGTGAACAAGATTGCCGTTGGGTCACCTTCTGGGACAATTACCCGGGAACGGCATTTGTCGCAGACCCCTCACGGAATAACTTTCGTCGTTGAGCCGCCTTCTGCAAATTTTGTGTAAGTATAGCGGCTTCATAATTTTAAAGATAGTCTTCAGTCTTTTTTCAAAAGTTTGTATTTGTTTAAGACCCTGCAAATAAAAAATGTTTGGCGCAACAAGTTCGTTAAGGTACCTGTTAAAGAGTGGGTCAGTGGATGGGTCATCGGTCTGACAGCCAAAAAGGAAGTTAGCCCCACCATCTTTTATGCCTTTTTCATTTGAACTGCCAATCACCGAGTTGCATAAATGCATAAAAAACGTATATTGATTTGTAAAGGTAAAATAAAGTAAATTAAATTAAATTAAAGTGGATTTAATGTAGTAGATAAGAACCACTAAAAGTAAGTTAATATAATTATTATATATACTTATAATAAATAACTTAAAGGAAATTAAAGCCCTTCGGGTAGAGATAAAAAGGCGCATAACCCTACCCAGGCTAAATATTTACGTTGCAAGGACACAACAGGTACCCTACGACTAGATTCTAACCGGTGCTGTTAGGACATTCTCTCCATTTATCCCACGAAGCGTCGACATTTTTCCCGTATTTTTTCCATTTCACAGTACTTAAAATTCCCATAAAAATCCCTCCATACTTTTTTGCGAAAAATAAGAATTTCTAAAATTTGTATTAGATACACGGAAAAATAATAATACTAAATTAACCTTTAGTATTATAATCGCAGATTTTTAACATTACTATGACTATTTTTGCTGGTAGGTATATAATAGAAAATATTCATAAAAGACAGTTTACATGAGCAATTTTTGATGGACACTTTTTCATCGTAAAATGTAGTTGCAGTGGCTTAGTGTGTTGGACTACAAGCTCGCTTCTCAATTAGCCGTTTGGACTCGGCATAAAATTGGAGATCCCTTCCATTCGTTCCAAAAATTAAAAACGAATGGTTGTGAGAAACTAGGCCTAAGGTTCCTACGTACCTGTTGCGCCAGCTATTTATGTAGAAGTTTTGATGAAATTGCAGAAAAAATTTATAGTTTGAATGTTTTTTGTTCCCCTTTTTCACACGGAAGACTTTTTAGACATCCAAAATCGCACAGAAATGGATTAATCCCACGATTTATCAGAACTACTCTTCGTTCTGCGTGAGTTTTTATGTTTGGGACCGTACAATTTTAAGCCCAGTCAGAACGGCTGAATTGAGAAGCTCTTCATGACAGTTATTCTTTCTGTTGATATACGCGTTGACCTGGTTCAAAACCTTAAAATACAACGACTGAGATCGATGGAACATATGGAACGTATTGACAATAAGTCTTTGATTTCATCCGGCTTGTTGGTTCGCAGTTAGCGCCATCAAACTTATAGTACAGGAATATTATTTAAAGACACCACCTCCAGTACAAACTTCGATTGTTTGACTTATACACTTCAAATCGAATCCAATTTGCATTGAATTATTCCGTCAATTCAAAAGTGACAAAAAATCCAAATCTCACACCACCCTGTGTCTGTAAAGAAAACAACAAATATTAATTTTCCCCCCAAAAGACAACAAACGTCAACATCCAACAGAGAGCGCAAGAGCGCACCATTATCATCATTTACGGCGACAATTACTGCATGTCGTGTGCAGAAAGCGTGCGCTACTACAGCGCAAAGTGTGTTTCTGGTCGTTACCGCTGGTCTATGGTAAAGTGGTAATAGTATCCCAATCCCTTTGTTTCCCATGATCTCGGTGTCTTGCAACTACAAGTGTGTTCCATGTTGTAAATGCCTTTTTAATGAATCACCCGTATCGCTATGCGCGGCTGGCACACGTAATTACAAGCAATTCGCTTTATTGGATTCTCTACAGTCTACACAAAAGACCCACGTTTGCGTTCTCTCGCTTTCTTTTTGTCCGCCTATTGACTTTTATCGCCTCATCCCATTTCAGATTAAGAATAGTTGATTGCGAGCTTGTCTTTTGAGGTGACTCTTTGATGCATTTCTAAAGGTGTATACACGATAAAAAGGAATTATATCACAAAAAGATGCGTTCCACATGTTATATTGCATCAGCTAAGGTGAGTCTACACATAAAGGTCCACACGAAATGTCTGCCTTCAAGTTATGTCTTTTTGGGTTTTTTTTTTAAGACACCCAAGTAGGAGTATTATAGGGGTAATAACAAACGACACGCGTTGACCCTTGAAATCGGGTAATTTGAGATTTTAATTCCGATTAAAGGCTTCTTCTCGAAGGCAGAGTTTTGTTTCCCTGTTTAATTGTTACACAAAATGTAAATTAGCCATAAATATGAATGGGTTAAGCTGTTTTTATTTAGCTCTTGAGATAGATACCTATGATTTGATTAAGTTTAAGACAGCAAAAAAGGACGTAAAGGGGTTTTATAGTTCCTTGTGTTTGGGGCTTGTGTTTGTTTTAATTTATCGCTCTGTAATGGTAATGAAGTGTCAGACTGTGATATATAGTAGTCTTCAGGGTATTTTGAGTTGCAGGGGTTTAGATGTATACACAAGAACCATTTTGAGAAAAAGGCTTAAAAATTAAATTCATTTGAAAACAAGCTCGAAAAGCTGTCAGATCGAAATATCGTACATCCTTTTATATTTACTTTATTAACTGAAGAGCTGAGCCGTATGCAAGCACCTCTGTGAAAAATCCTTTTGGTAACTAAAAAGTCAAGTCAACGCCGTATTAAGACAGAAATGCCAAAATTTCCCTCAACGTAGCCGAAGGCCCAGGTAGCTGGTGCTGTAAGACCAATAAAACTGTAGTTTATTTACTTTTTAAAAATAATAATAATTCCCTCAACGCCAACCGAAATTTCCCTTTTACCCAAATAGACGAATAACCGAAAAGAAATCATTCAGCTTATTATGACCTTTCATATTTGAAAATGATACCACTTGAAAATGACGATATGTCAAACGTCAATTCCCCGAGTGTCAAAATTCGGTGCATAGTCTATCTACTTACGCTTAGCGGATAAATTTCGAAGGATACTCATATTTGTCTCCTTTTTTACATTTAACAATCAGTACAAATATTCCACTATGCTTAATAAAATTTCTCCGCTCGCAAAGAAACCTCCTTCCAAAAACGATAAATCCCCAAAAGTCACCAGTCAAGGTCACAGAAACAAAACAAAATTCCTCCCTGCCTAAACGCACAACATCAATGGAAATTCCCATGTCAATTTTTTCGTAAACAAATTGCCCCTATTGCGTTCCTAATTCAATGCCACTTCAAAAGAAAAACCGGAAATCTCTATACACAACACAATACTGCTTCTTTGTGGACATGACAATGTCGCGTCTTTGGTTTCTACATTCTATAAGAATAAACATTTCATGATATACTTGCACAAGTGTTTCTATATTTTCACATTTTCTTCTCTAACGCGTTTCTCATTTTGTTGTCTTTTAAACTGTCATTAACTTCGTTTATGTATGGAGATAAGGCGACTGAAAATGAAAATAATTGTAGATTTTATTAGACAGTTGACATTATTTGCTGAAATTGCCGTTTCTTTATGGGATTTTAACATGAACCGTAAACAAAAAAAGTGAAACACTGAGAAAGTGTCACTTTCGCTTGTAAATTTTAACTGTCAACAGCTTCTGCGATACAAAATGTAAACAAGCAAATAATTATGCAAATTGTTTTACTTTGCATTGACAGAAGAAAATCATTTCATCCGATATGAAATGTGAGTCACCCCAAATGAATTCCATTTAATTTTGCGAACCTCTTTTTCAATTCGATTCTTGTTCGCTACTACAACAACTGTCAATGATGACAATAATCCACTTAATTACAAAACAAAATGGATATAGAAAGAATTTAAATTGAAAAGGAGTATACGAAGAGATATACAACGCATGGGCAGCGCAACACCAACAGGTAACACCGGTTATATGCGATGTTTGTATTGCACAGGCGGGAGTTACCGACCGGACATTCCAGACATTCCCAACTTCTATACGAAAAGGTGGTGGTGGTGCGCCTTTTGAAGGTAGAACCTTGTGAATTGAATGACCGCCTTTGTGTTGAGATATGTTTCTCCCTGCCTTGGGCGCTGTGAAACGCGAAATATTATTCTCCTCTTTTATTGAGTATAGG
The DNA here is from genome assembly GCA_963082955.1 of Cheilosia grossa. Lineage (NCBI taxonomy): Eukaryota > Metazoa > Arthropoda > Insecta > Diptera > Syrphidae > Cheilosia > Cheilosia grossa. The sequence goes on from OY720144.1 coordinate 8,773,521, forward strand.
CAAGGCCCAAAGCATTCTTTCCTGGCTGTTAGTCCTCCTTTTTGTTTTATTTTTTGTTAACCACCCGCATTTTTTGTTACATCGCTGCAACGTGCATTCACCCGCATTATTGACGCGATCCTATTTATAGGTAGATGTGTGTATGGATGGATGGGCTGTGTGGACAATGTGAGAATGAGCATGATCAGCCGGCATAATTATGTGCAGTGCAGGGTCGGCTACTGACTTTTGATTGTTGGTCTTTAGGTGAAACGGGAGTGTTACCAGATTGAAGGGAAATAATAAACTGTACTGGATTTTGTGGTAAGCGCTCTCGGATTAAAATATTACACTGGTATTAGATTTCCTTAATACGTGGTTACAATAATTTCAAGGAATCTTCGAATTTGTTTTTAATCCTTGGAGACTGTAAATGCAAACATTGTTAACTATTTTTTTTTTTTTTTTTTTTTTTTTCAAAATGGACAGTTCCTACCGCGCTATTAGGCAAACATTTTCGTCACTTCTTCCAAGAATTGAGAGGAAATTCTGCAAAATGTTTAACAACTTTGCTGCGCCTATTTCTGTATTACATTTTTGACATATTAAACTCTTTGTGTACCCACTTGCTGACAATTAAGCTCTAGATTACATGTCACATTTGGTGCGTTTTACCAAACAACTTCTTTCCGGAAGGAACCCCCTTTCAAATCCTCTTCTATTCCTATTAATTTCGATCCGATGAACCCAATTAAACCATGCACTGCACGCGAATAAAATCCCACAAAACAACACCCAAATGCATCAACAAAAACGCAGGCGAATTTAATTCTAATTTTCTGCCCACATAATACCCAACGACAACGATTGACACGCAACTTAATCAGGATCCGTGTAAATTGAAACCCGCACCGGAACCGCAGCCGCATGCAAATAATTTCAAACCGTATAGCGGTTCCTCTTTTGTGAGTTACTTGAATTTGCCACAATTTATCACAGCAGCGAGGGCGGACTTCAACCATGCGTGAGCACTTGTGCATTAAAAAAAAAAAAAAAAAAAACTCCACATGATTAGCGTAGAGTTGAGTTTAATCCGGAGGACACTCTGAACAGAACACACATGGTTGAATTGAAATGTTAAATTATAAATTAGCTCGAACCTCGAATGTCTGAATGGGTTTTCAATCAGACAAATTCAATCAGCTAATAGACTGCGTTCATTAGACTGGCCATCAAAGAGAATCACATATTTACTTCGGAATTAGTTTACAGACGGACGATTCACGTGAGTTGACAGATTGAGTAAACAAATGTTTGAATGCTCAAAAACAGGTATATATACGCATTAACTTATCCATTTTTGTATCATTTTTGACACTAAATTATCTATTGTGACCTACAAAATGTTTATGGTGATGGTTAAAGATGACCCATAAATAATATTTGTTTACACCTATCCACCACAGTCCTTAATAACCAATTGTAGTCTCAACTTCAAAATTGTTTGTTCACAATTGCGAATTTAGTATTTTATAATGTAGCCATTGTGAATTGTTTAAATTTACAATCTAAAAAGTTATTTTTAAAAAGGCCTTCGGGTTCAATTTTACGAGCTCACAATGAGGAAATTTTTCATATAAATAGACCTATTGTGACCTACAAACAGTTTAAGGTGAAGGTTTAAAATGACCATTGCAAGTAATTATTTACAACTACTAGACCCACACTGCACGACTTCCTACCAACAAATTTTAGCCTCGATTTTTAGTTTAGGGAAGTTCACAAATGCGAATTTCGTGTGGAAAATTTAGTCACAATTGCATATATCGCATGGAAAATGGCGTATATTGTGAACTGTTTAAATTCAAAGTCACAACAAAACATCTGAAGAGTGGTATTAACAACAATCAGTTTTAGTGTCCAGTTTAAATTATACGCACTCACGATTGCGACAATTGTGACCTAAAATGAATTTGAATTGCATATTACAGATGAGGTGTAATATTAAAGCTCGAATCGCATCTAAATTGGAGATAGAAGCAGATAAATTATGGTTTTGTTTTATTGAACACACCTATCTAGGTGAACAAAGAAAAGTAGACTAGTACGCTGAGAATAGTTTATCGTGTCAGGTCACAGTACTCGATCCTATTCATAGCAGAAAAATGTGAACAAAAACTAGATATATATTTCTACTACTAAAAAGGTCATCTGGGTATTACGATTGCAGTCTTAACTTAATTCATTCATTCAGGGAAGTCATCTATAACCTGAATTGTTAAGCCAATTCTTCCATTTATACTTACAAACTGATTTTTTGTGGTGAAAAACTTACCTAAAAAGAAACAAAGAGAATCACAAAATTAGTCATGCACACAAGTCAAAATTAAAAGCATGAAATATTCTCTAAAACATAGTAAAACATCAAGTGAATCATTTCATTAAAGTTAATTTCACGCCCGAATAAATGTGAAGACGATGACGAAGTGATTTGACAAACAATTCACAAAACTTTCTTCGAAGAGAAACAACACGCAGCATCACAGTTAATTATATTACACGCCAAGGAGTTTTTCAGTAGGAGTTATGTCCATTCGCCAAGTTACACTTACAGATCATTGACTTGAGTGATATTGAATGTGAGGAATTCTCTAAGAAGTTACCAAATTTAATTTGTTTTTTACCACTCAAACGTTTTGCTTCATTTTTATTTGTCATAGAGTTCTTCGATGAAATATTTGAATGAACTTTAAGTAGGAAAGTCTTACGTATCGGCGAACCCCACAGGCGGTGGGAGGGTAATGATCCATATAAATCTGACCATAACCTCGTCGTCTAAATGGGGAGAAGAAGAAAAAAAAGGAACGCCGTACGTATACCTACACATGGAAGTGAAAATTCTGTCATATGTCCTATTCAATTTAAGTTGTTTCAGTTCACAACGAGCAAAAGAAAGAATAAAACATTCATAATTAATTTAATTTTTTACTTTCGTCATATTAAACTTTCATGCCACGTGTCACCTTTGACAGATGTCAGCGTTGTTCGTTTAGAATTCGTCTTCAATATGTTAGTAACATGGTGATGCGGAGAGAGTACAAAAGAATGTTTTGGAAATAAAAGAAACCAAGCCAACGTATCAAAATAGAACTAGTCGCTCCTTTTAATTTTTCGGTTGAACTTCAGTGTAGTTTCGTCAATTTTTTGACACATTCTTAAGCCCATATAATCCTTTTATTATTATGTCAAGAAAATACTCCTTTTACGGTTGACCCTAAAAGCGACATGACTGCGATGGTGATATGAACTTCCACTTGGAGTTCAATAATATATTCGTACATTTGTTAAAGACATTCTTTTGACATGATACCTGTCAATGATCGTTTATAATTTTAAACGTTCTGCATCTTCAGCACTCAAAATTTCACGCATCGCATGTTCTTCCCCCCAAAATGTCGTAAGTTGAAAAATGTTTACAACAACAAATTGAAACCAAAATAAATATCCAAATATTAAACGTCTGCCTTGAAAATGAGGTCATTCACCAGTTCAAACGATTTGCTAATCACTTTAGATCACGGCATTTTCAAAAATGCCATAAACATTGCACGAACACGAATACAATAAACTGAGCAACAAAATTATATTGCCAAAGTATTTTACATAGTATGAACATTTGAGAAAAAATGTCTGTCATAATTAATACGCAATAAAAAAATCAATTCAAAATACCATTAGCCCGAATTTTCAGACCACTGACCAACGCCACCAAATATGCAATGGAAAATTCCACAGACTGACGCATGACAACGATGTGATTACCACTTGGAATTTCTTTGGCAATTTTCTTGCAGTTTCTATGACTGGTATGTCCAACTCCAGTGAAGCATAGAAAATTGTTTTATTTCGGATTTCGCAAGAGTCAACCTCATTTCTGTGGCGCGACCCCACACGGTAATTAACCAACGCCATCTATCTATACACAATATCCAATAGAGACACGGAGGACGCGGTGGGCACTGCATCCACTGCAACCATGTTCAGTCAGTGTGGCTCTTATGGTTTGTTATAAGACGACCGACACGACGTTTGCCTTTAACCAGTTCTCTCTGTCAATATCTCTCATGCATGATATGTAGCGCACATATTTGGGCAAAAAAAAAATAAAAAAAAAAATAATATCCATAATGAATTTAACGGGCAGGTACGCACGCCACATTTCTGTGTGGGGGGCTTAAGGAAAACAGGCCCGGCCAACTTGTGTATGTGCAACAGAACAAGAAAAAGGTGTGTGTTGGGCAATTTGTCGAACGCATCGTCGCGTAGGTATGCAACCAACTGGTGTGGTGCGTCCTACCAACAACAAGACCCGCACAAATCGAGTAACAATGCCAAATTGCAAAATTGATTATTAGCTATGGTTTATAAGCCGCAGAGACGTTTTTCTTTGATTTAAACTGCGATATGTGCCAAAGACCCCTCAGGGCGTGAGCGTGAGTGTACGCTATACGTGTGCGCTAAAAAAAGAGAAAATCTACGGAGGAGATAATGTGTGAACAATAAAATGTATTAAATAATAATTTTCGCTCGTTGTTAATGTTTCGCCCACGGGTGAGGTCTTTTCCCCCTTTGGAATGCAGCTTTGGTTGGATTGGATTGGATACGCTGGGAGGTTTTGACGGTTTTGTGGAGATTATGCGGAACATAATGTTGCTGCAAGGCCAATGGATTTACTTTTGTAGTCAATAACAATTAGGGAATGAAATTAATAATTGTGTTACCAAGTGGAACCTAAGGGCATACCCAGGAAGTGTTTTTAAAGTTGTTGGCGTTTTGTTGTAGCGAATGTCAAGCCAGAAGTGGACTTAATTTGTTTCAATAAAGGGCCGATAGTTTAACTGTGGATAGGGCTATTGGAATGGAACCTGTCTTTAACTTGAACCTTCGAATGAAAGGCATTTGTGGAATTGATTTTGTAATAGCCTTCTCTTTGCTGTTGACGGATTTTTAAAAGGTAAATAGCCACTGACAGAACAGAAGACAGAAAAAAAAGGAAAAAAAATGAATGGGACTTACAAATGACCTATTTTGGTGTCCATGTTTAACTTTGGATATCACAATGTCGAAATTTTTACAGAGAACAACTATTATCACCCGTAATAAAGTTTATTTAAGGTTATGGCTCCGAACTTTTGTTAGGAAATCAAAATCAAAATGTCAAGTCCTTTCAAATATGACGAACCATATTTCCTCATTATTAGGATACATAAACGGAGTTCCATGTTCAAAAATACTGTAAATCTTCTCAGTGTAAGATGGTGACAAAAAGTATAGTGACACCATTTGTTACTGTGACCATATTTCCAGATTCCAAATAATGAGAAATAGAAAAAGAAACAACACAATTTTGAAGCATTAAATTCCTCATTTCATTTGATAAAAAGGTACATACTTTATAAAACAGAAACCTTAACAAAAAAATTGTTAGTACTAGATCACGGCAGTTAGTTAGGGCGCGTCAGCATTATCACTTTGTTCATAGAATTTTGGTTTTCTTAATGGGTACGTTACTGTTTTTAGGAATTTAAATTAAATACAAAAGAAGTAATGAATAACTTACAAAAAAAAAAACATTTCTATGCTTTCGTATGCAAAAAACTTGACAATGAACATCGTCTTGAAATACAGAACGGATGGTCACCGTACCTATCGTTTATTCCGTGTATGACTAAAGGTGAATTTTGGCAGCACTGACTTTTCGGAATGTCGTTTTATTCTCGACGATCAATGACCTAGTGCATAACTGCAGATCATTTCGGATCACTTGACCAGCAATTTGGATCTAGTACATTTTTGATAAGCTCGGTATACGAAAAATAGTGTTTCCATGTCGCTATTTTAAGAACAACCCAGATAAATTAATTTTTAAGTAGTCTTTCGTCGAATAATTAACTTTATTAACATTCTTGTTCCTGTCAATTTTATAACTTAAAGAAACAACTCTTTTATGACGGCGAATCTTTACTGTATAGTTTTCTGCTACTTGAGAGTTTTCAATTTTGTGATTTTGGGGTTATGTACCTACTTGATGTTGAAGTGGTTGACTTCAAACAAAAGCAAAGACTGATACTGTCGGTAAATAAAATAAAGTGCATACAAATGTGGCCTTTCACATGGAAACGATCACAAAAACGAGACGGTGAGTAAGATGATTATCAAAAACTGTAAGTTTGACCTTTAAGTATCACATTGGCGATTAGCCTGATGACACATAACAATTTCATGCGTAAAAGAACGCTTGACTAAATTTTATGCATAACGAGATCGGAGCTACTCGGATGAGACCCAAAAGTCACAAATGCGATTTTATAGGTTTGAAACATATGTGTCAACTAAAATCGATATCATTTATGTGTGCTTTTTTGACAGAGCCCTGCCCATCAGACCATCAGACACAAAGGCGGTCAATTACCTTTGATGCTGTCTACAGAACTCTTACCAAATCGAAATAATAGACAAGAGACGACAGACCTTTCCTTAGTCGATTACAATTTAATATTTACAACTGACTCATCTATTTAAACATCAGTTTTCCGTTAAACAAGCCATTTTATTACGTTCCAATCAAGAGTCTGACGTGCTGATCTTTGCCAGAAAACACCACCTGTCAACAAAATGAACTAAAGTGAAATATTGTACTAGAACAAACGCAGTGCATTTCTGAAAAAGTTCGTTCGAGATCTATTTTTATAAAACTTTGAGTTGCAACGAAGAAACAAATTTTTTTTCCCAACTTAGAAAAGTGGAGTGGAGAAAACAAATTAATAGATGGCGCAACAGACCTATCTTCTCATAATGATTCGTTTTGTGTGAGTTTTTCATGTTTTGTGGTGAACAGGAGGTGGGAGAGATTTCCAATTTTATGCCGAGTCCAAACAGTTAATTGAGAAGCTCTAACATGACAGTTATAATCTCGGAAGTTATACAGATGTTTGCGATAGATGACGGAGTGAAAATGGTACTAGTTTTTTTTATTTTATGTTTCTTCCGGGGACAATAATAATAATATTTTTATTGTATCAGACTTACACAGCAAGAATTCACTTAAGTGTGTGAAAGATAAACAGTTTTTAATTAAATATTTTAGTTTTAATAAGGTTTGTTCTTATATTTAATTTAGATTTATTTTTAAATTAATTTTAGTAAAAATTGCAATAACTTTAAGAGGGATAGGGATGGGGAAAAGGTTAGTTGCTCTAGTTTCTAGTAAAATGTTGAAGTTCATTTTTAAATCGTCGTGCATTAGTTAGCTCTCACAAGTTACGTAAGAGTGAATTCCAAGGGCGGATAGCAGCTACAAAAAACTGTCTTTCGGATGCTGGACTTGAAAAACGAGGAAATACCAGACAAGATCTGTTAGATGGATTTTTTCATAAAGATATGAAGGTTGTCTACTTAAGAGTATGTTGAAAAGAAATATGTTTTTTCAAATGCATTCCGTTTCAATTCAATCGTTCCAGTAATAGTTTATCAGTCAGAGAAACAAAATGTCATTTGTTGCCTCTCAATATATATGGAGAACAATAGAGGCCATAGAATAGAACCTTGGGGAACTCCTTGCCTCAAGAGAAGAAAATCGCGCACTATCCCTTTTTCTAAGGCGACCCCTCTGCCCCGTTTTTGCGTGTTAACCATAACAAAAATCAGTTTTAAATGTTGATAAAGAAAAGAAACTAAATAATTGAACAGGCGTTCAAGCAGATTTTGATTGAAGCCCAATAGCCCCTTTTAGGGGGGCAACATATACTTACTCATAATGGGGTTTAATTTTGGTTTGTTGTCGAATTTATATGAAACTTAGTAGTGCTTCCCTATAAAGCTGATGACGAAATGTTAGACCTATAGCTTGGAGATCTTTACATTGAAACCTTTAAGGGAATCTATTATATGGTATATTTTTAAATCATAAGTCGACTTGAAACTTTATGAATGACTAGAAGAACACGATTAATTAAAAGTGCCAACTTAAGGAGGGGAAAAAGTTTGATTTTATTAGATTAGAGCGGATTTTAAATAAAAAAACCTGACGGGTGCTGCCAAAATAATTATCTCCAACTTTCCCCACTGTTGATGTTCTTAAATTCGGTCTTTTGTTTGCAAAGAGTTTATGAAGCAATTTATCCGCCAAGAATAGTTTCTCACCCAAACAGTTTTCAAATTCATCCGCCCACAAACAAATTCGACGGCAGTTAAAAAAACATTTTTGTGGCGCTAAAAGTAAAAAAAAAAAAAAAAACTACCACATGTTCATCAATTATACGTGACGGTTTTCTTTGTAAGTAAATAAATAAATAGGTACACAAAAAAAATAAACGTTTCCATTCAGAGTCGGATCACTTTGCCCATCTGAAACCACTTCCAGAATTAGAAAATGTTCCCAAATTACAATCCAACTAACGGCACGCACTGAATAGAAAACTATTCCCATTCCTCCCCACAAAAAAAAAAGAAAAAAAGAAAACTCCATTCGAATGCACACTTGCTCTCAATAATTTACTTGTACGAACCGGCACGTGACTCCACCCAATCACGTCCTCCAAACAGAATTAAATCCCAAAAACGTAAACAACAACCATTTTGTCCTCCTTGTCTAATGTACTCACTACACATTTATCATAAGACCATCTATACAAGCAATTAACACGTCGCGTCGGCGGCCTCCAAGCAGAGATTTTTCTTTCGGGAAAGTGACTTTGTTTGCGATTAAAATTTAAGAGAAAAACTCTTCCCACGATGGGCACAGAAAACGGTACGCTCACCGTTCACACAACATTGAGTCATTATTCGGTTTTTATCCGCTTAAATATTTATATATTCCTCGAAAATAAAATGTATCTCGATTTCTGAGAAAAGTCAAAAACCGAAAACCTACTGCCAATAATCTTCCAGATAGTTAATAACATTTGCGTCAGTTTTTTCTACATTCCTTTTAATTGGACTCGAAATTCATGGGAAATATCTACTATGGAAGACCAAAGACTGCCAATTAACAAAGAAGCTAGCGACGAATGGAAAAAACACCTCACAGCTTCATTCTACCGAAAATGAAAACAAAAGTATCTATAGAGAGTATCTCGGTTGTGTTTCTTCTTGACTTTGCTGAATCAATTAGAAACGATGTTTCTTCCTTAAATTCCAGCGAATCGGTATCACTTGGTGGACGTGAAAATGATAACAGCAACCAAAGTCAATCGAAAACAACAACAGAACTGCCGCTTTGTTGTTTGAAACAGAAATTTATCTGGGTATCTCTTTGTATATTTTTGTTGCACTCTCAATATTTATATTTCAGCTTGGGGATTTCTGTTTATTAGACCAGAGTCAAGTGATTTACTGATTTCACATGACCTCATTCTAAAGGCATGGTGATGGCTGCCGGTGTCAGCTTGCCTAGAGCACAAGCATCCACTTCGAGCTCAGCACCCGTCTTATCTGGGAATGTTGTCAATTTGGCACTTTTTTTTCATTTTCGTTTTGTTCTGGGAAAGTAAGTGGTTTGTGTGATAGATATTTTTGTGAGATGCTAATGCGAAGTTGACGTTGAGAGCAACAGACCCTGTATACTCGTAGCCGAGTCTGGGGCAGGAGGTTTTGTTTATGTTTTCTTTCAACGTTCGAGTATACTTAAGGTGTTGGCTTCAAAATTCATTGACACCCGAAGTGGAAGTGAAATACGAATATTGAGGCGACAGGTGGATGGCAATTAGCATACACGATGAATGACGTAATCTCTAAATGATGGTGTATGTTATTTCGGGTTTTATGTTGTGTGATATCTTTGGGCACTTGGTTTTAAAATGAAAAATAACTTAATAACGAGCCTTCATTTAATTAATAAGCTTTAGAACGACTATGCCATTGACAGAAGTTGTGGGTCAAGAAATGACGGCTATATTTAATATTCGCTTTTATATTTCCTTTGGATTATCAAAAGCATATCGATCTTTCATATTAATGCCAGACAAAGTTTGTATGAAGCGGGGAATGATGAATTGCTTCCAATAATCTGGGAGGAAGGAGATAACGAAAGTGGGCTTGCCCTGACAGCGATGATTTGGGTTGCAAGTTGCGACTGAATCGATTTCTGGGAAGCACGCGTCGTCTGAAAATTACTAATTGATTGATTCGATACGTATGAGCATTCTTCAATGGGTATCTGTCAAGGTATAGGCTTTTTTTGTTGTATTTGTACCCTAGAGCTATGGAGTGTTAAAAACTTAACAAACGTTTGGAAGAAAATGCATAAACTGCGAGCTGAGACATTATCTCATTCATACCTACTTAGTTTATAAGGTGATGTCTTCGGCAAAGCCTTCAAACCCATGTAAAAAAATGTCCCCAAGCTCGAAATACGTTTAAACGTGCAGATCTGTATAGTTCCTTTAGATTTAGGGAAATAAAATTGTAAGCGCACACTGGGAAATGTTAACGCACACTCATGTGCGCAAAAAAAAAAAAACGATGCATGGACATTTTTTCTCGCATTTGTAGAGGTGCGGACAATAATGCACCAGCCAAGAGAGGACCAAGCGGAAGAATTCTAGCTCCGAGTTTGAAGGCACGAAGAGATAACGTTTACCTTGGTTTTAAATACCGAGCCATCGAGTATGCGTTGCAGCCTAGGTCCGCTAAATGTAGAGCCAACAAAGTATGTAACGAAACAGGAAAAGTGATTTCTATCAAACCGTGTATAAACTACCTGACTTTGTAAGGCAGAAATGAACGTTTTTTCTAGTAAGAAACAAAGGCAAACATAAAGTACTATCTAGCAGTAGAGATAAGGTAGCGCACACAAATAGAAAATACCCCCAGCCAACTTAGGAGCGTGCAACTTGAGGCAGTGATTCTTCAAAAGATTTTTCAAGCGTAGAGGTAGACGACGTCGAAGGAAGCGCACACAAATGGAAAACACCCCCAACCAACTTAAGACTGCGTAACTAGAGTATTTTTTCAAAAATGTTTAACTTTACAGCATATTCATTAAAAAACGGTATAAAATTCAGTTTCATTGATATGAGGAACTTACCATAAGGCTTGTACTTTCGCATTTATTCGATTAAATGGCTTTTTTAGGTGGCACCTGATGCGATTAGACCACTTAAAAAATCTATTTCTATTGATTTTTCATGGGCAACCTATAAGCGCACACTTAAAAATTTAAACGCACACTTATGTGCGCAAAAAAAAAACACTAAATAATATGTTTGCAACCGAAGAATAGTACGAAATGAGAGTTTATTCTCAGGTTTCCGACAAAACAGATTTATGTTCTTTCGAATTGGTTATGAAATAAGTTATTTTGCTGATCAACAATAATCAAGATAAGATAAGCTAGACAGTTGTCGGAGCTGACAGCGACATCGCACTCTCAGTATTCCATTTCCAATTATCTATTCCACGACAGATATATCAACAGCTCTGGTAGAGAAACTCGATATTTTCATTCGCCGATTGCCGCCTGTATGCACAAGGAAATCGATAAATACCTCGTAACTCTTAATGCCGACGCCGAGTCATATACCAACATGCAGCCATTCATCGCTTCAATGAACTTTTGCATAACAATGCAGCCACTGCCCCTAAACACCGGGTCCAACACTACAAAATAATGCGACATGGAAAAAAACGCTCAAATTACCATCCAATCACTATAATTACTCAGATATTGCAGTTGTTGCACCCAACCGCAGTTTACAACAAATGCACGTGTTCCGCAGTGACCACTTACAAGAGACTCATTATCAACCAGTTGTTTTTTCTTACTTGTCATTCTACAGGTGCTAAATGCATTTTTTCACCTCACATTTTCCCCAGAGAACTTAACTAAGAGACTGAATATTTTTCGGTTTTTTTGTTACCGAAATCGATTACCAAGGCCTCAACTTGCAGAGAGGTGTGGCATCATGTTGAACAAGATTTTTATATCTTTCATGTCCATATACGTATAATGTATATATATCTCTTGTGCGGAGGGATTATGAGTCTACCTCCTGCCATAAATATCGACTAAACGAGGTTACGGATACAAAACTGCATCACACAGCTTCCAGGTTGAATGCAATAAATTACCATGCTAGCTCTAATATGCTGTAACTAACCTCATTTTCCTGTATCTCTGTCTGAGTGGGGATTAAAATAAGCAAGTCAAAACTATCTATGAAATGTATCTGTGGTATTTTGCTCAAACAGGTTGATTGGATATGACGTAATTTTCGATTGGAATGCATTTTTTTTTAATCATTGCGTTACTTTTAAAAGAAAAATTGGAGCAACAAATCTGAAAGCGGCTCCGATTTGTAAGCCACTGTGTTGAGATGAATTATTATCTTTTTCGATCTCAAAGAACCAACAGAATCAACACAAAGACCGCAATGATGTAGTACAGGGTATCGATCTCATCTGCGCAGAGAAACCTGAATTGCAAGCCCAGTTTGTGTACACAAATACTGAGTATATGCTTCGTATGTGTTGGTCTTTTATTTATTTTTTGATTTTTTTCGTCTTTTATGTTTTAAACGCATTTTCCTTTAGGTTTTGATTGTTCGATTCTTGTTCATGGATATGAGAAGGAGAACCTGTTTATGTGGTGCGGTTGAGGTGAGTAGCTAGTGGTAGGTATGGGGTGTCATATCAACAAGGTATACACGAGGTCAGGAGGGGAGTTGGGGTGGTATTAACAAGTACTTGACAGTTTTGTAGAGAAGGGATGAGGGGAATATATATTTGAAGAGAACCAAATTAATACAAATGAAACAAACGCTGTCCCATGCTTTCCAAAAATAATCTCTTTTACTGAAAGAAGATCTTTGCTTTAGTCACGAAACTTCTTAGAGGATTATTTTCGATCGTGACGATGGACTTGAAGAAGTCCCGGCTCTTAAATGACCGCTTGCAAGTATATATACTAGAAAGGGAGCGGAAAAAATGTGTTTATTACTGAACAAGGTTCTTGAAGAGTTGGGGGCCTTTCAGGACCCGACAAAGACAAAGACTGCGCCCACAAGTGAACGGGGACTTACAAAACTTGAGTTAAAATATACAAACGATGGGCCTTACCGATAAACACTTTCGGCCTTACCAAATAATGATCTTTAGTCTGGCAGTTTACGCAAAGACTCCACACTTTCCAAAATCCCTTAACCAATAAACCAAAATACAGTTGCCAGAAAATCGCTAACTGTTAATGTTGAGAAAGCCATGTTTATCTCGGCCATAAGTCCGATTCTAAAGTCCACTTTTGCTAGTGACCTGTAAATTTCACCTAGCAATTTATAGAAATGAAACAAATTTAAGTAAAATCTACTTCTGCATGCTTTTGTGAGTGTAACTCAATTTTGTTGTTTCCCCAGAGGCGAGCTTCAAGTTGGCTTTGATGTGAACTAAATAAACAAAAATTGTTAGGATTTAACAGATAAAAGTGGGACTTGTCCTTTTAAATGCCACTCTAGATTTGACTTAGTCAGCGATGACCAGGGATGCCAACTGCTTGAGGACTAATTTTTAGAAAAAAGTCATAATTTTTTGTGAATTGTTTTTTACAATCAGTTCATACAAATACATTTTGAATTAAAATTCGCTTCACTAATTTTTATTATTTATATTCCCATTCTGTACTTGACTTACTCACCAAACCAAAGCCTTGGATTAGAGACGTCAAGTCGTTTTCCTTTGGGATTTTCAGACTTTGCTCTCATATTTCAGATTTTTGGTGCTCAATGGAACATTAAACGTGATTTTTATTAGTTTGCATTTTAGGTGGAGCGTGTTTTAAATTGTGAATTTGTGTTTATAAAAAGCTATTCAATTTATGTTACTATCCATTGCAGCGGCCAAATGTATTTCTTTTTCTATTTTTCACAGACTTTTCGTCAAAAAACGTAAGTGGCTAATAACACACTTTAAAGTTTGACAAATAACAAATGTTTTGGTGTTAGTGCAAGTAGGTGTAAATCTCGCTCGGATATCGAGATTCGCGAAATTGCTCTGACTCACTTTTTTTGCGGCCAATGGAACAGGAAATCTGACAGCCAGCTGATTTCGAGAGAAGAAAAACTGCTCCGAAACTGAAAAAAGTGCTTTTTCTGTCCCAATGGAAAACGACATTAATGTCATTTTGAAGACAAGTGTTGCCCAACCGTTCAACATCACGGTATTAAATTTCGTAATAGGAGCGAATTTAATACGCTTTTGTTCAGCCTGAGCGTTTACAATTATAAATTAATTTTAGTTAATTGTAAATGTTATTTAAGTCTAACAAACACCAAGTAATACAAATGGAAGCAACAAATTAAAAAATATTGCATTTTCTGTTTAATTTCTTAACACTTGAAGCATATATTTCTGTGTTTTTCTCTGTTTATTATCTAGTTTACACGCTAGTTCTTTCTGTTTGATTGTTTTTCCTTTTTAAATAGTTTTCAGGCAACGAATCGATGCCTACTAAGAAATTGAGTTTAGATAAGTTTGGGATATTTCCAAGACTTTCTGGACAGTCGTCGCAAACAGAATGAAATATCTTCTCACTTAAGTTTGGACGGCTCATATCATTTTTCAACAATTCTCAGTACCTTAGGCGACTCGTGTAGATATTTGGCTGCAACCATACCCTTATCAAACTCTTTGCGAAAGGAGTTTGTTTACCGAGAATGAGGATTCTAGTGAAACAATTATTAGTGTGAAAAGCTTCACTTCGCGTAAAATATAGAATAGAATTATCAGCACTCAGCAAAATACACGCGAAATAACAAATATATTGACTTCTGAAAATGATGTCCGATCGAACGAAGGGGCATTACTGATTTGCATACGATATTTGACAGATCAGCGGGTGATTTGTGCATTTCCTATTTTGTGTTTTGTTTTTTTTTTTTGCTTATAATAAGCCTCAAAAAGCCTGTGAAAGATATCGGTTGGGCAAATTTAATTGCAATTTATTTATTCCTTTGGTTAGAATAAGACCCTCAAAAACAAATTATGACATTTGAATTCTGCAATGACAACAAATGTAATAGATTCTAAGAAAGTTGTCGCACTAGTAAATGTGGAGGTCTAATTGTTTATTGGTGCCGTTTCACAAATGTTGTACATTTTTACTAAAGCTGACATCCAACTAATTGTCGACATTAGAGCTTGATTATCAGTAAGGCCGTTTCAGTTTCGACTTAAAATTTAAGTAAAGTTCACAATGACAATATTTTCCATACAAATTTCGCAATCATGACGTTCCGTAAATTTGAAGCCGAGTCTTAAATTTATTATTAGTACGGCGCAGTAACCAATCAGTCGGTTGTGGCTATGTCGCCCTTCAGATGGAAAAATTGAAAGGTTTATCTCCACCGAAAAAATGAAAAGCGTAAGATTGATAGCAGATGATTACCTTTCAACTAATAAAGCGATGTGCGGCTTATAGGTCTTCCACGATCAACAGAGACGTAGGGCTCTCCAAAACTTCTTCAAAAGTCATGAATCTCAAGGTACAGCGGATTCATTGTCGGTTCACCTTAAGTCAAGGGAGGTCAAACAGAGGCGATCACTGAAGGCCTCACTATAGTAAAACTGTAAGCACAGAGAGTGATGAAATCATTTGCTTAATCGTCTTTCTTGGAAACCTTCTTTATAGTCAAAGTACAAAAGAAGCCAAAAAGTAGAAGTATAAATGAGGAAGGGGTCATTCCATTCTCAGGCTTGTGTCAGTTTTGTAGTGCCCATATCAACCATGATTGACAATATCGGCTATATCCTATAGCTAGTCCAAGAGCATCCGCAGTTTTCTTAAAAGCTTTTTTAGTGTTGAGAGTTGCTCCGGTTTTTAGGGTACTTGATGTCACATAACATACCTAGAAGATATGACCAAAACTTTAACTGCTTTAAAACTGATGAGCCCATATATTTGACCAGGCAAAGAAAAGTAGTCCATTTAAACTAAAGTAAACTACAAAATCGAACACCCGAAACATCTTAAATCGAAATCTTAGTTACAAAAAGACGTTCCCCAATCCACAGCGGAAAGGCCCCTATAGCTAGTGCTGTCACTTATATTTTATTTGTCAATAAGTATTAATAATAAAAAGACTGTGCACGAAAACTAACGATAACAATTACAAAATCAGTTGTTAACTATGAATACTTGTGATTGCCCATCTGGCAACTCCATTTCCTAAACTTTGTTAATAAAATAAAATTAGGTACACCCTTCCGGCAATACCAAGTGAAACGGTTGTGTATATATTGCGCCGTACTAATAACAAATTTAAGTCTCGACTTTAAATTTACGGAAGCTCGCATAATTGAAAAATTTGTATGGAAAATATAGCCAATGTGAACTAAAGGGTTTTCCAATAAGAGGTGTTATTTTGGTATTCAAAGAAAAATGTCATTTTTTATTAAATTATATTAAATTAAAAGTCTGAACTAAAAATGTTTATTGGTAAGGCCCATTGTATCTTTCTTGAGAATAAAATCACTTTCCCTGTTGACTTACTCGCTGGTTTTGGCTTGTTCTTACCACGTGATAAAAATCGCAATTATATCTCGCCATCATTGGCCATTGACATAATAGCGAACAATGACATTTCTCTTTTCAAGAGGTACCCAAACTGTCAAAACGTTGGAAAAACACAATCGAATCGATCCATTGAGTTATTAATTTGGACGAGGACTTTAGTAGAAATGCCAATTTAGACAACACATTGACAACTGTCAAAGACATGTATACAGGTTGGAGTGACACGACCAATTGCACATTTGACGAGGTCTTTGGTGCATTCCTTTGGGCGATGATCGTTGTGGAAATATAAATAATGAAATCCCTGTATTTCGACTACCTGCCACGCCCCCTTCGGAGAAAAAAAGCACAGCCTTCTTCTACCTCGTTTGAATTTTTTGCATTACATTTTCCATCCACCCAATTTACCCACCCTAAGTCGAACTGTGTTTTTGTTGTAATAGTTCTTAGTCATTTCTCATACCCAGGTGCACGCTTAAGTTGGTTCCTTTTATTACATCCAAACCTTTCACAATCCGTAAACCGTAACATTGAAATACCTCATTCAAATCCACTACATCCACCAACTGTTACAAAATGTAAAAAAACCCACAAATTGTATAAAAAAAAACCCTCAAAAATGTTCATCATCATCTACACTGAGGCCCAAAAGTCAATGATGACAGGTCACGATTTTCCAATTTATTCCAGGTGCTGGTTGCGTTGCATTTAAATTGCAGTTTGTCTGCAAAGTTTTCCTCTTTCTATATTTTATACGTAATGTGCTGCTTTTTTTACTCAATTGTTGTTGTTGTTCCACCTTCAGCCGCAGTCGCAGCACACCAGTTTACAAACCTAAAGTTTCCAAACAAACAAAAGGTCCGATGGACTGACTGTGTGGTTACTACTGCCAACGCAGCTAAGCACAACGAACACTTGGGTTCACTGCTGCTGCTGCTGCTATGCCGTTCGTGCTGATTCCCTGAATTGCATTCCTTCGCGCATTTGTATCTTTTTGTGCATATGTATATTTTTTTTTTCACCCATTTAATGTAAACATATCACGCATAGTGCCAATTGCATTTCATTTAAAAATGGGTATGCGTTGGTTTTTTTTTAGTTTATTCTCGGCCGATTGCTACTGTCTATAGCGAAGTCACACCCACAGGCCGATTCGTATACGTTTGCATACTCAAGTGTACTAGATGCAGTATTGTGTACTATCGTTTGTTGTTAAGTGAGTTGCAGTTTAGAAAATTTATGCAAGTATTCGTGGTGCGTGGGCGCGTCGTTAAAAATGGAATAAATACAAATCACAATAAAGGAACATAGAAGTTGTGAGCGGCTTCTTGACGGGATGCCTCAGGGGAGTCTCTTAGGACCGCAATTGGTTGCATGATTTTAAGACTATTACTTACGAGTTAGTGTCTTGTTTAGTGGAATGGTGAACTTACCTGGAAAGATAGAGGAGAGGCGGACAAATAAGTTTAGCTAACAAATGGAAAGGTGATCATGTAATTTAAGTGTCACACAAAATAGAGTTGTTCATCAAACTCACTGAGCATCGGGATGACAGTGAAGAGTTGATCAAAGAGTACGTTAAAATTAAAAATTCGTTAAACATTTAAGCAGAGCCCTATTTCCTTGTTTAAATAAACGAATCAACTAGACAACTGTCTCAATCTATTTACAATGCTAAATCAGAACTAAAAACCAAAGTTCTTGTGAATCAGCAAGTGGGCCATGTGAATCCGATAAATTAGATTTATGGCTTCCAATTAAAGTGAATAGTTTTTCGTTAATGAAATTGATAAAAACTAGGATGGGAAGCAAACGAAATAAAAGACGCAAGCAAAAGACAAATAGAGCTGTTGGTAATGTTTAGATAAAGAGAACTATGACTAATGTTGGCGGTTTGCTTAGATTGAATTTCCACAATAAATCTCCATTTCGATCTTTGATAAAGGCTTTTAGTCTTTAAGCAGCACAATAATTGTGTGGGTTAAGAAAATGTAAAGTTGATGACCGATAAAGACTTGGGACTTCGTGAGCTCTCGAGATGAATTTAAGAAATAAACGCAATAGACGTAGCTATTGGTGATTTTGTTATAAATCGGTTAGAAATTCACAGCTGGATTGTACTGACATCTGGTAATAAGCTAACGCAGTTGACAGATTTGCTAAACCTATCAAAGTTGACACGGCTTTCAGGAACGTGTTGCATTTTAATGTCTGAATAAAGTAATGCTGAATGGGCGCGGTGTCAGCATTGGGACATCGTTAATAATTAAAGATCTCAAATTATGAGCTTAATTAATGTATTCACGAATAAATAAATGTAAGCGTCGATTTAGAAACAGTCATAGGAAATCGAATATGATGAGCTGGTAATGCTTTTTATTTTTGTTAATAATTGTGTTTCTATCTTTAGTTTATTTATGTTTTTGTTGTTAATAATAATGCATTCAATAGTTAGCAGCTATTTATAAGCAGACGAATTGAGGTCTTTCTGCATTTCCAGTCTATGAAAAATGTTTCCAATTTTAATATGGTTTTAGAACAAGTTCAAGTTTTAGTACTTTTTCAACGTTCCCCACCGCTGATTATACAGCAGATGCATAAGGACTTTGTTTTTGTTTTTTCACTGGATTGCAAACAGAATTGACGTCTTGGGAAAATGTTCTGTCAATTTGACAAATGTCACATAGAGTACTGAAAGACTCATCATTAGAGCCAAATAAACATAAGCACAGTTTATTATTCGATGATAATGAACGCATTATGTTTTAATCGTTATTCTTTATTCAGGACTCGGTATTCTTTTAACCGAACAACGTTTTGAAAATCCTTTTCTTAAACCTCCTCTACCTGTCAACTTTGCATTCATTAGTAGAGCCGCATACACATAAATACAGTTTATTATTCGATGATAATGAACGTATTTAGTTTACTAGTTATTCTTCATTCAGGACTCGGTATTCTTTTTACCGAACAGAGTTTAGAAAATCCTTTTGCTTTACTACCTCTATCTGTCAGCTTTGCAATTGACAAATCATTGTGTAGGAATACCAGAAAAATTCTGTTAACTGCTGTTAGAATCACTCAGTACTCGTTATTTTAGAAAGGTCTACTGAGTACTTACACAAAACTCTTCAAATGTCAACATTATTGATGTAAATTGAGAATTTAGATGGATATTTAATGAAAAACAAGCAAAGCTTCTGTGCGCTATTAAAAGCAGATATGGAAATTACTCGTCACTCGTTATTATTTTACCGATTTACTCTTTTTCCGTCTCTTTAATAAATTAGTGTAGACTTTGTGCGATTGCGAGTTCGATTTATCACCTCTATATATTGTTTCTGTTTATGTAATGTATTTTTACCTCTTGGGGTTCACACGCTCAACCAATCTGTCAAAAGAGATTTTCTGGGTGCATTTCTTTGCATTTTTACTTTTTTTTTTTTAAATATTAACAATTGAAAAAGTTGCAGTTTACTACATTAAATTTCAACTACGCAACTATATTTCAGGGAAATAATTTTCTGTCATTCATAATGCCCGTACAAACGACGCCACGAAAGAGAGTCGATAGCGGAAGACAGTTACAGTCATAAGCAGTGATGCCAACTAGGACTTTTTATGCCTTTTAGGCATTAATTCCTTAGCTAAAGCTTTAAAGCTTATTTTTATTTCAAAAATGTCTTGTTTTATTACAAATATTTTGATTCAACATACTAACTTTTTATTTGTTTAAACATTCTTAAAAAATCTTGGTTAAGATAAATTTTACATCCTACCATTTACTCCGCATTTTGTAAGCCCGATGGTTTAAATTTACGGATAAATATACATTTAAAAGCTTAATTACCTACAAAACTCTAAATTTCACATAACATGACATTTATTTTTTTGGTCTTTGTCATTTGGCAATTGATTTGATTTGCTGTGTCCTGAGTTTCATTTTTACTGTATTAATTATGAATATAACCTTGTGCATTCGATAAAATCGAAGAAGAGGTTTGCTGTTTCATAAATTCCGTCTTCTGACGACAAAGCCAGCAAAATTTCATCCACTTCACAAATGAAATCCATGTTTTTTAGCTTCTTGCTACATTTTACATTCTATTTCACTTTTACTTATTTCCTGAACGAAAAAATGTCAATATCATGAAATTGAGTTTCAACCCGACTTAAAATACTTAAAAAGGTATCCACAGTGCAGTTTAAATTCAATTGAAATTAATAGTCGACATGTTTAAGAGCAACTGAGTTCATATTCGGGTTAAATGAGTGAATATTATGGACTTGGATTTAATTTTTGGAGTGAATATGACCTTAAGTGAAATAACCTCATTATGTTTGGATTTCAAAAATTAGGAATAGTACAGTAAATAGTACTCAAAATTGGGAAGTGGTACTTGCGTACTCGGGAAAGTCAAATAGTACTGAAATCAATACAATTGTAATCCTATTTTCACCAGTGACACGTATTCACGTTTGAAGAGAGAATTTTATTTTAAAAATTTGCGGTGGAATTGTGGAATTGGGTATAGGTGCGCGGGAACTGACAGCTGACGGTCTATTTAATACTTACATTTGTGATTTACTTAACTTCATTTTGTGGGTGTATTACCCGTCAGCCCAGAAAGCAAATACACGTCAAGTCTCTTCGATTCTTTAAATATTGCGTAAGGATATGAATCAGGCATGTGTTTGGTTTTTTGGACAGGTACACCTACACCGTAGTCACTGATTAGAAGTACAGTATATAAAATAAATGTTTTGTTGACGTCTTTAACTAGTATGAAGCAAGTGACGGGTTCCGGTTTCCACATGTGAGAGTTCTCGCACCGGTACGCAGTATCAATATCGTTTGAAACGGAGTACTTGGGTGGGCCCATTATTATAAAATACCATTGCTCACCGGCCTAATAATTTCAAGCAGTCTCCATTTTCACTTGAAGAAAAAAAATCCCGTAGAAATTCAGGATCTCAGCACAGATTGCCGCCTCGCAACCGAAGTGACAACAAATCGATCCTAATATTAAAAAAAAAATTAAATTGTGTATGTTGCTTGGAAGTATATGTAAAATACATGGATAAACATAACAATGAAGATGACATAAACCACCGAAGCCGCAAACACATTGATTGATTGACGTAAATCAAAAGCCTAGAGTGAAATTAAATGAAAAACAAGCTCCAATCGACAGATGAGCCATCTTCACTCATCTATAAGTGCCATAAAAAAATTTTCCCACAATCAAATGGCCATATATAAATTGAAATACCCAATCAATCTTAATCACCATCTGTCAACAATTTGATGAACGAAAGAAAACGAAGCAACCATCAAGTACACGGCGTACTTCAACTAAACTCCATTTAAGGCAACAGTGCAAATCGATTTGCTATAAAATTTAACCGTGTACTGAAAAACTCGTTTGTTTAACGATTTGATTTTTGCATTTTAACGATTTTCCATCACCTTTTGGTAAATAATTTCCAATCGCACGAACAGAGTTGCTGTTAGCTGATTATGCGACTTTTTATGAAAAGTGAAATTTGTTGGACTACTAATGGTTGGAGCGGTAAGGAGAATAAAATGAAAGTGACGACCATCATCGCTATGGGATGGATGTAATTGCACAGTCAACGTACCTATAGTCGCATGCATTTCACTCCTTAAAAAGTCATTGATACCTTTTGAATGACTTTCGTCAGACGAGTCTTGCACAAAGTGCTGCTGACCGAGAGTTTGCTATACGTGCGATGTACTCCTCTTTGTTTTTTTTTTTTTATCATAGAAAGTTGAATTGCAATTTTTTCTTTCTGTTTTATAGTTTACACCTTTTTTATGGTAGGCGATCATCTTCTTTGCTTAAAGATGGAAACCCGAGAAAGACGTATCTAGTAAAATTGTAGATGTAGATAATGATGTTGGATATGGGTGTGCCACAGCCATCAGGCGTGGACTATTTGCAAGAATGGAACTGAAAGTAAATGTTAACACACTGTCATCATTTTCATTACGGCCATTTAATAGTGCTCATGGAGTGCAGCCTGTGCTTATGTTGCTGGACTGTGGATGAAGATGATGACGGCTGGAATGTGGAAACGATATTTTAGATATTGTATTGACAGGTTTGTACTTTGACCGTTGACAAATTAAATTAAATTTGCGTTTAGTGAATATTAGAAGGATTGCCATCTATATGATATCATTCTCATTTGACTGTACATGAGCATCAAAAGACTCAAGAGTTTTCTTGCGCAATATTGTGCACATCGTCCATCTGTTTGGTTTGTATAGTCTTTCACTGATACTTTTTGATTTCCAGAAAAACACAATCAGCCAACAGATGGAGCCGTTAGTGATCGCTAATAGCATTCAATGGTTTCAAAGAAATTGGTCGATTTAAAGTTTGAAACTAATGTCTTTCCGCAAGCTTTAGAATTTTACTTTCCCGAGCGAATTATTTACAAAAAAAAAGAACAAAGAAGATGGATCAAAATGAAACAATTGAGCGATCACAAACTGTTATCGTGCAAGCTATTTTTAAACGAATTTCATGGAACTTCTTCTTCAATTCAAATTCCTTTAAGATTTAAGTTGTTTTGTAAACAATAGGCTTTCGATAAACCGTGAAGACTTAAGTTGCTATACACCGATCGTTTGACACCGACTTTCAAATAATGTACATGATCATGCCGCACTCGCAAATCTATCTGAATGTGTGGAAAGATCAATCAAATCTAGTGATGAATGGTACACCAAGCAAGTCAAATTACGAATCTTTATCGGAATGGTGATCGATACGAAATGATGTCAGCGATCGTTGGTGGTACCTTTTCATACCAAACAAACAAGCAGACTTTTGAACTTGTTTCATATAGAAATATATCCAGAGGACTATTACTTACAAAAATGTGTGCAGAACTCACACCTCTGTGCGCTGTAAAAGCCTTGTAGGCTTTCCTTCTCCGAAAGATGTACAAAAATGGTAGCTCTGGAGCACGAAAATACCGATCTATAAGTTGGAGAAACGCCGCCGATATTGCTTATTATCCTTGTTGACATCGAAATCTTATTTTTTTTTTTTAGATCTTCAGAATACTACTTGTACCATTTTAAGAAAGTAATTCTCAATGTACAGCGATCAGATTGAATAAATAAATAAATATAAAGTTGCTCAGTGGCTGTGTATTGCTGTTCCCTATTAGTGATCGAACATTCGTCCTCTCCTTCCAACAAACACTACTACTAGTTGCAAGTCTGTTATCGTTTGCGGAATTGGACCCAATACATCCAATTCCTCCGAAGAAGCCGAACGATGAATGCCATTAACTGGTTTTGAAAACAAAACCTCACTATTACTATGAGAAGACGGACCTCAAGTTTGATATCGGAATTCAGTTCTGTTTCAATCCATTTAATGAAATCTGGTATTATTTGAAATTGAGTTGTTCCAAAAATATGTTATTAAGGCGGTTGAAATTGTTACATTGCTACCAACACCTTCAGACTGCTGGAAGGATTAAAAAAATAATGTTTCATCCAGATTTTAAAAGGAACACTAAGTCCCATTGAAATCGAATCAATAATTTTAAAAGTAAGTGAAGGAAAATTTAATTTGAATACTGAAGCGTTGGGAAAATATTATAATCATCATACTACATATTATCATTTTAAAAAAATTAACAAAGACTAAGAGGTAGTATTTGAATTCCCCTTTTTTAACACTAGAAATTATTCAGTTTAAAGACCACTTTTGCTTTGGACCCACCCTGCATGATTCGCATGATCATCCCTGATCTTTTTGTTTGCAAAAACGTGAATGTGCACCTGTCCCCTTAGTCGCCTGTAGTCTTTTCTCACAAGTGACATAAAATATGCCGCGGTCTTCTTGTCACCATATATACGAACTAAATTAGCGACTTGTCTCTGGTTCGATACGCAGAAAACACACCAATTACATTTTAAAGTGTCAATATCCGAGAGTACCTACCTACAACTATTCTGAGAAAAGTTCTCATTTAAAAATTTATAATAATAAGCAATCATATACAAATCTGGTAGAAGCCTTATTGTCAGGGTAGGTATTTTTCTCAACTCTGGCCTTTTTGATATCGACTCCTTCCGAAGAGTTCGGCGCTACTGTCGACCTTTTGTCTATAATTATTGGTGACTTCATACATAAATTGCTTTGTTTATTTGCAAATTCTTGCCATCCGTCTTATGTACAAATACAGATAAATCAATTGCGTATGCAACATTTTAATTTCCATTTATGAAACCTCTTGCGCAATTCATGTCCAAATGCCAAAACGTTGTTACCTGTCAAGAAGTCATTTGCCTTCAACATATTTTACGACACAATTTTGCAACCACAAAACTTCTTCTGTCTTCAAATAGTGCTGCAATTGAAGTTTTAAATAGTAAAAAAAAAAGAAAGGTGCAGCAAAGAACAGTTGTATTTAATTTAAAAATATTCCAACGTCAGTTTCCGTAAATGTTTCATTTACATTCACGAAAGTCTGACAGTATACCTATCTTCCATAGTTTCAACGTCAGATTTTCGCAAATGCAAATGACGTTGCAACTATGGAAGATATCATATATCATATCCGTCAGATCTACGCAACCCTCTTTTTAAAGCATCATTTAAACCTCAGCTGGTAATTTAAACGCCGAATAGTGACATACACCGGTGATCAACAGAAACAGCTTTCAAATTTATCCAAAATCCTACTACACACTGGTTAGCATTCCCCAATATAAACCTTAAAATTTGAATCTTGTTGTTGACAACTACTTATGCAAATTCCTCTCAAACTCGCCCATTCCATTGTGTATTTACAGCAAGTGACAGCTAGAAAGTATTTCACATCATATCGCTAAGATTCGCACTTTACAATGACATTTCTTACATTCAACCTCGAACCCAATTCCCCTAGAAGTGAATTCCATATTATACTTCCGTTCAAAAACAAGAAACCTTTTTTTCTGCAGGTACAAAATATAAAATAGAACAGAAATTGTAATTTTACCTGAGTTTCATTTCGAAAATGATTGTTAGGCAAGGCAATTGAATTCGAAGATGGCGAACCGACTATATCCATGTTTTGTTTCTTTTTCTCTTTTCCACTGTGCAGGTAAAAATTCCTTTGCAGCACGTTGGTATTGGTGACACAACACTACAGTAGTTGTAAGAGATCTTATTTTGTAGAAGCTTTTTTTTTTATTAAAAAACGATCGTGTATACTCGAATTTCGAATGTGATTTTCTATGGCATTTTCGGTGGTAAATCGAAAGATCACATTATAAATTTATTCCAAATCACTCACACACACGCACGCGGACAAAATCATCTATCTTTTTGTTACACAGAAGACATAGAACCACCCTTTGGACTTAAAATACGACACAACTGAAAATATCAATATGGCAACGCAACAGGTTGTTGTAAACAGGTAACTAGCACTGGCATTATTTTTTTGAGATGCACGATTTGTGAATATGTAATTTTTTCCCCTTGCTTTTCTTTTTCTCTTGAAAGGCACTTTAAATGGTATTTTGTTTTAAATTAAATAATTAATACGGCACAATGTAACGGACGATTGAGTAATTTGATTACTATTATTCGTTAATCCTTGTTTTCGAGTACTCGTTGGTCGCGAAAGGGGTCGTAAACGGTTGGGTATTTATATTTTCCAAAACTTCACACAGAATTTTGCTATCAATTGCAGTCTTTTAGACAAACAACAAAAAAAGAACGTAAAACAAAAACGAAATCTCGACCACTCTCCACGTAACGACAGACTCTTTCTGAAATGGACGCTTGGTCGCATTGAGTGCTTTAGCCAAGTTTTTCCCCCGTATCTAGATACGAACCAGCAACCACTTTGTTGGTTGGATGGATGGATGGCTGGCTGCCGCTAGATACTACTTTGTGGAGAGTTTTATTTTTTCGGATTTTTGTTCGTTGTGTTGTTATTTTTTTTCCGCTTTGTGGCTTTTGTATGGCATTTGGGACGACAACCTACCAAAAGGCCCTACCTATGTCTACCACACATAGCCGGTTGTGGAAGTTGGATGGAATATGCCAAGAGGCAGGGGAATATTCCGAATGAAATGGGAAGCAGAAAACGAGAAAACAACTTAAGACCAGGAATGCAATCTCAGATTGAGGATTTGCCGTTTGCCGAGGGTATAAGGTAAGGACATTCAATAGTTTGGTGATATCTTCCCTGAAGAAACTATAAAAGTAAGAGGAAACGGAAAAAATAGAAAAATAATTGTTAATACACCGGAGGCCAGAGGACGGAGCCGCTCAAATGGGAATTAAATACCTGTGAGATGTGCATTTGAAGTGGTGTTTGGTGTAGCTATTTAGTACACGTGAGCGGTGGACTTTTGTGTGCAAGAAAATAGGATTAAAGGGGCACAGGCGGTGACCATCTAGCCGTACAGAGGTGTGTGCTGGTGCTGGCTAATGTAATTTGAGAAAATGAGAATAAAATGGAACACTAGTTGAAGGGTTATGTCGAGTGATACTTTGTTTTTACGCTGATTTAGCAAATGCAAATCAGACCAGAGTGCTGCGCTGAATTTCCAATCACTTGGAAAATGAAAAGGCTCTTGTAGATATAGAAAAAGTGTCATACATAAGGCGCAACAATGAATCACAAGGAAGTAGGTATAGGTAAAGAAGGTGTCTGTAGGTGATAGGTGTCGTGCAGTACCCCACTTGGCGAAGTAAGATCAATATTTTCCGTGTAACCGAATTCAGGGAGGTTATGAGGGAATTAGGGTGCACGCACATGTTGGTGTGAATTTTGAATCAGGAAACTGCGGCTCAGCTGTCTTGTCTTCTTTTGAAAACTCAATAATTGACATTTTTACGGTGAACGAATAAATTACCTAAGTAAAATAAATAGTTGGCGCAACAGGTCCGTAGGTACCCTAGGCTTAGCTTCTCACAGCCATTCGTTTTGTGTGAGTTGTTTTCACTTTTGGGACGAATGGAAAGGCTCTACAAGTTTATGCCGAGTTCAAACGGCCAATTGAGAAGCTCTTTCATGACAGCTGTACTCTTGGATGTTTGTCAAACGTACGCGAGAGATGGCGCAGTGGAAAAAAGATTAATAGGAAATCCTTGTAATTGAACACCTGACAGCTAACGACATTCAAGATATAAACTTAGATCTATAATATTTTTAGTAAATGTTGCGTAAAAGTTATTAGCCGGTTACCTCAAATTTTTGTAAGCTATCTGACATATCTTCTAAATATCGAGTAAGATGGTTCGCACATATACAGCATGTTTAATAAGACAGAGAAATCATAAGAATTCTTATTCTTAAGAGGACATCAGTGGCGGTCTTAATTGGCAGCTAGTGAAGGATCGTGCCTAACTAAAGCTAGTTGATGTGTAAGGCTCCGTTTTGTGAGTCAACTAGGTTAACTTACAATATTTAAAAATGTTTCCAAGCGTTTGAGGCTAGACTTACAGTAATCTAGTCCTCTCTTGAGCCTGAAGCCTAGTATGAAGTTTGCGTAAAAGACATGTTTTTGGCAGTATTCATTCAGCATAAGAAATTTACATTCAATTTTAATATTTCCCACCAACTGTTATAATATAGCTTTGGTAAACTCTTTTGATTTCTGACGATATTTAAATTGTCGCGCAAATGTGAGGTAAAAGTGTTCCCGAACATTTTTCTCTCGAATTAACTGAGCTCTTTATAGAACTACGTAAGGAGGGGACTCACTCGTTCCTCGTTGTTTCGTGGATTTTCTCGTTTTCTGTTTTTTTAATGAGAATGTTTATAAAGAACGGAATGGAAGTGTCAAAATCTATTAACATTTGTCAAATTGTCAAATGTCTCTTAGGCGTCAGTTCTGATTGTCACCCAACTTGATATAATCTGTATTACTCGCTACAATTATCGTAGAAAAAAAAAAAAAAAAAAAAATTTAATAAAGTTACAACCATTTGTTATCCTTCAGTTTTATAAACGTCATAGCTATGCACAAAAACCTTTATAGACTTTGTGACATTGCGATCAATTTATATAGGTTTCGGTAGATCTATAACTATATAACAAATGACAGCTACCGAACGCAATTTGTCACCTTCAATTGCTTGCTTCTGGTGAACAAAAGTGACACATTTGAGAAGCCAAGTAAGATGATGAAATCTCTCATTTGACGTGTATTTTCCAAACGATTTCCACTTTGGAGTACCAAATTGTATCTATTGACCCCGATTAGACAAACCATTGGTCTTTAATCCTATTACCATTGAAAACTGATACGGCCAGATGCCAACAACCTCAATACGCTTTCAAACTCCGCCTTAATACAGAAGTTATAGGTATAAGTACCAAGCACACAAGTAAATCTGACAAGTGCACCTAAACATGAAAATAGCCCGGGATTAATGGAAGTCGGTCTTAAAGAAAATACGAACAAAAAAAGAAAATAAGAAAAACGAAGAATTAGTAAAGGCAACCAGCCGAAAGGTGTATTAGCTCTGTGAACTGTGAGCTGTGTGACTCGCTGGGCTGCTTGCTTAGCTCAGCATATTCATAGCAAACAAAAGCGACCACAAAACTTGCGCTGTTGCTGATGAAGGAAGAGGAAAAATCACAAAAATAAGAAAAAATATATGAAATCAAATTCTGTTAAATGAGGATGAAAGAGAGAACCGATAAACATGGATTAGGTAAGTTGAGGTGAGCAGCAGTCATGTTGAGCGGGTTTTCGTCTTTTTTATTCGTTTTTGTTTTGGGATTTATTTTTTCTTACAAGATACACAACCAAAGTAACATAGTTTTCACATGGATGTGAAAATTCAGCTGAGCATTCAAGGTAAACGTATTGGTGTGACTGTTGAAGGTGGGGGTAGTAATAACTCTCCAGCACCAGCGAGTCTCCAAAGTCGAAATTTACCTTAGACACCTCTGTGTAGACTGTGCTACAGCTTTGCTAGCTGCTGCTGTGAATTTAGCGACGCTACTCATCGCATTGCCAACACAGGCAGCATGAGCCGGGGTAGAATTTGTGTTGTGGATGGTGTGACTGTGTTACTATCCAGAGAGAGAGCCGTCAAATTGCAAATAAAATAACATGTGGTAGTGGTTGCCCGGCAAGAACTAAGAAGTGAGTTATTATTAAAATGAAGCTTTTTGCGGTCGTTTTCTCTGCAGATTGTATGGAAGTTCAATGTTCAACTATCTATAGGACCACTTCAACTGTTTGAATATTTTAGCAACGACGTCAGTGTGGTGAAAAGCGGACTGATACCGGTTTCATGCCCTTCTACTGTATGAATAGTTGTTGGATAGCCGTGTATGGGTTTATTGGTTGCCAGTCAGTGCAGTGCCTGTGCCCTGCCATTGCAGAGAACCGGTAAAAGTTCTAAATTATGCAAAAGTTGCAGAAGCACTGGCTATTTATACGCGGAGGAGTTGGTTGTCAACGGGCGACGAGTGACACTTTTTTGCGTCTGATTAGAACTTGTGGAAGATTGTGAATTGCTGGAATAATTCATTTTGTGAGACAGAATTATTTGTGCATTTCGACTAAATTAAACTGTTTTATCGTTGTAGACGGTGAGACAGAAGGTAGATCGACTTGTTATTGCGTTTCGTACTCCTTCTGCACGTTCATTTGATGTACTTTGACTATGTCACAAAATGAAGGTTATAAATAACATTAATGAGAAGGGAACGACACATAACTACTATAAGAATATATTCTATTAACTCGGAATATTTCTAGGTGTCATTCGAGATTTTCAGACGAGTGGACAACCTAACTGGATTATAAGAATTGAATAGAACTTCAGATCAAATTTTCGACAGGGGAAAACCAGATTCGTCTTTTCAAAAGGAATGGAGCACTGTCTGTCAGAATTATCATGTTCAACCAATTACTTGACAGGGTTTAGTATTGCGACAGACTGCCGATGATTGTCAAATTAAACTCTTCGTAGGTACGAAATATATAAAAACTTGTTTTACGTGCAAAAAACACACTTAGAATACCTAATAGCTATTTCGAATTACAACTAATTCAGTATCAGACTCCTTTAAGTGACGTGTGTTTCTGATTATTTCTGACAGTCAATTCTCTTATATGTAGGTATACATGTATTTTCTTGGGAAATTATTGATATCGATTTGCGGTTCAATGACCAAGCGACTTTAACTTGCGCCAACTGAGCGAGGCTACGCAACAATTTATTGAATACAATAGATATGGACAGAGAGGTTGGTAACCGAAGTGCATGGTGTTGTTGCCTATTTTGGCTTTTTCTCATTTTTAAGTTTTGTCTTAAGTAGGTACACAGTTCAAGTTAAATCCAATATTTTGTACGAAA
Source organism: Cheilosia grossa (assembly GCA_963082955.1). NCBI lineage: Eukaryota > Metazoa > Arthropoda > Insecta > Diptera > Syrphidae > Cheilosia > Cheilosia grossa. The sequence continues at coordinate 8,804,436 of OY720144.1, forward strand.
TGTTTGATGCTAAATTTACAATTGAAAATAGATTTTGTGCGTTGAAAATTTTACAAAACGATGCTAATTTTGATATTCAAGGATGGTCCCATGTTTCCCTAAAAATAAATCCCCTTTAAAAAGATATCTCCAACAATAAAATCAAATAGCTACAGGCATTTGCAACTGCTACGTTTGTCTTAACCTTGTAAAAATCTCGACATTTATAGCAAATGCTATACACGGTATGTCGTTCCGGGTTTGTAAACACTCAACACACGGTTGCCACCGGTTGCCACATTGGTCATGTGTGACCAAATTTGATCATTCATTTTTCTTTTGGTCACATTAGGCGTGTTTTTTTGAACTTCGATCTCAGCAAAGCAAAGTAGGATTTTGAGCACGCAATTCCAACAACTACGCTCTACTTGACACTTTGAAAATTCACAGCAGTTGTTGCAATTGCGTGCTGAAAATGCTACTTTACTTTGCTTTGCTGAGATTGAAGTTAAAAAAAACAAGCCTATTGTCATTTCTTATGTCATTTGGTAATTTTTATACGAAATGAAAAAAGAAACTCGACTTTAATTTTTATGCAACATAAACTGCTTTTCTTTTTGTTCTATGTTGACTAATTTTTCGGACTTAAACTATTTGGGTCATTTTTAGCTACATTTGGTCATTTTTATTTTCAAACTTGTACACAAACTTAATTTTGAAGTGTCAACGGTGCTCCACAATTCGAGATGTCAGAAATGCAGATCAAAATGAGCTGCATTTGACACTTATGTCATTGCGTGGTGAACAAACATAGCAGTTGAATATTTACGCAACACATTTTCCTAAGCTTGACTTTGACATATCAAGAGAAAATAGAGAAAATTTTCATATAGGAATGTGTTCAACAAACAATCAAGATTTTTCCATTACCTATTTATTATTATTTTGGTTATAGATGGAGTATACATAGATATTTTAACGATCATTTTTTAGAGGGACTTCTCTGGAAGAAGAACCTTGTGATTTAATCTCCCTTACTAATAACCGATTTTAGTTCCGACTTTAAATTTATTGTGTTCACAGTGGATATATTTTTCATACAAATTTCAGAATTGGGATCTCACGCAAAATTTAACGTCGAATTAATTCCTTATAATCATTATTTTTATTCGCATACGTGGTTTAAATTGTACACCAATCGTTATAAATTGATGGCAATCGCAGAAAGTTTTATACACGTTCTCAGCAAGTGTCAGAGAAATAGAAAATTTGTAAAATAACGAGTAACGAGTTCCCTTCTTGGTTTGACGTATTTGATTTAATTCTTCAGTCATTTCCATAAGACTTGCCAGCTTTGGATTCAGTAAACTACCAATATCAGTTTTTCAACAGTTCTCTAAACAGGTACGAATTTTTTGAACATACCCCCAAAACCACACGTACCAATATAGAAATGAAACAAATCATATAAAGAGTTAAGAATGTTTCATTAATTATTATGTATTAATTTGTGGGAAAAACAAAAGTATTTGGCTGCCATAATTATGGGAAGTCTTTCCATTCTAGCATACCAAAACCAGATCTACTTCTCTTAAGTCGTAATCACGTGAAAATAAATGCGAATTTTCACAGTCCCTTGCCCTTTGGAAAACAAGATTTTTCGTCGTCCATACTAAATTCAGTGACCATGAACACACCACGGTGGACATTAAAATCTCATAATTTACATAATCACAGCATTTTGCACCACAATGCAACGTCACCATCGCGAATAAGAATAAACTGCGTCCAAACCTCTCCAAATGACAACAATTTGCATTCGCTTTTGATTTCATTTCAATTACATCCTCTACATCCGTTCCCATAGTTAATGGCGAAACGCAACAGGGTCCACCTCAATCTCAAATCTACACTAAGACTCAAAGCGAAACTGAAAGAGTTCCGTCGTCCTTCCTCCCATGCCTACCTCTCGGTCTCGATTCTAAATAAAAACCAAGTCAACTTGAATTAAGCCACCGCGATTGCATGGCGAACATAACTCGTCTGCGTCGAGCGCCAGTCACTGGAAACGAACAAAAAAAAAAAACACACGAACCTCAGATGAACATTTAATTATGAATGCACACCTGTCTACGCTGCAGGGTTCACAAGTTCCGATTAGAGTTTTTTTCCCTTTCTTCTTTTCTGCACACTGTTGTGTACATCTCGGAAAGATTGAGTTAAAGGGAGCATTAGAATGGGACCAGTTTAGGTTACAAAAATAGGCACACTCTACTACAACACTATACACCAAGGAGGTTGGTCTTCTTGGTCCGGTCTGGGTGACTCAGCTGTGTGACTTCCTGTGAGCAAAAACTTATTTTCTGCTGCTGTTTTAAGGCGCCGCACACACTCTATGCAGGACTGGGAATTTCATTAATTTGTGAGGAGTTGCTGTTTCGTCTACCCCTTGGCATCCTGTTCTAAATTCTCTTTTACCTATCCGAGGAGGAAGCGAAACCCTAAATAAAGGTGCGACTTTTAATACACAGCTATAAATTTAATTCACTATACCTACGCTAAGACTCGACCTTCTGTTTTTGTTTTTGGGATTCTTCAGCTCTGATGGCAAGCGCCAATTGAGAGGCGGCCATTAAAATTCAGTTTTCATCGGAGACACCAATGTCTTCGTGGTTTATCTCTTTTTGTTTTGTGCAATTCAACATTGTTGCGGTTAAAGGTACTTTAAGGGTCAAAACGTGAGTCGCTAGTCTGCGCTGTGAGTGTGTACAATTGATGTGTGTCGGGAACAGGAAGACAGCATGAAAAAAAGTAGCTGGGAGTTGTCGGTTACTGGAAGTGTGCCATCGAAATTAAGAAACTCGAAGTGTTTGGCCAATTTCGTACCGAATGTCAATTGAGTTTATAGAAATCGTGATGGAACCCACTTAGGGTGGCACACTTTGAGAAGGATAGTTAATTAAAAATGCAGGCAGTACCTTAATGCCACGGTTACATTAGCGTTGTGAAATGTTTTCAGTTAAATTGCTGACAGTTGACAATTGTTTATTTTGCACGAAGAGTGGGCGCATTAAGAAATGTTGGCGTCTTTACTTGGTTGTGAACGTCACTTTTACCTATACGTCAAAGTCATAGCCTCATGTCAACTGAGTCAGCTCAATCGAGGAATTGGGTACATCAAACAATTTAGTCGACTAGATTAACATTCATTCAGATATATTAAATGTCAGTTGAACTACCTCAAAGGCAGAACTCAATTCCATGGAATTATTTTAGTCACAGAACTCTTGATTTTGTCAGTTACTTTACAATCAACTAAAAAGAAAAATCACACACATTACTACGTTTAGCCGTCAAACTTGGTAAATTCATGTTTTGAACATACCCAATGCGCGAATGTGGAAAATCTCTCGCAAACTTAAGAATTTTAAAGTTCTGCGTATGTCAGTCGGATGAACGCATTCAGGTCGTCATTAAAAATGTGTGTTTGTTTTGATAACTTTTCATTTCTCTGCAAAGATGCAACATTTTATAAAAGAAAACATTACGCACGTGAGAGACGTCAAATCATTGAGCTTTTAGATTGTTGAAAAGGTTTAAAAAATATGCCATTATGCAATATTCTGTCAAAACGGAGTTTCGGTACTCGTTTTTTTAAACAACAAATTTTCCAGTGGATATGCTTACGATATAAACGGAAAGGCTTGACAGAAGAAACCCATCTGACTACCAGAATTGGAATGTTCAAGCAATCACTAAAATGAGTCCCATAATAAATAAGCGCTTCTTTAACTGCAGCCAAAGCATTTGTTTCCAAACATAGTTTGTCATTCGATCAACAACAATATAGCTCGTTAAAGGCAAAACAGTTTCCATTTTTTTTATTTACCAAAGCCCATCTCTTTTAATCAACCCTGCTCTGTCAAACTTCATCCACATCGAGATAAAATTAACAAACGCGAATTAACAGCGTCATGCAGTGAAAATTACCCTTATCTCGGTCCGCAGCCCTGCAGCGACGGTAGCTTTTCAATTTACCAATTTATAGCAAATTAAAATCCTAACTCTCCACATATGTATCCTATCCGCCTGTTCTATGTCGCAACACTGTCCTCGGGCAATTTTAATCTCCCCCAGCCCCATGCGATACAGATCCGCCCACGTCCAACTGCGTGCTCAGCAAAAATTAAAAAAAAAATCCTACAAAGTCGTTTTCGTTTATTTTTTTGCAATTCAACTCCGCACTTACCCTCTTCTTCCGGCGATGCGATGAATGTGGCGTTCCATGTCCACTGGCACTCGTTTGTATTTCATTACGTAGCAAATCATCAACATTTCGTATATATCCCAGACTATTGCTGCGGGAATGATGCTTTAGGGTACCGTCTGCTGGCATCCAGTAAACTTGATTGGGTGGCGCTGCTGGTGCTGCAGATGTGACCGTGGCAGTAGCATTAGATGCAGCCTCACTCCGACGACGTCTATGCGATGAGACAGTTCCATTTGGAATGTAATCGCCGGCAATGTGCACCTTATTCGTGGCGTTCGCTAATGGAAACTCATGAACTTCGTAGGGAAAACGAGGATCCATCGGTTGGCCTGGCTGTCGTGGATACATGTAACTGTCGCGAATGTACATTTTCGATGTGTAAATGCGATCATCGAAGGGGTACAACGCTCCAATGGTGCCATTATGACGGATTAGTGTTGGTACATAGGGATTAGCGACTGCAGGGCGTATAACGCGTGAGTTGACACCTGTATGACGACGTGAACCTTGCGGCGCAAATGTGGATGTTTTCGCTTTGAAGCTGCGGCGCCTAGAAGAACACTTTAATAGTTTCATGTTGTCGCGTATGTATATCGTTAGGTGTGACGGCCTGAAAGTATGCACACGGTTCTTCGTTTAGTGTTTTCGTTGTGTGATCGGTGTGTTGTTTGTAGTTGTCGCGTTACCTTTTTCGGTGAATTATTCTAGCAGACGTTAACACAAAAATATATAATATATTGACACTTTTGTGGAGGCTGCTCTATGTATTTTTGTCAATGTAGTTGATTATTTTCGTGAAGGAATTTATTGTCTTATCAGAAAAAAAAACAACATTATTTTGACACTCTTTTGACGATTGTTTAAGTTCTATTGCACAAGTACATGATTTTTTGCGACTGTGCCACTTCTTTGACAGTTGTCGCAGTTAGTTTGGTTTTTGTTCATTTTAACTCTCTTTTACCACAAACCGAATAAACTACATTGCATTCAGTTTTGTAAGATAACAACTCATATAAAGGTCATTTTCAGCCATTTATTATTTCAAACTGTCAAAAGAATCTGAAGTTAGTTTTGTTTCAGATTTTAACTCAATACGCACAAAAAGCAGTGTATTATAAACGATGTAGGATAATTTTTTAAAGGGAATGTGACACTTATGTTGACATTTGTAAGACCAAAATTTCTACTTCAGCACTCTCTTCTTAACAGGGCGAAATTCCCAAAGACTTTTGAATTGAAGAAAGATTTCCTATATTGTCGATGTAGATTTTGACTCTTCGTTAAGCTGTCATTTTTTTGACATTTATTTATTTCAATTCATTTGTTGAAGAGAATATTTTTAGCAGTTTGGTGATTAGTTTTCTCACTTCGTTAAGGGAAATACAAAACCGTTAAGTGTACATTTACTTTCCACAGGATATGTGACAGGTTGGGTGATAGATCCGTTGACATTATAGCATTTATCCTTTTTATGTTATATTTTATACATTCATTTTAATGCCTGCAACCTCCTTAAGATGCTGATTTGTTATACTTCAAGAACGACTCAATAAATGTTGACAATTTTCTACAGCTTTTGACAGCTTTTAAATCAATGAAAAGTACCACTGTACAGCACCTTACTCCGCAAATCAGGCAATTGGACACATCAGGTGAGATGACAACATTTGGGTATGAATTTGTAGATTGCTTTGAAGTAAAAATCTTGGTCGGTTTAGTATCGATTCGCTAATCGTCTGTTAAATTGCAATGGAACTTTAAGTAAAAGAAGTTAACACTTTTGACAACTTCGTTGATAATTATTGGAGTGTTTTTTGTAACTGAACTAATGTTAAAAAACTGTTTTTAAATGTAGACATTTTTGACATATTCCACATGAATCAGTCCTTTTTTAGTATTTTCACTGAGTTTGAAAAGAACAACTAAACACATAGTCTTAAACTGCCGATTTTTGTGTGCTTAAATATGTTGAATAAAGCACTGACACTTTTTAAGTAAATTGCCTGACGTTTTTGGTGTCGAACGAATTTCAGGAACTACTGGTATTTTATTAATACTCACTTTTGATTTTAAGAAAACCGTATGCATTAAACTGTGTTTTGACTTAGTTTACACTTATGATGTTTTTGACATTTCGAGGGCATGTTCACCACGTAATCAGATTATTATTCGTCGATACTTTTCCAATTACGCTTTACAGAAGAACATGTGTCAAAAGCAATAAAATATTCCAAAGTTAAGCATCATCAAGGAACAATTTCTACTTAATAGTTATGCATAGTTTACAAGGGCTTATGACATTTGTGGGCGTTTCTATAGAATTAGTGGTCAATTGTTGAATTTATTAGCTGATATGCTTTTATCTATTTTAATTAACAATCGTCACTTGGTTGTTTGACACAAAAACCTTTGGCACTTTGCAATTTTCAACGAAATTAATGAAACTTAATTTAATGTAAACAATTGATTTTATTTATTCATAAGAGTTTGTAAGAGGTGTTGACACTTATGACAGTTGCGATAGAAAAAGGACTACTAAAATTTGTTGTCAATATTTATCCATTTTCTGTCATTGCGAAAATCGCCTTTATTAACCGTCTGTCATTTTTGACACACGTCACTAAATTTTGCTATCCCATCTAATTAATCACTCAAATTGGTTACTTGAAACCACTCCTTGGCACTTTTGCGTAAATCCTGACATGTCGCTAACAACCGTTTAATATAAAAACCACCGCTCAACTAAATTGAAAAAAATCACCAATTACAACATTTAGCTGTCTTCTTTGTCGTTTCTAAAGGCAACAGAAAAAAAAAAAAACATTAAAATCGATATGACACTTTTTTTTCCTTCCTTTTTGACGTCTAGAGTCGGTCATTGGAAAAAGCGATCCAAGCGGGAGGTCTATTTAGACGACAGAACCAAAGAGACTTGCGAATGTAATCCAATTTGTCCGATGGAGAGTAAAATACAAACGGTATTGCCTTTTTATTTTCCCTCTTTTCTAGGTTACACTGCGAAAACATCAAACCGAAAGGCTCCCATAGAAAACACAACCACAAAAATAAGGGGCGGATTAGTTAAGCAGATACATGAAATAACATGCTGTGATGGGTTTGTATTGATAAAGTCGACGAGTGTACGGTTTTTTTTTAGGGTGGATAATCGCCGGTGTTGAAGCTTAAATTAAGTTGACATCAGGGAGAATCGAACGTATTTAATCTAGCAGGTTGGAGACATTTTTCACTCGCCATTCTTAGAGAAAAAAAACAACAACAGCCGATCGGTATTGGCATGAGGAAGGCCGACCTAATTGCGCGACGAAGAATAACGGTATTCTTTTTGCACTTTTACTTCGTAATCTTGTTTATTTTTAAGAAGAAGACAGACTGACGGAAGAAGTCGTTTTGCTACTTAAATGTCTACAAAGTTCTGTCTTCGCGTATTTACGTTCTTTATTTAAACGTCATATTTTATGGCAAAATCCCGTTGGTCGCGCAAAAACTCCACCACTATTATCCGACTCCGTCAAGTTCGTTTTGTTAAGCTCTGCTCGAGTACTGAATGCGTCAAAACGAAGAATTCAACTGATAAATTACAGCAAACATGTAAAGGAGGACTGTCATTGGAAATTATCATATATTCGTTCCAGTGTCACTTTTATTTTGTTTTTGGTTTTTAGAATGAATCATGACTTAATGTTCCACCCCTTATTATGTATTATGCTTTGGGGTGATTCTAATCCGATGCATGAGGTCACAGTGTGAATGTATTTTCTCATGCTTATTGACCGAAGTCTGACAAGTGTTTGAAGTGTGGTCGACTTGTTATCAGGTGGAGGCGTGTGTTTTTGTACAGACAAATTGAAACTTTTTTATGTACAAGTGATAGGTACTGTGAAAGACAGCGGTGGATCTTTTTAAGACGATATTGATGGTGAGTGTCAAATATGCGACATATGCAAGTTGGAAGCTGACTAAAGTCATATTTACTTCCAGTAATAATTTCAACTCAGGTGGTATTTTCGAACTTTCACCATTGACCACGCCCCTTTGGAGGCATTTAAAATGGCGTGCAGTTTCGTGTCAACAAACTTCTTGCACCTTGTGGTAGTAGATGGCAAATGTTCCGTGAATGTAGTAGGTCTGCTGCATTTATATTGAAGCTCCACATACCTTCATAGTTCGTATAGGTCCTGAAAACCACTCAACCTATTTTTACCCCCTATAAGAAAGGTGTGCATCTCCAACACAGAAATATTAAAAGCAAAAAACTTAAATTTAGCGACAAAGTAGTTTGAAAAACTAATATCTCCTTTCAAAGGGGGCTACACAATTTCGCTTCAAGCTCAACCATGCCCCTTTCAGCGAAAGCCAGTTATTTTAATTCACACTATACTGACCCAAGCCCTTTGAAAGTTGGCACAACAAAGGGTCAGTCTAACTTATTCGACATGGTAATTAAATTGACCCCCCAAAAAGGGGGTCAAATATAAAATCCCACGGTATACTCAGGCTTCATAAGGAACCCATTTCTAAATACGTTTTGTAAAAGTAATCTCCAGTCATAGCAATGTCAAATCTCAAGGTACTTACAAAAAATTCGTCCTCAATGACCGGATCGGCCAGCATCTCAATCGCTTCGGTCATGGAATGGCATGTCCTATTCGTATTCTTCTTCTTCTTGAGCTTCCTACCCAGCGTAGCCGCATCACTAAATCGATGCAACAGCTTCTCACGTTTGCGTACAGCAGCTGGACTTGTCGCCGAACTTGTATGGCACAACAACGATGAGTAGTTGCTTGATATCGTCGATGGAGCTTGGTACAAGTTTTGCTGCACTATACTCAAATTGGATGTGGATTCGAGTTTTTGTATCAAATTGTATTCGCTTTGTGGAAATTTACTCGGAATCGGTGACGGTACTGTCGTCGTTGTCGACGTCGACTGTATGGATGAGGTGTGCGATAACGGTGGCTTAGGAGGCGGTGGTGGGGGTTCCTTCATCAAAGAGATCCGTCTCGGAGCAGCTCTGGGCAGTGAATTTGTCGTTGAACCGCCATAGCTGACCGCACGACGTGTCCGGTCAATGTCCTTATCCCTGGAAAGATGCAAAATAAAACGTGTATAAATAGGTTTGCATTAAAACCGCATGCGAAAAGTTGCCCTTCCCATCACATCAATGTCGATGACTAACCGCACAAAGTATCGATTACAAAATAAAAATTCCCACAAGAGGGCTATGGTAGTATTGTCGCCCACTTTCCGCTTACCTATAATGCCGCCTCTGCACTGGCGGACTGAGATAACAGTGTGGCGCCAATGGCACGAAGTATCCCAATTGTGGTGATTTGTCTGCGTGATAAAATGTACCAATTTGGGGTTGCGACGGGACTAGGGTGTTTTGTGAATTTCGAAAAATATCATATCCAGATATCGACTGCGTCGAATCGGATGACGATGACTCTGATCCGCGATCGTCGTCGCTAGAGCACTCCGGCACCGTGTAACAGGTGTAATTGCGCGCATGGTATTCCATTTGTCAAGAGTTTAAGTTTAACTGTCAAATCTGAGGAGATTATGTCAACAGAAATGTGACAACCGAATAACAATTAAAATGCAGTGTTGTCTCGTTGATGTAGAAAAGTTCTAGCTGGGAAATTTATTCAGAGAAAAACAAACTGGCTGTGGTTTACTTTTACTTTCTGTGTGTGCGGGGTGACACCAAAGGTGTGAGGTTAGGCTGAATAATAAATGCGCGAGAAAAAAAATGCTTTTTCACAGAATGTAAAACTATGGCATGGGAAAGAAGTAAAATGAGCATAGGAAACGAGAAAGAGATAAGTGAGCAGTTCCCACATAATTCAATTACGGACATAAGAGTTTTTTTTTACTAGATATTGTGTGAAGATTGACGGAGACGACAACAAATTAAGCTGTAAGGCGAACAATGCAATAATTAACGTCAAGTGATAATAAAAGGTAATTGTCAATTTAATTGTAAGAAGCGGAGGAGATTTGTGACACTTTTTTTTTGGATTTGTCGCAACTCTTCATGTGACAGTGACGTTTGCATTGTGTTGTAACAAGTTGTTCTTTTATTGTCTGTCAGTTAAAGTGTTTAATGCGACAACAGCGACAACCGCACAAGATCACATATAAGCGGCGTCGATAATCTCAGGCTCAGACTGAGGGAATTGACATTTCAGACGGAATGGCGAGGAGAATTGTCAGTTGTCACAGTTGAAACAAATAGGCTTTCCGTTTTTATGCGGTTCAGGAAAGCATTGCCAAATAGAAATGACTTAAGGGGTCTTCGGCTACTGTCAAAAATGGATGAAAGTCTACTTAAGTTTAGTCAAGTTCTAGTCGTATTTATCATTATGATTTTGCCTTTGCTTACGCAGTACCATCTTATTTTCTAAATCATTAATGTATTTAACTTCAAATGGACAGTATTGCAATCAAATCGATGATATGGCTTCTTTATTGGCATTATCCTCTGGCAGTAAGCACTAACCGGAATGGTTTACTTGCAAAGCCAAAATGACTTTAGTGAAAGCAAAAAAATACGATTGGTAATGCTCGTTCGAATCTACCGTTTCAGCCGCATGGTTGCATTTATCTGTACAAAGCTTGTGCCGAAGTGGTCAAGTTCACTCACGTAATACTTTATTTTTGCGATATAACAAAAGAGAATTAAATCTAGTCAGTCAGTAGTGTAGCAAAAGTGTCAATCAAACTCATATTACGCATGGAATGTTCTTGTTCTTGACAGTTCGATAAAATGGCTTCTCAAAATGCCAACCTAAATATGCCCTCCTTCTGTATATGGAATGTGATATGTGAGGATTATAGGGTGGATTTTATGTTTCATGTCGATTTTTTTCGGCTGTCATTTTGGTTTAATTGGCGTAAAAAAAATGTGCTATTAATGTCATCAACTTATTAGATGGTTCATAATAAAAATCTCCGCGACTGTCGAATATGAACTGACAAATATAATTGAAATGAAAATGACAGTCAAACAAAAGAGGTTGACAAATATACGCATACCTTTAGCGTAAAGCGTAAAGCAAAAAGCGTAAAATTAGGCTTTTATTGTGTAAAGCAATTTTCGATATGTCAGTTCTTCGACTTTGAAATTCAAATGTCAAAGTGTCAATCTTGTTTGTAAGGATATTGAGGTAAAGTCAGCAATCTAGCAGTTGCAGTCAAGATGATTGGACCGTTTTGTTTTTCATAATACAACTATCAGCAAAATGGTATTTCGAAGAAAATGACAGTTCGAACAATTGACATCAAAATTGTAAATATTTGATCTGAAGATAGTGAACGGTATCCAAAGACTAAAAATATGTCAATAGGTTTCCCGCTTCTATATAGAAGGTAGTTCTTATTGTACTTGCAATAAACTCACATTTCGAACAGCGTATAACAATTTACCATCTTCGAAAGTAGTCTCACGGTAATAATCCAAATAAAACGTCTCATGAGTGTCGAATTCAACCTTCTATGTCACTTTACAATTGGCAGTACTATATGTACATTTCGAAAACATATTTTTTTTTTTCGAACAATAATATTATTTCATGTTACAAAATTACTGTCATTATTGGGGAACGACATTTTACATATAAAAAACAGTCACAACCACAAATTCTGTTCAAAACAATTTTTCGAACTAAATGAGTTTTCGAACAAAGTGACACTTCCACAAAAATTCTTTTTCGAAAAAAAGTTATTTCAAAACGAACGAACACACGCAAAAGCCACCCAATTTGACGAACTACAACATCAGACCCAAATAAATTCTATTTGAACAACTTTCCCTCTTCTGCACCTGGATTTATAGCCTCCAAGTCCAATTACCTCTTAAAAGACAGACCTGCCAAAAGAAAACCCCACATACGCGTTATGTTTCTTCGTATATCTTTCACAATTAGCCACTTACATCTAGTTGTAGAAACCATAACACTTTGATTGCACTCGTCCACTTAGGCCAGTGTTACATTATCGCTATAACTTTCTCTACTTTCAACTTTTCGCAAAATGACCATGAATTACGATGGATAACAAGCGATAAAACTACAATTGTATCAGTTTGAGGGCTGCTCGTCCACTTGAGTGACCTTAATGCAACCATCTGTATGCCGAATCGTTAAGAACGCATATACTGGCAGGCACTGTAGTCTGTTGAATTAATTTGTGCTATCGTGGTTTGAAAATTGAATTTCAATGCAGTCTAAGTGGATGCCTTAGTTGCACCGATATACAAACTGAATGCACTTATGTTCAATGTAAACGCTATCTAGGTCAGTGTACGAAGTCTGATAAATTTCAAAAGGATTTCAACAAAAATATGCTGTAAGAGAACAAAATTCAATTTTCTGATGATATCATAGTGTAACGACCGCCTGAGCGGATTATTATTTTGTCTTATCAGACGAAGGAAATGGGTTATCGCGATGAAGGTGCTGCGAGTGAGGTATACGAGTCTACGAGTTTTACATTAAGTCAATAGTAATCGTACTTGATACTTTTTTGGAACTGATGTAGTCATAAATAACAAATCGGAACCTCTTTGAGGTACTTGAGAGACACCTTTCATATTGTTGTTCTGAATGCCAGTTTATACAAATTTATCACAAATGTTACTGGGAACTGTTTTATTGGGCATCCGGTACTCTACTTTAGTGGAAAATTTAAATTCGTCTAGAAGTGTCAAGTCACGGTGTAGAAAGTAATTATTATCACGAGTAAAAGTGGCAGAGGGGCAAACAAAAATGAGGAACGAAAAATGTGTTATATATATCACCCTTGATTACCATGCAAAAAAACATAAGCCGAATAAAGCCAACCTATGCAAAGAGCAACGTCGATCATTTTTCAACGGCCGTGCGCCATTACACTCTACATACACTTTAAAATTTGAATATAAACCAGATTAATTATTTAAATCAATTTGAAACGTGCTATAGCACAGAAAAGGCCAATAAGAAAAACAAAAAAATAAATAAGGCCCAACAACTTCGCAGGAAAAAAAAAACCAACCGCCTCTTAAATCCCCATTCAGTTAAATAAAGGATTCATCGTCGTCGTCGTCATCATCATCATCATCACACTTTGTGTCAACCAGACCGAAAAAAATATTCCCTAGTATGCAGATAACATCATAAAAAGCGACCAGGGCACACCGTCACAGAATAGCGTAAATTCAACTGCAATTTACATTTCATTATTAATTCAAAATGGGGGGGTGGGAGGTAGGACAAAAAGTTGCAGAAAAATAGTCGCCTCCACGAAGGTGTACTACGAATAAATGGGAGATTGTAGTCGAAAACGGAACGATGTCGATTCTTTCCTTTGTCGAATTTCATAAAAGAATAAAATAAAAAGTTCTTTAGCTTCATTGTATATTTGTATATAGGATGAAAACGTCCGCCAAAAGGCTAAAGAAATATTTAAATTTGTATTTTTCCTAGGCTAGGAGGAGATGATTATATTTTGACACTGACACTTTGACAGTTATTGCATTTTGTAACTCAAATGCATAATGTGGCTTGATTTTGCTATACAAATTTGAATGAACGAGTGATGTGAATAAATACATTGGAAATGTGACAAAAATGTTGACAGAGTTGACAGGTGTTGTTATTGTAATATCGAGTTTGAGGTTTTTTGTGCGGCTTTCGATGGTGAAAGAAGATTTGAGAATTCATTTAAAGCGACATAGTGCAATGAATGTTTCGTGTTAAGCAGAACGCATAGATAGGCATTTTGACAGTGAAGTGAACAGTGAATAATTTCCATAGGCAGTTAATTTATATTAACACTTTGTTATTTTTCTTGTTACTGTCAAATGCCGAAATGCATTGAAAGCTTGTTATTTAGAAAGAAAGTGGGTACATTCAAAAATATATTTTTCTTACTTCGTACCCTGAAAAACTAGATATGTCTGAAACTTCACTTTTTCCACACCAGCCACACATACGAACTGTCAACGTAGTACTGAGTCACGAAATAATTAACTCGATTCGTCAGCTACCCATTAAATTTGTCAATTAAAAAACTTCTTCATGCGACCTGAAATAGATCGAGTCTTGAACGTTCCCAATGTTTACATTTAACTCAGCGCACTACAACAGTTCTTGGACTATTTCTAAAATATGTCAAGGGCCATGGGATAAAACATCACATAAATGTGCGATTTAAACACTTGAAGGCCACATAAAATCTAGCTCATTACAATTAATCGATTGTCTATTTTAAAAGTGACACGTTCATAAACGTCAAAATTATATACTTCTTAAAAAAAAATTAGGAACATATGTCCCATGTTATATGTCAATTTCTAAGGGCAATATAAATATACACACAACTTAAATCCAGTTCAGTTGGAAGCTTAAGATTCCACACGACACTATTTTTTACACATTTGACAGTTGATATTTATTCTTCTTGGTAGTATTAAAATCTCTTGTCACTCAACAATGTTTTGAATGGGAATGCACAGGTTAGACTTTCCAATTTATTTGGCAGCACTTTTACTTTGACAGTTCAATTAAAGAATTTAATGAATCTGTTCATATATTGTGAATGAATATCTAAAAAAACTGACCAATGTGATTTTTGAAGTTGCAGCATACGGGTTTTAGGTATGTGGGGAGTATAATACGGAACAAATAAAATAATATGGAGCTATCTGTCAAATTGTATAAATTGTTTAATTTTGTGAAGTAGCATTCAGAAGACTTTGACTTAAACAAACCCAGGCAAACAACTAAAATTATTGCATAAGTCAAGAAAAAGCTTCTCAATTTCACCGCTTAAATACTTTGCATCCATTAAAAAAAAATGAATAAAAACATAGACAATTAAAATCTGAACTTATGGGAAAATTGACACAGCTGTACCGACAAGCTGACAAGAAAAAAAAAACAACAACAGAAAGACTTATCGGGGCGTTTCTAAACAATCCTTGTGGTAGGTAGACTTTTAGAAGGCAAGTTATAAAATAGAATTCAATTCATTGATGAAGAAATGTGATTCGTAGACAGACAGGCAGCACTGACGGCAGAATGAATGCGAAATAAACTTTAATCACTTGAATGGTAAACCAGCCATTTAATTTTCAACGAACATCTCAAAAACCCTGTTTCATCGCTCTACTCATTCGATGTTGGGAATTTTCGCAGTCACTCAAGCGATCGTGAATATATCGTGCACCGTGAGTGTAAAATCGCATGCACAGCCAACTTGCTCAGCAATATTCGACTCGTCACTTCCTTGTGTTATTTAAAGACATTCTGTCACATATCGTCGTCATCGATTACAGATATATGTCGTTTCTGCTCACACCCAAACAGACAGGTATTTCAAGGAACACGAAAATGTTTTCTGTGAGTTATGTGCTATCGAAAACATTAGTATTGATATCACATACAACTTTAAAAAATTTATTACAATACATAGTTTGCTGGGGAGAAGAATACAACTTTTTTTTTTAAATAAGATCTCTATATTCTGAAAACTAATGTTTTCAAAATTTGTTTTGCGTTAAAAAGACCGTTTATCATCAGGATATTAATTTGATCTGCATTATATGTGAAGCGCACATATTCAGCCGACTGTGAGAAAAGGGGAAACTATTTTCGAAAACATCGTTTTCGACTTCTTTTTCAGTTGAAAAACTTTTCAAACCCATTACTCATCTACGGCTAGAACATCTGGTACCACGGAAATATCTATTTTATTTTGAAAATTCATATTTTGAATGGACGCGTGGTGCGATGCAATTTACACGTTGATTTTCTAAAATTCTGAGTTCAGTTCAATGAAAAGCAGCAGCTTGCAGGGAAATCGGAAAAGTAAGTGAGGGAGTTGTATTTTGTTGTATACCTCTGTGGAACGAATTCGTTTTCGAAAATATAGGGCAGCCAAGCGATGCTTTTGAAAATTGAAGTCTTGATACATTAAAACCACTGCAATGCGACACTACCAGCAACTGTGATAGTCTTTTAGCTCCTAAAAACATTGTCTCATATACAGTCCACCTCTATTTAAGATATACTGTGAGAGCACCAAAGGTGGCACAAATGACGTGACGCAAAGGAGGAGATTTATCAAAATTTTTTCACTTTGAAAACCAGGGAATTCGAAATATATCGACTGCATTTAAAACTATTTCTAACGAAACACTCTGGTGTCACAAAGATGAAGTATTCTATACGCTGATTAAATGGACTTTCAAAAACCACATTTCAAACAAACTTCTGACCTCAAAAACAACGTTTATGGATTTTAATTCGACCAACGATATTTGAAACGATCTCCACGACAGTCTAATATCAGCAAAATCACGAAGGTACTACAAAAAACGTATTTCACAGGTAATCATTCGAAAACACGGTTTCCAACCTATTTTCGACGTCAAAACATTATGTATTCTTAGGAATTTGTTTATATCTCATAAATTTCCCATGAATTCCACTGCATTGAGACACACTCGTACCACCGATTTACAGATATCGCAAGTCCTATTTCAATCTTACTGACAACTTGACATGGAATATCCGAACAACTTCAGAAACTTATTTATTTTCTGTGCACTTTTCTACATTCGACAAAAGCGAGACAACACGTCAGCACAAATAAAAATTAAAAAAATTCGAAACATTCACTTTGGAAAATACCATTTACGACTTATTTCTCAGTTAAAAAATCCATTTAAATTGGAATATCCCCATTAAGACCGGCTTTTCCTAGCTATTTCCATTCGTTTTCACTTTTTTTCACGCCGAAGTCTTTCGAAAATACACAAAATCACGACTCATTGCCAATAATTTGCATCAGCATCCGTCTTATATTTCTTAGCAAACTTTTTTTGTCTTGTCTGACAAATTGAACGATCCGCGCACTCGTTCTCTAGAACTTAAAATCCCGATGGGTGCTGCCCGTAATGTGTATTTCACAGAACGATGAGCGCCCGTTAAATGAAAGAGAAATTCAGCACACACAACAAAAAAAAAAAACGCGATCCACATGCGACTTTTGTTTTACTTTCAAAAATTTGTATTTTTTTTTTGGTTTTTATTTAAAGTTTTGGACGTCACCTAAATAAATTCAAAGAAAAATATAAATAAATCCACTGACACAGACAGTGGAGTGGAGTGGTGCGGTATTCTTTTATTTTCGTCTGGGGAGCATGCGTCGCGAGAAGTAACGTTCCGCTTGAGGAGAATACATTTCTCCCTGCGTGCCCGAAAATAACAGCAACAACTGACCGAGATGCTGCATCAGACGAAAGGAAAAACTGCAATGAAACAGTATTTCTAACTGCCGACTATATTTCATCACCGTGGATAGACGGGCTGAGAATAGTTATTGGTGGGTTAAGTAGACAGCAAATCACTGAATGGGTGTATCAATCCACCACCACGAGGTAGAGTGACAAAGAAGTGCAACCAGCAACCCTGTTTTAGAAACGTCATTCATTGCGTATCTCAGTATCGGTCTATAGTGGAAAAGAAAATCAATGCAGTGTGGTTGAGGTTGTGGATTCAATCTATTAATTGAATTGATGCAGTTTAGACTGCAGCTTGATAGTGATCGTATTTGGGTGCACCATATAGACGCATATGGGTACTTCCCACAAATATCAATTGACACTATGCACTTGGTCGGGCTATTACCTAGCTCTTGCTCGTGGTGACACACAGACGATGAGGACGACCCTCGCTATTTGAATCTTTCTTCCGTTCCGAGAGTGAGGAGTGACAAAACGACTACGGAGGGCCGCCGAAATGGATAAATTGCTGGCTTGTTTCAAGGGGATGTTCAAATGGCTCTCTAATGGCTATTTAATTGGTCGGGCAATTGTTTTAATGCCATCTGGGATAAGGCAGTGATTTTTGTATGACCACAGAGGGAGCTACGGATTGTGATGGATAAATAATTGGAAGCACGCAGATGTGGAGCGTCTACGTATGTGAACTTGATGCTGTCCAAATACACAAGGTCTTATAATAGAATTTCTGAGTTTTGTTTGACAAGTTTTATGCCTTTATTGATAGTTAATTTAGCTCTATAAGCGAGAGGAGGTCTAGCCGCAAAAGTTGTGTTGTTTCAGGTTTACTGACACGAAATCAGACGACTTTTTCTGTCAGAATATCAATAAATTTCAACATTTGATCAGTAGAACTGTTTTAGTACATTGAATGTGATTCACACTCATATTCTTCGAACAATAGACGGGGCTGAAATTGCATATCCAACAGCTGGTACAAAGTGAGCAACATTTATTTAAAATATGTCAAACCACAAATGGGACAACATCAAAACCAAGCTTTAACTAGTGTAGTTTTGGAGAAGAACATACAATCGCGACCTTAAGAGATGTACCAAGATGTGAACATGCTAAAGATCTCAAAGACTCCAAAGTTCGAAACGACTAGACAGATCGGACCTCTACATCAAAGACACAGCCTTCGGAGATTCCAGAGCGCTGGTCTTAAGAATCGAACGAAACGTTTATAAAAATCGCTGAAGTTAGCTGCAGTGTACATGAAATATAAAAACATTGCTCCAAATTTTGGAGGCTCTTTGTGAGGTTAAATTTTCTTAAATGTACGAAGCAGTGTCTAAATCATGAGCTGAGAATATAAATGGTATCACCACGAACTATTTCCAAGCGTTTTTGACGTATACTTTGACATTCGACCGTGCTCGAAGAAATAAACACACCTACACAAGGTATAAATGTTTGTAGCCAACCTCACTCATATCTCGAAACAAGATAAGCGCATCTGTATTCCAGTGGATAAGTGAAGGAAAAAAGTCCAATGTTTCCCATCATTTCACATGTCACAGCTATCGAAATCATCCACAAAAAACGGTACTATAATTTTAAGTAGCTAAAAAAAACTCATTCGCCAGTAAAAAGCGACATCTTGCAGTCAGATAAATAAAACTCAACTGACAAAATGTGTTAACAGTGTTTCGGTGGTATGACGGAAACTTTTGCTGACTTCTTTACAAGTACATGCTTTATGTTTCACACCTGTTATGTGTCAAGTTTGTAAACACGCGCTTACGTTTAATGTTATGCAAAATATTCAATTCACTTGTCAATAATGAATTCTCAATTCAACTCACCGCCACTCTTTCCAACTGATAAATACAAAATCACTTTCCGCCTGCATCAAATTAATTATTTCAATTTCACTTTTACGTAAATCTCTTGTTGTTTACACTTGATTTGAAATTCATTGAATATTTTAAATATTTTTTTTTTGCAGCAACAAAATTCACAACCATGAAACGAATTTGGTATTCTCTTGATGGAAAGCACGACTTGACTAAATTCAAGTCGATTTCTAACCGCGTTCTCTGTTTGTTTTCGTTGCGTCTAATTTAATATTTTGTTTTAATAACTTATTAGGATTTCGTTAATTTTTTGTTTTCTCAATTCCCTTTCGAAAGACGACTATAGTTTTGCACGGCAGTAGTGATATGAATTTGAAAATAAATGAACAAAAATAAAATTTACAGAAAACTCAATATTGACTGTGTCACCTTGTAATTGCATGTTAATTGTTGTGAGTTGTGACGGTGATATTAATGGAACATCTCTCATGTTTCATTATTGCTTGGCACTAACCATTCCACTTGTCAAGATCGATGTGTATAAATGGTTTAACATATTAATGGGTCTAATTAAATTATGGAACACGCGGCATAGCTAGTCAGATTTTATTAGATCAGTGCGACGACGATTATTGGAAAAACATGAAAGGTACGGCGCCGTCACAGTCTCTGTCATGGTTATGTAATGTTATTTAAGCTGTGCAGACGTAAGATTATATAACGCAAACAAAAAATAACGTGCAAATAAATCTACGTCACATTTCACAGTTGAACGATTGTTTGCAGGAAAAATTGAATCAACATGAAAACCAAACTTGAATCGACGCATCCATTTCGGTAGGATGAATATTTTTGGAAAGGACCTATACAGTTTGTATATATATGCAATAGACGAAAGGTTAACTTGAGGACACTATCTCGGATGCTTTTTATTGAAAAAGTGCGGGCCTTTTCTGGGAAACGAATTTCACCCACTCGCAATTAGTCACGGTCCATTTTTACCGATGACAGTATTTTGTCACACGTTACCACCGATGGAATTTAGCCGAAAGAAGTGAATTTGTCTTAAAAATGTTACCAAGCAATCTTCTAAAACCTAAAGACGTAATTTGTGTGTTTTCAGGAGATCGAACCTGAGAGCCCTCGCTCAGTAGTACAACACACTACCCATTGATACACTGAAACTTTTTTTGCATTTGGCAAACTAATCAGTGCCGGTAGTAATTGGGATCGGTCGGATTTTTAGTTTACAGTAAGTTTGACAGCAGTCTGACATAATTTTGTTTGGTTTGGCTATAGACTAATCATATGAACAATTTTTCAATTGACGTAGACGGCTGTGTCAACCGAGCTAGTGATGAAAACGAATAAATTCAAAAATCTATAGTTTTCTTAAGTCGACTGGACTTATCTAGACCAGATTTCTTCTCACCTCGAACTAATGTCAACTTAGTTTCCAGTCAAAAAATTCTTGACTATTCCCCCATAAACGTCAGCCAAAAAAAAATTTTGTTTAACAAGTAACTAATTCAAGAAAATTTTACTTGACAATTCAAGTCAACGCTTTTGAAAACCTAGTCAAAACAAATTTAGTTGATGTACTTCATTAATTGTCAAGAGTGAAATTACTCGCTACTCGTTATTTCGATAATTTTCGTCTTTCTTTTGTTGAAGTCAAGTATAAACTTAAATCGTAATAGTCGTGATCTATTTAAAATAAAAAATAAAAATAAATGGACCTTATGTTTTATTTTTTAATTCTCGGTTAGACGTTTTGTAATTTTGCGATAGCACTGGTAAGTTAAAACAGTTGTTAATGGAAAGTTGATTTGGCAATGAAAACGTAATAGATTCTTGGATCAGCTTTGCGATTTTTCGACCTTTTATTCGAAGATTTTGCGACAGCAACTGGTAAGTCAACGGCAGCAACAGTTGTTAATGGAAAGTTGATTTGGAAATGAAAATGTAATAGATTCTTGGATCAGCTTTGCGATTTTTCGACCTTTTATTCGAAGATTTTGCGACAGCAACTGGTAAGTCTATGACAGCAACAGTCTTCCGCTTAATTGAAAGTAGTTTCGGCAGTGGAAATGTAATAGATTCTTGTAAAACTCATTTTACTAATATTTGTTGTAAGCTATATATTATGCCTCAAGTTGGCAACTAACTATTATCTAAAACTTAATCAAATGCTCATGGGAATGAATCCGCATCTTGTGACATCAAGAATAAAGAGGGTACCTCTAAAAAACGTGTCAAAAAGGTCAATTCACTTTTCATTTCTCTAAACAAAAGCAAACTACTTTCCACTTCATATAGGTCTGACATTCAGCAATTTACGCATCGTCTAAGAATATTTAAAGTCCACCAAATCGCTCTTAGACATTTACGACTGTTTATTTTCTATTTGTTTTATTAAAATAATCATTCTCCCCCCTATTTTAAAGATTTCAAACCAATTAGTATTTAACACACTTAATTTGACATTAAACGTGACCTCTAAAGCCCCAAGTGGGACCCCCTTAGCCATAAAAAATAAATCTCAACACAAGAAGCCAGAGGCCACTCATAACTTTTGAACAAACATCCGGACCCGGAGGACAATCGACACCAATTGATGGCCTTCCAATAGTGATACAGCTAACACCCTAAACAACTGACCCACATTTGCCACTTCAAGCGGATACTGTAAGCACTTCCGGTAATACTCTTCCACCATGGACCGACAGATGCACTTTATATTGAACTCACAACACAATTGACCCTCAATTCTCCAGGGATGGCGATGATGATGATGAGATGATGTTTGAAAATAAAGTTTTCCGGTAGACAATCAACGGGGCAGAGTACTGTGTGGAGCACGTACTTGAAGATTTTAACGAACCTCCATTCAGTGCGGATGTGTTTGTACCACTAATCAACACCCACATGTTTCAAGCCAGCCATACTTTGATTTAGTTTTTCGAGTACAGATTGCGGGTGAAAATAAAAATACTTTTTCACTTTTCCCCTGGATGACTACTTTCGACGAGAGCGAGATGCAAACCTGGAAACTAGGTTGATGGATTATGAAATCTCAAAAGTGGTGATGAGTTATTGTGATGGGATGGGGTCTATGTGTGGGTGCGAGGGGAATGAAATTAAGTGCTGGCTCTTCATTTTTCGTTTTCCTTGTTTAATTATCGTGCACCAACTGTGTGACATATATTTATGCCTGACTGCTGACATGCTGTCTGTAAACTGAAATAGTATTTGAGAACAGATTGACGGTTTTGGGTAGAGATCTTCTTTGGGAAGGTATTGACGGAAGAGTATATAAATTGTTGCAGAGACGTTACATTGATTTAGCAGAACATTCGGCTTCCAGCAGCAATTGACAATTCCTAGTTGGCGATCTAATACGAGAACATAAAGCAACACAAAGTGGCCTAGCGGGTTCCCATTATACATATGGTATACCTATGCATGGCCTAAGTTTTGACAGTTCTTTTTCCAAAGACTTTAAAATAAAGATAGACGGTTTATTGAACATTTACCTGCTGCCAGTGATGCCAACTCAGGCATAATTATGCTTGAGGAATAATTTTTAGAAAAAAAAAACGCAAAATTTATTAAATTGTTTTGTACAGTCAACTCATATAATTAAATTTTGAATTTGGAAATCTGGTACATTCTTTGATGAAAGTTGCATCACAAATTTTCATTTACAACTGTGCGTCACGTTGCCCTACTTACCAAAACCAAACCATGGATTACAGAGATCAGGAAAGTTTAATTACAAATCGATCGACCAACATTCTGGTAACAAATTTTAATCAACTTCTAGGTTTGCTGCACTTCTTTTGTAAAATATGCAATTTGTGTCTTATCGGTCGGCGTTGGCATCACTGCCTGCTGCTTTGTCAATATTTTATCTAGACCCGACTTCGAGCTTATTGATCGCCGGTTACTGTACCCATTAAGTTCTCATCGAGTGAAAAGCAATTAAAAATAATATGTCAGTCACATCAAACCTTATAGGGCATTCAATGAACAATTGTTCACTTCTCAAGCCTTATCCACCCATTATCCTCAGTCAACCTGTCCAATCAGTCATTCAAAGCTCAGTAAATCAACGTCTGTCAAAAGCCACATGAAGCGCATACATTTTTGCCTTAAACTTCTGTTCATATACCACTCACGCAAAATTAATACCTATCATATCACACTCGCACGATTATACAAAACCGAATTCGACAAGTGTTTGCGGTTCTGTTCTCAAGACCATTTCATTCAAATTTGATCGCACCGCCTACGCAAGCCATCGCAAAACCATTCGCTCATAATCCAATTAGATGGATGGAATAATAATAACCGCCCAGACCCAGAGCATCTGGTGGGTTGACTCAAATGACCCGAAATTCCATTTCGCCACGCTTCTCCCACAGACACGCAGTGAGCATACTGCGCAATTAGAAACGCATGTGAGAATGTAATTATTAAACTATTTTCGAAGAAAAATTAAAGGAATTTCGCTACAAAAAGCATAAGCAACGTGGGCTTGCTTCTGGTTCTTGTCAACACCAACACCAACACCACCACCACCATAAAGTTGGTGCATTATTTCGCTTGCAACAAGATCGTGCAACGAATGCGACAACCATGGGGTTTAATGAGCGCGTGTTCGAACGTCATTTGTGCGCAAAAAAAAAATATTACCCTGAAACTTCAATATTAAGTGCGATTTACATGGTTTATGAGGCGTAAGCAATTGAGCAGCACTTGGTGCACGGCTCTGCAACGAAACACTTAAAAATATTCCTTGTGACTTGTGTAGCGTGCTCGGGAGGTATAGGCAGCCGCGTTAGTTATTATATCATGTTCACAAATTTGACATCACTTTGCTAGCGGAATTAGTTTGCAGCGAAGCGGAAAATTAGACGAAATATTTTTCATTCAAAAACATACACACACATACCATGAGGTGTTCGAAAAATGCCCGACAACTACTTTGAGGTTAGCCAAAGTAAAATGAAACGTAAATTGCTGTTTCGTGTAACTGTCATGCATGTATACACAAATGTCATTCAATACTTATTCTCGCAATTGCAGTTTTGCAGTGCGATGCGAGTTGATAGAAATATCGCTTCGACTTGAGATTGTAAAGACAACCCAACTCGCTGGGGAATAAATTAGTTGACGTTCGGCGTGTATAGTGTGTATTGACGTGAAGTTCCCCAGAGGAAACTGTTCCTCATGTAGCGGCAAAAGGGTATTCCCTTGACGGTGATGTTTAAGAAAACTCAACAATATTGAAGGTAATTGGGTATTTTGGAAATATATATCGTCAATGTGGGATGCATTATTATATTTTATTTCGTTCAGCATGTGAAAAAAAATCACTAATAAATCATTTGCAACAATCTTCACTTTAAATAGATAGATAGATAAATTTTTTTTTCAAATCATTTGGATATACATTATTTCAATTCTGATTTTAGAAAAAATATTTGGTGACATTTTATATTTTTATACTTTAAGTACTACACTTCAATGGTAATAACAATAGTTTAATTAATTGATAGATCACCATGAAAATGCTTTTGGAAAAATTCGTCGTTGCTCTCATTTAAAATTTAATAGACGCGTTCCATTTGGAAGACGAGTGCCACAAAATGGCCGCGTTCCACTGCCCGCTAGATGACTAGCGGCGTGTCAAACTCCATGTATAAAATAATTGACATTTCACCATTTGCTAGACGTCAAGCACTTTTTGGGAAATATCTCAATCTAGCGGAAAAAAAAACCGACTTGTCAAAGGAAATCTTTCAAAATTTTACAAAATAAAAATAAATACGAAGTAAAGGACCCAGCCCATAGAATCCGTCGCGTCCGTTGTGGCAACGTTTTCGACTGATAGATTGATGGATTAGACAACAGCTTTGGAAAGTGACCCATAAGCAGCGCACCTGCCGGATGCGACGGATAAAGTATGTTAATTTTCTACTTTTCTGTCCGTCGCACAAGTTGACAGTTGGCACAGAGCGAGAGGAAGCCTTTTCATTGGTGGAAGTATTGAGTGCACGAGAGAAACTGTCATCGGCTATCAGCAGTTCCTCATATCGAGGGATTTTTTCCTTTTTTTGGGAATTTCGATGTCCGAAAAGCCTTCCGTGGAAAAAAAGAAAAAGGTGCAAAAAACATTCAAACTAGCAGTTTTTATTTTTATTTCATCAAAATATGTATGTATCAACATTTCACCTTGATAATCAACACATAAATGTACATAAAGAGGCAAGATTTTTTAGTACCAACATATTCTAGTACAAAAATAATAACAATAATATTGAAATATTAACAAGTGATTATCTTTCCGTATAATATGAATTTTACTATAAAAAGTTAGATTTTTTTCACAAAAAAGTACATATCAAGGGAATTTGAATACTGTGGAAAGGGAAAAATAACCACGTTTCATGAGTACCTACCTAAAACACTGCCGGTCACCGTTTGCGACGGATTCTATATGGGACTTTTCGTTCCGTCGAATACGTCAATATTGACAAAATTGATAAAATTGGTAAGTAAAATAGCAATTCAGATTTTGTTTTTATAACTATATTTATTTTTAATTGGTGATAGGGTCGTTCTTCATCTGGGGTATTTTGTGCTGGACGGCTATTGGGCAATGGAATTCGGCCAATATCTCAGATGTTGAATCCCCACAAGAGCTATAAGCCAGCGGAAAAAAGTGACGTATGGGTTTGTTTACTTTTATTTAACTTCAATTATAAAATTGTTTCCTACGAGGGAGTCTACAACTATACATAATACCGTTCAACCACTTTTTACTTGTATTTATATTGAAAACAGTGACAATTGCTAATTGTCTGCGTTGTTTGCTTTCAGTTCCTCTCTCTGCGTGTTACAATAACGGAGTAGAGTTGATGCCCCACGAATCCCCATCCCCATCCACAACACGACTCGATCGAAGTGTGTTGCACTTTTGTGTTTGTTTCTGTTGTTTTTTCTTTTATTTTCGTTTCTCTCTTCTCCGTTACTACCCTGAAGTGTGTTTTATTTTATATTAACCGGAGAAGAAGCGTCTGACTCATTTTGTTTTGCTGCACGTACCAATATAACTAGATCGCGAACCCTAGTATAATCTTTTGACGTCTCTTACAATCCAAATCTATATTGGCTTGCTTTGTCCCCCATTTTCTGTCACTCCAAGTAATATTATATTTTAACAATAATGACAAACGAAATAAACTCCACTCAGCATTTGCTCATAACAATAAAGATTTAATTATTGATTCAAATCGATACGAGGAGTAGTACCAACTTAAAATTGGATCAACTTCCTCCCTCGTACGGCAGCAAAAAAATAAAACAGCACGCATCAGCCGCAAAAGTCTGCATGTCATGCAGCTGACAATCATCGCTCTTGTCGTCGTCAACGCCATCGTCTCATTGTCATTAATTTTATTTCGTCCAAAAGACAAGTGATTGTTTCGTGTCAAATCGACACACAGCTATTGACATTTGCAGACACTGTGTAGCAAACTCGATCAAGCTCTGCGATGCAAAAACGTGACTTCTGACAGCGTATAGATGGCGAAAAGAGAAACCGAACTTGTTGCTCCAATTCTGTGACAGTGTTATGGAGCAGTTTTACAAAATCTGAGACAGATGTCTATAAGATGACATCGTCTCGCTGCTGCTGCACATAACCAGAAATCAGCCTGCATCATGAATGCAAAAACAAAAACAAAAAAAAACGAATTTCGAATTGTTTGTCGGCGGCTGTCACTTCGTATGTGTACAAATACTGTATTCGGAGAATTTTACGGTATCCGGAAATTCTTTTATGACACCAATCGAATTTTATTTAATTTTTTTTATTGATTCTCATGTTAGAGGTCAATGGAGATATATTCTGACAGATGGTAGTTTACTTGCGGATGAAGGTCGCACAGCATGAGTTGCCATCATTATAAAACAATAGCAGTTTGGTTATTTAACGATTGAACGTGAAGTTATTTACAAATGAACTTTAATTTAATAGATACCTATTCGGTAATGCTGTTTGTAAATAAAAATATTTACGAAACAAGTGACAGGACAAGAAACGTCTGTTATGAACGGATTTTGGCAGCACAGCCACTCATTGAACGTCGAATTAATATTCACCAGTGTTACTCTCTTTCAAGGGCATCTTGTTGGATATATCTATTTCCCAAATAGCTTTACCAGACTTGACTTGGTCGCGCTGTGTCGCGTCGCAAAATCACTGTCAACATTAAACGAACTCAATACCAAGAGTGGAGGGACATTGGGTTTGAATACACAAACTTTTGACCGCGTTTTGTTTATGTCGCTCATTAAATAAGAAATCATTCTTTGTCGAACCGATTGCGGAGCTTTTTCAAACCCATATTCAATGCAAAATGTGCCAAATAAACGGTGGATTTCGTACTCAAAATGACTGCTGTCACTTTGGCTTGAATATCTGAGCAAACGTAAGGTTTTATTATACATATTTGTGGAGACTTTATTCGATTCTGAGTAATCCTTTTGATGACAATCGTGTAGAAATTTACATGATTTACTTATGCAGCCGAGAACTTTAAATTAAAGTGAAACTTATCATGAAACGAAAAAGCGACAGGACGTTAGGAATTAATTCCAAACGCAGATGAAACGAAACGCGACAGTAAGCGGGAGAAGGATCCGATTACTGATGAAATGAATAAGTGACAGTAGACAGGAGAGAGTAGAACGTGCGGTAAGGCAGCTCGTCGCACACAATGAGACATGGGAGACGAATGCAATTGCGACAGACTAGAAGTAGCGAGTGCCAATTTTAGCCAAATTTTAGCCGCCCATTAAAAATCAGAAGTGCAGAAACCAGTTCACTGACACCCTTGAACCGTGTTCTACTATAGCCGGAGGTCGTTCTGGATGTTTGTGTGAGTTTTCCAAATCGCTATACAATTTTGATAAATACCGTGTTGTACACAGTTTGAAACATAGTGATCAGACAGACTTGTGGCAACTCCAAACCCAAATTTAAAGAAACCCATCTAGCCAGCCAAACGAACAACAGCCTCCGAACAATTTACTCAATTCACGTAGCAAATTACAAACCAATCCAATCGAGAGCTAAAACAAGCCACCACAGCTACACCCTCAACAATTATCGGTGTAACCAAAAACGTCCAAAAAAGCAATGCGGTGGCGGCCAGCCAAACAATTACATATTTACAACTTTCCGATTTGGAAATTCGTGCAGATAAATCTGCTGCAGATTTACATTTAAATTGCTGCTTTGCCGGCCGCCGGCATAGTAAAGTGTCCTGTGCTGCTGTGCCCCAGAGGTAGGACTCCCCCCATACCCAGATGACTCATAACGTATGCAAGACCTCACCAATCTCCCTCACCGAGAATGACAAGCGAACTAACCGAACCGAACGCGGCGACGCCCTCAATCGTGCGCGGACAGTCTAAACCGCTGCCTGGTCAGCTTGTACGAAGGAAGACCCCTTCTTTGGTTAAACTGCGAGCTCCCCGGATCGATCTGTGAACGCTTTTAGCCATAAGTGGTAATGGAATTAGTTTTGCATTGTAAAACCGGTGTTTGGGACTGAACGACGACGTTTCTTCTTTTTATTCTGGACACGAGCTGGTGAAACTATGAAACCACGACCAAGTGTCTTGGATATGAATTAGGAGTCAGACGAGGAGTTACGTATGCACCAGTCGGTGGTTAACGTGTTTTTCTCTCGTTTTTGGTTAGCGAACTTTAGCACTTGGCCCATATGAGCTGGAGAGTAAATTGTGTTTTTGTGGTGTTTACTTTTTTTCTAGTTTATTCAGCTAAATGCTGAGTTAAGTGTCCAGTACTTGAGGCCTGATTGGCTTATGAATGACATACGTAGGTGTTGATTGTTTTGTGGCGTGACGGTATTCACATTGAAAAGCGATTGCTCTCCGAATGGCAGAGCGAGCATGTTAATGCGATCGATTTGAAGTGTGGAGTCCGTGGAGTCCGTGGAGTCGTTTGTACTCCGTGCCGACAATTGTAACAACATTTCAGATTCAGATCAAGCAGTTGACACGTTTTTTTTTTAATGAAATGCAAATGGCGATGGGATTTCATTGACAACTATTCAGTTAGACTGACTTTTTCTATGCAGAACAATGTTCTGTCAAAAATGCGAGAAACTGCTTTAAGGGAGTGTTTTTCGAAAGCGATAAATAGGTATGACAAATCGGTTGGACGTGCCAAATCAGACCACACCACGGCGGCCATTTGAAACGCACCCATTTGTAGAGTTGATTAACTGGCGCCACTCAAAATATATGAATAGAGATGGCCAGTAGGATATAGCATTTTATGAAATGTTGGAGTCGCGTGCTGAGTCGTCTTTGTTACTACTTAAATTATGCTCATTGGCAACAAGCAACTGTCACCTGTCGCCCAAAATATTACTTTGTTTTTCACTTTAAATGAAAAGTTTTTGTAAACACACTCCGTTTGGGTTTGACACATTACTTCTCCGATAAAAAAGTGTTTCCAATCTATTCATCCAGACATTTTACATGCAGCTGTCAAAAAAAAAAACTCAATTTCGTGCAGTTGTTTTTAAATTTATTTAAAAAAAAAAAAAACTTCCAGTCGTAAAAAGGAGCATTACAATTTTACTAAGTTACAATTTTAGTACAGTAAGAATTAATAGGTGCAGCGAAGTGGACATTTAGAGATCAATTTTATAAAAATTAAATACAAATATTATTATTAAAATTGCGAAACTTCGAAACATGTAAATGTCACGGCGGGACAAGCTTTGAATATGTGGGCTGTGCCTATTTTAATCATTTGAAAACAATGCACAAGTGATTTATAAAAATTTTAAGGGAAATGTCACAGAGCCAAAAGACGGTGGCCTAATTTTCCGAGAGATAATAAAAGATGTTGTTGAGTTGAAAGGGCGTAAAACGAAAAGAAAGCAAAAACGATTTTGTTTTGAAAGACATTTTAGATGGCGTACATTTTCCTTCCCCATCTCAAATTTAAGGCCATGCGCACTTTGACATTTTCATTCCATCGCCTTACAAACTTTATGCCATGTTGTGTGCCTGTAAGTGCCCGTTTTGGTTGTTATTTGGTATGTTAAAATATATTTTGGATATAAAATGCATAAATTACTAAAGTTCCACTCCTTTTCCAAAACAACCGCACTTTTCATTTCGATCTACTACAATTTTGAAATTCTGAAAGTTGAAAAGTCAGGAGTACTTGATTTGAATACTTCTCTAAGCTTTCAGTATCGACCAAACTAAACACTGGAATAACAAAAAAATAAAAAAAGTGCACGACTGGGTCGAGCCAAACTTTCGCCTTTATTGCAAGTGTTGCCACACCGGGCAGCTACTTCAGATTTTGTAAACCAACGAAATACGCGGCAGAAGCGATACCACCTTTTTTAATTAATGTTATGTCAGTTTGACAATTTGTGTGACACGTGTCTTTGATTTTATTAAAGGTGTAAGAACAAAAAGTGTTCAATGCTTTTGTTGTGTGTGTTCATTTAACCGGGAGATTTTGTATGACGTTTAATGAGAAGATTTACTTTTTGTAGCGCAACTAACCGGGTAACGCATTTAAGCGGGACGCATTTCAACTGGAAAAGTTCTGCACATTTCTTATGGGATGCTTTCTTTGCTCAGTTTTAGGATTAATTAAACTAGCAACGCAAGTTGCGAGGGTCACTTATCCGGGGATCACTGTAGTGACTAAATCATCTTCATCCGACATAGCAGGTAGTGCATATCTTATCCATTTGATATTTTGTCGTACATTTCTATAACCATAAAAGTAAGTTTTGCTGACAGCTAAAATGACAAAGTTCTCACTTTTTTTTCTTAATTTTGTTTTGCTTCAGCGATTTAATTAGTATGTTGACATCAAAAGTTTGTGAGTGGTGAACAAACTTGTCTTTTATATTAGACATTGTTTATCGTTTAAGTGTACGAAAATTTGACTTCACTTTCTTACGAGAAAGTTAAAAAACTAATGCTGCCATTAAAGAACACTCAACTCATTACTTTCATGAATGCTGAAATGTGTTTTGGGATTGATTTCTGGTCAGTATGGAAATATATCTGACAGCTTTCCAACACTAAAGGTCTATTCACATGAGAGCGAATTGCGAATATTCCTAGTTTCTGACATTTCATTCACATGAGAACTTTTTTTAGTCGCAGGTACCCGTGAATCAGTTTCATTGTTGTAGGTTAAGTTCAAACGAATTTTTCATTCGCGGGTTTAGGGATCCCGACTGTTTTATGTGGATCGTGAATAAAGTGTGACAGTTCGCTGCAAGAATTTTCAATTCACGGGAAAATTGTTGTAATTGTAGATTTAGCTACTTAAATCGATTGAGACGCAGTTTCTTTTTGTAGATTAGATTAAATATAATGTTTTTGTAGTAAAACAAAATGCAAATTTCAATTCATAAATGCAGTTAAATTGATTTGTTCGCAGTTCGCCCTCATGTGAATGGTCCTTAAGACAACAAACGACTGAAGAACATTTGTTTTGAACGAATCCATCTACTATTTGAAAAATAAAACTCCTCCTTTCAACCTCTTCCCAAAACTATACAAACTATCCACTACACAAAGAAGTTTGAATTTGAATACACAAAGAAATCATCAACACACTCACTGATGAGTGATGACTGATTGTATCTAGATATATATATTTCCGTTCCAATTCAGCAAAGTTCTTTCGCCAAAACCAAACGAAACTGAAAAAAAATCTCCAACGCAAAACAGGTAGCCCAACTCAAAATCAGATAAAAAAATATCAAATTATGCAAATATATTCCTCTCTGTTGCTTGTTTGTTTGTTTTTCGTTTATTTGTGTCCATCAAATAATTTTATCCACCAAAAGTTACTTTTCCTCGCCTTTGGATTTTATTTCCAACTTTGCAAGGCAAAGCTGACATTTCTTTCTCATCTCCTGTTTTGCCCGTCAAAAATATCGGTAAACACAAATCCGATTATACCGCCTGAGCGATTTGCAAACGTCTAATGACACTCTTAAGCGGTTTCACCTGTTTTACACCCCACTCTCTAGGAGCTTATCAGTGAAATATTTAATGTTATATCTGTCAAACAGATGTCGCTGTGGCAATATGTATTTGCAATGGCGTCTTTGGTACTGCTGCAACCGGCAATTATAATTTCCAGTTACGGTTAGTTCGGTTTCGCACGAGGATTGAGGAAATCAAAACAAAGAAAAAAAAAAAAAACAAAAACGGACAAGGCAATATGGTGAAATTTGAGATTTTGTGGTTTTTCTTCGCAACCAAAGTAATGGCAAGTAATTGACCGATTAATGGCTGAGCGAAAAGCAAGCGTCACGCAGTTGGCCCCAAGTTAAATGTATTCCTAGCGATGTGTGTTTCTATTCATGTTCGGTTTACAAATCGCTTTTGGGGTGTGCATGTGCACATGTGAGAGGTAATTTGTAATCTGTGCAACACGTCTCTCAAATATTTTTCGAAGCACATGGTTTGGTTGGTAACGCGGGACATAAGCAGGCGGAGAAAGCATTGTTGCTTTGATTTAGGTCAGGCGAGAGCGCATGCTGTTCGAATGAATCCGAGTGTGGATTCGCTGCATTGTGTAGTAGAGGCAATGAGATGCGGCATCAATCACTATCGAGACGGTGGATATCGATACACTTTTGCTCGTTATCGTAATGGCAACGCTGTGAACATTTTGGGCGTTCAAAACTATACACTGCCACACAGAAAACACACCTTCAATAAGCGGGGCAGGCGCAACTTTACATTGCTCTTTGGAGAAGGAATGTCGAATAAGTATAGCTTAAAGCTTGCATTGACAGTTGTCGCACACAGTAACATAAACCACCAGTTAGGTTCATTGGCAACATACAAGCTAAAGGTGGCCCGTAGATTATGGAAGAGGCATTTAGGTTGTAAACCAAGAAATACACATCCTTCGGTCTTTGGGATGGGGTTACTTGTAAATTTAGGTGGCTACGACAGGTGGGTTTTCTACACGCTCAATTGGCTCAAACCGATTGCGATTTAAAAAAAAAAAAACATAACTCACTATTTAAAACAGCCGAAATAAAAAGGTTAAATGAATACTGTTAAAAAAAAAAACATTACCAGTTGCTTTTAACTAAGTTTCTAGATTACAATATTAACCAAACGGTTTCACTTTTGTTTTTAAGACCGAGAAATTTGATAAATCGGTTATTTTTAAGCGAGTTTCATGTTAGCTCGGTTATTTTTTATCCACTAACTCGGTAGCCTGTAGGATCTAAATTAACAGTATTATTTGGTAGCGTTCTGCGTGTATCTGTCTAAATACGATACGTCAAATAAACATATGGGTACCGTAGATCAAGAGGTTCCGTCAGCTAACTAGTTGATGTGCGATTTTGTTTGTCTTTTTTGTGAATATACCTTTTTTTTTAGAAATATTTGAGTCGATAACGCCCCCAAATAGTAGGCGTGGCATGCGCAAATTCCTAGGAAACGAAGTGTCGACATATTTTGTGAAGTATTTTAAAGTAGTCGCAAGACCCAAGTACCTCCAAATTGTTAGATGCCAGTTTGACATATGAACACTTTTTATGTCAGTAGTATGTAGGGCATTTTATTTGATGAGCATCGGTGGAGATCGGTACGCAAACGAAACACTGTGTAGGCTTGTAGAGATTTTTGTTTTTAACTTTCCCGGAAATGAAAGGTCAGCCCTAAGGTAGTCAGGGATCATTTCAAGTCAGTTTTAGGAAGCCCTGGAGTTTCCAACTACACCTAACCTATAAAATGGCTAGTTACCCATTAAAAACTCATGTTAAGCGTGAGAAGCCTCTATTTACGAAAGTCAGAGAACAAGTTCGCCTTGTGGCAGTCGAACAAAAAGAGAAGCCCTCCTTTTGGAAGCTCTGCAAATAGCCAAGCACCTCAAAACCATAAAATTACTACTTAAACATTAAAAACTCATGGAAAGCGTGACAAGTCCTATATGTTTTCAAAATCCAGGGGACAAGTACACCTTGCGGCAGTCGAACAGAAAGAGAAGTCCTCCTTTTGGAAGCTCTGCAAATTGTCAAGTACCCCAAACCTATTAAACGGCGAAAACTTCATTCAGAAATTATGGGAAGTAAGAAGTCCACCTTTTTGGATATCAGGGGAGAAGTCCATCCTAGGGCAGTCGAACGAAAAGAAAAGTCATCCTTTTGGAAGCTCTGGAAATAAGCAAGCACCTGAAAATTATAAAATGACTAGTTACCCATTCAAAACGCATGACAATGAAATGCCTGTATTTTCGAAAGTCAATATGACTACTAAACCTTGCAGCATTCGCACAAAAAGAGATATCATCCTTTTGCAAGCTCTGGAAATTGTCAATTACCCCAAACCTATAAAACGGCGAAAACTTCATTCAGAACTCATGGGAAGTCAGAAATCCACCTTCTTGGATATCAGGGGAGAAGTCCATCTTACGGCAGTCGAACGAAAAGAGAACTTCTCCTTTTGGAAGCTCTGGAAAGCTACAGGTCCACCTTCCTTGGTCCCAGCCTTATGAGCACGGTTGCCAAATTTGGTCATTATTTTTTATCTTGGTCACATTGTCATTTTATATTTATATTTGTGATGAATACATTGTTCTATGTTTACAAATATTTCGGACTTGAATTATTTTGGCAATTTTTAGCTACAGTTGGCCATTTTTATTTCCAATTTTTGCCACAGACTTTATTTTCAAGTTGCATCTATGAGTAGTGTATGACAAATTGTACATAAATTATGGCTAAAATTCGCAGGGTCACAGCGATTTATTCCGGAAAGGCATGATTTCGGTCAGAAAACCTTGTCGCTCGAGGTAAGATTCGGAGGGCTGATTGAGTGCACTCTGAATTTTTGTATAGATCCTCACTGAAACTGGGGCGAAGCTTAAATGTCCTTTTCTTGAGCGATGAAGCAATGGGCCAGTTTTGGCACAGCTAGGTTACTCTGTCAATCGTCCATCGGCCTTTCTTTCGAACCTCTCCGCGTCTTAAATTTACAAATTTTCTTCTTTTCGTGTACAGCTGCGGTCAAGTTTTAGTTAAATCAAGGGACACCCTTTAAAGGTAAGGGAACGAAATTTAGTTCAATACAAGTTTATAAAAATGCCCTGAATAGCTTTCATTTTTACAGCAAACAATCCTACTCACACACCACAAGCGACATGGCGCCTATTTGACACTGTTGATTGCGCAAAGTCACCCATAACTTCCTCTACTCAGTCTCATTGCTGCAAGGCACACTCCACGCCGGAAGTCACATAATCTGTGAGTAAATTACCCAAGATCAAGTTCTACCTAACCCAGTTTATGTTAATGCGAAAACCAATAGGACCAATAAAAACGTTTGTAAACGTGGAAACTTATTTTTGTTTTCACGAGAAAAACCACATGTCGATAAAAGTTTTTGTAAAACACACACGCACGCGAAAAACGCTGACACATTCAACGTACATGCGAGCATTGAACTAAAAATAAGATAATGAAAGGCATCAACTTCCACCGATCGCCATCGACACCACGATCCGATCTATCATATATCGCAACGACCCGCAAGTTGCCCTCTAATCGAACCAGTCCGCGAGGATAATTAATCCAATAATTAAAGCATCGGACCACGGCACGTAAAAGCGATTGCGATCCAAAAACAAAAACTCCCAAGAATTACTCAAAACGAAAAATTGCAGCTGTGCCACAATCCCCACACCATTATAAAATCGCAAAGAAAAACTAGTTCGTAGATTCATCTAGATACTCGTATCTGGAAGTATGGTAGCCGTATACGATGGGAGGAACCATATCCATGAGATACTTTTACTTTTGCGGAGTTCAACACCGCACAATGTGCAGCAGCCAGACACGGGTGCTTATGTGTCGGTAGAGACATTATTTCAAAATCAATAGAGCAACTTTTCAACTTACTTCTCGATGTAATCGCTGTCGACTTCTTTCTTAATCTTTTCCTCATTTGAACTCGAACTGACTATGGTTGTTGTATCTGAAACGAAAGAGCACAAAACGGGGGGGTAATTAAAATTAATTCACAACACGCAATAAAACCAACACCACAACTATACGGGCGCGGGTTTTCACATATCAAACACTAAACTGTCTGAATCTATGGCAGAGATTCCAAGTTGGCCAAGAAAGTGTTTTATTTTTTTCTATTTTTCAAAACAAGCGCATTCTGAAGACAAATGCACGCGTGTTTCGCCAAAAAGACAGCATTTTACGAGCTCACAGCACAGACGCACATGCGAGTACATCGAGCGATCGAGCGATCGAGCGATCGAGCGAGCTCGTAAAGCCTCTAATTGGTGGTTAATTCAATTCAAAGTTATGGCAGTGTAAACATAGCTTTGGGTACACATTTGGGTGGTGGCATGTGGCAACTGCGGCAAGTAATTAAAATTCAGTAGCGATCGATGGATTTGGCATCAGTACGGCCGTCGCGTGCTTCGCAAGGAGCACGAACTACGTTCGTTTTCACTGGATGTGATTGGCTGGATGGGGTGAATTATTATACCAACAGACGACTACAAAGACTTGGGACTCATTTGCATTTTGTTAAAACTGAAGAAAAAAAAAAAACAAAACAAAACAAATAAATAATTCAGAACATGCAATGGTGTGACCCCAAGAGCGGATGTGCTGGAGGAAAGCAAGCGCCGAGATGCAGGTAGCTAAGCTAGATGTGGAGATAAGCGAAGAGGTCGGCGAAATTTACTTAAACAATAATAAATTGAAACAACAAAGTGTAGTTATGAGATTGAGCGATGAGTTCCAGACGCGGACCGTAAAATTGGTCTCCGAAAATAGGAACCGGTCTTTCGATTTGGCACAGTCGATAGAATCAAACAGTATGAGATTCAGATTTTTGTGGAATTTAAAAATTATTATCTGTGCACAAATAGTCGAGTATTTTCTGTTCCTTTTCGCTGTGAGAAATTACAGTTAAAAACATGTTTTCATGAGATTAGAGATTGAGCATCTTTCTTAGTGTCAGACGAGCGCGTATTTTGAAATACATTTCCCTAAAAGTTTACGAGAAAAATGATCTATATTGAGGCAAATCGCCATCAAACTTCAGGCTATAAGCCTGAATGAGTATAACTCTAGTCTAGTACAATTATTTACCCGTCATATCCAACAAAGTGGACATGCACAGAGAAGACTTCTCTTGAGTGAAGGCGAACTTCTTGGTCTTGGAATTTTAAAACTCATGAACAATATCTACTGTGGTGAAGGTTTCTCTGACAGATTGCAGCAACAAGACTGTAGTAGGTACTCACTAATCTCCATCTCTGTATAGGGAAGCCATTGTCTTGATAGAAGAAATTTAGATGGTTGACAACGTAGTTCGTGGACTTGAGCTGTACAAGCTTCCTATAAATGTAGACTAAGTTCATGTGAAAGTAAAAGTGAAACGTAACCTTAAAAAACATATACACCCATTTGAAAAAAAATACATATAAATATATAAATAACTAGATGGCGCTGGAGGTACCCAAAGCTTAGCTTCCCACAACCTTTCGTTTTGTGTGAGTTTTTCGTTCTTGGGACGAATGGAAGGAATCTACAATTGTATGCCGAGTCTGAACGGCCATTTGAGAAGCTCTTTCATGACAGCTATACACGCGGATGGTTGTCGAACTTTCTCGAGAGGTGGCGCAGGGGAAAAAACCCTAAGATGGAATTTGTGTTTTTTTTTCCGGGAAACCTTTGACTCCTCGCTTTAGTAGTCCAACACCCTAACCATTAAGCCTAATATTGTCTGTCTGCATATTTATTTTCCAGGAGGTAAGAATCCCCACTGATGGACTTTAGAATTCGGACTGCTCTAAGAGAATTTCAGTAAACCTTTCAGTCGAGAAAGAGGTATAAGCTAAGGTTCCTCATAACATAAGGAAAGGAAAGTTGGAGAGCCTAGTGATTGACTAGGAGACAGTTTTGTGGCGAAATAGAAAAACTTTCAGAGATACCAAGGCTTAGAAAGATCAATAAAACCAAACCAAACCAACCAAGAGCTTTGAAAAAAGCGGATGGCTTGTTAATGGGAGAATCCCTTCCTCTGTTGATAAATGATAAAGCTATACATTTGTGCCAAACAGATCAATGGCGCATATATTAGCAGGTTCCACGATTTGATTTCTAGAGCCAAACAGTTTTTGGCGGTCCATAGCTTCAAATAGTAGGTCAGCGGGACCAGACGACAGGATATATCAGCCAAATTGCAAAGTGCTAGAGGGTTGCCTTTATTTAGTTAACCATTCCTGTCATCCTGTCATACAGAGAGAAGTAAGTGCGCTTTTGAAAGCCAAGCCCGGGAAATGCCCTCCGAAAGACCTCTGACATTTTTGTCTTTTAACATTAATTTAAAAAACTTTTGAGTCTTTCTAAATTTTCAAATGTATCCCCACACAAACATTGAGACGAAACTTCGTTAGTTTTTTTTTTATCTTAAGTATGTATTTTACCTGAACGCACTCCTTGAATAAAAGGGTACGGCAAAAGATTTGCGATTTATGTAAAGAAGTCGTAGGAAATTCAAAACGGAAAGAGTCACGACTGAAAAACGGACGAAAACCACTGAATTTTGTTTTAAAAATCAGATCGTCACCACAATAAATCGTCTGACTGGACATTTTGGAAAACAATGCGCTGTCTGGGCCATTCATCGAACTGAAAGATCACAAATAGCTTACACTGGAGAAAAGAAAGTGAAGCAGTCTTCTTACAAAAAATATCTGTCCCTTTTCGACCACGTAATTTGTGTGCACTTGTTGGTTATAATTAGAACTGACATGTCAAATATTCAAAATGACAATCGACTACTCATAAAGATTTTTTCTATTTTTCTTCATTAAAAGTGATGTATCACTGAAAATAAGTAAAATTATGACTTTTCTAAGTGAAGTAATCATTTAAGTGAATATATATTGTTCAAAAGTCGATCGAAGATAGAAGATATTCCTAACTGTATTTGTCGGGCAAATGCAAACGTCAACTGAAATACGTGGCCAATTCAAACTCTGACAAACCGCGTCTTTCAGCTGACAGACTAAATAAAAATTACTTTGATAAGTGAACAAAAATTACAAAATTTTTTATTCAATACGAAAAATTAATGGGTCCATAAAGGCTCAAAAATGGCCCATGAATTTTTTCCACAAATATCACTGGTCAATGGTTTTGTTCTGGAAAGTGGAAGCTCTTAAACGTTTTTCCCGTAAAAAAAACAATCAGTCGAAATGTTTGTTGCTAAGTTTTCGCTTCTGTCAAAAAAACAAAACAAAATACAAAATGAGAATGCAGCAGTTAATTGGGAGCACGTGGTTTTTGCCAAAGCGTCACGAATGGAGCAGTTGGTAATTTTTTTCATCGAAGGCAGACTTATATTTTTTTTTTTGTTTTGAGTGACAACAGTTAATTGGGTGCAATTTCAAACAGTTTTTTATTATGTACACAAAAGAATCAGTAAGCTCAGGTGTGTTAATTTTTTTTTTTATAAGAAATTTTGTTTTTTGTCCGCTTAATATGAGGTTAAAAATAAAAAAAAAGTGGTAATTTTTGTGTGTAGTAAATAATCAAAGCGTTTTAGATGTGTTGGCCATGACATGACGTTAAATGTCATATTAATTTGTGGTAAGTGGTTTGTCTAGTTTTCGAATCTGTAGTGTTTTTGCAACTATTTGCAACTTTTCGTTCAGTTGACTCTTTTGTTGGACACGTCACTTTCGAAAAATATCGATTTTCTTCTATTTGTTTAATTTTAATTTCTTCTTAAGCCGAACATGTTGATAGTACTTAACGATTTCAAATAATAAGACCGATGTCTAAAAGATGTACCAAAGCTATAACTTATTGAAGAAGTAAGAACATTTTGCAAGCACAGGTTAGGTTAATTGAATTTAACATGTGGTGGTTGACAATTTGACAGATTGAGTTTAAGTTGACCTTTTCTTTATAAAACATTATGTCTTAAGGTGGAAACAGGAACATTAGAATTAGAATGGGAATGTTGCATGATATTTTAATAGAACACCTTCGAAAGCTGTATACTATTATGAAAAGTTGAAATCTAAAGGGATTAGACAGTCAAATTGCGTGTTTAAGGGAAGAAATTCAAATACGGGTTCAATGCGGGGATGCCTCCAAAAAAAATATTTATGACAAAGTAAAGTGGTTCAAATCGAAAACTAAATCACGGAAGAAACATTTTTGAAAGCAAACGTTGAGTGGCTTTTAAAGTTTTTTAATATTCTGAAGACTCTAATCGTGGTCGTTTGAGGAGTCATTAGAAAGATCAAAACGTTAGAAAACCAAACTCTTGAGAAAGTCCACGTCTATGGCTGAGTTGACGTAAGCAGCTGAAATGGGTTTGAGAGTTTCTGGGCAGTTAGATGCCCACATCATGCTGAAAAATGCAGAAAAGCTTCGAGCGACTCCATTGAACTTGCTTCAATGACTGGGGAAGAAGCTTCAGGAATGATTATTGAAGTAAATCTGTCACGCTTTTAGTATAAATTATGCGATCTAAAGCTCCCAAAGTATTTCCTTCATACAAAGTAGTTCAAGAGTGCAAAAAATGTTGCTATCCGGAGCCTGAAAATATGAGTAAATCAGATATATGAGTATATATAATAATATACAAAGCTTGTTGAACCTTATCTACAGTTGCTCGCTTGGCAACTGTTCAAAAAGATGAAATCCAAACTCTTAGTCCTGAAGCACGCAAAACTAAAACCTTATACTCCACGTGCGGTTTTGACGGAAGTTCAGGCCGCTGCGGACAAAAAGTGACTTTTGTAGACTTTTTTAAAAACAAGTATTGAAAAGTCATTCCTGCGACACGCCACACTTGAATTATTTTGAAAACCACTATAATATAACCACCAACCATTGCAAATATGAACCTGTCAGCTCACATTTAATAGTGCTGTCACTGCCTTTTATAGTCGTGACACTAAAGTTCAGTGTTCGCTCATAATCCCACAATCACTAACCATATATATTGCCGTTTATGTAGATGTAGGCTGGATATAAATGCGTTTTTATGTCAACACGTTTTTTTCCGTAGAAACGAACACAACACCAATACTTCGCGCGCCTATTGACATTCAATGGCGGCAAGAATGAACAGATAAAAGAAGAAAAACAAAAACAGTCAAACCACCACATTCCCAACGTCCAAGTTGAAGAATTTCAATTGCAACTTCCTGTGTGTGCGGCGTGGTATTTGCTTGATCATTTAATCACATGAAATGCAATTCACAGACAAAAGCCACAGTAACTCCAGCTGCAACGGATTAGATTCACTTCAATCTCTCACACTCACACCGTACGAATGTGCACTTCAATCGATAATTACGATAATTATTCACCATTGAAAATATCTTCCACTTGAGTGACACAATGTGCGGTGAGCGCTGCCGTGTCGGTCGCACAGTCATCGTTCTCGGTTGACAGTTGATGCGCCAACGAGAGAGGACAAACTTTAGGCGGCATTACGATACGAGTGCGAGTATTGTTGTGCGTTTGACTTTGAAGTGCGCCAATAGCAGTCTGAGACTTCCTGCAATTATAAGCTCATCGAGTGGAGAGTCACTCTGACCCACAAAGGGAACAAAATGCTACACTACACTCCAACGGTATACGGAATGAAGTACAAATCCAATTATGGTCGGATGTTGACAAGTTGGCGGGAGAAAAATTGACAGCTCAGCCGTCACCCAATTCCTTTATGTTCCAGAAACAAAAACCCCGCTACAATGGATTTCGTTTCGCTTTCTTGAGAAAGTCCACTCGCATACACCCATATCAAAAGAGATAGAAGACGAAGGATGAGAAGAAGAAGAAGAACGAAAAAGAACATTATGTCACCCATAGAGACCCTTGGGGTATTACTTTCGCTTTCTCGGTGGCATGGCCCTTCCCCTCTGTCCCATCTCCCGTGTTCTCCGCTGTTATGACAGTCGAAATGCTGACGGCAAGATACCTACTTGTAACTTGGCCCATTCATGAAGTGCTTTGGTGCCGCTAATGCCCCCGATTGGGGATCATTTGTAAAAGACTCAAACACTGGTTGCGCCAAGAGAAAATCTTTTCAACGGCCAAAGCAAATAAATCGTTATTTGATTTCGAATCACTGTTGATTGATGCAAAGCTTGAGGATTGTGTTCACGGGATTACCATCACAGAGGGTGGGGAGAATCTATTTGCTTTTAATTAAGTCGGTGGTAAATTGTTATTCGAATTTGTTGGTAATT
This sequence comes from Cheilosia grossa, assembly GCA_963082955.1. Taxonomy (NCBI): domain Eukaryota; kingdom Metazoa; phylum Arthropoda; class Insecta; order Diptera; family Syrphidae; genus Cheilosia; species Cheilosia grossa. The sequence continues at coordinate 8,847,200 of OY720144.1, forward strand.
GAATTCGGTGTGAAAGTAAATTGTTAACGCTGAGAAAATAGAAAGACAGCAATCTAAAAATGCATCTACTAATAGTCAGGTTGCTTTGGGGAGGTTATGCCTATTAAGTCATATGCATTACGCATCCTTGACAGACAATACGTCGCTCAACACTGTTTGGAGCTGACTTGGATTGTTCATTTCAGTTTTAAATTGAATATTTCCCTATAAAAAATATGATAAAATGTTTGGGTGTCTCGGCTAAGACTGTGTTCGAGAGTTCAACATTTCAAATTCCAATAGATGGCGCTTGTTGCATTGATCCACAATTTTTCCACCCGCAGTACAAGACGAAAGATACCCGAATTAGAACACTCTGCTGGGTAACATTTCGAACTAGTTCATTATCTCATAGTTACAAAATTCTGAACCGAAAAACCTTAATCGTCTGCTGAAAATGCTAGGAGTGGGTATTAGAATTGTATATGCGCCGTTGCCGCCTTGTCCAAGGCTGTTGGCAACTTCACCTAGAAGTCTCACCTTCTTAAGGTGATTTCTAATTTGAGTATTCCTCATATAGGACCCATTGTCTGTGGTCTAAGTCAAGATGTCTTTAGTGCAGACAGTAACCTTACTAAATATTTATATGCGTTGATGTCAAATTTATGCACGCATTTAAATCTCATACATTACGACTTAAAAAAAAAACTGTTACTCTCTCACTCTCTCTCTCCCTCTCTCTCTCTCTCTCTTTCAGCTTCTCTTCTGTTAGTTAGCTTGGTTTCACTTTTTTAATAGTTTAGGATCATTTTAAGGAAATTCGCCTTTAATAAGTCAAAAGATTTATCTAAAGGGTGGTTAAATTTTAAGGGCCGATGTTGAATGTAAACCACACCTAAACGTGAAGTTTTTTTGTGCACTTCATTTGACATTTCTCAATTTCAGACTAACTCAATTTGAACTAGGGAAAGATACACAATCGAGCAACGCTTTAAAGTTATTCAGGCTTATTATGAAAATGGGCGTTCAAATCAAAATGCATATCGTGCACTTCGTGATTTTTTCGGTCAATTTAATCGGCACATTTTCACCTCAGTGAAAATCATAATAAAAATAAATGACAATAATTTCCTAAATAATTTGTTTTTTTATTCAAAATCAACATCGGCCCTTAAAACTTTACCACCCTTCAGCTTGAGAAGTTCGAGAAACAGATAAGTTTTTATTCAAAAACACATAGCTCTTCTATCTTCACCCGAATCTTCTCTCTTCACTGCCAGGATACCCCCGCTTGTCTTAGGAGTCTGAATATCTGTCCAGTTTATTTTTTTCCCGTCAAATACCTTTTTACCCACTTTGTCTAATCGGTGGCAGTGCAGGTAAGACAGACCTTCTCAGAGGGAAAAGACCTAAAAAAGATGTACAAGTATTTCGAGATATTTTCCAAAAGCCGTAAGAGGCTTCCTTAGAGACTTCAGTAACAGCTTTTAAGAACCCCGATGAAGCGAATAATGGACTTCTGATGTAATGAAAGTCAAATATGTTCCCAAAACTTTCCAGTAAATAAGACTTTGTTCAGAATTTTGTATCCGACACTGTGATGATAGAAAACCAACCCGCCAACTGATGTTTTGAAAAAATCTCTTACAAAAACTAAAACAAGAGGTCATCCACCTCACACCAGAATCGATAAGGGAAATATGTTCGGCAAGCTGTCAACTGCTGATCCACATCGACAGCTACCAAGCCCATAAAAACATCCAAACAACATCTCGACTGACTTGAGCAATAAAACCGCCTCAGCCCCGAAATGCAATAATCCTTGTGGTATATAGCTTCAAATTTAAATAATCGGCTCAAGCCTTACTGCATGTGTATTCAAATTCCATTTCGTTAGGTAATTGCATTGGTTCTACCGATTCGCTTGGAAACAATTTCGAAATTAATTCCATTTTCGATTTTAACACGCTCGTAAAAATTCCACAAAAATTTACGCACATCGTCCAATGGAGGAGGTAGTTTACATGTACACAACCGCGTACGCTGGGAGATCGTATGCTGTCGTAAACATGTTTAATAATTACCTTCTGACTGGACTCCTACGCATCAGTGAGTGAGAGACGATTACGGAATATATGCTACACGAATTAAAAACAACTGAAATCGGAAGTTAATCTCACGATTTGTGCAAATTTCCCCCTCCCCGGGAGATCGCCAGATACTTAATCTAATGATTTCCATTTGCGGGAGCGTGTGCGAGTGGAGTGACTGACATTAGTATGAGGTTCGCGGTTCACTTGATGTTGGAGTCCAAAGTTCAGCATCGTAGTAGAATTTTCGTTGGAAGACACTGCTTTTGCTTTGATCGTGTGCTATTGTTCGAGAAGCGGCCTTCAACCGAGATGGTGTAGATAGAGATTTCAAGGCCTATATTTTTAGGTGGGGGTTTTTCAAAGTGATTTGGCGGCTGTGTCTCAACGATGACGGTTTTTTTTTTTTTCTTTGATCTGCGGAAATTCATTCAAATTTTATGGATCGATTATAGTTCAAGTAGGTGCCCGCGCAGTGTCAATTCCAGTTGATTATTAGCACCTGACAAGCGATTCTTTGTGCCTCTCTGCTCTATTACATTTGCATACAGTCATCAGTTTTTCTACACAAATGTATAGTGGCTTGCGATTGACGACGTTAGTCATGCCACTTGAAAAGACTCTGCGACAGTGAAAAGCTGCGCCGATTAGTAATCTATCATCCGGAGACGTTAAATTATGGATTATTCAAAAGTGTGACATGTTAAATTGCATAAATTGAGGGTATTAGTTAAGCCACTTGTAAAATGTGTAAGTACTTTGATGTTCCACTACGACTGTCTGCAGGTGCACGGCTTTTCATTCAATTTTTTAACGATCTCTGACACCACATCAGCTGAACTGAAGTACAATTTAAGCCAGATGCTACTGCAATTCGAAAGAGCTCTGAAATTATAGAAAATAGAGGATAGTCCCTGGGGCACACTTGCGTAGAAAGTGTAATTCGACTGCAATTATATTTTATTTGCCATTTTAACAGCAGCTGGTTAGTGCCACTTAAACGCTTTATTGTCTACTTATGCCGGCTTTAGTGGCACAGACTCTTTTTCTGTCTTTGCTGGCCTACTATACCATTTAACTGCCAACGCCAATCAGGTTGCCAATTAATTCTTTCTTACAGTCGTATCTGCAGTTTCTGTATTTTCTGTCTTTTCCGCCGATCCGGTTTCGCAACTGGACAGTTAATTCCGTCAAAGAACCCTGTTACTTAATCCCTAAACTTTTGGTTCCACAATCCAGGTGAATGATACAGTATTTGTGTGTGTGACACCAGTTCACATAATGTCGCTTTAAATGCTTATGACATTCTTCTATATTAATTGGTGCCAACTTACACATCCAAACCCCCCATTCAAATGTGCACTCAAACCCCAAGCTTCTCGACTCCGCTCTAAGCACGACAAAATGGCACCACATCAAAATATCAAGTGAAGAGTTGAACTGTTTCTTTGGTTTCAGGATACTAAACAGTAAGGCCTTGTCAAGAAAGGATAGTCTATAATATCAGAGACTCATCATTCGTGCTCAATGGCAGTTAAAATCCAATAAATAAATAAAATAAGTCGTTTTAAAGGCAATATCCTCCTTTATGGTCCCGTTTCCGTTGCCGTGATTTATTTAATTTAACAGCGAGCTCTACAAGCTGTTAAGCAATTACAACCTGTTTAAAAAAAAATAAATAATTAGTCGCCTAGGGCCTCTTTCAAACTAATGACTGAGCGAGGAAAATAAATAAAACATATGAAATCGCCTGACGGTGGCCAGGGCCACGCAAGCTCTGAGCGATTGGCGATTTTGTTATAGGCAGAGCCGAGGCGCTCACTCGCTCAATCGCGCAGTCGCTGATATGTAGAACTAATTCGGAAAACAATGCTCAGGGCCGAAGAGTACTTTATTCGAACCCGGAGGGACAAGGCGGTAGTGGAAGATTATACTTTATGTCTGTGGGTGCCTTTGATAATCTGACCTAACCTCGCTTCAAATGTTAAACATTATACCACTTTATCACAAATTATTGCATACTTTCAGGTGGATACGGAACAACGCAACGCAACACGTCCTATTGTTCATTTCGTTCATGAACGCCTAAGTTTTGGAGAATAATTATTAACAATTCAAAAAATGTTTTCACTTGACCTCTAAGTCCTAACTACATTATAGTAGTAGTGTATTTCCCAACTCGTGTCACCCTTTCGAGAACTTGAGCCAAATCGTAATTCATAACCTGCGACAGCAATACTTTCCACTCATTCCGCTACTAATACCATGTTCCCACCAAACTGAAATCGCGAGATTTCGATGAATTTTTACTGAAATCTCGTAAGTCGTTCCCACCGAGTTGAAGTGATTTCAAAAGTCATAAGCTGTCAATTTTGAAGTGGCTGGCAAACAGCTGTTTGATTTTTTATTTTTTTTGATTGTTTTGGCGCTTATTATTTTGACGTACACAATGAACAAATGAACACAAAATAAACCAAAGTTCATGCTGTAGGCTTGTTCGGTTTGATCACCTCTCACGGGTGGATGAACTCAAAGGGATTTCGACTAGATTTCGCTGAAATCCCGAGATTTCGGCACGTCAATAATGTATGGCGAAATCTCGGAGATTTGGAAAGATTTTACGAAATCTCGCGATTTCGCTTGGTGGGAACATGGTATAACTTCAAAATTAAAAAAAAAGGTTTCCAGTATCCACTTATCCACTTATCCCTTAAGTCCTAACCAAACTTCAGTAGATTTCTTATGTCGTTTTTCATTGGTTTCACTCGGGGATCCACTCATTCTGTAATCCAATGGAACAAGAAAACTGCTTCTGATTGAATCCACTAAAGTATTGGTGAAATGCCAAAAAATAATCTACGGCAGCTGTCAGCTGACTTGTATAAAATACAAAAACTGCACTTGTGTGAGTGCTTCTTGAGTGGATTCTGACTCCAAATCCAGAAGCGAAATTCTCTCCTCAGAATCACCAGAAGAGTATTTTTTGTGTCAATGGAACGGTTTCAGAAGTAATTTTTTTTTCGATTCCGGATTCCGGACTCTCCCGGACGATTCTTTTTGCCCAATGGAAAACGACATTAGTGACTTGACTTTCCCAACTCGTGCCAGTCTAGTGTGCACTCGAGCCCATGCGTAAGGCCCTAGTTATAGCCATACCGAAAATGCAACGCAAAAGTTGGAGCAGTGTGAAAATGAGTTTTTTTTTACGTTTATGCGGTCATAGCGAAAATTCTGTCAGAAAAATCTTTCCGTACGAAAACAACCACAACAATTTAAACACCAGTGGTGGGAATCCATCAGAAAAAAATTCCTGACAGAAGGAACAGTAAAGAAATGAAATATTTCAGTGGAATGATTTGGTTTTTTCTTGTGGAATTGACTGAGAAGTTGATCAGAAAAAGATTTTCCTACGGAAAAATTAATGAAATATTTTTTACAAATATTATTTGCTAATTTTTTTTTTTTTGATAGACTTACTTTACAATTCGTACGCAACATTTTAAGACCAAGATTGAGTTCAACCATTAGGTCTAAGTGGTCAAAAAAAGCAAAAGTTTTTACGGTTTCGTTTTACGTATGGCTATAACTAGGGCCTGATTCATTTCATACCGAAACGAGAAGCTACCCTGCTACCTGGGAAACAGCGACTGCGACACGAGAGAAAACAATACTTTCCATTTCCACTCATTCGTTCAGATGAGTTACAAACGAAATGTATCCGTCAAAATTAAATGCTATAAAAAAAAGTATAACGCACATTATACCCACTGGCCACTATTTCGTTCAGTTCAGTTGTGAACGAAATCAGCTAGGACTATGGGTTTGTGTGTTGTTCGAGTGGTGCTTGGATTTTGGGTTTGGAAGTGATAAAGTAGGAATGAAAGCATGAGTAATTATGCTGCTTTCACGTTCAACTAGTTCTGAAAGGCTATGAACGAAATGGGAAATTTGTGTAGGATGTTTTTGGTGTATAGGATATTCTGTCTGGGTGGATTCTGTCTACTTTATTTCGCTGTAACTAGAGACAACTATTGATTGAGCACCAAGTCCATCTCAAGTCCAAGACCATGAAGCGAAATCGAAGAAAAATGTCATCAACCATTTTCTTTTCTAGTTCAGAGCTGAGCACTGAGACTGAACTGAGCTCGAGCATTATGAGCGCTCCGAGCGTACTCAGATCATTCTGATGTTTTTTTGTTTTTCCTGTTTTTTTTTCTGTCAAATGTGACTGGAAGTGTGCTTGTACATGTGTAATCAGCTTTTTCCTCAGGCTGCTCAGTCAATTTATTCGCAGCTCATAGAGCGCGCTCTGATCATGCTCTGAACGCAAAAAGAAACAAAAATTTGAGCTCTGATGTGTCTGAGCTAAAAAAGAAACACAAACTTTTTGTATAACAGTTCAGGTTCTGCTTTGAACTAAAAAAGGAAAACGCAAATTAAAGAGGGAAAGTTAGGGAAAGTTATGTGTTTAGGTTTATTTTTGGTATCAGTATTTCTATCTCACATTTTCTTATTCTTACAAACACATAACAACAAAATTGATAGCACAGAAAGTATTCATCATATTGATGAACAAATTTGTCAATATGATGAATACATTCGTCACATTGATGAAATTAAAGGGGAATTTCTGTTCATCATATTGATGCATTTTCATAAGGCGTTTTTCTTTTTTAGTTCAGAGCAGAACCTGAACTGTTATACAAAAATTTCGTGTTTCTTTTTTAGCTCAGATACATCAGAGCTCTAATTTGTGTTTCTTTTTTCGTTCAGAGCATGATCAGAGCGCACTCTATGAGCTCAGAATAAATTGACTGAGCAGCCTGAGGAAAAAGATGATTTCACATGTACAAGCACACTTCCAGTCACATTTGACAGAAAAAAAAAACAGGAAAAACAAAAAAATATCAGAATGCTCTGAGCGCACTTGGTTCAGAGCACGCTCATAATGCTCGAGCTCAGTTCAGTGCTCAGCTCTGAACTAAAAAAGAAAAACGCCTATAATTTTTCATGATGAACAAAGTTGATGAATGATGAATTCCTTTTGTTGTTCATCATATAGATGAAATCCGTTTCATCATATCAATGAAAAAGTTCACTCGACTTATATTGATGAAGTTTTCGTAATATTGATGAACTTTTTCATGCGTCTGATGTACCTTTTTGTTCAGTGCATGGTGTATAGAAGTTTTAAACTCGGTTCTAAGCTGTCGATATAAAGTTTAGTCATCAAATGACATACTCGAGCGCCACTTCTTTATGCTTATATCTATACATCATTATCCCGAGGAGAAATACCATTTATACAAATTTAAATTTGAACAACTGGGGCAAGACCAAAAATTAAGTTATTTAAGCTGTTTTCTTGGAATTTCTCCAATTTTCCAACTCGCACTCTTTTTTCTGGTGTCTTAATTATTTATTTAAATTGTTTTAAATTGAATACTCAAAACCACTTCTTTTTTTATTCGAATAACCATTAAGAAAATGAAATGCCATTAAAGTGTCAGACAAAAAAAAGTGGAGACTTTATTTTGACAGTGATTTTAAGTAGCATTCAGATTGGCGAAAAATACAATTAATTGAACTGACTCAAATTGAATTATAAACTATTTAAAATAACATATTGAGAATTTAGCATTCGTTTATTTACTCCAACAAAGACGCGATAAAATGCAGAGCAGAATTCTTCTATTCCTAAAGTTAAAAATGGACTCCAGGTGAATTTGTAAGGCTCATTACAGATGTTATTATAATTAGCGTTTTTAAAATCAAATTTGTAAGAAGTAGAGATATTTCGCAAACGGATTTTATTTTATTATTCTTTTACTCTCTCTGCGGAAGTGACCTCCATGTTCTTTTTATTTAGTTTTTGACAGTTCGGTCGAGTGCTACCAGACTACTACTAGTTACTTGCTCATATAATCGACACATAGGTGGCGGTATAAAATACATTCCAATGTAAAACATTAAACTCTATATGACAAAACAAATACAATGAGGGATGATAGGTGTCTTCAGGAACCAGCGGAGTTAGACTTCTAGTAACAGCTATCATCGTTATAATTGGAGAATATGAGGTCCAACGAGCTATTTTGATGGTTTTTATTTGGGTTAAGTTGAAAAAGTCCATCGATTGAAAGCAGTCGATGATTTCGGCCTCAAGGGCGCTAAGGTATTGTCATGAGTAAAATACGTACCTACAATCAATCAAATATAAATTCCTAGGACTAAGCTTAAGCTATGCAATATATTTGTCTCAGCTGTTAATGATTTTCTAATCGCATGCGCACAACAGTTGTCTGCAGCAAATGCTACAGATTATACCACTTTATCACAAAGTATTGCATACTTTCAGGTGGTAATGAAACAAGTATTGAGCATTTGCCTGCTAAAAAACTTGGGATAAATGTTTTATAAAACAAACCTTTCAAATGAATTTTAAATGAAGGCCAGCGAACAAATAAGACCCAGGGTCTAGCGGTCTAGCTCCTCTTAACTACTCGATTTGCGTGAATTCCTTCATCAGTTTTGAGCCTCTTGGAATGGAGCTTTCTTCAAATCGAACCGCTGAATTGAGTAGCTTCTTGTGAACAACTCAACTCTTGGATTTTTGGTTGACGATCGTTAGAAGTGAGACGAAAAGGGTGCAAATATGATGCTGTTCTTTTTGACTTTCATAGAACAGCGAGTCACTTCTTGAGAAACAGCCAAAAAGTATGCAAACATTTTTGATGAAGTGGTATAAACTGTCATTTTCGTGGTAATTTGCAACATTTCATGTAGTGTAGTGTGTAGTGTTCGTAACTACGCGATGAATATTCACTTTCCCTGGCTTTACTGTTGGTAATGTTCAGTAAAACACACCTACAATTGTTGGCGGCTTTGAATGGATTACTGAATGCTGGCATAGTAAAAATGAAAACTGTCCGATCGGAACCTGTTTTCTCAGCATAAAATTAGCCACAATAATTTTAGAACGAAATTGAAAACTATTACAAATTGTAAGGCCCTTAACTATTGTCCTTTGTTACGTAGCTTGTTGCTATATAATCTTATCTGTCATGTAATGTTATTAAGATCATTTCAAAAGGCAGTAAACTACAGAAAAAACAGAAAGTAATGTCTTTATTGACCGCAATTCCATAACAATTACTTCGGTGTAGGTACACACAAGGCCAAGTATGGCCTGTCACGTGTGTACTCAAATTTTGAACAGCACTTAACGCACTTCAATTATCTTGATACGTATAATGTGTAAAGCGTTTTTTATACGTACATTTCGTTCACAAAACAAAAAGCCATTCTTGAGTGCATAAATCACAACAACTTCCGCAATATCTTATGTATTATGTGCAACTAACCACACTGACGTCTGACCTCGAAACTGGACTAATTCACTTCGAATATAGTTGCCCCCCTCCCATTCACAATTAGAGCAGCTCTCCAACCACAGATCAAGCAAAGTGGGTTAAATATATGCTGTTAAAGGCTCAAAACAACTGTACATAATTCAATTATTCCACGGACAACTGGTCGGAGAAAGTGAGCAACGCTACCAATTAAATTCCCGAAGAATGTGCGAAATTAATTATTTTAATTTTAAGGAGTGATCTCACCTCTCATGCGCGTGTAATTCAAGTAGCTCTAACTAGAGGAAGATTGATTGAAATCCAAAACCGACAAATGTTTATGATTGAAGGAAATAATTCATCTCAGAAGGAGTGCAATTCAAATCACCGGACCATGTCCTGAAGACATGCGTGAGAACTGCATCTAAATGATACTCACGTCTACATGAATATAGATTGTTCGCGCTGCGGATACCACCACCAGCCTTGGAATGGCTTCTTCGGATGCGAAAAGAACGAAAGTGCTTAGTGCAGTAATGACAGCGATTCTAGAAGGAAATTACCATAACACAGGCGGATAATGGAAATGTTGAAGCCATGATTAGGGATAGAGATACTCGTATTCGGTTGCGCATCGCATGATGCATTGCTTCTTGCTGGTGAAGTAGACAGCAGGGTGTTCCCTGACAAGGTGATAGAATGACTGAGAGTTTACATGAGAGTGGATATGATCAATTTCATTCGTGTTTTTGCATTTGTGGAATTCATTTGCGCCTTTGTGTAGATGTGTACTAATGAATTTCGAATGACTGGCACAAGGTTATGCATGCATGGAGTGGAGGTATTGGACTGGGTATCTATTTTTGATAGTCAATAATGCGAGTTTGTCGCATAAATAAAGTCATGCAATGACAAAGCGGGTTTTTTGTTGGAAGTGCGAAGAGAAAACTATGGCAATGAGGTGGAAAGACCAAAACAAAAAGACTTTATAGTTTGCGCACACTATATGTGCGCTTCCGAAACGACCCTGGTTTGAGATTTTGTCGCCTCTTTGTAACAATAACGAGGCTTACGAGAGAGTGGACAAAAAAAAACTCAACACTCACATGATTTTATTTGCGCACATAAATGTGCGAAACCACAATGGCATCATTTGGGCGGAAGACAGTCTCACATATGGACGAAATTTAGCTTAAGTTCTTACAAACGCACATCTATTTGACCACACATTGGATTAAAAGTTTATCCCAAACAAATTCACTTTGGTGGCCCTAAAACCAGAAAGCTGTCATCATCTCAAAAGCACTTATTTTTGGAGAAACTCTGCCATTATCTATTCCTCTTGATGGTCAGTCTCGATGGGGCTGGTGGTTGGGGTCACAAGCCACAAAATTATAGCCACACCATGTCGTTATTGAAATTTCAAAATATACACAACTTTTACTACGACTAAGACCGAACACCTCGGTTCTGCGCACATGCATGTGCGCTTCGGTATCATTGCCAAAAGAGACATAACTGACATTTTACAGGGTCTGTAATAGGTTTGTAAGGTCATTATTGCTATTTACTATTTATTTGTATTCAAGTGTACCTAGAAGAAAAAAATAAACATGTGCGTTTTATCCAGCGTACTATTTTGGAACTTAAAACAGATTAAAACTCCAACGAAATTATGAAGAACAAACTCCTTTATTTGCGCACATTATAATGTGCGTTATAGTGAAAACCAATTATACTCCCGTTTTTAGCACATGAATAAGTTTTTTTATTTTTTGCATAAGATTTTCAGGCCTTTTCTACAGCACGATCTCTAGCGAATGTTCCATTTATTTTGTCTGAATTTTTAACTGTTGATAGATTAATCGAAAGAAGGATTTATGTCCCACTTTAAGAGGCCTTACAAGCGTTATCTGTCTGTCAAAATAAATGTTGCTGTGTCTTATATAATAACATAACCCTAAAAATGATTGTCACTGCTTCAGAATTGACTTTGAAGAACGATCAGAAGGTTTCATCGAGCATCGGTGTATTTAGTTTGGATTTTATTTAATTTTCGTACGTATGTAATTGTCAGTATGCTTTGTCTCAATTTGTGCCTGTCGTGGTCACGGTGACGTGATTGTGTTAATTTACAAATTCGTTCACCAGAACAAACTTAATTACATCATTCAACAGCTAACTAGTCGGTGAATCGGAGTGTTAAGGTCGACTTACAAAGGTCAAGAACGCAGATGCAGATCAACAAAATAAAAACCATGCAATAGTGATGAACAAGAATACTACGAGTGCGAAAAATTGTTCCCGTTGGCAAGTCTATTATGATGTAAGTAAAGTAATTGGAAGCGTTCGGATTTCTAGTTGAGTAAGTTTGACAGCTGGCTGACTCGATGTATTTTAGTTCTTATTTGCTCAGATTGGTCACTGAAATATTTTTGTCAGTTCACGTTTATGGAGCGGTAGCCGACAAATCAAAAATATCCAGCCTGCATACTCACTTGACATTTCGAAGTGTCAAAATAAACCGCTGAAATACAAAAACAATTAAAGTTAGTTGTCTGGTCAACGCTCCTATACCTAGTCCAGTCAAATCTAGTTGACGTTTCAAATGAACATGATATTCGAACGTCGCCATTGCTGCACGCCAATTGATATCATTGTCAGTTTGACATTTAATTGCGAGACACAGCAACTTTGACGACGTGGACAACTTCAACAGCAGATGTAATGTGCATGCAGAAAAATACGTGCGGACACACTTAGTGAATATTTTTCGTGGCCATTTTCTTTAATTTTTGCTTCTTTTATTTAAAAAAATAATTATTTAAATAAGTTCTCTTAACCTTTGTTAATCACAAGTTTTAAGTTCAAAGATTTAATGAGAAGAAAAGGGAAACGATTCCTATTTGTGAGACACTTGAACTCAAGCACCTATTTAGCTGATGCATCTACTAATTATATAACTATAAAGGACAGCCATGCGAAAAGTACTAGATTGTTTGTATTCTAATAATAGCCAATCGTTCTCAAAAATCGATCGATTTGTTCCACTCTATTTGTTTGTGAATTTCCATTCACTCGAAAGTTTATTTTGGAAAACATTTGCCAATTTCTATTGAGTTGATTTTCCACTCTCCGGTAAATGTTTCGCTTGTGGAAATAACATTCGATGGACTCGTGAAATTGCAGTGGTAGCAATACAAAAACACACCACAGAATCCCTGACGCAGTAAACACATACTGGCTGTCATGACAAACGAATTTTGAGCGACCGACGACATTCGCATGCAGCTGCAATTTATTTGCATTTTTGGATGAAACACAAATGGATTTGGCTGAGCACGTTTTAGTTGCAGTCAACTGGAAAGAATAAACGGAGATTGGCCTTTATCGGGGTGTATTCAAAAATATCCCTTATGGAGGAAACAAATGGTTCATCCATGTTTGCAGACCAGTAAGTAAATGTTTGCGCTTTTCAATTGAAACTATGTTTGGAATATATATTTTGTTGTTATGGGCAGAAGTGGGGGAAATTTTTACTGTTTTTTAAGTGACACATTGACAAACGTCAAAATGACGTGGGACATTTCTAACAAATTGTAAAACCTGGTAACACTTGATACCGTCTTACTCCCTCTCATACGTAGAGCAGAACGGTAGTTGATACTCTGATTTGGTGTATGAATTCCATTTTGACAGCTCGACGTATTGCAGCATTAACGTTTTTATCACAATACTTCGTTCAGTCGATCACCTGTTTGAGATTTTATTTCAGTTTAGGGAATTCTATACATCTGCAAACCATTGTCAGTCATGCGTTTTGACAGATAATTTATTTTCTTTGTTTGTTTTTTTTTACTCCAATTCCTTGCTTGAAGTTTAGGGAGTCACTGGCGACGTTCAAGTATCTAGTTTAGTTAGTTGGCTGACTTGATGTGTCTCAGTGTTGATTGACCTAGATCGGTCACATGAGCAGCTTTTTCATTTGACGTTTATGGAGGGATAGCCGACCAATCGAGTTGCGTTCAGGTTTCATCTAGTCCACACCAATCTAGTCGACTTAAGATAGCTGTTTTTGAATGTGCACATGCCCACTCTAAATGACAAGTTGAAGATCACAGTTCCGATAGTCTGAACGCACTCACAGAACCCAATTCCGTGTCAACAAGGAAAAACAGCATAAATCATTTATAGCCACTGTCATAAGTCGACTTATGCTGTTTTTCCTTTGTTACAGACCTAATATGAAAGATGTTAGTCATTTTATGAAATTGTGATGATTTGTCAGTTGTACTTTTAGGTCTGTGTAATCGCAAGAAATATATATAGGCGAATACAACGAAATGTCATCCCCGTTCTCGTGTTGTTTAGGGTTACCGTAGAAACGGAGGAAAATTAAAACTGTTCCAATTTACCTTTCGGTTTTTATTTGTTTATTGAGAATAATTATCAATCATTACAAAACGATAGCTATAGGAAATTCATTTTGTAGGTTCAAAGTCTGACAGGTGGCAGCTGTCGGCAGCTTTAAATGGTTTAGATTGATTATTGTTGTTAAATTTTTATCAGTGGTGTTTATTATTGTCTCGATTAAGTACGCAATTAACATTCGGATTACTTGATTAGTAAGTCTGACAGCACAGCCTAATCCAACCAAATCCGGTCAACTTAAGACAAATTTACTTCTAAATGTGCCAAATGCAAAATCGTGTTTTCTTGCGACAGCAAACAACTACTATTCGAACCTACGCATCTGACTGCTGTCTGCCAAACAAGTGAAATTGTGACAGCTGTATTGTTCATAATTGTTTTGATAAACTATACAATACACTTGTTAAAATACAGAGGGCCTTAGGCACTAATAATCATTTTTAACCTTCACACAAATTATTTTCTAGGTCAAAATTAAGCAATTGTGAAATCGTAAAATCTAGCCTGGACATTAAGAATATACTAGGTCTGCTGAGTGATTTCGAGTTGCACAGAAATGGCAGTAGAAATGTAATCTGTAAGGCATTCTACTTTCTATTTTGTGAGGCTGTTCTGAACTGTGAACTGTAGTTAGCCATTTTCTGCAATTACTTCTCATTTGGAGCAGAGTTGTATAAAATGTCAAATTCACTATGCTTTTTTAAAACTCGTTAAAATCCAGTATAGTTTTACTAAATAAAGACGTAAGCAATGGTTGTGCTAATGCAAATCTTTTTTGTGATTTTTTCCTTCTTAAGTGACAGTGGGCCTTACCAATAAGCGTTCTTAGATTCGACTTTAAATTTAAGTAGTCCACAGTGGATATATTTTCCATATAAATTTCGCAATTGTGAGCTTCCGTTAATTTGAAGTCGATACTAAAATTTGTTATTAGTACGGCTCTGTGTTTGTATTCCTGGTTGAATGGAATATCTTCCGTCTCATGCAATTTTCTGCTCTCATCGTTTTCTTTTTTACTGACTTATTAAGTAACAAATCGACCAAAAAAACAATATCTAGTAGTAATGTACTGTCATTTTCCACCTACATATACACACAGCACTGACAGTTCCTACCCATGCATTTCCTTGCAAAAAAAATAAAAATAATGAAAGGGCTTCCCCTGTTCAACCCATCTGCAACAATACATGCATAAAAGTCAATTTCACACTTGCCTACACACAGCCAAGTTCTTTGACAATTCAAAGGCCACCTGAAAATACCGAATATAGCAGATGTTTCACTTGCTCTTTTATTTGGTTATGTACCACTGACATTTTCGCAAAAAGCTTAATTGAAAATCCATTAGCTTAGCCGTCAAAATTGAATATAAACACGCTAAAGCCATCGCCAGCAGGTGGCAGGTGGTGGAGAGGAGATTCACCGATCACCAGATTCACCACCTTGTATCGACGTGAGAAGTGGAATACAATTTGTTTAATGGTTTACCGTGGACGGAGTCCTTTGCTCTCGCACACGCAGCAGACATATCTTCACCCAATTATGACTGCAATTTGCCATTCTCAACAGTTTTCCCATTTTCCACGTACATAGTCAGCCGTTTCTTGTTTTATTTTTCTCATTTCGTTTCCAGTTATATGCCAATCAATTTTCCTTACCACAAGTTGATTCGCCATTTCTGTGTGAATCATCTCGGCCAAATGTGGAACCCGATGAATCTGGACAAATTGATATTACATTGGCGCGCGGGCCCGTTCAACATGTTGGTAACACGTGTACAATTTCAATGAAAGACATTTTTTTTGTTGTTGTTCATTATTATTTTGCGTCCATTTTTAATTTTTGTAATTCGTTTTTCTTCAATTGAATTCAATCAGCATGTCATGGGTGGATTGCGTGCGTCTGCTGCTGTTGTGTTTTGGTAGTTGCAATAATATTTCTTTGATAGTTTATTACGTATTCAACACAGTAAACCATGTAGAGTCGATGATGTGTGTTCCTTGATTGATCAATCGCAGCATTTCTCTCGTCGTTCGCAAAGAAACGGCTACGTATAGGGCAGTTGCAGATGTTAGCGATAAACTGAACGAAAGGTAAACGCTATGAAATTAGCAACGAAATGGCATAAATGAAATACGAAAACCAAACCACCCGAGGAGAGACAGACTGACAGACACAATGAACTGAGGCTCAGATGGACATAAGATAGAAACTGGCGAATCACGTTTCCACCTAGTGTGTTTTTTTATGGATACATCTGTTGTTTGGTGGCCTGTGCTTTTTAATTGTATTTTAATTTTACGTAGATTTTGTTTTCTCCTTTTCTTTGGCACTTCCATTTGCGGTTTCACCTGAATGCGGGATTTTGTGGGATTGGATGTGTCCGCTGTCAGTGGGATTATGTCATAACTCAGTTTGGCATTATGGAAGCAATTTCTGCGATTAATTGGTGTTTGTGCCGATGAATTGAAATGAATCGAAATGAATTTGGATGGCATTTTGCTTTTGCATTGTTAGCTTGAAATTTGTTGAACGGATGTTTGCTGTTTGGTTTTTGCCGAAATTTATTATGCGCTCTTGACATTAGTGTTTCAAGAAAAGAAGTGAAATTCACATAAATATGAAACTGTAAGGGGATGGCCTAGTGAAGTGAACTGTTGAACTGTCTAAGCAACTGTTTTTTATATTTCTGAAGTGGACTGTGACAAGTCAAAAGTTACGCTTGCGAATTGGGTCTGCGATACCTATCGGCTTCTATATTCAAAACAAGATCCTTGTCAAATTGGCGTAAACCTAAGAATAGAGAAATAATATGGCGGCTGTACTCAAAATAAACAGCCGTCTTTTGTTGAGTGAACAAATATTTGGTAAGCTCGACGGTTAAACAAATATTTGAGTCCACTTTCAAGTGAACTGTGAACAAACTGCATGACTGGATCGCACGTAACTTGTTCCTCTATGAACATGCTGACTGTTGCTTAGCCAAAAACAGTCTCGCTTCCAAAATAGTGACAGTAAAGGATTATTCACATGAGAGCGACCAACTACCTACGAACGAACGAATATTCGCAAGTTTTGACAGTTCATTCCGCGAATCCAATGACAGTCGCCTTCATTTGTCTCTATTTTTTTAATAAAAGAAAGTCGAAAATTCAAGTTTGAGGTTAGGTTCGAACGAATGTTTTATTCGCCAGTTTGTGGAACGCGAATTGAATGATGTGGATTGTGAATAAACTTTGACAATTCGCGCCGAAATTACATTATTCAAACTGTTTATTAACTTGTTGTCTTAATACATTTTGATGGGATTGTTAATCATCCTCCCCTTGGAATAGTAAAATGTGCAATTTTCTGCATCAAAATTGGTTTGTTCGCATTCCACCAATTCGTTCGCTCGCTCTCATGTGAATAGTCCTTAAGTTTACATGCTTCGTAAATTTTCTGTAAAACAATTTGCGCGATACTACTAATCATATTTAGTGTCCAGGACGGATGTTAAGAACTCACAATGGCAAAATGTTCTATATAAAGTTACCTATTGTGACCTACAAAATATTTAGTATCTAAGTATGATGTATGAAGATTCAAAAATTATTATTAGTACAACCCCGAGTGTTGCTCATTACATAAACTTTTATATTGCTGTAGGAAAGTATGGTAAAGCACTTCCCGCGATGAGTGACTTGCAACATTTCAAAATATGTATTGTTGTTGGCAATTGGGAAACGTTTCTTTCGGCTAATGTAATAGGTAAATTTCAAAAGTAGATAAAATCCAAACCGCGTCAATACTTATTGCGTAACACCCAGCCAGCCAAATAAACAGATTAAATTTAAAACTTTACAGCACACACATCTGCAGGTTCACTCCACATAATGGTACATCTTGCTCATTTCAATTAGAGTTTTGGTTGCAACACCACATCAACATTTACCTGTGTAAACTATTTAACTCTGACCCAGTTTTCACCGAACTTTTTATTGCCCCCAAAAGTGTTTACCACAAGAAATTGTTTATACCTGCACGCAATCCGAACCAACAGAAACAACAACAATTTCGATTGTTTTCGCTTTCCAAAAACCTCAAGCCCATCAACTGGCAAGTCCAACACTTCTAATTAATGGCCAAAACATTGGAAGGGATCTCGATTTGGTTCAGCAGCACGTTGCATACAAAGTGCGCACGAAACCGTTTTAGATCTTTCCCAAAGGGAATCGTTTCTCACTCCATTTCCCCGCAGAGTAGATCTATTAATTTATTCGGTGCACTCTACGCGCACATCGCATCTGTTTAGCATTTTTATTTTTTTATTTTTTGTCCAAAACAAATTTAATTTCTTGGCTTTTAGGAAAACCCATTTGGAATTGGAAAAGGAACTTCTTCGAGTTTCGAGAATATTGGTAAAAAAAAAACAACAAAAACACCGCGCGCACACTTGAGAACATTTTCAAAACGATCGATTTTCAAGTGCGCTGTTGAGAGAATCAGAATTAGAATCAGAAATCGGAAGCCATTTGGGCGTGCTACAGACTTGGCTGGGAACATTACACGCTCCTGTAGTCACCCCCAAAGAGTCAGGGTGTGCGGATAGAAGGCTATAATTGTTAGCTAGACACCAAAACAACCACCCAACCATTCGTGATACCTCATGCATGTTAACATGATGCGAGAGTAAAGTTTACCTTTTTGAACGTCCTGTTAGGCGATGGTAGATGTAGCGGCTTGCGGACGACAGTGTAGCTGAGAAGACTGAGTAATTTCAGACAAAGCATTGTCGTGCAATAAATACTGAACAGTGAGTAAAAGAACGAGGGCGCATAAATATAGCTTACAGTTTGATAGAACGCTGCAAGATGTTTCCCATTTACGGTTGTGATCTAAGTGTTCTGTAAAAGTTTTCAAAAATTGTGTTCGCACCTTAAGTCTTTCTCACTGATTGTTTGTACGTTCTTTTCAAAAGCAGCGCAATAGACAAATTATACATTTGTGACTATTTTATTATATTTTATTTTAAGAACGTACTAGATTACTTCTGGTTTTCTTAAAATTTTTCGAAGGAAACGAAGTCATTCCTGTTTAAATTTTTCTGCAGGCACGAATTTCTTTCTGTTTCTGATGCCGAACGCAGTCCTCGGCGACTTAAACAGGTTCTTCTTCACATTTTAAATAGACTGGGTCCATTAAAGGAGGACAAGGTTGCCAACTACTTGAGTTACTTCGACTAATTTTAACAAACAATTTCGGATTCGCCTCCTTTTGATGGCTGAAAGCAGTTTTATTCACATGTTGTGTGAGTGAATATGTATTTTTAACAGTTTTTAAATGAATTTACTTCGGATTTTGCTGGTTATCCGGATTTACGGAATTTCTTAGTGAAAGCAATTATTTTTTGACAGCTAAAACGAATTTATTTTTACTCGAGATTGATTTGCTGAAAATAAAAACAACACCCTCCAATTTACGGTATTGGATGTGTTATTTTAAGTTTACAGAGGCTTTTAGGAGTCCGTACTTTAGGCCCTAGTTATAACCATACGTAAAACGTATTCATTAATTTTTCCGTACGAAAAACTGTTTCCGATCAACTTCTCACTCAATTCCACAAAAAAAAACCAAATCATTCCACTGAAATATTTCATTTCTTTACTGTTTCATCTGTCAGGAATTTTTTTTTCTACTCTTTAAAATTGTAGTTCAGGTTTTGATATGAATCCGGACACCTAAAACAGCATTCTTACTGTGCAATTTTATCAAGCATTTGGACATTTTATTTACTAGAGTCCATCACTGACAGATGGAAAAGAGTTATTATCGTACTAGTTCTGCATTTAGTGTGGTAGAGAAAAAATCGCTTTCCTTCGGAATATGCTGGGAATCCGGATACCTATTTGTTTATTGAATGCGATTCATTTGTAATGTAAAACTTGTTAAATAAAAACAGTTCGACAGTTCAAGTATAAATCACTTGCAACTATGTTAGGATTCCGTATAGGCGTAGTGCGAGAATTTATGTTAAGCTGGCTCACTTTGTGTGGACCAAAGGTAAATTTGCAATAAGCTGGTTCGATAACCGAATGTTAAAAATTCGAATAAACAGGGGAACTTTTCTTGTGCGCCCCACTATTAGTTCCCATTCTCAAATCAGTTCGTGTCGGCTAGTATACAAGTATATTCCCAGCTCGTAGTAATATAACAAGCTCAGCGCCATTTGACAGGTCAAAAGTATGAGAGACTCTTATAACTGGTGGCCATTGGAAGGGCTTATAGTTGAGGCAACGATATGCATCTGCCTACCTATTCAAACTACTTCAGGCGCTCTATATACATAGCAAGGCACTTTACTGCTTTAAGGGTTGCAATTCTAAAATAAAATAAAAATAAAAAAACCCATTCAATGGTGAGATGGAAGATACAAGAAATCCTTTCGTTGGTTTGCCTGGTTGTCCTTTCTCCATGTGGAGTGTATAAGTTCAGTATATTCAGTTAATTCCAACGAAGGACAATGACACCTCCAGGTTGTTGGTGGTAAAGAAAACAAATAACACAAAAGGGTTGAGGGTTAAGGATACGAGGTCGACATTATATTGTTAAGAGAGAGCAGGTTTTGTGTTTCATGAACTCGAACTGTTGATCAAGCGGCAGCCTTTTTTCCCTTTTATGTGTGTGTTTTGTTGAATTTCCTTTTTAAATTCGTTTTTCTTTTTTCTTTCATTTTGTAAAAAGCGAGCAGTGTGTGGGAGCAGTTGTACTCAGGTTATCTATAGTTGAATAGGTAGAAACTAATTTGTTCGAACGTGAGGAAGTCGGAGTCTATCTTGTCTATGTGCGTGCCTTGACATTAGTAATCAGACTTCAGACATCCTGTCTATGCATGATGGGTCCTTTTTTTGTGTGGAGACAATAAAGTTCATGCTTGCATTGTCAGCAAAGTGTTAATGATTCCTTCTTGATGCGTTTTCTGTGATCCAAGTGTGCGTCCTTAAGGTTTTTTTTTTTTTTTTTGCGTTATTTATAACTTTTCTTTGATCTTTAAGTTTTTTTCTTTGCAGATTCTCGTAGGTAGGTTGGTAAACTTGCAGTTATTTGACTTCTTTGATTTTTTAAAGATATTGATGTGATGACTCAGGTAACACTTTTAATGGTTTCTAGCTAAGTTCGAAGAAGACAAATGCCGATGCACGTAAAGGGTATTTTTTGAGAGCTAGTGACATTTTTCCTGAATGAAAAATTATGAACTATGGTTTGACTGTTTCTGAGAATGTGTTGTGTATAATCAATTTTTAGCCTCTCTTTCGGAATTTGCGCATCAGCAATAATGCGCTGATTAAGTGGCAGTGTCACGTACCACGATTCTATATACTAGAACCACACATCGTTCGCGTCAATGTTGTCCATATTTTCAGAGAAAAAGGATCATTAAGAAAAAATGCCTCTAAAAAGTGGGAGTGACTTTGTTTATTTTGCCGCACGACAGGTTTTATTTTCAGACGTTTACGTTTTGTTTTCCCTTGAGGGTTGATCCTGGAATTTGTTGCTTGGTAGTTTGGACTAATTTTAACTGATTTACTGCCCGCCATATGTACCGAAAACAATAAAAACTGAAACATATGTTTTTGGCCACAAAATAATATAGAAATGCAAATTAGTAATAAAATAACCCTTTCTGATGTGCGCACTGCGCTTTCTGGGATGTCTTTCCATGAATAGCTCAGAATTGATGGTAAGTCCTGCTTGGACATAGATCATCTCACTGCCAAACCGATCATTTTGCGCACACGTTCTTTTTAACACACATAATGCGTCGTTTAGCAAATGACAACACAAACTGAAATAAGTTCTTATGTATTACAAGACAATCGATAGATTTCAACATTAAAGCCCAAATCTCGTTCGGGCACATTAGTTATACAGCTAACAGTAGTGTACGCGTGCGCTTACGACACTCCATTACGTACACAGAATAGTCGATTAGTCGTACGACTCTAAAACAGGCTGAATTTCTTTGTGCACGTAAGTGTGCGTTTACCAAAATTTGTGTTTTTTCACACGTTCACACAACATGATGATCATCACTCTGTGGCATAA
The DNA here is from genome assembly GCA_963082955.1 of Cheilosia grossa. Lineage (NCBI taxonomy): Eukaryota > Metazoa > Arthropoda > Insecta > Diptera > Syrphidae > Cheilosia > Cheilosia grossa. Next base: position 8,869,137 of record OY720144.1, read on the forward strand.
AATCGGTAAAACAAAACTTCAATAAATTTTAAGCGACTAATCAGGTGGACGTGTTTGTTTACTGTCACTTCAGAGATAAGAGCTATCAATATCCGTGTGATAATTCAAGATGCGTGTGATATATCAACACACATTCAAGTGTTATCAGTTCAACTATTAACAATGACATTTTTAAGTTTACGCTGAACTAACAAAACTCGTCCTCTCATACAGTACTCCACCAATTTCGACAATCGCCAGTAAATTCGTTCACTTAAAATCCGCCAGACCAGACTTCAAGGTAGTGTCGCCTCTGTTTACCAAAACAAGAAAGAGAAACGCTCCATGATGAAACAGGTTTCAAGAAGGAACAAGCTCTTCCATAAGCACCACAGCGTCAAGAGGTAAAAAAAATGAATGTCTGGCGTGCACAAAAAGCCGGAAGCTCTTCACAAATCGCATCTTATAAAGATCCACGATCGCATTCATCATTTCTCAACTGACTCAAGTCTCTGCGTCTCCACCTTCCGCGGATTATACTGTCTGTCTCATGCAACCGCGCGAGATCTTATGACCCGCCAAGTATTTGCTTCGCGGTACATAAACCATAACCATTGCCATCATCTGTCTGAGTGCGGCTGTGTAGTCTATAATCCAGTCTGACATCGAGCGCAATATCATGTAGCCGCCACGCAGTCCCCGAGACCCTTTTTTTTTTCTGTTTCCAAAGTGTGCTTGCGCTTGAAGTGCAGCGCGATAAGGGGATGGGGCGGATCCCCTAACAGCTCCAGCGTCGATTATATGCTCTCGCGGCGCAGTCGATATTAATTGTAATTTAACAAAATAGGTTTGGGCGGACAATTATTACTTTTGGTCGTTGGACACGGATAGCCAATACTCAGTGGTCTTTGATATGGAAACCCTCTGATATATTGGCTGTAATTGGATTTTAATTGGAACTTTATTCGGCGGATGAACCTTTGATATGTGGTTCGGTTGCATTCGCCTCGATATTTTGTCAACTCATCTATGGATGAGCTGAGCACTGAAAAGGCATGTGGGTGCTACTGCAGTACTCATGCTTTGGTTTGGTTGGGTATAGCGCCCTGCCTTTGGACAACAAAAGTGGATTTGCGTCCAAAGTTGTGGCATGAATTACACGGTTCATGCCTGCCAATGGGCATTTCACGCTCCATCGGTTGAATTAAATGCGGAAACTGAGATTAATTGATGCCCAGGGTGGGAGTGTGTGTTGTGGCGGCTGGCAGCACTGGCAAATGAGGAAATATTGAAAAAGGCGGTGGCGGTTGGGTATTCTATACTGAAGTAAATCCAGTGAATAAATAGATATAAGTCAATAAGTTGGTTCCAATGATTGGATCACATGGATGGGTAGCCAGTTGCGAGTTGGATACGCGAGTTACAAATGTGTGAATAATTTAAAGGGAGAACTAAAACCAGTAAGCTGGCTTAAGTCCATGTGCGACAACTTTCGCATCGCATTTACCAAAACTTGTGCGAATCGTCGTTTGTAATTGACAGAATCTTAAGCCCACGTAATCCTATTATGGCTATGGCTCTTAAGTCGGTATGGTAGAGTTGGCTCAAAACCTGCGCTTCTTAAACGAGTCTCTCTTATTTCAGAGTCAATTGAGCTACTCGGGTTTGGGCCGACTAAACGTAAACGGTTGCAATCCTAATCCTATTATGGTTGGCGCTTAAGTCGGTAATGCAGAGTTGGCTCAAGACCTGGGCTTCTTAAACGATTCTCTCTTACTTCAGAATCAATTGGGCCAATCGGCCTTGGGCTGACTAATCGAAAACGGTTGCAATCCTAATCCTATTATGGTTGGCGCTTAAGTCGGTAATGCAGAGTTGGCTCAAGACCTGGGCTTCTTAAACGATTCTCTCTTACTTCAGAATCAATTGGGCCAATCGGGTTTGGGCTGACTAAACGAAAACGGTTGCAGTCCTAGTCCTATTATTGTTGGCGCCTAAGTCGGAAATGCAGAGTTGGCTCAAAACCTGCACTTCTTAAACGATTCTTTCTTATTTCAGAGTCGACTGGGCTACTCGGGTTTGGGCTAACCAAACCAAGCCCATTTCCCGGGGTTTAGTCAATAGAAAACGGTTGCAACAAATAATAATTCTACAACGAAATCCTTTTATAGGTGAGTCCTCTGTAAAGCCTAAGACAGCATATCGACTTTTGACAGCTCATTCTCAATAGAAACAGCTGCAAATGGTCCACTGCTTTCAGTCTCTTACTTACGTTAATCAACGCGATCCATGTGAATTCTATGTACTTAAGGGTGCGTTGCCATTTCTCTTCTCACTGTCATTTTCGAACATAACCCCAAACAGCATACAATTGCTGCCAGCGCGACCACACTGCTGTGTCAAATAGTACTCTAAATCACGTTCGCTTACCGCTCAGTCTATACCTCTGCGACTCTCAACAACAACAGCGCACGTCGCACAAATCAAAATACAAAATCGCCAACACAGGCAACTGACAAAATTAGCCAGCGCACAAGGCCAATCAAATCGGCATATTCATTACAAACTCTTTGGGTGGTAACCAGAATCCCTACATCATGGCTGCATGAACACAAACATTTGACAGATACTATCAGAATATAAACTGCCACCGTCATCGCACAAGCTCACACAGAGTCTAGTCCACATTCGAGTTGAGTTTACAAAAATCCGTCCACCAAGCAAAAACTCGCTGAATTCGTTTATTAACTGCGGCTTTTTGTCAGCTCAGGGCTCTGATTTATTCCAACAGATAAGTGGCCCAGGGTATACGGCATACGAGAGCAAGTGGTGTCAGACACAGTTTCACTGGAATATTCTCAAACCCAAAGCCAAACCCACTTCGGTGTGATTAATATCGCAAGCGGATCCACTTTGTGCATAATAGTTGTGAAATATTGCACCCAAATGATACCAATACACAGATAGACCGACTCTATCGGCCAGTATGATCTGATGCTGCTGTCAATTGTCATCCTTAATCTATGGGAATTGAATCAGCCACTGGAGAGCGTAGTTCTATAATGAGATTAACAATTAAAGTCAGTTGTCAGGGTCAACGCAGGACGGTCTGGCAATGACAAACAATTAATTCATTTTTGAGGTTAATTTTTCATTTCAGATTGTCTGCGTGACTCTGTAATGGAAATTCCGCGCCATTATGCATGAAATGCACAAGTTATCGCCTGCCCTCATCGTCTGTCGGTCGGTAACTGGGACAGAGACTGGAATAAGGTCCCTTTAAGTAAAAGTAAATACGAATTAAATGAAAATTCAACAAAAAGTTGAAGAGGCAGAGAACAGGCGATTTAGGGGAAAGTGCAAATAGAAGATCAAGCGAGAGAAACGAACTGACTTCCAAGGGAATTCCTTTTTCGGTTGTCTGGACTTTCTTCATGCTTACATCCTGTATGGATGTACTGTGGTTTAATGAGTCTGCATTCAAGCGAAAACATTTTAGACAGCGATGGAAGTCGTCTGGACGCAGATCGGTGGGAAAACAGAGTTGCTGGTCAGTAAGAGACTGTTCGGTTTATTTGCTGCTGATTAATGGACTTCCGATCAGAAGGGGGAACCTGTTTTTTTATGTTTTCTTGAAAAAAAAAAAAAAACGGTTCAGTTGCTATTACACTTGTTATTGTTTTTAAAAATAATTGGAATGAAGGTCACGCTATGTGAAGTCTGAAGCGATGGAAAAATAATTTTTTTTTCTCACGTAGACGGTCCAATCTAGGCCGAACAACACTGAAACACATTAATTCGGCCTCCTGTCAGACTTACTAAACTAGATTACTGAATGTGCCAAATTAAATGTATTCGAGGTTGCTAATGTCATTAAAATCGTTGTGAGGCAGCAAACTAACTCGAACCATTGTCTTCTTGTTGCAAAATTATTCATTGTTAATTATTGCCGCGATCAAACTAATAATTTAACGTTAATTTGGCGAAACAAAACGAAACTAAGAAAAATATGCAGTCCCCCCTGCCCGATCAACTTGTTTCGCTGGTTCACTGTCTGCAATTGTTTCTTCTTATAAGCAAAATAACTATCCCTATCACTATATAACGCAGGCGCAGTGGCTTAGTGGTTAGTGTGTTGGACTACTAAGCGAGGGGTCTCAGGTTCGAATCCCGCAAAAACCCAAATTCCAACTTAGGGTTTTTTCCACTGCGCCGCCTCTCGCGAACGTCTGACAAACATCCGAGAGTATAACTGTCTTAAGAGCTTCTCAATTAGCCGTTTGGAATCGGCATAAAATTGTAGATCCCTTCCATTCGTTCCAAAAATGAAACTCACACAAAAACGAATGGTTGTGAGAAGCTAGGCCTTGGGTCTCTACAGACCTGTTGCGCCAACTATATATATATCACTATATAACATTCACCCAAGCAACATTTGTACAAAATAAAACAAACGACCATCCCGTCTTGCGTCAAATTAGACTTCTGAAGAAAAACTTTTAAAAATTTAAGGTTGACAGGCATGTCTCATTGAAGTCTGTCAATTGGACATTCCAAATTCAAAGAAAAAACAATTAAAAAGCCATGTGAACATCTTCTTAAGGGACATTTCGTGCTCACCTCACCTGCTTCAAATCAACCTCTTCGCGTAACCCATTGCGCAACTTCACACTTTCGACCGAGCTTAAGTGGGCTTTTCGTTAAATTATGCCACCAATTTGTGTTTACTCGTGTCTATTGACCTCTTGACGTGATCTTGAGAGCTTGTCAGTGCCAAATAAAAGTAGTGAGATATTGATTGTACACGTACGTCAAAAATTGTCTAATAGTACAGCCACTTCCCGTGGGTTTCCAATTGTATTGCTTTGACTTCCCATCTTAAACGATCGGGAATTATATTCCAATAGAGAAATATAGACTAAGCAGGGCACACTCAAAATTGGTTCCACTTGAACATTCTCATAATTAAACGGACATGACCTCTTCTCTCCTCTGGATCGTGTCTTTCTTTTTTCTTCTGTCTTTTTTTTTTTTCTTAAGAACACAATATTCACCAGAATATACGTCCGTTTCGGTAGTTAAAAGTCACGCACAGAGTTCTGGCTGTCAGTTCAGGCAACCTGAACGTGTTCAACATGTGTTACACCTCAATTCTATTAGATGTTTGCCGGGGTTAAACTTCCCGTATTTATGCCATTTTCAGGTATATAAAATAGATCGTTAATGGCCAAAAAATGACATCTGGAATGATTTACAATGTCATCGTGACTTAGAAAGTAGTAAACAACACAGAAAGAGAAAAAGAAAAACAAGCAGTGAAACTAGAAACAAAAAAAAAATCCCACACTACGAAGTGGAACAGTGTTTGACTTCGGTTCTGTCAGACGCACATGAAATTTACTTACAAAAAATTACATATTATAAATTGTTGTCATGATTTTTTGTTTTCCCCGCGCGCTTGTTTAAAAGGCGTATTATTTTGATTTGTTAATATTGAGTCACGGTTGGCGGAAGAATCTTTGTTTTGGGTAAAAACAAAATTGCGAAAGGTGTGCTTGACATTTTTCACTGTCACCGAATATGGCATATAATAGCTGTCAATGGTGTAAGCAAAAAAAAAAAAAAAACACGAAGCTCGAAATGATTCCTTTTCATTTGTGGTGGAGCAAAGATGGATTTGTCAGTAGAGAGATTGTTAGACAGATCTATCGGAGCGGATATTAATTTATTGTCTCGGGCGGGAAAAATCAAAGCAACAAGCAGAATTGATTTATGGATTTATGTCCCTTACGGAAACAAATGTGTCACTTGTTAAAAAATTATTCACAAGCAAACAATCAAATGACAGCAGCAATGATTGCATCACAGTAATCAGTCAAACTTGATAATTTTGATTGAATATTTAACGAAAATGAATAGCCTTGATTGTAAAACTCTGAGAATGTTCAAAATGTCTTTAAACTTTAGCCACCGAATGACCCTAATGTAAGCTTACCCTCAAAACATTATCTTTTACAACTCAATCTTACATCGATGACTGATGAATTTGCAGAGTAGGTACACTAGCAAACGGTGAACATAAGCCCTTTGGCCTTTGGAAGGCTGATAAGTTTTTTTTTTTAAATTGTCAATCAAATTTTTCCCTGTCCACCATTCAGCAATAAATTTGCTTTTTTAATAGTTAAAGAAAAAAAAAACATAAATCATTGAATCGCCATTCTTTCTTCACTCTCGATCTCTGCTTTATCTCTAGTCTCTACCCACCTACAGGCTACAGGGTTATAAAGCCAAAGAAAAACCTTACAAAAAAGGTATAAAACGTGACCAAAGGATTAACTACACCATAATTTAACTACACACAATATGTTTTTTATTTTGTTTTTTATGTTCTCCACTTTTTTCCAATCGCTATTCGTTTTCTTCACTTTTTCTGTTTACTTTTATTAATGCTGCATGCAGTAGCAACGGTTAATGTGGATGACTCATCAACATCATGCTTGGTTTCCTTTGTAATGAACGGTAATGATAATTTTTGGTTCAAAGGTGGGATTTCTTTTTATGTTGCTAGGGATAGCTAATAAAAGGATATAAACCAGTTTTTGTGTGTGACGTTATGTCAAGTGTGATGAGTTGCATTCTAAAACAGAGCTAATGTGACAAATGGCTGACGAACTGATAAAGATGTTCATACTCTTTGTGTTGAGAGGAGGTTTTGAACGGAATTAAGGAATTAAAGGAAGCAAATCAAATATGAAATTAAGATGTTTTATTATTTCCGTTTGGAGGGAAACTAGTTTATAATATTGAAAGTGAAAACAACAACAACCGCGACTTGATTCTTTGTCAAACTCCATAGAAAAATATTGACATTTAAAAATTATGATACAGCTCTACTTGAAACGGATAGATGTCCATTTCTATTATACCTATACAGAGTTCGAAGTGGTGCTAGTAGAAGTAGGTCTTAATCAAAAGAACCCGAACAACCATATAGCTTAATTTAATTGAATGTCAGTTACTGTTCAGCTAAGGAATTGAGTAATGAGGTTGGACTTACTGGTTTTCTATGTTAAACTCTCTCAAAACGGGTTAGTAGATGTGCAGTTTTTCCCGATCTTCATTTTCATTCGATAACTTTTCTAAAATAGATCATTTTCCAAAACTGCCGTAATTCGTTAAATAAAAATATAAAGAAAAACATTATTTGTTGTTTTTTTTAACACTGAATATTTAGATACCTATAAACTGAGGACCTAATCTGGCCGTGGTCTTTTATCTGCACTACGCTACCGACTAGTCCCCGTATTATTTATTAACTGGTTACGTAGCTGTTACGTAAAAATATTGTATGCATAGTGATGTCTACTGGCTAAGTAACTTGTATGTTGTATCCAATTGTTTAAAAACAAGGAGGGAGGCTACTACATGCCACGAATATATTTCGGCGGCAAACAGCTGATGGAACTGTCAAGTTTCGCAAAAATCAAATTAGAAAAGAAGATCAATTTTGTTTAATATTTCATGTGACACAACAAATCCGATATCTGACATTAAAAACTTATGACTGATGTCCACAGCGATAAGTCCTGGCTAATTTGGCAAACTTACAGCGGAGACATTTTCCATTTTCACATTGTGACCTTACCATATGTAAGGTTAGGTTTAAAATTGATTATTAGTTTCCAACTACAGGGTCCGCCAAATAACTTTTTTTTTTTTAAAATGCTATAAAAAAAAACTACTGAATATTTTCTCAAATTCCTTTTTTTATTTGAAAGTAGGTACAATCCTTCCGGTTAATAATGGAAAATAATTTCGTTCAAATGGCTGCCTCGGCTGGCCATGCAGTAGCCTACACGATCGGTCCAATTTTTAAGCACATTATCGATTGTGTGCAGCTGTATTTCACCAATGGCTTCACGAATATTGTCCTTTAAAGCGTCATTTGTCTCTGGCTTGTCGGCGTAGCACTTATCTTTTACGGCACCCCACAAAGAATAGTCCAACGGTGTCAAATCGCAACTCCGAGGTGGCCAAACGACATCAGCTCTGCGGCTGATAATACGATCTTCAAAAACAGGGCGCAAAACATCGAGTGTAGCTTCGGCTGTGTGGCACGTAGCGCCTCCCTGTTGAAACCAAATGTTGCCAATATCCTCCTCTTCAATTTTTTTGAACAAAAATTCTTTCAACATGGCCCGATAACGATCGCCGTTGACTGTAACGGCCACTCCTTGCTCATTTTCGAAGAAAAATGGTCCAATTATGCCTCTGGACCAAATTCCGCACCAAACAGTGATTCGTATTGGGTATATCGGCTTTTCAACGTATGCTTGCGGGTTTTCTTTGCCCAAAATGCGACAGTTTTGCTAGTCTACATACCCGCCAAGATGAAAATGTGCTTCATCGGAAAAGATGATTTTTTTGGCAAAATCGGCATCTTCTCTAAGTCGATCGCAGGGCCACTTTAAAAGTAATGTCGCAATATTTCCCAGCGTTGTTCAAGCGTATACACAACCATATTCGTTCAGCGGAAGGATAAAACTAATTATCTGTCAAATCAGACATGAGCTAAGTGTTACCATTCGCGAAATAAGCAAAGTTAGATGGCTTAAAAATCTAACGAGCAATATACGAAACATTTCTTTACACCATGCGCACTATTTTCTGTTTCTGTAAATTTTGACATCAAATGAGCACAGATCTTATTGGGTTCGAATGGTCCTGATAATCAGGTGTGCTTGTTTGCTTCATTCGTAAAATCGAAAAATGAGGATCACGATGTCATAAAGCGATGACAGTACTACCTAATTGACAGAACGTCAAACAAATTAAATTTTTCGTCAAATATGCACCTCAAGGTCCAAAGCTTACTTGTGAAATGTATCAAACGCTTTAAAATCATGTTATTGTTGTAATACCAAGTTGTGCTTATTGCGACTGCCACCACCCTTTAAAAGTGTAACTAACAACTTACATGGTATCTGCTCTAAGGTGGCGATGATTTCAGATTTCTGTTCTACTATTTCGACAATAGGAAACTGCTCCAACTTACCGCATTTCAAACGATCATTGATCAAATCCTCAATCAGTTGCGGACACTCGTTCTCGATGGCATAGCAGAATTGCTTGAATTTATCAAAGCCACTTTTAGCGATAATCTCAATTAAGTTGGCGCACTGAAAGCGCTGGACATCAGCGTCATTAATCATTGGATTCTCTCGGTCGCCACGACGAACACTTAAATTGCCGCCGCCGGCAGATGGCGTCGGTGAACTATTATTATCATCATCACCATTGACACTTGCACTACGTTCACTGCCAGCCCGGGATAAGCTCGACGCTGGCGGATACGCTTTAAGTAACTCCTCTTCGGAAGTTGTTAGCACTGAATTTTTCACCAGAACCGCCAGAAGGTCTGTCGAGTGGAGATCGCTCATAATACGCTCCTGATGTCGCGACAACAGGGAACGCACCTCCTCCTCCTCCTCGTGCGACATTGTAAATACGAAAAGGAAAAACCAGCTGAACGCGGAAAGTTTCGCGCAATAGAATACCAAAACAAATCACTGACGGTAAAATTTACTACGTCGTCGTCAGCGTCACTGTATTCCACTATGAAGTATGAACTACACCAGCCAGACGACTTGTTTACATTTGGCTTCAAAAGCCGGATTTCACATTTCACGGGAAAAAGTGTGGCACTGAATAAACATTAAAAGGAGTCGAAGTTAAGTGGACAGGAAAAAAAACTACACGCGAAACAGCACAAAGCACCACAAAACACAACTCTAATTGAACACTAATGTTTTCATCGTTGGCATTGAAAGACTGCAACTGCAGTGTGCCGTCATCATCTGGAAGATGATTTCCAGGAATCACCCGTCATCAACAACAAAATGCTCAGCCGAATCTTGATGATCAACAAAAATCACGGAGAAACAAACACAAAATCGACGAAGTTAATTCTATGGACACGTAACAGCAAAATTACGAGGAAATTCCGAAAAGCAGTACGCAGACAACACAGCACACAACCATCCACGTAACAGTCATACGTTCAAACTGAACGGACCGTCTTTCTATGAACCTTCGTTGAACCCCAGCGAAGCGACCGACAGCGCTACAAACGCAAAATGCTAGCCGGCTGCTGCCAGCTAGTCGCACACAACAAAATAGGTACACAGAAAACAACACGAACAATTGCGCGACGCGGCCAGTGCCAATCAAAAAAACCGAAACCGAGCCATGTTACGAAGGCGAAGCCAAAGCAAATAAGAATAGCCAAGAAATAGAGGGAGAAAAACAAGGAAATTTAACGAATGGAAAGAAAACAAACGAGTTGTCTTTTCCGAACTCTGATTGTGATTGCTATTGTGAATGGGAAGAGAACGATATTATAAAAGGCGGTGGTGAGGAGTGGACGCTGATTATGGAACAAATGTGGAGTTGTTAAAATCTGGCCATCACTGTACACTGTCTGGCTGAAGAAGAGGCGGACGAGACCAACAGTTATTGTGAATTTTAAAGGAATGGACAAGTTGGTTATGTATTTTAAAATCCATGTGGATTTATATACTAGCTGCTGCCACTGTGTTCAGCTTATATAAGTGTTAGTAGGTTTGGAAAGAAGAATTGAACACACTTAACGAAGGGAGAAGAGTGTAACACACTACACACAGCGAAGCAGCAGAAAATAAACAGTAGGGGTGGTAAGTAGTCAATCGCAGTGAGGCATTACGTGACATCTGGTGTTTGGAAGTTTGAGTTTTTGAATTCAATCTGAGGTCGAATTATTAGAAGCAATTCATTTACAAGGCGCTGGAGCAACAGCGAAATGTTTTTGTTTTTCTATAGATTGTAAAGATAAAACGAGTGTCAAATTAATAGAAGGTGAAACCAACTGACAGCTGAAAAACATCTAAAACTCAGGAAAAAATTGCTGAAGAGTAATGTTAAAATAGCTGAAAATATTACATTTATAAGGAAATGTAAAATACGGAAAAAAAACATGGGAATTGAAAACTATTGTTTACCTATCAGAAATTTGACGTCTGCGATGATGGGATAGTTTACTAAAGGACTATTCACATGCGTGCGAGCTGATAGAGGCGAATTGCAAACAAATCAATTTAAATGTAAATTTACTTTTGTTCCACCACCAAAGCATTATATTTAATTAATCTAACATCTAATCCAAAAGAAAACCTGCCTCTCAATTGATTTAAATAGATAAATTCACACTTGCAGCAATTTCCCCACGAATTGAAAACTCTTGCCGCGAACTGTCACACTTTATTCATTCATGACAGCTAGCTTATATGATGTGTCCGAGATTTTATTGGCCACGCAACAGTTTCATTTCAGTTGAAGTTTATGGAGGGATGGGCAACAAATCTTTAATTAAGAATGGGGACGTTCAAGTATCTAGTTTAGTAAGTCTGACAGCTGTCCGACTCTGTTTTGATTGGCTGAAATCCGTCATATGAGCAGCTGTTTCAGTTGACGTTTAAGGAGGAGTAGCCGATGAATCCAGTCAAGAAATTCGTGACTTAGTACAAAGTTGACAATTCAGATATTTGAATGATGTAGGAAAAGTGACGTTCCCGACCAATCTAGTTTTTTGCGTTTACGTTACATCTTATCCAACCCAATCTAGTCGACTCAAGATAACTAGATTCTTGAACGCGGCCAAATTCTTGACTGTGATCAATTGACATTTCATATGCCTGGCGTAGTAAAAGTGACGTTAACGAACAATCTAGCTTTTGCGTTCAGGGATAGTTCGACTAGATTTTTTAATTCTATCGGAAAAATACCAAGTATCGGAAAAATGGAAGACGCGCTTATTCAAAGTAAATTTAACAAGTCAAGGCTTTATCGACACATAAATTGAGTAACAAAAGACAAAACAGCACACATCATTGCACTTCATCAGCAGGGGTGAATACATTAATCCATGCGGCCTTATAAAAATGGGGTGGCGATGGTTGAGGCGGGATTCATGTCAGTGCCGGGTTTTTATGTGCGTCTCTCCAATCCAAATCCATTGACTGGCGTAGCAGCAGCAGCCGGCCGTGTGGATATGCTGTCTTCGTCTTGCTTACCTGCCGCCTGTTGGGTACCTGTAGGATAGGATAACTATAGCAGTTGAAGTTACTAACCCAAACCACCCACACCCACTACGGGAACACTCAGAAACTGAACTGAAAATGTCGATGACGCAGAGGAGATGGAGACAACTACGAGATGGATTGTTTCTGTTCCGTGACCACGAAATGATGCACAATAGGTATATGGTTATAGTTGCTCCATTGGTTTTGGTCATACCGGCCGACACAACAATATTGGGTTCAAAATACACCACCCGTTTCCTGTAATGCCGTAACTTCCATCAACCGCAGAGCCCTTCCTTGACCAGTCCAGTGTCAACATCATCATCGCCATATCGCTTTGAATTTCAATTTGTAAAGAACCAGTAGATGCACCGACTCAAATGCCAATTAGGTAAACATCTCCTATCGACTGATGCTGCGACGGTGTTTGCAATGATGCGTTTACCTACAACTCACCTGGCCCCAATGACGTTTCTTGTAATGACGCTGTTGAGAGATTAGAAGTATTTTCCAGTGTTTCCAAATAGAATCCAGTCCTCATCGCTGCGTAATGCTTTGTTGATGTTTTCCTGTCATACGTACGCTTCCTGCTTGCTTTCGCCGGTGCTGCTGCTGATGATGCTCCCCGTAAAGTGTTTACCGATTGTAATCTGGGAATGAGTGTTTGTAATCCAGACAATGCCAGGGACTCTTTAATTATTCATTTGCAACACTTCGGCAGAACTCTGGGGGTAATTGCAGATTTGAGTTTACCTACTTGTCATTAGAAATACGAGAATATACGGGAAATTACAACAGAACGCAAACGGAAAGATACCTAGGTGCAATGCCAAACAAAACGCGTACTAATTAGCAAGTGAACAAGAGTCCAACTCCAATCTCTGGTTAATGGCGTCATATTTCCTTGATTGGGTTGTAAACTGAAAATGAAGATGCCAGCCAACCAGCTGAAATTGAAACATTATGTGCGCCCGTTTGCTACGTCATTGCTTTGTGTCAAATGCGCCTTTTTGTTGTGATTTATTTGTGCCAGATGGCAAAGAGGAGATCGTGCTGTTGTTGTGTCGCACAGAACCAAAAGCCTGTTATTTACGCACACAATGGAAAGCAAGAGCTAAACAAACACAAATTAAAATATAAATGTATGACGGAATAGAAAAGAAGAGAAGTGGAGTTGTTTTGGTACGAGATTATATACTCTTTGATTGCATTAATTGTTCCCCTTAATAGCGGTGCGATCACTGTGCATTCTCTTACTACAGGGTGCCCACAAATTAGATCGGCGCACTCACAAAATAATATATTCTGTGAGGTTGACTAACAATCATATTTGCTGTTCAGGCTAGATATTATGGGAACTTACAAATGGCGAAAATTTCGATATGAAGTTACTCATTGTGACCTAAAAAATATTTAGTGTCAAGGTTAAAAATGATTAGTTGTAAGGCTCTGTGTGTCTATCTCTTTAGTTGAAGATTTGAAACTTCGTAAGAAGGCTTACGAACTTATGAGGATTATCGTTTAGTGGACATTGATTATCAGTGGGTATGTTTAAGAATCTAGTTTGGTAAGTCTGACTGACTTTATGTGTTTCCATTTTATTTGACTTGTGTTTTACATGGGACAAACAATCAATCTTTTTTTTATTTAAATCACTTTTCACGTTCCATTGGGCAAACAAATCAATCTTTTTATTGATTCGGATCCACAATGAAAATATTTTAAGATGTTCAAAACAAATGCGCAAAGTTTCTTGAAAACCAAGACCATGAATATAATTTTGTACATCTTTCAAGTCAATATCCATTTGTGATTTCTCCAAAAACTAATTCAATTTGAACAGCCGATATTGCTGTCAAGTAAAACACTAATCCATTTACAAAAGAAGATCAATATCGTTACATGTTCCATAAGCCGCGTTAAAAATCTGAGATCTCTAAAAGATTTCTGGTGGTCCCAATGGAAAACGACATCAGACCACGTGAACAGTTTTTACAGCTGACGTTTATGGAGGGATAGCCGACAAAACTCTGGCTAAGAATTTTGTGAGATGATACATCTGTCCACACTAATCTAGACGACTAAAGACAGCTAGATTTTTGAATGTGCCCAGTCTATATTTATTACTCAGTTAAATTGGTAAGTAGATAGATGTCTGCTCTTGTGACAGTTGTTATAGCTTCTCTTAGACACCTAGTTGGTTCCACAGAACAGCTTGCTCATTTGACAACTACAAATTCAGACTATGCACGTGTGAACTATTTACCCTTTTAATGGGCACATTAAAAAATCGTTTGATCTTGTGTCGACTTGATTGGTCGGGAACGTAACTTTTTCTACGTCAGCCACATATACGGACTGTCAACTCAGTCACAAATTTCTTGACTATATTCGTCTGCTACCCTTCCATTAACGCCAACTGAAACAGTTGCTCATGTGCCGATTTCAACCAATCAAAACCGAGATACATCTAGTCGGACAGCTGTCAGACTTACTTCCATCTGTCCAATTCACACTGCTCCAAAACTTATCATTTTATTACATTTTAATAGTGTGACCATTAAAAAATGTCACGTGCCTTTCATAATTACCTAACAACTGACCACGGGTGTCCTTATCGCTGCACATTTTTAACCACTTTCCTAAACACTTTATCTTCAAAACCATGAAAAAATTCTCAATTTCTACCCCATTTTCAGGTTGTCAAATGAACGCCATCATTTTCGGTACGAGTCCATAAAACAAACGTGACTTATATAGAGGACACAAAAAACATCCTTCAAGTTATTTACGCGGAAGAGAAAAAAAAAACCTTTTTTGTATCAAATTCATGAGAAGACGTTATATATATATATTTTTGCTGTGTAATAAAATATTTATATCTCTATGAATGGTTTGCTGGTGGAATCAGTCTCACAATCTAAAAAAAAACAGAAGTCCATTTTATTAGGCTATACGTATATTTACCTGTGTTTCCACTCACTTTTTGCGGTTTCCATTTTAAATGCGGTCGACTGGATGATGATGAAATGGATAAAAATCGAGGAAACAACTTGGAAAAATAAGAATAGCTATCCAGGTCCTTTGATCTGGTACATATCTATGTATAGATGTGGTTAATTTTTCGATAGGTTAGGTACTCATTCCTACTTGTTGTTCGTTGAAATCTGAACAAAGAAACGAATTCTGAGTGATTATCTTGTTCATACAAATTCGGTCCATTCGAGTACTTTCCCGAGCCAAACACTAACAATCTGTCAAACATGAAAAATTGAGCGAAACATTCTCAGAGAGCTGAAAAAATACCCCAAAGTACCTCGAGCTACTTTGAGACACTTTTTTCTTTGACATATAATCCATATCACAAATAAATTTCTATAAAATACGTTTTCGCAATACGTGAATCGTTCTAGGAGAGCATTCGACCGAATAAATTTATTACATACATTTTTGCTACACATGAAACATTCGACCACCACCCATTTTTTATTTTTTTATTTTTACAGATTTTCTTTTTCTTTGCAATTGAGTCTTAAGACAGATTTTGAATTTGTTTCTTGTCAACTTTTTGCATTTGACATACCTACCTATTTATCAGTACTTGCCCGTTTAAATTCTCTGAGCTGTTTCGAGCCAAGAGAGGAACTACTCGTTACTCGTTATATTGCTAATTTTCTCTTTTTCTGTCATTTTGGATGAGAACGTGTATTGACTTTGTGCGATTGCGATCGATTTATATCAATTGCGTTCGATTTAAACCGCGTACGCGAATGAACTTATTATGTACCCACCTATTTGAAGTGTTTAAATGATACTACTGGATCAGGTTTCTGAGTTCAGTTCGCAGTCTGCAGGGACGGAATAGCAAATGCAGGAATTCTACGCGTTCTATATGTAAAAAGGTAAAGTCCAAGTGTTTTGAAAAACATTTCTCGTCACTTCATGACACGAACAAAGTATGATAAAAAATGCCAAATTTTGATCAATGAAACTTTCTTGATAGTCGGTAAAATCAAATCGTTGCGATAAAAACTCACACGCAAGAAAATTCTCATCGACTACGCCACTGCCTTTTTCATAAAAAAAATCATTGCACTCTCTTTCAGTTCAATGAAACAAAAGCGTTTTACAAACATCAATCGCTTTCTAACGGCAGAACTTGTTTTCGTAAATTCCAAGCGGACAATTTTCCGCGCGCTATTTCAGTAGCACATATAACCCCACAAGGGACACACACTAGCTAGCAATTCCCTAAGCCACACATCGAAGGCCTTCATAATTTAAACACGTGTCTTACTCAAAATTTTTTAAACGTTTTGTCTCAGTGTAACCTATATTTTTCTTGTCCGAAATGACTATTGATACTAACTTCCTTGACATCAAAGAGGATTTCCCCCACCTGGAGTCGGAAGTTCGTGGTATATTGATATCACGTGCTCAAAATGGGGCCACCATCCAAGATATCCGAGGTAAACAAGCCCCCAAATGCCAGTAGTTAAATGAAATAACTTGTTTGAGGCCTTTACAGATGATTTCTATAACCACACTGGGGAGAAGTTCCCTATTCACGATAATGTGACCGATTTTCTGCTGACCATACCATACGTGACTGCAATGTGTAATGCAAATGGTACGCGTATATTTAACATCTTTCCAACCGAAAAGACACAACATGTCTTCGATATGGTTGTTGGACAGAAGCCACCGTCATCTAGGTCGTCTTATGCCAGTAATCCGTTCAGTAGTAACAACCACAACAACAACTGGAATAACAACAACTACAATAGTAATCGACCGTCGTCGGTGAGGACACGATCGGATAAGAACAGTTCACGCGGTGATTCGGATGGTTTCTACGAGAATGTGAATTGCTTCTTTGAGGATAACTATCAGTATTTGTAAGTACTCTGTCCACCATTTTTTGCTTTGCTTTGAAACTGTAAATTTATGTTTCAAAGTATTCCCGAACTTTTTTTTTATTCTTTGGCTCTCATTCACTTCCAAAGCCGACTTGAGTGAGCTTTTCTAAAATAAGTTTAGGTTGTGGCAGCTATCCGACCTACCTGTCTAGTCCCCATCCTAAATTTATTGTAGGCCCCTATTTATTAAAGTTTCCATGGAAAATATTGCTTTTGTGAGTTAATAAAAATTGAGATAGGTCACAATGCTATTTTTTATACGTCAAAGGAATATCTTTTTAAAAGTCCACGAAGGAATTAATTTGGAATGTCGAATGTGTGTACAGATTTTTGTTTGCCCATCATTGAATGCAGTACGTCAAAGCCGTGCATTTGAAGATATGTCAAAATAATAGATTTAAGGGGCAAGGATTATGTGAACTTGGGTTAAAGTCAGAAATGGCCAAACTATCTTAACTAATATAATTTGGTTTAAATACTATTTTTATGTAGAAATCGTTTTCCAAAATCTAGATTTTTTCATAGTACCAATCGTTGGACAACTCGTTATTCAACCGAAAATGCTTTCGAAAATCATTCGAATGTAATGGGTTGATCGGATAGATCTAACGTTAAAGACATGTTGTCCTTTTTTCCAATTTAAAGCTTGTGGGATGACAGCGCATTCATTTCATTCTTTCCTCACGCCAAATCTATCTTTAGAGCCGTTTAGTTCGACTTTCATCATGATAAATATGTCGGGCTTACATTATACATTCTATGCTGCTTTGAAGCTTGAACTCTATACACAGAAATTGGCTCGCTTTCTTAATCTAAGACTTTAATCGAAGAACCTCCCCCTTAGGTTTAACCGTTTTCACCATCGCGACGAATTACCAAACAATTTGAACGCCAAAGTCTTGAATGACCTCAACAATATGCACAAATATCCAGTCAACAATTTCAACAATAATTTGAACACCGACAACGATGACGGACATTTCAAAAAGCCCCTTCCGAAACCTCGCATTTATACCAGCAGTCGAGGACCGGCATCGCCAACAACCACAAAAAGTCTTCAAGATCAAGACTGGGCCTCGATTAATGATTGGACTCAAGGAGCACATTTGTTTGACTTTCAACTGATGGGTGATGATTTCTTCTTGTATCTAGCCCGAATGGAATTGAAGTGCAAGTTTAAGCAAGGTCAGTAGATCGCAACAATTTATTTCATGACTTTCATAAATTCGCCTGTAGGTGCCAAAGTCCTCCAATCGGGACTCTGTGTATCGGGTCAGACAATATCCGCTGCTACTAAACGTGTTTATGAAATGGGCTATGCTAACAAACGTTTGATCATCAATATCGGATCGGTGGACATCCTTCAAGGGAAGCCATTAGTTGAAATACAGCATGATTTTCTGGAGTTGCTATCGGTGCTGAAAGACCGTGGAGTGGTTCCGATTGTAACAACACTGACACCTTTGGCGTTGTTCGGTCATGTGAAATCAATCAAGGACAGGCTGGAACGGTTCAATGCATTCATCAAACTGAGAGCAACAAAGGTTATCGATATATGGTCGTGTGTGGTCAACGAAAAGGGGCAAACGCTGTTTGATTGCTATCAGGAGTAAGTATGGACTCGATTTTAAGTTTTTAAATATTTTATGTGGGCTATAAACGGTAAACTTGTTGGATTGGATTGACAGAACGTGTTGTTTGATGTTTTTTTTTTTTTAATTCGAATACCTATAATTACAATCTAGAACATACAAGCCGGTATTGAATTCTTTTCGAATTCGAACTTATGCGGATAACGAATTATCGAAAGGTTCAATTGGCCAATTTTTGGTCTCTTTGAATCTACTTGCGTTACCAATCCAAATAATTTTTTTTTCATCCACACAAAGGTTGATTTAAACAATTCAAAATATCTACAATTACACAACTCATGTTAAACTGTTCTTTAATTTTAGTAAGCCACGTCAAGTCACAGGAAGTCCGGAATCGTATTTATTTTGGAATAAAATTGGCCGACAGCGTGTACTTAAAAAAATCGAATCCGAAATTGAATACTGATTAGGTAACGATGGTTAAAAGTTGATTTCCTGTTTAATAGTTATTTTACTTATCAAGGCTTGACAAAATGTGCTGTGTTTTTTATGAATTTAAGCTATTATTTTCTTTTTATAATTTATTATTATTTATTACTATTTATTATTCTTATTAATATATTTTTGTTTTTTGCTTTTGAATGAATGATGTGAATGTGATTATAGTTGATAACAGTGTGAAGGTACCTTTAATATTGTTGATCGTTGATCTGTTTTAGATGTTTACCAGTGCACAGTAAATTTCTAAAATACTAGTAAACGATGCTACTTGTATGATAATTGCTACAACAGTCTCTTTAACAAATCACAACCATGGGTGATTTCAATTAAGAGATTTTTTACCAAATATCAATATTTATGTGATTCAGGAAGTGTGTTTACTCTTGTTTGATTAAAGGCAAATTTTCTTGACCTTGTAACGTCATTTGCATCGATTTGCATAGAGACCGGAATGCATCTCCATCTTACATCTATGCAGCTCGATGACAGATGGCGTCACTCATAGGAGTTGGCACACCTTGTATTTTGTATAGTCTTTTCAATATTTATTTATGTAAGCTAAGTAATTGTAGATAAATTATTTTTAAAATCTGTAAGACGTCTTATTTTGTGGTTATATTGTTAAAGTAATTTATATTGTCTTAAGGTCCTTGTTAGTCTGTTTATTTGGATTGAAGTTGTTACCCTTGCCTTGAAGTTTATTAGTTATATAATGAGATGTTCTTCTTCGTCTGAATATTGAGAGTATTCATTGGTTCATCTGAAAACTTTGCAAATATTTATATGAAGAATTTCATCTCGAACATATTTTTAAATAACTTATATAAAATAAATCGCAGTCTAAGAGTAGGAAACTTTGCGTTTTATTTGTTTTAATTGAGAGTGAAAAGGAATTCTACCAAAACCGATTGGCTCAGATACATTAGAGTTCAAATTTGTGTTTCTTTTTTCGTTCAGAGCATGATCAGAGCGCACTCTATTAGCCTGAGGAAAAAGATGATTACACATGTACAAGCACACTTCCAGTCACATTTGACAGAACAAAAAAAAAAACAGGAAAAACAAAAAAACATCAGAATGCTCCGAGCACACTCGGTTCAGAGCGCGCTCATAATGCTCGAGCTCTGAACTAAAAAAAGAAAAACGCCTTTTGAAGTTATCTTCAAGCAACGTTGGGCTCATTTAGTTTTTTGTTTGTGTGTTATTTTGCAATATAGTGGAGAGAACAGGTGGAAGTACAATTTAAAATTCTTTAAGGAAACAGACATTGAAAAAGCTTTTTAATACTTTGCTTACCTGATATTTGAATTTTCCCGGCTATTCAGAGGCAAGCTTTGCCTATGTGCTTGGACTCGTTCTCGCCCAATCAACTGTTGCACTAATATTGGTAAATCTGAGAAAATGTCTAGACTCGCGAAAGTGCTCCTAAATCTGAAAAATATTGCTTTTTTTGTACGAAACAAACATAAAAATCGCTATGAGAGCAAAAAAGTTCTTTGAAAGCGCCCAATCGAATACAACATTAAAAAATTCACCAGCAAAATGGCGAATTTCCTGTCGAGTCGGGATCCAACCTTTGGAAAAAATAGTAGTACCCTATAAAACTTTCATATGCACTCCATTGCCCAAACACCTCCGATTTGAAAGGCAAATTGCAGCAGTCTATCCTACCTTACCGACATTACGAATAAAAAATTCACAAACTGTCACTTTGCCATCATTTATTCGTAATTTTTTTCTCTCGTCGGGTTGTCGCAAATTTATAAAACTCCTGAATTCGAAAATGGTTTCTATCTTATCCCGTACCGGATTTATAGCCGAAGCCCTAGCTCCACGCGTTGGACAAAAAGTAAGTCCATCTACTGAAATTTACATATTTGCCTAGATTCAATTGGAAATCAATAAGAAATCGAAATGAAATCGGTCTTCGATCTACACCATTTGTACACTGACGTAACAATTTTCTCTACTTTGACAATGAAATTTTCGTTTTATCTATTGCTTCTTTTTTATTTTCAATAAAAACTGCGGCCATGATCTATTTTTATTTTAACTTGAAAGTTTTCGCGATTCAATTGACCATCGCAGTGGTTTGGATTTTGTTTATCTAGACGGTGAAGAGTGAAGAAGCATTTTGCGTAACCTTCTCCCAAGTCACTTGACCGGGGTTTTACTTTTTCTTGTTCTTGCTAAAGTAGTAATACGTGATGACTAAATGGGTTAATATTTGTCTTTTAGATTTTGGGACTTGCCGCTGCTGGCCAACAACAGAAAAGGAATCTGAACGTTCAGGAGCATGTATCATACACTCTGCTCAACGAAGCTGGCATTCCAACACCACAGTGAGTATTGTTTAGGGGTGACATAGTCTCTAAATCTATGTTAATTAATTTAAATTAATGTCGTTTCCATTCATGGTGTCGCGGGACGACTAGTGTGCCTTCTAAGCGGCTGTTATTGTTTTTAACCACATCCGAGTGTGATAAGCAGCCCCTACTGGACTGAGTCTCAAAGTTCGATGTTCGAGGAATCTGCTTTGATTTTGTTGTTTTGTGCTAAATGAAGTTGATAGCTATTTATTTATTTTTGTTTTGAACTGTGACTTTGTTGATTTGTCTTCGTTAACCTTGAAATAGTGTGAATTTGTGATGAAATCTGGTCAGCAAGCGATTGGACCATGACCTCTGATCGAAGTGCCATTCGAATTGGAGTCAATAATTATCGATTGTTGATGTTGATGCAGGCACGTTATCGTTATATGCTTAAGAAGTCTTGTTGGGTAGTTGTGTACAGATAAATACCAGGAACACCTTCATGTTGCAGTGAAATCTTACCAACATAGATCTTCATATGGGTTTGTCTCCCGGTCAACAGAAAACATATTCCGATTCTATTTATGCAACTACGCGATTGCACACTGTTTTACGTACAGCAACAATAATATCGTCGTTTTAATTAAACCGTAACAGTCTATTATTAGAAATCAAGTGCCGACTTTGTTATCAGGCTGCACTTTGTAATTGTTTACAATTTTGTGAAGTACCTTATTGCAAATTCAAACAAATTGACTGGGCTACACAGCTGGCGGATGACGGAAGTTCCTGTTTATGAAATAGTCACTCATAACTTGGTCTGAATATGCTAAACAGATTGGACCTACGTGTTTCGCCTTCCTCAATTTGTTGGACTCACATTCTACCTAATCGTAGAATCACTCGAAACTGTCAAAGTACATACAAACACTATGATTTTTGCAACCTCATAAATATTGGATTGAAGATAACAGTTTGAAAAAAAGCGATTTGACGTCCATGAGCAGTAAATCATGGCAGAAGGGGAACCGGTGTCCGCTTAGTTTCGATTCCACTTCAGATTATTTTACTTTTTGATTAGAATCCAATGGCAGATATTGGGTGAACATACATCTTGTCGAAGTCATTAAAATAATGCGCTATATATATATATATAGAGTACCTACTACTGACAGTTGGTATTGTTTGTTTTGTTCAAAAACGATCCGAAGAACCCCAGCAAAAGTGAACACCAGCACAGAACACAGCAACAGAAAACCAAATCTCACATATGATGTGCATATGTTGTCTACCACTATTGCCAAAGTGCTCCAAACGAATTTCATTGAAATAGGCAATTCTGAATTTCGGGGCATTTCGCTCGGATCTGTAATGAAAAACTCCTCAACTCCTCAGGCAAACCAGCAGTGATCCGGTGAGGTTATAAAGAAATCCCTTCGAAAACAGATTCAGTCTAACCTAACTCGATTTGAGTGTTTCCAAGATAAGCACTGTTTATATTTGTGAATAACTTTCGACTCAGGAATGTTGTCAGCTAGCCAAAGGTATTAACATTGTCTTCTTAGCAGCGTCTGTATCAAATGGAGTTGGCATCTCGCCAGTGATGTTATTTTAATCTGGGCGCATTGAATTCGATGCGTTTGTAAATACCCACAAACACAGGCGCTGAAGTAAACATAATATGAGTTGTACGCGTGAGAAACGCGATAAAGCATACTTCGCCAAATATAAAAAAATGGAAAGAGACGTCCATGAAGATCAACTGTTTATAAAGAGCGTAGAGACAGGACTCTTTATAAAATGCTTACTCTTGTGCAATGCACAAGATTGTCTAGTAATTGTTACTTCTATTTAAACATTTGGATGACGGTTTTAGATGAAAAATGGACTCGTTGATTCGTTTTTTTCAAATTGATTGCGTAAATACAGATGATGCGATTGATTGATAAACAGAATTGACTCACATTCTCATGTACTCCTACATTTAAGTAACAAAACTCAAACGCTGTGCGAAAACTGTTTCATTTCATGATAATTGCGATAGTAGAGACGCCTACCAAACATGCATTTCCCAATCACGATCTCGTCTGAACGATATTGTATCAATTTGAACATTTTATGGGTCATTACAGGTCACCTATGATGATAACTAGCAGTTCCTGACGCTTGAACGCTATCTACTGAAGATATCAAAATTGTTTATGCAATCCAAATACAGCGTACTAGATATCAATCAGCTAAATCATCTTATGCCACACGACGTTGATAAATTATTCAGAATTCTATCGTTTTATTGTTTCTACTTTATGATAAACAACCTTGGTTTGTAACTTGTTCGTAATTAGTTTGCATAACGTTGCTGCTTTTGAGATTTGTAGCAGGGAAACAAAATGCTTAGGATAAAAGATGTCATTCCAAATGTGTAATTGCAAACATAGCAAAACGTTGCAGCACCCACACATAATCCATTCAAATGGAAATCATTAAACAGACCTTGACGGAACTGTATCGCTGGAACTGCAAGCGTGGTACTACTTAGATAAATAACCTTACTCTTTCCTATTCATCTACACCTGATCTTCAAAGGTCATCCAAGACAGCGAAATAAAGAGCGCGCGAGAGAGAATTTTCGTTTAAAATTTCTAGGGAAAATCGGGTAGGTGCACGGAAGCTGACCGTCTAGTTTGGATAGTCTCTCTGAAGGAGCAGTAACTGGAGTCTCCCCTTTCGTGGAATTAAGGTCGAATGTGTTATACAGATTTGAACAAACCAATTTACTCAGATTTTTGTAAAAGCTACTTCTATGACAGCATCATATGTGAAACATTGTAAAGGGACTTTGCTTACGATTGAGCCGATGAGGCGACGGGCTTTTTAGAACGTCTATACTTATGAGTGCAGCGGCTCCTGCGTAAATATGTTTGACTATAGGTCTTAAGGCTGAACGTTCAGGAGAACACGAACGTTGTTTTACTGTCGACACTTTCCCAAGTTTTTGACAAACATACCAGAGTTAAACCGCCCTGTAATAAAAACGTAACTCCTACACAGGGATATTTGCGGGAAGCTAAATCGAAAGTGAATATGAACAGAATATGGTCTATTTCGGCCTGAAAAAACTGTTGGAACTATCCAGGCTTTCGTTTGATTACCAAAACATTTGATAATGCTCTCAAATATTTGATAATTCGGCTCAACCAGTTTACTGCTACTTGACACAGGCATTACTTTCGTCTCGCTCCGCATACGTTATCAGTCTCTCCATTCCGATGATGAATCACTGTCTTATTATAACATCAAATGTCCAATGTCTGAGTTGCTAATTGTAACCGTTGCTCTAATGAAAAGAATACCATTTAACATTTGTACGGATGTTGCGCTAAAATCATTTCTATTTGAGCCAACAAGTGGGACCCATAAAATCTGACCTTGATAACAACCGCCGGGGGTCCGAGAACCTACTTATCGCCGAATTTGTAAGTAATTATCTCCTCGTGGCACACTTTGAAATACACAACTGATCAGCTGACGAATCAAGCACATGAGCTGAAATCATGATTGATAAGAAACGCACTGCTAACTGATCTCTTCTCTGCATGGCCTCTTCATGCAACTTATACCTCAATCGCTGTTTTCTTATTTTTTTCCGAACAGATTCGGTGTTGCCAAATCAGCCGCTGAAGCTGAAACAATTGCCAGAAAGCTAAACACCAACAATCTTGTACTGAAGGCACAAGTTCTCGCTGGCGGCCGTGGTAAGGGTTCTTTCAAAAATGGCCTCAAGGGTGGTGTACGCGTTGTCAACACGTAAGTAACTCCCCATCCGCCTTCAATCGACTCCGTTTGATCATATAATTTTGTCAAATCACCCAAATTGCAGCCCCGAAGAAGCCAAAGACATCAGTAGCAAAATGATCAACCAAAAGTTAGTCACCAAACAAACTGGTGCCGCCGGTCGGATCTGTAACACAGTAATGGTTGCCGAAAGGAAATTCCCTCGCCGGGAATTCTATTTCGCCGTCATGATGGAGAGAGCTTTCAACGTAAGCGGGACTAACTTTCCATTTTGTTCACTTAACTGATGTAACTTTTGCAGGGTCCCGTCATTATCGCCTCATCACAAGGTGGTGTCAACATTGAAGAAGTCGCCGCCGAGAATCCAGATGCTATTGTTTACGAGCCCGTAGATCCCATCAAGGGATTGACCCCTGAGCAGGCAATCAGTGTCGCACGTAAAGTTGGTTTGGGCGATGAGGAGGAGTCCATTTGTGAAATGTTGATGAACATGTATGCGTTGTTTTTGAAGAAGGACGCCCTCTTGATTGAGATCAATCCCTATGCCGAGGATGCTCTAGAAAATTGTAAGTTTCTTCCAGGGGGGTTTTCTTTATTGCGAAATTAACTCACGTTTACATTTTTTTTCTCATTGCCCTTCATGTTGCATACGATAAATAAAAAAAAAACAATTGTATCGAAAAAAACGGAACGAAACAGCAAAGTGTAAGTAGATTGAAGAGTTAACGGTCGTTTTGTAGTTGTTGTGTGGTAGTTTAGTAGCCAAAGCTGTACTATACTTTTATTGCTTTGATTTTGATTTCCTCTCTCCAAAAGCTAACCGAAACTACTGCTCTAAGTAGCCCTTTCTATTACCTTTTATAATGAATCCTTTTTCGTAACTAGCAATTATATCGATGTAAGTAGCAATACTGATTTGTATATGCATATGCAGCTAATGTCTCGGGAAAGACTTGAAGGCTTGCCGTACTTCCCAATGGGAAAATACCTCTCAAAGATCAACGGCTAGAAAAGCCAGACATGTTCAGAAATAGGGTTTCCAAGATAATCGATGGAATGCGATGCAACCCATAAAAGCAGGACATGGAATCGTGGTTGTGTGATGCTGAAGCAGTGGTGCCCCCACTTCCACTTTCTGTCAACTGAAATGCCAACTAAAAAGTGATTGAAAGATTTCTTCTATCTCTCCTACGAACGAAGAAATTACCGAACGTATTAGAATGGCATAGGGTGCCTTTCTATTTCTAGTATCTGCATCAATATATGCATTAGTATTTATGTACCCACTTAATTTTCCTTTGCTTTGCTTTCTAAAGGTGATGGTTGGTGTCTTAGCTCGCTTTTCAGCTTCATTTCGAACCTAGTTATCATCCGATTTGCTTGTGTGTTTCTTAGACTTTGCCCTCGATGCCAAGTTCCGCTTCGACGACAATGCCGAGTTCAGACAGAAGGAACTGTTCGCCCTGCGTGATTGGACCCAAGAGGATGCCAGGGAAGTAGAAGCTGCCAAGTTCGACTTGAACTACATCACTTTGGACGGAACGATTGGATGCATGGTAAACGGTGCTGGTTTGGCTATGGCCACCATGGATATCATTAAATTGCATGGTGGCGATCCAGCCAACTTCTTGGATGTCGGTGGTGGCGCCACTGCCACCGCAGTCAAGGTGAGTTGAAAATTGCGCTTGCGTTTCCGTTGAATTTCTTGCTGAACGTGGCCCCTTCCAGGAGGCATTTAAAATCATCACCTCAGACCCGAAGGTGCACGCCATTTTGGTCAACATCTTTGGCGGCATTATGCGTTGTGATGTCATCGCCGAGGGTATTATCGCCGCTGCCAAGGATCTTAACTTGAAGATGCCAATTGTCTGCCGATTGCAGGTGAGTTCTTCGATCTGATGCTTTGCTTCGTGAGAAACTATTATTTCTATCTATTTTGTTTCAAGGGAACCAACGTCAACGAAGCCCGTGAGTTGATCCGCAAGTCCGGCCTTAGGATCATCCCCCGCCACGACTTGGATGAGGCTGCCAACTTGATTGTACACTTGGCCGAAATTGTGCATCTGGCCCGTGAAGTGAAAATGGACGTCAGCTTCGAAATTCCAGACAGCGCTAAGTAGATACGCCCTCTTCATCAAACTATACATACTCCAACACACACACATACACATGAACCCACCAACAACTACTGGTGCTCTTGAAAGAGGCGCCGAGTCAAAGATGATGTGATGTGCAATAGTTCTCCTTCTTCCGTGATATACTCTATTAATTTGTTCGTTTTCAAATGCACTCACGTCTAAATGTTGTTGTTGTTGCTGCGCACTGTTGTAATGAATATTTTTATTTAATTTTTTTTTTTTTTTTTTTTGTTGTAACGTAATATTCTATTTACCTTTTCGTTTTAAGTTCGAACTAAGTAGAAAGAGTCACAACAAATGTCTTCAATTAATTTATTCCTCTTTTTTCATTATGAAATTAAACATTCAACTCTCTTCGTAGGGACAGAGAAAATATGAAAAATTGTGACAAATCATCATGTGGATGTAGGTCCAGTGAATGACAAGATCAAGACTTTTACATCGTTTTTTATGCGAAATTTGCCTTCAATTGGTTAATCTTATTTTGTATGACCTTTCTTAGAGTGATGTAGGTTTTTGAATTTTATTTGTCGTTATTTAGCCGAATGATTGTATTATATCGAAGAGAAGAGAATTTTATTTGCTCGTTTATGAGAGAGAGAATTTATATAGAACAGAACGAAAACAAAATCATATTTGTGAGATGAAAATAAAACAAGAGGAACATTAACGTGGTCCTTAAGAAATAGAGTTTTATTCGGATTTGGTTTGTACAAGGTTTCTCTAGTTAAAATCGATCGACCAGGGATAGGATGTGCGCTTGCTCTTGGTCCCTCCATTCGTTGTCTTTGTCTCCCTCCTCGCCCAGGTTGCCAGCATATTCTGTAAAGAGAGTTTTTTGTATAATTGTTCAGCTCGAATATGAGTCAAAACGAGATGGAATTCGCTGTTTGATAGTGCTTCTCTTATCAAAGGTAGCGGCGCTTGGTGAAACTGTTATCAAAGTTGCAAAGCAATCATAGAAATGCCCATGGATTAAATACTTTTTACGCATAACCCACTCGGCATCAATCAATCGCCACATAATGAGTGCCACATTCGGATTACTCACATCGCACGCTTCAACACAGTTGCTGCTTTCAACTCACTGAGCACCCACAGCGTTACTCTACCTACCCCTCATGATGTTCCGTATAGTCTTCATGGACGCGCCGCGCAGGTTCAAAATTTGGCAAACCCTCTGCTTGACTGTGTCCGATGTTGTGCTGACTTCCAGAATAATGTAGTCAACCAGCTGCAGTGTGAAGAGACCGCCTGTTAGCCGTTTGATGTAGTTATTTTCGGCTTCTTCTTCCTCATCAAAGTCAGGGTCCTAAAATGTAGAACAAAGTAAGAATAACTTCCCATATCCAGTCAGTTTGAGCAAACTCACCTTTGGCTGTTGATCAATCTCCCTATCGATCATTTCGACCTTTTCCAGGTACTTTAAATGCATTTCAAGCAAACGATCCACCTTCTCGTGATCATTCTCTGTAAATTTCGACAACAACCGCTGCCTCTGTGCGCCCTTGCAGTTCCTCAACATGCTCGCTATGACCGACACAACATGCTCCTCATGTTCATCTGAACCAAGCAACCGCTTCTTGTTGCGTTTCGGTGTCTTCATAAACAGGGGGAATATCGTCCTCAGCCCCAGGATGTCTACAAACTTGTTACAATTCTCCCTTCCATCCGGTCCGGACATTGCGTGGTCGAGGACTTTTAAGGAGCCATTTCTAGACATTCTCTTCTCGCGAAGCATCAGATTCATCAATTGCAGACCTTCGCCTTTGAGGAATCGTTCGCGATTCTCCCTCGCCATTAATGCCGAGCACAAACAATTGAATAGATTCTCCATGAACTCTTGTTCCTCCGTTGATGAGGGGTCGTGACGTTTGTAAATGGCCAACTGCTGGAGGAGAATATCAATGCCATCACTGTCGCCCAGTAGCAAGCGGTTGTCATTGTCGGTTTGAATGAGAATCGATAGAATTTCGCTGCAATACAGTTTGTTCTGATCAAACGGAGATTTCTGTTTGAGTTTCTTCAGAATCCATATCAGTAGACCTTGCTCAGCTGCTTCTCTAGTAAAACCGGCGTTCATTTCGGTGAGGTTCTCAATAATCGACAAAGTATTGTGCACTCCATCGGATTCTTCCTTCACCGACTCATTGAGTCGTTCCAAGTTCTGCACCAACAAGGCGCACACCTGTTGTTTGCGAAGGGCTTCCAATAGCACCTCAGCACCTTCACGACTCTCGCCTAAAATATCAACATCTGTCAACTCCTGCAATAGATCTACAACTGCCACAGCAATGTCTGAATTTGGATGTGCCAGCAGTTCCAAAATACTAGGAACCCCATGCAATTCGACCAGAACTGGATACAAGTCTGGTACAGTGGCCACGGATTTTAATTCTTCAACAACAGAGTGCAGGTCTAACTCTGACTCCATGAACTTTTCCGGATTGTCGGGGAATTTGATACGCATTTCCTGGTTCTTTAGGTTCTTCTTTTCGAACAGTAGAATGAGCTTCTTCAAGCCGACTTCATCGAGAACATCCCCGTCGGCTTCTTCATTCTCAACATATTTAACGATGTTCATCTTTTCCTCTTCGGTCAGCTGAAGTTCTGCGTTTAGTGGCAACGGATCTGGTTTGACAAAATCGGCAGCCTCTTTTGCCTGAGCAATGCGACGCATTCTTTTGGATTTTTCATCCTTTTTGTTCGTATTTAGCTCCGAGAAATCGTTGTCTTCGTCGTGCGAACGTTTGGGAGTTTGCTCTGGCTGTATGGTAGGTATTTATTTAATTATTGTTACATTATATTCTATTGAATATCTTACCTTAAATGATAAGAGTTCACCAATATCCATTATGGAGAAATGATATTTATAGCTAATTAAATGCAGGAAAAAAACAACCTTCGGCAACAAATTTTATTTTGACATCCTAGATTGGACACTTTGACAATAGAAAAACGTTCATGTTAGGTTTTCGTAACAACCAGTCTGGGAAGAAGATGGAGTATGATAACAATAATGATTTCAGATTTCGTGTGCCTAATCGAACATAAAAACCAAAAAACCTGATAAAAACGTCATTGATCTTTTTTGTGTTGATATTCGTGCGATTCGAATATGTGTAGCCGTCGACACTTTCTAAGCGATTTCCATTCACTTGTTAAATTGTATATTAAAAAATTCGAAATTTCCGTCCAGATTGATTTCTATATATTTATACATAAATAATTTACAAAAACAGATTCACCCGATGCAATTCTTTTCTTTGCTGAAGAAAAAATTCACGAAAACTTAAACAAACTCCAACAGTTGTCAAACTCAAATGCAATTGTATTGGTTAATCTGAGGCAAATCTGAGAAAATATCTAGATTGGCAAAAGTGCTTTGAAATCTGAAAAGATTGTTTTTTTTGTACCAAACATAAAAATTGCTCTGAGAGCAAAAAAAGTGCTTTGAGAGCGCCCAAACCACATATATTATTCCCCGATTCGCCAGGGACTTCCTTTGCCATCGATGGTGGAATGTGATAGAGTTCGGGAATACCACATTTTAACATTACTGAATGCTATTGGTTAGTTATGAAATATTTTTAAAAGGCGAATAATATAATGTGTTCGGTTAGAAAAACTACCTAAATGAGATGTATTATATACTAGAAATATGTTAGGATAAACATGGTTGGGTATTTTCGACTTTTGAGTATTATTCAAATTTAACGGATAAAATACTATGGACGCTGACAGCAACTTTGCCCACAGTGGAAATCTGGTGGAAATGGTTCTTTTTTCTTGAGAGTGTGTTGTCAATACGAATTTATGTATCAATACTAGCGCAAAAAAAACGTGATAACGCCATAAAAATATAGCTAATGGGCAAGTAACGAGAAATCGGATCTCAGTATTGTGTCTGGTAGCAACCCATCATGATTTGAATTAATTTTATCTGGAAATACTGGCAAATACAAATTGTTTAAATTTATACATAAAATAGAAGATCATTACATTTTTGCTTTACTTCTAACACACAGAAAATATTTTTCTGTACAAGGTGCAAAAGTGTGTTCTTTTTAATGAGTCGACAGGAGGATATTTATTTGCCGTCTTCACAAAAAACAAAACAAATCTTCATGTTTAAATTATGCAACATTTCGTTTGCTTTGATGTTACATTAGGCGTGTTTTTTTTTCAGAAGCTCAAAAAACACACCTATTTAAAAGTTCTTTAAATATTTTTATGGAAAAAGCCTTCGCTCCTTGAAAATAAATTTCATACAATTTTTGGTTCGTTTTTCATTTTATTTCGAATTTATGTATATAAATTATTATTTTTATTCATAAAAAAAAAACATGACAATAACATTACGATAAATTATACTAATGCAATGAAAATGTAGATGTCCGCTTTCGACACGCCATCCTTTCATAAAATGTTTTTTTCTTTTTTTCTTTTGTTAATTAAAATTGTATTCGGTAGCAACACTATGGTACCAAATTCTTAAAGAAATCAACTTTGATTCTTCAACAAACGATTACTCTAACAATATCGTCCTTTAGTCAAAAAATTAAGAATGTACAGCGATAGTCGAAGAAGAAACTAAGCAATGTAAAGAAAATACAACTAAAATCGATTTAACTTAAAACATAAACAAATTATATCATTTTTGGTATGCTCTTCAAAACAAATTTTGCTCTCTTCAATATAAAAAAAAAAAAAAATCTTAATTATCTCCGTACAAACGCAAGGTTCGTATAGATCGTGGAAGCACCAACCGCTTAAACTCGAAGATTTGGGTTTGTGTAACGAACATACTTCAACAAAGCATCGTTCTCCTCACACACGAATGGCTTCTTGTGATGGCATGCAACGTCGTGCCAGTTAACACCGTCATTGTAAAACTGATTCAAAAGACCGACACAATTTTCAGGAGCACCACCTTGCTTCAATTCACGATTGTCTGGTTGTGGAAGGCCAATTCCGCCGGTTGGTGACCAATCACCTTGCTGGCGTTCATTAGTTGGAGCGAGCTTTTGCAGAGTAGCTGTCCAGAACCAGCCATTTATCGACGTGGGCTGGAGATCTGGACGTTCGCAACCCTTAAAATCACAGATGCGGCCACTGGTCCAGATGTATTTGACCTAAAATAAAAATAAAATCAAAGTTAGACAGAAAAATTTAGATGTGACTTGAGCAGTTATTTGTAATCAGAAATCCGTTTCAGCTTTAAGAATTCTTACACATGAATCTGATGCATGTTTCAGAAATGTACCCTCGCAAATATGCCTGCCATATCTTCATCCCTTAGAAGTTTGAATATTTGTACTCTATGCATTCGCATATATTTCCTCCTTATTTTAATGTTTAGTTCTTCCTTTTACTGAATCTTCTACCAGCATTCGCGACAGCAACCAGTTCTCATAAAATATTTTTCACCAGGGATTGCTAAAGGAACTCGCCAACGAACGAAATTTTGCTTTCGGA
The DNA here is from genome assembly GCA_963082955.1 of Cheilosia grossa. Classification (NCBI taxonomy): domain Eukaryota; kingdom Metazoa; phylum Arthropoda; class Insecta; order Diptera; family Syrphidae; genus Cheilosia; species Cheilosia grossa. Next base: position 8,901,967 of record OY720144.1, read on the forward strand.
GAGCTCAATGCGAATCGCATGGTTTATTTGGGTTGCATTTTGCTTAGTATGAATAAGGTTACACTTTTAGATAAATAACCGTTGTTCAAAAAGTTAGGCTCGGATGCCGACGTTAGAACAAAATAGTAAAAATGCTTCAAATCTACAACCATACGTGCACAAGTTCTATACCCTAACTGCTGCTGCATGGTCATTCACGATTAATTGCCGTCCCTTGACCTGTTAGATGTTCAAGTGTGTGCTCATTCATCTAGTCGAATAGCTAAGCAATTAAGCTGTTTATAACAAAAGCGTGCTTGAGTTCACTAAGCATATGTTAATTAGATGGAAAAAACCTCCTCTTACTCACACGCAAATCTAGGTATATAGGTACATAAGCCCCATCAAAACAAAATAATACTTAATTACCAAGTGTCAAGCTGCCGCTTAGCCTCTGGCCGTGTTTCGAGTTCACTTCACTGTATACGTTATTTGGAACTTTCTGGCCGTGTTTCGAGTTCACTTCACTGTATACGTTATTTGGAACTTTAACACAAGTGTTAAGCTTAGCACTCTTCAAATCAAATCCAATATCCAAAGTGTCATAATTACTTTCAACTGACACCGCGTCATGCCAATCACCTTTTAGTGCAGCTCTCCCCAACCCTGACTCGGAGTTCTGTGCAAATTTATTTTCACTCGTGTAGTTTGAGGAATTTAAATTGAATGTACGTTCACGCAAAAATGTTTTCATTTTATTCAAAATACAACGAACTGCGACCCAGCGAGTATGACAGATGTTTTGTGAAATCAACTGCGAGACCATCAGCCATTTCTTTCCCCCGGAAGCAGGCCAATCCACAATGAGATCAGGAAGGAAGTTGAGCACGACATAGCCCCATCACAATCTCTCATTCACTACCTGTATTCCTGTGTGTTGTTCGCTAATTGAATGCGAACATTGATCTAGTGTATGCCAGCGCTAGCTAGCCATCTTCAACAATAGTATCGATTTCCAATTTATACTATCCAACGACACGACGAGGAAGACATCGCACACGAAACTATACAAACGAACTTTGAATTGAATAAAATAGAAAGTGTTTCTTAGAGGGAATAGATACAATGGCCAGCGACAGACCTTTTGTGGGATCGTGCACCGTACCGTCCTCGTTCGAGGCATAGAATACATAAAACCGGTGTGCGGTGCCCTCTATTGCTATGTGCAGTAAGATTGAATGTTTGGCAGGCATAAATATTTGAGGCCTAATAGCGTTCACACGGAGAGAAAGTAAAAACGTTTTTATGGCAAGGTTCACTTGGCTTTTGCAGCGTTTCGTCTGTTTGCACGTTTGGCTTACGAACAAAGTTTTTAAGACGCGCGTTGCTCTGTGTATGATATGGAATTCCACTGACTGGATGCGTATGGTATATCGATGTTTCCTGATTCAATTACAAGATCGAATGCTGCGCGTTATGAATGATAAGTGGAGTATTGACTATGACGCGACGCGACGGCAAGTTTTAAGTGGGTTAGTTATGTTTCGTATTCGGGGTACCCACATCGCTATATAAATTATGGATGTTGTTGCAAAACTTACTGAGCAAAGGACGAAGTTGTTTATTACTTAAATAGCTGGCAAATGTGTCACATAATGGGTATGAACAACCGAACTATAAATTCAAGATGGTGGAAAAGCCAGCCCGAGCTCAAATTACATAATATTTTGCTTATTTATTAAGCTAAGACATAAAAAGATTTGCAAAATGACAGAACTGTGTTTTTCCACTTGCTTTAAGCGAAGTGTTTTTTAATAGTATGTCTTAGGCATGTTACCGCTAACGAGTTGAACGATGAAAAGGTGTTTTTTTCTTTAGACATTCGCTTCTAAATATACGCTTCTAAATTAATTGCAATATTATCGAACCCCTAAAGGTGCAAACATAATATTCAAGCTATAGTGTCAAATATCCACGAAAGTCTATTGAAGTTCCTATCAAATTGCACATCGGCTTAAGCTGAATTACTCACATGTATTTCTGTTATGGTTTTCCACTACAAGTGTAACCCAATACATAACACAAACAAAGCCCACTCCAAACGTGACGGTCGCTTAAATATTAATTATAGAAGGAAATAGGTAGATTCTCTAAATACGTCAGTCATCAAAGTGTGCATCTTTCGTAAAGTTTTCACACTTAACAGACTTAATATGATCAATAATAATCTGATTAACAGAAACAAACCCCGGATAGTGTAGCTCATTTATAATTAGCACGCAAGGCTCTCGATTTCATTAAATGATTTTAATTATTCATTTAGCCGATGTGTAGCAATCTGACTCTACGAAGAAAGGTTATTGATAATAAAAAAAAGTAATAGAAAGCGATAGTGAAATGAGTTTGTATACATCTTGTTCAGCGAATAATAGTTTATGGTAATGATATGTATGGAAATTAAGGTAAGGTTACATGGCGTGCTTTTGGAAAATAAATGAAACAAGCAATCAATTTACATTTGGTGAGACTTCCAATTATTTATGTAACTCAAGTATAATGAATGATCGAATGATTTCTAAAGTTTAATGAGCTCTTTTATTAGTCTGCGATTAACAGATTAAATTTCAATTTACTGTTTTTCGTTCTTTTTCGAACATTTGGTTTGTAAAGGAATTTAAAAAAACTGATGGATTGTGCTGAAATATTTTATCTTGGCAAAGACGAATGTTCGATTTTGTGGAATTGTGAAATTTCAGAATGTAAGCTTTGCGGCTTACAACTTCTAACCCATAGCTTTGTTTTTAAAAAACGCAGCCAATGTTTAAATCTTTGTTTACATACCTATACCTCAGAGCACTGTCTCTTTGTTACATGTTAATGTCCTTAAAACTAATGTCGGTAGATAGGAATGTCCTTTCGGTCTATCAGTTACCAGCATATCGGTATGTATTTACGAATTATAAATACAAACTGAATATTATTGGGGACTTTCAGGAACGGCAACTGGATTTGTCTGTAATAGGTATTCAAACGCGTTGACAAGGTAATTGGAGTTGTTTTTTTTTATATTTTCGCTGTTTATTTTTAATTTTTGCACTTCGAAATGTCAACTGAGCAGGATTTTCTTGACAAGATTTGTCGGTTGACCCTCCATAAACGTCAACTGAAAAAAACTATTCAAGTGTCCACTCCAGGCGAACAATAACTGTAATACATCTAGGCAGTCACCTATCTGAACGTCTATTATCACAGCTTTAAATTCAAACTTTGTTTCAGAATAACTGTCAGTTGCCAATGACACATAATGACACATTCACAAGTGTCACAATGGGTCCAGATTTGTAAAGAAACTAAATTGAATAATATCGTTTTACTACTTAAAGAATTTTTGGAAGTCAAAAAAGGCGGTGCGCTGATGACAAGGTAAACTACGTTTTTCTTACTTGAACGTTTCAGATACCAACATTAGTCGGTTTTTTATATGCATCAGTGCGGTATTTTACAGCTCCTTCAGTTACTGATATATGCTCTGTAAATCTAAATACAGCTATACTGTATAGTTAAAGTATATACGAAACTACTTTTTTTTAACAATTTAAAGTTCAACCAACGGTAAATGGCAACTACAAATCTATTTAACACGCGTCTACGAAATTGCTGAACTAAAAGATTCGAGCTAACCCATTATACGTGTTAATAAAGACTTTGTAGCATATAGTCGGTAATGTAGTTCTATAATTTCTTTGAGTCTTAATAAATTACAAACATCCTGAAATAAATATAACAAAAACGAAACCAATATGGCTGACAACCGATTCATTGCTAAGCGGAAGTTTTATAATAAATGAATGCTTTATTAACTCAGCTCCAGTAATGGATTGAAGAAAAATCATAGTCCAGTATAGCAAACACAAAAACCGGCGAAAAATTCATTATTCAGTAATCTGAAACAATGTAAGATGAAAATCATCCACGCAAGATTATTGCATCATGTAATCTCTCAGCATTAGTTGGGACTAGTTTCGTACCTATTACAAAACGAAGTACACGCTTTTTCTTTTCACAACTTTTTCGCCATAAGTATAAGCGGTGCAAGTGCGTATTTTTATGTAACCTTCTTCTTTTGTATTACAATTTTGTTTGTTTTTTTTTTTTTTTGTTTTTCATTGTACGCATGAAGGAGGATTATTTCCCACAAATACAAATATGTAAGCACACAATTTTATTTATTATGTGAAATAGCCTGACGTTTCATTTGGTGATTTTTAACTTTTGCAATCAAGCCATGTGTGAGATGAACACAACTAACTGATTTTGGCAAACTACTTACATTTAAGGATTAATATCATATTGGACGACTGTGTCGTATACGTAACGTTTTCTTTATATGTGTGTCATTGACAAATTTAGCCCAACATGGGCTGACAGTGCTTTGTGGCATAAACCATTGCAGTAACATGTAATGAGGAATTTACCCACTTAGGTTTGATGGATATGGCTGCTAAAGTTAGAGAGTAACTTGTGCTGGATGAGGCGATGTTGAAGTTACCTTATAAATATCAATTTGCTCAGGCTATATCACATATAAATCAAATTTTGTTGTTTTATTGTTTTGTGGAAAGAAAACCATCGGCTCTAGGTATTCCTGAATTTTCTTTAACGCACAAAACTAGAGGTCCTTAAGCAACTATTTTGCTGTAATATAACATCAATAAAAACCGAAACTTACGTTTTCGTTAACCAGACGAGTCTTAATCCATTCGTTTTCCAAGCTTGTTTCCAAGGAAACCGAGTCCATGCACCGTCTGCGACAGAAGTTTCTGGCTGTTAACCAATCCTCTTCAACTCCCTTTAGACTGGGATCCCTCCATGAGAAGAAATATCTATAAAAAGAAAACGAAAATTAAAAACCTGAAATGTTACAAAATTAAATGGCAAAACACAAAATTGCTTCCCAAGGCTTTTTTCTAATGCGTCAACATTTTTGCTTATGTCTTATAATTAGTTTTCTTTCAATATTAGAAACAGTGTCGGTTTGAAAAATTTCATAAATTTTTAAGCAATCACAATCTAATCATGAATAATTATTTCATCAAAACAAACATGGTCCTAAATACACGACTTTTTGCTAAATTTGTATTCAATCTTAATATTCAAATGTTTTAAGTATGCGTTTGCTTTTCACCCATCCAAAGATCTCTTCTTGAATTTCTGATAGCAAACACACCTAATTCACACAGAGCGCAAGAACAACAACTCATCAGCTGTTGGCTTCTATTGCAGCTTTCCTTGCTAATGGGGTGTGTTCGTTTGTTAAATTTAATGTGGTGACCAATGGATATGCGAAAAAACATGGCAGATACTGCCAAAATTTAAAATATTTGCGATCCGATTTGAAACAAATGAAAAACAGTTATAACTGATTTGATGGCTTCAAGCAGCTTTCATTAAAATATGCCTCAAACTATTGAATTATTTTTAAAACACTTAATGAAATTAAGAACTCGAACGTAGAAATATATGATTTCTCGATCAATCATCATCATCTATTCGTACTCACCCTTTTCCATCGGGTGTCTTTTCGTGGATAATCCTCTGCGCACACAATTGCGGATTTGGTGGATCTAGAACACGTCCATTGGAGAATTGTGCCAAACCAACACTCAACACACTGAACAGGCAAACACTAGCAACAACGAAAGCTCTCATTTTTGTTCGTTTAATTTGGTTTCTTTTTCTTCGAGAAAAACAAAAATTAGCACTGTGGAGTAACTTTTGGTTATCACAACACACGATTTTAGCACAATATTGTATATTCCACTGCGACAGCACCAACACGAAATTGTCTCCGGACGGTTCGACCGAAATTTATTAAATGACACGAACTTTTTTATGCCACCCTCCTTTATATATGGCCCACTACTTTTTCCAATCTTCCACTGATGCGTCGACTACCTGTGCATTTTTGACTGTCTGCCTACCTGACGGTCGGATGCACGGTGTCGATGGCTGGTGCTGTTCGCTTGGTGGTGGTAGGCTATCTTTAGCACGTCAACTTTTATTGGTATGTTTTGATGCTACCTTGATTTTTCGTACCTGTCAGCGTGCATCCGAAGTGGAGTGGTGGCGTAAAGGGGCCCAGCGGTGATGGTGGCATGCCGAATGCCGCCATCCGCGGCAGGTAAATCATGTAAAGCAAAATCGGGCCGGGCGGTTTTTGTCGTTATTGGTAGCGCCCAACAAAAAAATGTCTGTAATGTTAGTGTAATTTCCAACCGAATGGCAGCTATGTTTTGGAATAGGTGCGCTGCTTGATGGTGTGCAACGTGACGTTGAGCATTGAAGTTTTTAGTACACCTCGCTAGTCAATGGATTTCGGAAATATTTCAGGTGAAATAGCTGTGCTTGAGGATGTTCCAAATAGCGGTGATTATTATGTAATTAGATGTGCTGGATTTTCGTAGGTGTACCTGAACATTAACGCACAATTTGCATAAGCCAATGACATTGAAGGTAGTCTGCGTTGAGTCGTATGGCAAACATCCTTGTTTTGTATCACAGACTGTGTGCATTTGAATGTTTTAATGTCTGCCATACAAATATTTATCAAACTGATGGGAACTTAATGCCCTGTGGATAGATCGCTGTTGATTAGTTATGCAAGGCAATCGCTAATCAATTTGTGATTTCGCTGCTAATCTGATAAGATCATCGGTTTTATTTCAAGCCACGAAATGGTCTTCGGTTACGAATTATTTAAAAAATTGATTTTCCGCCTTTGTTTTATTTATTTTCCATTTTGGATTCAAGCAATTCATTATTATTAATGAATTATACAGCGGCATGACACTGAAGTTGCGACACTTGTTGCCTCTGATAGTTTTATATCCCAACCGTAATTTAAATTATGTAATCGAATTCGAGCCGTACCGACTAGATTTTAGTGCACTTTAATGACGAAAAGCTCACTATTAAAAACTGTGGTAAGTTGCATGGAATATTTTCATGACGGAAGTGATCGTTGTGGTTGATTGAACATTGAAGTCGATTACCTGACTTGGATTTCGATTTCGCACCAGAATGGAAGGACAAATTTTAAATGATATTAAATAGTTAGGTCTGAGTAGCGATAAATATAAGCCGGAAGCTCAGTGGAGGGATCAAAAGGATGTTAAATCAAACCTAAATTCGAGACACGAACCACAGAATATATCAGTTTATATAACTTTATAACAGATGTGACTGTGAACTGTTTTATTGCAAATTCCTCTACTTAACTTTGCTTTACATTACTGAGAAAAGTGTTAAAAAACACACCTATACAATCATAATATAATTGCGGAAATTATAAAAAATTGGTCTAGTGGGTTCGGACAGACGGATGAAAACGAAACCAATAAGGTTCCGTTTTTCCCCTTTGGATTGGATTTTTAAAATCTTTAAAGAAAGATCGTATGAAAATATGTGAGCATGACAAAAGATGACCGCTGCTGACGACACCTGCACAGCATGCGAGCTGAACACAGCCTTCCGCTGAAACTGCAAGACGAAGAAAAGAGATGTCATCTTTTTGAATTAAATGATTTTTTTGCTGGTGACGAGATTATGAATTACCGAATCATTTTTAATTTAAGTCTTTTTATTTGCTTCCATTATTTTGCATTAAATTTTTTAGCAATAAAAGTTTGAAGTATATAAAGGTATAATAAATACTAAGGTCACCGCGTTGGCTTGGGATACCTTCGTCCAGATATTTCTTACAGCGACTAACAGCCCTTGACTTCACCACGACTGACTTCATGGCTTTTAGGGCCGCTTGGCTGTCAGAGTAAATAGTGATTTGTTTACCGACAATGTGACGTCTCTTAAGGTCCTTCACCGCTTGGGTGATAGCGGCTACCTCTGCTTGAAAAATACTGCAATCATCGCTGATTCTGAATGATTCTCGCAGGTCCAGTGCTTCGCTGAAGATGCCCGCGCCTGTACCGATATCCATCTTAGAACCGTCGGTATATAGGGCTAACTCCTCTTCTTCAGTTACTTCTTTGTTCTCCCATTCGCTTCTGTTTGGAATTCTAGAAGTGAATCTCCTGTCAACAACGAGAGTGGCGGTAGATAGTCTGTGTTCACCTTCTCCTTTGCCGCGCTCCATTGGGATTCAATGGAATCGTGCCCGTAGGGTTTAGATGACCATAAACCAGACTTTTTAGCCTGGTTGCGGTTTTAACCACCTTGCTGCTGCAGTAAATATCCAGGGGGGTAATAGGGTAATGATTAGCATCACCTCCATGGCTGCGGTGGGGGTGGTAAGTAAGGCACCCGTTATCCCAATGCATGCTGCCCTTTGTATTTTGGTTAAGCTTAAAAGATGGTATTTCTTCTCAATAGCCTTCCACCACACTGTTGTACCATATGTTAGGATAGGACACACTTTCACAAAATCATCAATAATAACTGATGATTGTTTACGTCATAAGTAAAAATAATGATGAAAAACTTCCCACACTACCGCGTAGAACCGAATTTATGATGAATGTGGCACCCGCCAAAACTGTATTACCATAAATGAATTTAAATTTCTAGGGCGGAATCTGCGCATGAAATTATAATATATATCGCAACTGCTCCCTCGATATAATACCGCAATCGATGAAAACGGAAATAAAATAAATATACGAACAAAAGAACTTATTTATAAAGAACATAAAAATGACATTTCCTGGAGTCTTAAACTTTAAACAAAGAACACATATTTTTGAAATGCGTAGGAAGCGGTTTTATTTATATAAATAAGAATAAAATGAAAATGGTAATTTTTGAACTATAGGCAACATAATAAACGGAATGGGATTCAGTGGAGTTACATATTGCAATAAATACTGAGGCAAAAAGAAAAAATATATAAACGGTTAAAGTAGAGCTCGAGTAGTCAGATAAAATGGATGTTTAATGTTGTTCTGCTACATTAAGGGTTAGTTGCTTGGTTGGTACTTTGCTTCCATCGGTCTGTGGGCAGGAGCAGCTGGAACTGTTGGGAAATTGTTTGCACAGATTTAATAAAATAAAAACTGTGATTGTGCTTTGGGGGACCAATTCGTATCTTCTTAAGAAATTGCCCAATTGCAATCAAATAAAACAAAATGTTGCTCAAATAAGCGACATATTCTGTCTTCGAAATTCATATAAATTGCGTTAGTAGTTAACATTATGCGTAAGGAAATCCACATACAAACAACCACCAACCAAACATAGATATTCTCTGTAATGAAGTGACTTCTTTTATCAGCCCTTCGCCAAAGATTGCCTTTACTAATTATTTGTTTTAGCTTAGTAATACCAAAATGTCCCCTATTCAATTACTCTTATACTGAGAAGTAATTTCTGATTCATTTTGGCTATAGTCTGACAGCTGACTGAGTTGATGTATTTTAGTTTTTATGGGCCTATGGCTTGAATAGTTTTTTCAGTTGACTTTTATGGAGGGATAGCCGACAAATCTATAGTCAAGAAAATCCTGCCTGAACATTGAGTTGACATTTAAAAATGTCAACATTCAAAATAAACCGCGAGAATACAAAAACCATTCAAGTTGACTAGTTAACGCATTCATTTTTATTACTGAGGGAACCGAAAATCTTAAATTTAGTAAGTTGCCGTGTGAATGCCTCATGTTGTCGATTTTCTGGTCCATTCACAAAAAGGTATATAAAGGCTTTTCCAATGAGAGGTGTTATTGTGAATGACCCGCTATTTCGGTAGCTGTCACTTTTGAAGCTTTTATTCTTTGACATTTGACAAGTAGAAACTACGCCATTACTAAAAATGGAACGATACACGCTTCAACAACGCATTGAAATTAGTAAAATTCACTACAAAAATGGTGAAAATCTTGCAGTCACAGTTGGCAAAACTAAAGAATTTTTTGGTCGTCGTGAAGCACCTTGTCGGACCGCAGAAATTGGTGGAAAAATTCGAGCTGTTGGGACAAGTAAGTGATAAGAAGAATAAAACCCGTGCACGTCGCTCAAGAACAACTGAGAATATTGTTGCTGTAGCCCAAAGTGTTGAAGAAAACCCAGGTTTGTCCATTCCTCGTCGTTCTTTGGAATTGGGCATTCCACCAACGTCATTACACCGTATTTTGCATAAAGACTTGGGTCTTAAGGCTTATCAAGTTCAGTTAACAAAAGAACTCAAGCCGCCGATCATCAAGCAACGAAAGCATTGATCTTTTACGGGAAAAGTTTCCGAACCGTGCTATCTCTCGAAGAGGTGATCACAATTGGCCACCGAGATCTTGTGATTTAACACCTTGCTACTTCTTCCTTTAGGGCCACGTGAAAGATAACGTCTACGCCAACAGCCCAGTGTCGATTCAAGACCTCAAAGATAAAATTCGTGAGGCTATCGAGGACATAGGGCAGCCACTTTTCGATTTGGCTATGGAAAATTTCATGAAAAAGAAATTTGGCTGATGTTGTTTTTCATTATTAACGGCATACCTTCATCTTTATTATGAAATAAACATCCGATCATTTATCTAAAAAAATGGCATTTTTCTTTGAATACCAAAATAACACCTTTACATGCAATAGCTGCCTCGTTTCTTTATTTAAATTGACCAAACGGTGGAAATACGCTGTTGGTGTCATATATGTAATTAATCTACCACGTGTGGTAGCCATCACTTAGAAAACAATTAAACTACAGACACAACTAATTTGGCTTATTCCATTGCTGGTCAATAGGTGATGACACACTTTGACAAGAAATTAAGTTCGTTGCCCAACTCTTTTGTTTTTGTTTCATTGACGCGTGCAATTTCCATATCAAAGAAGGGTACATGATGTTAGCAGCACATGCATTACGATTTGGCATTAAATTATGAAATGCAAACGCTTTACAATGAGTCGGTACGTTGTCTGGTGGCTCAGCGTACCCATATTGCGTAGACAACACAATAGAAAAGCCAATCCACTTAGGCACACACAATTAAAATACAGAAAACGAAAACGCATGCCAAAATAAAAATAAAACGCAAGCAAATAATGGAGAAACTTTCTCCACCACTTCCTCCCCTCGAACATGCGTATAGTCAGAGACTTACGATATTTGCACTAGCAAAAAAAAAAAAAAAAAGTGATGAAAGAAAAATATCGGTGACATGATGAAATGCTTTCCCGTAAATCCATCCAAATGCGTACATGCTTACAAAACCCATGCTACGTGTTTCACATGGAGTGCACTTGAGTAATAACCTGGTTTACCAATTTCTTGACCGAGTCACCCAAGTCGCCAACGCCAACAGTCGCCCAAGAGACAAACAGTGGATGTCTATCTGACTTTAAAAAGAATATCAATAAATTCATAACTTGACCCAGAGTTATGCAAGTTTGTCACTGGCGCATTTTTCACTTCCGAATTCTCGGGGTAAAACTTATGTGTATATGACAAGCTGTAATGTCATATAATTTCTCCTTAAGCTGACGATCGGTTTAAGGTATTTTTTTAGACGTGCCGCGCTTTGTTGTACGCGCGCTTTTGGAGATATTTTCCACAGTTTTATACGAAAAACATGAAAATGTTCATCACGTGCGGGCTCTGTTTCTGTTTTCGGTGTCAGGTGGATATATGGTATTTCAAGTAAAGATAAACAATTCATTTATTCATTCATTCAAAAAAAAAACCAAACCCAATTTTTGTTGCTGAATTTTTGTTGCTGAATTTTTGTCGGTCTTTTATTTTTCGTTTGTTTGTTATCTGCAAAGCGGACCACCTGGCCAAACCCATTTTCTAAAGAAAGAAATATTGGGGGAGAAATTTTTTGTTCAAATTTTCGGCGGTGAAAATATCGTTATTACCGTATCTTTTCGCATCGTGTATCCAACTATTATTTTGTGTTTGGCTTTATCTTGCGCGAATATTTGCAATTTCGAAAAAATTGGGAGGCGGTTACTTCGTAAATATTTGACAATTATAAACTCATGGCATTACATAAGGAGGCTGTTCTTTCGATTTCAATTAACGGTGTGCTATTTGTTTACACGCTAAATGACGAAATGGTAAACTGCTTTCATTTTCAGATGTGTGACAATGACAACCATTATATGAGCTTATCTATAACGATTGCTAAATCGCGTTTTGTTGCGTGTTCCATTTGAATTATAAATGCGAGCGATTCATGGCTGTCTCATTTTTATAATTTTTATAATACTTTATTGATTAGATATTTGTGTGGATGCTTTTTGTGCATAAATCACTGATGCATTGTTGCATAAAGTGCGCAATAATTGAAGTAAATTCGATGTAGAAGTAGGATTATCTTACTTTGAGTAGAAATCCGGATACAATGACAGTTAATGGCAAACGCACACGTCAATAATTACCAGCGGTTTGATTTCGACCAAAAATGATTTCGAAATATCGCTCAATTTCGCCATAGAAATTATTTGTCATCATCCAAAGTGTGAGGCGAATTTTCAATACTGCATGTTCGTCAATATTTTTAACCGCATTTGTGGTGCTGGTGTCCACTTAAATATATTGTAGTTGCCACTGTGACTTGATAAAACTTAACCTATACCTTCACTTGCAATGATTATTACCTCAGTGACATACCTGGCCATGGCGAAATCACCGGCACGGCAGAATCGCGTTTTATTATATCAATCGCAAATTTTAACAAAGAATATGTTTACCATTTCTCTCTTACGAACAGGAAAATGTTGGAGAAAAATCAGGAACAGTAAAATATCTTTGGAGCGTAAAATAAAAGAACAATCTGTTATGAAGAAATTCAAAGTAAGAAGAAAGCTTTATTGTGAATGTCAGATATCGAGATTCGCAAAATTGCTCTGACTCTCAAAAAATTGCGGTCAATGGAACATGAAATCTGACAGCCAGCTGATTTCGAGAGCAGAAAAACTGCTCTGAATCTGAAAAAAAGGGTTTTTTTCTGTCCCAATGGAAAACGACATTAGATGAGTGAAATAGGTTCTCAGAAAATGACTCATTTAAAATTCTTCGCACACAGAAAGAGATCAAGCCATCACACTTTCTATAAACATTTTCACACAGCTTCTTAAAATATTTTGACATGACAATATGTCACAACCGCAGATTTCGACGTTAACCAAAATAATAAGAAATTACGAGCAGGTTGAATCACATTATGCATTTGCAGATGAGATAGACTATGACAAATGGAAATGAAACACAATAACAAAAGACCAGCTTGCACAAGTACTAATTCAGCTCTCACTAGCGACAGTAAAACCGTCGATCAAATTCAGAAATTCAGTGATGAAAGTATCAACTTCGTCTCAACTTTACTCACTCAAAAGAAATTTATCTGCAAACATTACGAAAATGAACCTTATGATCCAACAGTGCAAAATGTCATCTGACCTGGTTCAGTATGCGGCCTGGTATCATGCGTTCCCAACTTGACATTTCTTGTTGATTGATGTTTTTTTTTTTGCAATCGAAAGTATGTAAACATAATTCTGCCTCGAATCACCTTGGCCTCTAAGTGAATTCAAACTACAAAATCAACATTTGCAATGGAAACGGCACGTTACAAAGCGGAACTTGTACCCCATGTCCAGGAGAAAGTGTAGTTACTATAGACAGTCGGAGTGCAATTTATTGTCAGTGTTCATATTTAATTAGCAGCAACAATTTAAAAAAAAAAAAAAGAATCACTAACGGGCGTAGGAGGAGGTAATATACCCCGCTACCTGTTTATTTCAATTGTCTATTTGTCAGCGCGGAACACCAAAACGACAACCATGAAACAACAATATTGTCGAGTACGTTTAACTTGTATAAATGGCTTTGGAAGGGGGTTTTTTTGGTATTTCTTTCAGTTAACTGATGGACTAACTTAAATGGTGCCACCGTGCCTTTTATGCCGGTAGGGTGTCTGACTGTTTGCATTGTCTCTTTCTCTTAAGGTTGTCTTGCCAGCAGCCCAAAGTAATTAGCTGAACATTCCTCGGATTTCTTATGAGTTTTATTTGCAGTCCATCAGCAGGTATGACATTTGTTTTATGGGTGTGATCACCTTTTAGGTTTGGGCACCTACACTTCTATTTGTGTCAACGCGATTATGCAATTTGATTTTCATATGCCTTGTAAAATAATGGCTCGATGTCATTATCAGTGTCTTGGGACTGATATCTATAGTAATGACACTCAGCCATGAAATTAATTGCGCACTCTGGGTTGTGCCATCACCATGAGTATTTGTCAGCGTTTTGCTGAAGCTGAAAACTTTCGGACAATGTGCATTACAACTTCTGAGAAGTAAGGGCGTAAATAAGTAAGGGAGTAAATAGTCCTGAGCATTTCTGAACTCTGAATTTGATGGCGAGGTTTTCTAAAACAAGTATAAAGTAAGATAAGCTATTTGGAAGGATACAACAAGTCCGACCCATGGATTCCTTCGCAATGAAAAATGTGTATTATTTGGAATTGGACTAATCCATCCATTTAGCAATACCTATCTCCTCCATTACCCACAATCTAGTTTAATTTAAAGGTTGAAGTTTAAACCAGTAAAAATAGCGCTTATTAAGCTTTAACTATTTTGCAAGGCTCAAAGCAAAAGTTATAGCGCAGTACTACTAGTCATATTAAGTGTCCAGGCTAGATTTTACGAACTCACAATTGCGAAAATTTCCATATAAAATTACCCATTGTGACCTACATAATATTTAATTAAAAATGTTTATTAATGAGGCCCATGCTAGTTGGGCATAGTGTTATTGTAATCAGGATTCAATAATCTAATTATCTTGAGTCGACTAGGTTAGTCCGCATTAGAAAACCAAAACTAGATTGGTCGGTAGTGTCGCTTTTACTACATGAGTCACATATAGAAAATGTCAGCCAAGAGCTCAGTCACGAAATTCTTGACTAGATTTGGCAACTACCTTTTCATAAACGTCAATTAAAAAACACTTTTCGCTTGACCAATATACATACCTAATTCAAAATAAGAGTCATTAAACCAGTAAGCTGTCAGGCTTTCGATATTCGATTTTTTAATGTCTGCATTATGTATTTACCTATGTTATTGTCGTATTAGGTCCTGTGTCAACTCACTTAACGGTAAAAAAATGATTTAGTCACGTTAAAAAGGATTGTCAAGGACGTCTTTGTGATGTTATCCCTCTTATCGACGTGCTGGCGTCCGCGAATTGATGTGTTTCACATAAACAAAAACACATCAATCAAAGAAGATTAAAATAAGCTAAAAATAAGAGAATACATTTCGAAGATAATACGCGCGGTTGTAGTTCCTACGTGCATGGAAATTGTATTACCCCGTCTAAACACGCGAAATATTCCAATGATTTTCGTAAAATTATACAAATTTTGCTAGCGAAAAAAGTCACACGATTTTAAGTACTTGGTCCTCAAGTTTAGCTCAAAACAAATCATGTAACCAAAGTTGACAGACACTTTTCCCCATAAACTAATTCTCACCTTCACACATGGCGGCACGATTTCACTTTCAATGGTTAGCATTCCCTGCTATAAGTAATGACTAACCAAACAGAGAATTACAAATTCTGCCAGCATTTTGTAGTGTGGGGTATAGGTATCTCGCCAAATTAGCTTTAGTTTTACTCATTGGCTTCGATTGCAAGGCCTTATTGCAATCTTCAATTTGTCACATGTTCGATCCAATTTCCGTATGCCAGTTGCATAAGCATCAGCTGTGTGGCGAAAGGTATAGCTAGTAACTAACTTAGTGACCAAGTTCAATGTCATCAATTTTATGCTCCTATACATGTATCTCAATAAAGTATGCTTGGACTCGGGCCAATGTTGACTGACCATGACTTTAAAATGTTTTGGCAACGAATAGCTCACATGGTTTGAAAATGTTCATAGGTGATTATTGACATGCCATTAAATTCCTAAAGGCTGCTAGTACTTGAAGTCGAGTTAATCCATTACTAACTGATTTAAGAGACAATAAAAATAAGGCCCGCTATTAAACATACGACGAATAGTAATGAGGGTGAACTGTGTACGAATATATCTATAGGAAGGATAATTAGACGAACGTAAATGATTCGGAATTATGTGAATATGAAGAATTTTGTTTTGATCGAAATAAAATAAATATTGGGGAATGCATAGCTATGCATGGGCTGAAATAGATTGTGGCAATGGTGGCTGATATTAAAGTTAATATGGCACGAATGAATGGATCGTTGACATTTGACTTCTGTAAAAAACAGCCCACGTTAATGCAAATATCTATAATTATAATAGGCGTTTTTTATTTTGCCAACTGAATATTACGTGCGGCTAACAATTGTTTCTTCTCAACATAAAATGTGAACCTGACTGTTTTACTGTTATTTAGGGATAAAATGTAATAATAGTGTAGGTAGTGTAGATATTTTAACCAAAGTTTAATGGTATTGGACTTTCTTCAGATTTGATCTTTAATCTCAGATTTCAGATTTCTTTATGTCTAATCGAACATAAAAACGTCCCTGTCTCTTTTTAAGGTTCCAAAGAGAAAAAAACGGAACCTAGCACTCAATCAAACGCTTGCATAATGTCAGACTGACTCGGAGGAGGTGACATTAGTTGTTGTACTTTACTTTCGCTGAGATAGGATGTTTGTTTTAAGTCCTACAACAAAAACAAACAGAAATGGAACAATCTTCAGAATTTGATATTTCTGTCTGCTAAACGATTGGAATTTTAAATTTAGCATGGACCGAAATGGAAAAAAAACTGCAATCACGTAAGTCCTATAAAATTCACCAGGAAAATGGTGAAACCTCTGGCGAATCGGGACCGAACCCGATAAATTTCTATCCTCTTCCAAGGCATCACATCAGAGAACCAACCACCCAAGCGCCTGACATTTCACACATCGGTAATGCAGTTTGTAAAAAAAAAAAAAAATTATGGCTTGGTTAAATTTGTGTCGCAATTGTTTTCTTCCATATATATCGTAAAATACATAAAACTGCTTCGCAAATTTTATCTGGAAACATTATTAAACTCCCAAACCAGTGAATTACCCATTAAGTGCAGTTCCAAACAAACTAATTTCCATCTAACTCTGTTGCAAATCAAACTAACCTCGAAACAATTTCACAACAACCATCCAAAAAGTGCTGAAAATTGATTTCTTTGCACAAAATGGTTCGCCGCTGTGTAATAGAAGGTTGTGAGTCGAAATCGTCTGCACCCAAACATCAAGGTGTTACCTTTCACTCATTTCCATTCGATTCGAAAACCCGCGAAGTATGGATTGAAAATTGTCATCTCCCGCCCGATAAAAACATTACTAAAACCATTTTGGTCTGTTCGCGGCATTTTCGTCGTGCCGACTTCCAGCCCATAAAAAATGGTAAATATCTGCTAAAGAGTGGAAGCACACCATCAGTGTTCCCATGGGGAAAAACCGATTCTAGTTCGAGTAGTGTCGCGTCAGCTCCCATTAGTCGTGTGAACAGTGAAGCGGCAGATGAGGCAGCAACTGCATCCACCATCGAAGCAACAATTGCACAGATCATGGCCGAAACGGCCGAGTTAAATCGAGCGGCTGGTATTGTTCCCAAGGAGTCGAAGAGGAAGTCATCACGATCGGACGAATCATCAATGGAAAGTCCTCGTTCGCAGGGAAGTGGTCCGGCAAAGTTGGAACCACTCACAAATTTCACTACCGGTGTGCGGTTGGATGTACAAGAGATCAATGGGCAATGGCACGCGGCACGGATTGTCGAAGTGGACAACGACGATCGGGAAGTTCTAATTAAATTTGAAAAATTCGGCAAATCCAAGAGAGCCGAATCAGAAGAGTGGATCCCAATGAACAGTCCGAGGCTGAGAGCGAAGGCATCAGCTAAGCCACCGTTAACCTTTCAGACCGATGAGAAATGCTTTGCTCGATGGACTGGATCGCGAAAATTTCCAGCATATGTGCAGAAAGTCCTGGGCGAGGACATGTACGAGGTTCTGTTCGAAGATGGCTTCGTCAAGACAGTTCGTGCAAACCATATGAGCAAGGTGAAACCATTGCCTGAAAAGTTAATGTCACCATACCAATTAACGAAAAGCAAGAGTCTGAGGAAGACGGCGGCCGATGCAGCTGCCATTATTGAGTCACCAGCTGCGGAAGAGACTTCACCCAAGTCCTCAAAGCGTTCACAAAAATCGAAACGAAATGATTGGCCTTTAATATCCATGGATACTCTTGATCTGCCGTCGCTGAAACTACCAGAAGTCCCAAAAGACGGCGAATGGACTTGCCACTGGGTGAACGACCAACCTATCGGAAAGGAGGGTTTCCTCCTCATTGGCGAACACAAAAAGCCCACAGTCATTGTCAACGACTGGCGTTTACCGCCAAACTGGGTCAAGCACATGTATCAGCGGTCGAATGTGCTCGGCAAGTGGGACGTCATCCTTGTCAATCCATCTGGAAAACGTTTCCGCTCCAAGGCTGATCTCAAGCAGGCTTTAGAGGATGCCGGTCAGGTGTACAACCCTGACATCTATGACTTTAGCATTCACAGGCGACGTGCGAAGGATATCAACGCATATGTCTACACTGTTGATTATACACCGCCGCCAAGGCCTCCGAGCACTACCATGTCAAGTCCAATAGCCACTACGGTGACAAGCACCCTTACCTCTACTTCTTTCACAGAAACACCGGTGGCCACGGCAGTGCCACCAATTGAGCTAATGACGCCACCACCAGCACCAGCAAAAGTGAAGGTGCCTTCTGAGAAGACCAAGGAAACCAAGGAATCAAAAGCTGTTGAAACGAAGCACGCAGCGAGAGAGGAAGTGGATACGCCACCGATGCTGGAACCCTTGGATGATGGCTTTGGTAAGTAGTACCTCCCTTACTCGAATTTGAAATAACCTTGTCGTCATTCCAGCCTACATTGGAGGACTCAAGGTGCAAATCATCGACAACCTGTTCCGTTGTCCTCAGGAAGGATGCTTCAAGAACTTCCGCAAAGAGAATCATCTACAGATTCACGTAAAACACTATCACCAAGATCTAATCAAGTAGGCTCTGCATGATTTTTTTTGCCTCAAATCAGTTTTATAATATTTTTTCGTTTTTCTAGACTTCTTGGTGTGTGTCCGAATATGCAGGACTTGGCACTAAAGCGAACCCTTGGCCACCCGGACGCCGAACCACAACCCAAGAACCAGATCCCTAATCAGCAGTTCTTTGCCAAAATGCACCAGCAAGATCTGCAGCATTCGCGTTCCCATCGCAAGATGAGTGGCACCCCCACAGCCGTTACAGCGGCTGTAACCCCACCAATCCATGCCAACGCTCCCGATGAGATCTCCCCAGTGTCATCTGCTCCCATGTCGACTGACGAATCAGCCGATTTTAGTTCAAGCAAGGGCAACTCTACTATGGACACATCAACCCTGGGTTCAGATGTCTCACTGGTCACCGCCGATACAGTTGGGAAGGTCGAGCCCGTAGAACCGGTTGTAGTTGCATCGCCAGTAACAGCTCTAGAGCCAGAAGCCATAATTGAAACTCCAGCTCTGCCGCCAGAGCCAAAGAAACCCAAGATGTCGCTCATCAAAAAGGCCCTGAACCCCGGCGCAAGGAAGAGCAATCGCCAGCGCACGACAAAAAAATATCTCACAGCCAGCACTGCTCCGATTACCCCAGTTCCGGTGCTGTCCTCGTCATCGTTCGACACGAGCTTCGGCGTCAGTGACTTGGAAGATACTCGCAACTCGTTTAACGCCACCCCGGAGAAGCCCATTGCGTCGACGAAAAAGCAACCAAAACCACTCGCTCCGGTAGCGAGCGACTTAACAAACACTGCTGATGGTAACAGCCTCACGACAAGCAGCCTTCCCGATCCTAGCGAGTCTCCAAAGTACATCAAGGAGAACGGGGAACTCATCAAAATCGTGCGCATGAAGCAGGAGGAGATCATCAATTGCCTTTGCTCCTACGGCGAGGAAGACGGTCTGATGGTCCAGTGCGAGCTCTGTCTCTGCTGGCAGCATGGCAGTTGCAATGGCATCGACAAAGAGAGCGACGTTCCCGACAAGTATGTCTGCTACATCTGTCGCAATCCACAGCGCGGCCGCGAATCGCGCAAATACATCCACGACCAAGACTGGATGTACGAAGGTAAGTTGCCAGCCGCCAACTACCACGAGGAGAATCCCATGCATCCGGAGCGTTTTGAAGTGCTAAAGAAAAGCCACACGCTGTCGGGCAATCTCGTTGAACTCAAGCGCTTCCTTCACAGTCTGCAAGTGAAGATCAATATAGCCGGCAACAAGGACCATCCGAAGATGTACCTCTGGGAGAAGAGGTGGGATCCAGTGGCCAAGGACGCTGTCAAGATCGAAGGTGGCACCGTCATCAAATCCGAAGACACCGAGATGAAAGACATCACCAAGGAGCAAAAAGCCCCACTATCGACGGTTGAACCGCATATCCCACAGCCTGAGGCACCCATAGATCCCGTCGAGTGCCAGCATCGCTTGTTGGAACACATCAAAGTGCAGCAGAGCTTGGTCATGAATCGGTTGGATGACATCGAATCTCAAGTCAATGGTTCGTATAGACAGAGAAGGAATGTCTCGCATTTGAGTTTTAATTGTGATTTCTTTGCAGAACTGGAGACGCTGGACAACTTGGTGGATTTGAAATCTGCCAACTTGGAGGAGACCAAGGACGTCTTGGCCACGTTCATTAAGGACTTGGAGATAATGAAGACCATCGCGAAAATCAACGCACTAGCTAACATGAAGAATAACGGCTTGATGATGTTAAAGTAGTTTTACAAGTTTTACGTTTCGGTGATCAGCTATTAGATAGCCGCCAATGGCATCATGTTACTCTTCCTCAAAAGAAATATACATAAAGTATTTCATCGTTCACAAAAAGTTCTTTTGGTTTCATTGACGGTGGGAAGGGAAAACGGATGCCCGATTGGGCGGATGCATCGGTGTCAGATATAAAAAAATTAACTGCCTTGCAAAACCATTTTTGCGTGGCGAATTGAGTCAAAGAATCGGTGGGTGGTTTTCTCGGCTGTGAAATTCTGGAGAGCATTGATGCAAGTAAAACAGATGTGCAGAAAATTATTTGACATACTTTGCATCGGCTGTCATTCTACGCCTAAGCATCTGATGTGTTTACAACCAAAACAAATACAAACACGATCAGCAGTGTCAAAAGGCGATGATGCTAAATGCTTGAAATTGCAATTTATTTTCTTTTGTACTTTGGTACCCTTGAATTTTGCCGCAAATTTGGAAGTAGGTACATGTTGCAGTGCTGCAACATTTCCGTGTGGCTATATCCATATAAACGCGTGGCTTAATCATGCTGCACATGTGTTTGGGCATTAGAATATTTATAAAAGACGAGGGGTTCGTTTTGCCAAAACAGGATTTATGCATTCACACTTTAGCCATCATCTTTCGGAAGAATTAAAAGCCCTTTGATTTGGCGTTGCATTTCATTCGAGCCGCTTGTTGCTTGAGAAAGAAATAAGTTGGGCCTTAAAACCTACAGGATCGTGCCCATAAACTAAGTATTAAATAATTATTAGTACTTATGTGGTTTTCCATTGGGACCACCAGAAATCTTTTTCAGATCTCAGATTTTGCGCTGCCAATGGAACGCGCAACGAAATTGATCTGTTTTTATAAATGTATTAGTGCGTTATGTGGCAGTAATATCAGCTGTTCAATCTGCATTTGTTTTTGCAAAAATCACAAATGGATGTCGACTTCAAAAATGTTTTCCCTCTTGTAGATAAAAATTTTATATTTTTGGTGATTCGTAGTCTTCAGATGACGAGGAAAACTATGAAGATAATAATTCCTCGAAAATTATATCCATGGCTATTTATGTATTTCGTTATTTTGGTTTTCACGAAACTTTGCGCATTTGGCTCGAAAGCAAACTTCTTACAATGACGTAAAACAGCTGTGCAAGGCATATTGGTATTGTGGCAGTATGTGTAGATCTGAAAAAATATCGAGATCTGCAAAAAGTGCTCCGAATCGAAAAAAAGATTGATTTTTTTGCCCAATGGAACATGAAAAGTGATTTAGATCAAAAAAAAAGATTGATTTTTCGTCCCAATGGAAAACGACATTAGTTTATGACCGGGCCCGAAAATGAAATACTGGAGTTTAGAAGAGTCCTTTTTGACAGCGAAGCGATCCACATACACACAACTGAATGACGCGATTTTTCCGAATGCAAAAGTGTGCGCCAAATAAATACAAGTCAGTGTCAACACATGTTGCATTTTGAAAACATCTTTTAATCGACTGATAATTAACTGCGTTTTAAAATAACATTTTAAGGTTACCTAAAAGGATATAGAGAAAACCCCCAAACTGGGGTATCAAAGTAAGTAAACCAGAAAATCTTCGGAATTTTTGCAAACCTTATTTATGCATATTTAGCCATTACTAAAACCTGTTGCTGCCCATCGATAGGGACACGGCGCACGTAACGAAATGTCAAAGTTAAGTAGCGTCAAGCACTGGTATGTGGTCCGCTTCGCTCGCTAAAAGGATTCTAAATTACAGTTTTTAATTTTTGGGCCTGATTTTAAAGCCCAACTCAACTTATTTCTTATAAAAATATATTTATATATTTAAAGTAACGTCAATTACGTAGCCGTGTGCCGAAGCCAGACAAAAATGTCGGTGGGCCTTACCAGTAAACACTTTTAGTTTCGATTTTAAGTTCACAGTGTATATTCTGTCCATACAAATTTCGCTAGCTTTCATAAGACTAAAGTCGAGACTGAAATTTATCATAATTTAGTACAAAAATCACTGACGAATAGCCACTTCGATTATTAAATGAACCTCATGACACTCAACGCATTCCGTAATATCTACATTATGCATCGCTCTTCTCCTCACTATAGTCCAGAAAACTACACCTTTCGAACTTCAGCTTTACTTAGAAAAGAAATAACGCTGACATCACATAACAAAATTCATAAAGAATATGCTTCAAATTAGATTTCTGAATAGAAACCAACTTCCACCAGCTTATGATTAGCCTTTACACTACATACAAGACTTCAACCATCCCTCATCAACAGCGCCAAACTTTTCCTCACCAACTACTTCCAAATGTCACTCTATCGCTCTGAAATTTCCACTCAATTGTCATCGCAAACTGTCTGGAAGGAAAAACTGACAGATCTGCCAACAACCGTCAGTTCACAACAACATGGCGTCTCGTAAACATGCACCGCAGCCAGGAATAATCTGAGTTCCATCGAAATTGTACAACTTTTCTCGCTTCATTTTATCGGAATCTCTGCAGGCGTCAATTACAGAAAATCGCGCAGCATAATTCCCATTTAATTCGTCTCAACTTAAAGCCAATTTTGTGTGCAACCGGACGGATACTAAAGATTAAGCGCGCTGCCAACGGAAGTGCATTTATTTACATTTTCCCAGCGGTGGGGCCCCGACTTGTGTGTTTATTTTCCGCGACTTCTTTGTAGTTGTCAACGCGTGTCTGCAAATTTGCAATCTAATTAAATGCATTTTATGCTGCTGCCGATGTGAAGTGAATGATGTGAATTTTGTGTACATAAAGCGAAACAAACGAGTGTCGTCCGTCCAGTGAACGCGACACATTGTCTTTTTTTTTTTTTGTTTATGTGTCCGTCTTTATCGCTTCACAGTGCCAGACAAATTGTAGCCAGCAGCTGTTTTCTGGGGTAAGAGGCGACAGTCTCCACTATCTGTCTGGAAGAAATATTGGGCAATTTTGATGTGTTTTTGTTGTTAAAAGTTGTTTTTAGCATTTTTTTTTTTATATTTTGTTGTTGATAGTGTGAAACTGGAGGAGCGTTTTGAGGCTGCATTGCGGCTGCCAGAATAACAAACCATTTGAAGGGGTTGTGCCGAGTAGGATTGCAAGTTCGGTAAAGTTTTCCTACTGTCAAGGTGAATTTCTTAAAACTTGCGTTAATCCGACATAAATATCAAATTCTGAAGATTGGTCCATTTTTGTTTGTTTTTGTCGTAGGACTTAAAACAAATTTGCTATCTCAGCGAAAGTAAAGTACAACAACAAATGTCACCTACTCCTTACTTATGGGTACTTATTTGATGTTCTTTAACCCACATTTAACTCTATTTGTCAAAACATTCATTCAGGGGGTCAATTGCTGGAGGAACCTTGATGGCGATGATAATGATTGTTTAGGTAATATTGTGGCTTTGCCGCACAATGGAATTTGCACACAACGTTACTTTGGGTGGCAACCAGACCTTCGGAACTGAATTGCGGACTAGTATTGCAGCTTTAAGCAGGATCAGATGCCTTAACGCGTCGCATATTACGCATTCGGTAAGGTGCAGTGCTTGTCATAATCAAGCTTAGGCTTCACACTGAGATATACTCGTATCTGCCAAGTGCCTGCTTATGCATTCTTCTGGATACTGATGGTATATCACTGATTTTCATTCTATAGACCCACATCTTGCCACACTAGCTCGATGGCTCTGCTGCTTTCACTTCCTCTGTATGTTGTTACGCTTGAAGAATTGCTTCCATTTTTATGCGAAATTGGAACTCTTGCCCTCCGCCCTGCTAAAGTAAATGAAATGCCAGCTTTGAGTTGATTTTCAGGTAACACCAGAGAACCTTCTGCGTCTTCTTAGCGATAGACAGTCCAAAGTTTCACACCCAGTTGTAAAAATAATGTCACACTCAGGCCAATGATTTTGGATGGTTGCGCGTAGTAAGGTTTTGAATACTCTTATTCCATGCGAAAGATGGTTTCTGATTCGCAAGAGGTTCTGCCTTTTTTGGGACCGAAGTCAACGCCAGATCTTATACCCGGCTAACGCTTTATCACCACTTGAATGTCCAGCGCGATAAGAGTACTCATCGCTTACACCTAACGTTCTGCTAAGTGATCTACTTCGAAGAGAGCTATTTCTATATTTTGTCATAGTTATCCTGTTTCGACGAATCGGTTTTTTACGGATGTTGAAACTTGAGATGACTTCGAAGTTGACAAAAAGGTGGTGTCTGCAGTTTGTGTGTGAGATTTGTTCGAAAAACAAAAACAGAACAACCCCCTCGATAAGCTCGCATACTTTACATAACCTGCGTCACCACAATAGCCCTAAACCATTCCATCGAAACTGAATTCGGCCTCAACTGGCATTACATCGGCCGTCGCACTCATTTGCGTTCTAAGTCGAGCAAGTGAATGTAACTACGCACCTAACTACCTTATCTAAGCCTAATCCTTCTTTAAGGGCAGTCTCAGCAGAGCCCATTTGACCTCACCGACAGTCGAAGCCCATAATATATTGGGTTACGTCCGTAACCCACTTGGTGTCGTTTACACACTGGGTTCCGTTTCTCTATTCCTGTTCCCGTGCAAATCAGTCTGGTCGTAGTCTCCATTTCGGTGAATATACACAACAACAATTGCACACAAAACGATTTAACATTCCTGTTCGCTGTTTGTTTGATTTTAATTCCTTTTCTTTGTTCTTTTTGTTCTATTTTTTCATTCCTGTTGCTGCGATTTAACAATCAGGGGTGCATGCACAGATGAGGCTCTACTCCCCACCGCCATCATCATCATCATCAGAACGAGCTCCATCGCCTACCGGCATAGTGCACCATCATCGGTTTGCGCCCAGGCTCAAGGGATGAAATCCCACGTACTGGTGCTGCTCAATCCACTTACTCAGTCTCGTCGTCGGCAGTCAGCTCACCAACAGCAGCGAGAAACTTTAATTGGATCGAGTTAATCCTCTTCTCTCAACCCCATACCCAAAACATCATCCTCTCATCCTCACTTCTATATCAGTCTCACTCGCTTGAATGTGATTTCCGTGTTCCCAAAGGGAAACAAAAAGAAAGAATCACGTAAAAAGCGAGGGGAAAGGAAAATTTAAATCTAAAATAGAATTCCCAATCCATCCCTTAATTCCAATTCTCTGCCATCACATCCGTATCTCTCTCTCTCTATATATATATATCCAACTAAGTGTCCATCGTGTCGTTGCACATCTACCCCAACCCCAACCCCAACCCTCCCATCACCCCATCCCCGGTATACGCGCGCGTGTGAATGTGAATTCGTATCATGGTGGATATGCAAAAGAGCGTCTCGGTCCAAGTAGATAGTGATTTTGCCCTACTGTTGCCCAGCGGTGTTTACGAGATCAAGAAAATGGAACCACGCTCCAAGATCCGGACAATTATCGTGTTTTGCCTATTTTTGGCGATCGCCGGCATCATTGGATTTGGATACTTTTGTCAAGATCAGGTGAGTTTTTATAACTTTCGTTATTCATTTCAGTATTTGAGGTTTTAATTTGCGTCTTCGATAAACAAGTTTCTTTCCATTTTGCGACGTGGGCCAGTGCAAAGTGGCAAACGTGACAGCAAATCTGTTGCATAGGTTATTTGGAAGAGATTACATTTGGAATTTCCCTCAACGGATTAGTGGGTGAAAGATGCTGTTTGATGAGACTTATAAAAGGGATTTCCATCTGCAGACGAGCATTCCGGGTGAGTGGCATTTCGTCGTCAGCAATTGGTGTGTCTTATCGCAAGCCCTCGTATGAATTTGTGTCAGAAGTTAAAGAGATACGAAAACTATTTAGTCCACATGACTGAGCTGAGCAGTGTGGGTGTGTGCTTAAGATTATGAAAAGGCCTGCGGTGTCTTCGAGTGGAATTTGAAGAGCACACATAAAATTAGATAAATGTAACATTTCGAAAACGCAGTTCGCTAACAATTTTGCAGTGTAAGAAGTGAAAACCACGCGATTTGTGCAATCTAATAACATTGTGGGTGGTTATTTGGTGACTGACAATTAATCCATTAAAGTTATAAACTTCATTGAGACAATACTGAGACGCCCAAATTCGGCCGATTTCCCGTATCTTAGCCTACAAGCTATATTCAAACGCCTTGATTTGGTGCTCTAGTATTGGGGACGTTCAAGTATCTAGTTTAGTAAGTCTGACAACTGTCTGAATAGATGCATCTCGGTTTTGATTGGCTGAGATTGGTCATATGAGCAGCTGCTTCAGTTGACGTGTCGTCAAGAAATTCGTGACTGAGTACTAAGTTGACAGTTCGGATATGTGATCAGGTTACATCTTATCCAGACCAATCTAGTCGACTTAAGATAACTAGATTCTTGAATGTGCCCATTGATATATATAATATATAACGAATTTGAAAAATAATTGAGGGGGAAAAATAATATTTTCTCTGGTGTGAATTCAGAAACGTCAAATATTTCCGCATTGATGCAGCATCACTTGCGATGCTGATTGAAACGACGTTTGATGTAGTTTTCAATTGGTTTCACTCGGGGATCAACTCATTCTGTAATCCAATGGACCTGAAATGCCAAAAAAATAATCTACGGCAGCTGTCAGCTGACTTGTATAAAATACATAAACTTTCAACACTTGTGTGAGTGCTTCTTGAGTGGATTCTGACTTCAAATCGAGAAGCCAAATTCTCTTCTTAGAAGTACCAGAGTATTTGTTGTGCCAATGAAACGGTTTCAGAACGGATTTTGTTCGATTCCGGACTTTCACGGATGCTTCTTTTTGCCCAATGGAAAACGACCTGAGTCTTAGAACGCATCAAACACTTTAATTTCAAGATGGAAGTTATTCTAATACCTAAAAGTTTTAGTCCATAACTGTGATCGTAAAAACGATAAATTTATTTTTAGAGCAAGAAGAAAGCGGTCGAAATGTGAAATAAAGAATTCAACACAAATTCTATGTAAAAAATGTAGCTTTTGATAAACATTTTTATTTACTTACTTTTTTTTCTCTTCCGACATTTTTCTGTGACGCTTTTTTTCGTTATGTTTGCGCATCAGTTTGAACAACCTTGCAATAATGAACACTTGACGCTGAAAGTGGTGCCAATAGCTTGCATTAATGAACATCATGAGGTCAGTGATGCGTCACTGAATTTACACAAAATATAGGTTAACACAAACGTTTGCATAGATTAATTGCTCGTTTATTCAGAGCTCAGAGACAGCTTGACCAAGATGACTTGCATGATCTCGGCCATATTGCGTGCAAAAAGCAGGGATGCTATTGCAGAGAAGAGTAGTAGATTGTCAAAAAACAGGGTATAGTAGTCGAAAAAAAGCACCCTAAAAAATATGCTTTAGTGTTGACTACTTTTAAAATCGATGAAAATCTGACACAAAATCTGATTTTGTTCAGAAAATTGCAGCGTATGAATATGTATGAGGAAACTTCATGTAACTATTCACGCAAACGGAAGTCTCTATAGCACTGCCACTCACGTACAGGTAAACATATCGTTAGACAAAAAACACGCTATAAAGTATACGCCCGGAATATTTATTAACTGCTCCTTAGTAACTTATTTGAATGTCATATTGCCTACTTTAGACGGTACGATTCTGTCAGAAAAAGTTTGACATGGTCTGTCCTCAAAACAAATAATTGACTTGTTCGATATTTCGTCTAAATAAATCGTACCTAGTAGTAATTCTTATTCATAAACAACAGTTTCATTCATTTTAACAATAATTTGCAATAAAAGACTTTGGCCATTGTCGTCAGCTGAAGCAAAGAGAGAATTATTAACGTTTTATTTGTTGATATTTAAAAGGCTTCGTTTATTTATTTTATGTAGTTTTTAAGTAGCTCCAGTCCTCACCATTTAGACTTCTGGTGAAGTCAGCCATTGACAACGTCTCTTATTTCCAATGAGCTCATCTGATCTCCTTCAAAACAGGACAAGTTCCAATAAAATGAAAAACGCCTTCTTTTTGTAGAATGGATGCATAAGCTGCATTCCGCATTCCCGTCGCTTATATAATGTGGTATGAAGTTCAATCGAATCTAAATAAATTTAAATGTAACAAAATTGTAGGAAACAATAACTTTCCCCAAAAATTGAAACTAAAAATGCCTCATCTATCATTTAGTACTTTTTAATGCACATTTTGACATCAATTTATCATTATGAGTTCAAAAATCGCATAATACGTGTCCGTAAAATGATGAAACCATAAATTGCTATGCAAACTTAATTGGTAACTTATTAAGCAGTTCGCAGCTTCGTAGTGTGAGAACTGACTACCAGAGCTCTAAATTTGTGTTTCTTTTGGGCATGATCAAAGCGTACTCTGCAAGGGCAGAACAAAGTGACTGATAAGTCTGAGTAAAAGGGCACATTCAGTCCTAAATCCACTAGATTCGTCTAAGTTAGATTGATCGTTTACACTTTTACCTCGTCCATGCTTACAATCGAACTGTCAACTGAGCACTAAATTGTGGGAATTTTGACTTGAGATTTGTAGGTTTTACTTTCCTATACTTTAACTAAACTAATTTATTAACTTATCAATCTAGACCAATCAAAACTGAGACATTTTACATCAGTCAGATGTCAGACAGAATATAGGCTAGAGCTTGCAATGACCCAAAGGCTGAGCATGAGCACTGTATATTTTGATGGTAGTAGATTGTAAAAACAATTTTACAGACTAAAAAAATACAACGAATACTTTGTCAGCCTTTATTTAAGCACTTCCAAACTTCAAAACAGATGCTTATTGCTCTAGAACATGTATCATTGAGCGCATAACCACGAGGCGAGTGAACTTTTTAAGACTTAAAAGGTCAAAATGAGAAATATAAATATTGTTATTTCACGTGGTGTATTTTTTTTATTTACTGATAAATTGACACACAAATGTAATAGAGTATTCATTTCACGATGTTAATGATATTTTATGTGCGAGAACTTTCAACACATTGTGAGGACATTCGGCCCTGAGGAAACTGTTTATAAGAAGGCCATTACTCACTCCTTGTCCTTGGCAAAGGCGCCAAAGAAGAATAAATTCATGAAGTCGGACGAAAAACTGCAAGAACTAAAGACGATTACCCAAAGATGCTGACATTGACAGGCCGAAAGGTGACTCCGAACAGAACAGCTACAATATTGTAGTAGATCTTGAATTTCTATTTACCTGTAAGTTTGTTACAGAATCTAAAGCTCAGCGTGATAGTTCAGCTCCAAGTTGATCCAAAAATTTGAGAAAAAAATAAGAGACTTTCACCTTATTTCACTGACTTACATTTCTCATTTAAAAAGAGTTTTAACTGCCCATGAGAAAACTCCTCAACACCGATTACGGATCATTTGACGTGTGAAAAGAATACAAACGCGCTTCATCGTCGATCTAAAATATATTTGAAAACAATTAAACTGAAACCAAATTCCACAGGCTTTTTCCCACTTCTATTCTAAAGAGAACGATAAAAAACACTTTACAGCCATAATAACCTCTTTGTCAATCGAACTGTATAAATATCTCTTTTACTACCAAAACACTAATCCCCCTTTACGAGTTGTTACTACATTTAGATCCAATTTAACGATAACCCAAACGGAACAACCATTTATTTGGCGCAGCGACATTCCAAACTTGTACAAGGAACCCTGATCCGAAAAAGGTTCAAACCGAAGCTCTGATGGACACAATAAAAAAGAAGCGAAGAAAAACGAAAATATTTGTATTACACACAGTCAAGTTTTGGTAAAACAATTTTCAGATTACTCATGCTCAGGCTACGCAAGGATCAAAGAAACCATTTACAAGTCAAGTGTAAATAAAGCAATTACTCCAACACAATGTAACCGATAAGCAAGTGTTCACTTCCGGAAAGTTAAGGGTAACAAAACACTATTTATTATATATGCCTGTTTGTTCTTTAGAAAATTACTGATGGCGTTGGTGTGTGGACACAATTCAATGGCTTCGAGCCATGTGCTTGGGTGTCTATTGAAATTTGTGGAGGATATTTTTGCGGCGTTAAAAACCTGCTCGACACAGAGTGAGACATCTTTGTGAGAGTTTCAACTAGTTCCAAGTCAGTCTTGTATTTTTATCTCTCTTGTATAATAAAGAAGGTACTTTACATTTGGAGAACACTTTACGAAGCCCATACGTGGCGTGTGTTGGAAGTGAAGTCCACTTCGATATGGGAGTATCGAGTGACAGTCTATTCGCTGTACAAATGCTGTGAGCGCAATTTCAATTTAAAGTCTTTTTTATGGCTTTTCGACTGCGAACCACTTTAACGCTCTTAGGTGGGGAAGGGTTCAATATATCAAGACCATTAAATTCCGAATCGGTGTGCGACAAATTCGTTGGTTATCTAAACAGTGGTTATCCGGCCTTAATCGTTATTCGGGCGATCGGTTCTTGTGACAAGTCAATGAACGATGATTGATGTTTCTTTGTGTTGTGTCCTAATGTAGAGAATGACTTTTTTTGGAGTGACCTGTGAAAGGTGGTGTGGTTTAACTGAATCCAATTCAGTATCAGTTCACTGTTACTTGCGAGAGGTACTCACATTTTTACAATGGTGTAGTTCACTCAGAGAAGTTGCATAAGCGAAATCTGGCAAACAGATCTCGGGCAGCCTAAACGCTTTCCTTCACCGTTAGTCCCCATCACACTTGGCACATTTTGCCCTCACTCCAAATGATAATCATCTCCCCTACCGGGTTCCTGGTCAATTCATTAGCATCTCTTCTGACATACGTCGCTGGGGGGATATCTCGTGTCATCTGCTTCTTAATGCGCGACATCTCAACCGCTTAAAAAGACATGTTGTTACCGATTTATTCCTTTCTCCTTTATACCTGTCCTCAATGTTACCCGTTTCTGACCGCCCATTTCGTCTGCATAAATGTTTTCATTACTAAGGCCCGCCGCGGCACGGGCGAATCGTTTTCGATTTGCCGAAGACATCTTTGATGGCGCCGCCGACTTTCTAATTGCCGTCGAAGGTGCGCCCGCAATAAATTACATCCCTCTGCTCCGCGTCCTCCCCAGTTTTCAAATTTAAATCAAAATATTTACAATTTTTCCATTCCCCATTCACTTTGCTACAAGTATTCGTTGCGATTCTCCGGAGATCCAAACTAACCTTCAATTAACAAAGTTTTAATTCTGATTTATGACAGTTCCAGTTTCAGTCACAATCGACCCTTTCTTCACCGACTTCTCCCATGATGGCATCTGTCAGGCGGCACATGTACATATAATCAGGTGATTCCATCTCCTCGTCGAACCACTCGGGGATACTTGAAACGAAAATATTTTGGAATCTACTGTCACAGCGGTTGGTATCGTTGTTGCCGCCAAAAACTTGGAATTTTAATTTTGCACACACCTGGGGCGGTTTTTAACCCAAAAACGGAATAGTATCACTCTGTGTTTGCGTCTCGTTTAGAAACTTACTGTTTTGCTAAGTAAACAAACGGCAGATACACAAATGCGAAAGCGAAACAAACTACCAAACTCAAGCCGACAGCGAGAGCTATACACTTTGAGTACATACAACAAAAGTTATCTGCGACACAAGTGCGCGCGTGTATTTATTTCGAGGTTACTCGCCCGCAGGTGCCCGGGTACAGCTATTGCTCTTGGCGTGAATTTCAACTGCAATATTTATTGCTGACTGATAGCGCTTTGTTTTTTTTTTTTTTTGTGATAGGGCCCCTGGGGAATCGGAGTTAGAAGTGCCCGTATAAAGAGGGAGCATGTCGTTTCGATGATTGCTTATGTAGTTCAGTACGATAATCCTTTCGGTTTGGGGGGCGGCCATAGTTTAGCGAACATTTTGTGCAGGAATGAAACGAATTCAGCTTTTACAATACATTACATAGTTAAAATAGAATTTCTAAAGAAGGACACAAATTTGCAACAATGGAGTAAAACTAAGCACGAACAACCGCAGAGCGCTTGGTTTATTTGAACACGACCAGTTTGAACAGAAAACAATTGAGAATGAGCGATAACCAAATGCAGTGCTGTAAATTGCTGCATACTAGCAGATCTACTACAATTTGTACAGCGCTTGTCAAGTGTAAAACGTAGTAGCTATAACTTTGTCCGTTCTTTACTTCTTTTGAAATAAACCAACGCACAGTGGGGCAAGGTACTGCAAAATTTGGAAACAATTCATTCGATGGGCTAGCTATAATGAAAATTACCTTTTTCGTATAAGAATCACTGATTACTGTAAAAAAAAGACCATATTTGAGTTAAAAAGTTTTTTGTTTTTTAATTAAAAATAAAACAACATAAAATAGTTCCGCATTTTGTTGTAGGTAATACATACTTTGAAACTATGTGCGTTGTATATAATACACTTCGTTTAAATTTATTAACATAAAATTATTAAAAGAAAACTAAATGTTAATGCTTCACATTAATTATATGAATTATTTTTTATTCATAGTATTAATTCATAAAAATATGAAGATGGTAACATCGTTTTATTCTATACAACTATCCGAAGTACCTACTGAATTATTTTGTTATTTTACAAACTATGGATTAAATTCAATATACCATTATTGAACAGGATATATGAAGATTGTAGAATTTCCACAAAATATAATGGAGTCGGGGTTGAATCGATAAAAGAGCAAATAAAGACCGAAGAGGCATTTTTTCCTTGAAACCGCTTTGCTAAGCCAGAACCTCTTCTATTCTGTTTTTCATTGTCTTGACAATTTTAAATAATAGTTAAAGTCCCTAAAACGCTTGTGGACACTAATATTCAGTTTCATCTGATAAACATTCATGCTCAATCTCATCGCTAATATTAGAGTTGGAGGTCTCAGAACTTAAAATATTTGCAATGATTAACTCGAAAACTTCTTTTGGAAATGATTTAAGCTGTTTTTTTTTTTAGGTTGTTGCCTCTAACTTGTTATCAGCGGGTCTGATGTTATCAACATTAAATTAAAAACATCTTCATTATATTTTCTGTGGGAACATTTCCTTGAGAAGCTCACGCGATATTTTTTGAAGTCTTTGTTCCTGGGCTTCCTGCGAGTCTTCAGAGGGCCTATTGGAGGAAGTGCAACAGAGAACACATCTGGACCATGTATTAATAGCTTATGTACATTTGGAGGCAAGTAATGCCAAGGATTGAGAATTTGTATTATGAAGAACTTTGACATCCAGATTGTGGTGGACTTCGAGGTGTTTATCGAAAATTAAGAACATGTTTGGTCACTGTATGGTACTCGACTTGATGTTGTAAATGAGTTCAAATATTTGGGATTTGTATTAACATATAATCTTAATATAGGACCTCACATCAAAGAGAGTACTCTTGCAGCCAAAACGGTAACTAACATCACGTGGTCTAAGTTCTTCCCAAATTAAGACGTGGATCCTGTTTCCAACTTTAGGGTTTTTAATGCTACAATTAATAGTTGCTTTTGCTACGCGAACGAAATCTATGGCTACCGACAGCGCGATGATATCGAAAGCACACAGAGATATTTTTTCAAACGGATTTTTAGGTTTCCACAATCTACACCTAGCTATGCAATTCATGTAGAATCTGGACTAACTTATGCTTTCTCAAAGAACCTAAAAGCAAATGCAGATTACATCAGCAAAGTTATACTTAGATCTAGGAATAACTTGCAATAAAAAGTTATTCTTGTAGCTGTCTGGTGTAACTACTCTCCGTTTAAGGACTGGTACGATTTAGCCGCAGTAAACGATATATATCTATTCAGCTGAACGAGAACAACGTTTGGGAGTGGAGGAATATTCTCCACGATTGTATTTCTGCTGTTGACAGCAATCTCTTTAAGCTTTGCTTGGATAGAGCCAAAGAGTCATTGTCCAGATCAGTTTATAGGCAGCTTAATCTTTCCTTGGGAACAAACAATTATTTCAACAATAAGCTTTCTGTTCAGAAAATGAGCGTGGCTTTTAAAATTCGTACAGAAATGATAGGGCTGAACTCCAGACCGCATAGAAGCGATTTAAACCCCAGGTGTTCACTATGCAACCTTGATCAAGACGAGAATGTCTTTCACTTCCTCGCATTATGCCCAATTCTGCAGGAAATCCGCAGACTGTACTTTGACAAAGGCTTTTTATCGTTTGAAGAAAGTGTTCAAATTCTTAACGGATGTAGAGGGTGGAGATTGCTCACTCGATTTGTCGTCTATGCTATGAATTATCGAAATTCCTTTGCTGCACTGTAATTCCCGTTTTATTTTTGTTTCAGCCAAACTAAAAGCCTAGGTATATAAAAATTAATATTTGGTTTTCGCTTTTTAATTTTTTGTTTTAGCTAAATTAAAAGCCCATTTGCACGACTTTTGCCACACCTCAATCTATTTATAATTTAATTGCAATCCATTTCTTTTCAATAATTAATATGTTTATTCCATTTTGTAAACTTGAATTTTGTTTTCTTTTTATTTATGTTAATCAGCACACTTGAAGTAAATTTCACTCTACTTTTACATTATTCAATTTGCTATGTTACGAGCTTAGATTTGATATCAATTTGTAATTTCTGTTTTCTCTCTTTATTTATTTTTATAATGATAATGCATTTAAAGTTTAAAACGGCAGACGGCTAATAAGCCAAGCTGTATAACATACTTTAATTACACAATGCTTGTAAATTTACAAAACATGAAAATAAAGAATATATATCTATCTAAATATCTAAGATGTTGGTATATTATTTCTAATTATTAATTTATTTTGTTGTAGCGTCAGGTCAGGTTAAAACTATCGAAAGTTAACGCTGAGTGTCAGAAACCGAACCTTTTAGTTCGCGCTCATTAGGTTCAGGTTTTTACTCAATGCATATATTAAAAAAATCGTTAAGAAATTGTTTTTATATTTCATACATCTTATAATAAAACTTAATTGAGTACACATGATTAAAAAAGAAATTCCAAAAATACTACTTGTTTACACACACGTTACAAGAAGAACGGAAGTGTGATTTTCAATTTGAACGTATGGAGTGATAAAAGAAGTAAGATATATAACTGTTTTTGCTAATGATGTATTGGAATGTATTATAACGGAAAAACAGCTCATTTATTTTTTTGAATTTATTCCGACTCCACCATATAAGCAGCCCCGCTTTGCAACCTTTGTGCATTTTGTTAAATATGTGTATGTTATTTTATAACAGAAATGCCATCCCTGCCCTTTATAGTTTGCTACCCCTGACATTTGCATTTAAAAAAGTTTGGTTATGCGCATATGCCAAATGAAAATCAACGACAGGATTGGTTCTGCCTATGGTCCTGCGACCAGTTGCTGTTTACTGAACATTTTGATGTTCACTAAAACATTGTTTTCCTAAACTGCGCTATAAATGAAAAGTTAAAAAAACAAAGACGCCTATTAGGCAACAACTCATTTTTATTGTCACTAAATATACGAGGCCAGTTGTGGCGTGAATATTTTAAAATGGGAAGTCGACGCAAAATTAATCACATACAAATATAAGAAACCTTACACATAAAACCTTATTCATTGTACATTTGCAAATTGGGCTCACAATTCTAAATTTTAATCTGCCAACTGAATTTGCAAACCAAAACAGTTGCACTACCTACCTCAACATACTACTTGCAATTATCCACACAATCAGAAAAGAAGAAGTAGAAGTGAACCGAATAACTCGAAGAAAAGTGTGTCATTTTCTACATAACAAAGAGGTGTCACGTGTCAGACACAGTACCCAGGGAAGAAAAATTGAGATAAGCAAATAATCTCTCAAAATCACCTATCAAGTGAGAGCTCTAATGACGATGTTGTATAAAAATGGATATTTATTTGATGGCTTATGTGTGTATGCCATTTTGTGAGTATTCAAATTCAAAGTGTTTCATGCATATTTGGTAGATAGACAGTGTTACCTGGTGGAGATTTAGAAAGGGAAGTCGGCAGGAATCGGGTTATATGGACGCCACGCCACTGGAGTCCAGTCATACATTTCAGCTCAATGGACAGTGGTGTGTTCGCTGATCTATTCCCACTGAAAAGTAAATATATGTCTACTCATTGTAAAACATACGTTCTTCAGAAAACAGCTATCATCAGTCAGTCCTAGCTTCAAGGTTCCATGATTTGTGTATCACATATTATGGAAAGAGTTTTCCAGTGGAGGTATTATTAAAGATATATTTTAGTAATAATTCCAGATGCACCATATAACAATTTTTATTGAATGGACTGTGCATCGTTGTTCCTGCTTACTTAGAAAGGTACAAAAAATGGACTGAGATCACTCGTATTTCCTTTTACATAAATTCTGCCGCCTGCACGAAGGAAAACAGATTTTCGAATAGAAAAACCGTCGTCCACCATTTCGTTGAACGTATACTTTATTTCGGGGCTTGAGCTGACGAACTGGGTCCGATTTTGCAGCTTATTAGGAGCTGATGCCAGGTTTAGTACAAAGCTTTGATTTTTCGAAAAAGCGCATTGATACCTGTCGAACATAAAATGTTTGATCTCACTCACGAGTTGACGTTTTTCTTTGCTTTTGTTTTTCGTTAAATAGACATAGACACACACGTACATCTATATTGAATATTATTTTCTTTTTGTTCAGTCGTTAGAAATGTATCGTAAAATCGACTTCTTTCAAATTGACTTCAATTTTACTTCTGGAATATTTTTTCGACTAGATTCTTTATTAATCCTGCATAGTTGATGCCCGTAAAGTCGTAATATCATTACAACATATCTGACAATCAGTGCAAGAATTTCCTCACGATCAACGCTATTGTAGGTCCGCTTTATCACTGCTTCTATAACGTCAGCATCGACTTTGGGGGCTACATCATTGAGTGCCACAATCAATGAGACGATCCCTTAACCGCAGCCGGCCTTAACAAAATTGATAAGAAATTCCGTAACGAACGCCTTCAACGCATCTGGAAATGATTTGAGGCATCGCACTAGCTGATGCATAAAACTGTTGATTTCCTGCTTATCTGTCTCAGTTGTTGATGGTTCACCAGGGATAGTCCTTCAAAGTGATGCCAACAGTGCCGTTTGCTAGATTCTCTTCCGCAGTTTGCTGATGCGCAGTTTGAGATCTGTCAAGTTTTCCCTTACTTCTGACGTTTATTATAACAACATCGGGCCTGGCAGCGGCGATATTCTAAAACAGCGATAAGCAACCGAGAAGTACATGTGAACGCGTTCTAGAATATGCACTGCGAACAACGAGATATCAATCGGCTTACTGGGTGCGCAAGTGCGATGAAGTCCCCCTTTTATAGGTTTCTTTCAAGATGTGCTTGTGCCCACAATCATAATTCCGTCTTGTACAAAACTGCCGTTTTCGTTCGATCTTAGGGTTCAAAATCAAATTTTTGACTGCATCCAAGGGAACAGTTTGCAAGGCTGCAAACTATACGTATACTTAAAATGCTTCCACTCTTCAAAGTGTTCGCCTCTCAGTCTCATTCACTCGCCCTCAACAAAATGTATCCACCTATCAGTTATCATTCATCAATCGCTAAAGTTCTTGCCTATTCTGTCCCGTCCTTATTTAACAGATAAGTACACACATTATACTATCGTGAACATTTTGATTGAACAGCTGTTATTGCCCCTTTCAAATGCAAAATATAAAGAACTTCTAAAAAGTCCACCACATAAAAAAGCCGCAAACTTGACAATTCAAAGTCATAAACAACAATAAAATAATTTTTCCCCGACAGACATTATTTTAATTTATTACTCGGTAATCTCTTGACTAGTGGTGGTCGCCAGAAGCGGGGCTTGTCTCTGTTCGGGAAAAAAATATAAGAGCAATCCGAAAACCGGTTCAAGCCGAATCTCTCAATTATGCGAATTGTTTTTTGTTCAGACTTTTCGCTCGCCGCTGAACCTTTGAGCTCTTGACATTCAATTTCAATGAATTTATTATGATATACAATTAATTAAAAAAAAACAAATTGATATGAAGCGCCATCCAAGGGTACCTATAAACAGAATGCGGGATTTAGCGGTTTTTTCGTGCTTTTTTTTTTTATTCGA
Source organism: Cheilosia grossa (assembly GCA_963082955.1). Lineage (NCBI taxonomy): Eukaryota > Metazoa > Arthropoda > Insecta > Diptera > Syrphidae > Cheilosia > Cheilosia grossa. Next base: position 8,940,892 of record OY720144.1, read on the forward strand.
AATCATTCGAATCTTTCGTCATTTTGATGGCATTCCATCTGAAGCAGACAAATTTATATACATGTTCATGTATATATGCAGATGAATTTGCAAATGAATATCGTTAAATAAATCATGATATTTGTAAAAGGGAAAAAACAAAACACTTGTGTGTCGGAAATAAATGCTTCTTGGTATTTATGACGCTCATAACATACGAGTAACATTTCATCCTCCACAGCAAGATATAGATGTGTATAATTGAAGTGTGTTTGGGAGGAACATTTTGCATAGTTTATTACCTCAGGGCTCTGACAGATGGTACGTTTGCTCAGACCAAATTTTTATCCAAAAAGGAAAGTGCACGAAATTGGAAATAACAACGAACCGTATCGTTTCGACCACCTTATATACGATTTTTTCTTTCAATTTTGCTGCTAACAAGAGGGAACCTGCGAACTTTAAACGCCCCAAGACCCTTGCCGATTGGCGTTATTATAATTATTTTTATAATTATTTTTTAAAAGTAAATAAATTACAGTTTAATTTGTCTTACAGCACTAGCTATCAGCTAACCGATCGGTGTTATGTCTCCGCAAACAATTAAGAGCTAAAATCTCGGGGAAATATCATAAATTCCTTCAGCTTCCCACGGAAATTGTTTTCGTTTCAAATCGCGCTCATAAAAGCCAGTCCCAATAAAATTCATCTCATAATTAGATCAGATTGAACAGATAGAACAGATAGAACAGACCACCTGGCAATCACACCTTTCCATTCGGCAGTTGTTAGTAACATCAGTTGGCCTATAACTTTATGGAAAAATATCCATCCATAAGATGTTAAACAACTTAGCACCGTTTACCGATCATTTTATGTGTGAATGAAATAAATAACAAACGCAAGCATAGAAAGGAGAAGATTTAGAAGACAATTAAACCGAAATAGAAGCTCCCCAAAAATAACCTACCGCAGGTAAGTTATGACTGAGCAAGAGTCTTATATACATTTTTTTTTTTAATTTTATATCTTCATCAATTAAGAGGAAAGAAAAACAACGACGAACAACATTTTATAGCCAGAACAACCTTTGTGTAGAGGATTTTTTTTTAATTTTACTACCACCAGCCAGAAGTTCGCTTTAATCCTTTTAGGAATTATGAAGATTGAATTTAGTGATGACCCACGCGACTTATTTGGTGATTTGATATGCTAAACCATTTAAATAGTTTCTTTTTTTTTTCAAGAATTTGTGGTCGTTTCTGACAATCTGTGCTCGAACAACGTGTACATTTTCATTTGGATTCCTTTGGAGTGTAGCCCGGAAGAAGATTTAGTTTGTTGGCGAGTTCATAATAAGAATCTATTCGTAGGGATGCCAGATCTGAAAAATTAGCTGGCGGGACATTTTTCCATTTTAAGTGAAAAAAAAACGTTCTTGTTGTCCTGAGGCTCAAAGTTGTAGAGTAAGTAAATTATTAAAATAAGTCGTTGTTAAGAATTATTTTATCAATAAAAATACCGTATTGCAACGCAGAATCGGTCCAAAATCGCCTAGTTTTGAAAATAATTAGTGGAAATGAGCAGTTTATTTACAAACACAAAGTGAAATGTCAAACAGGCGGTTTACTGCTAACTTTTTGAGTTCAGAGACCCAGACCACTGAACTATAATCATCAGATTAAGGCGCACTTCACACTTTGTAAGTTGTGATTATAGCTACCTGGGGCTAGCACTATAATTTCTAGGAATTGTTATTTGTAATTTATTTTATTTAATAATGAAGTAATAATAGGGCGACAAGTTGAAAGGCGGTTCACCTTACGGGACAAATTTTCAGTGCGGGACATTTTGCGGGACAAGAGCCTTATAGCGGGACGTCTGGCATCCCTAATCAAATGCGATGCATTCAATATTTCAGGACGTTATTTATATCGGACTGTGGTTCGAAATGCAAAAAAAAAAAAAAAAAATTTCAACTCCTTTTTCTGAGCTTATCGAACTTCAGCCAAAGATTCTGCAACCAAAGGATTGTCACAAGTTAAGGTGACCTCGAGGAGATGGCGAAAAAAATTCTTTGTAGGATGAAGAAAATAGAACACGACTCGGTAGTTTTAACAAGAACACAATTATTTATTTGAAAGAAATTAAGGTAATAAAAGTAATGAAACATTTTTATATGGCAACTCTGACCGGTGTTGTTTGTTCTCATTCGTTGATCTATGCAGTCCAGGGTCAGCAAAAAAAAAAAAAAACGGCAAAGGCGTATGCAAAAAAAAAAAAATTCTAAAGGAAAGAAAATCCTCAGATGTGACACTTTTCCGGAACACGGTTATTGAACTTTCGTTCGGGCGAAATGCCAAATGTGAGTAAACTTGATTTGTCATTTGCTCCGGCATTAAATACTAAATTGTGAGAGCTTTGGGAGAGCTATTTTGTGTTTGTTTATTGTTTTGCTGGAAGAGCTTTTGACAAGTGTTTGGTAATTTAATAATTGTCAGTCAGTGGTGCCAAGTTGTGATTATTTAGATTTTTTTTTGACATTTTCGTTTTAAGATTAAATTTTAAAGTATACAAAGGAAAGGAATATAAATGAAAATAAATTTAACACTGAATGGTAAAAAAATTACTAGAAATGGTGGTGTTACAACTTCTCTATCATTTAAATCACACTATTCTCCTAAATTCACATTTTGTTTGTATTCTTCTTTCACTTGACGTTTCTCGTTATGTGAATAAAGTTAAGAGTTCAATTTAAATCCGAAGCGACCGGTCGCCGCAGTGTTCTCGCTACCGAAAATTCTATAATTTCAGAGTTGTCTGAAAATCAAAGCAAACTCTTTGTGACCTCTACCGATTAGAGGAGTCTTCCATTTTTAATTCAAATTGACGTCTTTGCCCAGGTTGCTAAGGCTGTGAATCAACGGTTTTAGTACTAGCTGCGTTGCGTTCTCCCGAAAAAGTCCAATGTCGTCAATCAGGTGTATGGAGGTATCGTTGAACGGAATTTTGAAAAATTTTACCTCTGACTCAGGGGTCAGAGCAGGCATTTTCGGACCCAACCAAACTGTCTCAAACCCAAGCGTATTTCAAGCAGAGCTCCATGCCATTAAAGAATCTGCAAGCCTCATCTTCAACTCAGGTATCAAAGCGCAAACATCCATATATTCACGTATACTCTAGCAACTATAAGTGCCCTTTGCTCACCCACCATTCCCTCCAAATCAGTCTCACACTGCATCAATACCCTCCATACACTATGCACCAGAAACAAAATCAAAATATGGTAGGTTCCTGGCTACAAGGGAATCGAAGGAAACGAAAAAGCCGAGGCATTAGCTAGAAGAGGTTCGGAAACACCTTTCACAGGACCTGAACCCTACTGCGCAGTCTCTAAATCAGCGCAAACCTTGCTATTAATAACTGGGAACACAATAATTGTTTTTCACATTGGGAGAGCAATGCAGGCCAAAAAAGTTATTAAACCTTTCAAAAACAATGCCAAAAAGATTCAAAATCTACGAATGCAAAAATCTAGTTGGCTACCTAACAGAGCACCATTGTTTGCGATATCATCTACACAAAATATATGTAGCCGGCTCTCCGCTTATGTCTTTAAGAAGACGAAATCTAATGTGAATGCCCAGCCCTGTATAGTATTAGAAGGAATTTCTTCTTCACGGAAATAATAAGCCGAGAAGAAGTAAAGACATCCTCTGCTGAAAGCATCATCAGCTACATTAGGAAATGAGAATATCTAATAGCCGAAACAAATGTTTCTGATCCTATGGCACAATAGATCTACTTAGGTCGACGTGCCTCTTATCGCAATGGCGAGTCAGAATCTAAAAAATATATTCACCTTTTATTTTTCAAAGTATTCAATTCAAAATGAAACGTATCAATTTGTAATAAAATATTTCTTGAAAAATAATTGTTGTCAAAAGTGCACACACAACACACACATACGTTTTCCGATTTCAACCAAACTTCACATAAACCATACACAGACCAATACCAAAGATGTGTGAAAGTTTGGTTAAAATCGGTAAATGAATTGAGGCGTGAATCGGCGACAAACGAACACAATTTTAAGGCTCAATTTTTATATTTTTTATGTTTTTGTGTACAAAATAATCCATAATGAACATCGTCTTCAAACACAGAACTGTTCGTTATTATAAGGAACGGATGGTCATCGTTATGATAGCGCGTCACTTAGTCTGAAACCTCTTTCGATATCAAAGGGTTCGGAGGTGTTCTTTTCAAATTAATCGAGCGAGTTTGGCACGGATGCCGTTACTCGACATTGCCTTGAATCAATTTTCCCAAACATACATACATCGTAGTCGAATTTTAAGTCTTTAAACAGATGGAAGAGGTGAAACTCCGATGATTTGGTGACTTGTGAAGGTTTGGTTAAATTGTATGTCCTAACCAACCGATCACTCTACATGTCGACACATATAAGAACTTTTATAAGGATCAGGTTTTATGCTATCCACTTTGTTGAACCTGGCCTCTAGATGGCTCTGCAGCATAGGAAAAATAATTTAAACAGTTGACAAAACTACCGAACCAATTGAGCTGTGTTATAGGTCGATCGGGCTATTGCAGAATGGTTTTGTTTTTCACCTAGTGTCTGACAAGATCTGATATATGTGAGATGTGACATTCAGAAGGCCTATTCAACTGTAGCTGGTGCATTTCAGAGTATCTTAGTTTCTTCTCAATGATGATTGGCTTTCTTTCAGCTCAGCAATTTCTCATATAACTAGGTGTAAACCTACCAATCCATATCGCACTCCTTTCAGAAGCTCTTCCTGGTAGACCATCGTTTCCTAACTTGGTTTGATACATAATCATTAAGCGCTACAGATTCCTATTGGACTGCACAGACCAAGTTTGTCAGAACCTTTTTTCATCGACCAATGAAAGTGGGTATATATTCCATCAACTATAAAACGCTGACAGCGACGTGGAATAATCGGAAATCAAGTTCTAATCGGACGCCAAACGCAATAACTATAAAATCAAATTATTCAGCTTCTGCCGCGCTTTGTTAGAAGCTCACCCCATCCAACAGTCCGACACCTAACCTATAGCTACATTGTTTTCAAGTGCCAAATAACACTCTTTATAGAGACCCCTTGGATTTTTTGGGTTTTTTTTTTGTTTTTGTTTTGGTGAGCTCCATTAAAAACACATTCACGTTCCAGCACTCAGGATATCCTTTTCAAAATTAACCACTTGTCCAACATTCTATCCAAAAGCCATAAATTTCCTTCCTTTCTCACTCTTGTCCCGTTCAATGTTCAAGTCACGATGTTCTACCTATCCAGGTACGTATATATCCTCCACCCACACCTTGATTTGGTCTATATGTTGCACACCCCTATTATATATTTCTGTGTGTGTGTCGGTGTAAAATGCAACAGAATAAATACAAAAAAACCTCCCTTTCACTAAATATTCTCTCTGGTTGGTGTTCGCACTGTCTGGAGAGAGGTGAGAAAAAAAAAAAGAAATGATTTCTATTGAAAGTGAAAAGGAGCAACTCCTCGATACGAAGTTCGGACCACTTGTGTTTCGGTGTTAATTTTCCTTTCTGCCATATCTCACCCATTGTTTCGTCACTTAGCACTCGGTCTCCCTTCGTCGCTGTTGGTAAAGTGTGGTGTTTTCTATTTTCCGGGTAAAAGGTGTGCGCGTTTAACGTGTCCCGTTTCCCGTGTTCCCCCATCCACACTGGAGAAAAGTGAAATTGAAATCCACTTAGATATTTCTGACACGCTCTTCACCTGCTGTCCCAGACAAAGATGTTATCCGATGCTTCGGCTAGACGTAGACGACGACGACGACAGTGTGTATGGGTGTGATGCGGCGCATCTCCTGAAGAACAATAGCCAAAGTAACAGACAGTGACGATGACATGCGACAAATGACATTTCTGCTCCCAAACAACTAAACAACTTTCCCTTTCATCGACAGCGAGATATATACGTGTCGTTGAAAGCGTCGACAAAGAAAAAAGAAGCCCGAACGATAATGGAATACAAACAGAAGCATTTGGACTGACCCCTTTTAGGCGGCCAACGGGCCAACCGTCAGTGCCAACAGCAACTAACTCACTGACCGACGTCGTCAGAGATGTGCAGTGCAACTTCGAACGGTAGCCAACCGCAAAAGACAAACCCAAATCGCAAGCGAGACCGAAACGGTGCCCGGGCACGCGGCACTCGTTGCCTTTGATCTGCCATCGGGCGAACCTAATTCCATAACAATACACCAAGTCGAGCGGTTCCCCTCCTCTTCATTTGAATGTCTATTTCGGGCTTGGGATTAGATTCTCTTCTCATTTTGGTTCGCGAATGTGTTGGGTGTACTCGTATATGAGGCAGCGGCAACATATTTCAAGATCAATTTCCACCGCTCCGCAGACTCGTGGCAGTCGTGGATGAAATTTATGATCCCATTATGATGATCCTGCGATACGATGATCCTTGAATGGGATGAATTACACGTTGATGAGTGTATTTACTGTTCAGTTGTGCACGATGCTCGGGTGTCTAGTTCTTATAATTATGATGAACGCAGATCTGTGCGCACATGGTAGCAATCTATCTTCATCCTCTTTGCTCTATCCGCTGTTGTTCGAATAAAGATGTATAATCACGAGAAAAAGGGATATTAGTCGCGGGAGGATGGGGAGGAGGAGTATTATTGTCTGTTGGAGTCGTGCATGCGGAGCAGATGTTTGCATCGCTTATTTAGTTCTCATTTCGGTGTAGTTGGCGGGCGGGCTTTTCTGCCTCTGTCATTGTTTATGAGAGGAGAGCACGCACTTTCCTTGAGATGAGACGCGATTGTTTGTCTTCTTGTTTCGTGGTGGTGGTGCAGCAGTGTTTATAGTTTGTTGATCCAGGAATTATAATGTTTCTTTTAGATTTGTGGACACACCACCACTGCAAACGTACATACTCGCACATATACCTACTCAGAGTTTCTTAGAAGTGCGAAATTCATCACATGCTGTTTGACAATTTGTTTCTGTTATGACTAGGGGTCGTTTTTGTTTTGCTTGCCCATGGTTGAGGGTGAGATTTATGGGATTTCTTACACGCTGCATAGTTCGTTATTCACACACGACGCTACATTGCAGGGATGAGAAAGGCAGAATCTGGTTGTGAATTATCGGTTTTTGAGTGGAGACTAATAGGGTGTTCAAAAGTCCGGCGATGAGGCGAAATAGGACTGACAACAGATTTGTCAATGTTCCCAGATTTACGACTTTAACACCCTTGAGTGGCGGGAAAAGTGTTCGTAGTTCAATATGAGGTGCCACGCCTCTTTCTCCGATTTTGATCCAAACTACACAGGAAGACTTTCGGATAGGCGTTACCCTTTTTTCACACCAACATGCTGTTTGTCTCTCCTTATACGAACCACTGTCCCTTTAATTAAATATTCAATCAGAAATCTTATATTAAAAGTTTCCTTAAATATTTTGAAAAAAAGATTTTCTGTGAACACATCCATTTGATGTTAAAAATCCTCTCAAACCTGAATGCATCTACTCAGTGAACTACAACTATCTCTCGCCACCGTTTTCCTTCATAGCTTTCGATCTGTTTCTGAATCAATTTTTGTTTACAAATCAAATAGTAAAAAACAAAACTCAAAAGTAAAATGTCCGAGTTGTGAAATGCAAAATAGCCAAAGTGATTCCAATAAGCAAGCCTGGCAAGCCAAAAGATAATAATTACAGGCGAATAAGCTTATACTAAGCACTTTAAGTACGATATTTGAAAAAGTTATAGGTACATCCTTTCCTCCGGAACAATTCGGTTTCAGAGCAGGCCACTCTACTCACCCCGAATTCGAAGAATAAAAAATCATGTGAAAACCAACTTACACTCAAATTTCTCTACTGGTTTGGTACTATCGAAAACGCGTTCGACACAGTACGGCATGAAGGTCTTATCTACGAACTAATTCTATTTAACTTCCCTGTTTACCTTATCAAGATTGTAGGAAGCTTTCTACAAAACAGAAAATTTTTTGTGTACTCTGGAATTGCGAAGACTTCCGAGTATGAAATCGCTTTTGATGTTCCACAAGGCTCTGTACGTGGTCCTATCCTATTCAACATTTTTATGTCTGATTTACCACGTCTGGCTCACAACACCGAAGTGGCCATGTTTGGAGACGACACTGCTATTTATGCGTCGAGTGTCTTTCCACAAGACGCATAAAACAGTGCCAGAACCCTTTGAAGGCGCTCCCGTTTTCTAATCTATAAAACATAAAAATAATTCGCCATAAACATTACTCTTATTGTAGATGTAAAGTATAATGCTCTTTATCTCTTAAACTAAATAATTATTTACTTTGTAAAACAACTAAATGCTGCAAATAAATTGAACTTGAACTTAAAAAAGGAAAGTCTTCATAAAATAACTGTTGGGAAAATAGTTTCGAAGTTAAAAAAATAACATATACGGTGATTTGTATGATGTTAAAAACACGAAAATTATTTTAAACACGGAACCAACGCAAAACTGTACACTTTCGAAAAAATTAAAAGATTTTTTAACAAAGTCGAACCTTCTGATTCTAATGTCTTGACGACGGATGAAAAAAAAATATTGCAGCAGAAGCTGCACTAGGACAGTGTTGTTAGGACTCTCTCTTCATTTATCCCACAAAGCGTAGTTGTTCGAGTGAAAACCCATTTAAATTATTGTACTAGACTATATTGTACCCATAATTTGATGTAAGATGTCGCTTTATTCACCTCCAGACAATGGTCTATTCCTTAATGGTCTATTCCCTAATTCCTTAGCTACTAACCTAACATCGGTCTTCTTGTAGCAACTCTCAACGAGGTAAGACCTGTAATCAATCGTTAACTAACTAAAAGTTAACTAACTCTGAATATTTTTCTTTTCTTTTATTTCTCGTCCGAAATAACCCTCACGAGTATACAACCAGCGATAAGGTTCCCATTTCACAGTACTTAAATTCGCTTAAAAATCCCTCGATACTTTTTTTGCGAAGAATTCGATTTTTTTAAGTAAAATTTATACTACACGGAAAAAATATAATAGTAAATTAAACCTTTAGTATTAAAGGTTTAAAGTTATTTTTTGTGGCACTAGAAAATTTACATAAAAGACAAATTTACATGAGCAATTTTTTATGGACACTTTTTTTTTGATGATATTGCAGCAAAAATTTATAGTTTGAATGTTTTTTGTTAGCATCCTACGATTTCGTGCTGTTCCCCTTTTCCCGAGGCAGGCTTTTTAGGCATCGAAAATCACACAGAAAGCGATAAATCCCACGATAAAACAACACTGCACAAGCGCACAACACATTTATTCATGCGCATTGTTATTAGGCGCAGTGGCTTAGTGGTTAGTGTGTTGGACTACTAAGCGAGGGTTCCCAGGTTCGAATCCCGCAAAAACCCAAATTCCAACTTAGGGTTTTTTCCACTGCGCCACCTCTCGCGAACGTCTGACAAACATCCAAGAGTATAACTGTCTTAAAGAGCTTTTCAATTAGCCGTTTTGAATCGGCATAGAATTGACGATCCCTTCCATTCGTTCCAAAAATGAAACTCACACAAAACGAATGGTTGTGAGAAGCTAGGCCTTGGGTCCCTACGGACCTGTTGCGCCAACTATATATGAGCATGCAACCCAAAGTTGCACCCCAAAAATGGCGCCAAGCGAAGGGAACAACAAGCTAAGGCTCTAATGCAAGGAAAACTTGAACGCCAGAAGTTAACAAGTGCATGGACGTTAATTCGCAATGCGCCGTCGGTTGCATGCTTGCCAATAAGAAAAAAAACGAAAAACCCTCGCTTAGTGGCAAATCATTCAAACTAAGAACGAATTTCTGCGTTTTAAACAACGCAATCCGCCTTCAACCCGCAAGTCGGTGCATTGCCCAGCAATGCGGCGTATACATTCGCAGCTTCAGCTATTCGCCGCACACTTGGAAATAGCAAATATAAATATAATTTCTATGTTGCAACTTGTTTCAATTCAATTCAATTTCAATTCAATTTATTTGGCAAAGTACAAATAAGAACAATTATTGTCTTTTATAGTACATTATAGCTCAACAGATATACTTTAAAATTACATTTATACACATAATGAGCAAAGAAAAATAAAACATATAATTAACAATAAGTGAAAATTACATTTAAAAAATACAAAAAAAATAAAAATAAAAAAAATAAAAAGAGATTAGATTATAGAAAAAGGAACAGAGGGGAGAAAATAAGGAAAGAAGAAGAGTAAAAGAGTAAACATAGAATACATTAATGTGCAAAATGTGCAAAGAGTGCACTTTTAAATTTATTCGCTCCTACTATTTGCTTGATGGTAACAGGGAGAGAGTTCCAAAGTCTGGCAGCGTGGACAAGGAAGAGGCGTGAAGTATTCAAAAAATTAGAAGAAGGCGTTATGAGGTTGAAGGTTCGCGGTGACTGGACAAATTGCAGTTTCTGGAATAGGTATAATGGTGATCTACGTTGAATTATTTTGTGCATGAATACACAGCACCTAATATCCCAAAAATTTTCAAATTGACAACCAAGGACAAGTTTGTGGTAAGCGGATACGTGGTCATATCTTCTAATTCCAAAAATATAACGAACCATATCATTGAAAGCTAAAAGAAGTTTGTGCTGAGATTGAGAATCTAATTTAGGGTATATAACTATGGCATAATCAAAGATTGGCACAAACAAGGACTTAATTAACCTGAGTCTCGTATCGACCGGTGTAAGATTTGAAAATAGCCACAGCTTACGTAAACCTGCATAAATACGCGCAACAATAAAATTTGCATGATCAATAGCAGAAAGGGATCTATTTAGCTTGTAACCAAGGTTTATAACTGTATCTGAAAATTTAAGTCTGCAGGAATTCAGATAAATAGGCGGTATTACTCCAGTATCAAAAACCTTTTTAGAAATCAAAATTAATTGAGTTTTTACCGGATTTAAAATCAGACCGTTACTAAGGGACCATTTAACTATAGAAGACATATCTGAATTGAATCTATCGGCCAGATCATTCACCAATCCTATTGGTCGAGAAAGGTATATCTGAGCATCATCAGCATAAAGATGTATAGATGCATTGCGGCATACTCGGGGAAGGTCATTAATATAAAGACAAAACAGGATAGGGCCAAGAATTGAACCCTGAGGTACCCCCGCAAAAACATTTTTTGGGCGAGAATATTTTTGCTCAGCAAAAACCTTTTGAGAACGATTCGAAAGATAGCTCCTTATAAGCTGCACTGAGTATTCACTCAACCCAAAGTAAAGCTTCAATTTCATGCATAAAATGTCATGGCTTACCGAGTCAAATGCTTTAGAAAAGTCAAGCAAGCACAGCAGCGTAAGAAAGCCCTTATCATACTCAATTCTGATATCGTCAAGAACCTTAATCATAGCCGTAGAGCAGCTATGCTGAACACGGAAACCAGATTGCACTGGAGACAATAAATTCAAATGGTTAAGGTGGCTTGAAATCTGCTTGGCAATGATTTTTTCAAAAATCTTTGATAGACATGGTAAGATGCTTATAGGACGATAGTCACATGTCGATGAGGGACTATTATTCTTTGGGACCGGAATGACCTTAGCTTGTTTCCAGCAATCAGGGAAAGTGGAAGACATAATGCAAAAATTAAACAAATGAGTAATACAACTTGCAATATGAGGAAGTATCATTTTTAGGAAGCGTAGATGTATTCCATCTTCCCCAATTGCGTTAGAATTAAGCTCTTTAAAATTAAGGATAACATCAGCTTCTGAGACAACTTCAAAATCCAAACACCGAGATGAACTGAAAAAAAGGTTGCTGTCAGGAATGAAACAAGAGGTGGTACCAGGGCAAAAAATAAACGAGTTATTGAGTTCATCAATATCAGGTATTTTTCTTAATACACTATTTTTACCAAGTCCAATCGAGCGTAAATTGCTCCAGAGTTCCTTTGACGGTCGGTCAGCACTTAACTTGGACAGGAAGTATCTTTTCTTTGCTCTTCTGGTTATAAAAGCAGAATAGTTCCTGGCTCTACTAAATGCCATCCATCTTAGACTGGTAGGCATTAGTTTCCATTTGGCATACAGTCTCCTTCGAGTTTTAATAGCATCATGAACCTCATCGGTGAACCATGGGCATCTCTTATTGCGCACTGCAACAGTCTTAATCGGAACATGCCTATTAAAAAGGTTGGTTATTAGTGCTTGCACAATTTCAACTTTTTCATTAACATCCGCCACGAGGAAACAAGAATGCCAAGGAGTCGAACTAGCATCAAATTGGAGGATGTTATTATTAATTGATCCATAGTCGCGAAATTGAAAAGATTCTTGCAAGGGAACACAAGAGAAGTCAATATTATAGGTGCAAAAGAGGAGATCATGATCAGATATCCCCTCAAAAGACAGTTGGTCACAGAGCAGCACGTTGGTTATGTCAGAAACAACTACTAGGTCAAGAAGACTTGGCCGAGAGTCAGGCGCAAAGCGAGTGGCGTAAGAGTTGACAACAACTAACCCAGATGAAGCAATATTATCAATGAGCTGTTTAGATCTATTGTCAGATTTAAATAAATCGGCATTGAAATCACCACAAAGTATTATATGTTCATAGGATGCTGAAAATTTTTGAATTTCACAAAAAAAAGGATCAAATGAACAATTACGGTTCGGACTATAAACAACACCAAGGATGCATTTCACATTCCCATTCGATAATTCAACGACTAAATATTCCGTATCGTTACCAGCAGATTTCTCTAATATTTTACAGCTCAAAGAAGATTTGTGATAAATTGCAATCCCTCCGCCAATAGTGTCAGTAATTCTATTATGGGGAACCAATGAATATCCAGAAATACCGTAGATCCTGTCATAATCATCTTCCTTATCGAGTGTTTTAAACCAAGTTTCACTGACACAAATTATATCTACTCCCAAATCTGCAAAAATATAACGAACATAGTCCAGTTTAGACAAGTTAAGACTGCGAGCGTTAAAATGGCACACCTTAAAACCATCATAAGCATTGGATAAAATATTAACTAACGTTCGCACCTCAACCTCATCACTCACACCAGACAAAACCCCATTATGGGCAATCATAAACTAAAATATATGTTAAAAAAACCATCAACAAATAATAGAAATAGTAGCGCATTGCACTTTTGACTAGCACTGTGTAATCTAAGTAAAAGAAAATATAAAGAAAGGAAAAGAGGAGAACATGAATTCAAAAGAAGAGAGTAGAACAGACAAGTAGAAGGAGGGAGGGAATGAGAGGAAGAAAACATTTGATTAGACTAAAAAAATATTAAAAATTTAAATTACAAAATCTTAAATTACAAAAAAAGAAAACAAATAAAACAAAATAAATTATGACATAATTGAAATTGCTCCAGTCAGCAAAGGGAATGGTTGCATTACACGGTAACAAAAAGGCAGCTCTCAGGAAAGTTTCGAAGATGAAGTAATTTTTAGTTCGGTGTCGGTCTTACTCTTCTTCACATATACGAAACCATTGCGTGTTCTAACAGAGAACAATAGACCCTCACGGCGAAGTTGAAGAGCATGGCGTAGCAAAGAGCTGTTCTCCTTAGTTAAACTTTCGTTGATGTAGATACGGTTAGTGGCAGAAGTAGAAGATGAGTTGGTGTTTTTGTCAGCAAGTGATCCACTCTCTAACTGTGCGAGTGTTAGGCCATTGTTCGCACGGAAAGCAGCAAGCAGTGCATTTTGCTCAGTCTGAGAAGAGAGCCTAATCAGCAATGGACTACTACCAACGCCGGCTTTATTTCTCAGTCGAAATGCTTCAAAGTGGGAAGAGATGTTGAACTGCAATTTTCCAGCGATGTTTTTTACCAAATCAGAGGGATTTTCTCTCAGTTTTTGGGGGACGCCGCGAACAATCACATCACGTAAGCGCTCTTTTCGCTGAAAGTCAGCCAGTTCCTCTTTGAGTTTGCGGTTGTCATCTTTGAGTTCCAAAATATCACTCTCGAATTTTGACACTCTGTTGTTAAGAGAAGCAACGGCTTCAGAGAGTTGGTTATTAAAGCTGCGTTCCAATTCGGAAAGCAAGAATTTAAATTTATTTATTAAATTTATTTCCAAGTCATGAAGATGGTCAGATAAGGATGTTTTTTTATCTGTTGACTTCCCAGATGATGAATGCGATTTAGGTTGGCTGGCATTTGAAAGACATTTATCTGGAGTCACTGCAGCAGACATGGCGGATTTCTCTTTGAGTGTTTGTTGACGAGTAGTTGACATGATTCAATGGGCAATAACACAGTTCACAAAATAATTAAACACTTTTGTACGTATATTTTGACGAAGATTATGCATACAGTTCAAGTATTTTTAGAATTTTGTCTATTACCACTTTGTTGCGCTTTTTAGCAAACAAGAAAGGAAAAAAATGGTTAAACAATTGCTTAATGACGGAGCGATTACAAGCACGTCTATTCACTTAACATTGTTCACTCTGATTTTTAATTAGTTTTTAATTAGTCTTTCGTCATTTCATCATTTCAGCAGTTTGCACATCCCTGTTAACCACAAAACCCCTGCTACACCTTTGCGGTCAATTAAAAAGCATGGCAACAACAGAATGACACAACTTATCTAATGAGAGCGGCAGAGAGGAGCCTCTGTGTTTTTTGTTTTGTGTTACAGACCGCAGAGTCGAACACTGTAAACTGATCTGACTGACAGCCAGCTATAGCTCACAAACTCACTCAATGTGTCATCAATATGTCAAAGCCTTTGCCGCGCATAAAACACTTTGGGGCGCAATTTGATTGGAAAATTTCAACCGCAGAATGCGCGTTTGTACTAGATTATTTGAACCTTCAGGCACCCGCCAAACGAATGCGAAATGTGGCGGAGAATCAAACACAAATTTTGTTCACAATTTTACTGCGTCGTTGTGCATTTTAATTAACCGTGAAATGCGAACATCTCACTCGTGCTGGTGTTTCCATTGAATGCATTTAATGCGCAACAACCCCTAAACCTCAAAGCATTCATTCTCTAACTCTGTGCTGTTTGCCAGTGGTGTAGTTATTTTTTTACACACATGCAATAAACACCGTTAATGCCACTGGAAACCCTTGTAAAAGTGGATTGCTACACCTTGGTGTGACGTTTACACGCGCTGACGCAAGTGGAACGTGAAACACATTCAAGCTGGGTTAACCCAATTTCGGTATACACAAGTGCGGCGGATGGTTTTACACGCGGATTATCAGAGTGCACCGTATAGCATCGCGACAGTCTTATTCTTTTCAGAATCGAATACCGGTTGCTTGCATGTGATGACTGCGGCGTTGTTTGCACTCAAATGTTTCGGATTACGTGCGCTGACATCACTTTGTGGTCTTCAACTTTGATCCGTGGTGTTTTGTTGTTTATTTACGATAGCTACAAATAAATGAAATATGTCTGCCATCCCTGTGTATATTTATTGTCATCTTTGGGAATTGTGCTGATGCAGGGGATTAAGTGAATTATCTGGTTAACATGCGATAGACTTTTGGTAGGGTGCGAAACACTTTGGTTCCGTGAAATGATGTCACGCGGTTTATGACATCAATTAAATTGAATGCTCACGACTTTATATCAAACTATGTCAGTTGTCAGCGCTTAATTCCATTGTTCCACGAACGCTCAGAGAGAAGTTTTCGCTACAGCAATCTCGACTATCGCAATTAATTTGTGTCAATTAAGGGTAGTAAATTTACGGATGCGATATTGATTTCGATTGACGGCGCCGTCATGCTTGAATGAAATACTTTCCAAGTTGACAGCGAATAGTTGAGTCGTTAAGGACAAGCTTCGAGAAGCAAAGGGGCGAATGAACGTTAAAATCGAGGCTAACAAGGTCAGCAATAAAAAGATGATGTCTGATTTCGTGTAATGTCGCCAATGTTGCGTCTGAAATACGGTTTACGGGCTCCTGATCCAGGAACATTTACTGCTCGCGTGGTTTTTGTTAAAGCTCGCTGAGTCCATTGACGTTAAGTCTCGAAGAGTTACCTTAGTAAATATACCTCATTCAGTTCCTACGTTGGGCGCCAGTCATTTGAAGACGGGTTGGCATAACTTTTATTTGGGACAAGGATAAAGCTATTACCTATGCACTTTTATTACTTCGAAAGCTGTTCTATTCACCGTGTTCTGTTTAAAAACCTACTAATCCGCGACTAAGCTTGTCGCAAGCGTCTACCCTGGTTGTGTCCTCTGCTTGCAGGACGAGTTAAACTCATGCGAGGTTTGATTTAGAGGCATGTTGGTAGGTTCAAACATCAAACTCAGGTATTTCGAATTTTGACGGGGGCTGGGTCACTCTGCACCACATTGCCCTCACGTTGGGCGCCAACATTTAAACATAAACCCACAACTTGTGTATTGTTCTTGCTGCCGTATGTTGAGTGTACGGGCGTTTTGTTAGTAATGAGGTCCTTTTATATTGCGCGCTGGTCATAGTATAGTTGTTGAAGCCATTGGTTGTGGCCCTCGTAGGGAAGACATGTCGGTTATAAACATTTGGAGGGGAACAAAAAACAGCTACACAAATGAAAATAAATGTAACCGGCATTGGTTGCGTGCGTTTCTCTCTCAGCCTACCGCCTACACCTATGCCCTCACGATGTTTAAAGTTCAGAAACGGCGTCAGCCGAGCTATCCTCAAGCCCGGGTACAAATGCGGCGCTTATGTGCGAAGATTTTACCGGTCATATATAGGTCCCTACGTTGGGCGCCATTTTTACGATAAAATCTGACAGCGATTTCGACTCTCAATACTCCAACTCTTGCTTATAGCAATGACAAACATAGCGTAAAGGTGTGGGGTTCAATTTAAAAATCATTCCTAAAAACAAGAAATCAATTCAGATACTGCACAGACTACAAAATAAACTTAGTCCGTACGAGCAGCGGTTCCAAGACGTCATAGGCTTATATAATGGAAGCCTGCAAGTTAGGTTTCTAGCAAAGACAGCTCCTAAATCGACCGCCAAATTCGGTGTGGATTTCCCCCGCAAATTTTGAAATAAAATCCTCCTTCGAAAACCTTAATTTGTTTTCGCGCGTGTCATTTACAATCAACTGTCAAAGTTACAGGATGGGAGAGTATGACAGCTCAAACCACTCTTGTCTTACCACCACTCTGCAGACAGCATGTAGGTAGTGTTTTGAGTTTTGCTAAGTCAGACAGTCCTCATAGGGAGATCCTTTGCGTGGGTATAATCCAGCTTAAGCCAAAGCACGTGAACTTCAAATGGCTCAGTAGTGTGCGCTGGTCTGTCAACTCAACTTTATCACATGTTGCGACTGAATGAAAAACATCATCTAGAACTCGATAATTCGATTTGGTTCAAGGTGAATGTCGCGTTTGCTGTGCCAATCTGTTCCACGCATGGTTGTAGAAACGTTCTGTGGTCACACTTCCACCATTGAATTGACTGTTGGTTTTCGCTTTGTTGACCGGATTTCATTAAAAATCTCCGGATATCCAAACAGACCTCGGTTGATACACATTGGCTACACATTGGCTATGATTGCCATCCCTGGTTTACCTCTCCCTTAATTGATTCATTCTGTTCCCCGTCTTTTTGTTCAATAACAGACACTATAATCAATTGCTCAATTCAGTTGTCCGGTGCTCTGTCACTCTTCGCTGTGTGTCCTTTCCCAAAAATATTTTTCTCGTGTATTTCCCTTTTCTTAACGTATATGCCATCGTAATTTGTGACTTGCGGCGGAAATATGGCGCCAAACATACTTTCATGATTCCAATAGCCGCAGCAAGGAACTGATGGTACAAATGAACATGTTTCACCACCAGCCCAGTGGGTGGGATGAGACCAGTGGCCATTGACGGTTATACACAACTGCTGGGTGCCGCATAGGAAGATATTTTAATTAAACTTCTCTGATGGCTGTGATTGATGGATAAATCAAAACGCTTACAAATGCCATCCGAAACGTCATGCTGCTACTGCTGCTGTGGTACAGATGATTACTTCTGTCTGATGGCCGTCGCGTTGCGCATACTGCTTGGCTGGAGCAGCTCCAAATACATCGGCGGTCATATCTGACTGATGTCATTTAGATGAGAGGTTGAAAGTCTCTATTTCGATCTGAAATTAATATTTATTTTGAGGGTTTTATTTATTTTTTTGCCTAACTGCTGAATGAGTGGATGGTGTTTCGATTTTTCAAAAGTCTCCTCACGTATATTCACTTTGACTGGACGTGCACATTTTGAAGTTTGGGTCGTAGTTCTAGTTTTTTTTTTTTGTTTTTTTAGCAATTTTTGCTGTTTTATTGCGATTTGACTTATTTGAGAGATCGAAATTAAATGAAAAAAGTTGAATTTATTAAATGAATTGATATTCAACTTGGGAGAGTTATTATTTCAGCACCAATATGGCTTAATATTTGGAGTCTTAAATATTTTAGAGTGTTTTGTTCCCTGTTAGAGTTATTTTCAAAACCGTGTAACTGGCTCTGTTATTACTCTGTTATTACTCTACTACAGCTTTGTTACAAACCGGTCTTACGGCTTGTTATTTTTATGCTACTGTTCTGTTATGCGCTTACTGCTTTCCTGCAGCTCACTTAGCGCAATGCTGTTGTTTCGATATTTCTCTGTTAATCCTCTGTTACATCTTTGTAACCAGTAGCATAGGCGGCAACCTCTCATCAACTTATGCTCTGAGACACCTCTATTACTGCTGGCTGCAATCTGTTCTGCTAGCAGCTCGGTGACTTTGTTGTTTTTAATTAGATAGTGCTCTGCCTCAGCTCTGTAAATAGTCGTCTGTTCCACTATTGCTCTGATTCTGTTCTGCTATACAACTCTGTTGCTACTTTGCAACTAAACAGGTACTTCTCTGTATACTATGCCACAAAACTGTTCCGAGTACCCTACTGCTTCACTGCTTCCCTCCTTCCGAAACGGAAACGTTGTGCTCTGGCACAAATATGTTGCTGCATTGCTCCTGATTAGATGCTTCTCTGTTAACACTATGCTACAGTACTGTACCTGCTTCGAAATAGACCTGTTTCTACATTGCTGCTATGCAGATGCTGCTCTGGATTGTTAGTGCCAATGCAACAGAGGCATGTTTAGATATAAGTCTTCTTGCTTGTTTAAACTCTGCTATTATTCAGCTCTGTTATAACGCTGCTACTTTTATGCCCTTGGTCTCTCAAGTGTGTTACATTTATGTTCTCGTATAACCACTCTGTCTCATCTCAAATAAAAATCATTCTCCAGATAAGCACCTTCAATTTAGACACTTTCCTACATAATGACATTTTGCTTCTTTTTCTATTTTCAGGTAATACAACTGTCATAAACATCTACTGCTCATTACTAAGAGAGTAAGTGAGTACTAACATTGATACGAGTTCTATTTATTTTCTTCATAAGATTTAAAAAAGGTAAGGTAATGGCGAGCTGTTAAAATGAGTACTCACAATGTTCCGAGTTCTATTTCTTTTGTTCATAAGATTTGAAAAGAAAAGCTAAAGCTGTCAAAATTTTATTTTAATTTTTTTTTTCTTAAACGATGTATAAATTAACGGCCTTCCAAGAAGTTTGATACCTTTTTTGATTTGACTAGTTCGTCATTTTCTTAACGGAGCGTCAAACTGTGTGATGTTGTCGGAGCCATTTAAATGTATTATTTAGGCCTTCTCTCTGAACAATTTATGTCCGGTCGCTCTAAACTGATTTTGTATTATGGCTGTCAAACTATTTGTTTTCGTGAATTGTCAAATTCGAATATGGAGAATTCTTCTAAACGTTGTTAATATTACAGTCAAAATGTCTGACGAGTAGTTGTAGGAAAAGAGTTTTCGTTTGACAGATGATTCGAATTTGACATTTAATGAAATATGATGCCATCAAGCATATTTCAGAACTCGGGTTTTCCGTGTAACATAAATTTGATCTGTATTTGACAGCTATTGTCGCCTGAAAAACGTATCACACTTGTCAAATGTATGAATACTGCGGTTCATTTTGAAATAAATCTAGACCTTAAAAAGTTGATCTGTAGACGTGTCACATAGATTGATTTGATTTGGTCTGTATTTGACAGATATTGTCCTGAAAGACGTTTCGCACTTGTCAAATGTATATATACTGCGGTTAATTTTGAAATAAATCGAGCCCTAAAAAAGTTGATCTGTAGACGTGTCACATAGATTGATTTGATTTGGTCTATATTTGACAGATATTGTCCTGAAAGACGTTTCGCACTTGTCAAATGTATAAATACTGCGGTTAATTTTGAAACGTCGTCGCACTCTAACCGAAATAGGTGGCTCGAAATATTTATCGCAATCAATCTAGTCGTACCCTTAGAGTTTATAGGAACCAGGTACTAGTGCAAATAAGGCGGCATTAAGTTTTTGCGGAAAAAATGTCGCCTAACTCGGAGACAACTACTTTTTAACTTTTTCATAATGTGGTCCTTCGAACAGGGTAACAATTCAACGGCTAGTCGTTTTTTCTAGAAAAGGTTGTCCAATTTTTAATACTTTCATAGTAGTTTTAATTTGCCAGCTACATATGCTTCTTTAATAATCCGCTGTTAAACTGATTTGCATCTTTTAAACATGCGTGAAGTTGGCTACCAATCGTCCATATATAACATATAATTGGTCATTCCTTTTAACCTTTCAAGTTCAATAAACAATGTTATCTGCCTGTCGTTAGTTGAGGTGTCCCCCACATCCGTTTTCACCTAACCTTCAGTTAAGATGCCTGGTGAAATGCAACAGTTCATTAACTAACCGCCCTTCTCTAACTGACACAGACAAATGCTTAGGTCGAAGGTAAGTTTTTGCTTCCCAAAAACGACTAGAGCTAGATCTCGGAATATTCTCTAAACTCATCGTCATCATCCATCCCCCTTTAAACCAACCAAAGCCCAAGAAGTACCTCTACGCAATCACGCTTGGAAAAATATGAATAATCCTAACGATTTGACTCTCATCAGGCTTAATGAACTGCCACTCAATTTGAGAGTCAACTCAACTCTTCGTCACTAATTAGGGAGCACTTGTGTAGAGTCTACTCGACCGCCATGCGCCCGACTTATGTTTACTGGTTACCGCTGACTGCACTTGAACGGATAACAAACATGCATCCATGACAATTTAATGAGCTTAGGTACAATTAGTGTACTCGACAAAAGGAAATCGCCCCACTCCGGGTAAACCACTTGCTAACTATATACCATCTTTGCCGCAGCCGAACGAAGCCACTCCCGCCTCCCCTTGGGTATTGTTCACAGAAAATTATCTAAAAACCATTGTGTGCATTCGTCGAGCTTCTTCTCCTCCTAACAGCGGAAATTACTTCCACAGACTAACTGCCTCCGGTTAATTGATGGCAATTTCCAACCCCCCTCCGCCTCCTCTCGGGAATCAATTGAAACTCCGATGGCAATTACACAACTATCGACCTCTTATCGGAAAAAAAAAAAACAAAACTGTTTTTTTTTTTGCAGCAGTGTATAGGTGCAAGGACTATCATCACCATGGTTACCAGTTACACGAATTGAAGAGGCGAATGGTTATCAGTGGTATGGTGGTCACGTGTTGATGTTGTTGTTTTTTTCGGGGATATAAAACTTGATTGGGCCACGGCACTCGACCATAATTGAGCCACTTGGCGCGGTTCCGTTGGCAATGGGTGGTCCTTTCTGTGTGTCGCGTCGTCGTTCCATCTATCTCCATAGTTTCATCTTTCGGATTAATTAAGTCATTTACATGGAGGAAGTTATGCAATGAAACGGCCATTTATCCGCACAGAATACAAAACATACGAGTATGCGAATGGCAAACGCGCTGTGAGTGTTTGTAGATATCCACGCTTGGATTGAAGTGTCAATTGGCTGAGTTTGCCTTTGATGTGCATGGTTGCGTGCGCGTTGGAATTAGAAAAACAAGTGTCAATGGCCCGCCTTTTGAATTAGAGACAAACAAGCGGGACGACGACTACGACGACGACGACGGGCGGGCGGGAAGTGCAAATTGTCAAGTGCCTGTCAGTCCCCTGTCGAATGGATTATGTTTTTTATTTATTTATTTTTTTTTTCTGCGCTTTGCTTGACTAGTTAACAAATGTAATTCGCTTTGGGTCATCGGCACTAGCAATATGGAGTTGCCATAATTTGTTTCGTTTTTGTCGCCCATTGTCGCGCTACGCGTTGGCTTGGCGCAGCAGCAAATATGCGCGGTTTGATGCGGATCCAGAAGAGAGGCGGAGAGGGCGACTTCAAGGGCCTTCTCTGTCAATGGATATAGGCAAACGTACAGTGCGCACAGTGAAAGAAGTTCTTTGTCGATGTCCGGGTGTACGACCACTGGTCGGCATCTGTTTTTTTTTTGTTTTCATTTTATTTTTATTTTTGAATGATTTATGGCGTGTAACACGTCGTCTGCAGGGGAGAAAGGGGGTAGGTTGGCTAGTTTAATAAATAAATCATTATAATTAACTGGTGGGCATTTGCAATTGATCTGAAGAGGACTGAAGGAGGTCGGGTGCGATGCGAGCAGTTGAGGCGTTTTATTTAACAGCTGATTTGCGCTGCCCGTTACTGCCGAGAGGGACTAATTTATTAGGAGCGAATTAAAGTGGTTGAACATCCATAAAGTGTAATGGTAGACAGACGGAATGAGGAAGGTTAGATGGGCGGTCAATTGATGAGTTGTTCTGTGTGCGTGTGTGTGAGTGTGTTGTAAATGTGCGGCGCGAATGTTTATTGACTTGTGAATGGGAAGGAAATGGTTCACTCATTCTGATCAATTGTGGAATGGTTTATGTCAGAGTTGAAGGAGGAAGTCAATATAGGGATAGACTTCGAATTAGCAGTCTGCAGGGTGGCGTCATATTTTTGCCATTGACCTGAATATGTCAGTGCTCAAGATGATGTTGTGAAGTTTGGCCAGCAGGTTGTTCTATAGTTAGCATACGGGTGGTGATGGTGGCGACTTAATAACTTTGGAAGTGAGACCGTACACCACCTCGTTGTCTAATTGCCGTTGAGGCAGATTTCTTGGATAGCAGGCGTCTTTATTTCGGTCAAAAAGGCCACCTTTTAGACTAGAAAAACTGGAAATAGACCCTTAAGTAAAAGCTTTAATCTTGCGTAGCCTGGAGACCTGCAAACGAAGAGGAAATCCACTCAATTGTCGGAAGCAAGGCTCTCAACAAATGGCTGTCGGTGGCCTGTACCTACTCTCTGTAAATTATATACGAAATATTTAATTTAATTTATAATTTTCTCGAATACGTAGTAAGAGACAGATATTGTATTCGTAAAAAAAATTCGAACTCGAGATGTTAATTAATTCTGACATTATACGATGATCGAGGAACTCAAAAAAGTGGGTCGCAAAATTCTCTCCGTCTGTCCCGAGTGCTATAGTCTAAGCGGCTCCCCGGACTTCAGTCAAGCTTTGGTGCTTACAGTTCGGGGCCGCTTATTTCGTTTGCAAGGTAACCTCAATATCAGTGGTACTTCCCATACAAAATATTTGTACCAATTTGATTTGTTCGAAAACGGCTCTAACGATTTCAGGCAAAATTGATATTTGAGCTAAGGTAGGGGAGGTTAATATGACTGCATACTCAGTTTTTCGCAAAAAAAGTATATTCCGTTACCGGCAGTGTAGTTTTCCTAATATTTTGGATGATATAACTTAAAATGTCGCCCAAACTCTGAAATCCTGTCATTTTCGTAACGGACTTAATAATTGAAAAAAACATCGAATAAACATCTATTTTTATTGTGATTTGTTACATACTCTCTTTATCAGATAAAATGCAACTTGAGTATATTTAAATTTGGAAATAATTTTAATAATTTTTAAATTTCTTCCTGATCTGAATGTCATTTGCGTCACGAAAACCAATTTAGAACATTATATTTTTTGGAAAATTGCTAGTTAAAGAATGTGCTGGGCCTTACCGTTATTTCCACCTAAACGAATTTCATTATCAGGTCGATTCCCAATTTCAAGAAAAATAAATAATTTTGTAGTTATAAGCAAAATCAAGTACTTTGTTTTTTTTTTGGGGGGACAAAGTGTGATGAAAATGACAAGAAAGTGACGCAGTGGACAATATTTGCCAAAATGAATTTATTTCGCAATAAAAATGTAAAGGAGATTTATTAAAACATATGAATTCTTTTAATACAGCAGAATCTTTAGACACATGATCAACGCAGGTTCTATAGGCACGATACTGTTTTTTAATATTAAATATGTGTCTTTTCGTAGCACTCATTTCAACGTTAAGTTTTTGGGCAATAACGTTTGTGCTCTCGGATAGTTTTACTTTTGGGGCTTTAAATTTTCTTATCATTTTCCCATTCCTCTCATACCTTTCTTTCCTAATCCACTCGTACCATTCCATGATTTAGCAGTCCGTTCTCATTCTTAGAAGTAGTGGTTTATCTTTACATGTTATACATTCGTTATACATTCGATATAAGAGGTGTTATTTTGGTATTCAAAGAAAAATGCAATTTTTTGAGATAAATGATCGGATGTTTATTTCATAATAAAGAGGAAGGTATGCCGTTAATAATGAAAACCAACATCAGCCAAATGGCCACCACGAGCACGCATACAGGACCATATCCTTTTCATGAAATTTTCCATAACCAAATCGCAAAGTGGCTGCCCTATGTCCTCGATAGCTTCACGAATTTTATCTTTGAGGTCTTGAATCGACGCTGGGCTGTTGGCGTAGATCTTATTTTTCACGTGGCCCCAAAGAAAGAAGTCGCAAGGTGTCAAATCACAAGATCTCGGTGGCCAATTGTGATCACCTCTTCGAGAGATAACACGGTCCGGAAAAAAAAAATCCAATCAGCAAAGACACGACGTTGTTGATGATCGGCCAGCTTGAGTTCTTGTGTTAACTGAACTTTATAAGCCTTAAGACCCTAGTGTTTATGCAAAAAACGGTGTAATGACGTTTGTGGAATGCCCATTTCCAAAGAACGACGAGGAATGGACAAACCTGGGTTTTCTTCAACGCTTTGGGCTACTAACTAACTTGTCCCAACAGCTCGAATTTTTGTACCAATTTCTGTATTGGGGTCCGACAAGGTGCTTCACGACGACCAAAAAATGCTTTAGTTTTGCGAACTGTGACTGCAAGATTTTCACCATTTTTGTAGTGAATTTTAATAATTTCAATGCGTTGTTGAAGCGTGAATCGTTCCGTTTTTAGTAATGGCGTAGTTTCTACTTGTCAAATGTCAAAGAATAAAAGCTTCAAAAAAGACAGCTACCGAAATAGCGGGTCATTCAAAATAGCACCTCTTATAGCAAAACCCTTTACATACAGTTCTTTTCGTCAAAATCACGTATTTTGCATGCGCAAGTTTCACGAGCTGCGATCGATGGGTTAATGACATAGAACGGCCGGTTTCGTGTAAAATAAGACTAGGAGCAATTACCACCCTCAACAGTATATTTCTTATACAAGGATAGTTGTGTGGCCATCAAATATCTGCTTTATTTTTATACCTAGTCACAGTTTCTTTCTTACCTGCAGAAGCTCTGCTTACATCATCCCTAAGAAAAAAGGTCTTGATCGCCTCCCTCATTTTTATATATCCTTCTGTCTTTTTAATGGACTGTCTCAAACGCGGAATAGATTTCAATCCTAAAATCTGTACTTTTTTAAGATGTTTTGTAGGCAAATGGATTTAATTTTTTGTTGTGATGATCGTTTAGTGCGAGCTTTAGATTTCTGCTTCACTGCGTCTGTCAATGCAAAGTATTTAAGTTATGTCGGTCTTAGACGTTTAGCTCCTGATGATGTGAGCGACTTAAAACAAGTACTGAGCAATGAATCTGCTTTCTTTTCTACTTTTTTTTTGTATTTTTCTACTTTAGTTTCCAAGTTTTCCCTGTAAACTTTTGTTCTATCACGACGGATTCTCTTGCGGCCACGGGCTGAACTTGGTCCCGCTTCTGGAGCCTGCGGAAAATTGACCAGAGATGATGGTGGTGTGTCACTTAAAAGAGCAGATAATCTCTTATTTTTTTGTCTTGAATTAGATTGGAGCCTCCTCCAGTTTTTCCTCGTAAGTCTTTGTTCTCTTTAAGTTTGCTCATGAATCGGGCATTTCGTTTTATGGTAACGATCCCGGGCCTTTTGTTTTTGTAAAGCTACCTTTTCCGGATCAGCTTTTAACCGCTGTCGATACAATTTGGCTCTTTCTGCCTGCGTTAATGGCATTTTATGGGAAAGGTTTAGTCAAAATAATATAATACACTACAGAGAATAAGAAAAGAAAGTTTATGTTGTACTTTGCAACCACAATGTCATTTTCGTCACTATCACGTCATTCGCGTCACTTTTAAAACGTGACGCTGATGACTTGTGACGATAATGACAATTCACACTGATCACAGTAATAAATTATTGGTAATACAATACATACACTCAATTATTTATCTTTCTGAAATACTTTTTAAACTTATTTTTTAATGATTTAATTTAAAAAGCCTCGTGACACTAATGAGCTCCAATAAGCATACAGAGCATACTCATGCAACAGCCTTTATGTAACTGACGGTTTTTCCTCGTTTTAGTTTTTTTGATACGCTTAATGCGTGAACAATTTTCTGAGAAATATAGAGCAGTTATCATTTGAAAAAGAATGAGAATTTCAAATTAAAATTTTTAACGGAAAGCAGTTTCGTGACGCGAATGACGAAATATGGGGACACGTTTTTCTTGAATAAAAAAAAATACAAGATAATATTATTCTTAAATATTAATTAGTATTACTATTAAAGAACACATAAATCTTGTTTATAAGCTGTGCCAGTGTTGTTAAGCTCATCCAGAAATGACTGATATTTGATCGGGAAATTCGAATTACTGCGTTGGGGACAAACGCCATTTAGCACAAAACTATTTGTAGTGTTGAACAATATTTCAAAATTTGTAAAATTAAAGTAAAATAAATATGTTTCAAGCTATGCTAATTTATTGCCATTAAATACAGGTTCTAAGTAGTATTTCAGACATAAAAAATGTTAAGTAAATGTGGTTTTATAAAGCAAATAAACTTAGGGGACATCTTATTGCAACATTTTAAAAAACGGCCCACATATTAAATAAAAGTATTCTAAAGATCCGGTAATTAGTTTTTCTCCAAAAAAAGCGAATAAATTATTATTTTTTAAAACCTTAAATTTATCTAACAACGGTTCTCAGATTTTTACCTACCTATCTAATAAAATAAGAAAACAGCGAAGCAAAATTTCGATGAACGAGAAGGTTTCGTTCGACCCAGTCGTGCGCTTTATTTTTCTTATTTTTTCAAGCTTTTATGGAAGCTTTTTATCCCAATGCTTTAAAAAGTTGTCCAGCTAATAAAAAAAGTACTCAGAGGAAGGTCGATCTCAGAGACCCCTTTTAGGGGAATATAGAAGGGGCCTTAAAGCCTCCGAAAGATTCTCTTTACTATATTTTCCATAAACGTACACCTGCCTGATGAGGTCAGATAAGAAGTGACTATGTCAATGGCCTCTTATAATAGTTACGCACTATCCTGGCAACTCCTCAGCTTCAACAAAGACCCAAGGCTCAAAAATGCCGGAAATAACGCCAGCCGGGACTCAACAGTCTTTTGACGTCTTTCTTCTTTCTTTCTGGATGGTGGTTTTTCTAAAGCCTGAATTGATGTTTTAAGCGAACTTTGCAGAAACGGTACAGCAAAATGTGTGGCCCTTCGACTAAGCGCGGCTCCAAGGTGTCAAAAATCGTCCAAAAGTTAGACGAGACAAGCTTAAAGCCAAAAGGTCAATAGAAGCCAACCTCTATAAAAAAAACTTTAGCCGCCAGACACGGGAATGCTGACTGAGATGAATAACGTCTTCATGCCGGGAAGTCGGAAAAATCTGGGGTCAAATTCTGTACGGCGAAACGATCAAACGTTTCCGTGCACACGATTGATTTGCCCAATGTTATACAGGCAACGTTTCGTCTTACCGATTCCTAACGACTGCATAGAGAAGCTCTTATACTTTTGGCTCTGATCACTTTCTGTCACTCATAAAGCGAGTGTTAACTGTTTGAACAAAAGTAAAATACGATTCGATGGTCTGGTAACTAATGATTGACAGTGATCCAAAGTCTTTCCGGGCGGGTCCGTTCTTTACATGTTCTAAATGTCCGAGACGACTGATGCATTCTTCTGACCTCATGATCTCCTCCTTCAAAGCCAGCTAACCTCAAACATGTTGAAAAATCGCTTGAGAAACTTTTGGAGTATATAAAACGGCCGTAGATGTTAGACTTAGACCTGTTGATGAGGGTTCTAAATCGACTTCCCTTAGTGTTTCCTGGTAGGCCCTTACTTACCACCCTGAACCAAAGAAACATCGACTGGCAAGTGTAACTCCTCACTTGGTTTCTGTTGTCATGCCTATGACTTAGGTGTCGAAGTGGACTCTTAATATTTTTCGCCTAATTTTTGTCCACTTTTTTGATGTTGTGTGTCGCCTCTTGTTAAATAGGTTCTATACTCGGTTTCTCCTTAATTCTCAAATAAACTAATTTGTTGTGGATTCTTCTCCAGTATTTGCGAATCCATCAGTGACAGCTAATTTAGTTCTGTCTATGACGTAAATGTCATCAGCGGATGTAAGTAGTTGCACAGATTTTTAAAAAGTTTAGGATACTAGCAAACTTTTTCTTATATCAGTAACGTCGCCTCGTTTTGTAAAAACATTTTCTTTTTTGACATTGAAGATCTGTTGTAGTTTCAGATCGTCACGGATCAGCTCTGATCTATAAGCGTAGGAGCTTTGAGCTTTCTTGGAAATCAGAGGTTCTATTGAAACTAATTTTCGAGAAACCTCTTTAACAAGCTGTGAGTGCTAGACATCTTACACCGGATCGAAGAGGAATCACACTGTCACAGTACGAAAAGGTTTCAATTGCAGTTGGTGGGGTCTATACTTTCGTGTGCAAGAAGGTGGACTCTGAAGGGACAACCTTCCAAACACCTCACCTTTGAACAGCAAGCACAATCTACACTCTTTGTACAAGTACAGGTTGCCGAACTATGCTGGCTTTTGTTCGCTTCATCGCTTTGAGGGCTTTTAGAATCCGTAAAGGCGTGCACTTCAAAAGCAGTTTTTCCGTCAAAAAACGGATTACCCAGTCCGGCTGTTCCAATTAAATCTATTAGGCCAGATTTCCCACAAGAACCTATGCGAACAACTTGCTCTTCGTCGGGCAGCAAAAATAATCCTCTTTCCCCCGAAAAATCATTCATTTTCACCGCAAAATTTTCCGGGGAAACCACAAAACCCCTAATGAAACTCATATATATCCTACATCCATCCGTTCAAGTTTTTTTGAATTTTCCGGCACGGGTAGATCATTTTTGGCCCAGCCGGACCTACACGGGCGAGCATATACTGCTACTCATTCATACCACAACTGTCATCGTTGTCAGCGCCTAAAATGTCGTCGCTTCCCACCCCCATTGGCTGCCTCGATTGCGATATCCTTTCCTAAATCTTTTTTTTTTTTGTGGTTTGCGAGAACTCTGCAGCCCTCCCGCCCGCCGTCGAGAGGGCTTAGTTTTGCGTTGTCTTCACTTTGTTCGACCTTAATTAGAACAAAAGCGACACAAGCCACACGAAGGCGAAGATGCAGAAGCATTCAATCAACAAAAGTGAGTAGATACTTGGTAGCCCTACCCGTATAGATAACAGCGCACAGAGCGATGCGGTTAACCCACATGGAATTAATGCAACCATCCCGTGGGGCTTTTGGGCTGTGTAGGGCTTAAGAACTAAAACAATAGGCTGTTGGAGTGCGCATACACACATTCGGGGTAATTGTTATGTGACTCCGAATGCACTTTTCCCTCTATGGCTATGCGGATTTTATTACCACAGACAATGCAACTGTTTGTAGTTGGTATCCGTATCTGTCACATCTCAGATGCAATGCAACGACAAGTGCAGGAGGGAGTCCCTGATGGGGTGCCCTCATCCACACCAACATCTCAATGCATGAAGAAGACGAACGTTTCCATTGAACCAGATTGCGATTCTTTTTCCATTTTCCAGTTTCCATATCACTCGGCATTCGCTCTTCAATTCCATTTCGTGAAATGTGACGATGTTTGGGAATCGGGGACAAACTCATTCATCTCCCGAAGATACAGAAAGTCTAATCGACACGGGGGGATGAAACATGATGCGGCTTCTCGTTTTTGCCAATCCTCAGCGAAGAGGAACCCAGATGTCACATGGTGGAAATATTCGAGGCAAATTCGGTTCCGGAGGGTGGAAGTGTCCCTTCGATAGGAGGAAGGCAAAAAATTGGTTCTCCCGGCTGATTGGTGTGACACAACTGCAAAGTGATAAACGTTCGTTTGACGTGGTGTCGATGAATACGGTGAGTGATTTGAGGCAACGCCAGCTCCATTAGTCGGCCAGAGTTAGCTCTGTGGTGGTAAAGTGGGATATTGTGGTTTTGCGGTATGCGCTTTGAGGATTTACCGGAAAAAAGCAAGGAAATGAGTTCGGAACACGGATGAGTTGGATTTGGAATTATTTCGAACCCTGAATCGGTGATTGCCGTGGTTGTGGGAATTCATAAATTCACGGGTTATTGTCGGTTTAAAATGAAAACATGAAAACATACACAAAAAAAATAGGAGATTTTTTCGAAAGCGTTGCATACATAGAGGGGCAGATATGTGCAAAATCGGTTTTTATTTTACTAAAAGAGAAATAAATTCCATCGACGTCTTCAGTAAGCAACCTAAAAAGTGCTCTGAAATCTTAGACCAGCCTTTGTAATGAAAGCGACTTGACAAGATGGTTCCCATCACTGGCCAATGAAATACGGTGCTCGAGGAGGATTGTACAAATGGGATGTGTCAGGCAGCGATGTCCTCCTGGCTAGGGTGTTGTGGAAACTGGGCTTTATATTTATATAACTCGATCCGAGCTCCTACAAAATTTCTCACCATTGCCCTAGACTAGTGTTGTCGTTTGGCTCCTTTTTGAGGCTCAGGGCCTTGGCCTCCACTTTTTAAAGAATGGTGAAAATAGACCTTTTTTTTAGTTTAAGTAAGATTTAATTCTTTACTGAACGTATAAAAAGAAGTGTTTCGTGATGAATATATATTTTTTTTTGTTAAAAATAAATGTATTTGGATCTGTTTTTTGTGGTGGCTCCTTTTTAATCCCCTTTTTAAAAAATTTCAGCGGCAACGCTGCGGAGCAATAAACCTCCTTGAAGAGACTATAAAACCTTGGCGTGTCAATTCCGAGAGCATCTAAAAAATGCCTTCAAAAGACGGCACTCCAAGTACTTTTTTGTGGCTTAAAAGGGTCCACAAAGGTGCACAACAGTTTTTAGAAAGAGTCAAGATTCCGACTACACTCCAAGTACTTTTTTGCGACTTAAAATGGTCCAAAAAAGGACCACAACAGTTTTTTGAAAGAGTCAAAATTCCAACTGCTATATACGCCTTCATAGAGACGGCACTCCGAATTTTCTTTTGTGACTTAAAATGGTCCACAGAGGTCGACAAAAGTTTTAAGAAAGTTTTTAGATTGTTGCAGTCTGTTTGCAGGTTACTTCCCTAAGCTGTTCGTTAGCGTATATACCTCCAACTTTTGTTGCCAATCGTCGAACGTCAAGTAAGTACAAAAGGGTGAAATGAAGAAGAATTGTCCACAATTGAAAGCGGTGCCATCATTAGTTGACAGAAGAAACAATAAGGGATCAACACAGCTACCTTGTGGTACTCCAGATGGTAAAGTGCATATGCTTCCTCCTTACTAAATTTTGAGACTGAGCACCGCTATTATTGCCACCGCTTAAAATTGAGCCGCATATCGGTACGAATCAGATAGAAAACCAACTTTTTCCCCATTCATTGAAGCGATCTGTGGGACTTTCAGTTTCAACAGCGAAACCGTATAGTGCCTCCTTTGGGTACCCTTTATAAAAACAAACAGTAAGCGTTGGTTAAACTCTTTTCCTGCCCATCCGATCTGGCCCATTTTCCGCCCAAACCCGCATTCGTATCGTTCTACTACTACCCTTCGTCCACGTTTGCCTCATAAATCAGTCACCCCAGAGACCGCTGTCGACAAAGAAAAGCGAACTCACATTTTTGGAAGAATAAATTCACATTCCACCCATCCGACACAGCAACCCAAATAAAAATTCGCGTATCCATCACATTAGCCATTCCGATAATATCCTTCATGTCACTTGACGCTCCCTCGTACCGCGTACACATTTATAAACACAAACCGTTCACGGTATTCAATTTACTATCCATCACCGCTGGTATAGACCACACCTTCGAATCCACAGTCAAGATAATAATTTCTACTTTTCCCAAGGAGTGGACTACATTTCACTGAAGGAATTCCAAAACCACACGCACGCCGTTGAGACAAAGTGTGTGCGGCCACCTTCCACATAGTTGATATGCAAATTTCCCCATTCCCCATTAGAGTTTACAATTTATTCGAGTTTTTAAATTTACAACTTGTGTATGGTAATGCATTTGCAACCGCCAACCAGCTTCGGGTGCATGTAAGCTGGGAGAATTCATTTCTCATCGGCTTTGGCGTGTGTATCTTCTTGTAGTGCATGGATTTGTAGAACCAGCATATCTACACACTGCACAGTGCTATCTTTGAGGTAGTATACAATAAGTTGTGGCCCTGTAATATTGGATTAGGCGCCGTGCACTATGGGTGATATGGCAAACTATTTCCGGCGTCGACAGCAACACAAGTTTCCTCTAACCCTTCCGTAGTTGTAAAGCTGCTCATTAGCCTGTGATTGATTATTACAGGCGACATCATTGTGTAGGGAAGTTCGTCCGCCCCTCGCTTGCACCAAATTAGAGAACATTCTCGTGGATCTAAATTGATTTTCCGCGCTCAGTTCCTATGCAAAGCTAACCCCTGTAATTACCCCTTCGTTATGCCATCGAAAACAAATACGCCAATGCCGATGTCACGGTTCCGCGCGACAACATTAACACCCCCTAAAGTGATCAGAGTGTGTCCCCCGCCCTAATTAGCTCTCATAATTCATTATTTATACGCACATTGTGCGTTCGGCCTTTCACTTGTCATTAATATACTTATAGGTTCTCTGCACTCAATATACCCTTGGAATCTTCGATTAATATATCCCAGGAGTCATGAAGAGTTATGTAATCAGCGGTGGCGCCATCATAACTCCCGAAGGACAATTGTAAAAGTTGACTATGCCCGTAATAATTATTGAGTGCGTCACGTCGTCCATTGGTGGGGGGGAATAAAGTGTCCTTCGGAACTCTACTTGTGGTGGATAATGATTTCCCCCCCAAAGAATCTAATTTCAGGGCTCACATTGCTTTTGCTTAGAAGCTTTTTCTATATTTTGTTTCCTTTATAATGTCGCGTGTGGAGGATTTGTTATTTTTTTCTCTTAAAAAAAGTTAGGTAATTCTTTCCATACGACTAACTCTGCGGGGAGTGTGTCCTTTTCGTTTGTGTACCCCCTAAGTCCTTGGATTTATTTTTGGAGGTTTCTTTCGCCATTCTTTGGCCTATGAATATTATTATCGTTATTTTTTGTTTTGAATTAAAAGTTTCACACGTCTGTAGTTTAGATTCGGAGTTGGTTTCTGGGTGTTGGTTTGGGTGTAATGAATTTGAAGCTACCTGTTATGTTTTACGGATGGTTCGCAATGTCATAAAATGTGGTGAAAAAACAATTTTGAATTTATGTTTTTGTTCTGTGCCACTTATTCGGAGTTTATTCCGAAACTCCACCGATAGTGCATTTAATTGATGTTCTTGCAACAGATTGTTGAGTGAATGGACTGGGGGTGATGGGGAATTAATAACTATGGTTTAAGGAAGGCAAGCAGGTTTTCCGATTAAGGGCGGATCAGGTTTATGGAAACCTTTTACAGATGCACTCGTGAAAAGAGCTTTTTGGTGGGATGGAATTGTGGACAGACTTAAGATGCAGTTTGTGGCAAAGAATTTATAACACATATATGTTTTTGCAAGTATATATATCACGGGCATATGTTTTTAGGGAGGTGGACTGCAGTAAACCGTGGGCTTCAATGTTACCAGATAAAGTGCGATCAACAAACAGTCTGTGGGCAAACATAGCTTGTAGGTCTATGATCTGTAGGTCGATTATTAATGGTGTTGAGTTAGGGCTATTTATCGGGGAAGTTGATTAAATTTGGTTAGAGTTCCTATCCGTTCAATGTTGACTTCATTACTCAAGAAGAAGCGCAACGAAGGTCAGAAAAAGATTTAAATGCACTTGAGCTCGAGAATCTTTTTATTTTCAGCTTTGTTTTAGAGCTAACCTTCTTACGAGTTCTATAGAACGGAAATTTTGACATGAACCAAACTAAGGCGACAGCTAGTTCAGAATGTGAATAGCGAGAGGTCAGTACTTAAAGGCTAAATCGAAGCTTTTAATGTGCCATTCACGAAAACAAATGCCATTCCCATGAAATACGACGGTTTACAATTTTCGAATTTCTATAGTCTCGCGTTTGGTTGATTAGCGGTATTTCGTACTTAAAGCCATAATCTTCAGAATCCCCTTTGCGAATGATTTATCAGAACTAAAATGACCATCAAAACTCAATCCAATTCACCATCACGTTGTACCCTGCGGTTTGCAATTCCAAGCACGCTTCGGTTACCCCTCCATTGATGTACACCCAATCTGCACCTTTTGTCCAAATTCCCAGGAAGCTACTATTACCTCATAACACCGGAACTCTCGATTCCAATCAGTTCCAGGAAAAAAAAGAACACACACTCAAGTCCTCTTCCCTGCCGAAACGAATTTCCAATTCACAACAAATAATCGAAAATGTGTTGAGCATTTTTTTCCAATCCCATCCCAAAGGATGTTTTAAAAAGAGAATCTCATAATTCTTCAACATAAATCTGTTAGTAGGATTTCCTGTGTTTAAAAAAAAGAAAACTCCACCGAAACAGCACAAATGCATACCGCCACGCTGCACAGCCGACTGTTGATACCAAAGCAAAACAAAGAGAAAAAAAAAAAAAATCACTGTCACGCTTCTATGCTGTGGCCGCATCTTCTATTCCTAACGTGTGCCTAAACAATTCCTGGAAGCTATCATATTCTCCCAGCGCACGCACACACATAATGCGTATACTGAGAATCTGAAACTCCCATGGCCATTCATCTGAACCTCATTCCTATACGCGCAGGCTGCAGCAGTAGGAGCCTATCAATCGAAACTACATCATGGCTCATGAATTTTTGATCAGCGAATGTGAAATTAAAAATTCCACATGTGCGGGGTGGGGCAGACTGTATGCTCACAGATTACAGGGACATTTATGTGCATAACTGAGTTGTGTGGTGCATGCGTGCGCTGGCACACGCGTGTAATTCTATTTGATTTTAGCAAAATGTCGTCCTTTTACGAGCGATATACTTCTCATTGAATGACATGTGTCAATGCGAACAATTAATGGTCCTTTTGTGACGTTGCAGATTGTCAGTGAGTGTCTCGAGTGTTGGTGCGGTCAATTTCGGAGAAATGGATATTCAATACAAATCCGGGATTGAGGTAGCAAAGGAGTGTACATCAAATGTGATTGGCATGGTAATTCAGATCCGGGAGTGAAAC
Organism: Cheilosia grossa; assembly: GCA_963082955.1. Classification (NCBI taxonomy): domain Eukaryota; kingdom Metazoa; phylum Arthropoda; class Insecta; order Diptera; family Syrphidae; genus Cheilosia; species Cheilosia grossa. The sequence continues at coordinate 8,976,694 of OY720144.1, forward strand.
AAATTAAAAGGACTCGCTTCAAATCGTGTTATTGAAGTGAAATTAAAATAAACTATGCCCGATCTAAAATGAAAATTAGGTCTGTTCTCTTACTTTTGTAAATTTTTTACTAATTTTAAGGATTTTTTTCTCAATGCCGTTCCTTCTTAAGGCTGGGTGGCTGAGGGTAGACGTTTCTGCGCCCCGATGCGGCTTGCTGGCTTAAAAGATAATCGATCGGAGTAAACGGCTTTCAATAGCCAGTAAATAGACGCAGGTAGCTACTGAAGCACAGTCTTATTTTTAGACTTTGATATTGCATAAAGTAACAAAAACACCCTCCCTTGATGAAATATTTTTATATTTTTATGATTTAATTTTGAAGCCAATGAACTACTCTAGGTAACTATTGAAGCACAATTTTGATTTTTTTTTGTTTACCGTGATTTTTTTTTGTTACCGTTTAAAGTGAACAATCTTTGTGGAGGAATAGCAACTATTCTTTTTCTCTGTAAAAAAGAGAATGGGCTTTGCATATTTTTGTATCTGAACCCCGATTAAAAATAAGATAGATAGTTCATTGAAAAGTTAGATTCGAATTTTAAAAAGTTTGCTATGTTACTGTATTCTTAATTTTGTTTCAGAGCTCACACACAAATATGCAATGTAGTTCACAAAATATCCGACAAAATATTCGATTTTTCTCTAAACTCTCCATTGAGAATCTTTGGTTTGCAGATTTTCGCTCGCTGGAGCTGTTTGAAGTTTGAACATTGAATGAGAAGAATTTCTTTATTTCGTTTTGTTTGGGTTTCTGATAGAAACCTGATAGTATTCTTGCTGTTTGATAAAGACAAGGGAGCAACAATGAGATAAGAGTTGATAATCCGAGAAACATTGATATGAGAGTGGGTGGGAAATGGGTGATGAGTTTTTTGCTGTAGAGGAATTTGGAATTGTTTGCTTTGTTTGTAGAAGTACAAACCCAGTTTCAATTTATATTTCCTTGGAAAGGCATATGTACAATATTTGTGTGTTTTAGTTAGATATTCTGAAATAAGGTGCTTGCTACTTACTACTGCTACGGAGTTCAGATAATTAAAAAAATTAGCAAGATGCCGAAAATGTCAGAAAGAAAAACACATGCGCTTTAAAAAAATAACTAAAATAATACAGTTAAATCATTTTTATATAGTGCATTCACAACACATACTATGTTATGGGGTACACTATACCGTATTAAATAAGAAAACATACTCTATAAAATATAAAACAGTTATTTTTACCAAATTTAAGGGGAGCTTCATATTTCACTTGGTTTTGCTGTTTGTAATTTTGTATGTTTATGAAAATTAAAAGGTGTGTGAGATTCATAGCAAATGCAAGTATCGAACACCTAACTAAAAAACAAAGTCCCTAAGTGAATTTCTGCTTTGGAAAAAATGCTCTGTTAAATTATTCTTGTTTTTTGCATCTTCTTTTACGTTGTGCGGCTGGAGTTGCTCAGTTTGAATTTCAGATTTTTATAAGAAACACAGCTTATTCCTGTAAGCTCTCTGGTTAAAAAGTATAGAAGCTTAGAATTAGTACTAACACTGTTTCTGTTTCTTTTCGCTCGACACTAGACTTCAAAAAACCGGTATAAAATTAAATAATTGGTAAGAGTGATACGGAACTGACATAATACGTATATAATTGTAATGGAACTGTTTTTCCTTATAATGGAATGCTTATTACTTTTTATAACGAAATATACTAGCCCCGGGTATATGGTGTATTAGGCAAGAATATTTATGTGTTTTTAAATACTAATATAGAAATAATTATGAGATGCTCTGTTTTCTTCGTTATTAATCTGTCATACCAAGTGGTAAAGATAAGAGAGAATAATATGTAAAGTATACCTGCAGACTACATATATGTAGGAGTAGGTATATGTTAAGTAAAATTTGGTAAAGAGATTGCCAGGTACAACTTTCAGCTTGTTAAAATTTAAGAAAAGGTCCCTTAATATTAGCGGTAAGGAAGATTGTGCAACGCCTTGGTGTAGAATTTTGTAAAAGGACAATAATGAATACAACCATGAATAGTGTATCATCCTAGGATAGGTTCGGAAGGCGTTACGCATAATATAAACAATTTGTGGCTGTAATACGTTGTTTGAAATGGATGTTGTTATATACGCCTGCTCCAGTTGCACTGTTATAATTATCCATCCTAATGCTAACGTATATGGTTGTATGCAAGACTTGGTTTAGTTGACGTATTTGAAGTATGTGATATAATTTGTAATTGTCGCAGAATGCGACCAAAAAATCTGGGTAGAAGTCGCACAGTTACACCACCCGCAAACTGGTCTCAAAACGACAATTTAGCTCGATACTATTGTAATCAAACGCGACTTTCATGATTTTTCCAAAAATCTTGGGGGGATTTCGAAAACTTCATGACCAAACAAGTGTGCCGCAAAATGGCTACAGACGGCCAGTGCCTTTTATTTCATTTTGGAATATTGTTTGTGGTTACTACAACGCATAGCTTGAAAATCTGAACATACGTTTAACTGCTTCTTGACCAAATAGGTCAGCAAAGCACCCAGTAAAATCTGTGAAGCTTTAAAGTGCGATGATTTCGTTTCTCAACGCGACGCAGGCACAAACTTTGTTAACAAAAAAATCATACGCTATTTACCTTTTTTCTCATCCTCGACAAATGACTTAAGGATTATTACACGCTATAGAAAAGCATCCACTGCAAACTTGTTCAATGGCATAATTTCTGTAAATCTCCATTCGGTATATTAATGTGAGGAAGTTGGACCCTACGCTGGACTAACTGTGAGCTAACATTCGACTACATTTGGCTTACAAATTTTCCACCTTTAATGGGTGGTTTTGAAAATCCCTACATCCGTACAATTCTAACACCGCCAGCAGTCCCTCCTCTCTGTTTCTTTTCATAAGTCGTAGAATAAAACGCCCCAAAGGCGCCCTCCCTAATGTCAATTAAATCTTTACAGTCCACACATTTTATAACTAATAATTCACTAATGGCTACACTAACATCCTACAAACTGAAGCCAAACTCGGCACAAACTCTGTGCAGACGTCGGCACACAACTTTTCAATAAACAATAACTCATGGAAGCGAACGAAATGAAAACTCCCTTCCCGCCGCAACTTTATGTCTATCTCAAGTAGAGTGTGTATATATATAATGTAGACACGTAACGTGCATCTATCCATACACAAGTGGTCAAGTGAGTGGATATATACTCCCTCCAGAGAATTGCTGGTACACAGTATAGAACGTACAATCAAGTTGATACTCTCCCGTTGGTCCGTCTCAACTGCCTCAAGACAATACCGAAGCTGTGAACTTGAAGTTTTTTTCTACTTCTGTTTGCTTTTCCTCGGCAACTGTGTACGTATTTCAATGCACTTGATGGGACCAAGTAAAAATGAAAACATTTCCAACGTCAAAACAAGCAAACACGCAGACACACCCAAGCACACACATTGTTCGCATTCGTCAGGAAAACATTTTGTAAATGGTAATAATTATTGTCGAATGCAACCTTTTTCTTCTTTTGTGGCTACAACACAAAAACAGTTAAGACGGGAACGTACAAGAGGCAAATAGGGAGCAGCAACAGTGAAAACAGTTCAGAAAACTACTTAAGAAGATGAAAATCGTTTGGGTTCACACTTGTGTGTCGTGTTATCCAACAACACACAACGATTGATGAGTTTTTTAAATAAATCCGACATCCAGACCATAGATCGTCATTGAGATGATTTTATTGGTGTGATTTATCGGGGAACGGGGTTTTGTGACAACATTACCTTGGGGGAACACAGAGGAGGTGCGGGAAATTGGACGCATAGGGAGGAAAAAAATATTTTACTCATCAGTGAGTGCGATGCCTGAAATCATTCCCAGGTGCGTTGAAGACGTTCGTCACAAACTCCAACAGAAGCATGATATGTTCAGCAGATTGTCTCGCTTTGACACTTCAACTTCTATAATATCCCTCAACAAAACGTTGAATTCGACAATTAATTCCCAGTATCCAAAACATCCCTGACATCACTCCAACAGAAATACCGTAAAGCTTCTTCCACTGGTGTCGCTGAAGATCTCCGCATTTACCGAAAGATTTTACGATTTATCATCCAGTGATAGCATGTTTTGGGAATTTAATTTCCCACAACGATGGCTGAAAATTCCCATTTCGCCACGCTGTAGATGACAACTATCCCACCCTGATCGTAGCCATGAAATGGAAATGATGCAAACTGGGGAAATTCCCCCGATCAGTGATTGTTGTTAACATCCGTCAAACTTGTTATGACTAACTTCGCAGAACAAATACTGAGCTCTCTTCTGGAAATTTTTACCTGATCCAGTGTAACCCGATATACATACTCTATCATCCACTCTACAGTACACACCTTGACACTAATAAGTTGTTGACGTTTGGAGTCAGTGAAACACTCCACTGCCTAACTGGTGTGCTCGGTGAATGTTTACTTGTGTGATTTACTGAGGAGACATCCTCCAAAATGCAATCGAACGAAGATGAATCGATTGGATTGTCTGTATCCAGAGAGCCGAATAAACGCTACCGCAACTGAGACACTCTGCATATCTGCCAGTTCGCACTTAATATATAGGCTGCGGCCAGAAATCTGTTCCCAGTAGTTTTCGTTTCTCCCACTCGAACTCGTGAAATATTAAAACTCTTATCGCAGATAGTATCTAGATGGTAGGGCACCATTTATCATCATCGCACGTTACAATAATGACACTTTTTCCTAACGCTTTGTTTATTTTTTGTCTGCTTTCATAGGTATATTTACGATTCGCTTGATGGTTTATTAATAAACAGATACGCGCTTAGTTAGCGCCTCTTGCTGGGTACGCGTTCGACGACTGACTTTGGTTGGGTTATTATTTTAACTGCCATCAATTTGTGGTGTTTATATACGCGGCGATATGTTTGTATGGGCACTTCCAAAGAATTGTTGATTTTGTGAACGCAGTTGGGCTTTTTGATCTGTATTCATTTGCGTATAACTTTCGGGTTGTATCTGTTGGTGATTTGTGTTGGATTTTGATGGTTTGTGGACTACACGTGGCAAGTAAATTTTTCCGAAAGACTGTTAGTGGGTCAGCAACATGAATCAAACATGAATTGCAAACACGAGAAGTAGATAGAAATTTGCTTATGCGAATGGTCTTAAAAGACATCCTTGGACTACTCACTATGGGGCTTTTTACCAAGAAATAAAATCCCAACGACAACTGGAAATAAGCAAATGAAATTGTGATCCAACAGTGCGGCCACTGATCGTTCCAAAATCGATCTATCTTGGCCCTAAATAAAATCTTTTGTATCTGTATAAAAATAGAGCCGAATGTGCCCACGAGGTAGTACATAAGTTGTATAAAGTTGTGAGAGTGAATATCACAAAACCAAGCTTAGTGATGATCCGCGATCAATGCAACCATCGGTCTACCAGGACCCAGATCCACTGTCTGATATATTGTCTGTATCAAAAGAAAGCAGTCCAAGGATATATCGGACGCCAATGCTACTCTGAGAATAAGTATCACAAAACTAGGTTCAGTGACGGGGCGATCAGTGATCAATGCAACCATCGATCTACCGGGACCCAGATCCACTGTCTGATATGTTATCTGTATCAAAAGAAAGCAGTTCAAGCTTATATAGGATACCAATTTGAAGTGCTACTTTTAGAATAATAATTACTAAACTGATAAAGTGAGGGGGCGATCAGTGATCGATACAATTTTAAGCTGTTGGGGCTCTAACCGAGTCTTAAATCATTAACCGAGTGCCATGAGAATAAGGATCACAAAACTTAGTTCAGTGACGGAGCGATCAGTGATCAATGCAACCACCGATCTACCAGGACCCAGATCCACTGTCTGATATGTTATCTGTATCAAAAGACAGCAGTCCAAGGATATATCGGACGCCAATGCTACTCTGAGAGTAATTATCACAAAACTAGGTTCAGTGACGGGGCGATCAGTGATCAATGCAACCACCGGTCTACCAAGACCCAGATCCACTGTCTGATATGTTATCTGTATCAAAAGACAGCAGTTCAAGCTTATATAGGATACCAATTTGAAGTGCTACTTTTAGAATAATAATTACTAAACTGATAAAGTGAGGGGGCGATCAGTGATCGATACAATTTTAAGCTGTTGGGGCTCTAACCGAGTCTTAAATCATTAACCGAGTGCCATTAGAATAAGGATCACAAAACTTAGTTCACTGACGGTGCGATCACGATCACTGATCGTCAGTTGGTCTATCAGGGCTCAGATCAACTGCCTCGTAGGCGAAGATCTGATCGGATCTGTAATTTTATTCGATCGCTCATTGTGTGCCCCACATATTTCCATAAACGCCCGCTAAACTCCAATAAGCTCTTGTAGCCCATTAAGGAACTTTATCAAATATACCACCGTGTGGGGAACCCAAATTTACACAGCTTCTTAAACCTCTGCTTTGTCCATTTTTTCCCATCATTCGGACACCATTTGGCAACCCATTCCCACAGCAATTAGTACCAATCTATTTTCGTCCGCTTTCACGCTAATGTCGGCACTTAAATTGTTTCCATTTGACATTTCCACATCAATCTATCTATTGGGACTGACCGACCACTCCCTACTTGCCGGAAGGTGCCTCTGTTGCTGATGCTATTGCTATGGTTGCACATGCTGCCATTGTGCGGCTGCAAGCCGGAATGCGTTCGAGAACTCCCTGAAAATTGTTTCGTGCATTCCCAGCCCAGTAGCATCAGGGAACAGACGCAACACAATTAAACACCATGTTCAACATAAAGCTAATTATAACCGCCTGTGTTTGATGTTCTGCAGTGCGTCGTCCTCGACCCCCTTCTCATCTCTGTCTCCCTCCTTGCGTGCATGCACTGTACTGCGCTGGTTGTGCACCCTGCGATGAGTTTCCATCGGATTAGGGAACACACGTCGTTTGCATGGTGGCTTTGGCTTTTCTCTGTCGCCTCACATATTATAGTGACGACGACGATGACGACAACAACGAGGACATTGATGCTGACGATGATAGTTATGATGACGTTTGCCAAGACGGCTATTATCGGCTCTCTCAGTCCAGGTCATTAATATTTGTTGTGTTTCAAATTTCTTGTGGAAGGAGAATCCAAGCGGATTCATCATTAACGCGCCACTCCCTCCCCCATTCACCACCGTCAGCGTCGGTGGAGGTCATTTTCGTTTTGTCCATTCTGGAAATAGATTCTCATCATAGAGCTGACAAAGCGAACGGAGTGCATTTGCAATTTGTTTTCATGTTGCCTTCTGATGGTGTCTTGCCATGGATTACCACGTTGTTTCTGATTTCTGCAAAAAGGCGAGGGATGCCGGTTCGGGAGGGTGGGGCCCAGTCGCTGGGCTTAGTGGGGCGTGACCTGATAGTTGACAGCATGAAAAGATATTTTCCTTTCATCGAAGTACTTCATCATCATCGTTGTGTCTCTATCATCGCACTCTGCACTTCGTACTAGTTTGCTTAATGAGACATTGCCGATGAATGATGCTCCCAGGATAACAAATTGCTGCATGTCGCTTTGCATTTTTATTGATTTTGATGACAACCAGTGGGGCGGTGTTTTTTTGTTTTATTTGTTGCGCCCTAAAACATCACCCAAGTCGTGTATAAGCTCTTTCTGCTGAGGTGAAACATGAGCTTAAAGTAAATTCTTCAAAGGATTAAGTGAGGTGTTGAAAGCTGATAATTTTTACAACTCAATACAAATTTTCATCAAAGTATAGAATTCACATTTGCATTCTACCGAAAGATATATTGTGACAGGTGTTAGGAGGCTATAGGTACACGGTTTCTAACACAATTGATTTTACATTTTTATGGGCTGTTACCAGTCACAGGGAGTTGCCCATGATTTGGTTGCTCCATATTTTAGCATGTCTATATGCGTACGCTTTTTACAAGAAATTCGAAGTTTATTTTCCAAATTGTTTGGTGGTTCTAAGTCCAAAATTTCGATCTTTAATGTGCATTACAACAATAAATTGCCTCCGAAATTGTGTTCGATTGTCGGCGGCGGAATGGGTTCCCACAAGGCTGCCGTCTTTGTCCAGTGCTTTAAGAGTATTTAAAAAGGAAGTGTTCTTGTATAAAAGCCGATGATCTAGATGCGTACGCCTTTTACAAGAAATTCGAAGTTTATTTTCGAATCAAACCCGATTTCGAAACCGACATAGATATTGAAAAAATTTTTTGGTCATTCTAAGGCAAACATTTCGACCTTTAATGTGCAAGACCTTGCCTCCGAAATTTTATTCGATTGTCGTTGTCGGAATAGGGTCCCTCAAGGCTGCCTTCTTTGTCCAGTACTTTAAATAAATATAAAAAAACGACGTATGGCTTATTTAATGTATTTAAACAGTGTTCTAGTAGAGAAGACCATGATTTTGATGCGTACGCCTTTTATAAGAAATTCGGAGTTACATTTCGAACCAAGAATGATTTTTGAAACTCCCTAGATATCGAACAAATTGTTCGGCCAGATTTGCCTCCGCCATTCACACTGCAAACAATCTCGTCTGTGGCTTAAAACTTCTCCAAAAAGGTGCAGGTTTGTGTTTTTTTTTCAGTCGAAATGGTTTTCAAATAGGGTCCCACAAGGCTGTCTCCCACGGCCATTGCTTTTAATGTATAAAATTTCCCAAAAGACCCATAATTTACCCCAGGAATTGACACAACAAGACTTTCTGTAGCTATCATTCGTATGTAGCTGCAGATAAGCTGGGAATAATATCTGAATTCAACAGGATAACGAAGGCACCCCTAAAAGTCCCCCCCCCCCCCTCTTCGTCGACATCTTAGGCAACGTTTTAATTTTCTTCGCCATTTAGTTGGAAAACATTCAACTCAATTCACTAACTGCGACACATGCCGCTGCCCTCATTAAAGTTATTGCAGACACGATCCTTCGTCCTTATTCAATTTACACCATCAAGAGGCATTTTAAACGGTTCATGTAACTTCTGGTTAATTACCGCTCAACCCAAAGCCATGTATGCATATTTCCAAGGTGATAACATTTTCTTACGCAAACCCAATATCATCCTTCGTCACTTTATCTTGCCGGAGAGCTCGTGAGGGCAAAAGTAAGACAGCCCTCTGCTGGAAGGGAAGCCACACCTGCCTGAAAGATTTCTCCAGTTTAATTACAACTATTAACAATTCATAAATATGTATCTCCGTATGCTGTAAAGTGCTGTGTATCTGTGTGCTTTGTTCTTGTCTCTACGCACATGGTGCGCTAAATTGACAAAGTAAATACCGCTGGTGAAAGTATATCCTTTTGCCTCCCAGACAAATTCCCGAGTTTGTGTTTTCCCTTTTTTGATTGCGATTGTGTAAATTTCCTGTTTCCTATTTTAAGCAGAGTTTGAAAGCGTACAAAAAAAATCAACGGACTCCCCAAAGGAGGAGATTGGAAGGAAATAATTTACAAAAATCTTGGATGATTACATCAAAAGCTGAAATAGAAATTCAAACAGGGAAGTCACAATTAAATTAGAGATAAACTTTCTCTGCGAATCCGTTGCCTAATTGCCACATTGAAAGTTCCCTCATTTTCAGCAACTCGCCCTCATCTGACACAATAAAGTCAAAACCAACACACAATCATTAGCACAGAGGTTCGTAAATGTATATATACACCGCAAACATGCAAACTCAATTTATCGCACAGGCAACACACGCGTCCTATTCATCAGCATGTTTATACTGGATCGCGCGTTTATAGTGGGACATAATCAAACTTTGAATGCTCCACTTCATGATCTCCTTACCCATTTATAGGAGTCGGATTCACATGCGAACCTGCCTTTACATTTCATTACACAAAGCGAAACCTGCAACAACTCACAGACAATTAGCGGAGTGAACGTTTCCATTTCTCTCGTGTGGCACTTGGTTGTCGTGATTTATGTCGGCTTGATGAGAGCACTTTCCGAGGGCCGTCGCCAGGGAGGGTATACAAATTTATTTCGAAATATTCAAGTGCAAAGTGCATGTCTTTAATTAGAATGAATACACAATCGCTTTATAATGTTTTGTAGTCATAGCTGCGCGTAACGTTTGAACTGGATTCGAAACGTCTAAAGGGGCCTTTTTAAAATCTGACTGTGTAATTTCCACCACTGTTTGGGAACTCTTGCCACATTCCTAAAAATTTGTCAAGTAACTTGCGAACCTTGATAACCACCGTTAGGTACTCTTTAAAAATATTTCATTCACAAGCCGAGCATCAGCTAATGACACCAGTTGCAGCGTCTAGGAATATTTACAAGACTTTTGCCAGTTGCAGTTCAGCCTCAAGCCTCATCCCTTTGGTCACTCATTTCACATCTTTAATCAGAGTGGACTTATACCATCCACGGATTACGAGAAACCAAGCCATAGTTTTGACAATTGTCATGAAAAGTATAGATCCCTTTTTATAGATGGCTCTAAGACAGAGGAAGGAACGTGTAGAGCAGGCTCTTCAGAGTAGCTGAATATCAACCGACAGTGCTTTTCAAGCTGAGATCGAGCTCAAACCGTCATAAAAGCAGAACTTTAATCGGAAATAAATACAAACATTAGCATGGATAGCTCTTAAAGAAATTAAGTCTTGTAAGTGCCACTATGCGGCCTTCCAGGAATTCCCCTTCTCTTGCCACGGAAGCACGGTTCATCCAGCTTCACGAGGTTAAAAAAGACTTATCAGAATGCGCGTGTCTAGTGAAAATTGCCTACAACTCTCCTAACCTAACCTTCAAAACTAGTTTCAATTTTAACAACCTTTTTGGACTATTTCTTAGGCAAATATTCTTTACCGTTTACGAATAAAAATCAAACGCATTTTTTTTAATATTTTTAAAATCAGTTCGATATCGAAAAATGTGGCCGATCATTTTGTTGTTCAGATTTTCTTCTTCATTATACATTATAAAAAGTTTGTTTTTGTATAGTGGCTTCTTAACAAGTTTGGAGATTCTAAATTGACTTTTTGCGAAAAATCTTCTGATGAACGCCACAAATTGAACAACTTAGAGCCGTACTAATAATCAATATAAGTCTCGAGTTGCGCAATTTGTGTGGAAAATATTGCCTTTGTGAAGTACTAAAATTTAAAGTCGAGATTAAATTGTAAGCCCTGAGATCCTAACTTCTTCTCCCAGAAATATCCCATTAGTGCGTGGTTCTTGTTCAGCTTGGTATATTATACACATTTCAGCAGCACCCAGACCGGATGACTTTTGCAGCTCAAGCTCTCCATGTCAATATCGAGAGCCATTTGGACATCCTTGAAATTTTCGATAAAGGAGTCAGTTTCGCAGTCCAGTGCTAGGCCTTCGAAGGAAGGCAGCTTCAGTGATGAAAAAGTGTGTCTCGCTGATTGTATGAAATTAGGTATGAATCAGGAGTGAGTTTGTTTATTAAGGATTCTAGTTTAACTCCTTTGATGCAGCTTAGGACGGCTCCCTTAAGAGACACAACAATTATACGCAATAGCCTTTACCGATTGAAGTAAAAATCACGCACACAATCCGTCAATACGTTCTCGAGATTAGTGCTTCGATACTGACATACGATTTTTGGGGGCTTCCCTTCTATGATACTGGATCTCTTCTTAAAAGTCCCATCTCAAAAATAGGACCGTCAGTCCGAATTATTGAACACATTTTTTTTTTAATTAAAACATCAAATTCATCTTGTAAAACTCGACCAAATTTAAAAGGAAAAAGGTTTTAAACAATTTGAGGGCCACAATTTAGTCATCAAAATGATTTATCTGTGTCGAGTTTATTTTGAGTTAAATATGCAGACTTTTACCGTGTTACAAGAACATTCGAAACAGTATTTTCGAAAATTTGCAGAGTTTTCGGAACTGCGTAGAGTTTGCAAACTCTGTTTGAAATTTTTCTAGGCCAGTCGAACTGGGTCAATAATAAGAAGACTTTTACCATGTTATAGACAAAGCTTAAGTGGTATGTTCCAAAATTTTTATTTTTTTCAGATCTGTGCAGAATTTTCAAAACTGTGCGACCGTTTTAATACCATCGAAATGATGTTTCCGGGTCTTTCCAAATTGTTCAAAAATATGCAGATACCTTCCAATTTGGAATATTTTCGGAACTGTGCACACTGGAACTGGAACTTTTCCAACATTTCTTAGGCCAGAATCCAAATATCTAATGGATTCTTTTTAACTTGTTCAGTTGCAGAATCTTGCCAAAATTATACGGACATTTTTGAAAAGTCCGTTCGAAAATTTTGAAAAAAAAAAAAAAAAAAAAAAACCAACTGGTTCTTAGCCCAGGCTTCAAATAAGAAATAGTTTCCTTGTGCTGTGTTTATTTAAAAAAAAAGACATACCTATATATGCTAGATAGAAATAAAGAAAGGAAAATTTGGAATTTTTTCGCAACTGTACAGAAATTACAAAAGCCGTTCGAACATATTGCAGGTAGGAATTCATTCTTCAATTTTATCTAAAAATGGGATCCCTCTTCATAAACATGGAAATGCTTACAGGGAAATTTAAAGTTAAAAAATTTAAATTCTAGTTTTACTTCGAAAATGCCCTTTGACAGTGAGAAACATGTCTTTCCTTTCTTGTTGTTATGTTCTTTTTTTGCAAGCACTTTTTGAGAACATAGAATTTCGACAAAAACTATCAACTATCTATTTTTCTAAGTTCGGTAGCACACTACGGTTGTTGGACAATTTTATTAAGTTCTTCGCTAGATGGATGTACTCTACAGACATGATTATTCTGTTAGTGGGGCATCTTCATTATGAGCCCCTAATTCAACTGCTTGCTGTGGCAATCACATTATGCGAACGTGAAGAAGATGATCTCCAAACTGGGGGAACAAAAGTCCTTTCCCGACTTAACACATTCCTTGCAGTTGCATCGCTCCGAAAGAGCCCTTGATATAAAATGACCAAATTCACTTTCACCGAAGAGTTTTCTTCTTTCTTCATCTGAAACTGTGGCGTTTGCCTTAGAAATGTTGGCGCTTTCATTCCATATTTCCAACTATCAAAAATAACAACACACATCCACTGGTTAAAGTCACTGCAATCACTCGATTCTCAACGTACTGCCACAGGTCTCGCAGTTAACCGAACAATATAAAGAGACCATGTGCTGAACTAAGGAAGTCCAAAATAGAATAAAATAGAAACTTAATTCAAATATTTGCACACTCAGGCAAAGTCAAATATTCGACTCGTATCGCTCGGATTCGAAAGTCTTCCCTCAATTCTGTGTATAGCCAGCGCGTTCATTCGCAAAACTTCCTCTCAGTGCGGCATAGGTATACTTTGTGCCACATCTTGACCTAGCTACCACTTCTTGTCCTGGCTGTGTACGTTGAAGAGAGGAAATGCCCTCATAAATTCCTAAAGTATTCCCTGCCACACCACTTTAAACCAATTGCAGTTAAGTTACCACTTCTTCTCGTTCTCTGACTTGGCATATATATACATACATACTTGTACTGATAGGTACTGGCACACCCCCACAGTCTATCAGTCGTCCTTGCAGGGGAATCAAACTTTAAATTCCATTTGTTTGCATGGTGATGAGACTTGAGCTTCCCGTAAATTTCCACCTACCATTGTTGTTCGCCGTCGCGCGCCCTCCACCATCCCCGTCTCCCATTTTATGCTAAATGCTAAATTTTAAATTGCAAGTGCAGCGCAAAAGTGGAGGAATAAAAGAAATTTATTATCTCGCCCTTAGGCAAGCTCGGTGATGGTGAGAGCGACCCAGAGATAGGGTGGAGTGGTGGCAAGGCATACAAGCTCAAATCGAAAACATTTTTCAGCACAAGACGATGCATATTATATACCTTGAGGGCGGGTGGTTGGATGGGATGCAGCAGCAACAGCAGCAGCAGTGTGTTGGGTCGAATTAAAACGCAAATCATGAATTAAGTTCATGCTGCAGCCATCCACCATCCACGGAGCAACCGAAGCGAGGCAGGCTTCAAGCGAAAGTTTATTGTTCGCTACCGCACATTCTTTCAGGTGTGCTTGCATCCGAATTGAGTACAGCCGTTAAGATGCCGGAGAGCTACACAACGAGATGTAGAGAGCAAGTTAGGTTAACTTTTACGGTTCGTTTCAATGAAATAATAAAGGGATGGTATTGGCAGTCGGCAAGGGGTTGATGCTGGTGGGGCAAATTGCGCAATTTCAAAGTTTTCTTAAATCCGTTACAAAAAGTGTTTAAAAGTGTTCCCGGTCAGAGACAGAGGGATGGTGGCATTTGTGTTGGTTTTTGGGAGAAGTTTTCCGGTAAGAGGACTTCAAAGTGGTCTTGGGGATCACATGCTTACGGTCTAAATGTTGTTTCAGTGGGGAACGTCTGCCATTTCAGATGAAGCTCACTGGCAGCATTATTTATTACTACTATTCGACCTTAACCTCAATCAGCTTGTGCCTTCAATAGTTGACCAAATTCGGTTGAGGCTCCCCCTCACGATCACTCGAGTTTGAAGATCTTATGGGCAGGCCGTCTTCAGATTGCAGGGACATGTTTTCGTTGCCTAAACCGGGGCAGAAATACTTTACGTTTGCTTATTTGGCTGTAACTTAGAAGACCTTTCTTCGGCCTAAGCTCGGCATTCATATCTGGTCAAGTGCACCAGTTCTTCTCTATGTACGACAATGTTGAACCGACCTACGCAACACATTTTAGGTCCTGTAGTAACATTTTATAAGCGCGTTGAATGGAATTCCTAAGAGTCCCGTTGACCTTTAATTCTGGTCTTTAAGGGGGATCTGTAGAATTACTCGTCGACAAAAGTTGAAAACTGACAGCTGTTGGGTCTGTTCATTGCTTCACTTGTTCAAAATCTTAAGTAGTATTAGGGAAAGATCCATTTTTTACTGCGGTTTAGTAAAAGGTTCGATCCCCGGAAAAACACAAACTACATCTTAAGACGCGAATGTCTGACAAACATCCGATTGTAACTCTGTCATGAAAGAGCTGCCAACTAACCGTTTGGATTCGGCATAAAATTGTAGATCCCTTCCAATCGACCCAAAAATTAAATACTCATAAAACGATTGCCACTTTGGTAATATTTTATAAAATTTGGTAAAATTTTTTCGGTTATTGATTTCTGGTAATTTGGTAATTTATAAATGGTTTTGGTAACTTTTTGAACAAGAGCACCGGAAAAATAATTCGAATTTGGAAAACCACTGCGTTTGATCATTGGCAGGAAAAGGTTTTAAGGAATTACTAGTACTTCAGTAACTTGAGTCCAATTTCTTTTATTTTCTATAGTAGCCGTTGTTTAACTGCTGAAAGACCGAAAAAGTTCCTTCTTGCATAGTGAACCCAATTGAATTTAGAAGACTTGTATGTTCTAAAAATGTATTTTATAAATAAAAATAAATAAAAATAATCCCGAGCCAAACACTAAAAAACTGGCAAACTGAAAAAATCTTGCGAAACTTTCTCAGAGACCTGAAAATATACTCAAAGTTTCGTGGATGGACTTCGAGCTACTTTGAGCCACTTTCGTCTTTGACATCTAATCCGTTTCACAAAAAAAAAAATATGCAACGTACCTTTTTGGTGCATATGAAACGTTCTAAAGAACATTTGACCACCACCGATTTGTTTTATATTCGCAGATTTTATTCTTCACGGCCAATTCATACTCATACAACTCATCTATATGGGACAGCTGAGCTCGGAGCCAACTCATCTATGGGACATCTCGTCTACCATCGTTTTTGGGGTGGGAATTTGTTTCTTGTCAAATTTGTGCACTTGACATATTTATCAGTACTTGACGGTTGAAATTCTCTGAGCTCTTTCGATCCAAGAGAGAAACTACTCGTTATTTTGCTAATTTTCTCTTTTTCTGCCATTTTTGATGAGAATATCTATAGACTTTGTGCGATTGCTATCGATTTATATCGATTGAGCTCAAGTTAAACCGCGTACGTGAATAACCCCATTTTTCTAATTTTTATACCTCCAAAAAATTGTTTACGCCAAAATGGCAAAATTTTAGAGCGACGCATAATAAAATCCAAAAATACCTTCGGAGCGTCTTTAGTATTGCCACCTAGAAATAAGTCCTTGAAGCAGCTACTATTCACTCCAACTGCGTAGTGACTGGTAATATTTTGTGAGTGAAAAGTTCATTTTGATATTTAGGCTTGAAAAATTTTGTACGGAAAATTCGACTTCACGCGAAGTCTACTAGGTACATTTTTCCATTGCCATAGAAGATTATTTTTTTTTCATACTAAGATCGTAGATCTGAAGCTGCGATTACACGTGCCACGTTTTATGTCAAATTTTGACATGCCGACGTCATTATGACGTAAAAAATTGTCCTAAATTTATCACACGTGTGATCGCCTGTCAAGAGTCTGGTCATGCTGGCTGGCTTTTGCAGCTCACTTTTCCAAAAAAAAAAACACGATTGACCACCGAATGGCCGAATTTTTGTGACTTCAGCATGTCCAAATTTTGCCACGAAAAATAGCTGAAGAATAGTAAAAGGTCATATTCAAATTTGCTGAAGATGAAATGTTTGTTTTTTTACCAGTTTTATCAACTTACCAAAATTATGGTAACTTTTAACTTGATTTGGTAACATTTTTCTAATTTTGATAGCTTTTTTTTTGCAAGCGGCAACCCTGCGGCACTACGTTTCGCCAACTATTTATTTATTTTTATCTTTTGACCCAGGGCATAATTGAAGAGTGTTTTCGTTCTTTGGTAAAATTAAAAATGTGACCCTTGATTTAGGGAAAAATGATTTTTGTCAGCCAAAGTTAACAATTTAAAGAAATTTCTCAGCTACAGTTTCATATCCAGGAATTATCTGGCTTGAGATCATAATCCGTATACCAAAAGGATAATGACCGTTTTTTTCTACATTCTTCCGGCTGTACCAATGACATCTTCCTTTACATCTTCCTGACAAAAATAAGCTAGTAAAGAACGGCCAAACCTGCCAACCACAACAGCCTTGTAAAGCTTATAAAGCTTTATCTAAGCCCGGCATTTGACAGAGCTAATATCCGAGCTAGTATAACTCCCAAACTTGTCAATGTCAAAGGATGGAGATGGAGAGTGCACAAACTTGGCAATTATAACAGTGTTTTCTATTTCTAATATCATTCTCTAACTTGTCAATTTCAATATGATGAAGTCTCCCTTTTTATCCTTTGAAA
Source organism: Cheilosia grossa (assembly GCA_963082955.1). Classification (NCBI taxonomy): domain Eukaryota; kingdom Metazoa; phylum Arthropoda; class Insecta; order Diptera; family Syrphidae; genus Cheilosia; species Cheilosia grossa. Next base: position 8,993,993 of record OY720144.1, read on the forward strand.
CTGGCAAGTTTGATAGAGATACTTAAAATAGGCAAGGCTATACCACAGAGACGGACGGACGGATTGTATTTACTCAAATAAGATCTGTTTTGGATTTTGCATAGCTCTGCTCTCTGATAGAGCAAGAAGATGCATTTTTTATTTGATAGTTGCCACTCAAAAGGAAATTTTGACTTTAAACAAGCGTTGTTATATTAAACGCTATTTTAATATTTTATACGTTTATGTATATTGGTTAAGAAATTTTCTTTTTAGAAAATAATAACTTATTTGAGTTAAATTATTTCAATCTAAAATTAAATACATTTTAGAAAATTCCTCTCAAAAACAGTAGTACAAGAGTTAGTATTCTACATTAAGAAAAATGCGACAGTTTGTTAATATTTAAATTACATGAAATAAATATATACAAATCCATTAATTAAAAAAATAAAATTGTTAAATATAATCCATTTATTAATTTATTTCTTGCATTTAACAAGTAAGCTTAAAAATTTTAAGAAAGATAACTGAAACGAATTTTAAAATTTTATTTAAAAAAATTGTGATTTTGGGAAATAGTTAGTTGTAGCCGATCCTCATCGTAAATTTTGTGCTCTTTACGGATTTTCAAAAATCTAAAACAGATAACTGTCGTATACAATAGTTGTTGGCCCCGTCAGAAGTACGGTTATTGACAGTGCCAACAACTGTGGTCAGATATGAACAAGTTATTGGCGCCCCCTGTCAATTTCTTTGATTTTTATTCATTTATTTTGTTCACTGTTCTGTGTAGAATGCTTTTAGCTAAAAAAACACTTTCAGACTCGAACAAAAATCCTAAAATTGTGAAAAATCGAAAAATCGTTTTGTAGGCGAATTTCGTACGGTAACGGGAATAAGGACAAGGAACATTTTACTAAGTCGTCTTTGTTTGGTGAACTTTTCCTCCTTAGTCCACTTTAATTATTTTTTTTTGTACAAGGATATACTCGCACCACACCAAAACCTGGCTGGAGAATAGATCTATGAGCCAAAAACCAAACGAACATATAAATCAGACCAGTACCGTACACAAAACCAAAAACCGACAGAAATATGCGTTGACTTTAATCATATATACTCAATTTTGTTGTCCTTGCTCTTACTAACTTCTTATTTTATTTTATTTCCAGGTATGTTAAGGAAGATTTGAACTAACATAAACCGAGGGACACGTAAGTTTTAATTTAAGTGAAACGTCAAAAAACGCTTTAGTCAAAAGAGACACTTCTTGAACCTTCAAATCTGCAAGTCTGATACCTTTTAAGAAAGAGATAAAATGGCTTTTCACCCAAGAACAAAAAATAACAAAAAAACAAAAATTGTTAAGCTAAGAGTTTGGAATTTTTTTTTTTGTCATACAAAACTCTTCTTCTGTCCATTTAAGAAATGTGCCGTCCTCCCTATTGAAGTGCCACAATTAAACAACCAATTTACCAAAGTGCGTGCTGCCGGAAATCTCCGCCAAGCCGACAAACTAGGGCATCACTTAACACCAACCCTCATTCATCATCTAGACAGAACCAATCAAATTATAAATAATAAAAAATTAAAATATCGCGTGCGGAAGTGAAACACACACCGCCTCGATAAATCCTCGCCCATCCAGAGACACATGACCTAGCCTTAACATTGGCTCTTCCGATTTTGTCTTCCCTGTGTTGTCGCATTTGTGTATTTGGTTTTTTTTTTTTTTTTACATAATAAATGATATCCACATCTCGCCATTGTACAAGTTCGAATTACTGTCACCATAAGTCATGTGCGCTCCAGTTCCATACCACAGAGCAAAATATTTCGGATCTAGATTTCGCTCTTCCTCATTCCATCACTAGGATGAGTCAGCATAAGACAATGACAGGAGGGAGAACAGAATAGAAAATACTGGCATTCGTCGACCAACGGGGAATTCCGCAGACTCCCTAAAGGATATCTTATAGCTTCCGCTCTTTGACTTTAGTTGGCAAATGTTTTTGCCCCGACATCACCAAAGAGAACAATAGCTCAGGCAGAGGGTGGTGGTGGTCGTTGTGAGCGCGCGGTAATGGTGATATTGATGGCGCGGTGAATCTTCATTAGGAAAATGTAAGATTAGGCAAAGAGGATGAGCTTTGTCAAGTCATAACCTCTTCAATGTTCAATAGATTCCACTTGGTTTTGTTTGAGACAGACTCGGTGTATGGTGTATAATGTGTAATATATCTGCGATGGGTATATGGAAGAGGAAAGAAATAAAATTCAGCAATGGAATCAATACCGCCGAAGGCAATGCAAACACCGAAAGTGGATGACGACAGGCAATTGCCTTTTGTGCTGGGGAAGTTTTGACATTCGTTTCCTTGTTGTCTAATGTGTATTTACGAAGAAGGACTTTGTTTGTTTTCCCGGCTATTGATTTCCTAAGGCGGCAAAGTTCAATAAGCAAGTTGCTTCGGTGGTTTGGAAGAAGATAAATTCAGAAAAAGGATCTTACTTGTAAAATAATAGCGGAGAATGCGAGCTATTTGCGAGGGAAGTTTCTGATACTTTGGTAGGAAATGTTTGCCTGTGACCCAAGCGAAGTAGGTTCGAGGCCCAGAGGGCTTAAGCCCACCCGACCATAAAGAATATTTAATATTGTGAGACGTAATCCAAGAGAGAGGGGCTGCTTGGTATTACAGGATTGAAGGCGACATTCCCACAGCATATATAAAGGGTGATTTTTTAGCTGGTTTGGTTTTGGCAACACTGGTTTTGACAGCTGACGTGTGTTTAGTACCTTGTGTCACTGTCAAACAGCTTCAGTTTGGTTTGCAATTTAACCATGGATCGTCTTACAAATGAACAACGCTTGCAAATTATTGAATTTTACTATCAAAATTCGTGCTCGGTTCGAAATGTTCATCGCGCGCTGCTTCCATTTTATGATCGGCATTCTCGACCTTCTGAGCAGTCTATTCGGAAGATTGTGACCAAATTTCGCACCAAATTTACTTTGTTGGACATTAAACCACCAACACGTTTACGTACTGTGCGTAGTGAAGAAAATATTGCGGCCGTATCAGCTAGTGTGACAGAAGACCGCGAAATGTCGATTCGGCGCCGTTCCCAGCAGTTAGGCCTTTGTTACAGCACTTTTTTTTGCCCGAAATGGAAGTTCTTGACTTGCATGATATGTGGTTTCAACAAGACGGTGCCACATGCCACACAGCACGCGAAACAATGGCGCAATTGCGAGGCGAGTTTGGTGAACAGTTAATTTCACGTTTCGGGCCGGTGAATTGGCCGCCTAGATCGTGCGATTTGACACCATTAGATTATTTTTTGTGGGGGTATGCCAAGGCTAATGTGTATAGGGACAAGCCCGCTTCGATTGACGCACTGGAAGCCAACATCCATGCATTCATTCGTGAGATACCGGCCGATATGTGTGAAAGAGTATGCCAAAATTGGACTCAGCGGATGGGCTACCTGAGACGCAGCCGCGGTCAACATTTGCATGAAATTATCTTTAAACATTAAATTGCAAGGTTCAAACTATCGATTCAAATAAATACTTCATTCATTTTTTCGAATTTTTTGTGTTTTTTTTTTTAAAAAAGTTCTAAACCTCTTAAAAAATCACCCTTTACAAGTACAAGTCCAAGCGATCGCTAAGTAAGTGTTGAGGAAAAGATATATAGAGTTCAAAAAACGTCGTACAATGGATTGATCTCCGTAGACCAGTTGTCGGAACAAATAAATAAAGTAATGCTTAACGTGAACACCTGCCTTGACGGCTTAATTACACGATGGGCATACCCATATCAGTGTCCTTGAGAAAAGCGTTGACAAGACGCCCCAGGGCCAATACAAGATTGACCCCGGTACAACTTCCTTAGATACTATGCTTGTAGTAACCATGACCCCTTGCTTCAGGGCGAGGCCTACCCAGACACCTCTTCGTTCTGAAAGAACGCTTTCGTCTCCGCATTCGGATAAACCACAGCCACCACGAATCCAACCTCTAACGATGGGGCTGCACCAGTTTTGGCACAGAGGCTGTCCCCATCCCCGTGGTACCATTATATAGCTAATGGTCGAGCTTCGTAACCCGAAAGTTACTCCCAAATTCGACTGCAAGCCAGTACTGGGGTTTGGTTACCCTCATTTTCAAAAAGTGTCAGGTGTTTTGAGTATCTCGAATCCCACATTACTAGCGAAAACAAGATAACTCTCACCTATTTGTTCTTGCACTGTTTAATTTGGTGACGCCCCAATAAAGGCGTCACTCAAATTAGGGCAGTGCCCCAGTTGTCGGAACACAGGATCTCATGCTATATCAGGATAGGTAATCGTATACTCTCGAATGTTTGTCAGAGATGTTCCAAACCGATCGTGCAGTGGAAGCTGATTTGAATTTGTATTTTTTTTGGGCGTTGAACTTAAAACTAAGCCCTTTCAGCATTGGAACATATTTCGGGAACAACAATTTGTATAATATTCTATAACTTGCATCCCTCTTAACGTTTGGTGGTTAGCACTCCGTTTACCAAGATGCTAGCGGAGTTGGGACTCCTTCTCTTCTGAGACCGGTGCAAGTAGAACTTACCAGCTCAAGCTTAGACTTCGTCGGTGGCTGGTGCTAACTTAACCAGTCCGTGGCGGTGCACGATACTATCAAGAGCCTAGACTCCGTCGGTGTGTGACACTAGCGGAGTTAGGACTGACAGCGGTACTAGTAGAACTAACTAGCTCAAGCTTAGACTCTGTCGGTAGCTGGTACCAGCTGAACTCAGACCGTGGCGATCCACAATTTTATCAGGTGCTTGGACTCCGTCCGAGTGTGATACCGGCGGAGTTTGGGACTCCTTCTGTTCTGAGAGCGATACTAGCAGAGCTAATAAGCTCAAGCTTTGACTCCGTCAGTGGCTGGTGCTAACTTAACCAGTCTGTGGCGGTGTGCACGATACTATCAGGAGCCTAGACTCCGTCGGTGTTTGACACTAACGGAGTTAGGACTGAGAGCGGTACTAGTAGAACTAACTAGCTCAAGCTTTGACTCTGTCGGTAGTTGGTACCAGCTGAACTCATACCGTTGCGGTCCACAATATTATCAGGTGCTTGGACTCCGTCGGAGTGTGATACAAGCGGAGTTTGGGACTCCTTCTGTTTTGAAAGCGATACTAGCAGAGCTAACTAGCTCAAGCTTTGACTCCGTCAGTGGCTGGTGCTAACTTAACCAGTCCGTGGCGGTGCACGATACTATCAGGAGCCTAGACTCCGTCGGTGTTTGAAACTAACGGAGTTAGGACTGAGAGCGGTACTAGTAGAACTAACTAGCTCAAGCTTTGACTCTGTCGGTAGTTGGTGCCAGCTGAACTCAGACCGTGGCGGTCGACAGTATTATCAGGTGCTTGGACTCCGTCGGAGTGTGATACAAGCAGAGTTTGGGACTCCTGTTCCAGATCGCTAAGTGACTGTATTAGTGTCATTTCGATTTAAAATTCAGTGTGAATCATTTGATTTAAAAATTAAAATGCCCAGGGTGTCGGAGCTATCCGTTCGTCTCGTTCGTTCGCGATTTCATTGTCTGCTCAGTTGGAAAAGTGATTAACTTGCATGATGCCAGCTGAACTATGATTTTTTTTTTCAGAAACTAGGTGCGCATGAAAATGGAAAAATAATTCTCCGCTTCGTCACCAATTTTCTGCACAGATCCAGCATAAAACAAATCCATCTGCCTAATAACTGTCATCTGTCAAAGCAATCCCCGCGCTGAATTAAATTAACGCTCCCGTGATTCCAATGGCACATCACATTTGCGTAAAAACCATCAGCTCCTCTCCGACTGTTGTATATGTGCATCATAAATTTAAACAAAATGTTCCTTCCAAATTAATACAAGCATACCTATAAAAAAAAGTCATAATTGCCTTACTGCGTGTTAATAAAAATGTTCCCCAACAATCCAGCGCACACGTAATCCACATAACCAATAACAACCGTCAAAGTCATTAAAACTTGTGTTTATGCGAAAACTAATTCCCACAGCAATAATTCTATCTGCCAGCGCCTCCTCTGCCCAAACTAGGCGGCGAGTAATAAAATTGAAAATTCGAAAAATAATCACGTTCGGTGACATTCATAAAATCGAACACAACACTTCACTTGTTTCCCGCTGAATGGAAACTCAACGACAATCGCCAGGCAACTGTATATGCTTCCTGCATCGAAAATTCCCAATTAACTAATCGCCAATTAAATTACATTAATTCTGTTTCGGGGCAGAGTGGAGCTACTCGCGCGTCTCGTGGCCTCTCAGAGTCGACGGAATCCAAAAATCCAATTAGCGACAACAAACACGTAGTTCCGACGATGTGCATGCAGAGGTGCGTGTGTGTTGGGACAGTAATATTTTCGGACCGATATTCAATCTGACGGGAAGTACCTACAGTCGTACGGTGGACACTTTGTCAGAGTGCTTAATTTGTTTAGGATGGGCCGGGCATTACTTTCCGGCCGGGCGCATCTCAAATTCCATACATGTCAAAAATGTTTGACATGACACTTGGGTTGACGCCTCACGTTGGGCGCCATTAATTTATGTACCCACCGTCGTCGTCGTCAGAGAATGTGCAGTGTTTTAATCAAATTTGCTGCAGATCCCCGCCGGCTCCGATGGTAATTAATTATTTACAGTGCCGCCATTTTTTTTTTTTTTTTTTGACTTTTTCTGGCAGAATTAGCACACATAGGAGTAGTCTTCCACCCCGGGTGGGAGGAGATTATTACAGTTATTTTTCGGTGTGTAATTGAGACGGCAAAAAGTATCGTGGGATGACGGTGCTTTGTTGATGCGATACTGTACTGCCGTGGGGGTGGTTTGCCCCCCTCTCCAAGGGTGGTTACACCAAAATTGGGTTAGTTGGGGGCGGAAAAAAAATCACTTTTCACTGCAGACAGGACAAAGTTTCCAAGACGGTGTCTTCGTAGAGATAAAATGCGATGTAGCGGTTGGTGGCTGGTGCGGGTCGGAGCAATGAACACGATGAATTACGAATTATGCGCTGCTAATTAATCGCATAAAATGTATGGTGTAGTGCAGTTTTTGTGTGTCGTCCTGTATATAGAAAGTTGTGTGTTTTGTGTGCTGAAGTTTATCGTCTGTTTTCTAAGCTCCTTGAAGGTGTAATTAACGACGGGGAGGTGGTGACACTGCAAAGCGTGGCGCAAGGTGCTGTATAGATGACGATGAAAAGCATTTTAATGCAAAGGGGAACTTCGCTAAGAGCAACTTGGAAAGTATTTTATGTAATTTCGTTTAATGGGCCCCCTCGGTGTGCTGTTGCAATATTGAATGTCGGTGTCGCGACTATGTAGATACACAGAGTAGGTGCACGGAGCTTAGTGTAACTTTTGCCATACACGATTTCATGGTATTTGGAGACAGCATTTCCACTCCGAATGAGGGTGGTGCAAAATCCCTCTTCGGATATTGGTTAATAGATGGCGCTGTTTGTTTTGGCATCGCAACCACTGACGGTAGTCGGTGACCTATGTCGCTACTTGCTTATATAAGCCTCTTCTATAGATAGTTGGATGGCTGACGGATGGAGGAATATAATGAGGTTATTCAAGAACTTAAGTGCATAACTAACATCTATTTGCAGACATCTATAGGTCCTGCTTGAGGACCTTTGTCGATCCGCCTTTTCCTAGATTTACAACAAGAATGATCCCAAAGTGCGACTGGAGTCGATTAAAGCACGTTTTAACAGACGATTTTCTGCACTCAGGAGATTCCTTTGACAAGTTTCAACAGATTCCATGTCTTTTCTTTTGATCAAATTTAATTTTCATGTTGTTCTTGTGGTTTTTTTACAGCAAACAAAGACGGATTATTTCAATTTATCAAGCTTACACCTCTGTTTAGTAACTAAGTTAAGTTTTCACTTTTATTGGGCGAAAAATGTAGAAAATCGTTCCCTCTACGATTTCTCTGTAAGATTCGTTGTGCCACGCCCACTTTTTGAGGGCGTTTTCTGAAGAAAAAACACTTTTCACGCATCAAAGCCGAAGCATGTGGTCTCGATTTTTGTAAAGCGATTGAAAGCAGTAATTTTTGAAATATATTGGGCGAAAAATGTAGAAAATCGTTCCCTTTACGATTTCTCTGCAAGATTCGTTGTGTCACGCCCACTTTTTGAGGGCGTTTTCTGAATAAAACACACTTTTCACGCATCAAAGCCGAAGTATGTGGTCCCGGTTTTTGTAAAGCGATCGAAAGCAGTCATTTTTGAAATTTATTGGGCGACAAATGCAGAAAATCGTTTTCCCTACATTTCTCTGGATGATTCGTTGAGCCACACCCACTTTTTGAGGGCGTTTTCTGAAGAAAAAACACTTTTCATGCATCAAAGCCGAAGCATGCGGTCTCGGTTTTCGTAAAGCGATCTAAAGCAGTCATTTTTGAAATTTATTGCGCGAAAAATGTAGAAAATTGTTCCCTCTGCGATTTCTCTGTAAGATTCGTTGTGCCACGCCCACTTTTGGAGGGCGTTTTCTCAAGAAAAAACACTTTTCATGCATCAAAGTCGATGAATGTGTTCTCGGTTTTTGTAAAGCGATCGAAAGCAGTCATTTTTGAAATTTATTAGGCGAAAATTGTAGAAAATCGTTCCCTCTAAAATTCGTTGTGCCACGCCCACTTTTTGAGAGCGTTTTCTCAAGAAAAAAACACTGCTTCCACATATATGCATTTCGGATGTGGTCTCGGTTTTTGTAAAGCTGTCGAAGGCAGTAATTTTGGCCACACTGATTGATGGAACTTACAATATCCATGCCACGCCTACTTTTAGGAAAAAACTTTGCTTAGACGGCAGTTTTGTTATAAAATCTAACCAATTCTTTGGACTGAATTGCATCCTCTACAATAACCTGTTAAATGTGTTGTGCCACACCCACTTTGAAGATGCATTTCATTGTATTCACTTTTTAAAGCTATTTTGACGGCTAGTTTTGTTGCAGCAACCTTTCGATTGACTGCTAGTTTGATTTGGACATGCATTAAGTGTTTTTGGGTATAGCGGTGATCAACTGTCTTCAAACTCTTTTTTAAGTTATAGCTGCACTCAGAATTGTGAAGATCAGTGTTGATGCCCCAAGGACCAATGCCACCTATACCTACTGTGAAAAATAAGTCACCCTGTGGCTGCTGGCGCACTTCAAACGGACGGACCTTAAAAAAATCCTATGGCCACTTCTAAGTAGTGCAACAGTTGAAGAACCTGATGGAAACCACATCCTGGGGTAGAAAGAGCTTATACTTACTTTTGTAAAATTGGCACCGACTTTTGAACAAAACGTTTCTTGAGCTGACTCCATCAACTGTGCTAAGCCCCTTCAATTGGAAACCTACAGAGATCTAAAAACAGTATGAGCATTCTATTTTGCCATGTTACACTGATCGAGGAGAGTCCCGCCGTCTCGCATTGCGGTGATGATGAGAATATATTCCCTCCTTATAGACCCCGACAGTAACCCGATTATCCTCCTTCGAAAGAAGCCCCGATTGGATTACACACAGGAGTTAAATTCGCGCCACCGAAATAAGCTCAACTCTAAGACAACACGAAACAGCGCCTCCCTCAGGAAATTCCATAAATTACTTGCAACAATAAATTATAAATTCGACGGTCCGTTCATTTTAATCAAATTTCCCCTCCGAACAGTGGCAGCCGTGTAGCTGGAGCATCCTTTATCATATTTCATTACTGCGGGACAACCGAGGCCCCAGAGTCGCGCGCACAAACCGAGAAACCAAACAGAGCGAAAAATATGCGAAAGTCATCGCAAATTTCACATACACTCCCGAGAAAATTGGGCACCATATCCAGCTTCCACAGAATACATTTGTATGTGCACCGGGCCATGTAAGAGTGCGGTCTCAGGTGTATCATCCTATGTCGTCGGCCGGCTAGTAACAAAAACGAATTACAGGACACAACTCTAAAGAAAAAAGCAAAAAATGAACTGTTATAGAACCCGGCCCCGTAAGAGAACTCCAATCTCATAAATCATATCCAATTCCTTTGCTCAGCAAGAGACGAGGGTCTGTACTGTTATATCCTCCGTTCCCCCGTTTTCGATTTTCCATGGAGAAATCAAAGTATCGCATAGGGATGAGGGGTACTTTCTCCGCGCCGCAACCAACCAACCAACCAGCCAGCAGGACCACGGCAACAGAGAACAAAATTTATGAAAATTTTTGTTAAGGATTTTTGCGCATTTCCCTCGCTTTGTTGTGCAGAAAAATGTTTTATTTTTATTTCTAAAATTAGTCTCGCAAAAATTACAGAATCATCAGGAACAGAAAGTTTCGAGGATCTCGCGTGCAATTCCATGGCAGAGGTAAAAAGGATTCCTTTTCTAACAGATTTTCGAGAGGGATTTTCTCCACGAATTACGCCTGCAGTCACACCAAAAGGACTCATCGTCGTCGTCGTCGTCGTCGTCGTTTCCATCTGTGTCATTAGGGGCTGTACGGTTGCAAGTGAGGCCAACTGAAAACTCTTGACGCTCTCACGCAGACATGCACGTATACTTTTTGCGCCTTCGTTTGATAACAAGTTGATTATGTCGGCGAATTAAATTGAGATTTCACCCTCTGTGATGGGATTGGGCGGTGGCGGCGGTAAAACTGTTGAAATACTTTTAGAAAGTTTTTTTCCCACTCCCCCTTAATCCAGTTGTTGATATTCCTCATTGCGGCGGCTTTTAAATATTTTTTTTTCTTTTTTTTTTGTATTTCAATGGACCAGAGAGGGCCGAGCGGAAAATTGAGCAGAGAACTTCGCTTCTATTGTGTTGAACTATTTAATTGGATTAGGGATGCAGGAAAAGGTGTGCGCGGGGGGGGCTGCGAGCAATGGAATTACCGGGATTTGTGTCATCACTCTGCATCCCCCTTCGTTTTTGCAGGACATTGTTTGGCATCGGAATTAAACGCGAATCGCATTTTGTCACTTGTTTTAGTTCACTTCTGGCGGTGTGGAGGGATACAACTGGACAGGGAGTGGGATTTAATTGTTCGATCGTGAGGTTTTTTTTTATATATTTTTTTTTTCATTTTAGATTGCTCGGTGAATGGTGAAATGGAAAGGATTAAAACAGACGTCTGTCTGGAATAAATTTTTTAATGACAGAAGGATATTGTACATAGTTTGCTAATTAATTGACAGGTGAATGGTGCCAAAAGACGTGTTTGCTGTGATGATTGGAGGGGGTTTTGTTGGAAAAGGCTTAGTTGTTGGTGGGGGCATTATATCCTGCGCAAAGTGTTGCTCTTTACAGTTTGAAGTGTTCTTTTAGTTGCACCTCGCATATGCTTATATTTATACTCCAAACCTGTGGCCACTTAAAAGGTGTGCAAATCATAAATATATCCCCGTTTCTATAACCTCGGAAGGTTGTTCTTATTTAGCTTTTGTGGGGTCAATCTGATATGTGCCCCTTTTTTTGTCTACTCACAAACTAGTCAAATTCATAGTCTCATTCTGGGGTATTGTACGATTCGAAAAATCGCTGCAATTGAACCAAATCCTAGTTGTGCCCCCTCTTTTGGGGGGGGGGGGTCATTTTAAGAAAACCTGAATCAGCTGTAACATTTGCCGAAAGCAATCTCAACACATTTGTATCTAATTGTTTGTTTTTCGAAAAATCGCTGCAATTGAACCAAATCCTAGTTGTGCCCCCTCTTTTGGGGGTCATTTTAAGAAAACCTGAATCAGCTGTAACATTTGCCGAAAGCAATCTCAACACATTTGTATCTAATTGTTTGTGGTTTTGTAACGAAACGTCCCGTTCGTCACAATTTCACAGCCAGCAGTAGGCACTACCTTATGTGACATTGATAATTTACATGCATCACTTAAAAGTCACACTCTCTTATTGATTGCAAAACCGTGAATACCCGAATGAGATTGTCATTCGGGGAGACTTGTCTTAGTGTGATTTGTACCAATCTCGTGTACCAGATAAGGCTCCCGCTTGGAAAGTGACTTTGGTCTCTGTTCCAATTTTTGCCGGCTGAATTCCCTTTTTGGGAGATCGGCCTTAAATCAGCAGTGTCAGCACTTGTTGCTGGCTTGCTTCCCCCCTCCTTTTCCCCTGGAACCACGCTGTCGTTGGGCCGCTAAGGAACCACGCCGTCGTCGGGCCGCTAGGAACCACGCTGTCGTTGGGCCGCTAAGGAACCACGCCGTCGTCGGGCCGCTAGGAACCACGCTGTCGTTGGGCCGCTAAGGAACCACGCCGTCGTCGGGCCGCTCCCCCTCCTTTTCCCTGGAACCACGCTGTCGTTGGGCCGCTAAGGAACCACGCCGTCGTCGGGCCGCTAGGAACCACGCTGTCGTTGGGCCGCTAAGGAACCACGCCGTCGTCGGGCCGCTAGGAACCACGCTGTCGTTGGGCCGCTAAGGAACCACGCCGTCGTTGGGCCTCTCCCCCTCCTTTCCCCAGGAACCACGCTGTCGTTGGGCCGCTAAAGAACCACGCCGTCGTCGGGCCTCTCCCCCTAGGAACCACGCTGTCGTTGGGCCGCTAAGGAGCCACGCCGTCGTTGGGCCTCGTAGTTAGACGTAGTTTAGTCCGTATTAAAACACTGTTAAGATTACGTAGCTTGTATAGCGATATAAAAGAAATATTGTAATTAGTATTAAGTAAAGTACTGCGAATAAAGAGTACCTCTTAACCGAAGTTTGGGTGTTTCTTTGGTAAACCTTGGATCCGGCGAGCGAAACCCCGGCCTGAGAAAAAGCACATCACAGTTTCATTGTGCCTTGCAAATTATAAAGGTTGGGTTCTGCTGTTATTAGAACTGTTTGGCTTTTAAAAGAGTGCCCCCCTCGAAAAGGGGGTAATGCGTTTTGTCCTAGATATTATTGAATGTAGATTTAGATTAGAAGAGGCTATAACGGAGTCTCTAACACCTTCAAATGTGTGACTGGAGGCCATTAGCTATGGATCGAGTTGGACTTGGAGCTATCAAAAGTTAAGTGAACTCTCTAGGCAGTTTTGACTATTAACTCATGAATCCGGTCATGTTGTTGGACTGACTTTGGGCTGTATAAATAGCCTAGGTTCGTATTTAAGACGGCAAATATCGAACTGGTACGGTCAACCAAAATTGAGACTCCTAAGCTTGATATAAAGATATAACACTGGAATCTTGTGTGCAGCACCTTAGGTGACGTCTTCCTCTTGTGCGCTGCCCATTCGCTCTAATAGCCTTTTCAACAAGTTTTTTTTTTACCAGACGCAAGTTGCTGTCCAGTTCGATAAGTTCGCCTTTGAATTGTGTCCTACAAAACCAGACAACACAAACGAAGACCTATGTTATCCAACTTGGAGCGCCCAACTAAAAACAGTTACCTATAACGACTGGGCTTTGTTCAGGTCTTGTCTGACTCTGAATTGTATACCGGCTTAAGGAGGCACGACAACAATTTCGTTCCGCATGGGAGATTAGATTAATCGCAAGCCATCTAAAAGATCCGATTCGAGTTGTGAGTGATTGCAAATGGCCTTTCGATGCCGACGTCATAAACCCTTGAAGGAGGATTTAAGTCTATGGTTTGGCACTTGTTAAGCCCCATTGGCAGGTGTCCCGTTGCGTTTGCGCTCAATCAAACTGTTTCCGGCAGCTGTCTAGCTTTGTCTTATCGCCTTCGTGTAAGAGAGTCGATGATGGGATAATGGTGGGCTTTAATATTTTTTTTTGTCACACATCTTTGGAAGTCCACTTAAGTTGATTCAGGTGCTTGAAATGAGCCACTAACCCTCTGTTTTGACCTGAGTATTGCGCGGAAAATTGTTCCTCGCCAGCCCACAAACCTAACCTTACCCTCTGTCGTTTCACATGGGCTTAAGCTGGATTAATCCCACCTAATTTTGTTAAGAATCTATCGTGACAGTCTTAACTGAATCAAGTCCCGATAATGAAGTTGGACTTGCACTTAAAAGGAATCCTTAACTCTGATATCAGCTGCTTAATCTGGCTTAAGCCAGCTTGCGGTGGCATTTAAATCATACGTCGTGTATTACAGTGGCATAAATCGCATTTTCCAAACAGAAGTCAAGTGGTTTTTTTTGTTGTTGTCGTTCACATTTGACACTAGCTAAAGCCCATGCAATTGAACGTCAACCCACCTACAATTCAGTGACACTTGGATAAGCTCAATTCCCACTCTGCCGCTTAGGACTTCCTTCACCCTGCAACAATTGGAAATAGAACTCTCTCTCTCTCTCTCTCTCTTCCCGTCGCTTGTGTGCTCTAAATTTCCGAATAAATATTGATTTCTCCCATCATCAGGCATCTGTATCTACATCTGCATCGTTTCCATGATTAAAGCGAGCCAGCGAGCTGCATTGATTTGAAACTCCTCATTAAGATGCTGACATGTGATTACCCGTCGACGGATATGGACGGGTGGTTGGTTCAGCTTGGTTGGGATGAGTTCGCCTTTAGTTGGGCATATACACTCGTATCACTGCAGTTTAACTGAATGCTCGGTTGAGTGTTTATTTGTGCACACATACGCACTGCGAGCACATAATTTCGAATTAGAGAAAGAGCTTCGTATTTATTTTACATTCGTCAATGGAACATTATGGAAGCGTCTATCGGTATGGCGCCGCTCTTCACGATAACGACGCCAGATGCTGCACGGCCGCACTCACCCTAACTCCAACCAGGTGAATTGTTTGTGCCTTGCCAGTCCATATGTGAGTGGACACAATCCCGTGCGGCCATTTCTATATATCAACGATATGATGGCTCAATGGATTTGTCGTGTAAGACGAGCTCTTACGGTTTTGGGTGTAGCGTGCCCAATTTAGACATCGCCTATTGTGAAGAGGCACTCCTCTCCAAATAGAGATTTACAATTGTGTTGCTCAGGCGATTAACATACTTAAGTCGGTGACGTCCAAGCAGATGTGTCGCAATCGAATGGGTTTGGTTTCTCCACCGCGTTGTGAATTGATGTAACTGTCAAGGCTGTGGTAGACACTGACCCAGTTGGCGATAAGAAGTTTTTCTCCGATAAGGAAACTCAAGTCGAAAATTGTCGTAAAAGTTGATGCATGGCCGACATGGGAGCGAATGTTTTGGGAGCGACCGGTAAATGTCGCGTGACTCGTGCAAAACTGGAAAACACCCAGCAAAAGTTTGCGTTTTACTTGTTACGTTTGGTTAATTTTTCGGTGCACGGTAACATGATGTATGTTTGGAGCACCTCTAGAGTTGTTAACCATCACATTTAATTGGCAGCAGTTGGCACGCGCCAGGGCAATCAATCGTGCGCTGTGCTTGTGAACGTCAGAAGGATACACTTTGAATGTGACCTCCACTGGCGAATGGTGAGTGTTATATTTAAACGTCATACCTGAAGGCTGGCAATAAATGTGATAACCTGATAACCATGGAAAAACGCGTAGGCCATTGAGCCTGAGTTCCTTTTTTCAAATGGAAATAAAAAAAAGGATCATTTAAGACCATTGAATTCGAAAATTCTTGCAGATGGAACAACCAACCAGGCCACGGTCACTGTCCTTCATCGTCTTTTAAGAAGATTAAAGTCCCCATCGGGATTAAATAGGTTGCCATTTTCGAAAACGTGTCGTATTTGCCTATGGAATAGACCGCCACTTCGAAAGATTAATGCGAACAAAACGGTTTGAAGGATTTGTCCTAGGCAAAACCTTATTTTAGAAACTTGGACTAGCATCTGCAACTGTTTAAGGATACGCTCAAGGAGAAGTAGTGTCACTGCATCTATGGCCTTCATGACGATCCTTACAACTGCAGGCTATACACTTGTGAGGGTACCCCGATGGTCTAGTAAATAAAATCGGACGCCAGTCCTGAAGAATTACTCGAAGTACGGAGCTAGTATCAACTTGGGGGACTCGGTCTAAATCTCTTAAAAAAATTCCTTAAAACTATTCAAACGATGTAACAATTTTTAAAGCGTGAAAGTTTCCTTAAACTGCGCGACAAATTTACCTCTAATGCCCACGTTGGAAATACATTAAGCTTGCTTCTGCCTTCGTCGAAATGGACTTACTGGACCTGTGCCAACCATCACTCAATTTCCGCAAGACTTCGCTTTGCCTTCACAAGTATCATGTCATGAGTCATGCTCCCCTGCCGAAGGGCAGACTTAGACGAAATCCTCAAACTTCCTCCAGTACACATATGGCTTACGAAAGGTGACGAAGCCTTTGGTACTAAGCTTACCTCGTCCAAAAATGATTTCCAACGTTCAGATCCTATAATCAATATGTAACCACCAGCTGAAGACTTGAAAGTGAACTTCCATTTGCGGAACAAAATATCTTCCACGTACCTTTCTGTCAGGAAGACTGTAGATGCCGCAGGGAAGTTTAAGCTCACTTAGCTTGATGAACTGGTGTTGGGGAAGGTGTCTGTGGCAATATCTCTGTCTCCTTGGACACAAAGCAGAATTTTGGAAGCTAAAACCTCGAAGCTAAAACCTCAAACAGTCAAGGAGCTCTTAGAGCGCTTGATTCATAGAAATTGAACTCCAGTCTAAGGATTATAATGACCTTCGTTCCTCTGGTGGTAGTCTAGAACCCATAAGACAAGGTCGACGACGAAGAAAGAGCGGATAAGGTATCCCCTCTCTACAATGACCCGACATCTTTTAACGGCCTGATGCTAACCAACATCTAAATGGCAGAGCAATAATCTTGGCAGCTCTAAATGAGGCTACCGAACTGGAACTCCATATACAGGGCATACGTCGGGCTCGAATCAGCTCTATCCTTCAATTGCTCCCCATGAGTAAAATTGATGCACAAATCTTATTTGATTTTACCAAATTGCTCTCAAAACTGTCAACTCTGTCAACTCTACAAAATCGGCAGAAGTTCCACCGATATAATGCAGGCTATGGCTGAGCAAGGCCAAGAAACAGCCGAACACATCCTTAGGTGAATACCCGCCTATTGCCTAATGAAGAATTTCGACTTAACCAGTCTTACAGATGTTCATTACGGCCTCAAGCCATTAAAAACTCGTCAACTACCGCGAAGGTACTTTTGGGACCAAAAGTACTAGTTGAAGGGGAGCGGAGTACCAAAAGCTTTCTTAGGAGGGAGTATTTGAAGCTGTTGTGCCGTCTTTTACTTTAATTGGAACTAGGTACAGTTCTTTTCGGCTCACAACTCTGTCTTCGTTTGAAGCATTTCCTGAAACCACTTTGATGACAAAGGAAACACTGATTGCTGTTTAATATATGTAAAAAGCGCTTTGAACTTTTTTTTCCGTCAATTGGTACAAGGAGTCGTATTTAGATCGGGTTCATACAACTCATCCATGTTCGACTCATAACCAAATCATCTAAGACAACTCATCCACGATCACCTTCAGAATAGGCGGCTCGCTTCTTAACGTCCATTTCATTTTCGGACATCGTCGCATGCCAATGCAATAATTGAAATAGAACGACATTTGCATGGATAAAATGTCCTTAAGGTCAGTTGTCCCATAGATGACTAGTGCGGGTTCGAAATGCCCAAAAGTCTGCGAATACCGTCTCAGTCGATCCGTACGTATATCTCCCTGAAGCTCTGTGGGTGGCGCAGCAATAATGTGCTCGTCACATGCTTAGATCCCTTCCATTCGAAACACTGATGAATCCCATAATAAACATCATTTGCAACTCCTATTTTATATGCGCTTGACATGCTCGCGATGCCACAGACAATATTTAGACAAAACTTCATTAAGTTTCATTGCCAACCGTCGACGTGATGCGTGAACAATCAAACAACAAGCAACAGATAGAGATATAGGAAAAAGTTCGAATGCACAATCAATATGCATAGGGGAAAATTGTTTGCAAAAAATAGCTTAGTTGCTATTCCGAGTACGTCAAAGTCGGTACGCATTCATCAAGCAAAAAAAAACGAAAACCTCCTTAGAAAGAGCATCTAGCCTCTCACCCATGTCAGGCACGTCCATAAATTTGCTGACAATTAAAACGCGAATTCTTCGGTTCGCGTTAATTCAAATGTCACACCCATCCCCATCGATGACAGAAATAAAAAACAAATGATTTAATTGACTTCATTCAGTCGCACTCTCGCTCTTCTTTGGATCCGTTGCAATTAAGCAGAAAACACTTTTCCGATGTGTACAGGGTGAGCCAACTTGGACAGACTGATTTGAAAGGCTTTTTTAAAGTTTGTTATTTGATTTTCTTTTTAAATTAAAGTATAAATTATTCAATTTTAAGTGCAAAAAATGACACCATTTAAAATGACTTTCATTTTCCTGTTGGCAGTAAATGGCTCCTTAAGGCATTTTGCATTACGTTGCGCAACGTTTCTGGCTCCAATTTGCAATTTCTGTGCGAATGTTCTGCTTTAGTTCCTGAATGTTTTGTGGTTTGTTGACGTTTACATATTTCTTCATGAAACTCCACAAAAGAAAAACAGGGACAAGACAGTCTGGGGAACTAGGTGCCTTCTTCGCGTTGCAATAATTGATCGTCCGGAAACGTAATAAAATTCAAAATTTTACTCGTTCTTGTACTGAGTATGGTGATAATTTGAAATTTTAGGAAATTATTTATTATCTGCTAAAAAATTAAAAAAAAATCATTAAAAATAAAAAAAACTGTAAGCGTTTGAACTTTCAAATTTGTCAGTCCAAGTTGGCCCACCCTTTACTTATGTTTGCCACATTCATACGAACATATTGGCACATTAATGGCGAATGCATATGTCTATAAAGTTTGAAAAGCGATCGGGGGTTTTTTCACTGACACTTGATACCCATTTCGAAGGATGGAAGTCATCATTGCAATTACAATCGCATTACTGTCAAATTTATCATAGCTAAGCTATAGCAAAGCTCTCAATCAAATTACAACCTTTCAACGCCGCATAGAGTTGTTCACGTCCTTATGCCCTGGTACTCGTAAATGGCTAAATGAATGTATTTGTTATCCCGGCTTTAGCGATGGATTACGGTCGTTTTAAACATCATAATCGTTAACAAGAATGAGTATGAGTTTGAGTTGGAATATAGATCGTTTGCATACATATCGCAATAAGTCATGTTTGACAGAACTGTGGAGGACAGAAAGAAGACGGTGAAAGTGGAAAATAAAAAAAAAAACATTTCAAGACGCTCATAATAGTTAAGTGGTCACGCTGGAGATGACAGTTCAGTTGAGAGATATTCAAGACTAAACGCAGATTTTGTCTTGCGCTCTTTTTGTAGTTACGGCTAAAAAGAAAGCACAGAAGGCCACGCATATCAGGTTATAAATAAGCTTCATAAGGTTATTTCGCTTCGAGTTCATCGTTAGAATCGGATTAAGTTCGCCGGTAAGTTTATCTCAAATACTTGAATATTGTATGAAACGATTGACATCCAGACATCCAGATAGTCGATGGGAGAATCGGTGGCAATTGGTTAAAGTCACGCGGAAGAACAAAATGCGAACATCTGGACGAAGTAAGTTTGAGTTTGGAAACGATATGAAAATTTACATTGCATCATAGCTTTCTAGGGTAGATGGTAAATTTATCTAGATTTTTTATTGTCATTGAATGAAATGATTGACATCGAGACGATAGTCGATGGAAGAATCGCTTGCGGTTCGCTAAAATCCACGCGAAAGAACAAAATGCGAACATCTGGACGAAGTAAGTTGGAGTTTGGAAACGATATGAAAATAGCTTTCTAGGTAAACAGTAAATTTATCTAGAATTTGTATTGTCATTGAATGAAATGATTGATATCGAGACGATAGTCGATGGAAGAACGCGGAAGAACAAAATGCGAACATCTGGACGAAGCTAATGCGAATTTGCAAACGATATGAGAATTTACATTGCATCATAGCTTTCTAGGGTAGATGGTAAATTTATCGAGCATTTTTACTGTAGATAATTGAATGAAATGAATGACATCGAGATTATAGTCGATGGAAGAGTCATTTGCGGTTCGGCTAAAATCCTCGCGGAAGAACAAAATGCGAACATCTGGACGAAGCTAATGCAAATTTGCAAACGATATGAGAATTTACATTGCATCATAGATTTCTAACTAATAAAATTTCTCTAAAACTTTTAGAGTCAAATATAAAAAAAGTGTGTCCACTAAATGATTGAATGAACTTTCAAGTTTTGTGTATTGCTGATTGTCATATTTCTACATAACTCCCGTGGTATTTTTCGCATCCTAGTATCAAATGTATGGTATAACTTGGGCGCAGTGAGATAGAGAATGCACTTATGGTATTTTTTGTGTCGCACTTATGTCAAAACTAGGTTGGAAAAAGAACATAGATCAGTATTGTCTCTTTCTCTTATTAAATAATATAATGTATAACAAGGTATGCCATCCATTCAAATGCTCTCAAAGTTTTGTGATTTTTGGTAGGCTGCGTTATATATTTAACATTTTAACCTGAAAGATCAAGAAAATGTCAACAACTTTAAACAAAGCTAGGCCAAGGTTACTCGTACCTATACGGACCTTTTGAGCCAATTATTTTTTTTTTTTGTATTTTAACGAATGACATTAGGTTAGGTTAGGTTTACGGGTTGGTAGAGCAGGGTGAACCCTACTACACCACACTAAGGTCCTTGTGGACCCATTGTGATGCCCTTTTTTGGGGGTTAACCGTTGGTGTTGATGATGGTTAGCTTGTGTCTTTCCTTCTTGTATTTACCCGACGCCATCCAGCCATCCTGATGTCCTCAAAAACCTGTAAAGATCAGAGAGTGTAACATCAGAAGTAGTTTAGTTAATATTTCTAATTCTGTCACGACCGGCATAACCCTTGTACTAGTTTGTTCAGAAACTTTTTTTTGTAAGACCTTTTTAATTTGGGACAAAGCCCATTTTACTGAGTCAGTGGCCCACAATTTTTAGTATTCAACTATACTTTATTTAAAGCCAGGTTGAGGGATGGACTTTTTCAACATTTTCGCGCTAAATAAATCGCGTTCCTAATAACTTAGTTGACATAATTTAGGTCAACAGAAAACTACTTGACTTTTCAATACATTCATTTCTTGAATACTGACTTGAATACACTTGAGAGATGCAAGACTTTACTTTTAGTTTGTGCAGTTTATTACTATATAAACGACTTGGAAGTTAAACCAATAGCAGGTTTTTATTTTGAGACGAATAATTCAAATTATTTCTGCAAACAAATTAAGTAAGTTGAGTAGAATTTTTTTTTTTTTTTTTGAAGAACAGGTCTTCAAATCTATTCCGATTTCAGTAAAGTTTAAACCCTTCGCTGTACTTTAAGGTCGCGATAGTTTTCTCTATTTGAGGGAAGTCTCCCCGTTGAATAGTGGAAAGGGAAAACGTTCAGTTTGACAGCACAAATAGGGGGAATTTCTGTCATTTTCAAAACTTCTTAAGTTTTATATTTCTTCATTAAAAAAGATTCAAAATAAAATCTAAAAAAGATCCCACATTCCTTGTCACCTTATTTATCAAAGCCAAGCATCAGTTGATACGTGAATGGAGTATACTATACCATATTTCAGAACACCAAATAATGAACAATCGAACATTTTAAAACAAAATGGAATTATTCAACACTTCATTTTATTTAATAAATGGGTACTTTACAAAAGCAAAACTCAATAAAGCCAGTTTTTTAGTTACAGTAATTTCTTTTTCTTAATGTTAACATTATTGTTTTTATGAATTTAAATGAAATACAGAACAGATAAAGAAAACTTTCTAAAATGCAAAATACAAAATAATTCATAATGAAAATCGTCTTCAAATACAGAACTTTTCACAATTTTAACGAACTTTACTCAATTTTATAAAAATGTAATTCGATTTGCTGCACTGGAACCGGAGATATTTTTAAACAAATTCTGAATTTGTGAATTGATCGATTTTTAACGTTTTTAGTAAAGAGCGATAAACAAATTTAAGAAAATTTTTAAATATTTTAGAAAGCCTTTACTTGGTTTTAAATATAGAATAGGTTAATGGTGAAAGTGGTTATAAAATAACTTTTCAGATTTTTGTCAGAAGGGCCACTAATATTTTAATATTATAAATTTTGAATGGTCTTAAAAACATAATCAGTTAGTGGTAAGAGTGGTCAGCAGATATCTTCTTAGGTTTGTGGCCGGAAGGGCAAATATTGTTAAATGCGACTTTTATGGTCACCTTGAACTGCAAATTCCTTGACAGGCAACATATACCAACAAATTATTATTATGTGGTCCTTTTTACGAATTTTCGTGAGTTAAAAATTTAATATCACTTATTCATTGTTGTTTTTAATGAGTGGGAGAATAAGAGGTATTTTTAGTAAGTAAGGAAAATGGTAAATTTTAAGCTTCCATCTTGGGAAATTTTATATAAAGTCTGAAAGCACTAATAAGGCATGTCATCTATTTAAATGCCTTAAAATTTTTGTCATTCTTGGTGGGCTAACTACAAATTCTGTCCAGTTCTGTCAATTCGACGCCAGAAGACAGTGTGAATCAAGTGATCGCCTTCTTAATTTTGTTGCCAGTTGAGGGTTTTAAAAACCACCTTTTTCATGTGTGGTACACAGTTACAAATTTAGCGTACTGATTAAATAGTACACCACCAGAGGGGAATCATTTTCTTATTCGCACTGAGTCGTAAACTGCCCCGGAATTCCAGCAATGGGATCAATCCTTCGTTTTCGCATGGCAATTGGCAGAAGGCAACAGTCTTAAACGATATGGTTGCCGTTGGTAAAGATGATACAAGCAAGAAGTTTGCATTCCCCTTTCTATATGAATATGGTCCGTTGAGCATAAGTTTATCAAGGTGTTTCCTGGTGTGGCCAAGTCCGGTATGGCTCACCTTGTCACAATTCTTGTTTAACCCTTCTGGTCAACTTACGAGC
The DNA here is from genome assembly GCA_963082955.1 of Cheilosia grossa. Classification (NCBI taxonomy): domain Eukaryota; kingdom Metazoa; phylum Arthropoda; class Insecta; order Diptera; family Syrphidae; genus Cheilosia; species Cheilosia grossa. The sequence continues at coordinate 9,016,942 of OY720144.1, forward strand.
CGACAATTTATCTACCACCATTTTTGGGCCACTGCCTACAAAAGCTTTTAAGACCAGCATTTCATTGCTAAGCTTTTGATTAGACGTCAAGGACTATACCTAATCCTTGTAAAATGTTACAGTGGTCGGTATCAATGTTTCCGCGATGATCTATTGCAACCATAGAGACCGCTCTGTCCAACAGTCCAAGTCCAAAAATTTAAGCTTACCCAAGACCATTCCTCCTCATTTGCATTCATTCCACCCAACAGAAAAGGGATTGAGAATAAAAACACCAACTTATTAAGAATCCTTATTACATCTGAATAAACACAACATTCCAGCTATTGCTTAATTTTCCATATTTGCATGGCCCGATCCCTCGTAAATGCTCCTTGCTGCTGCCATTAAATTTACAGACTTCACCCTTATCAGTACCAACAGCAATAACAACAACAAAGCAACGTACAGGAATAAACATTGCCAGCGCAAGACATTAAACGCATTTGTAATATAGCCGACATACGCTTATGTGTACGTACATAAAGGCGCAGCAAAGGGACGCAAGGAATAAAGTGGGCAACAGCAACAAAGCAGTAAAAAAAGCGCCACCATTCCACAACCCCCGCATGTCCTTTCCGTAGTGGCGATAAAAATGAGACGATAAAATGCGATTTTCTCCTCCTTTGAACCATCATCGGGTTCGTCGTCGACGACGTCTTCCTCATCTATGCAGTTGGGTTCATCCTTTCGTCCTTATTTGTGGCTATGAAACGCCAGCTGCACTTGCATGATGGATTTCCGTTTTCTTACCAGGAAAGTATCATCATCATTCGCACATGTCCTTGGGCGTATATGTTGCCATCTTGAAGTCATCATCGTCATCCTTGACGCTGTCGACATTGACGGTACCGGTGGTTCGGATTGAGTCTTTATCTTTATCTTTGTGCCACTCTCACCAAGAGACAGAGTGATGGTGGCGGCGGCGACACGGAAGGAAGTCAGTCCGTATAGGAATTTTTATTTCACAGATTTCCATTCAAAGCAACCTATGTGTATGTGTGTTGTTTGCTTGGTGAAAATATAATTTGGATCCTTATTGCACTTTTCCTTCCACAAGCAATTGTACTCCTTGGAGGAAGCTTTTGATCCTGTTTACTATTGGCGTTGATCACAGACGAGAAGGGGAATTCCTTTTAATTTGCTTGCCGCTCGTTGCGGAAGCCAACAAAAATGTTATTGTGCCGAGGAGAATCCTTTCTGTCGTTGGAATTCACATCTTCCTTTGGAATTTATTGTAAACATTTTTATTCGTCCTTTTTTGTCAGTGTAAATGGTGTCCCGAGCATGATTAAGTCGCACTTGCCAAACGATTAATCAGGACGCTTGAATGAAGAAATCGCTTGGGTATTTCTTATTATTACTTTTTTTTTTTCTCAGCACAAAGATAAAGGAACCGGGTGGCAGAAAAGATCTGCTTGCATAATTAACCCTTTTGTTAGGCCTTCAGAAGAGTGTGCTGCTAGAACGTACTCGTATATATTGTAAAGGACCACTATGGATGGCGTTCCTGCGTAGGAATTAATCAAAGAGTTCGCAAAAGTCTTAATTGATTGCTGTCAAGACTTTGCGATTTTGTTTTGTTGTAGCTCAAAAAATCCGATGAAAAGGATTTGGTAATTCATTTTTTTTTTTGGGTAAGGAAAAGAAAGCAATCGAAGTTATTTGCAAGTGGGCGACACAAAGGCCGATTAATTAGTTTAATCTGAGACCGGAGAAATTGTATTTCAAAGAAGATTTCTCTAATCAGCTTTCTGGGGGCTATAACATGCGTAGGCAGTTGGTTGGGTTGGGTGCGACACAAAGGAGATGTACAGCTTCTGCGTTAATTAAGTACCTGGTTGCCTGATGGGGAATCTTTGCTTTGGGCATCACGTACCATTAAGAGGCTGGTGGGAGGGTATCCCTCTTCGGGTTCGAGGGCTCTTTTCAGGCGGATTTGGCTGCCATAAAACTGCCCATGCATGTGTTTACGGACGAATTAATTAGTGAGAGGGACTACGGAGCAAGGGTTTCACCGGTTCCACCCCCTGGAAAGCGACATATTTATTTATGGAGGATTTTTCTACTTACCTGTCGAAGTTTTTCGATTCAATCGGAAGTTCCTTCGATTTGTGTCAACAGTAAAAATTTACCCAAACAAATTGTTGTGAGAAGTTGGAGCTGCAGTCTAAAATGAGCGTCCACGCTTAAAAAGTCATATTCTGCAATCTTTCATTCAAGTGCGCGAGCTACAAAAACTAACGAGCTTAAACCGGTGTAAGCCAGGTTGGTTTCTATCTTTAATACATTTTTATATTTTAGTACGAAAGGATTAAATCTTCTATCTACATAATATATAAGAGGTGTTATTTTGGTATTGAAAGAAAAATGTCATCTTTTGAGATAAATGATCGGATGTTTATTTCATAATAAAGAGGAAGGTATGCCGTTAATAATGAAAAACAACATCAGCCAAATGGCCACCACGAGCACGCATACAGGACCATATCCTTTCCATGAAATTTTCCATAACCAAATCGCAAAGTGGCTGCCCTATGTCCTCGATAGCCTCACGAATTTTATCTTTGAGGTCTTGAATCGACGCTGGGCTGTTGGCGTAGACCTTATCTTTCACGTGGCCCCAAAGGAAGAAGTCGCAAGGTGTTAAATCACAAGATACCGGTGGCCAATTCTGATCACCTCTTCGAGAGATAACACGGTCCGGAAACTTTTCCCGTAAAAGATCAATGCTTTCGTTGCTTGTGTGGCACGTAGCGCCGCCTTGTTGAAAGAAAACGTTGTCCAGATCAATACCATCCAACTCCGACCATAAAATACGGTCTAATGACGTTTGTGGAATGCCCAATTCCAAAGAACGACGAGGAATGGACAAACCTGGGTTTTCTTCAACACTTTGGGCTACAGCAGCAATATTCTCAGTTGTTCTTGAGCGACGTGCACGCGTTTTATTCTTCACCTTCACTAACTTGTCCCAACAGCTCGAATTTTTCCACCAATTTCTGTATTGCGGTCCGACAAGGTGCTTCACGACGACCAAAAAATGCTTAAGTTTTGCGAACTGTGACTGCAAGATTTTAACCATTTTTATAGTGAATTTTAATAAATTCAATGTGTTTTTGAAGCGTGTATCGTTTTTTTTTTTTAGTAATGGCGTAGTTTCTATTTGTCAAATGTCAAAGAATAAAAGCTTCAAAAGTGACAGCTACCGAAATAGCGGGTCATTCACAATAACACCTCTCATTGGAAAACCCTTTATTATTTTTCAACGATCTTCAAATGAAGCAAGAGATCGAGTCTCTTCAAGAAAATTTCAAAATAGAGTAGAATCTCGAAAACGGTTCTATAAGTCCAGTTCGGAAAGATGAAGGATTTCTTTCCCGCCCTTGAAGTGTTTCGTCACTCTATATATATTAGAATACATTTTAAGAAAAGCGTATAAATAAGACTGTTTTTAAACCGCTTTTTAATTAACTTTTCTTTTTTTTTTGTTATGATTTTTGTTTATAAAATTAATTGTTATTATAGTATATTTAAATTTTGATGCTTGAAAAGATGAACCACTCGAAAAGATGAACCAGGGGTCCCGTTCATATTTGTTCATCTTTCTGTGATTCTACTGTATAAGCGAAAAGCACACAACAATTTTTTTTAGTAATCACATGTGCGTTATTAGATTACTGGCCTAAATCTGGCGTCGGACGAAACTGAAGTGGATTTTCGTCCATGTTCGAAACCAGCTGAAAGACCGCAAAATCCTAAGGTTCTTGGCTGGCAAGCCAAATCAAAACAATTTTAGGTTCTGTCAGTCCCAAAAGAAAAGAAACTTTATTGAAAAATGTTAACTTATGTATACAGGTTTTTGTAGCGATATATTTAGCCGATACATAAGCATTAATTGGTTTTTAAAGTCTTACCCAAATCGAAAATGGGGTTTACGAGGTATGAGATTTTTCTAAAACTAGCGTTTTCGGTGATTGGACTTGAAAATTAAGAACACAAGAATTTTGAACACATTAATTTAACTCTAACTATGCATTTTGGTCAAAGTCCTTCTTACGGTTTTAGGGTAAACTAAAGAAAACAAAATTAAAAAAAAATCCTTTTTTCAAAAATCCATTGTACGATAATATAGAGAAAAACTGAGTTTGATATTAAGTTATAAATGACCATTTTACCTTAGAAATGAGTTTTTGTAACAATCGTACGGACCGTTTTCGAGATATGTCCAAATTTCAAAAGTATAGTTATTCGATTTTTTAGCCAAAAAATGGGTATGCAGTCATGGTAACCTCACCTACTTACGCTCAAATATCAATTTTGGATGAAATCCGAAGTTTGAACGAAATCGGGGCAGCCGTTTAGGCTGTAGGCCTCGGAACAGATGGACAGAAAGACAGAAAGTCTTGACAGTTCGAAATTTTGTACGAATACAATATCCCTCTCTTACTACGTATTTCTTTTACTACAAATTATTATTATGTATTTGGCATTGTGACGAAATTATATCATGAATTCCATTTCCAACAATTTCATATACTTAAAAAACTTTCAAACTGAACTGCGATGTGAACGCAGTGTACCTAATTGGCACCAAAAACGCCGAACACAGTCGCCCCCACTTCAAATTCCAACAACCCCGGTTTGTACCGGCACGAATACTTAGGAAATCCTATGGAGGACAGGCAGCTTGTAGGAAAATGTCCCGTTTCTGCTGTCAGTTGACCATCTATTTTGAATCATCTTTGTTGTTGACCACACAGAATTCGAATTGGTGTCGCCAATTTGTCAGTGAACTCTCTTTAAACATTTGTGGAGGTGCCTCCAGATACATTCCGCGAAAGTAGTAATCATTTTTAGTGTTAAGGCAGAATTTTTTCGAACTCAGAATGTGAAAATTTTGTGTCCTACAAAATAAATAAGGTCAAGATTAAAAATGGTTCCTAGTAAGGTCCGTTTTCTTCAAGCCACCACTGCCAGAGTTACCAGAGTTTTTGTACAAGCTTTCAACTGCCTCGACATCCGTTCAATGTGATACAATTGGATGGACGATTGTCACGCCATCTATGGGGAAGTTCCACGGACTACTCATGTACCTACATGCTGTTTATTTGCAGCGCCTGCTTAATCTTATGTAGCGTTGGAGTAAACGAATCTAAGGAACCGCGATTGAATATGAAGAGCCCTCCCCTTAAAGCCATGATGCGTAAAAGAAAAACCAATTCACCTGGGTCGACTTGAATTACATGCTCACAGTGAAGTTGTAAAGTCAGCCCACAACATCCGACAAGTAAATTTCCTTATGAACCGTTTCCACAGGTATTCGAGAAGTAATTCCCTCAGTCTCAAACGAATTTCTTACAACCTTACATAATTCCACTCACATTCCCCCTCTCACGCAATTCATTTCTTCCACCTATACACAAGCGCAATATACTATCAAGCACACGTGTCGTTGTACGTGCGTCTCCTTTCATGCGATATATAAATCAAAACTGCCAGGATGTCGGCCTCAATTCAATTTGCAATAACAAAGCAAACTTACCGTTTATGAGGATGAAAACTGTTGTTCGTTATGCGTTATCAAAATACCACCAGTGATGCCAACCACACGCACACAAAAACTCAAAACATCATATTCACTGACTGAGCAAATTGAGCATTTATCGTGCAAAAAGTCGCACAGTTCTCGGCACCAGGCAGGACTGGTTTTATTTTTTTTGTTTTTTTTTTTGTGATGGGGATTATTCTGTGACATATGATGCAGTGCGGTAGGTGAGGTAATTGTTATTATTACACACCAAAATGGTAAGTACTGCTCTGCTTGACCGGCCATTACAATGTAATCAGAGAGAGCTAGATGAAGTCAAGCGTGCATCGATTATCGGATCGGAATGATTTTCACTGTCAAGGATAGTCACAGGCTTACTTCAAATGTCCTGGCAATGCAAACTTATCTGATCTTGTCCTTGCTGTGACCTTTTTTGGCGGGGGGTACTCTTATTAGTTTCGCGCCCCTCCGGCTCCGTAGAATGTCGATGGGACATTGTTTAGGAGATGTGGTCGTTAGCTTAAGACAGAAAGATGTCACCAGCACAAACGAGTATACAGTTGGTCGTATATGGGCTTGTCGAAGGAAATCGTCATCATTGGTAGTAGTCATTGTCGCAGTTGGTACGGGCGATTACTGTGTGCTCTCGGGTCAAAGGAAGGACTTTTGGGGGTGTTTTTTTTTTTATCATGACAGTCATAAAGTTTTGTACACTTACAAAGCAATTTACGATAGTCGTTGCGCAGAACGATGGGCGACATTCATGAGATGAAGAAGTTAACTACATCGGCAGAGGGGTGGGGGCGTTCGCATTATTAAATTAGAAAAGCACTTCCCGTGTGTTATAGTCGTAGCAACAGAAACGACTTTAACGACTGTCTAATGATTAAGACGTTTTAATGAGACAGTGACAAAGGATTCCTTGGGATCGAGGATGTTTCTGATGGGTTTTCTTTGTACAGTTGTAGCACGTGCGGGTTGAGATGGAAAGGGTTTTTTTTCTGTCGATTTAACTGATGAACTTAATTAAGTGAGAACATACATGAAAATTAACTTTAATAACGTAAAAGGTTGGCGTTAGAAGGAAAGTAAATTTGAATTGATGAAGGATGGCAGGGACGGGAGTTTGTTGTAGGATATTCTTGACGGGATGTTTGATAGCAGATTTGAAAGAGGTGGGAAAAGGTTTCCGAAATATGTTTGGATACCCTCGAGAAAGAAAGCGGTGATGGTATGGTATTTGAAATTTTGCCAGACTTTGTAAATGTTGTTGTAGAGTTAAGTGCTTAGGCCAATTGTAAATTGTTAAAAGTAGATGGGGCCATGATTGGCGTTTGGAACAGAGACATGCTACATGGAGTTAGGGGTGTCAAGTTTTCCTCGGAACATAACCACCTTAAATGCAAGGAAAACTTTCACAAACAATTCTGACGTCACATTCAACTAATGTCGTTAAAGAAGCGCGATGTGGCGACTTCCTGTACTATCATCAGCGACATTGGTTCTATACACTGCATTATGCAAGTTGGCGCAAAAGTTGCCACCCAGTGTAGAGAAATGTAGAGGAATGTCAAGGCAAAGTAAAAATACATCAATTCGAGATATTTAAAAACTGGAGTATAATTTGTCGATGGAGATTATGCAGTTCTGCATAAGCCAACTAGGAAGAAGGAAAATCCCTTTTTGACGACAGTTTGGAAGACAAAATTGCTGCCAAATTTGCATTAAATTTGAAGTGAATTAAATTTATAAAAGTTGAAACTACACCTTGCTGCAAGTGAAAAATATTTTAGGTCTTTAAAAAATATAGGAGTACGAATGTTGAAGTAGGAGTACGGATGATTTGATAGTAGTATAATACTCATATGGGAGTACTTTCGGCAACACTGATAAGGGACGTAGTCAGATAGTTAAACATTGTAATTTACACATACAACAGTGCATATATCGAAAACCCATTCTTCCAACTTTGATTGTGCGTGCAATGGCTCTTCTAGACTACTGGATTGATATGAGTCTCAGGTTAAATGTATACTGAGTTTGAGAAGTGCTTCTTCATCAGATGTTAAACGACGCTTATTGAGAAGACCGACCATTTGAATATGACTTTTCCAAGATATTAAAAACTATTCTCCTTGATGCAAAGTTGCATCGAAATTTCGCATGCCGATTTTAACTGGGGTTTCGGAACTGTTAGCATCATTTTACACAATTTTTTTATTGGATGTTGTCACTGGATATATATTTTTTTAATCCATGATAATATTTCCGATCTCGTTGACATCAAAAGTCTTGTTTTGTCGCCGTGAGCTGCTACACTTTTAATATAAAAAAATTCCTCTAAAACTCCCTTATTTCCCACGCAAAAAAAAAAATGTGACCCCCTGTAAAATCAAGAAAATCACAATGAAATATTTATTAATTAATAGTTAAATGTTTAATTAAATATCCCCTAACAATAAATGTATTTGAATGTATGTTAAATTCATGGCATTATTAAAAAAATAAATAAATCAAAATGTTTATATATATATTTTAATGGAGGAAATACTAAATTTAGTTATAGATAAATATAAATATACACATATGTGTACCTCTTGCGGTTCAAGACAATAAAAAGACATGTTCTGGGTGCTTATTTTTGCATTTTTCCTTTTTTTAAATATCAACAATTGAAAAAGTTGAATTTTACTACTAAAAAATTTCAACTACGCAGTTGTGTACAAACTTTGATACCGGGATCCGGGAAATACTTTCCTTTCATTCTTCATTGCAGGGGAAGTGGGTAGGTGCGCGGGAGCTGGGTCTATCCGATAGGTGGCGCTGTTGTAGATCTCCGAAACCACTCAACCGATTTCAATTTTGTGGATGGGCATTGTTAGTAAAATCAAGAAAATCACAATGAAATATTTATTAATTAATAGTTAAATGTTTAATTAAATATCCCCTAACAATAAATGTATTTGAATGTATGTTAAATTCATGGCATTATTAAAAAAATAAATAAATCAAAATGTTTATATATATATTTTAATGGAGGAAATACTAAATTTAGTTATAGATAAATATAAATATACACATATGTGTACCTCTTGCGGTTCAAGACAATAAAAAGACATGTTCTGGGTGCTTATTTTTGCATTTTTCCTTTTTTTAAATATCAACAATTGAAAAAGTTGAATTTTACTACTAAAAAATTTCAACTACGCAGTTGTGTACAAACTTTGATACCGGGATCCGGGAAATACTTTCCTTTCATTCTTCATTGCAGGGGAAGTGGGTAGGTGCGCGGGAGCTGGGTCTATCCGATAGGTGGCGCTGTTGTAGATCTCCGAAACCACTCAACCGATTTCAATTTTGTGGATGGGCATTGTTAGTAAAATCAAGAAAATCACAATGAAATATTTATTAATTAATAGTTAAATGTTTAATTAAATATCCCCTAACAATAAATGTATTTGAATGTATGTTAAATTCATGGCATTATTAAAAAAATAAATAAATCAAAATGTTTATATATATATTTTAATGGAGGAAATACTAAATTTAGTTATAGATAAATATAAATATACACATATGTGTACCTCTTGCGGTTCAAGACAATAAAAAGACATGTTCTGGGTGCTTATTTTTGCATTTTTCCTTTTTTTAAATATCAACAATTGAAAAAGTTGAATTTTACTACTAAAAAATTTCAACTACGCAGTTGTGTACAAACTTTGATACCGGGATCCGGGAAATACTTTCCTTTCATTCTTCATTGCAGGGGAAGTGGGTAGGTGCGCGGGAGCTGACGGTCTATCCGATAGGTGGCGCTGTTGTAGAACTGCGAAACCACTCAACCGATTTCAATATTGTGGATGGGCATTGTTAGTTGCAGTTTTAAAGATAAGATAATTTTAGACCCGATAGGGCAAAACCCGGTGGGTATAGCTATATATAAAATAGACTGACGTCCATGTGTGCACTCATAACTCGAGTGTATAGGATCACTTAAAAAAGAAGAAAACTTATTTCAATTGCTTAATCTTAAAATTCTTTGGATGTTGGATTTGATTGTGAAGAATCTGAAATCAAATGTCATGGAAGCGACGATTTTGACTGGTAAATTCAAGGTTAAAATTATAATTCCGCGGATTCCGCTTATTCAGAATGAATTGCCATTGATTTTTAAGCGTCTTAAATTTTCCATGCGTCTCGAAAAGGACAATCTCTGGCTATTTGTGGCATCAATTCTTGAATTCCCATGCTTCTCACATGGTCATTTGTATGTGGCATGTTCACGTGTGAGCAAAGCTTCCGCTTTGTACGTCGTGTAGCATAAAGCACTTTAGTGAAAAAGCAGAAGGTTGGCCGATACGTCAATCGACATTGCTATAAACGTACTTCAGTTATTTCTATTGTATGAGTATAAGTTTTGAATAAAGACTTTGAATTAACCGAATTACATAAAGCAGCATGTGCATTGTGCATGCTCGGAATTATTATATTCATTACTTTTAGGATTTTGGGCGGAAAGAAGTTCGCTGGGTCAGCTTGTCACACTATTTTATTTTATAAAGAAATAGTTCAAGAAAGGCTGCAGCTGGGCTTTTATGGATAATTTTAGACCTGCTTTTTATTACTCGTAAGTTTGTTTGTTGGTGGTTATTAAATGTGAGCTGATTCAGAATTGGTTTAGTACTTTTAAGAACACAAAATCCAATCAAAACAGAAGAAAACTTTTTTGTTTTTTAATTTGGGTAAAATTCATGTCTTCTTATGTATAATATATATATTTTTTATGCTTTCGAAATACTTTTTTTTTGTTCTTTAATTTGGAGTTGTACTAGTAGGCCCTGGTACACTCCGGACTGTAGGGCCACCTTATTAAGCAGGCGAATAGTTTTCCTTTTTCACAGTAAACGGATTTCGAGAAAATTCCCTCGATTTTCCCTCGATTTTCCCTCGCTTTCTTTCTTTCTCAGTCGTGAGTTGCTCCCCAAAAAAGCCTTCTGAACTTTGAAAGTAACAGTCCCTGATGTAGTGACAGTTGGATATAATTTCTTACAAATTGCCTCTACAGCAATGGCAGTCAGATAGGCTAAGTAGCAGTTGCAGGGTACATCACTTATAAACAATTTACTTGAAAAGTAAGCCCTACTTACCGAAGATTACTTACTTACTTACGAAGATATTAACCGTGTTTATGGCAAATGTTCGAGCCCTTTCTTGGGTGTGTTCCTTTGTAAGTGGTATTCGCCTCCAAATTCGTTCACGTTCTTTTCTTTGCTATTTGTGTTTTTTGATCCAATGTTAATTGGTTTTGGCAATCAAATCTGCGGGGGATATAAACAGGCTTCCGAAATCCGAATATTCAAGACATTCTTTCAAAATTATCATGTGTTCTGGAAAAAAGTGTCAGTGTAAATAAACTGTAACTGGCAACGCTGACAAGTTCCCTAAAGTCCATATTCAGTCTGTTTTACCACTTCTTTTTCAGTGCCTGTTCCCATTCATAGCCTATCTATCAATCAAAATGAGAGCAGCGTAACCGACTAATTGAAAACGATTGGCAATGCCCAACAGATGGCGCCACTATAAAACGTCCCATACCAACAACCCCTACTCATTACTTATGCAAAGTGGTCTAATTTTTTCTTTAGAATTCCCCTCTGTACTGCTGCTTCCTTAAATATCCTTTCCCATCTAATACAATACCAGATTTGCTACTCCTCGTCACGCCAAAGTAAACATTTGCGCTTCACATGCTGCCCGCTGTTCCAGCTTTATTTGTTGTAGAAGGCAACAACAAATAAAGCAATCTACCAACGCCACAGATGGATCCAGCATGATGGATTCGCAAAAGCGAACTTATCATATCGGTCGCTTTGTCTCTGCCGCCATCAATATAGAGCAAGAGAAACAATAAAATGAGCTACAACGCATCATCGAACAAAAGGGGTAATCACATGACCCACCCCGCCGTCATCATCATATCATCCACAAATTGAGAGCAATTCCATCACTGAACTGGACACACATGTTCGAAATGGCATTCCCTATAGACATCCCTCCGACCGACGCCCTATCCCCGACACATCGCATATATAGCATAAACAAACCAGAACGCCATAAATTCGGTTGTGAAAACCGACAAATTATGAGGCCATTCTCTGGAAAAAAAAAACACAAGTCGTAAATAAAAAACCAAACGTGATTAGAGAACTTATTTTGAAACTTCAAAAACGACCAACGAGTGTGAACAACATTGAAACGCTAAAACACTGGAAAGCCCATCATTTATGTACTAAAAATGTTTGCCTATAGGGTTTTGGTATTTAATCGGATGGCGCTCTCCTAAAAAAAAAAAAAAAAAGAACAGCCAACTACTACTCCACAGTGCTGTCAGAGAAACTAGTGGTTTTTGGCGCACATTACGTGCGTGCGTGCGTGCGTGCCCGCAGTCTGTTTGTTGTTGTTTGGAGTATCCCGTATCCGTGTAGTTTCCGCGGGCTACATTATCACGATGGCCCTTCATAACTCAGTTTAATGTGTTTATAATTAATTTTGAAGAACAAAAAAAACGGTTACCTCCTTTTGGGCGGTGCTTGTTGTGTGTACACTTTGTTTAGACTGCGGGTTTTCGATTAGAGCTGTTTTAGGTATGCGTAGAGTTTGTTTTCCAAAAATAACCAAAAGTGTTGAATTAACATGTTTTTCATTTGGAAATAGATTTCTTTTTGGTTTGTAATTTCACAGTGAATGCAAATGTTTTTTTGGAATTGCGCCATCTCTGAGGATTTAATTATTATTGTTTGCGGTTGTGCGGTTAACGTAGATACGCGCGGGGTAATAATCCATTAGAGCGTAATTAAAGTCGGTTTTTTGTTTGTATGGATATTGATGAGTTGTTTTCTGCTCTTTGGCGGTTTTGGTCGGGCTACCCAAAAATTGAACTGAATGGAATTTTAATGTACAATCGCAGGAATGTGCGCGAAATTTTCGCTTCTATTTTTATTTTAAAGCGGATAATGTGTGTTTTGTTTATGTTCACTTTTTATCGCCCACACAAGTTGTATCTACGTGTGGGTTCGTTTTACAAAATTGTATGAACCTCGGTCTGCCTGGGGAAAACACTGTTCAGTCGTGCTTTAATGTCATAGGGCTTTAATATCTCCAGAGACAGACATTTTAAGGTCGATTCCTAGGGACCGAACCGCGTTATTCACGCCGGAATTTGATTCTCTTTGGCCTATGTTGATTTAGTTTCGTATGGCTCGTTTAGGGATGCGTTCAATTTTCGCGGAGAACCTTAGGAAATTGAGGTTGGGTATGCGAATTTGTAAGCGTCATAGACACACCATACAACATTTTAAGTGGCCGTGTGAATGCTTTACATTAATTATGAAATTTTTTATATTTATTATATTATTTATTAAAAATATATGAAAATGGTAACATTGTTTTTCCTTTACAACTATCGGAAGTGCTACATCATTTTGAATTATCGAAATACCTATCTTTGTAATAGAGGTGATTTTAATTTTTGGGAATTGATAAAAGAGAGTTGAAACCACTTGCTAAGCCAGAACCTCTGCTTTTTATTTGCTCGATTTTCAATGAAAGTTAAATAATAGTTATAGTTCCAAAAACTCTTGTAGACAGGCCGAATAGCAGCAGTAGTATTTTTGATTGTTCGTTGCAAAAACCCGAGTCAGCATAAATAAAATAAAAATATTAATATATAATATGAACAGAAACTCCAGCGAATGTGCTCACATTGCGGTTAAGGTTATGGAAATTATAAGCGGTCGCAAAAAATCAGTAACAGTTCCCCGCTCTTTAATGGACGCTACTCTTCAAGAAGCAGTGACCATTAAACCAGCTTTATATCTTGTCGAAACTAAATTCTGGCCAACAGAAACATTTGCAGAAACAAAAAAAGCCAAAAAAGAAATACTACTTCTAGGCGCCAGCTCTAAATACTGCTCACAATTTGTACCGCATTTTTATTGTTTTTACAACCCTTGAGCTTGAGTTGATATACGATAAACTCTTTCATCGGTATCTTCTACTAACAAATCTTTTTCGATCTGCACTGGATCACCGGACCCGCTAGGCGTTTATATGTACAAAAACATTATTTTGTTTAATGGAAAATGCTGTATTTTGAAAGCAACAGTAGCCTTAAACCTGCACATATTTATTTCACACCTACATTTTAAAAAATGTTTGTTTAAATCGGTGCAATTTTTCAATTAATTTTTTTTTTAAATTGACAGCAACGTAAAAATGTTTTGAGAGGCTTAAGCTTAAGAGCAATCACGTTCTAAGACCACTACAGTTCTTTATCTACTTTTACAGTTAATGCTGGCATTAGCTAGAGAGCATGGTTAAAAAATTGATCTCTATCCCCTCAGAGCCAGGTAGATGCTTCCAGTCCATTGTGAAATCTTAGCCAAGGCGACAATGTTAAGTAACCTTGTATGAAGTTATTCATTCACCACTTTATCTTATCTTAGTGGCTTTTACCTTAATAATCACAAATGAACTAGGCCTTGGCCTCGAATGTTTAACTTGGGTTGAGGTATCTTTTCTTTTGTTTTTAGTGTCGAATTTCTACAATTTTCCGTTGGGATGCCATTAAATGATGAGCGAAAAAATGGCGAACACACAGTATTGACTTGCCTCATCAAAAAGACAAATGTCACCTTTCCTATTATCGCGCCATTTAAATGTTTTGCGATCAGACGGTAATGACCAATGAGAAAAATATAGCTACTGTCATTGATTTCTTGCCTTGTCATTTTTAGGAGGCTGCCATTTATATGACGCAACAGCCAAAAAGTTTAGTCATTTGTCCTGGGCGTCGCCAAGACGCCGAAAATGCTATCCCAAAAATGGCGATCATGCAGAGCGACATTTAAATGACGGATTTGTGACGCGATTTTGACGTCAGAGCGCAATTTAAATGATGCGAAAAAATTGCCTTGTAATCGAAGCTTTAAGCTGTCATAAATATCAAGATATACTGTTTAACCTATCTTTGGTTTATGGGAGGTGCCACGCCCCATTTTCCTGCCCGCCCATATTTCTCGAAGTTCGTTCTTCGTAGAACGCACGATTATGCTCAAAATCTTACAACTTCAGCTCTCCTGAGTGTCGAAAAATTGTGATTGCAATTTTTTTTCGCATGGGTTGATTTTCGAAAACAAACGGCTATGTGCGTCTGGGCTCCGCGAAATAAGGCCCCAAAAATATGTATACAATACAACAACACCAAAAATTGTGATAATTTCACTTTTTGGGGCCTTATTTCATTTTTTATTTAGAAAAACATTTTGCGCCCTAATTTAATTTGTACTTAAAAAAATCGGGCCTCATTTAATTTTTCTTAATTTATCTAAAAATAGCTTCGCATCATTGTCATTCACTTTTTCAATAACAAAGATTGTGAAAAATCGGCTAATCGAGCTCAAATACCGCTAATTGTGGTCCCAGCGAAAAAATATGCGGGAGTTTAGTTAAAACCAAAAAATTTAATATCAACTATATGAATTGTGAAAAGTTTGTGGGAAAAAGGAGAAATATAGAACTTTTATACGTTCCTCTCCAAAAAATGATTTACAGGAAAAAGTCAGGTATAATGAAGTTATTAAATATGAATGCTGGAAGAGTACTTGTAAGGCAAGGTTAGTATTATTGCCTGACGGGACCTGCGAAAAGGGACAAAAAAATATGCGGACCACAACCCCGAGAACGAGGATAAATCGTTCAATGAGCTTAAAGCTTTAAATAAGATTAAGGATGCTTGCTTAGATGCAGCAGGAACGCTTGAAGCGGAATTAAGTACGATAATCTCTATTAGAGCTAAGTTTGAGCTATAATTTTTTTTTAATATTATTGTTATTTGCTGCTGTTTTTCAACGCGAGGCTTGTATTTTTAATTAATAATTTTTAACGCGCGATTTTTTTCAGCTATTCTGTTAATTG
Source organism: Cheilosia grossa (assembly GCA_963082955.1). Taxonomy (NCBI): domain Eukaryota; kingdom Metazoa; phylum Arthropoda; class Insecta; order Diptera; family Syrphidae; genus Cheilosia; species Cheilosia grossa. Next base: position 9,032,507 of record OY720144.1, read on the forward strand.
CTTTACTTAGTTCAAAATGTAAGTCTCGCGTTGAAAACCATGAGCGGAGCCATGCGAATGCGAGGTTGTGTCAAAATTTGAACCCAAGTTGACCGAATAGGTACTTTTTCAGTTTCTGTTCAAATATTTCCTTTTCCAATTCAAACGAGACGTCTGTCTGTCTAGCAAATTGCTTAATCGATTTCAATAGAATGTTTGGCAAGCCTTAAGATGTAGTATATTTTCGCACTGATAAATATTTTTGAAAAAAACTCAACCTATTAATGAATGAATGCCTTTCCATAACTCATTTAAAAACATCACAGGTCTTTCCTACAATAAGCTGACTAACCGCATATAGATTACAAAATGACATTTGAAGACAAATGACCAACTATACACGATCCAACCGATAACGCCTAATGCACTTTGTCGACTATTATGATTGCCAGTAATTTATTTTAAAGAGCTTCCCCTGATGTGCGAGTAGCCCAGCCTATCACTCGTCATATGTAATAATTGACCTAAGCTGACAGGCGAGTAAAACAAATTTGTAATATTTATTCATCACGGACTGTTATGGTAATTTGTTTCCAAATGCACTGGCGGACTAACCTAAAACATCAGCGCCAACAAAAACCTAATACGTCACTCACCCGTTCAGGACATAACTCACGCTAAGCGCTCATTTAACAAACGGCACCCCGATTTTGTTTATGTTTTTTTTCTAATGTTTCAGTCCATCTCCGCATTTTATTCAAATTGCTCGAAATAAACTGGCAAAAAAAAATATAAGAAAACAAAAATAAATTAAGCATGAATCTAAAAAATAAAAAGGAAAACATTCTGCCACCGCCATCAGCGTGTGGCTGCCATTATTTGCATTGCGAAAATAATACAAGAAGCACACAAAAACGGAACACCCTCGCATTCTATGCATACAAAGTGAGAGGTGAATTATTGCACTTTGTCATCACGATTTACAGCCTTCATCGGGCACAGGTAGTGGCCGAGAGTGTGTGTAATTTTGCAACCCCCCTAAACCCCGCATCAGCGCAACAGGAGGGTGTGTAAATGGTTTCGTCCTTCAAACCAACATTCTGTGAACTCTAAAATGTCGTTTGAAAAACTCAAGCTATGTCGCCCCCATCACCATAGTAGGGGTAATATTGCCGTTGTTTCAGCCGGAAAATGTATATATCATCACAAAAATGAGCGAGCAGAGTCCTTAATATCCTGTTTACATGAAAGTTTAAACGGACATACGACAAGCAACCGGGGGTGGAGGTAGGTGCTGTGGTTGCCAACTGGTTCGATGGTAGGGTATACAGTCTCGGTCGCGTGTTGAGCATACTTACGTCATGGAGTAGTGGGGGTGGCCAGAAGTCTTTGAGTTTGAGTTCCAGGGCCTATAGTCCATGACGAGGACGATAACGGCGCCGCCGACTACATTCTAGTGACGATTATGGTGGTGATGATGATGGTTATGGTGGATGAAGTTTGGTGTGCTAGTGGTCTTGACTGGGTAAATAGTTCTTGAAAGTAAATTCAAGTTGATGGGTGTTATCCCGTAAGGGGAGGTACATTTATGCACGATAAACAGTGTCAGTTACAGGCCGAGATCGGGCTAGGTGCATTTGTATTTGCAAAATCGTCTCATCGTGCTTAAAGTGCCGTCCGGAAAAGGTCACTTAACTTGTTTATGTTTACTCTCCAACCTATCAATGTCCCCTCCATACGGATTAGCTTTTGTCTGCAAAATCACTGTACCAGCTGTTCGCTCTCCTGTGGAATTCGTTTCGAATCCGAATTAGGTGTTTATTTAGGAGTTCTTGGAATTTGTGGAGTCAATTCCGAATTTCATGTACGAATCAAAGTATTTTTATAAAGACTTATGTATTGAGTCAGGGGGTCCGTTTCAATATCAGTTGGGTTGCGGATTGACTTGGAATCACTGAAAATTCGAAGAACCTATTCTGCATTGCAATTCGGACTATTTACCGGATCATATTCGCCTTTAAAAATACTGTTTCGTTTTAAGTCAGGGAACATGTTTCGACCCACTCTCCGCATCCGACTTGTGTCATTTTTATAAATATTTATTAAATATCAAGTATTATATTTAGTCCGGAGCAGCGTAGTCCGTACACGGGTGATCTGTCTTCATCCTCTCATAGTATAGGAACCTACTATAGAAATAAGTTCATTTGTGGATTAGGGACTGAACAGTTCATCTCCGAAAGGTCAGTCTAATACTGATTAAGTGTTAAAAATCGCCACAAGTATACATGAAACCACTGAACTCAGTCGGAGGATCTGTTTTAAAATGTTAGGGTGTACGGATTTCGACATAATTACTCAGGTAAATATTTTTGGGAATTCGAGCTCCATCCGGAAACTGTACTTAAACACACAAAATTAAAAAAAAAAACTGCTCCTTCTCCATATGTCTACCTTTAAAAGTACTGGGACACTAGTCTTAGTCAGAGAGGATCGTCGGCTAAAAACTGTCGAATATTCGCCTTCAAAAGCACTGAACAATTTTTGTCAACAGTCATTCGTAAAGTGTCCGGATTAACTGATTAACTTGTATCGCTGCTTCTCGTCTATAGAATCACTGAGAATTGGCTCCGAAATTTAGTCCGAATCCTCGAGCAACTTTCATGTTAAATAAAAACATTTTTTCAAAGTGTTCGGAACGTTGGTTTAATTCTATACTTGGCGTGTAGTTTGAGCAATGTTGCCACTTACGACTATTTTTTCGAATTAGGTACGTTGTATAAAAAAATCTATTTTTTTGGATTAAATTTATCACAAAAGTCCAAAGTAAAACAACAAAAAATAACTGAAACAATTCAAAATTTATAAAAATAACAACTGGAAAATTCATTAAAACGAAAAACCTGACTGCAGATAAGAAATTCCACTTTTTTCAACAAAAAATTTGTCGTTATGTTTTCTGCTAAAAGTTATACATTTCCTCGATCTACAAGCGTACCACCAAAATGCAGTTGATATAATTTTTTGGCAGTAGATTTACAGTTCGAAAATAAAATGCATTTGATCTACTGCAATTGAAGCAAAGTGGCAACGCTGATCTTGAGAGCACTTTTTGGCTGCTTTTAGTTTTCGGAACCACTCGAATTTTATTGACAAGCAGGATCACATCTGTATGAAGCATGCGTTTCTTGCTTCTTCTTAGAAGTGAACTATCATCATGCCAGCCCCACTGTACCACCGAAAGGGTAGGCAGGAACTCAACTTTCGGAAAAGCCGGATGTCAGGTGCCATACTGGCAATTCTATGCATTTAATCTCTCTAAGCCTTGTATGCTGGCAATCAAGCGAACAACAATAGCTTATAAAGTTTATGTACTTCGTGTATAGCCCCATGGTGGTTGGGTACGTAGATTTATTATCTCCCCCCTACCGACCTCAACGTCAGCCAGAATAATGTTGATGGTGGTTGGTATATGGAAAGCAAAAATAGGAAAATAAAAACCCAGGATGTGCAACAGAAGCTGCGCTACTCCTTTACCCCATTCCGAGCAGCTGTCCCATTTTCTACGTACATCGCTTAAAAGTTTGTGCCAACGAAAAGGAGCCTGCCTCGGCATTCATTCCTATACGAAATGATGATGACGGACATGATGGAGTTTTAGCTAAAGCTGCAGTTGGGTCCACAAAGAGTGCACTTACTTAAATGGGATTTTAATTACTCCAACTTTTCGTGCAGTGCAAACTCTGTGTATTTTCTCCCGGGGGCAGCCTTTGGGAGGATGTGTGGCGAGCGCGTGACTGTGTAATATAGGCCACCAGTCGGTGAACTCCCCTAAACTAATTTAAATGGCACAAAATAATGCAGAGCGAGATACGAACTAAGTGAGAAGGATAGGTTGTGGACTCTAAACGGAAAGTGGCACAAATCATCAAGCGTATAATGCTGCTGTTGTTTTTGAGCGATGGTGAGGATGGCTCTCAAGGAAGATGTAATGCACTCGATGCTTTTGTGATGGCTGGTGCAACTGGTATGATGTCAAAGCCATCCTTTTCGCAGTCCTCTTTGAATGAGGCATGTGAATGGGACACGACGTATCCGATACGAGTAGAAGTAGGGCAAGGGGTGCGGGCTTAGAAAATGCTTTAAAAAATCAGGATAATCCTTCCATCGGGATCAATGGTATAATGCTAATGGATCCGGGTGTTTGCAATTCGATTGGGGAGTGAGCTTTCGGACTCTGGTGCTGCATTGTGCTCGAATGTATTTGTTGGTGGAGGCCTCTTATGTGCTGTTAAATTATTTGCCTGACCGATTTAAATTGCTGGCCAGTGAGAGTGTTCATTATTATTAGCAGTGAGTGGGTTTTTTTTATGAATTTGGTTCACTTGGAACTTATTGATTGGATTTCTGTTTGAATGGAAAATTATGTGTGTCAGTGGTACGGAAACTCATCACATTCAAGTTTCTGTCGGGGGATTTCTACTACTTTGGCTTGAAAACTCCGTGGATGGATTAAATTTAAAGCATCAGGCAGTTGGTTATAGGGAATTTGACTCAAAAAATCCTGGATTCCATCAAGACGAAAAAGAAATGGCGGTCAGAATCTGTGCTTGGATTTCTATAAAGCTGGGGAAAAGTCATGCATCTGTAAAAGTGGCATAGAGCTGTCGTTCGACTTTACGCGATTGGCATATGAAAGTGGTCTTCATTTTGTTGCGGTGGTATCTTAAGCCTGTGAGGAAGCCCACCAGTTTACTTAAATTATCCTTACTTAGTGTAAGGATTTCCTTGAATGAGTTGGGCTTTATTAATCTTTTGGATTGTCTTAGACCAGGGACATTTAAGTTATTGTTCCCTTACGACCTTAAATGAATAGTAAAGAAGTGACTTCCAACCTTATTAGGTGGTATCACGGGTCAGGATGAAACCCGTTATTTCGCTCAAGAAGATATGTGCCACAACTCAATCATCTATGGGCCGATATTAGGTCATGTTTTAAAGAATGGTAGACCCAACACTTGATAGCTGTAAGCTGTTTCCTTAAAAATCTTATATAACTTTTGTATCATGGCAGTGAATTGAAAATAGTATGCTTTAAAACGAATGCCGGCACGTTCGAGCTTAAAAATGTCAAAACCCGTTAAGGCGTTGTAAAATCAGAGATATCAGATCATTTGGAAGAGTGGTGTCGGAATCGCAGAACATCGTTATAGTGTAAACCGTAGAAGCTGGACGGACGTGCAACTTCATCGAACCAAGTTAAATCGCTGTAGCCGAAGAACGTCCGCCACATCAAAGTATAAAAGAAACACCGGACCACTTCGAAACGTGGTAGCCGAAACATAGGACCACATCTTAGTTTAACAGCCGGCAAAACGTCGTTCGACAACATGGATAACTCCTCAAAAGCTTAGACGCGGGAAAAAAGTCGGGTTTTCTGAGTCCGAGCGGATTGATTAATTTCGCACTTTTTGACAGAAAGGTTTGTTACGATCTTTACTGAGATCAACATCTTGACACTTTAAGGGCATATTTTAACATTAAAAAAAAATCTGCAGACTTAACGTCATCGTTGTCGGGTGATTGTGCGTCCTTACAGCTGCCAGCATATTAGAGAAGTAATTAATGTAAAACATTTTACCCCTCCTGCAGAGGGTCATGTTGAAAATGCTAGACATGTTTCACCATTAGTTTTGAAGAATGCCCAAATTTAGTTTTCAAGACTAAACAATTGAAAATGTCCTTAAAAATTGTATTTTACAAAAAAAGAATGCAAAAATATCAAAAGAAGTGTTCCGTAATGAATAAATTTGATTTATTTATTTTTTTTTGTTACATCTAAATGTCTTTGCTGCTCTGTTTTGTATTTTTTTTCTGTATTTTAAGTGGGCCCCTTTTTTTTTGGCTTGGGGCCCTTTTTCATATTTTTGCCTTTTTCCTATTACCCCTTCTATCAACATACCGTACAAAATTAATTGGATTCCTCTCTTCAAACCTTTGAACCAACCCACTTTTAATATAAATATTTCCAAACAAACACTTTGTTTGAAGTTAGTAATAATTTACTATTATTCGTTAATGTAATGAATGGGAATTTGAAAACGCTTACAAACCAATGGCAAATCATTCTGAATAAGCGGAATCCGCGGAATTATAATGTTTATAATTTTCACGTCAAAATCGCTTCCATGACGTTTGATTTGAGATTTTTCACTATCAAATCAAACGCGATCCGTTCAACAAAATTATAACCGAGCTGACTTTCCGATTTCAAATTGTGTAGCGGTATCTAAGCCTGGAACATCCAGAGAATTTCAAAATTGAACATTTGAAATTAGTTTTGTTTTTCAAATCTAGTCTAATTTTTTTCAGAGTACTGTTTCCCATACAAAGTTCTATCCCCAATCACATGCCCTTAAACTTTTATTTTCACTACAAAAAGTAGCATATGTCCTTGCTTGGGCCAATGCGAATCCACCAAGCCCGAAATCGTAAAAATCGAACGATCCATTCTCGAGCTATGAGTGCACACACGGACGTCAGTCTCTTTTATGTATTGCTGTACCCACCCGGGTTTTCGTGGCTTGTATTTGGATCAATTGGGTCCAAAACTATCTTATCTTTGAAACGGAAACCGACCTTACCCAGCCACAAAATTTCATTGAAATCGGTTGAGTGGTTTCGGAGATCAACACGAGCGCCACCTATCGGATAGACCGTCAGCACCCGCACACCTTTGCAATTCCCCCGCAAATTTTGACAGTAAAATTCTCTCTTAGATTTCCTATCTGTGAAATTTGTATGTTTTAATGAAAACCCTACTTTTATTCAACGTTATTATGTTCAATACTTTATTTTTATTTTAGTTTAATTTGTTTTTACAATTTTAATAGAAATATATAAGTAGGTTAGCTAGGTTAAGGAAAACGAACAAGGGAGGTAAGATCAACGCATGTCTTCTTTTCTCTCGGTGGTCAGACAGCTGTCAAAGCTGCTGTCAATAAGTTGCTGTTGATAGCAGTGTCACTCCTGGTTAAAGGGTGTATGTAACAGAAATCATTGTTCGGACTTTAGAAATCGTGTTTCAAAGTAGATGAAAAGAAAAAGCGAAGTAACAAAGCAACCTCCAGTTAAATGTTAAATTGATTGGCTTCCTGATGACAGAAATCGTACTCTTGCATATTTCCCTGACATAAAACTTAGGCCAGTGGAAATACCTCGTCAGATTATAAGGCCTTGGTCATATCGTACGCCTGAGACCTTTTATCTATTCACAATGAAAAAAACAATATCCCACCACCCAAATTTAAAATCTATGTTAAATTATGCATATCAATCTGCATAGTTTTCGGTATGTTATTTGAATCTCTTAATCATGGGTCAGTGCCTCCAAGCTACGACCGACATTCGAGCCTTTAAATCTCCCTTCAAAAGTCCGTCAACCAAAACAAATTATTACCTTGTTTTCCCAACCTTAACGACTTGCAAGGCGAGCCGTCCCCACGGATATATAATTTAAAACTCAATTTTTATGTTTACACCTAATAATTTATTCTAACTCTGGTCTATTTTCTCTTTCTTTTCAGGTATTTATTGACGCGTCAAAAACACTCGTGCATTTTCTATTTTCAATCGACACCAGTGAGTATGATAGTACCGTGTAGTAGACAGCAAAGGTCGACCTATTTAAATTATATTTATGTACACATTGCCGCCACCCATCATTAAGGTCGTGTTACACTATATCTGCAGTTCCATTCACCCCTTAGCGGCGGTGTTCGGCGGCTTTCTAATCATATGCAAAATTGATTTTTCATTTTAAATAAACGCTCCGAACATCGTGCCAGTCAAAGTCAGTCGGGATTTTGGGACGAATTGAATTATTGAATTATTATACTTGGAGTCTTTTCAAATGTGCGTCGTTAAAGTTGAATTAGTTTGCTCTTTTTGATGAATAATGGACTGAGGGCAAAAGTTTCCTCTGACAGGCTGAAACTTTTGTTTACTGATGATGAAAAACTATTATAAGTTATGTTTCTAATCACAATCGGTATAGAGAATGGGCAAGAAATAATTCAGAAGTTATGTTTGTTTGTGAATATTTGACATGTCCGTGTCAAAAAGTTTTTGTTCGATCGATTTGGCCGTTTATTTTTGATTCTCTGCGGGATATATGTTAAATTATAATGTATTCAGGTTCAGTTAAGACCTGTAACCAGTCCTTTGTAAAGAGCTTTCGAATTACGATGGAATTTTTGACCTTTCACGTTATCTCTGACAAGTATGAAATTGGTTTTGAAAACATAGAAATATATGGAAAAATGTGTCAAATATGTAGGAAACTTAAAGTCGAAGTTAAGCCTGTAGGGGTCCTTTTTATTAATAAATATCCCGGGGGAAGGCTCACTTCCATGCTGAGTCGAGTTGTTGGTATTAGATAAAAGCCTAAAATAATGCAAGCATTTGGGATAAAGTGGTATAAACTGTTACATTCGTAACCACAATACGAGACTTACTCTAGGACAAGACCACCATCCCCGCTCTATATCCTCCAACAATTGCAAATTATCTTTTCGTAGATCAAGGACCACGCAACAAATCATATACTGAATACCGAGCCAGGTGGAATCATGCTCAGAGAAACTGTTTTCCCATCAGTTTTGTGCTGAATAATATTGTATACTCGGCCGCAACTGTATCCATCTGAAATTTATTTACGCATCCTCCTGCTCCATTATCCCTGATAATTGCAAAACGATAATGAACTGCTTCCAGTAAGCGCGATAAACCGCTTTACAATGCGCGCGTCCATGCATCAAAAAACGCTGTCATTTCCGTTCACAAAATTTAAATATAATCACATCATCAGTGAAATTTATCTGCGGAAACAAACAAAAAAAAAATATCATCCCTTTTAAGTCGATAATGCTGTATAATGTCGGTGAACCCGTCCGTCCGATGCACAGTTTTCATTTCGTTCCGTCCATCAAATCTGCAAAATAACTCAATTATCCTCGAACAATCCCGGCGTAATATGACACACAGACGGCCAGCCAATTAAACAAAACCGAGCCGAACCGCCGCTGTACCATCATCATCCTCGGACGGGTGCAAGCGAACATTCTTGCTATCGAGCTTTAGCCACCATGCGTCCACATTGCGTATCCTAATTGTGTTACATTTTTGGTAGCGACTCCTTTTCGATGACGAGTAGGCTAATAAAAAAAACACCGTTTGAAATTCGTCATAGACATTGCGGGCCGAGGATATCCTTCCGCACATAAACACACACACACTGCCAATCCCTTTCGTTTCAACATTTTACCACGGAAAACACCGCACCAACCACAGTGCCAGGCAACTATTAGAAGAATTTCATCCTGTCGAACTGTCAGCATAGGTTGATTAATGGACACAAGATCGGACAGGGACCGGGACAGGAATACTGGCGATTTACAATTCTTCCGGATCGGCATCCGGCTAGAGAGACATTTAAAACAGAGCGAATGGCCATTTACCATTTGCTGGAAATTCCTCTTGCCCGTATTGTCCGCTGTATTTGATTTGGTCCTTGGTTAGAATTTTGTTTTGGAATTTCGGCAAACGAAATGGGGTGCAGATTACCATAAAGACAAATGGCGAACATTAATGCGGCACAAACAAACTCGAGGACTAATGTTCGGAGCATACTCCACCAATTGATGTTGAAGGCGGCTGAACGACGAAGGGGATGGGGCGCGATGATGGAACGCCCATCGTATGCGCATAAATAGGGACATTAGAGTAAATAAGGACGAACACGATTTACTTAATGACCTGATGAGTATAAGAGGAGATTTTTTCCTTTGCATACAGGGTTGCCACATCTACGACTTAAAATTACAAATTTGGTATGCTTGACCAGAGAGGAAGACCTTACCTCTGCCAATATGGCAGGCGGAACTAGATCAAGCTGGCTATAGAAAAGCATTTTGGTTAGGGACCAGGTATACATTAAAAGTTGTAGTCACACAGCAATATACAAAACGATATTCTTCATATTAAAGAACAAAGAATTCGAAATTCGTTATGCGCACACGATTATGTGCATTCGCACACAGAATGTGCGCTGTCGTTTACTTGTGGGATATACCTTTCTCCTAGACTTAATAATTTCAGCAAATATACAGTCTTGAAGAATAATTAACAGCAAAAGTAGTCATCCAATGTACCATATGAGTAAGTTTGCAACTGTTAACGCACACAAAAAAATATTTGGTGCTTAAATGAGCCAAAGTGATTTAAATAGCGATATACTTCGTATTAAACAACAGCGAATTCGAAATTTGCTATGCGCACACGATAATGTACATTGGCGCACAAAATGTGCGCTAACCTTCCCTGGTGGGATATGCCTTTCTCCTCGATTTGAGAAACTATACAGTCTTGAGGAATACAGCAAAAGTAGTCATCCGATGTACATTTTAGAAAGTTTTCATCTGTTTACGCACACAAAAAATTGTTTAGTACTTAAATGAGCCAAAGTAACTGTCAGCGCACATTGCATTGTATTAAACCCCCGTAGAAGGAACAGGAGTGCAAGAAAGATTCATATTAGTAGTATTTAGAAACTTGCTATGAAAATCCTTGGTCGGCCTTCATCTTAAGAACTGTGAGAAAACATTTTAACATTTTTAAATCAAATTGTCAGTCGATGTTGAAATAATTAACAACGCAAATCATGTTCAAATATTGCAATTCAGTGGATGCTGCAAGCAGAAGAACATTCTTTAATTGCTTTATGGTTCATTTATATCGCACACTATATGTGCGCTTCAGGTAGATCGTGTGCGATGATGATTGTATTTATCCCGATATCATCTTCAGCTACCCTGAAGTAAGGAAGATCTGTATAGAGCTGTTAAGAAGATTTTTTAGATGCATTATGATGCATTGATAACGCACACTTTATGTGCGCTTCCGATATACCGTGTGCGTCTATGAATATATTCCAACATCATCTACAGGTACCAGAAAGTAAAGGAAGTGCTTTATAGAGCTCTGAGTAGACTGTAGTTAGGTTCTAGCAAATTTTGGAACTAAAAAAAAAGCACCCATTGCGCTGCAACTGCAAAAAGAGGTTCTTATTTGAGCTTTTAATGTTTTTTTTTCTGCGCACAAAAAGTGTGCGTTTAATTGTTTAACTGCAGGACAAGTGAAAGCGGTTTTATACAAGTAGTACTTTGTAAAAAAAACCGCATGTAGGGTACAACTGAACCGCTATTCCGGGGAACACAAGGGAGGCCCGGAAAGCTTATCTGAAAAACGTTGGTCAAGAAACTGCTATCGCATTTGCAATATAGAAACTCTCTCGAAAATATAGTCTGGAGCTCGGTTATTTTTTTTGGGTCAAATTAATATTTCCATTTTGATATTTCAGTCAAGCGGTCCATTTATATAGTCCACCCCCACTAAAAACCCATCACAGTAAAAACAGCGATTTCCGGTCACTGCGACGAAAATGTATTTTTTTTTTGTTTTGCCTACAAGTACTTAATCCAGTTATAGGCGGCCCCTGGCAACTCACTATATCCTAAGTCGTGTGTATTGTACATGTCCACATCCGCATTGCCCAGCCGATTGCAAGTTTGTTCGTTGCTTTTATGTTTTTATAGTCCATTTCAATAAAAATCCACAAACACAAACAATGTCTTCTCCCATAAAGGGATAAATCCAAAAAAGGAAAAAAGGAGAACAAAAAAAAAAAAAAACCCCCATCCCACCAGTGCCACCAGCAACAATGTATAGAAATAACGGCAAAGGACGAACGACCGAATAATAGATTTGAATTAATTTTCAAGAAACACACAGTCGATCGGACTAGACCCCGCACCAACGCATCCCACTTTCATATCTACTCTGAAGGACATTTCCGGAGATTTGTTAAATTTGTTTTTCCCTTCCATCGCATCGGCTTCTTTTGTAGGGAATATAATAATATTTGCTTTTATGGACACACGCACATCATCAATTGGATGGTGGTCGGTGGAGAGTTTGGTGAAAATAAAATCTACAGCTCATCCCCTCGAAGATGTCGAATATTATTTTATTTTGCCAACGCAAAGTCGTGGCACAAGTTATCCGTTGAGCGGATTTATTTTATTAGTGCGATGGTGTTTAACATTGCGCCAGGATATGGTATAGAATTTTATTGAATTTGCTGGTAAGCCCTGCTCTCGCTTTCGATTGCGTTTTTGCTGAGATTCTTCCTCATCGCCAAGCAAAGCTGACAATAGCATTTCTGAGGACTATATACAATCCGCCTGCTTAAGGAAACGAAAGGACATTAAATCGCACCGAAACCAGGGTATAACTAAAGCAAGACGATGAAAAAAGCGTCCTTTCCATTTCGTGGGTGATATTTATTTCCTTATGGCACATCCTCAACCTTTAATATTGTTTGATTCACTTCTTGTGAAAACACTCGTTTGCGACGCGGAGGGTTGTTGTTGTTAAGGAGAGATGGCGCAACGAATAATGGGGGGCGCGCTTGTAATGCTTACGTCGGCCACAATTGGGAGCTGGATCAGAAAGGACGCACATGGGAAACATTATGGCTCCACAATACCAACATTTAGTTGTTATTCTTCGGTTGATATATTTTGTTTGAAGTCCTTGAGTGCACATTGGATTGTTGTTGTTTCTTTTTTATGATTTTAAAGCGATTTATTTGTGTTATCCTGTGGTTGTTTTTTCTTTGATCGTGTATAGAGGGGGAAGTAATGCTGTGTTATTCCAATAACCAACAGGTGTCCATGGCGGGACCCATAGAGCACTGATAAGAGGGGGGGCAACATATTGTATTCAAATGGATTATGATGGCGCCGCACGATGTAATACCCACAAAGAGGAGCCAGGAAAGCCAGAACAAAGCAGAGGAATATTCTTGCTTTGAACTTTCAGTTGTTTGACACAGATTTCATTGTCTGGCAGAAGAATAGGCATTGTGGGCTTTTTACTGGCCGATTTATCGGGGGAATTTGGCATTTCAATTGAGAAACTTGTGCGTATTTTGTGACGGAAGATGTGCAACTACCCGTGTTTCGCAAAAATTCCTCAGAATAGAATTTGTACGGGTACTTCCGCTTGTCATTGACTTAGTTGGGAATGTGATCGGAAATTTCCTCTTCTTCAACTAGAAAGGCATGCGAGAAGAATTTCATGTACATCTACAGGTATTTTTTAAAAAGCACGCTCTTCTGTGAAATCTGCATTGTGAAAAAAATTTGTCAATTGTTCTTTTTAACGACAACTATTTTCCATCGAAAAGTCCCCCACGCACTTTTCTCCAGGGAAGGGGTGTAGTTAAGAAATTTGTTTATATATGTGCCATGTTACTGCCCACGTACTAATGACTTTTGTTATTGCGGGGTTAAGTGCAATAACATGGAAGAAGAAATTTTATGTAGTTTATGGTTTCCACAGAGACCCCCCATAAAGGGGCAAAGTTCCACAAAATATACCAGATACGTGGCTAATTTTCACAAGAATCAGAAAACACATTGCCCTGTAACTTGAAGTGGAATAACAAAATGACCGAGTTTTGTGACTGGGACTTTGTTGACTCCCACAAAGAGTCATAAGGGGGTCACTTAAAACTGTTTGACCCCCAAAAGTAGGGGCAAAGGTGTTCAAAATAAAATATTTTAATTTTACTTTATTTACAATAAGAACACATCTTGATCAAACTATTAAAATTAAAAGTGTTATAGAGCTCCCTGTTGATTTTTTTAAGCATCATTTCGATCATTGCGGCTGTTTGAAAAATTTATATATGAACATTTTACATGATTTTAGATTCATATACCAGCCAGAGACAGAGTGCCCAAGTTAAGAGGCTTATACAATTAATAGGAAGATACCGATTTTATTTTTGCAATGACTATCGTACCTGATGCTATGTTGGCTATCGGGATACTTGCATATACCACAGATACTATTTAGCAGGACTTATAAGAAGCTTAAAAGTTATGGTAAACCGGACCCAACACCAGCAGTGTTGTCCGGATTAATTTTAGTACTCGCAGCGCACTTTCCTGTCCGACATACAAAGCATCCCTTGTCAACACCTAGCTAGATTCAATATCTCTGGTGAAAGGTTATTTTTACCGTATGTTGGGAAGTGTTATAAAAAGACACGTCAAGAGTGAAATGCTAAAGCAGGTCACCAGCTTGCTGAGTCTTTGAGTCCAGCCCTCTAAAGAACAGCGCGTCAACGGATGTTCACATCTTAAGAGAATTAAGGCAAATCCTAGTGCGGAAAAATAAGGCCGTAACGAAAAGTGAAACGCGAACGAATAAAATGCAACGACAACGCACCAGCTTTACGAGGCCTTGAGTCCAGCCCTAGAAGAACAATTCATCAACGGATATCCGCGAAGAAGTCGTCTAGCAAAATAAGTGCGTAACGAAAAGTGAAACGCGAACAAAAAAAAAATCAGCCACAACGCACCAGCTTGTCGAGTCTTTGAGTCCAGCCCTCTAAGGAACAGCTTGTCAAAGGATGTTCACACGTTAAGAGAAGTAATGCAAACTGTCGTGCGGCAAAATAAGCGCGTAACGAAAAGTGAAACGCGAAAAAAATAAAATCCAGCCATAACCCACCAGCTTGTCGAGTCTTTGAGTCCAGCCCACTAAGGAACAACGCATCAACGGATGTTCACACCTTAAGAGAATGAATGTAAACTGTCGTGCGGGAAACTAAGCGCGTAACGAAAAGTGAAACGCGAACAAAAAAAAATCCAGCCACAACCCACCAGCTTTACGAGACCTTAAGTCCAGCCCTAGAGCAACAATTCATCAACGGATATCCGCGAAGAAGTCGTCTAGCAAAATAAGTGCGTAACGAAAAATGAAACGCGCTTAAACTTTTTCATTATGAAGTCTTTTCAGTTATGTTGTTTAATCTAGGCAGCTATCCACCTCTAACCAATAGGCTGTGCTATGAGTGGTTCTCTTCCAACTTCCAACCCTTCTTCATTGTGTACATTTACTAGGCACATTCAAATATCTATCGGTTGCTTCTTGACTTTTTGGATACCAATCACAGTTTGCGAGGTTAACCACATCTCGTGCACCGTTTCTTGTCAAATCCACTGTCTGCTTTGACATACACACGAGCTATTCTACTCAATTGTCACAAAGACTCGCTCGGGGATAAAAATGAGTTCCCTTCCTTCCATGTCGAAGGACGAGTGCTTATTTGTATGCTGGCATTTTTTTTTTCAGTCCTTTATATGTTGGTTACGCTTTCGCATTCATTTACGCTCCGCATCATGATCGTCATCCTCCTCATCATCGTCGTAGTCGTTGGCAACAATGACAGCGGCAGCGCATCATCATCATCATTGCAACAATTGCCGATTTGCGTTATACAAACGCAAAGCTGCACCGTTGCATCGTCGTTTTCATTTTGAAAATAATCACCAGTTACCCCGCGTGCTCCTGCTCCTCTTCTTCTGGGTAAAACTCTATTCACAAAGCCCAATCGAAACTTGTATAATCCCACAATTGATGGCATTCAGAATGGAAACGGATATGCATGTGTCCCAGGCATGCTGCATGAATGAATGCATCCATGGCGATGTTAAAATGCGACCAAAAGAAGAAGAAGACGAAATGTAGGACAGATGCACATCCGACAGGATGGCAAACGATTGTCGGTTGCTGCTTACTGTGGGCGACCAAAAATCTCCCCGTGTGCCAAAGTTTCGCCTCATCGCACATTCGTATTCGGCCAATCTTTATGTGTAAACGGTATCAAATTAAATGATATGAAAGTAATTTTTAAATTTATGTATTGCACCCACACACGCGAACGTCCTCCCTATCGCAGATGGCACTACGAAGAGCATAAATATCCTTGATAAGGAAGCTGGAACTGAGAATGCCTTTCGAAATGCGTGCGTTCGCTAAGGCGAATACGATTACGAGTGCTTTTGGCATATATACGAGTGTCGCCCACCTATACACATACACACATACAGATTTCTTTTCTTTAAATGCCTTGCCGAATGAGAAATGAGCGGAATGGAATGCGATAAGGATACATACGTAATCCACCTCTCATTCTTTTGCAAATCGAAGAAATTCCTGTTTATTTTTTTCTCTTCTTCTTCTAGCGCATTTTCCATTCGAAAAAATGTCCTCGATCGAGGAAGTAAGAGAAGATTCAGTATTTTTTTCCTTTTGTTTGTTTTTTTTTTTTTTCTTTTTCTTTTTTTATTGCGTCGCCAAAGCAATTTCTTTAGCGAATTTCATCGTACAAGTGCAGGCAAGTGATATTAATGCGAACTTCTACTCTATACAGAGATACCGCTTGGTTTGGTGACTTTGAGAAATTCAAAAAAAAAAAAAAAAAAAAAAAAAACCAACCTATTTGCATCGAAAGGACATTTTTGAAGTTATTTGGTAAATTTTAATAAAATCAGATCGTCGTTTGATGTTTTGCTGCATTCAAAGTGCAGGACGTTGTATATTTGCATCGGTGGTAGTGCAGTTTAATGATGTCTGGCATATCTGATATCATTTATTTAATGAAGACGTTTCATGGGTTGCTATAGCACCAATATGAATTCGTATCCCCTCACAATAAGCCTGACAAACAATTATTCAATTTGAGTCGGTACTGTGCATTAGTTCCATGTTGTGCAGATAAATCGGTCTGGATAGCGGTGCTGTGAATCCTAATTAAATGTCGGATATAATTTTGAGGACAATATGTCAAAGTGATTTATCCATGAGTTGTTTGGGGATGATTCTACTATAGGGATCTGGGGAGCATTACTGGACTTTGCCCTTACGCCAGTCTGCATTTGTAATGCAAACGAAGGTTGATGCAGTTAAGCACTAGTTGACAGATTTGAACTCGATGTAAGTGGGTATAGTGGGTGGGAAGACTCATACAACGGGCGGATATAGCAATCTAATATCTGAAAGCGAAGAAGAAACATGAAATGTCTAGGACCGGACGATGAAATAACAGGTCAACCCTGATCAGTCGTAAACGCCCTTAAGGACGGAATGCCGAAACATACCGAAATAGAATGTAAGTGGAGGGTACCTGCCATTGGGGCTATAAACTTATTCACGAGAATTTATTCGACGTACGTCCTGCTTGTAATGGGCTCATGATAGGCTTCTGAGTCTCGTGCGGACTGTCGATTCCCACAGAGTGGTTTAGTCTCAAAAGTTGACTGTTGGTCAAGACCATCAAGACCTTCTGACAACAGTTTAAGTCCTTAAACCAAATGTCACTAAATCATCAAGCCAACTTACCGTGGGCTCAGTAGTTAACGTGCTGGACTACTGAGCGAGGAGTCTCAGGTTTTATCCGCGGAAGAGTACAAACTCCAGCAACATTTTTTAAATGTTATGTCCGAGCAGGGTATGTCTAACATGGCACTTAGTCGACATTGGTCCTTGACCCATGCAGCCCCACGTTAAGGGGGGACTCCAATAATTGAAGGGTGACCTAAACCTACTTATTGGCAGCTAGCTTTGGCTATCTGCCGGTCTCATCTAAAGTAAAGTAAGAGTAAGTGCTCATGTGGGATAATAAGTTCGTAACGAAAAGTGAAACGCGATAGCATGCCCCATCCCAAACACAACTATCCAACGATAGAGTTAGTTGAGTCTAATTTTATTATATATTAGTATTCCCAATGCTCTCACTGTCAGTCTGTTTCATTTTTCGTTATGCCCAATTATTGTTATTAATCCGCCCATGCAGTTTGATTCCGAACATGCTCAGGTTAAATGCAGTTTGTCGGTCACTCTGCTGAGCCCTTGGTAGCTACGCTCTCACTTGTCAGTCTTAGACAAGCTTAAGTGAAGCGGAACTACTTGGTGTTTCATTTTTCGTTATGCTCTTCCTACCAATTATTGTTATTAATCCGCCCATGCAGTTTGATTCCGAACACGCTCAGGTTAAATGCAGTTTGTCGGTCACTCTGCTGAGTCCTTGGTAGCTACGCTCTCACTTGTCAGTCTTAGACAAGCTTAAGTGAAGCGGAGCTACTTGGTGTTTCATTTTTCGTTATGCTCTTCCTACCAATTATTGTTATGAATCCGCCCATGCAGTTTGATTCCTTACACGCTTAGGTTAAATTCAGCTTGTTGCTCACTCTGCTGAGTCCTTGGTAGCTGCGCTCTCACTTGTCAGTCTTAGACAAGCTTAAGTGAAGCGGAGCTACTTGGTGTTTCATTTTTCGTTATGCTCTTCCTACCAATTATTGTTATTAATCCGTCCATGCAGTTTGATTCCTAACACGCTTAGGTTAAATTCAGCTTGTTGCTCACTTGCTGAGTCCTTGGTAGCTGCGCTCTGAATTGTCAGTCTTAGACAAGCTAAAGTGAACCGGAGCTACATGGTGTTTCATTTTTCGTTATGCTCTTTCTATGAATTTTTTTATTCGTCTGTCCTTTAAGTTGCCCACCTTACATGGATAGTTTGAAAACAGTCACTGCTGCGAGTTCCCAGTCCTAGGCAGAGTTGCTTGCAGATAGGCGCGTCAAAAAGCTCTATCCAAAATTTCTGTAAGTTACAGCTGCTTGTCAAAGCACTAAAATGTTTTCCACGTGCCTGTACACTCTATGGTTAACCCGTAGCTTACAAAGGGACGTGCCAAAATGTCATGCCGTCTAATTATGAAATGATACCTTGAGGCTTAGCTTGTTCAGCATGCTTCTAACAGGGGCACTCCTGTATCTACTTTAATTTTCATCTCAACACTGAAATGCAGACTTTGGAGGGCACATTTTCAATGTAACTGAACCGCTCTACTAGGTTTAAAGTCATCCTTCACCCTCCACGTCGTTTCGGGCCGAATTAAAATGTTGCTCAACCCCTTCGGACTACTACTTCATCGTCAGTTGTGTTCTTAATCGCTCTCTTCTGCTTCCTGCTATCCAAAGGTACTATATATACCTATACCTCGTAATGGACTCATTATGTAATCCTCAAAATAGTAGAATAATACAATTCTGGTGCCGCTCGCAACGGAACGGAGCAAAATATCTCCCCTGTCCGTCGTCATCTCACATAATCATCCTGTATACACTTTTGCAATAAAAAAGCAAATTTCCCGCTCTCAATGTTGTTTCATTCCTTCCTGGTTGCTTTCCCTTGTGTTCTTTGTTTGTTTTAAATGTTCTTTCTTTCTTTCTTTTTGCACTCAATCTGTGCGCTGCAGAGAATGTACTTCAAAACGAACAGCAATTCGTCATAAATTGAGTGTAGACCTGGTTGCAGGCAGATCATGCATCTCAACTCCCCAGTAAGCCTTAAGCGGTATAGTGCACCCTCTGTAGTGTATAAATCCGTCTGCCTGGAGAACAGCAGAACAATTAATTAAATAAATGTGCACACTGCGAACCAAGGTAAGGAGAACAAACGAATTTATAATTCACAACGTCAGTGTTGGGTAGGAAATCGGAATCGGAAATGGACTTGTCCGCAGCACACGCGGGGGTGGGACCGGCGACGAATTAGTTTGCAGTCCCTTGGACTGCATCAAATTAAATGTGAATTAGAAATGTTAAATTCCGTAGCGAGATGCTGCTGCTGTTTAGTGCAGAGAGAGGCAAGCATAAAGCTTGTTCAACGACCGGATGGGATTGTGGAATGAAGTTTGAATCTGCAGTACGCTGGATATCTTTGACATGATGGACTATGGGAATTTTCTGCAAACTCTGTTCAGAAGGATATAGGGTGTGTTTGTCAGCTGTAAATAAATGCCCTTTTGTGTTTATAAATTAATTTCGGGGTGAACCTACCTGGAAATTGAGCTGTAAGGCATTTATGGGGATTGGGCACATTTTGCTGAGTAATCTGGTTCGAGGCAGACATTTGCATTTTGCCTGAATCCGATTGGAAAGCCAGTGCTGTGCTGTGGCGTTGGCTGCACTATCATCGGTTTTGAAAACCGCCTGTTATACTTCAGGACATAAGCAGTACAGAGTGTCCTATAAGTTTACTCAAGTGCAATACTCGTGTTCGTGTTGCGTTTACATTACGTTGGACATTGCTATGGTAATGGTAAGCCCCTGACAGTTTAAGTGCTGAACTGAGTATCAATTTTTGAGCGTCGGCCTCTTTTATGGATACTAAAAACGGTTCGTTGGTTTCTCGAGTCTTGTCGAGGGTGGCTTCGTTAAATACGGTCTCCAGGGAAGCGTTGCCGCTGAAAATTTTCAAAAAGGGGACTAAAAAGGGGCCCGAGCCGAGAAAGGGGCCCTTCACATCAAACACTACAGTGATTCCCGGATTGTTGCGTCGGGGAAAATGAACAATTTTCAACACATTTATCCGAGGAACGCAATTGCATTGAAAACGCAATAAAGCATTTGTATGAGCATCTTCTTGTACGCATTATAAGATCAGCCCAATAAATTTAAATAATTATTTTATTAACGAAAAATTAACAAAAAACGTTAAATTTATTCGTACAAACCTGTAGATATTCCTTAATCAATCCAGGAGCACTGTTATATGTATAGGAAAAAAAATCACAAGAGACATTTATTTTTAACAAAAAACTAGTTTATTCATCAAGAAACACTTCTTTTCATGTGTTTGCATTCTTTTTCGTTCAATAAAGAAGTATTTTCCAAAATGCTGGCTTCCGATCCGTCAGTCGTGGGTCGGTCCGCATAAAGCTGCCACTAACTCTATAGTTTGGGCGTGTGTGGCGCCATCTTGTAGTAGAAACCCCATGTATTACAGTTCAGTGCAAAGCAAACTTTAAAATGACTGTCTTATTGGCAATCATTGTTCGTTAAATAGAATAAAGAGCTCAATTCTCAAACAGTTCAGTCAAGAGGTTGTAAGGCCATTCCAAGGACCTCTCTTAACTCATTATCTTATACAAATCACACTTTATTCCTAAAAAAAAATACCAAACTCAAACTTCCACCAGTTGATTTTGGACACATTAAACAAAAGACAGCCAAACTGAGCTCTGATTTTGTAAATAAATAAGGTTTGGAAACTTTGGAGCTGTGCAAGTCTTGCTGAAAGGCAAAGCCAGCCAAGTCAAAGTGAGAATTTTATTAATGTTAATTACCAAAAACCCCTAAATTCTGCAACTGTCAATCCCCAGTTTCTTTAAACGCCAGTAATAGAGCCTCTGAGATATTTATTATCTTGAATAATTTAAAATAGAAGTGGACCAAGTAGTGACCCTTAAAGAACTCCAGGTACACTGGCCCTGTTTATAGCTCTGAACACCTGTCTAACCTCAGTAGGTGTGAGTATCGCACATAAACGTCGTAATTAAGAACAACTTTCTTTTTAAGAAGTTTGAAGCTCTAAAAAGACATCTTTACAGACGCCTTGCTCGTGTTTGTAGGGTGTTAGCCATAGGTCCTTGTAAACGCTTCGTGAACAATGTGTGTTTCAATCCCGAGGGTTTTATAGATAAAACTTTTCGTACATGACAGACTATTGAATGGCTTTATCGGCCAAGGAGATCGTTGATTCACTAGATATCATTACGACAATTTTCGATAGGTCTTTGAGAATGTCAATGATTGGTCCTCAAAACTTTTCTCTCTGGACGTACTAAAACGATTTAAGTGGTGGCGATGAACCAAAGTATACACGAACGTATGAAGCGCCACCATAATCGCTTGGAGATAGCCTATGTCGTTATTTTGTATACAATATTCCGCCACTTAGTAACAGAACGAGTTACGTCACTACAGATGGGAAACCCCATTCGTTTAATGCTTTACAGCAAATACTAGTAGCCTTTTACGTCAGCCTACAGATTGTTGTTTGCAAATATTTGTCCACAAAATTTGTAGAAACATTTTGCAAAATTGCTTGTAAATAAAAATTTGTAAATTTGGAAAAAGGGCCACCGGAGTTTGTTTAATACACAACTCAAATTTAAGTCTAACAAGTTACTGTTGAACTTTTCTATACAAGTCGAATTCAACTTCTAACTCTGTTTAACAATTGTACAAATCCGGGATCGGGTCGAAATGCTGCTTTGCAAAATTCACCTTTTTTTTGTACTGCTTTACAAAAACTGCTTTTCAAAAGTGCGCGCTTTTTAAAATTTTGACCTTTTTTATAGTTCGCAGAATTTTGAATTTTACTAACCAAAAAAAAAGAATTTTGAAAAGTAGGATTTTAGTTTGAGAAGACAGAACTTTGAAAAAAGTATATTATGAAAGCAAAATTTTGTAAAAAGAATTTCGACCCGTCCAGAATTTTGACTACAAATCAACTTGTAGCGCAAGCACTTGCAAATTTGTATAAAAGGCTCCAGGAATCATTTACTCAACTACGACATATTTCTTATGCTATTTTTGATTGCGGCGGCCTGCTCTTCCTACCCACCATTCAAATGCTGATGGTCACATGTACAGTTACTGTGCAAATTAGACTTATGCAACCTAGCAAAAAACTGAATTTATCGCTCTCATTTAAGCCTGTTTTATTCTTCGAAATAAAAAGGACTTACATCCTGAACCCACGTATTACTTGGATTTAGCCTCTTCCACTTGAATGAATATTTGCATTTAGCTCTTATCTCAGGAGCACACACTCCTCAAAGTCCGATAACAAACAGTCCCATGGGAGACCGTTTCCAATTCGGAGTAATTCGCATCAAAATTAACACACACAAGGCGAACCACTTAAGCCACCTGTAAATGGCATATCATCCTCAAATAAAATCCATTGTATCGCTCTCCTGCAGAACTCAAATCCCAGAAGGATAGTCTATTCACCCGAAAAACCCTTTCAAGCTCCAGCAGTAAAAAAAAAGCCTGCTGACCTCATTTCAAATGCGGCTAAGCCCCAAATCGAATCCGCATACAATATCCGTCCTCAAAGGACGCTATAAATAATAAGGTACTGCACTACTCACATATCCCTCTATTTGACTGCTTAGAAGGAGCACAAAAATTCCCTATTCATAGCGAATTATTGTCAAAGCTTTATGGTCCCTTATCCCACCTGGCCATTTGGTGGTCCATTACAGAGAGGCCATGGTTCTAATACTATCTACCTCCATCATCACATCGACAGAGGAGCATAAACATAAAATATCCTTTCTTTTCATCTAATTTGTCTCCTTGTCTATATGAACGAGTTGCACCTCTTCTGTTGGCTCAAAGTCAATTCAATTTCCATTATCCTCACATAACCAATAGAACGTAGTCCACAGCAGACAACCTGAATCCTTGATGCCGTCTGTTCGCCTGCTGTGGTACATATTGGCTCTATTTACATTTCCTAAATGAATTTGTTTGAGTACATGAGAGACAGGGAACAAATAAAAAAAATGAGGACGATAAAAGGCAACCAAAACGAAACAATAAAGGAAACGAAATAAGAACAAATTCGAACATTCCGTGCGGGAAGGACAATTGTAGGAAATTCGAAAATTGCCACCGCTTATGGCTGCTCAATTTCTATCCGGTTAAACGGTAGACAGTCTTACTGGGCAATTTAATTAATTCATGAACTTAATTTTCGGAAACCCTTTCGGGCGAAAGTAAACATTGCTAATAAATCGGGCCAGGAGGTGAGCGAAATAGTCGGCGATGTGCAACTATAAAGAAGCTTCGTGTGGAAATTGTCGATTATGGGGATTCAGGCAAATGGAGTGGAAGATGATTGCTTGGTCTTTTTATGATTGCAGTGGAATTTGGACACGGATTAGGGGAGGCACGGAGTGACTACTTGAACAGTTTGGCTCTTGGATAGTTTGTAACTCTTGTGTGGGACTAGAGGTATGTTTCCTTTCACATTCGTCATGTTTCCTTTTTTTTTCCTGTGAAATTCTTCTCCAGCAAAAGGCGGTCCTACGGATCTGCAAAAGCACCCCTTGCAGATACAGGTGGCACCGAGTTGTCAGTTGTCTGATTCTCTTGGAGTTAAGTCAGCGGATTTTGAAGTCCCGTGACCAAATTAAGACTGAAAAAGTGGAGTCCTTTCGTTTTTGTCAAAAAGCCTTCCATTTCGAGGGCGTCAATTTATTTCGAACATGGACCATTTTAGTAATTATGAAGAATAGGCACACAGCGGCTGGTTTGGCTTTTGTAGAGCAGCGGTTGAAGATGTCGGGGTCGAATTATTCAAAGAGATGGGCATCTTTGTCAAGTTAATTAAATGAAATACAAATAAATATGTCAGTTCCTTCAAGACCTATTCTAACATCCACTTTGTAATGAAGTTCTGGGCTCTAGTGTCTCTTTGGTCTAAATAGGTTGCTCGCCTGTAAGGCCGTAATTGTCACTTCAGCCCCATCTAGAAAGAAGGTCAGTATAAAAAGTAAATATTTAAAAATAGATTGTGTCAACTTCGGTCGTTCGATTTCAACTTTAAATTGTTATACAGCGGCTCTGAGACCCACTCCTGTGGCAGATTATTATCTCATTGTCATTGAAATGCAGGCTCCAAGATCTTAACGACAGCGTATTATATCTTGTGGGCCTGTGACGGTTTTCACTTTGCAAACCAACAGTTTTAGAAAGTTCGAACTTATTAATATTCATTGGAAAAGGTACAGACAATGCAGGTTTTAAGAGGCTTAAAGTTGACGCAACGAGGCCGTAAAGGCCCAGCTTCTCACAACTATTTGTTTGTGTGAGTTTTTATTTTCTGGGACGAATGGCTGCGACTTACAACTTAATACCGAGTCTGAAAGGCTCAATTGATGTTAGTTTTTTCTGGGGATCAAAATTGAAACCCTTCGCTCTTTTGTTGTCCATAATCTATCGCAGCTTATAATGGGAGCTCTCTTTCTATTTACCGGAAGTGAATCAACAAGCTTGAGGTCTTACAAGCTTCTCCTTTTTCTAACCTCTAAAGTTGTTTTTACATCCAAACAACCTTTCAGAACAGATCTTTTACGAGGTCCCAACAGGGGCCCTTCTCTGTATCTCGTTTCGAAAGTAACATTTTTCGAAAATTAACGTTTTGTACTCTCTATTTCGAAAGCTGAATGAAATGTACTACAACTCCGATTAAGAATTCCGAAAGTTTAAAAGAGTACCAACTTAAAAGCAATTTCGAATAGGATTGACTTTCGGAACGAAATAGAGAGTAGGGCCCCTGGTCGGCATGTTGGCCCATTAGCTCTTTGAAGAAGTTCTAACAGCTCTGTATATACGGCTGCGGCAGCCTGCTTATGGGGGTACTATTGTAGTATTGTTTTCTCGATCCTTTAGTGCGCTGTAACCTCACTTTTTTTTTTGGTACAAAACCACCGAAACTATAAGCTAATGTCGATGCCTCTAGAACAGAGCTCGGTATTAGCTAACCCTATAGAGAAGTTGGACAATTTTCTGAGTATGAACAGAAGCTCGTTGGTCTGTGAAGAGTTACACCAATGACTATTAAAATCCTTAGTTTTTGGCCAACTTTCTCATGAGGAAACCCCCGGTCTAGGCTATACCACACTTCTTAACCTTGTCCACAAGCAATGGGCTGGTATCTAAAATTCGGCTCTAGATTCCTTGATCCCACACCTGATTGAAAGGGTGTAAAGATCCTAAGCCTGACAGGCTAAAGCCAAAGGCCTTATGGTGTTTCCAAAACACCGACTTCGTTAGTCCGGAGCTTGTTTAAAATTTCAATTTGACTTGCGATTTGTCCTCTTAGTTTGTTTTTCTTTAAGGTAGGGAGCACAAAGATTACTTGATTCACGTAACCTAACCTGGGGTAAGACTTTCTTTGCAATTCATACTCAGATTCATAAAGAGTGATTAGGACTCGTTCAACACTATTTTTCACCGAACAGTTATGATAAGCTGTGACTGTATGTCATTAAACTTGTTTGTTTTGACCGAACCCTGCGTAGGGTTCCTAATTCAGCAACAAGCTGAAGAATAGACGGTCCCGGAGCTTGCGACGCCGTTCTTCCACTGGATGCTAATTCTGGCCAACAAAAGTCCCAACTATGGCTGAGTTTAGTTAGAGTGGCGCAAATTTGGTGCACATTCGCGTCAATTGCCCTTCGAACGATGATGACGTCAGACGTGCAGTTGCCTGGCTCCGGTGCACTGGAGATAAAATTATCATCGCGTGTATAGACTTATGATGCAGTATAAGGGTTGGAAACAGGACAACAACAACGCTAACACATCACTCCTAAAACTTCCATCCGTTTCGTAAGCCAGTGTATGCCCATACTCCCGAAATTCAAACAATAGTTTCTCAATCTCCGCGCCTTTAAAAATCCCTCATAAACTTCCCAAACTCCTCGACCAGAAAAAATAATCAAAATTGAACCACAAAATCAAATCGAATGAATAGGGTCACCATTTTAAGATCAAACAATCAAGCTTAGGTACCCTCGGCCTCTGAGTCTACATATTTATGTGGACACAAGAAGATTGCCTTAGCCACTCGGATGCCTGACCACCGACCGTCCAAATGAAATTGGAAAAGAAAATATGGACTCAGGGAAAACACACAGAGAGAAAAAAAAAGAAACCGAATCAACTCCTTCGACGCAATAAAAATAAAAAATGTAACAAAAAAGGATAACAAACATACATTGGCCCGGCGAGGGATTCGTTTCTTTCGGCTGCACAAATGCTCGCAATAAAATTCTCGACAATGATACTCATTTGTATGCCACCCCTTTAATCCTTCGTTTCACAGGATAAACTGAGTATTTCTCTACTCTTTTTTGTCAGTGTGATAGTTTTCGGGAATAGAATTTCTTTGTCAATGCTTTCACCCAGCCATCTCCGCTCTTTGGCTATGTGAGCAGTTTCGCATCAATCGTCGTTGTCGGCGGTGAATATATTCGCCCATATATACACTCCGGATAACACAAAAGAATAAAAATCGAAAAGATGGCGAATCCTTTTGATACACACTGCAACACCTACACATTGGAAGTGCATTGCGGAACTAATAATGTGATATGTGTGGTGTTCGATAGCATGTCCGGGCAATTCGTGCACCATCCTCGGACCGTTTATTTAACCCGCACACACAAGTGGAACCATGCGGACCATCGACCATGTGGGTGGAGCACGATGTGGTGAAGTGCAGCACACTGCGACCCGAAAACCGGTCAATGGACGTGAACAAACTCGAAAAACTCATTCGAGTAGAATTCGATGATACGTGATGTTTTTCCGCCGCCTCTTTCTCTCGTCGCTCTATACATATGGAAGGGATGCAGCCGAACTCTATCAGCGGACTCATCCCTTAAGTTCATAAAACAAGATTATCCCTAATTTATCCGATTGGATAATGGCCAAGCAAACAGCATCACAAAATTGGTCGCCCATATCCCCACACATATATACAGACAGAGTGCAGCAAGAGCAAGCCTGAGATATCTACAGTAAGGACCTCTCGCTTAGCACTATTATTGCAGCGCGCACTTTGCCTTATTTTTGGGTGCGATTAAATGGAATCTGCTGTCGGGATGTTTTGTTCTTCTGCGGGACTAATATTGGAAAAAGGATTTTAAATCCAGAAATATTTCGCTTCAATTAAATATGAATTTCTGTCTGTGCTAGAGCGGAAGCTATGTACCATGAGCATGAGCATCAGCGCGTCAGGGTCGCTATGGCGATTAGCCGAAATGGGAATGAATGGTAATGGATCCGCATGCGGAGCCAGAGATAAATGGGATTAGTTGGGAGCTTCGAACAAAAATGATGAATGCCTAAATGGAATTTATGAAGCCATGACATTCATGAGTCAATATATATATGTATGGGTGCTAAGCTGGAATGTAGACTGTCCGAGTGTTCGGCGGGAGCCGGTTTAAAATGTGGAATTTGAGCACCAATCCCTATTGATACTCTGAAAGGTAGGTTGGGTTTTGTATGACTTTTAATTCGATTTAGAACTATAGGGACGCAGCATATTTTGTCCTTAGGTATAGGTATCCTAACAGGACTTCACTTTACCACATTTCGTTGTTTTTAGTTCTAGTGAACATTACTTGGGTTTTGGGTACATTTTGTTATGAACCTTCAAGAACCGACCAAAGCTACATTTGGTTTTCTAAATTGGCGTACGTAGCTCATAGTCTTTCCAGGTTAACTATTCTGACAGCAGGTTCTGTGTCAAATGATGTGATACGTATACGATCCCTTTTTTGACACATTTTACAACCTCACCTTTTTTTTGGGATACTTTCCTGTGGATAGACGAACTTATAAAGCTTTAACAGGGCCTAGAGCTGCTTGCAGGTAGATGCGACTTATGCTCTTAATTGTTTATCTCTGAAGCCGCGAAAAATATGGTTCCAGGCAGCTGGTGTAAATGTTTGACTTGTCTTAAAACCTCAATTCGGCGTTTGGCATTAATAACATGAGCAAAGGCAAGATAGATTCATATACGGCGACACTCCTTCGAGGAAGTGCCCAAGATTGAGTCAACCTTTCTATAATCGAAGTTCGATTTAGTGATATAATTTCTGATATAAATTCTGATATGATTCAATAAGATTTCAGCTGAAATTTGAATAAAAATGGATCCATAAAGACCCTCTCCAGCTGCCCCAAGGTATCAGTCTCCTTAACATCGCACACAATATCATCATAGCTGTCATATTGTGCGAACTCTTGAACCCAACGATCTACCGCCGATTAAATTTTGACTCTCAGACAGAGCCTGGAAAAAATCAAAGAAGTCTAAATCGATGCGCACTTTATTTTCATCGATTTCAAAGCCGCCCATGGCAGCTATACAAAAGTAACGAGCGCACAAAGACAAAAAGCGACACCCAACATCACAATTGACAGCTGCAATTTGGAGGCAGCGTTGCCTTTTGGCCCCTTGTTGAGCCTCATGACCCTTGACCTCCACTTTCTTAAAAAAGATCAAAACGGCCCCTTCAGTTTAAGTAAGATTTTATTCTTTATATGAAAAGAAGTGGTAACGAATAAATTGTTTTTTTTTTTTTTTTTCCTTTTTTATAAATAAATGTCTTTGCTGCTCTGTTTTTTTTTTGGCTCGGGCCTCTTTTTAGTCTCCCTTTTGAAATTTTTCAGCGGCAACGCTATTTTTAGGTAGTAAGGGGCTTGGTCCACTTCGGCTCTGGTTATAAATTCTGACAATAACATCTCGGCTGTTTCTTTGTGGGAAATTTAATATCCCAACTATAGATAATTCTAAACAAGATCCTGATCGGTCCTGCGAAATGGTCTTTGCATAAAGCACACCAAAATATTCTCAATGAAGAATCTGTGTTAAATAAATTGGGCACGTTTTGGGTTGACGAGCTTCAATAAAATTGCCCATCCGTCGTGTAAGGCGGCTAAGACTTGTAGAGCCAATAAACACAAATGCTCCGGACCGTATAGAGTCTTCGAGTCGAACCATGCAGGGCCAACGCAATAGAGGATGACTTCGAATGATTAAGCTGGCGCGCACTCAACCGACTTGAGGCAATTTGAAGCTCAGAAAGGGGCCAAACGGCAACGCCGACCGCTAGATCCGCCTTAATAAGTAAGTAAGACTTGGACCACCTTTTCAGCGTCTCTTTGCATTGTCTCCAACGTGCAGTCTCTTTTAGGAGCATTTGATGTGGTAAGGGTGATGCTAGAACTCGCCGGATCCGGGGTCTTTCGAAGGAAACACGAACTTTAAAAAAATGGTGTACAATATTTATCCAAAAACACTTATAACCAAGGCTTAAGACTGCCTTAACAATGGTTGGATCGGGCTATAAGCGGTCCAATGACGAACGTCGTTCTGCACGGTCACAGTGTGGTTTCTGGGTCATAGAGAGACAAAGCTTGCTAGGCAACGAGGAAGGGGATTTTCAGAGGGCCCAACACCAAAACATTGTTTCTGGGTCACGCGGATCCAAATGGCATCTAGTAACTATAAAGCCCTCAAATGACAAACGTGCGGAGGGGTAGGCCAGACAATTGATCAGCGGGACTGCGGAGATTTGGAGCAAACCCAGAACTGCAGGATGTGTAGGGAGCAGGACTACAATGTGTTTCGGACAGTGACTGACACTCCTCGATCCCCGGAAAAACACTAGGCTAAGGGTCTTTACGGACCTGATGCGCCAACTATTTTTATGTGTGTTGACTGCCACTCATACGTCACTGGCTACTAGCGTCATATGGCAAGTGCGAATTATATAGACAAACCAAAGAAAAATAAATTCTTTTGGTTCACTGGTCGGTCCCGGACCGTAAATCAATCGTTTACTATACGTTCAGACAAACCGCGAGTGTGACATGACGAAGAACTGGAGTCCCTCGGCCTATCAGATCTTCTGAGAACATTGAGGTAGTTAGAGGTTCATTCGTGCTATTTCCACGGCGTTGAATCATACAGAGCAGCGATGGCTGTTTTCGCGGTTTATAGACCTCCCAGAGCACCTAATCTCAATATGGGAAGATTTGAAGCGGTGACTATTACAAAAAAATATACCCTAAACATGTCAGCATAGATCGGCTTTTGGGCAGTCATTTTTGAGAAATAATTGAAAAACTGATTCATTAAAATTTTTTTTCGAGAAAAACTAAATACGGGATCTTATTCAGAATACTAATTTTATGTTTGATGTGTATTTTGGTCCAAATCGTTCGAGTGGTTTTTGTAAAATTTGGCATCAGACAAAACAGTATCAAATACTGCAACATTTGGTTTCAAAAATACTATTGCTTAACTATCTAGTTGGAAACTGAGTATGAGATATCGTTCGGGATGTAAGCATTACTTTTTTAAGTTTTAAACAAGTCGAAAATGGGGTTTTTGACATATGAGCAATTTCTAAAATTCATATTTTATGTGACTGAAACTGAAAATTAAGGACGCAATGTGTTTGAAAACATAAATTTTACTCTAAGTAAATGCCTGGGTCAAAATCGTTACTGCCGTTTTCAGGTAGACTAAGAAAAACCGAAGTTGGAAAACAAAAATAATTTTTTTTTTTTTTCAAAATTGTATTGTACGATAATATAGAGGAAAACTGAGTTCGCTAACTTAAAAATGATCGTATTACTATAGGAATGAATTAATGTTTCAATCGCATGGACCGTTTTCGAGATATATCCGATTTTCAAAAGTACCATTATTGGATTTTTTAAGCGACAAACTGAGTACGCAGTCATGTTAAACTAACCTACTTAAGCTTAAGTATCAATTCTGGTTGAAATCGTTTGAGCCGTTTTCGAACAAATCAAACTGGTATGAAAATTTTGCATGGGATGTATCATTAATATTGAGGTAACCTTGCGAAAAAAAAATAAACGGCCCGAAATGTAAGCCCCCAAACTCCAAATCTGAAGTTTGAACCAAATTAGGGCAGCCTTTTAGGGTGTTGGCCTCGGAACAGACGAACAGAATTTCGCGGCCCACTTCTTTGAGCTCCTCTATCATCGTAATGTCCGAATTGATGAACAGCAGCCCGAGTTGGAATCTTGTACGTATGCAATATCTTCCTCTTACTATGAATTCGAGAAGGTTAAAAATATGTTTTGTAACGCTTCGAAAAAATAATGATTCGCCTGACACTGAACGCAACCATATGAAATTGAAAAAGCGTCGCTTTTCTTACGGCAAATGCGCTGTAGAAGCCATTCACCCCCGGAGTACCTGAATTGCGGTAAAAAGTACCTGAGTAGGTCTTAAACAAAACTCCACCCAAATGTCCGAATTTGAATTATAGTGGCATCCAACTGTAACATCTATTATCGGTTTTTCTCGAAAGTATATGTTCCACTTCTGGCCACCGAATTAATGAGGCAACCAAAATGCGATAATCATCATGGGAAGACTGGTTCGTTCGCTTTGAAATTGGATACACTCGGTGTATGACATCATCAGCCTCACTGATGCGTGTGTTTGTTTGCTCTCAAAATGACATTGGAAATGCCCATTATCCCCCCACCCCTATGCAGAGTCCCTTATCGAA